>OY997272.1:112654075-113980785 GCA_963921465.1 Triticum timopheevii
CTATTATTAGCCGTTCTAGCTTTGAGTAGTACTCCTATGTTGTAGGTAAGATGGCCAGAGTCAAAATGCTTTGATCTCAAGTCAATTCACACCATCTTCGTGTGTCGCGCGCAAGACCCGTGCATCGAACTAACCATGGAACAGACTCACAGGTGGTTGCACACTGACCGGCCTCGACCATAAATAGATGGATCACCGCCGAGCATCTCTAAGCACCCAAGACTCTCAAGCCAAGCTCACTAATCCTACGTACTACATGCTTAGTCCTCCCGATCGAAGCCCAAGCTACAATGGGGTCGTCCAACAAGGCCTGCGCCGCCGCCCTCCTCCTGCTGCTGGCCCTCGTCGTCGCCACGGCGGCCGACGCGGCGAAGGGCATCACCGCGTCGGAGCCCACCGCCTTCCCGTGGCAGGCGGAGGTGGACGTGTCGGCGACGTGCATGGGGTCGCTGCTGGCGCTGAGCCCGTGCCTGCCCTTCTTCAGGGACGCGGGCACGTCGGGGGCGCCGGCGGGGTGCTGCGAGGGCCTGGGCGGCATCGTCCAAGACCAGCCGGCGTGCCTGTGCCACATCTTCAACCACACCCTGGAGCGGGCCATCGGCGTCGACATCCCCGTCGACCGCGCGCTCGGCCTCCTCAGCAACGTCTGCGGCCTCACCCCGCCGGAGGACCTCATGACCAGCTGCGGCGGCGGCGTCCCCGTGCCGCCGCTGTACATGTGCCCGGCGCCCTCGGCCTGATATCTATCGATCTATCCAGGTGACCAAACCGGCCGTATGATCAATAGGAGCTTCGGTTACGCGTGCTTTTACGTGTAGCTAGGGATCTAGGAGTACTAGTTAATTCACTGTTTTTTCTCTTCATAATAGTGTGCAGGTGCAGGAGGAGATGCGTGAGTAAAATAATGATCGAGACCAGAAGCGAAGGTACCTAGCAGCCGAAGATCATCGATCAGCTGCAGCCTCTCTTGGAATTGGAAGTTGAAGAAGGATGCATACGAATGCAACGACTTATAGATACCCCATGGTTCCAATTAGATTTTCGGATTAACAACACATGGAAAGGATACAAATAGGATCGCCGTTATGCCACAATGTGGCTACAGATGGAGTATGTACCGTGTCTCACTCCGCGCATATAACGATAAATAAATAGAAAAAGATGGGTTTGTCTAGACTATGTGACTTAGTCAAACATAAAAAGAAAAAAAAATACCCACACGGATCCAGGGCGCAGTGTACATCATCGTCGACGCTTCCTATATGGCTTCTACCAAGTACCAACGGCATGTGCCGATCCTCTAGGTGCTCAAGGTGAGGGGTACGTTGATTCAATCAGGTCTTCAGTCGTGGCCGTGTAACGGTGGTGGCCTTTTCCCATCCTCTCTTGTGGTTGTTGTTTTCTCTCCTACTCCCTATCAATGAAAAGATTGCGTATTCACGAAAAAAATGCCTCGTAGATTACTCTGATTCCTAAGGGCATCTCCAACAGGTTGTATGTTTGTCTTGTTGGTAAAATGTCCATATCATCAACCAACAAGTTATCATACAACTGTTCCAATAGATTATATGTAAGATATCCAATAGATGATAAGAAAATAAATGTGATTGCTCTCTATTTCACCTTGAAGCTTGTGCAAAGGTTGTTGGTTAATCTACATACAACTTTGCTCTCTCTCCACATTTATTACGTGCCACATCATCACTATGTCCTAGGTGGCAAATTAACCAACACCTATCTTACAACTGTTGGAGATGCCCTAAAAAGGACAGTCCCCTCACTTTGCCAATGACTTCAGCACTGTTTCTCGGTTGAATTGCTCCATCAAGATAATCATAAAGCTTTAGAGGGTGCTTGGATCCAAGGGACTTATTTTAGTCTGACTAAAAATAGTCTCTTTAAGAGGCTAAAGTTCCAAGCACCCCTGACTAAAGAGGGGCTAAAACTAGTCTTGAGACTAAAATGTTTTAGTCAGGGGTACCCCTACTAAAATATGGATTAGTCCTCTTTCTCCTCATTTAACTCCTCTCCTTTAACACATGTGAGTTCAGGATTGAAGGGTTTGAAGGATAATAAATGCTCATTAACTTGATTTTAGTCTTTTTAGTATTTGGATCTAAGCATGAGTGAGGCTAGCAAGTTTTAGTCCCACTACTTTTAGTCATGCGACTAAAACGTATCCAAGCACCCTCTTAGCTAACAGACTGCGGCAGGTCATCCTCAAGCTAGTGCATTTGAATCAACATGATTTTAATAAAAGCGAGACCACTAAGGGTTGCTTGGCCTAGACCTTTGAATATTTGTATCAAGGCCATCGCTATAAAACTCAAGCCACGGTGCTTAAGCTTGACATTGAAAAGACTTTTGGTCACACATGGATCCTCTGGGTGAGAACGATTTTCTCTTACACTTCTACTATTTTCTTGAATGGAGTCCCAAGGAAACCTTTTTTTTGCAAGAGAGGTGTAAGGCAGTGGGACCTTCTACCCCCTCTCCTTTTTGTCCTTGATATTGACTTACTGCAATATGTGCTCAATGAAGCCATGCAACACAAAATCATTAAAGATCCCATGTCGACCAACTCATGTCCTGAATTTCCAACCATCCAATATGCTAATGACACCGTTTTGGTCATGCCCGCTTAATAAATGTAGCTGATGCAAGTAAAAAAAAAATCTTCCTATCCACTTTGCTGCCCACAGCCTCACAATGATCTGAAAGTCAACTACAGTAAATCTATTTTGGTTCCTAATCATGTCCCTGATGAAATATATGATGATTCTTCTCTAGGTTGTCAACAAGGATTTTTTTTTCTTTCACTTACCTAGGTCTTCCTATGGGCACTTCAAAACTTTGCTTCCTGCAACATTGGCCAAGGTGACACCATCTTACTCTTGCATGTTAGAGCAACTCTAGCAGACTCCGCATCCCGCCCCGACCCGTAAAATAACCGCCAAAATGCGGGTCGGGGCGGAAAAAGCAGCCCGATCAGACCCCGCATCCCGCCCCGGCCCGCAAAAAAATTTAGGGTGCCCTGCATATAAGCGGAAGCGGTTGGTGGGGAGGACATTTCATCCCGCGCTTTCTCCCACAAACCACCCCTCCTCCCCCTCGCGCCGCCGCCCAAGATTCCGGTGACAGCAGCCGGCAGGAGCACGCCGGAAGGCCTCCACGCGCACGAGGCATCCCTTCCCTTCCCCCCTGCGTCGGCGGGCCGCCGGATTTGCAGATTTGCGGCACTTCATCGCGGGCCGCCGGATTTGTCTTTTTCCGGCCGCCGGTTGCTGCCCCAGGCGATGGAGTGGTCGGGGAGCCTCTACCGCAGCCCAGGCAAGGGCACATCGCCGCATGCAGGCGCGGGTTCGTCCGCCCGCCGCCGCCGAAGCTTTACGGGCATGGACTCGTCCGGCCGTCCACCGGGCTCGGCGCTCGCGCAACGTCTTTGTGGCCTGCCGATGCCGCTCATACAGTGCGACGACTTGATACGTCTCCAACGTATCTATAATTTTTTATTGTTCCATGCTCTTATATTACCCCTTTTGGATGTTTATGGGCTTTATTTTACACATTTATATCATTTTTGGGACTAACCTACTAACCGGAGGCCCAGCCCATATTGCTGTTTTTTTTGCCTATTTCAGTATTTCGAAGAAAAGGAATATCAAACGGAGTCCAAACGGAACGAAACCTTCGGGAGCGTGATTTTTGGAATGAACGTGATCCAGAGAGCTTGGAGTGCAAGTCAAGAAGCTTCCGAAGGCCCCACGAGATAGGGCCCCCCCCCCCTGTAGAGCACGCCCCCCTGTCTCGTGGGCCCCTCGGGCGGCCACCGACGTACTTCTTCCTCCTATATATACCTACGTACCCCGAAAACATCCAGGGGCACCACGAAACACAATTTCCACCGCCGTAACCTTCTGTATCCGCGAGATCCCATCTTGGAGCCTTCGCCTGCACTCTGCCGGAGGGGGAATCAACCATGGAGGGCCTCTACATCAACATCCTTGCCCCTCTAATGAGTTGTGAGTAGTTTACCACAGACCTATGGGTCCATAGTTATTAGCTAGATGGCTTCTTCTCTCTTTTTGGATCTCAATACAATGTTCTCCCCCCTCTCTTGTGGAGATCTATTCAATGTAAACTCTTTTTGTGGTGTGTTTGTCGAGATCCGATGAATTGTGGATTTATGATCAAGTTTATCTATGAATAATATTTGAATCTTCTCTAAATTCTTTTATGTATGATTGAGTTATCTTTGCAAGTCTCTTCGAATTAACAGTTTGGTTTGGCCTACTAGATTGGTCTTTCTTGCCATGGGAGAAGTGCTTTGCTTTGGGTTCAATCTTGGGGTGTCCTTACCCAGTGACAAAAAGGGTTGCAAGGCACGTATTGTATTGTTGCCATCAAGGATAACAAGATGGAGTTTATATCATATTGCATGAGTTTATCCCTCTACATCATATCATCTTGCTTAATGCGTTACTCTGTTCTTATGAACTTAATACTCTAGATGCAGGCAGGAGTCGGTCGATGTGTGGAGTAATAGTAGTAGATGCAGGCAGGAGTCGGTCTACTTTTTATGGACGTGATGCCCATATACATGATCATGCCTAGATAATCTCATAACTATGCGCTTTTCTATCAATTGCTCGACAATAATTTGTTCACCCACCGTAATACTTATGCTATCTTGAGAGAAGCCTCTAGTGAAACCTATGGCCCCCGGGTCTATCTCGAACGACCCAAAGTCGGACGAAGTTAGGAGCCCATCATCATGGAGCTTCTTCATGCGTTTCAGACTAATGTGTCCAAGCCGGCAATGCTAGAAGTATGTCAGATTTATCTCATTAGGCTTATGCCTCTTGACATTTACGTTATAGACTGGTTCCTGTTCTAGATTCAATATAAATAGCCCATCAATAATGGGTGCACAGCCGTGGAACATACCATTCAAAAATATCGAACAACCATTGTCCTTTAAATTGAATTCATAACCTTGACTCATCAAACATGAGGCAGAAATAATGTTCCGACTAAGTGCAGGAATTGTTGGGGAACGTAGTAATTTCAAAAAAAATTCCTACGCACACGCAAGATCACAATAATGCATAGCAACGAGAGGGGAGAGTGTTGTCCATGTACCCTCGTAGACCGTAAGCGGAAGCGTTATGACAACGCGGTTGATGTAGTCGTACGTCTTCACGATCCGATCGATCCAAGTACTGAACGTACGGCACCTCCGAGTTCAGCACACGTTCAGCTCGATGATGATCCCCGGACTCCGATCCAGCAGGGTGTCGGGGACGAGTTCCGTCAGCACGACGGCGTGGTGACGATGATGATGTTCTATCAACGCAGGGCTTCGCCTAAGCACCGCTACGATATGACCGAGGTGGAATATGGTGGAGGGGGGGCACCGCACACGGCTAAGGAATGATCACGATGATCAACTTGTGTGTCTATGGGGTGCCCCCTGCCCCCGTATATAAAGGAGTGGAGGAGGGGGAGGGCCGGCCCTCTCTATGGTGCGCCCTAGGGAAGTCCTACTCCCACCGGGAGTAGGATTCCCCCTTTCCTAGTAGAACTAGGATCCCTTCCAAGTAGTAGGAGTAGGAGGGAAGGAAAGGGAAGGGAAAAAGAGAAGGAAGGAAGGGGGCGCCCCTCCTCCCTAGTCCAATTCGGACCAGACCAAGGGCAGGGGTGCGGCCACATTGCTTGCAAGGCTTATAGTGATGTTATTTGCCCGAGATTCGATCGTCGGTATCCAATACCTAGTTCAATCTTGTTACCGACAAGTCTCTTTACTCGTTACGTAATGCATCATTCCGTAACCAACTCATTGGCCACATTGCTTGCAAGGCTTATAGTGATGTGCATTACCGAGAGGGCCCAGAGATACCTCTCCGACAATCGGAGTGACAAAACCTAATCTCGAAATACGTCAACCAAACATGTACCTTTGGAGACACCTGTAGTGCTCCTTTATAATCACCCAGTTACGTTGTGACGTTTGGTAGCACCCAAAGTGTTCCTCCGGTAAACGGGAGTTGCATAATCTCATAGTTACAGGAACATGTATAAGTCATGAAGAAAGCAATAGCAACATACTTAACGATCAAGTGCTAGGCTAACGGAATGGGTCATGTCAATCACATCATTCTCTTAATGATGTGATCCCGTTAATCAAATGACAACTCATGTCTATGGTTAGGAAACTCAACCATCTTTGATTCACGAGCTAGTCAAGTAGAGGCATACTAGTGACACTATGTTTGTCTAAGTATTCACACATGTATTATGTTCCCGGTTAATACAATTCTAGCATGAATAATAAACATTTATTATGAAATAAGGAAATAAATAATAACTTTATTATTGCCTCTAGGGCAAATTTCCTTCAGTCTCCCACTTGCACTAGAGTCAATAATCTAGCTCACCAATATTCATATCTGTATATGATTAATACCCATAGTTCACATCGTCATGTGACCAACACCCAAAGGGTTTACTAGATTCAATAATCTAGTTCACATCGCTATGTGATTAACACCCAAAGAGTACTAAGGTGTGATCATGTTTTGCTTGTGAGAGAAGCTTAGTCAACGGGCCTGTCACATTCAGAGCCGTATGTATTTTGCAAATATTTTATGTCTACAATGCTCTGCACGGAGCTACTCTAGCTAATTGCTCCCACTTTCAATATGTATCCAGATTGAGACTTAGAGTCATCTGGATCGGTGTAAAAGCTTGCATCGATGTAACTCTTTACGACGGGCTCTTTTATCACCTCCATAATCGAGAAATATTTCCTTAGTCCTCACTAAGGATGCTCTTGACCAATATCCAGTGATCTACTCCTAGATCACTATTATACTCCCTTGCCAAATTCAGAGCAAGGTATACAATAGGTCTGGTACATAGTATAGCATACTTTATAGAACCTATGACTGATGCATAGGAAATGACTTTCATTTTCTTTCTATTTTTCTGCCGTGGTCGGGATTTGAGTCTTACTCAATTTCACACCTTTGCAACACAGCCAAGAACTTTTTTTTCTTTTACTGTTCCATTTTGAACTACTTCAAAATCTTGACAAGGTATGTACTTATTGAAAAACTTATCAAGCATCTTGATCTATCTCAATAGATCTTGATGCTCAATATGTAAGTAGCTTTACTAAGGTCTTTCTTTTAAAGAACTCATTTCGAACACTCCTTTATGCTTTGCAGAATAATTCTACATTATTTCCGATCAACAATATGTCATTCACATATACTTATCAGAAATGATGTAGTGCTCCCACTCACTTTCTTGTAAATACAGGCTTCACCGTAAGTATGTACAAAACTATATGCTTTGATCAACTCATCAAAGCGTATATTCCAACTCCGAGATGCTTGTACCAATCCATAGATGGATCGTTGGAGCTTGCACATTTTGTTAGCACCTTTAGGATTGACAAAACCTTCTGGTTGCATCATATACAACTCTTCTTTAAGAAAACCATTAAGGAATGCAGTTTTGACATCCATTTGCCAGATTTCATAAAATGTGGCAATTGCTAACATGATTCGGACAGACTTAAGCATCACTACAGTTGAGAAAATCTCATTGTAGTCAACACCTTGAACTTGTCAAAAACCTTTTTGCGACAAGTCGAGCTTTGTAGATAGTAACACTACTATCAATGTCCGTCTTCCTCTTGAAGATCCATTTATTTTCTATGGCTTGCCGATCATCGGGCAAGTCCACCAAAGTCCACAACTTGTTCTCATACATGGATCCTATCTCAGATTTCATGGCCTCCAGCCATTTTGCGGAATCTGGGCTCATCATTGCTTCCTCATAGTTCGTAGGTTTATCATGGTCTAGTAACATGCCTTTCAGAACAGAATTACCGTACCACTCTGGTGCGGACCATACTCTGGAAGACCTACGAGGTTCTGTAGTAACTTGATCTGAAGTTTCATGATCATCATCATTAGCTTCCTCACTAATTGGTGTAGGAATCACTGGAACTGATTTCAGTGATGAACTATTTTCCAATTCGGGAGAAGGTATAGTTACCTCATCAAGTTCTACTTTCCTCCCACTCACTTCTTTTGAGAGAAACTCCTTCTCTAGAAAGGATCCATTTTTAGCAACGAATAACTTGCCTTCGGATCTGTCATAGAAGGTGTACCCAACAATTTCCTTTGGGTATTCTATGAAGACGCACTTCTCCGATTTGGGTTTGAGCTTATCAGGATGAAACTTTTTTCACATAAGCATCGCAGCCCCAAACTTTAAGAAATGACACCTTGGGTTTCTTGCTAAACCACAGTTTATATGGTGTTGTCTCAACGGATTTAGATGGTGCCCTTTTAATGTGAATGCAGCTGTCTCTAATACATAACCCCAAAACGATAATGATAAATTAATAAGAGACATCATAGATCGCACCATATCCAATAAAGTGCGGTTACGACGTTCGGACACACCATAACGTTGTGGTGTTCCAGGTGGCGTGAGTTGTGAAACTATTCCACATTGTTTTAATTAAAGACCAACTCGTAACTCAAATATTCGTCTCCGCGATCAGATCGCAAAAACTTTATTTTCTTGTTACGATGATTTTTCCACTTCACTCTGAAATTCTTTGAACCTTTCAACTATTTTAGACTTATGTTTCATCAAGTAGATATACCCATATCTGCTCAAATCATCTTGTGAAGGTCAAAAAATAACGATACTTGCCACGAGCATCAACACTCATTGGATCGCATACATCGGTATGTATTATTTCCAATAAGTCAGTAGCTTGTTCCATTGTTGCAGAGAACGGAGTTTTAGTCATCTTGCCCAAAAGGCACGGTTCGCAAGCATCAAGTGATTCATAATCAAGTGATTCCAAAATTCCATCAGCATGGAGTTTCTTCATGCGCTTTACACCAATATGACCTAAACGGCAGTGCCACTAATAGGTTGCACTATCATTATTAACTTTGCATATTTTGGCATCAATATTATGAATATGTGTATCACTACGATCGAGATCCAACAAACTATTTTCATTGGGTGTATGACCATTGAAGGTTTTATTCATGTAAATAGAACAACAATTATTCTCTGACTTTAAATGAATAACCGTATTGCAATAAACATGATCAAATCATATTCATGCTCAACGCAAACGCCAAATAACATTTATTTAGGTTTAACACTAATCCCAAAAGTATAGGGAGTGTGCGATGATGATCATATCAATCTTGGAACTACTTCCAACACTCATCGTCACTTCCCCTTCAACTAGTCTCGGTTTATTCTGTAACTCCTGTTTCGAGTTACTAATATTAGCAACCGAACAAGTATCAAATACTCAGGGGCTACTATAAACACTAGTAAGGCATACATCAATAACCTGTATATCAAATATACCCTTGTTTACTTTGCCATCCTTCTTATCCACCAAATATTCAGGGCATTTCCGCTTCCAGTGACCATTTCTTTTGCAGTGTAAGCACTCAGTTTCAGGCTTTGGTCCAGCTTTGGTCTTCTTCACGGGAGTGACAACTTGTTTGCCATTCTACTTGAAGCTTCCCTTTCTTTCCCTTTGCCCTTTTATTGAAACTAGTGATCTTTGTCAATCATCAACACTTGATGCTCTTTCTTGATTTCTACCTTCGTCGATTTCAACATCACGAAGAGCTCGGGAATCGTTTTCGTCATCCCTTGCATACTATAGTTCATCACGAAGTTCTAGTAACTTAGTAATGGTGACTAGAGAATTCTGACAATCACTATCTTATCTGGAAGATTAACTCCCACTTGATTCAAGCGATTGAAGTACTCAGACAATCTGAGCACATGCTCACTAGTTGAGCGATTCTCCTCCATCTTTTAGCTATAGAACTTGTTGGAGACTTCATATCTCTCAACTCGGGTATTTGCTTGAAATATTAACTTCAATTCCTGGAACATCTCATATGGTCCATGACGTTCAAAACGTCTTTGAAGTCCCGATTCTAAGCCGTTAAGCATGGTGCACTAATGAAGGAAATATGCCCTAGAGGCAATAACAAAGTTATTATTTATTTCCTCATATCATGATAAATGTTTATTATTCATGCTAGAATTGTATTAACCGGAAACATGATACATGTGTGAATACATAGACAAACATATAGTCACTAGTATGCCTCTACTTGACTAGCTCATCAATCAAAGATGGTTATGTTTCCTAACCATAGACATATGTGTTGTCATTTGATTAGTGGGATCACATCATTAGGAGAATGATGTGATTGACATGACCCATTCCGTTAGCCTAGCACTTGATCATTTAGTATATTGCTATTGCTTTCTTCATGACTTATACATGTTCCTGTAACTATGAGAATTATGCAACTCCCGTTTACCGGAGGAACACTTTGGGTACTACCAAACGTCACAACGTAACTGGGTGATTATAAAGGAGTACTACAGGTGTCTCCGAAGGTACATGTTGAGTTGGCGTATTTCGAGATTAGGTTTTGTCACTCCGATTGTCGGAGAGGTATCTCTGGGCCCTCTCGGTAATGCACATCATTATAAGCCTTGCAAGCAATGTGACCAAATGAGTTGGTTACGGGATGATGCACTACGGAACAAGTAAAGAGACTTGCCGGCAATGAGATTGAACTAGGTATTGGATACCAATGATCAAATCTCGGACAAGTAACATACCGATGACAAAAGGAACAACGTATGTTGTTATGCGGTTTGACCAATAAAGATCTTCGTAGAATATGTAGGAACCAATATGGGCATCCAGGTTCCGCTATTGGTTATTGACCGAGAATAGTTCTAGGTCATGTCTTCATAGTTCTCGAACCCGTAGGGTCCGCACGCTTAACGTTACGATGACAGTTTTATTATGAGTTTATAAGTTTTGATGTACCGAAGTTTGTTCGGAGTCCCGGATGTGATCATGGACATGACGAGGAGTCTCGAAATGGTCGAGACATAAAGATTGATATATTGGAAGCCTATGTTTGGACATCGGAATGGTTCCGGGTGAAATCGGGATTTTACCGGAACACCGGGGGGTTACCGGAACCCTCCCGGGGGTTAATGGGCCTTAGTGGGCCATGAGGGAGAAGAGGAGGGCCGGCCAGGGCAGGCCGCGCGCCCCCTCCCCCCCTAGACCGAATAGGACAAGGAAGGGGGGGGGGGGGGGGCGGCGCCCCCCTTTCCTCTTTCCCCTCCCCCCTTTCCTTCTCCACTAAGGCAAGAGGGGGGAGTCCTACTCCCGGTGGGACTAGGACTCCTCCAGGCGCACCCCTAGGGGGCCGGCCGCACCTCCCCCTCCCTCCTTTATATACGGGGGCGGGGGGCACCCCATAGACACACAAGTTGATCTACGGATCGTTCCTTAGCCGTGTGCGGTGCCCCCCTCCACCATATTCCACCTCGGTCATATCGTCGTGGAGTTTAGGCGAAGCCCTGCGCCGGTAGAACATCATCATCGTCACCACGCCATCGTGCTGACGGAACTCATCTCCGGAGCTTTGCTGGATCGGAGCCCGGAGATCGTCATCGAGCTGAACGTGTGCTGAACTCGGAGGCGCCATACGTTCGGAGCTTGGATCGGTCGGATCGTGAAGACGTACGACTACATCAACCGCGTTGTGCTAACGCTTCCGCTTACGGTCTACGAGGGTACGTGGACAATACTCTCCCCTCTCGTTGCTATGCCATCAACATGATCTTGCGTGTGCGTAGGAAATTTTTTGAAATTACTACGTTTCCCAACAGTGGCATCCGAGCCAGGTTTTATGCGTTGATGTTATATGCACGAGTAGAACACAAGTGAGTTGTGGGTGATACAAGTCATACTGCTTACCAGCATGTCATACTTTGGTTCAGTGGTATTGTGAGATGAAGCGGCCTGGACCGACATTACGCGTACGCTTACGCGAGACTTGTTTCACCGTTACGAGCACTCGTGCTTAAAGGTGGTTGGCGGGTGTCTGTCTCTCTCACTTTAGCTGAATCGAGTGTGGCTACGCCCGGTCCTTGTGAAGGTTAAAACAACACCAACTTGACGAACTATCATTGTGGTTTTTGATGCGTAGGTAAGAACGGTTCTTGCTTAGCCCGTAGCAGCCACGTAAAATTTGCAACAACAAAGTAGAGGACGTCTAACTTGTTTTTGCAGGGCATGTTGTGATGTGATATGGTCAAGACGTGATGCTATATTTTATTGTATGAGATGATCATGTTTTGTAACCGAAGTTATCGGCAACTGGCAGGAGCCATATGGTTGTCGCTTTATTGTATGAAATGCAAACGCCCTGTAATTGCTTTACTTTATCACTAAGCGGTAGCGATAGTCGTAGAAGCAATAGATGGCATAACGACAATGATGCTACGATGGAGATCAAGGTGTCACGCCGGTGACGATGGTGATCATGACGGTGCTTCGAAGATGGAGATCACAAGCACAAGATGATGATGGCCATATCATATCACTTATATTGATTGCTTGTGATATTTATCCTTTATGCATCTTATCTTGCTTTGATTGACGGTAGCATTTTAAGATGATCTCTCACTAATAATCAAGAAGTGTTCTCCCTGAGTATGCACCGTTGCGAAAGTTCTTCGTGCTGAGACACCACGTGATGATCGGGTGTGATAGGCTCTACGTTCAAATACAACGGGTGCAAAACAGTTGCACACGCGGAATACTCAGGTCATACTTGACGAACCTAGCATATACAGATATGGACTCGGAACACGGAGACCGAAAGGTCGAGCATGAATCATATAGTAGATATGATCAACATAGTGATGTTCACCATTGAAACTACTCCATCTCACGTGATGATCGGACATGGTTTAGTTGATTTGGATCACGTGATCACTTAGATGACTAGAGAGATGTCTGTCTAAGTGGGAGTTCTTAAGTAATATTATTAATTGAACTTAAATTTATCATGAAACTTAGTACCTGATAGTATTTTGCTTGTCTATGTTTGTTTGTAGATAGATGGCTCGTGCTGTTGTTCTGTTGAATTTTAATGCGTTCCTTGAGAAAGCAAAGTTGAAAGATGATGGTAGCAATTACACGGACTGGGTCCGTAACCTGAGGATTATCCTCATTGCTGCACAGAAAAGTTACATCCTGGAAGCACCGCTGGGTGCCAGGCCTGCTGCTGATGCAACTGACGACGTTAAGAACGGCTGGCAGAGCAAAGCTGATGACTACTCGATAGTTCAGTGTGCCATGCTTTACGGCTTAGAACCGGGTCTTCAACGACGTTTTGAACGTCATGGAGCATATGAGATGTTCCAGGAGTTGAAGTTAATATTTCAAGCAAATGCCCGGATTGAGAGATATGAAGTCTCCAATAAGTTCTATAGCTGCAAGATGGAGGAGAATAGTTCTGTCAGTGAACATATACTCAAAATGTCTGGGTATAATAATCACTTGATTCAACTGGGAGTTAATCTTCCTGATGATAGTGTCATTGACAGAATTCTTCAATCACTGCCACCAAGCTACAAGAGCTTTGTGATGAACTATAATATGCAAGGGATGAACAAGACTATTCCCGAGCTCTTCGCAATGCTAAAAGCCGCGGAGGTAGAAATCAAGAAGGAGCATCAAGTGTTGATGGTTAACAAGACCACCAGTTTCAAGAAAAAGGGCAAAGGGAAAAAGAAGGGGAACTTCAAAAAGAACAGCAAGCAAGTTGCTGCTCAAGAGAAGAAACCCAAGTCTGGACCTAAACCTGAAACTGAGTGCTTCTACTACAAGCAGACTGGACACTGGAAGCGGAACTGCCCCAAGTATTTGGCAGATAAGAAGGATGGCAAAGTGAACAAAGGTATATGTGATATACATGTTATTGATGTGTACCTTACTAATGCTCGCAGTAGCACCTGGGTATTTGATACTGGTTCTGTTGCTAATATTTGCAAATCGAAACAGGGACTACGAATTAAGCGAAGATTGGCTAAGGACGAGGTGACGATGCGCGTGGGAAATGGTTCCAAAGTCGATGTAATCGCAGTCGGCACGCTACCTCTACATCTACCATCGGGATTAGTTTTAGACCTAAATAATTGTTATTTGGTGCCAACGTTGAGCATGAACATTATATCTGGATCTTGTTTGATGCGAGACAGTTATTCATTTAAATCAGAGAATAATGGTTGTTCTATTTATATGAGTAATATCTTTTATGGTCATGCACCCTTGAAGAGTGGTCTATTTTTATTGAATCTCGATAGTAGTGATACACATATTCATAGTGTTGAAACCAAAAGATGTAGAGTTGATAACGATAGTGCAACTTATTTGTGGCACTGCCGTTTAGGTCATATCGGTGTAAAGCGCATGAAGAAACTCCATACTGATGGGCTTTTGGAATCACTTGATTATGAATCACTTGGTACTTGCGAACCGTGCCTCATGGGCAAGATGACTAAAACGCCGTTCTCCGGAACTATGGAGCGAGCAACTGATTTGTTGGAAATCATACATACTGATGTTTGTGGTCCAATGAATGTTGAGGCTCGCGGTGGGTATCATTATTTTCTCACCTTCACAGATGATTTAAGCAGATACGGGTATATCTACTTAATGAAACACAAGTCTGAAACATTTGAAAAGTTCAAAGAATTTCAGAGTGAAGTGGAAAATCATCGTAACAAGAAAATAAAGTTTCTACAATCTGATCGTGGAGGAGAATATTTGAGTTACGAGTTTGGCCTACACTTGAAACAATGCGGAATAGTTTCGCAATTCACGCCACCCGGAACACCACAACGAAATGGTGTGTCCGAACGTCGTAATCGTACTTTACTGGATATGGTGCAATCTATGATGTCTCTTACTGATTTACCGCTATCGTTTTGGGGTTATGCTTTAGAGACGGCCGCATTCACGTTAAATAGGGCACCATCAAAATCCGTTAAGACGACACCTTATGAACTATGGTTTGGCAAGAAACCAAAGTTGTCGTTTCTTAAAGTTTGGGGCTGCGATGCTTATGTGAAGAAACTTCAACCAGATAAGCTCGAACCCAAATCGGAGAAATGTGTCTTCATAGGATACCCAAAAGAGACTATTGGGTACACCTTCTATCACAGATCCGAGGGCAAGATTTTCGTTGCTAAATTCGGATCCTTTCTAGAGAAAGTGTTTCTCTCAAATGAAGTGAGTGGGAGGAAAGTAGAACTTGATGAGATAACTGTATCTACTCCCTTATTGGAAAGTAGTTCATCACAAGAACCGGTTCCTGTGACGACTACACCAATTAGTGAGGAAGCTAATGATATTGATCATGAAACTTCAGAACAAGTTTCTACTGAACCTCGTAGGTCTACCAGAGTAAGATCCGCACCAGAGTGGTACGGTAATCCTATTCTGGAAGTCATGTTACTTGACCATGATGAACCTACGAACTATGAGGAAGCGATGATGAGCCCAGATTCCGCAAAATGGCTTGAGGCCATGAAATCTGAGATGGGATCCATGTATGAAAACAAAGTATGGACTTTGGTAGACTTGCCCGATGATCGGCAAGCCATTGAGAATAAATGGATCTTTAAGAAGAAGACTGACGCTGATGGTAATGTAACTGTCTATAAAGCTCGACTTGTTGCAAAAGGTTTTCAACAAGTTCAAGGGGTTGACTACGATGAGACTTTCTCACCCGTAGCGATGCTTAAGTCTGTCCGAATCATGTTAGCTATTGCTGCATTTCATGATTATGAAATTTGGCAAATGGATGTCAAAACTGCATTCTTGAATGGATTTCTGGAAGAAGAGTTGTATATGATGCAGCCAGAAGGTTTTGTTGATCCAAAAGGTGCTAACAAAGTATGCAAGCTCCAGCGATCCATTTATGTACTGGTGCAAGCATCTCGGAGTTGGAATAAACGTTTTGATAGTGTGATCAAAGCATATGGTTTTATACAGACTTTTGGAGAAGCCTGTATTTACAAGAAAGTGAGTGGGAGCTCTGTAGCATTTCTGATATTATATGTAGATGACATATTATTAATTGGAAATGATATAGAATTTCTGGATAGCATAAAGGGATACTTGAATAAAAGTTTTTCAATGAAAGACCTCGGTGAAGCTGCTTACATATTGGGCATCAAGATCTATAGAGATAGATCAAAATGCTTAATAGGACTTTCACAAAACACATACCTTGACAAAATTTTGAAAAAGTTCAAAATGGATCAGGCAAAGAAAGGGTTCTTGCCCGTGCTACAAGGTGTGAAGTTGAGTCAAACTCAATGCCCGACCACAGCAGAAGATAGAGAGAAATTGAAAGATGTTCCCTATGCTTCAGCCATAGGCTCTATCATGTATGCAATGCTGTGTACCAGACCTGACGTATGCTTAGCAATAAGCTTGGCAGGAAGGTACCAAAGTAATCCAGGAGTGGATCACTGGACAGCGGTCAAGAACATCCTAAAATACCTGAAAAGGACTAAGGATATGTTTCTCGTATATGGAGGTGACAAAGAGCTAGTCGTAAATGGTTACGTCGATGCAAGCTTTGACACTGATCCGGACGATTCTAAATCGCAAACCAGATACGTGTTTTTATTAAACGGTGGAGCTGTAAGTTGGTGCAGTTCTAAACAAAGCGTCGTGGTGGGATCTACATGTGAAGCGGAGTACATAGCTGCTTCTGAAGCAGCAAATGAAGGAGTCTGGATGAAGGAGTTCATTTCCGATCTAGGTGTCATACCTAGTGCATCGGGACCAATGAAGATCTTCTGTGGCAATACTGGTGCAATTGCCTTGGCAAAGGAATCCAGATTTCACAAGAGGACCAAGCACATCAAGAGACGCTTCAATTCCATTCGGGACCAAGTCCAAGTGGGAGACATAGAGATTTCCAAGATACATACGGATCTGAATGTTGCAGACCCGTTGACTAAGCCTCTCTCACGAGCAAAACATGATCAACACCAAGACTCCATGGGTGTTAGAATCATTACTATGTAATCTAGATTATTGACTCTAGTGCAAGTGGGAGACTGAAGGAAATATGCCCTAGAGGCAATAATAAAGTTATTATTTATTTCCTCATATCATGATAAATGTTTATTATTCATGCTAGAATTGTATTAACCGGAAACATGATACATGTGTGAATACATAGACAAACATATAGTCACTAGTATGCCTCTACTTGACTAGCTCATCAATCAAAGATGGTTATGTTTCCTAACCATAGACATATGTGTTGTCATTTGATTAGTGGGATCACATCATTAGGAGAATGATGTGATTGACATGACCCATTCCGTTAGCCTAGCACTTGATCGTTTAGTATATTGCTATTGCTTTCTTCATGACTTATACATGTTCCTGTAACTATGAGAATTATGCAACTCCCGTTTACCAGAGGAACACTTTGGGTACTACCAAACGTCACAACGTAACTGGGTGATTATAAAGGAGTACTACAGGTGTCTCCGAAGGTACATGTTGAGTTGGCGTATTTCGACATTAGGTTTTGTCACTCCGATTGTCGGAGAGGTATCTCTGGGCCCTCTCGGTAATGCACATCATTATAAGCCTTGCAAGCAATGTGACCAAATGAGTTGGTTACGGGATGATGCACTACGGAACGAGTAAAGAGACTTGCCGGCAACGAGATTGGACTAGGTATTGGATACCGACAATCAAATCTCGGGCAAGTAACATACCGATGACAAAGGGAACAACGTATGTTGTTATGCGGTTTTGATCGATAAAGATCTTCGTAGAATATGTAGGAACCAATATGGGCATCCAGGTTCCGCTATTGGTTATTGACCGAGAATAGTTCTAGGTCATGTCTACATAGTTCTCGAACCCGTAGGGTCTGCACGCTTAACGTTATGATGACAGTTTTATTATGAGTTTATAAGTTTTGATGTACCGAAGTTTGTTCGGAGTCCCGGATGTGATCACGGACATGACGAGGAGTCTCGAAATGGTCGATACATAAAGATTGATATATTGGAAGCCTATGTTTGGACATCGGAATGGTTCCGGGTGAAATCAGGATTTTACCAGAATACCGGGGGGTTACCGGAACCCTCCCGGGGGTTAATGGGCCTTAGTGGGCCATGAGGGAGAAGAGGAGGGCCGGCCAGGGCAGGCCGCGCACCCCCTCCCCCCTAGTCCGAATAGGACAAGGAAGGGGGGGGGGGGCGCCCCCCTTTCCTTCTCCACCAAGGCAAGAGGGGGGAGTCCTACTCCCGGTGGGAGTAGGACTCCTCCAGGCGCACCCCTAGGGGGCCGGCCGCACCTCCCCCCTCCCTCCTTTATATACGGGGGCGGGGGGGGGGGGGGGGGCACCCCATAGACACACAAGTTGATCTACGGATCGTTCCTTAGCCGTGTGCGGTGCCCCCCTCCACCATATTCCACCTCGGTCATATCGTCGCAGAGTTTAGGCGAAGCCCTGCGCCGGTAGAACATCATCATCGTCACCATGCCGTCATGCTGACGGAACTCATCTCCGGAGCTTTGCTGGATCGGAGCCCGGAGATCGTCATCGAGCTGAACGTGTGCTGAACTCGGAGGCGCCGTACGTTCGGAGCTTGGATCGGTCGGGTCGTGAAGACATACGACTACATCAACCGCGTTGTGCTAACGCTTCCGCTTACGGTCTACGAGGGTACGTGGACAATACTCTCCCCTCTCGTTGCTATGCCATCAACATGATCTTGCGTGTGCGTAGGAATTTTTTTGAAATTACTACGTTTCCCAACAACTAAACTATCAAGTAGTCATCATATTGAGCTAGCCAAACGTTCATAACATCTGCATCTGCTCCTGCAATAGGTCTGTCACCTAGCGGTGCATTAAGGACATAATTCTTCTGTGCAGCAATGAGGATAAACCTCAGATCACGGATCCAATCCGCATCATTGCTACTAACATCTTTCAACACAATATTCTCTAGGAACATATCAAAATAAACATATGAAAGCAACAACGCAAGCTATTGATCTACAACATAATTTGCAAAATACTACCAGGACTAAGTTCATGATAAATTTAAGTTCAATTAATAATATTACTTAAGAACTCCCACTTAGATAGACATCCCTCTAATCCTCTAAGTGATTACGTGATTCGTATCAACTACACCATGTCCGATCGTCACGTGAGATGGAGTAGTTTCAACGGTGAACATCAATATGTTGATCATATCTACTATATGATTCACGCTCGACCTTTCGGTCTCCGTGTTTCGAGGCCATATCTGTTATATGCTAGGCTCATCAAGTTTAACCTGAGTATTCCGCGCGTGCAACTGTTTTGCACCCGTTGTATTTAAACGTAGAGCCTATCACACCCGATCATCATGTGGTGTCTCAGCACGAAGAACTTTCGCAACGGTGCGTACTCAGAGAGAACACTTCTTGATAATTTTAGTGAGAGATCATCTTAAAATGCTACCGTCAATCAAAGCAAGATAAGATGCATAAAGGATAAACATCACATGCAATCAATATAAGTGATATGATATGGCCATCATCATCTTGTGCTTGTGATCTCCATCTCCGAAGCACCGTCGTGATCACCATCATCACCGGCGTGACACCTTGATCTCCATCGTAGCATCGTTGTCGTTACGCCATCTATTGCTTATACGACTATCGCTACCGCTTAGTGATAAAGTAAAGCAATTACAGGGCGTTTGCATTTCATACAATAAAGTGACAAGTATATGGCTCCTGCTAGTTGCCGATAACTTCGGTTACAAAACATGATCATCTCATACAATAAAATATAGCATCACGTCTTGACCATATCACATCACAGCATGTCCTACAAAAACAAGTTAGACGTTGTCTACTTTGTTGTTGCAAATTTTACGTGGCTGCTACGGGCTGAGCAAGAACCATTCTTACCTACGCATCAAAACCACAACGATAGTTCGTCAAGTTAGTGCTGTTTTAACCTTCGCAAGGACCGGGCGTAGCCACACTCGATTCAGCTAAAGTGAGAGAGACAGACACCCCCCAGTCACCTTTAAGCACGAGTGCTCGTAACGGTGAAACTAGTCTCGCGTAAGCGTACGCGTAATGTCGGTCCGGGCCGCTTCATCTCACAATACGGCTGAGCCAAAGTATGACATGCTGGTAAGCAGTATGACTTGTATTGCCCACAACTCACTTGTGTTCTACTCGTGCATATGACATCTACACATAAAACCAGGCTCGGATGCCACTGTTGGGGAACATAGTAATTTCAAAAAATTTCCTATGCACACGCAAGATCATGGTGATGCATAGCAACGAGTGGGGAGAGTGTTGTCCACGTACCCTCGTAGACCATAAGCGGAAGCGTTATGACAACGCGGTTGATGTAGTCGTACATCTTCACGATCCGACCGATCCAAGTACCGAACGTACGGCACCTCCGAGTTCAGCACACGTTCAGCTCGATGACAATCCCTGGACTCCGATCCAGCAGGGTGTCGGGGATGAGTTCCGTCAGCACGATGGCGTGGTGACGATGATGATGTTCTACTAATGCAGGGCTTCGCCTAAGCACCGCTACGATATGACCGAGGTGGAATATGGTGGAGGGGGGGCACCGCACACGGCTAAGGCCCAATACGTTTTCCCGTAACTCTCCGGTACTCTGAAAAATACCTGAGTCACTCGGAACCTTTCCAATGTCCGAATATAGTCGTCCAATATATAGATCTTTACGTCTCGACCATTTCGAGACTCCTCGTCATGTCCCCGATCTGATCCGGGACTCCGAACTCCTTCGGTACATCAAAACTTATAAACTCATGATAAAACTATCATCATAACGTTAAGCATGCGGACCCTACGGGTTCGACAACTATGTAGACATGACCTAGAACTATTCTCGGTCAATAACCAATAGCGGAACCTGGATGCTCATATTGGCTCCTACATATTCTACTAAGATCTTTATCGGTCAAACCGCATAACAACATATGTTGTTCCCTTTGTCATCGGTATGTTACTTGCCCGAGATTCGATCGTCGGTATCCAATACCTAGTTCAATCTCGTTACTGGCAAGTCTCTTTACTCGTTACGTAATGCATCATTCCGTAACCAACTCATTGGCCACATTGCTTGCAAGGCTTATAGTGATGTGCATTACCGAGAGGGCCCAGAGATACCTCTCCAACAATCGGAGTGACAAAACCTAATCTCGAAATACGCCAACCCAACATGTACCTTTGGAGACACCTGTACTGCTCCTTTATAATCACCCAGTTACGTTGTGATGTTTGGTAGCACCCAAAGTGTTCCTCCGGTAAACGGGAGTTGCATAATCTCATAGTTACAGGAACATGTATAAGTCATGAAGAAAGCAATAGCAACATACTTAACGATCAAGTGCTAGGCTAACCGAATGGGTCATGTGAATCACATCATTCTCCTAATGATGTGATCCCGTTAATCAAATGACAACTCATGTCTATGGTTAGGAAACTCAACCATCTTTGATTCATGAGCTAGTCAAGTAGAGGCATACTAGTGACACTATGTTTGTCTATGTATTCACACATGTATTATGTTTCCGGTTAATACAATTCTAGCATGAATAATAAACATTTATTATGAAATAAGGAAATAAATAATAACTTTATTATTGCCTCTAGGGCATATTTCCTTCAGGAATGTAATAACAATTATTCAATTCCATAATGAATCCGGAAGGAAGCTGGAGCTTGATACGTCTCCAACGTATCTATAATTTTTGATTGCTCCATGCTACTTTATCTACTATTTTGGAATATATTGGGCTTTATTTTTCACTTTTATATTATTTTTGGGACCAACCTATTAACCGAAGGCCCAGCCCAGAATATCTGTTTTTTTGCCTATTTCAGTGTTTCGGAGAAACGGAATATCAAATGGAGTCCAAACAGAATAAAACCTTCGGGAACGTGATTTTCTCACCGAACATGATCCAGGAGACTTGGACCCTGCTCCAAGGAACAAAAGAGGCGGTCACGAGGGTGGGGGCGCCCCCCTGGGCGCGCCCCCTACCTCGTGGGCCCCCTGCTGCTCCACCGACGTACTCCTTCCTCCTATATATACCTACGTATCCCCAAACGATCAGAACAGGAGCCAAAAACCTAATTCCACCGCCGCAACCTTCTATATCCACGAGATCCCATCTTGGGGCCTGTTCCAGAGCTCCGCCGGAGGGGGCATCCACCATGGAGGGCTTCTACATCAACACCATAGCCCCTCCGATGAAGTGTGAGTAGTTTACTTCAGACCTTCGGGTCCATAGCTAGTAGCTAGATGGCTTCTTCTCTCTTTTTGGATATCAATACAATGTTCTCCCCCTCTCTCGTGGAGATCTATTCGATGCAATCTTCTTCTTTTTGCGGTGTGTTTGTTGAGACCGATGAATTGTGGGTTGATGATCCAACTTATCTATGAATAATATTTGAATCTTCTCTGAATTCTTTTATGTGTGATTGAGTTATCTTTGTAAGTCTCTTCGAATTATCCTTTTTGGTTTGGCCAACTAGATTGGTAGTTCTTGCAATGGGAGAAGTACTTAGCTTTGGGTCCAATCTTGCGGTGTCCTTTCCCAGTGACAGCAGGGGCAGCAAGGCACGTATTGTATTGTTGCCATCGAGGATAACAAGATGTTTTTTTATCATATTGCATGAATTTATCCCTCTACATCATGTCATCTTGCTTAAGGCATTACTCTGTTTTTAACTTAATACTCTAGATGCATGCTGGATAGCGGTTGATGAGTGGAGTAATAATAGTAGATGCAGAATCGTTTCGATCTACTTGTCTCGGACGTGATGCCTATATACATGATCATACCTAGATATACTAACAATTATGCTCAATTCTGTCAATTGCTCAACAGTAATTTGTTCACCCACCGTAGAATACTTATGCTCTTGAGAGAAGCCACTAGTGAAACCTATGGACCCCGGGTCTATTCTCATCATATCAATCTCTATTGCTTATTTACTTGCTTTGTTTTTACTTTGCCTTTTACTTTTCACTTTGCATCTATCTATCAAAAATACCAAAAATATTATTTATCATCTCTATCAGATCTCACTCTCGTAATTGACCGTGAAGGGATTGACAACCCCTAATCGCGTTGGTTGCGAGTAGCGCTATCGTTTTGTGTAGGTACGAGGGACTTGTGTGTGGTCTCCTACTGGATTGATACCTTGGTTCTCAAAAACTGAGGGAAATACTTACGCTACTTTGCAGCATCATCCTCTCCTCTTCGGGGAAATCCAACGCAGTGCTCAAGAGGTAGCAAGAAGAATTTCTGGCGCCGTTGCCGGGGAAGACTCACGCAAGCAAGTCAACAATACCAAGTACCCATCACAATCCCTATCTCTCGCATTACATTATTTGCCATTTGCCTCTCGTTTTCCTCTCCCCCACTTCACCCTTGTTGTTTTATTCGCCCTCTCTTTCCCAATCTCCTCCTCTCTTTCCCGTTTGCCTTTTCTCGTTGCCTTTCTGTTTGCTTGTGTGTTGGATTACTTGTTGCCATGGCGCAAGATAATACCAAATTGTGTGACTTCTCGAATACCAATAATAATGATTTCCTTAGTACTCCGATTGCTCCTCTTAATAATGTTGAGTCTTGTGAAATCAATACCGCTTTGCTGAATCTTGTTATGAAAGATCAATTCGTCGGCCTTCCTAGTGAAGATGCCGCTACTCATCTAAATAATTTTGTTGATTTCTGTGATATGCAAAATAAGAAAGATACGGATAACAATATTGTCAAGTTGAAGTTATTTCCTTTTTTGCTTAGAGATCGTGCTAAAGTTTTGTTTTCGTCTTTGCCTAAAAATAGTATTGATTCTTGGAACAAGTGCAAAAATGCTTTTATCTCTAAGTATTTTCCTCCCGCTAAGATCATCACTCTTAGGAACGATATCATGAATTTTAAACAACTTGATCATGAGCATGTTGCCCAATCTTGGGAAAGAATGAAATTGATGCTTCGCAATTGCCCTACTCATGGTTTGAATTTATGGATGATCATACAAAATTTTTATGCCGGATTGAATTTTGCTTCTAGAAATCTTTTAGATTCGGCCGCGGGAGGCACGTTTATGGAAATTATGTTAGGAGATGCTACAAAGTTGCTTGATAATATTATGGCTAATTATTCCCAATGGCACACCGAAAGATCTTCTAGTAAAAAAGTGCATGCTATAGAAGAAATCAATGTTTTGAGTGAAAAGATGGATGAACTTATGAAGATGTTTGCTCCTAAAAATACTCCTCTTGATACCAATGATATGCCTTTGTCTACCTTGCTTTAGAATAATAATGAATCTATGGATGTGAATTTTGTTGGTAGGAATAGTTTTGGAAACAACGGGTATAGAGGGAATTTTAATCCTAGGCCTTATCCTAGTAATCCTTCTAATAATTATGGAAATTCCTACAACAACTCTTATGGAAATTTTAAGATGCCCTCTGAATTTGAGAGTAGTGTTAAAGAGTTTATGAATTCACAAAAGAATTTTAATGCTTTGCTTGAAGAGAAATTGCTTAAAGTTGATGATTTGGCTAGGAACGTTGATAGAATTTCTCTTGAAATTGATTCTTTAAAGCTTAGTTCTATTCCTCCTAAGCATGATATCAATGAGTCTCTCAAAGCCAAGAGAATTTCCATTGATGAGTGCAAGGAAAGAACCACTAGGATGCGTGCTTCCAAAGATGCCTTTATTAAAGCGTGTTCTTCCAATTCCTATGAAAATCAAGATGAAGATCTAAAAGTTATTGATGTGTCCCCCATTAAATCTTTGTTTTGCAATATGAATCTTGATGAAACTGAATATGATCTTCCTTTACCTAGAAGGCGTACTAAGAATTCGGAGTTTCTAGATCTTGATGATGAATTTGATGAAAGTGGGATTGAAAGAAATAAAAACCTAGATGTTGCTAAACCCACTATTTTGGATCTCAAGGAATTTAATTATGAAAATTGATCTTTAATTGGTTGTATTTCCTTTTGCAATCCGTGCTAGATTCTCCTCATGCTTATAGTCAAAATAAGGCCTTTACCGAACACATTGTTGATGCCTTGATGCAATCTTATGAATAAAAACTTGAGTTGAAAGTTTCTATCCCTAGAAAACTCTATGATGAGTGGGAACCTACTATTAAAATTAAAATTAAAGATTATGAGTTTCATGCTTTGTGTGATTTGGGTGCTAGTGTCTCTACTATTCCCAAAATTTTATGTGATTTGCTAGATTTCCGTGATTTTGATGATTGCTCCCTAAACTTGCATCTTGCGGATTCCACTATTAAAAAGCCTATGGGAAGAATGCCTGTAGATTTTATCGTTCTTGATATAGATTGCAATCCTTCATGTCCTATTATTCTTGGTAGACCTTTCCTTAGAACAATTGGTGCAATTATTGATATGAAGGAAGGGAATATTAGATTCCAGTTTCCCTTAAAGAAGGGCATGGAACACTTCCCTAGAAAGAAAATAAAATTACCATATGAATCTATCATGAGAGACACTTATGGATTGCCTACCAAAGATGGCAATACCTAGATCTATCCTTGCTTTTATGCCTAGCTAGGGGCGTTAAACGATAGCGCTTGTTGGGAGGCAACCCAATTTTATTTTGTGTTTTTTGTTTTTGCTTCTGTTTAGGAATAAATAATCCATCTAGACTCTGTGGATGTGTCTTTATCTTTTATTTAGTGTGTGTGTGCCAAGTAGAACCTATAGGATAACCTACGATGATAGTTGATTTGATTCTGCTGAAAAATAGAAACTTTGCGCGCACGAATATAATTTTGTTAAATCACAGGAACGGGCTTTTGCGTTGATTCTTGTTTCTGCTGTTCAATAAACAAATTTTCCAGGACTTCCTATTTTGTTAGAAGTTTTATAGTTCCAGAAGTTTGCGTTAGTTACAGATTGCTACAGACTGTTCTGTTTTTGACAGATTCTGTTTTTCGGGTGTTGTTTGCTTATTTTGATGAATCTATGGCTAGTAAAATAGTTTATAATCCATAGAGAAGTTGGAATACAGTAGGTTTAACACCAATATAAATAAAGAATTAGTTCATTACAGTAACTTAAGTAGTTCTTTGTTTTCTTTCTCTAATGGAGCTCACGAGATTTCTGTTGAGTTTTGTGTTGTGAAGTTTTCAAGTTTTGGGTGAATTCTTTTGATGGATTATGGAACAAGGAGTGGCAAGAGCCTCAGATTGGGGATGCCCATGGCACCCCCAAGATAATCCAAGGACACCAAAAAGTCAAAGCTTGGGGATGCCCCAGAAGGCATCCCCTCTTTCGTCCACTTCCATCGGTAATTTACTTGGAGCTATATTTTTATTCACCACATGATATGTGTTTTGCTTGGAGCGTCTTGTATCATTTGCGTCTTTGCTTATTAGTTTACCACAATCATACTTGCTGTACACACCTTTTGAGAGAGCCATACATGAATTGTAATTTGCTAGAATACTCTATGTGCTTCACTTATATCTTTTGAGCTTGATAGTTTTGCTCATAGTGCTTCACTTATATCTTTTGAGCATGATAGTTTTTGCTCTAGTGCTTCACTTAGATCTTTTAGAGCACGGTGGTGGATTTATTTTAAAGAAACTATTGATCTCTCATGCTTCACTTAGATTATTTTGAGAGTCGTTAATAGCATGGTAATTCGCTTAATGTTAATATACTTGGTGTTCAAGATATGTGAAACTTTCTTTTGACTGCGTTGAATACTAAGATAAGTTTGATGCTTGATAATTGTTTTGAGATATGAAGATGGTGATATTAGAGTCATGCTAGTTAAGTAGTTATGATTTCAAAGAATACTTGTGTTGAAGTTTGTGATTCCCGTAGCATGCACGTATGGTGAACCATTATGTGATGAACTCGGAGCATGATTTATTTATTGATTGTCTTCCTTATGAGTGGCGGTCGGGGACGAGCGATGGTATTTTCCTACCAATCTATCCCCCTAGGAGCATGCGTGTAATACTTTGCTTTGATAACTTCTAGATTTTTGCAATAAGTATATGAGTTCTTTATGACTAATGTTGAGTCCATGGATTATACGCACTTTTTCCCATCCTTCCACCTTTGCTAGCCTCTCTAATGCCGCGCACTTTTCACCGGTATCATACACCCACCATATACCTTCCTCAAAACAGCCACCATACCTACCTATCATGGCATTTCCATAGCCATTCCGAGATATATTGCCATGCAACTTTCCACCGTTCCGTTTAGTATGACGCGCTCCATCATTGTCATATTGCTAGCATGATCATGTAGTTGACATCGTATTTGTGGCAAAGCCACCGTTCATAATTCTTTCATACATGTCACTCATGATTCATTGCATATCCCGGTATACCGCCGGAGGCATTCATATAGAGTCATACTTTGTTCTAAGTATCGGGTTGTAATTGTTGAGTTGTAAGAAAAATAAAAGTGTGTTGATCATCATTATTAGAGCATTGTCCCAAGTGAGGAAACGATGATGGAGACTATGATTCCCCCATAAGTCGGGATGAGACTCCGGACGAAAAATAAAAAAAAAGAGGCCAAAAAAAGAAAGGCCCAAATTAGAAAAAAGAGAGAGAAAAAGAGAGAAGGGACAATGCTACTATCCTTTTATCACACTTGTGCTTCAAAGTAGCACCAAGATCTTCATGATAGAGAGTCTCTCATTTTGTCACTTTCATATACCAGTGGGAATTTTTCGTTGTAGAACTTGGCCTGTATATTCCAATGATGGGCTTCCTCAAAATGCCCTAGGTCTTCATGAGCAAGCGAGTTGGATGCACACTCACTTAGTTTCTTTTGTAAGAGCTTTCATATACTTATAGCTCTAGTGCATCCGTTGCATGGCAATCCCTACTCACTCACATTGATATCTATTGATGGGCATCTCCATAGCCCGTTGATACGCCTAGTTGATGTGAGACTATCTACCCTTTTTCGTCTTCTCCACAACCACCATTCTATTCCACATAGTGCTATATCCATGGCTCACGCTCATGTATTGCGTGAAGATTGAAAAAGTTTTGAGAATGTCATAAGTATGAAACAATTGCTTGGCTTGTCATCGGGGTTGTGCATGATTTAAATATTTAATGTGGGGAAGATGGAGCATAGCCAGACTATATGATTTTGTAGGGATAACTTTCTTTGGCCATGTTATTTTGAGAAGACATGATTGCTTTGATTAGTATGCTTGAAATATTATTATTTTTTATGTCAATATGAACTTTTGTCTTGAATCTTTCGGATCTGAATATTCATATCACAATTAAGGAGATTTACATTGAAATTATGCCAAAGTATCACTCCGCATCAAAAATTCTTTTTTATCATTTACCTACTCGAGGACGAGCAGGAATTAAGCTTGGGGATACCTGATACGTCTCCAACGTATTTATAATTTTTGATTGCTTCATGCTACTTTATCTACTATTTTGGACTATATTGGGATTTATTTTCCACTTTTATATTATTTTTGGGACTAACCTATTAACCGGAGGCCCAGCCCAGAATTGCTGTTTTTTGCCTATTTCAGTGTTTCGAAGAAACGGAATATCAAACAGAGTCCAAACAGAATAAAACCTTCAGGAACGTGATTTTCTCACCGAACGTGATCCAGGAGACTTGGACCCTGCTCCAAGGAACAAAAGAGGCGGTCACGAGGGTGCCCCCTGGGTGCGCCCCCCTACCTCGTGGGCCCCCTGCTGCTCCACCGACGTACTCCTTCCTCCTATATATACCTACGTATCCCCAAATGACCAGAACAGGAGCCAAAAACCTAATTCCACCGCCGCAACCTTCTGTATCCACGAGATCCCATCTTGGGGCCTGTTCTAGAGCTCCGCCGGAGGGGGCATCCACCATGGAGGGCTTCTACATCAACACCATAGCCCCTCCGATGAAGTGTGAGTAGTTTACTTCAGACCTTCGGGTCCATAGCTAGTAGCTAGATGGCTTCTTCTCTCTTTTTGGATCTCAATACAATGTTCTCCCCCTCTCTCGTGGAGATCTATTCTATGTAATCTTCTTCTTTTTGCGGTGTGTTTGTTGAGACTTATGAATTGTGGGTTTATGATCCAACTTATCTATGAATAATATTTGAATCTTCTCTGAATTCTTTTATGTGTGATTGAGTTATCTTTGCAAGTCTCTTCGAATTATCCTTTTTGGTTTGGCCAACTAGATTGGTAGTTCTTGCAATGGGAGAAGTGCTTAGCTTTGGGTTCAATCTTGCGGTGTCCTTTCCCAGTGACAGCAGGGGCAACAAGGCACATATTGTATTGTTGCCATCGAGGATAACAAGATGGGTTTTTTATCATATGGCATGAATTTATCCCTCTACATCATGTCATCTTGCTTAAGGCGTTACTCTGTTTTTAACTTAATACTCTAGATGCATGCTGGATAGCAGTCGATGAGTGGAGTAATAGTAGTAGATGCAGAATCGTTTCGATCTACTTGTCTTGGACGTGATGCCTATAAACATGATCATACCTAGATATACTCATAATTATGCTCAATTCTGTCAATTGCTCAACAGTAATTTGTTCACCCACCGTAGAATACTTATGCTCTTGAGAGAAGCCACTAGTGAAACCTATGGCCCCCGGGTTTATTCTCATCATATCAATATCTATTGCTTATTTACTTGCTTTGTTTTTACTTTGCCTTTTACTTTTCACTTTGCATCTATCTATCAAAAATACCAAAAATATTATTTATCATCTCTATCAAATCTCACTCTCATAAGTGACCGTGAAGGGATTGACAACCCCTAATCGCGTTGGTTGTGAGTAGCTATCATTTTGTGTAGGTACGAGGGACTTGTGCATGGTCTCCTACTGGATTGATACCTTGGTTCTCAAAAACTGAGGGAAATACTTACGCTACTTTGCTGCATCATCCTCTCCTCTTCGGGGAAATCCAACACAGTGCTCAAGAGGTAGCAGAGCTGCATCGTGCCGACCTCCAATGCAGCAACTCTTGCTTTGTTGCCGACCCTGATGTCAATCTCCCCTTGTGCCACACGCCTAGTTCTTACCAGCCCCTGCATCGAGTTGCAAATATGCACAACTGATCCGGTATCAAATACCCAAGAGCTACTAGGTATGTCAGCAAGGTAGATGTCTATAACATGTGCAACAAGTGTACCTTTGCATGAAGCAGCATTCCCGGCCTTCTTGCCATGCTCAAGCCACTTGCTATAGTTCCTCTGCCAGTGACCGGTCTCCTTGCAGTGATAGCAAACGGTCTTCGAGTCCAGTTGAGGGAGTCCTGGACTAGGGGGTGTACAGATAGCCAGACTATCATCATCGGCCGGACTCCAAGACTACGAAGATACAAGATTGAAGACTTCGTCCCGTGTCCGGATGGGACTTTCCTTGGCGTGGAAGGCAAGCTTGGCGATACGGATATGTAGATCTCCTAACATTGTAACCGACTCTGTGTAACCCTAGCCTTCTCCGGTGTCTATATAAACCGGAGGGTTTTAGTCCGTAGGACGAACAACCATTACAACAATCATACCATAGGCTAGCTTCTAGGGTTTAGCCTCCTTGATCTCGTGGTAAATCTACTCTTGTAATATCCACATCATCAATATCAATCAAGCAGGACGTAGGGTTTTACCTCCATCAAGAGGGCCCGAACCTGGGTAAAACATCGTGTCCCCTGTCTCCTGTTACCATCCGCCTAGACGCACAGTTCGGGACCCCCTATCCGAGATCCGCCGGTTTTGACACCGACATTGGTGCTTTCATTGAGAGTTCCTCTGTGTCGTCACCGATAGGTTTGATTGCTTCTTCAATCAACAACAACGCAGTCCTGGGTGAGACTTTTCTCCCCGGACAGATCTTCGTATTCGGCGGCTTCGCACTGCGGGCCAATTCACTTGGCCATATGGAGCAGATCGAAAGCTACGCCCCTGGCCATCTGGTCAGATTTGGGAGCCTAAACTCCACGGCGGATATCCGCGGAGACTTGATCTTCGATGGATCCGAGCCGCAGCCGAGCGTGTCGCACTGTCACGATGGGCATGATCTAACTCTGTCGCCGGACAGTACCTTGGAGGCCGCACACTAATCCGCTCCGACCTATAGTCCAGAGCCGATTGCGCAGATCGAGGACGGGTGGCTGGACACCACCCCGGGAGCTGCAACTTCCACGGCGATGGAGCCGAACACTGACCTCGTCCCTTATAAAGCTCGTGACTCCGAGGTGCCGGACTCCGAACCTCCTGCGCCCCTGCCAATCGAATCTGATTGGGCGCCGATCATGGAGTTCACCGCTGCGGACATCTTTCAGCACTCACCCTTTGGCGACATCCTGAAATCGCTAAAGCATCTCTCGCTATCCGGAGAGCCCTGGCCGGACTACGGCCAGGATGGTTGGGATGCGGACGACGAAGAAATTCAAAGCCCACCCACCACCCACTTTGTAGCCACTGTCGACGATCTAACCGACATGCTAGACTACGACTCCGAAGACATCGACGGTATGGACGACGATGCCGGAGACGATCAAGAACCAGCGCCTAAAGGGCACTGGAAGACCACCTCATCATACGACATATACATGGTGGACACCCCAAAATATGGGGACGGCGAAGAAGCAGCGGAGGCAGATTCCTTAAAGAAACAGCCCAAGCGCCGACGTCAGCGGCGCCGCTCTAAATCCCGCCACAGCAAGAATGGAGATTCCGGCACAGGAAATAACAACACCCCAGAAAGTGCCGAAGACAACCCCCTCCAGCAAGATTCAGCGCAGGAGGATGCAGAAGCAAGCCCTCACGAGAGAGCGGCAGACGAAGAGGTCGAGGATGATAATTACATACCTCCCTCCGAAGACGAGGCAAGCCTCGACGACGGCGAATTCGTCGTGCCTGAGGATCCCTTCGAACAAGAGCGTTTCAGACGCAGGCTAATGGCCATAGCAAATAGCCTAAAGAAAAAGCAGCAACAGCTTCAAGCTGATCAAGACCTGCTGGCCGATAGATGGACCGAGGTCCTCGCAGCCGAAGAGTATGAACTCGAACGCCCCTCCAAAATCTACCCAAAACGCAAGTTGCTCCCCCGACTAGAGGAGGAAGCATACAAACCTTCATCACCAGCGCACGATACGGCAGACCGACCACCTCGTGGCCGCAACAGAGAGGCATCTAGGCCCTCCACCAGAACCGTACCCCGACACCGCTCAAAAAGTACGAAGCCACGAGGAAACGCACCGGACTTGCGGGACATATTGGAGGACAAGGCAAGACAATCCAGATCTATCTATGGATCACGTGGGCGCCCCACGACCCACGACGAATACCGTCGCACCGGATACAGCAACTCCGGTCGGGCCGAACACAGCAGACAACGCTCTCTTGAGCTACGTCGTGATATCGCTCAATACAGAGGTGCCGCACACCCACTATGCTTCACTGACGAAGTAATGGATCATCAAATCCCTACAGGGTTTAAACCCATCAACATTGAATCCTACGATGGCACGACAGACCCCGCGGTTTGGATCGAGGATTATCTCCTTCATATCCATATGGCCCGCGGCGACGATCTCCACGCCATCAAATATCTCCCGCTCAAGCTTAAAGGACCAGCTCGGCATTGGCTCAACAGCCTGCCCGCAGAGTCAATTGGGTGTTGGGAGGACCAGGAAGCCGCATTCCTCGACAACTTCCAGGGCACATATGTGCGACCACCAGACGCCGATGACCTAAGCCACATAATTCAGCAGCCAAACGAATCGGCCAGACAATTCTGGACACGGTTCTTAACAAAGAAAAATCAAATCGTCGACTGTCCGGATGCAGAGGCCCTCGCAGCCTTCAAACATAACATCCGCGACGTGTGGCTGGCCGACATCTAGGACAGGAAAAGCCGAAATCCATGGCAGCCCTCACATCACTCATGACCCGCTTCTGTGCGGGAGAGGATAGCTGGCTCGCTCGCAGCAACAACCTCAGTAAAAATGCTGGCAGTCCGGATACCAAGGACCACAATGGCAGGTCGCGTCGAAACAAAAACAAACGCCGCGTTAACAGCGACAACAATGAGGATACGGCAGTCAACGCCGGATTCCGAGGCTCTAAACCCGGTCAGCGGAAGAAGCCATTCAAAAGAACCACTCCGGGCCTGTCCAATTTGGACCGAATACTCGACCGCTCTTGCCAGATACATGGCACCCCTGAAAAGCCAGCTAACCACACCAACAGAGATTGTTGGGTATTCAAACAGGCAGGCAAATTAATTGCCGAAAACAATGACAAGGGGCTGCACAGCGATGACGAGGAAGAGACCCGGCCGCCGAACAATAGAGGACAGAAGAGCTTCCCCCCACAAGTGCGGACGGTAAACATGATATATGCAACGCATATACCCAAGAGGGAGCGGAAACGTGCGCTAAGGGACGTATATGCGATGGAGCCAGTCGCCCCGAAATTCAATCCATGGTCCTCTTGCCCGATCACTTTCGATCGAAGAGACCATCCGACCAGTATCCGCCATGGCGGATTCGCCACATTGGTTTTAGACCCAATCGTCGATGGATTTCACCTCACGAGAGTCCTGATGGACGGCGGCAGTAGCCTGAACCTGCTTTATCAGGATACAGTGCACAAGATGGGCATAGACCCCTCAAGGATTAAACCTACAAAGACGACCTTCAAAGGCGTCATACCAGGTGTTGAGGCCAATTGTACAGGCTCAGTCACACTGGAAGTGGTCTTCGGATCCCTGGATAATTTCCGAAGCGAGGAGTTAATCTTCGACATAGTCCCGTTCCGCAGTGGCTATCACGCTCTGCTCGGACGAACCGTGTTCGCAAAGTTCAACGCGGTGCCGCATTATGCATACCTCAAGCTCAAGATGCCAGCCCTCGTGGAGTCATCACGGTCAACGGAAATACGGAACGCTCCCTCCGAACGGAGGAACATACAGCGGCTCTCGCGGCAGAAGTATAGAGCAGCCTTCTAAGGCAAATTTCGTGTCCGGCCGTTAAACGACCGGACACAGCCAAACGCGCCCGGAGCAACATCAATCAAGACCACCTGGCACGTTCCGAGCACGCGTAGCAATGCAGCCCCAACCCCAACCCTCGCATGATTGCAAGACAAGCTCTCCGCGTACATCATTACGCTCTGGAGATACCATGGGCATAGGGGGAGGGGCACGACCACAACAGACCCAGAGTGCGGCTCGACCACACCAGGGGCTCCCAAGTGTGTCGCTCCTTTTATTTTTATTTTTATTTTCCTTCTTTTTATACACAGGACTCCGTCCACCAGAGACTCTGTCCGGCGGCGAACCTGCCGAACTCACGATGCAACAGCCAGGGAGAGACAAAGGCTGCAACGAACACTCAGGTGGTCTCCATTACGAGCATTAAATTTGTTAAATACACCATTCCGCAGCCTACCCCTGGAGGGAGACAAGTCTAATTAGTCCAATCCCTTGCTTACCGCACTATTTGTATCATTCCGCACTCATAGCAGAATTCCTTGAATAAATAATGCAGCACTTTTTGCCTATAATTGCGTTACTTTGCATATATGTTCATTTATGACATCTTGCACCCGTATATTTTGGTACGGCCGAATACACCAGGGGCTTATGTTCCCCACATTATGGTGTGATAAGTCCGAACACTTTCACAAGTGCGGCACCCCGAACTTATAGCATTATATGAATCAGCTCCGAATCATGTCTTGGGTCAATAGTTGGGTTTGCCCGGCTCCCATGTTTTGGTACCTTACGTTCCGTTCTGTCGGCTAAGGTAGCACTGGGAGAACCACTGCGATTGCGCCCCGGTTGAGCTGGGTTAACGCCTCGGTGGAGAAAGCTAAAACTGACTGTCATGATAAGGCGAGAGACTGGTCGCTGTTCAAGAGGTCTTTTCGAGTCCCTAAAGACTTATGCCGCTTCGAGCGAAGAACCGGATAATGTCCGGCCAAGGCGTGGATAGCGCCCCGAACTCGGTCTTCCGAATACTAGGGGCTTCGCCGAAATTTAAAATTATAGAATTCTATGGCTAAGTGAGAGTGTTCAAGCATTATAAGTCCGATTGCCTTGTTCGTTGTGTTGAGCGCCTCCCTAGATGGACCCAAAAATGGGAACAAGAGTGCTCAAATTTATCCCGAACACCCCAGCACTCGTGGCATGGGGGCTGAAGCCGACAACTTGCCATCTCTCAGATTTAATAAACGGCCGCACAGAAGATAATATTTTAAATCAATAAGCGTTGCTTAGCGCATATGAACGAAGTTTTCAGCGCACAGGATAACACATTGCGAATTTACTCAATAATTACATCTCTGGGGCACTCATCCGCAATCTTGCGGGCACCCTTCAGGACAGTCTTATAGTACATCTCAGGTGTACGATACTCCTTGCCCGCTGGCGGCGCGTTAGTGATAAGCCTCTCCGCATCCAGCTTGCCCCAGTGCACCTTTGCGCGGGCAAGGGCCCGACGAGCACCTTCAATACAGGCGGAGCGCTTGATGACCTCCACCCAGGGGCACGCATCCACCAGCCGCCGCATGAGGCCGAAGTAGCTCCCAGGCATGGCCTCTCCAGGCCACAGCCGGACTATGAGGCCCTTCATGGCCTACTCGGCTACCTTGTGGAGCTCAACCAGCTGCTTCAGCTGGTCGCTAGGGGGCACCGGATGGCCGGCCTCAGCGTACTGAGACCAGAAGACCTTCTCCGTTGAGCTCCCCTCCTCGGCTCGGTAGAATGCGATGGCATCGGACACGCTACGAGGCAGATCTGCAAACGCCCCTGGAGAGCTCCGAATTCGGGTAAGTAACAGGTAATTTACATTCACATGCTTGCTTTGCATGAAAAATGCCTTACCGGCCGCTATCTTCTTCACCGCCTCAATATCCTGGAGGGACTTATGGGCCTCGGCCTTGGCGGCTTTGGCACTTTCGAGAGCCGAGGCAAGCTCGGACTCTCGAGTCTTTGAGTCGCGCTCCAAACTCTCATGCTTTTCCATGAGAGCCTGGAGCTCTTGCCGCACCTCCACCACCTGCGCCTCCTGCTTCTCTCGCTCTGCCCGTTCCGCGGCCGCATTGCGTTTGGCCGCGGACACAACCTCCTTCAGGGTTGCCACCTCGTTTGTGGCCCCTGCAGTACCCACGTTATCCTTGTTATTTTTGTCGCAACCTAAATCCTTTTCTGTAAGGTAAAAATTCAAACTGGTGTTACTCACCTTCTTTGTCCTCGAGCTGCTTCTTGGCACGGCCGAGCTCTTGCTCGGACCGCTCGAGGTCCTGCTTCAAAGCACCGACCTCCGCAGTCAGTGCGGCAAAGGTCAGCAGCGCAGCCTGCAAACCCATATTGACATAATTTTTAGCAACCCTGCGTATATCTTTTTTAGATCCTCAGTCCGGCTTTTCTTTTTGAACACCAAACCGAGCATCAGGGGCTACTGTCTATGCGGTATCACATTGCATATTTTTAACTTCTTACCTCAAAGCCTGTTAGAAGGCTACTGCAGGCTTCGGTCAGCCCGCTCTTGGCGAGCTGAACCTTCTGAATCACCGCACTCATAATAGTGTGGTGCTCTTCCTCGATGGAAGCGCCTTTGAGCGCCTCCAACAAGTTGTCCGGCGTCTCCGGTTGGACGGAGGCTGCCGGCGTCACGGTCTTGCCCTTCTTGCGAAGGGGCCGCCGGCTGGACTCCGGAACCACTGCGGGTTCCGGCGTGGAGTCCGGCGCAAAGTCCGGGAGGCTGCCTTGTGGCGCCTCCGGAGCCTCCTCCTGATGGGTCCCTTCTCGGGATCCCACCTCGGCGTCCTCAGCGTCGCGAGGGGTGGAGGCAGTCGGGATTGAGTCTACATCCGACGGAGCCAACGACCCGCTCGATGAAGCGGGGAGATCATCATCGGCCGGACTGCAGGCAGCGTGCGGCATTAGAAGGACACTATGTGACACAAAAAAGAAATTATAAATCATTCAGGAATCCGGATACTTATGATCTTGCCCGAGGCCTGGCCCTTGAGGGCCACTCTTCGTCGCCAACGTTGACGTTGGCGGAGCTGTCCGGGGGAATAGTCCTTCCCCTCTTGGACCCTTCGGCCTCCCCTGTGGGGGAAGCCTTCCTCTTCCTCTCTCCTTCCTCAGGGAGAGGGTCCTCTTTCTCCTCCTCGTCTTCGGGGGAGGAGTCCGCCTCGGAGTCGTCGGACACCTGAAAACAGGAACTCTTTCGAGTACCCGTGGCCTCCTTCTTGGCCTTCTTCTCCGGCACCACATGCGGTGCCGGAACCAGCAGCCCCGCTAGACGGGCGTCTACAAGGTTTTCTGGCATGGGAGCCGGACAGATGATCTGCTCGGCCTTCTTCATCCAGTCCTGTCAAAGGAAAAGGGGAGATTAAATCCCGCGTAAGGTCGAACTATTAAAAACAAGTGTCCCATAAAGGGGTAGAATCACTTACCTCGTCAGCTGGACGCTGTGAGTGAAATCCGCGATCTTCAGTGGCGGATGCGGGAACTTCGGCGCCCTTGAAAAGCACCTTCCAGGCATCCTCGTACCTAGTGTCGAAGAGCCTGCTCAAGGTTTGGTGCTGTGCCGGATTGAACTCCCACAATTTAAATGTCCGTTCTTGGCACGGGAGAATCCGGCGGATGAGCATGACCTGGACCATGTTGACAAGCTTGAGCTTCTTATTCACCAGCTTCTGGATATAGGCTTGGAGTCCGGTCAGCTCCTCCGAATCACCCCAGGTCAGGCCACTCTCCTTCCAGGAGGTGAGCCGCGTGGGGATCCTAGATCTAAATTCGGGGGCCGCTACCCTTTTAGGGTCACGCGGCTCGGGGATGTAGAACCACCCCGATTGCCATCCCTTGATGGTTTCCACGAAGGCACCCTCGAGCTAGACGATGTTGGGTATCTTACCCAACATGGCGCCTCCACACTCCGCCTGATTCCCCTTCACTACCTTCGGCTTGACATTGAAGGTCTTGAGCCACAAGCCAAAGTGGGGCTGGATGCGGAGGAAGGCCTCGCACACGATGATAAACGCCGAGATGTTGAGGATGAAGTTTGGCGCCAGATCGTGGAAATCCAGGCCGTAGTAGAACATGAGCCCCCGGACAAAGGGGTGAAGTGGAAAGCCCAGTCCGCGGAGGAAGTGGGGAAGGAATACGACCCTCTCATGGGTCCTGGGGGTGGGGATGAGCTGCCCCTTGTTGGGCAGCCGGTGCGCGATGTCGCCGGATAGATATCCGGCGCTGCGCAGTCTTTCGACGTGCCCCTCCGTGACGGAGGAGGCCATCCACTTGCCTCCCGCTACGGACATGACTGGAGAAGGTTGAGTCGAGATGTGCGAGCTTGGGCGCTGGAGCTCGAGTGCGCGGAGATGGATAAGCAAAGGAGGAAGAAGGCGTAGGTGAAAAGGTGGATCCTTATCCCCTTATATATGGGCGGACGAAAACTATGCGTCCCCACCGGCCTGGTAAAACTCGCTTATCTCCCAAGCGCCACCATCAATGGCGCGGTTGGGTTACCCATGTCCGTATTGATGAGAATCCCGGAATAAGGGGAACACGATCTCTGCTTCGACAAGACGTGCCAAGGAAACCGCTTCGCTAAACGCGCTGAGGTGGTATAGTAAAAAACGATTCAAGTAAAGGCTTGGTAGTGGTGTGACGTCATGCCACAAAATACGTCAGCAGATTGAACTTGTGTACATATTATTCTCTCTACGGTGGAATGTGGAATTTATTTTGCAGAGCCGGACACTATCCTGGTGTTCACAATCTTCTATGAATTATTCGGAGGAGGAACGCGCCTTGCAATGCCAAACAATATGCACGCCGGACTCATCGTCATTGAAGCCTAGTTCAGGGGCTACTGAGGGAGTCCTGGACTAGGGGGTGTCCGGATAGCCGGACTCCAAGACTATGAAGATACAAGATTGAAGACTTCGTCCCGTGTCCGGATGGGACTTTCCTTGGCGTGGAAGGCAAGCTTGGCGATACGGATATGTAGATCTCCTACCATTGTAACCGACTCTGTGTAACCCTAGCCTTCTCCGGTGTCTATATAAATCGGAGGGTTTTAGTCCGTAGGACGAACAACCATTACAACAATCATACCATAGGTTAGCTCCTAAGGTTTAGCCTCCTTGATCTCGTGGTAGATCTACTCTTGTAATATCCACATCATCAATATCAATCAAGCAGGACCTAGTGTTTTACCTCCATCAAGAGGGCCCGAACCTGGGCAAAACATCGTGTCCCCTGTCTCCTGTTACCATCCGCCTAGACGCATAGTTCGGGATCCCCTACCCGAGATCCGCCGGTTTTGACACCGACACCGGTCCATACTTCGGCGGAGCGGCGGAGGTTACCGTCTCCATGCCCTTTGCCTTAGCCTTTTTCTTGGACCAACTCTTCTTGAACTTAGCCGATTTATGCACCATCAACACTTGATGCGTGCCTTTCTTAATATCCTGCTCTGCCACTTTGAGCATCCCATGCAATTTGGTGAGCTTCTTATCCATGCCATGCATATGATAGTTCGAGATGAACGTCCCATAGCTGGGCGGAAGAGAACCCAGAACAACATCAGTAGTGTAACGCCCTGGATACAACTTTCCATATTCGTAACTCCAACTCTTGCCTTTTTCGGAGATGCGATATGATATTTCCTTCGTGGTTGGGTTTTGTCTTTTGTTTTGCATGTTGTTCATGTCATGCATCACATCTCATAGCATCATGCGCATTGCATCTGCATGTTTTCAAAAAGCTTGCTCCCGTTCGTAGTTGCTGCGTTCCCCCTTACTTTCGTTGACCGATCCAAGACCAATCGGGTTTTCGCTTCCCTCTTGACCGTGACCACCTAACCTCTCTTGCCAGCTCGCAGCCCCCTCGCGTGCGCGTCCGAAACTCCCCCGAACCCGACCCGAGCTGTCGTGACCGATGAGTCCGGATCATCCCCTAACATCTATAAAACATCTTCGTTTTCTTAATTGGACTTCCTAACATATATTTTTTCTCAGCCGTTCGTTTTCGATCGTTGGGACGAGATAGCCCTACCTTAATCCCCTTGCTATATAAACTAGACCCTAACCCTAAATTTTAGGAGCAATGTCCCATCCCTGCCCGCCGCCACCTACCTACCTTCTTCCTCGGGATCTGTCCGATCCATCTACCAACCAACCCAAGCCTTCCCTCGATCCCTTTGCCCTGCCGAGCCGTAGCGCTCTGCCTCACGCGCATGATCCAAGGAGAGGAGATCCTCCTCGCTCTCCTGTAGACCCAAGCCTCCTCTCGATTCCGAGCCTCTTCCATCCAATGCCCGAAGGAGCAAGGCCCCTCGCGCCCGATCTCCCTCACCTCCTCCGTCCCGCGAGCAACAGCAACAGGACCATGGCCATCGCCCCGCTTCTTCGAGACCAGCCGCCGCTGATCTGCATCCATGCCGCCTCCCGCCGTCGGCCGCAAGCCAGGAGCCCGAGCTCCTCCTTCCCGAGCTGCAGGCCCCCGCAGCCGTTCTACCTCGCCGGACCCCTCCCGCAGACCAGCGCCACCAGGCCGTGCCCTGCTTCCTTCCTCCCCGTGCCGCTCTCTCGAAATCTCTCATCTCTCTAGCCTCACTCTCTCTGTTCCTCTTCTTCAAGTACCCCATCCCCGTTGCCAGGAGCTCTGAAGCGCCGGCCGCCACTAGGTTCGACCGGGCCCGAGGTCCTCCGTCTATTCATTGGCGCTCCCCTTCGGATCCCGTCGCCAGAGCCCCATCCCTGCTGTCTCCGCCCGTTTCTCGGGATCTGCTCGTCCTCGCGCATCCCTGTCGCCAAGTCCAGCCGCAACCATCGCCCCTGCATCCCCTGCTTCACAACCAGTGCCGCCCCTGCTTCAGGTCGAGCAGTGCTCGCTGCCTCGCTCATCGCCCCGGTCCAGCCGCGCGTTGACTGTGCTGGTCAGCTGCGTGGGCTGCCAGCCGCGCAAGGCCCAGTGAGCGCCTCCTCAGCCGGCCTACCTCACCACCGAACCGGGCCTTGGCCCAGGGTGAGCAGCCCCGCCCCCTCTCCTGTGCACTTTCGGGCCAGCCAGATTCGGCCCAGCTCCTGTTTTTTTTTCCTTCTGCGAATTTAGCATTTATCCAGTGATTTAACAGATTTGCAGAAACCCCCTTGCACTTCATGCATATAATAACTCATGATCTGTGCATCACATGTAAAAACTTTCTATATGTTTAATAATTTGTGTAGATTAATTTAGAATTTGTGCATCACATGCGAATTTAGAATTTAGAATAATTTGTGCATCACATGCGAATTTAGAATTTAGAATTTTGTGTAGATTAATAATTTGCCACTTTCATCCGTGTTAAATATGTTTAAATATGCTGTTTGATTAAACTTGCTCAAATGCCATGTTAAAATGATTTATTACATAACTAATTAACCGTAGCTCCAATTTTAATAAACTTTATATGTAAATGGGGTGGAAAAATGCCTAGTTTAACATGGTGCACTCATCCTTCATGTTTAACAACTCTAAAAATATGGTTTAGGGCAGAACAGTACCAAATTCATAATATGCATATGAGGATTTTCTGGAATTGTTGTTTGTTCTTCCGGCCTCATTTAAACTTGCCTAGGTAGGTAGTTTCATTATGCTTCACCCCTTGCCATGTTTAACAACGTTTAATATTGATGAGTAGCATAACCGAGAGAGAACAAAATAATTGATGTGGTGTTTTGTCAATATGCAACTCGTTGCATATTGAGCTCCAATTAACTTGTAGTATTGTTTGTTGCACTTTGCCATGCCTCATTAAACTGGACATGCATCATACTTGTTGTGCATCATGCCATGTTTATGCTTGTGCATTTACCATGTTGTTTGTTTCTTTCTGGTGTTGCTTCCTAGTTCCAGTAATGTTGCGATTGTGAGGATTCGTTCGACTACTCCCGTTCGTCTTCTTCATGGACTTGTTCTTCTTCCTAGCACGATTTCAGGCAAGATGAACGCTACCCTGGATCTCACTACTATCATTGCTATGCTAGTTGCTTCGTTCTATCGCTTTGCCCCGCTACCTATCTCTTGTTGATCAAGCCACCCAAATTGCCATGTCAGCCTCTAACCTTTTTCACCCTTCCTAGCAAACCGTTGTTTGGCTATGTTACCGCTTTGCTCAGCCCCTCTTATAGCGTTGTTAGTTGCAGGTGAAGTTGAAGATTGCTCCATGGTGGATAGGATTATGTTGGGATATCACAATATCTCTTATTTAATTAATGCATCTATATACTTGGTAAAGGGTGGAAGGCTCTGCCTTATGCCTGGTGTTTTTTTCCACTCTTGCCGCCCTAGTTTCCGTCATACCGGTGTTATGTTCCCGGATTTTGCGTTCCTTACGCGGTTGGGTGATTTATGGGACCCCCTTGACAGTTTGCTTTGAATAAAACTACTCCAGCAAGGCCCAACCTTGGTTTTACCATTTGCCTTGTTGGGGAACGTAGCAGAAATTCAAAATTTTCCTACGTGTCACCAAGATCTATCTATGGAGAAACCAGCAACGAGGGGAAGGAGAGTGCATCTACATACACTTGTAGATCGCTAAGCGGAAGCATTCAAGAGAACGGGGTTGAAGGAGTCGTACTCGTCGTGATCCAAATCACCGGAGATCCGAGTGCCGAACGGACGGCACCTCCGCGTTCAACACACGTACAGCCCGGTGACGTCTTCCATGCCTTGATCCAGCAAGGAGAGAGGGAGAGGTTGAGGAAGACTCCGTCCAGCAGCAGCACAACGGCGTGGTGGTGATGAAGGAGCGTGGCAATCCTGCAGGGCTTCGCCAAGCACCGCGGGAGAGAAGGGAGAGAGGTAGGGCTGCGCCAAGAGGGAGAAGTTCTCGTGTGTTGGCAGCCCTCAAGACCTCAACTATATATAGGGGAGAGGGAGGGGGTGTGCCCCCTCTAGGGTTTCCACCCCAAGGGGTGCGGCTGCCCCCAATCCCATCTAGGGTGGCGGCCAAGGGAGGGAGAGGGGAAACTTGCCCCCAAGTTAGGTGGGTTTGCTCCCTCCCCCAAACCCTAGGCGCCATGGGCCCTTGTGGGGGGGCGCACCAGCCCACCTGGGGCTGGTCCCCTCCCACACTTGGCCCATGCAGCCCTCCGGGGCCGGTGGCCCACTTGGTGGACCCCCGTGACCCTCCCGGTGGTCCCGGTACGTTACCGATAAAATCCGAAACTTTTCCGGTGACCAAAACAGGGCTTCCCATATATAAATCTTTACCTCCGGACCATTCCGGAACTCCTCGTGACATCCGGGATCTCATCCGGGACTCCGAACAACATTCGGTAACCACATACAAACTTCCTTTATAACCCTAGCGTCATCGAACCTTAAGTGTGTAGACCCTACGGGTTCGGGAACCATGCAGACATGACCTAGACGTTCTCCGGCCAATAACCAACAGCGGGATCTGGATACCCATGTTGGCTCCCACATGTTCCATGATGATCTCATCGGATGAACCACGATGTCAAGGACTCAATCGATCCCGTATACAATTCCCTTTGTCTAGCGGTATTGTACTTGCCCGAGATTCGATCGTCGGTATACCGATACCTTGTTCAATCTCGTTACCGGCAAGTCTCTTTACTTGTTCCGTAACACATCATCCCGTGATCAACCCCTTGGTCACATTGTGCACATTATGATGATGTCCTACCGAGTGGGCCCAGAGATACCTCTCCATTTACACGGAGTGACAAATCCCAGTCTCGATTCGTGCCAACCCAACAGACACTTTCGGAGATACCTGTAGTGCACCTTTATAGCCACCCAGTTACGTTGTGACGTTTGGTACACCCAAAGCATTCCTACGGTATCCGGGAGTTGCACAATCTCATGGTCTAAGGAAAAGATACTTGACATTAGAAAAGCTTTAGCATACGTACTACACGATCTTTGTGCTAGGCTTGGGATTGGGTCTTGTCCATCACATCATTCTGCTAATGATGTGATCCCGTTATCAACGACATCCAATGTCCATGGTCAGGAAACTGTAACCATCTATTGATCAATGAGCTAGTCAACTAGAGGCTTACTAGGGACATGGTGTTGTCTATGTACCCACACATGTATCTGAGTTTCCTATCAATACAATTATAGCATGGATAATAAACGATTATCATGAACAAGGAAATATAATAATAACTAATTTATTATTGCCTCTGGGGCATATTTCCAACAGTCTCCCACTTGCACTAGAGTCAATAATCTAGTTCACATCGCCATGTGATTAACACTCACGGGTCACATCGCCATGTGACCAACATTCAAAGAGTTTACTAGTGTCATTAAACTAGTTCACATCATCATGTGATTAAGACTCAATGAGTTCTGGGGTTTGATCATGTTTTGCTTGTGAGAGAGGTTGTAGTCAACGGGTCTGCAATATTCAGATCCGTATGTACTTTGCAAATCTCTAGGTCATATTGTAAATGCTGCTACCACTCTCCACTTGGAGCTATTCCAAATGGTTGCTCCACTATACGTATCCGGTTTGCTACTCAGAGTCATTCGGATAGGTGTTAAAGGTTGCATCGACGTAACCCTTTACCTCGAACTCTTTATCACCTCCATAATTGAGAAACATGTCCTTATTTACTCCAAGGACAATTTTGACCGCTGTCCAATGATCCATTCCTGGATCATTCTTGTACCCCTTGACTGACTCATGGCAAGGCACACTTCCGGTGCGGTACATAGCATAGCATACTATAGAGCCTATGTCTGAAGTATAGGGGACGACCTTCGTCCTTTCTCTCTCTTATGCCGTGGTCGAGCTTTAAGTCTTAACTTCATACCTTACAACTCAGGCAAGAACTCCTTCTTTGACTGATCCATCTTGAACACCTTCAAGATCATGTCAAGGTATATGCTCATTTGAAAGTACCATTAAGCGTTTTTGATTTATCCTTATAGATCTTGATGCACAATGTTCAAGTAGCTTAATCCAGGTTTTCTATTGAAAAACACCTTTCAAATAACCCTGTATGCTTTCCAGAAATTCTACATCATTTCTGATCAGCAATATGTCAACAACATATACTCATCAAAAATCCTATAGTGCTCCCACTCACTTCTTTGGAAATACAAGTTTCTCATAAACTTTGTATAAACTCAAAATCTTTGATCATCTCATCAAAGCGCTCATTCCAACTCCGAGATGCTTACTCCAGTCCTTAGAAGGATCGCTGGAGCTAGCATACCTTTTAGCATCCTTAGGATCGACAAAACCTTTCTGATTGTATCGCATACAACCTTTCCTCACGAAAACTGGTAAGGAAACTAGTTTTGATCTGCCAGATTTCATAAATGCAGCTAATGCTAACATGATTCCGACGGACTTAAGCATCGCTACGGATGAGAAAATCTCATCGTAGTCAACTCCTTGAACTTTGTGAAAAACTCTTCGCCACAAGTCGAGCTTCATGGACGGTGACATCACCGTCCACGTCCGTCTTCTTCTTAAAGATCCATTTATCTCAATGGCTTGCCGATCATCAGGCAAGTCCACCAAAGTCCATGCTTTGTTCTGATACATGGATCCTATCTCGGATTTCATGGCTTCTAACCATTTGTCGAAATTTGGGCCCACCATTGCTTCTCCATAGCTCATAGGTTCATTGTTGTCTAGCAACATGACCTTCAAGACAAGATTATTGTACCACTCTGAAGCAGTACGCATCCTTGTCACCCTACGAGGTACGGTAGTGACTTGATCCGAAGTTTCATGATCACTATCATAAGCTTCTACTTCAATTGGTGTAGGTTCCACAGGAACAACTTCATGTGCCCTGCTACACACTAGTTGTAGTGACGGTTCAATAACCATATCAAGTCTCCACCATCCTCCCACTCAACTTTTCGAGACAAACTTTTCCTCGAGAAAGGACCCGATTCAAGAAACAATCCCTATTGCTTTCGGATCTGAATTAGGAGGTATACCCAACTGCTTTGGGTGTCCTACGAAGATGCATTTTATCCGCTTTGGGTTCGAGCTTATCAACCTGAAACTTTTTCACATAAGCGTCGCAGCCTCAAACCTTTAAGAAATGATAGCTTAGGTTTCTCTAAACCATAGTTCATACGGTGTCATCTCAACAGAATTACGTGGTGCCCTATTCAAAGTGAATGTGGTTGTCTCTAATGCCTAACCCATGAACGATAGTGGTAATTCGATAAGAGACATCATGGTACGCACCATTTCCAATAGGGTGCAACTATGATGTTCGGACACACCATCAAACTATGGTGTTCCAGGCGGTATTAATTGTGAAACAATTTCCACAATGTCTTAATTGCGTGCCAAAGCTCGTAACTCAGATACTCATCTTTATGATCATATCAAAGACATTTTATCCTCTTGTCACTATGATCTTCAACTTCACTCTGAAATTACTTGAACCATGCAATAATTCAGACTTTTGTTTCATCAAGTAAATATACACAACATCTACTCGAATCATCTGTGAAGTAAGAACATAACGATATTCACTGCAGGCCTTAGTACTCATTGGACTGCACACATCAAAATGTGTTACTTCCAACAAGTTGCTATCTTGTTCCATCTTACTAAAACCGAGGCTTTTCAGTCATCTTGCCCATGTGGTAAGATTTGCATGTCTCAAGTGATTCAAAAATCAAGTGAGTCCGAATGGTCCATTTGCATGGAGTTTCTTCATGCATATACACCAATAGACATGGTTCGCATGTCTCAAACTTTTCAAAACGAGTGAGTCCAAAGATCCATCAACATGGAGCTTCTTCATGCATTTTACACCAATATGATTTACATGGCAGTGCCACAAGTAAGTGGTACTATCATTACTATCTTATATCTTTTGGCATGCAAATGTGTATCACTACGATCGAGATTCAATAAACCATTGTTTCAGGTGCAAGACCATTGAAGGTATTATTCAAATAAACTGAGTAACCATTATTCTCCTTAAATGAATAACCGTATTGCGATAGACATAATCCAATCATGTCTATGCTCAACGCAAACACCAAATGACAATTATTCAGGTTTAATACTAATCTTGATGGTAGAGGGAGCATGCGATGTTTGATCACATCAAACTTGGAAACACTTCCAACACATATCGTCAGCTCACCTTTAGCTAGTCTCTGTTTATTCCATAGCTCTTTTATTTTGAGTTACTAACACTTAGCAACCGAACCGGTATCTAATACCCTGGTGCTACTAGGAGTACTAGTAAAGTACACAATAACTTAATGTATATCCAATATACTTCTATCGACCTTGCCATCCTTCTCATCTACCAAGTATCTAGGGTAGTTCCGCTCTAGTGATTGTTCCCCTTATCACAGAAGCACTTAGTTTCGGGTTTTGGTTCAACCTTGGGTTTCTTCACTAGAGCAGCAACTGATTTGCCGTTTCATGAAGTATCCCTTCTTGCCCTTGCCCTTCTTGAAACTAGTGGTTTCACCAACCATCAACAATTGATGCTCCTTCTTGATTTCTACTTTCGCGGTGTCAAACATCGCGAATACCTCAAGGATCATCATATCTATCCCTGATATGTTATAGTTCATCACGAAGCTCTAGCAGCTTGGTGGCAATGACTTTGGAGAAACATCACTATCTCATCTGGAAGATCAACTCCCACTCGATTCAAGTGATTGTTGCACTTAGACAATCTGAGTACAAGCTCAACGATTGAGCTTTTCTCCCTTAGTTTGCAGGCTAAGAAAATCGTCGGAGCTCTTATACCTCTTGACGTGGCCCGAGCCTGAAATCCCAATTTCAGCCCTCGAAACATCTCATATGTTCCGCGACATTTCGAAAAACGTCTTTGGTGCCTCAACTCTAAGCCGTTTAACTAAACTATCACGTAGTTATCAAAACATGTATGTCTGATGTTCGCAACATCCACAAACGACGTTTGGGGTTCAGCACACTGAGCGGTGCATTAAGGACATAAGCTTTCTACTGTCCGCATAATCGCTACTTTCAACTTTCAACTATATTTTCTCTAGGAACATATATAAAACAGTAGAACTAAAGCGCGAGCTATGACATAATTTGCAAAGGGTCTTTGACTATATTCAGGATAATTAAGTTCATCTTATGAACTCCCACCGAGATAGACATCCCTCTAGTCATCTAAGCGATTACATGATCCGAGTCAACTGGGCCGTGTCCGATCATCACGTGAGACGGACTAGTCATCATCGGTGAACATCTTCATGTTGATCGTATCTACTATACGACTCATGCTCGACCTTTCGGTCTCTGTGTTCCGAGGCCATGTCTGTACATGCTAGGCTCGTCAAGTTAACCCTAAGTGTTTTGCATGTGTAAAACTGTCTTACACCCGTTGTATGTGAACGTAAGGATCTATCACACCCAATCATCACGTGGTGCTTCGAAACGACGAACTTTAGCAACGGTGCACAGTTAGGGGAGAACACTTCTTGAAATTGTTGTAAGGGATCATCTTATTTACTACAGTCGTTCTAAGTAAACAAGATGCATAAACATAATAAACATCACATGCAATTATATAGTAGTGACATGATATGGCCAATATCATATAGCTCCATTGATCTCCATCTTCGGGGCTCCATGATCATCATCGTCACCGGCATGACACCATGATCTCCATCATCATGATCATCATCGTGTCTTCATGAAGTTGTCTCGCCAACTATTACTTCTACTACTATGGCTACCGGTTAGCAATAAAGTAAAGTAATTACATGGCATTGTTTAATGACACGCAGGTCATACAATAAATTAAGACAACTCCTATGGCTCCTGCCGGTTGTCATACTCATCGACATGCAAGTCGTGATTCCTATTACAAGAACATGATCAATCTCATACATCACATATCATTCATCACATTCTTCTTGGCCATATCACATCACATAGCATACCCTGAAAAAACAAGTTAGACGTCCTCTAATTGTTGTTTGCATGTTTTACGTGGCTGCTCTGGGTTTCTAGCAAGAACGTTTCTTACCTACACAAAAACCACAACGTGATAAGTCAATTGCTATTTACCCTTCATAAGGACCCTTTTCATCGAATCCGTTCCGACTAAAGTGGGAGAGACTGGCACCCGCTAGCCACCTTATGCACCAAGTGCATGTCAATCGGTGGAACCTGTCTCACGTAAGAGTACGTGTAAGGTCGGTCCGGGCCGCTTCATCCCACAATACCGTTGAGGGAGTCCTGGATTAGGGGGTGTCCGGACAGCCGGACTACCACCATCGGCCGAACTATCATCGGCCGGACTATCATCATCACCCGGACTCCAAGACTATGAAGATACAAGATTGAAGACTTCGTCCCGTGTCCGGATGGGACTTTCCTTGGCGTGGAAGGCAAGCTTGGCGATACGGATATGTAGATCTCCTACCATTGTAACCGATTCTATGTAACCCTAGCCCTCTCCGGTGTCTATATAAACCGGATGGCTCTAGTCCGTAGGACAACCAACATACATCAACCCTTACAATCATACCATAGGCTAGCTTCTAGGGTTTAGCCTCCTTGATCTCGTGGTAGATCCACTCTTGTAAACATCCACAATATCAATATCAATCAAGAAGGACGTAGGGTTTTACCTCCATCAAGAGGGCCCGAACCTGGGTAAAACATCGTGTCCCTTGTCTCCTGTTACCATCCGCCTAGATGCACAGTTCGGGACCCCCTACCCGTGATCCGCCGGTTTTGACACCGACATTGGTTCTCTCATTGAGAGTTCCTCTGTGTCGTCACCGATAGGCTTGATGGCCTCTTCAATCAACAACGACGCGGTCCTGCGTGAGACTTTTCTCCCCGGACAGATCTTCGTATTCGGCGGCTTCGCACTACGGGCCAACTCGCTTGGCCATCTGGAGCAGATCGAAAGCTACGCCCCTGGCCGTCAGGTCAGGTTTGGAAGCCTAAACTTCATAGCCGATATTCGAGGGGACTTGATCTTCGACGGATCTGAGCCGCAGCCAAGTGCGCCGCACTGTCACGATGGGCACGACCTAACTCTGCCGCCGGACAGCGCCTTGGAGGCTGCACATGAATCCGCTCCGACCTATGGTCCGGAGCCGATCGCGCAGATCAAGAACGGGTGGCTGGACACCGCCTCGGGAGCTGCAACCTCTACGGCGATGGAGCCGAACACTGACCTTATCCCACATAAAGCTCATGACTCCGAGGTGTCGGACTCCCTGCTGGGCTCCGAACCTCCTGCGCCCCTGCCAGTCGAATCTGATTGGGCGCCGATCATGGAATTCACCGCTGCGGACATCTTTCAGCACTCACCCTTCGGCGACATCTTAAATTCGCTGAAGCATCTCTCGCTATTCGGAGAGCCCTAGCCGGACTACGGCCAGGATGGTTGGGACGCGGACGACGAAGAAATTCAGAGCCCACCCACCACCCACTTCGTAGCCACTGTCGACGATTTAACCGACGTACCCGACTACGATTCCAGCACAGGAGATAATAACACCCCAGAAAGTGCCGAAGATAACCCCCTCTAGCAAGATTCAGCGCAGGAGGAGGCAGAAGCAAGCCCTCACGAGAGGGCGGCAGACGAAGAGGTCGAGGATGATAATTACATACCTCCCTCCGGAGACGAGGCAAGCCTTGACGACGACGAATTTGTCGTGCCTGAGGATCCCGTCGAACAAGAGCGTTTCAGACGCAGGCTAATGGCCACAACAAATAGTCTAAAGAAAAAGCAGCAACAGCTTCAAGCTGATCAAGACCTGCTGGCCGACAGATGGACCGAGGTCCTCGCGGCCGAAGAGTATGAACTCGAACGCTCCTCCAAAAGCTACCCAAAAAGCAAGTTGCTCCCCCGACTAGAGGAGGAATCATACAAACCGGCATCACCAGCACACAATACGGCAGACCGACCACCTCGTGGCCGGGACAGAGAGGCATGTAAGCCCTCCACCAAAACCGTACTCCGGCACCGCTCAAAAAGCGCGAAGCCACGGGGGAACGCGCCAGACTTGCGGGACATATTGGAGGACAAGGCAAGACAATCCAGATCCATCTATGGATCACGTGGGCGCCCCAAGACCCACGACGAATACCGTCGCGCCGGATACAACCACTCCGGCCGGGCCGAACACAGCAAACAACGCTCTCTTGAGCTACGTCGCGATATCGCTCAGTACAGAGGCGCCGCACACCCACTACGCTTCACTGACGAAGTAATGGATCATCAAATCCCTGAAGGGTTTAAACCCGTTAACATCGAATCCTATCATGGCACAACAGACCCCGCGGTTTGGATTGAGGATTATCTCCTTCATATACATATGGCCCGCGGCGACGATCTTCATGCCATCAAATATCTCCCGCTCAAGCTTAAAGGACCAGCTCGGCATTGGCTTAACAGCCTGCCGCAGAGTCAATTGGATGCTGGGAGGACCTGGAAGCCGCATTCTTCGACAACTTCCAGGGCACGTACGTGCGACCACCGGACGCAGATGACCTAAGCCACATAATCCAGCAGCCAGACGAATCGGCCAGGCAATTCTGGACACGGTTCTTAACAAAGAAAAATCAAATCATCGACTGTCCGGATGCAGAGGCCCTCGCTGCCTTCAAACATAACATCCGCCACAAGTGGCTGGCCCGGCACCTAGGACAGGAAAAGCCGAAATCCATGGCAGCCCTCACATCACTCATGACCCGCTTCTATGCGGGAGAGGATAGCTGGCTAGCTCGCAGCAACAACCTCAGCAAAAATGCTGGCAGTCCGGATACCAAGGACCACAATGACAGGTCGCGTCGAACCAAAAAGAAACGCCGCATTAACGGCGACAGCAATGAGGATACGGCAGTCAACGCCGGATTCCGAGGCTCCAAACCCGGCCAACGGAAGAAGCCATTTAAAAGAACCACTCCGGGCCCGTCCAATTTGGACCGAATACTCGACCGCTCTTGTCAAATACATGGAACCCCCGAAAAGCCAGCTAACCACACCAACAGAGATTGTTGGGTATTCAAGCAGGCAGGCAAATTAATTGCCGAAAACAATGACAAGGGGCTACACAGCGATGACGAGGAAGAGACACGGTCGCCGAACAACAGAGGACATAAGGGATTCCCCCCTCAAGTTCGGACGGTAAACATGATATACGCAACGCATATACCCAAGAGGGAGCGGAAGCGTGCACTAAGGGACGTATACGCGATGGAGCCAGTCGCCCCAAAATTCAACCCATGGTCCTCTTGCCCGATCACTTTCAATCGAAGAGACCATCCGACCAGTATCCACCATGGCGGATTTGCCGCATTGGTTTTAGATCCAATCGTTGATGGATTTCACCTCACGAGAGTCCTGATGGACGGCGGCAGTAGCCTGAACCTGCTTTATCAGGATACGGTGCGCAAGATGGGCATAGACCCCTCAAGGATTAAAGCTACAAAGACGACCTTTAAAGGCGTCATACCAGGTGTTGAAGCTAATTGTACAGGCTCAGTCACACTGGAAGTGGTCTTTGGATCCCCGGATAATTTCCGGAGCGAGGAGTTAATCTTCGACATAGTCCCGTTCCGCAGCGGCTATCATGCCCTGCTCGGACGAACCGCGTTTGCAAAATTCAACGCGGTGCCGCATTACGCATACCTCAAGCTCAAGATGCCAGTCCCTTGTGGAGTCATTACGGTCAACGGAAATACGGAACGCTCCCTCCAAACGGAGGAACATACAGCGGCTGTCGCGGCAGAAGTACAGAGCAGCCTTCTAAGGCAATTTTCGAGTCCGGCCGTTAAACGACCGGAAACGGCCAAACGCGCCCGGAGCAACATCAACCAAGACCACCTGGCACGTTCCGAGCACGCGTAGCAATGCGGCCCTAACCCCAGCCCTCGCACAATTGCAAAACAAACTCTCCGCGTACATAATTACGCCCTGGAGATACCATGGGTCTAGGGGAAGGGGCACGACCACAACAAACCCAGAGTGCGGTTCGACCACACCAGGGGCTCCCAAGTGTGTCGTTCTTATCTTTTATTTTTCTCTTTATATATATATATATATATATATATATATATATATATATATATATATATATATATATATATATATATATATATATATATATATACAACAGGACTCAATCCGGCGGCGAACCTGCCGAACTCATGATGCAACAGCCAGGGAGGGACAAAGGCTGCGACGAACACTCAGGTGGTCTCCATTACGAGCATTAAATTTGTTAAATACACCATTCCGTGGCCTACCCCTGGAGGGAGATGCCTTTAATTCGTCCAATCCCTTGCTTTCCGCACTATTTGTATCATTCCGCACTCATAGCAGATCTTTTTGAATAAATAATGCAGCACTTTTTGCCCATAATTGCATTACCTTATATATATGTTCATTTACGACACGTTGCATCCGTATACTTTGGTACGGCCGAATACACCAGGGGCTTATGTTCCCCGCATTACGGTGTGATAAAGTCCGAACACTTTCACAAGTGCGGCACCCCGAACTTATAGCATTATATGAATCGGCTCCGAATCATGTCTTGGGTCAATAGTTGGGTTTGCCCGGCTCCCATGTTTGGCACCTTACGTTCCGTTCTATCAGCTAAGGTAGCACTGGGAGAACCACTGCGATTGCGCCCCGGTTGAGCCGGGTTAACGCCTCAGTGGAGAAAGCTAAAACTGACTATCATGATAAGGTGAGAGACTGGTCGCTGTTCGAGAGGTTTTTTCGGGTCCTTAAAGACCTACGCCGCTTCGAGCGAAGTTCCGGATGATGTCCGACGAAGGCGTGGATAGCGCCCCAAATTCGGTCTTCCGAATACTAGGGGCTTCGCCGAAATTTAAAATTATAGAATTCTATGGCTAAGTGAGAGTGTTCAAGCACTATAAGTTCGGTTGCCTTGTTCGTTGTGTTGAGCGCCTCCCTAGATGGACCCAAAAATGGGAACAAGAGTGCTCAAGTTTATCCCGAACACCCCAGCACTAGTGGCATGGGGGCTGAAGCGGACGACTTGCCATCTCTTAGATTTTATAAATGGCCGCATAGAAGGTAATATTTTAAATTAAACAAGCATTGCTTAGCGCATATGAATAAAGTTTTCAGTGCACAAGATAATACATAGGGAGTCTACTCAATAATTACATCTCGGGGGCACTCATCCGCAATCTTGCGGGCACCCTTCAGGACAGTCCTATAGTACATCTCGGGCGTACGATATTCCTTGCCCGCTGGTGGCGCGTCAGTGATTAGCTTCTCCTCATCCAGCTTGCCCCAATGCACCTTTGCGAGGGCAAGGGCCCGACGAGCACCTTCAATACAGGCGGAGCGCTTGATGACCTCCACCCAGGGGCATGCATCCACCAGCCGCCGCACGAGGCCGAAGTAGCTCCCAGGCATGGCCTCTCCAGGCCACAGCCGGACTATGAGGCCCTTCATGGCCTCCTCAGCTACCTTGTGGAGCTCGACCAGCTGCTTTAGCTGGTCGCTAGGGGGCACCGGATGGCCGGCCTCAGCATACTGAGACCAGAAGACCTTCTCCGTTGAGCTTCCCTCCTCACCATGATAGAATGCGGCTGCATCGGATACACTACAAGGCAAATCTGCAAACGCCCCTGGAGAGCTCCGAATTCGGGTAAGTGTCAGGTAGTTTACATTAACATGCTTGCTTTGCATGAAAAATGCCTTACCCGCCGCTATTTTCTTCACATCTTCCACCTCCTGAAGGGCCTTATGGGCCTCGACCTTGGCGGTTTTGGCACTTTCGAGAGCCGAGGCAAGCTCGGACTCTCGAGTCTTTGAGTCACGCTCCAAACTCTCATGCTTTTCCATGAGAGCCTGGAGCTCTTGCCGAACCACCGCCACCTGTGCCTCCTGATTTTCTCGCTCAACCCGTTCCGTGGCCGCATTGCGTTCGGCCGCAGACACGGCCTCCTTCAGGGTTGCCACCTCGTTCGTGGCCCCTGCAGTACCCATGTTATCCTTGTTATTCTTTTGTTGCAACCTAAATCCTTTTCTGTAAGGTAACTATTCAAAGTGGTGTCACTCACCTTCTTTGTCCTCGAGCTGCTTCTTGGCACGGCCGAGCTCTTGCTCAGACCGCTCGAGATCCTGCTTCAAAGCACCGACCTCTGCAGTCAGTGCGGCAGAGGTCAGCAGTGCAGCCTGCAACCCATATTGACATTCCTTTTTTAGCAACCCTGCGTATATCTTTTTAGATCCTCAGTCCGGCTTTTCTTTACGAACACCGAACCGAGCATCAGGGGCTACTGTCTATGCGGTATTACATTGCATATTTTTAAACTTCTTACCTCAAAGCCTGATAGAAGGCTACTGCAGGCTTCGGTCAGCCCGCTCTTGGCGAGCTGTACCTTCTGAATCACCGCAGTCATAATAGTGCGGTGTTCTTCCTCGATGGAAGCGCTTTGGAGTGCCTCCAACAAATTGTCCGGCACCTCCGGTTGGACGGAAGCCGCCGGCGTCACAGTCTTTCCCTTCTTGCGAAGGGGCAGCCGGCCGGACTCCGGAACCACTGCGGGTTCCGATGTGGAGTCCGGTGCAAAGTCCGGGAGGCTGCCTTGCGGCGCCTCTGGAGCCTCCTCCTGATGGGTCCCTTCCTGGGATCCCACCTCGGTGTCCTCAGTAGCGCGAGGGGTGGAGGCCGTCGGGATGGAATCCCTATCCGACGGAGCCAACGACCCGCTCGATGAAGTGGGGAGATCATCATCGGCCGGACTGGAGGTAGTATGCGGCATTAGAAGGACGCTATGTGACATAACAAGAAATTATAAATCATTCAGGAATCCGGATACTTACGATCTCGCCGGAGGCCTGGCCCTTGAAGGCCATTCTTCGTCGCCAACGTTGATGTTGGTGGGGCTGTCCGGGGGAATAGTCCTTCCCCTCTTGGACCCTTCGGCCTCCCCTGTTGGGGAAGCCTTCCTCTTCCTCTCTCCCTCCTCTGGGAGAGAGTCCTCTTTCTCCTCCTCGTTTTCAGGGGAGGAGTCCGCCTCGGAGTCGTCGGACACCTAAAAACGGGAACTCTTTCGAGTACCCGTGGCCTCCTTCTTGGCCTTCTTCTCCGGCACCACGTGCGGTGCCGGAACCAGCAGCCTCGCTAGACGAGCGTCTACAGGGTTTTCTGGCATGGGAGCCGGACAGGCGATCTGCTCTGCCTTCTTCATCCAGTCCTGTCAAAGGAAAAGGGGGAAATTAAAACCCGCATAGAGTCAAACTATGAAAAGCAAGTGTCCCGTAAAGGGGTAGAATCACTTACCTCATCAGCTTGGCGCTGCGAGCGAAATCCACGATCTTCGGTCGCGGATGCGGGGGCTTCGGCGCCCTTAAACAGCACCCTCCAGGCGCCTTCATACGTCGTGTCGAAGAGCCCGCTCAACGCCTGGTGCTGTTCCGGATCAAACTCCCACAGATTGAATGCCCTCTCTTGGCATGGGAGAATCCGGCGGACGAGCATGACTTGGATCATGTTAACCAGCCTGAGCTTCTTCACCAGCTTCTGGATACAGGCTTGGAGTCCCGTCACCTCCTCCGAACTACCCCACTGCAAGCCCTTCTTTTTCCAGGCGGTGAGCTGCGTGGGGATACTAGATCTGAACTCGGGGGCCGCCGCCCATGTAGGGTCACGCGGCTCGGTGATATAGAACCACCCCGATTGCCACCCCTTGACGGATTCCACGAAGGCCCCTTCGAACCAAAGGACGTTGGGCATCTTGCCCAACATGGCGCCTCCGCACTCCGCTTGAGTGACCTTCACTACCTTCGGCTTGACATTGAAGGTCTTGAGCCACAAGCCGATGTGGGACTGGATGCAGAGGAAGGCCTCGCACACAACGATAAACACCGAGATGTTGAGGATGAAGTTCGGCGCCATATCATGGAAATCCAGGCCGTAGTAGAACATGAGCCCCCGGACAAAGGGGTGAAGTGGAAAGCCCTGTCCGTGGAGGAAATGGGGAAGAAAAACGACCCTCTCATGGGGCCTGGGGGTGGGGATGAGCTGCCCCTCGTCGGGTAGCCGGTGCGCGATGTCGCCGGACAGATAGCCAGCACCGCGCAGTCTTTCGATGCGCTCCTCCGTAACGGAGGAGGTCATCCACTTGCCTCCTGCTCAAGACATGGCTGGGGAAGGTTGAGACGAGATATGCGGGCTTGGGCGCTGGAGCTCGAGTGCGCGGAGATGGATAAGCAAAGGAGGAAGAAGGCGTAGGTGAAAAGGTGAATCCTTATCCCTTATATATAGGCGGATGAAGACTATGCGTCCCCACCAGCCTGGTAAAACTCGCTTATCTCCCAAGCGCCACCATCAATGGCGCGGTTGGGTTACCCACGTCCGTATTGATGAGAATCCCGGATTAAGGGGGAACACGATCTCTGCTTCGACAAGACGTGCCAAGGAAACCGCTTCGCTAAATGCGCTGAGGTGGTAAAATAAAAAACGATTAAAGTAATGGCTTGGCAGTGGTGTGACGTTAAGCCGCAAAAAACGTCAGCAGATTGAACTTGTGTATATGTTATTCTCTCTACGGTGGAATGTGGAATTTATTTTGCAGAGCCGGACACTATCCTGGTGTTCACAATCTTCTATGAATTATTCGGAGGAGGAACCCGCCCTGCAATGCCGAACAATATGCGCGCCGGACTCATCGTCGTTGAAGCCTGGTTCAGGGGCTACTGAGGGAGTCCTGGATTAGGGGGTGTCCGGACAGCCGGACTACCACCATCGGCCGAACTATCATCGGCCGGACTATCATCATCGACCGGACTCCAAGACTATGAAGATACAAGATTGAAGACTTCGTCCCGTGTCCGGATGGGACTTTCCTTGGCGTGGAAGGCAAGCTTGGCGATACGGATATGTAGATCTCCTACCATTGTAACCGACTCTATGTAACCCTAGCCCTCTCCGGTGTCTATATAAACCGGATGGCTCTAGTCCGTAGGACAACCAACATACATCAACCCTTACAATCATACCATAGGCTAGCTTCTAGGGTTTAGCCTCCTTGATCTCGTGGTAGATCCACTCTTGTAAACATCCACAATATCAATATCAATCAAGCAGGACGTAGGGTTTTACCTCCATCAAGAGGGCCCGAACCTGGGTAAAACATCGTGTCCCTTGTCTCCTGTTACCATCCGCCTAGACGCACAGTTCGGGACCCCCTACCCGAGATCCGCCGGTTTTGACACCGACAACCGTCGAAACAATATTGGACTAGTAACGGTAAGCATATTGAAAAAAATCAACGCCCACAACTACTTTGTGTTCTACTCGTGTAAAGAATCTACGCAATAGACCTAGCTCATGATGCCACTGTTGGGGAACGTAGCAGAAATTCAAAATTTTCCTACGTGTCACCAAGATCTATCTATGGAGAAACCAGCAACGAGGGGAAGGAGAGTGCATCTACATACCCTTGTAGATCGCTAAGCGGAAGCGTTCAAGAGAACGGGGTTGAAGGAGTCGTACTCGTCGTGAACCAAATCACCGGAGATCCGAGTGCCGAACGGACGGCACCTCCGTGTTCAACACACGTACAGCCCGGTGACGTCTCCCACGCCTTGATCCAGCAAGGAGAGAGGGAGAGGTTGAGGAAGACTCCGTCCAGCAGCAGCACAACGGCGTGGTGGTGATGGAGGAGCGTGGCAATCCTGCAGGGCTTCGCCAAGCACCGCGGGAGAGGAGAAGGGAGAGAGGTAGGGCTGCTCCAAGAGGGAGAAGTTCTCGTGTGTTGGCAGCCCTCAAGACCTCAACTATATATAGGGGAGAGGGAGGGGGGTGTGCCCCCTCTAGGGTTTCCACCCCAAGGGGTGCGGCTGCCCCCAATCCCATCTAGGGTGGCGGCCAAGGGAGGGAGAGGGGAAACTTGCCCCCCAAGTTAGGTGGGTTTGCTCCCTCCCCCAAACCCTAGGCGCCTTGGGCCCTTGTGGGGGGCGCACCAGCCCACCTGGGGCTGGTCACCTCCCACACTTGGCCCATGCAGCCCTCCGGGGCCGGTGGCCCCACTTGGTGGACCCTCGGGACCCTCCCGGTGGTCCCGGTACGTTACCGATAAAATCCAAAACTTTTCCGGTGACCAAAACAGGACTTCCCATATATAAATCTTTACCTCCGGACCATTCCGGAACTCCTCGTGACGTCCGGGATCTCATCCGGGACTCCGAACAACATTCGGTAACCACATACAAACTTCCTTTATAACCCTAGCGTCATCAAACCTTAAGTGTGTAGACCCTACGGGTTCGGGAACCATGCAGACATGACCTAGACGTTCTCCGGCCAATAACCAACAGCGGGATCTGGATACCCATGTTGGCTCCCACATGTTCCACGATGATCTCATCGGATGAACCACGATGTCAAGGACTCAATCGATCCCATATACAATTCCCTTTGTCTAGCGGTATTGTACTTGCCCAAGATTCGATCGTCGGTATACCGATACCTTGTTCAATCTCGTTACCGGCAAGTCTCTTTACTCGTTCCATAACACATCATCCCGTGATCAACCCCTTGGTCACATTGTGCACATTATGATGATGTCCTACCGAGTGGGCCCATAGATACCTCTCCGTTTACACGGAGTGACAAATCCCAGTCTCGATTCGTGCCAACCCAATAGACACTTTCGGAGATACCTGTAGTGCACCTTTATAGCCACCCAGTTACGTTGTGACGTTTGGTACACCCAAAGCATTCCTACGGTATCTAGGAGTTGCACAATCTCATGGTCTAAGGAAAAGATACTTGACATTAGAAAAGCTTTAGCATACGAACTACACGATCTTTGTGCTAGGCTTAGGATTGGGTCTTGTCCATCACATCATTCTGCTAATGATGTGATCCCGTTATCAACGACATCCAATGTCCATGGTCAGGAAACTGTAACCATCTATTGATCAACGAGCTAGTCAACTAGAGGCTTACTAGGGACATGGTGTTGTCTATGTACCCACACATGTATCTGAGTTTCCTATCAATACAATTATAGCATGGATAATAAATGATTATCATGAACAAGGAAATATAATAATAACTAATTTATTATTGCCTCTAGGGCATATTTCCAACATGCCTCACCTAGCCATTTTTCCTTTGGGTTTCCGGAGCCCGAGGGTCATCTTTATTTTACCCCCCCCCCCCGGCCAGTGCTCCTCCGAGTGTTGGTCCAAACTAGAGCACCGTGTGGGACCATTCCTTGGCAACTTGGATTACGTCGGTACCTGTATGCTTAACTTATCCGGTGTGCCCTGAGAACGAGATATGTGCAGCTCCTATCGGGATTTGTCGGCACAGCGGGTGGTCTTGCTGGTCTTGTTTTACCATTGTCAAAATGTCTTGTAAACCGGGATTCCGAGACTGATCGGGTCTTCCTGGGAGAAGGAATATCCTTCGTTGATCGCGAGAGCTTATCATGGGCTAAGTTGGGGCACCCCTGCAGGGTATAAACTTTCGAGAGCCGTGCCCGCGGTTATGTGGTAGATGGGAGTTTGTTAATGTCCAGTTGTAGTTAACTTGACACCAGATCCGAATTAAAACGCATCAACCGCGTGTGTAGCCGTGATGGTCTCTTCTCGGCGGAGTCCGGGAAGTGAACACGGTTTTGGGTTATGTCTGACGTAAGTAGGACTTCAGGATCACCTCTTGATCATTACTAGTTGACGACCGTTCCTTTGCTTCTCTTCTCGCTCTTATTTGCGTATGTTAGCCACCATATATGCTTAGTCGCTGCTGCAACCTCACCACTTTACCCTTTCCTTACCCATTAAGCTTTGCTAGTCTTGATACCCATGGTAATGGGATTGTTGAGTCCTCATGGCTCACAGATTACTACAACAACAGTTGCAGGTGCAGGTTATGTGATGATCTTGACGCGAGAGGGATGATTGCTTGTCTTGGAGTTCTTCTTCTACTTCTTCTTCGATCAGGGGATAGGTTCCAGGTCGGCAGCCTGGGCTAGCAGGGTGGATGTTGTTTGAGTTTCTGTTTGTGTTTCATCCGTAGTCGGATGGTGCTCTTATGTAAGATGATGTTGTATTCGTGTGGCATGGTAAGCCTTTTGTATGTATCCCCAACTATTATGAAATGTTGATGTAATGATATCCACCTTGCAAAAGCGTATCAATATGCGGTTCTATCCTTGGTGGGACCTTCGAGTCTCTTCAGGATAGTATCGCATATTGGGTGTGACAAGTTGGTATCAGAGCCTCGACCGACCATAGGAGCCCCCTTGATTGTTGGCCGTTGTTGAGTCTAGAAGAAAACTATTTTGAGTCTTAGGATTATATATATTGGAGAGTAGGATTCTTTTTACTCCTCAGCCCCCTTCGTCGCTCTGGTGAGGACTCTCGACGTAGATGTTTTGTCTTTCCTCTCCTCAATTTTTCATAATTTTTTTAGGATCACGCGGGTATCTTGGGATCGTTCCGATATTCTTGTGACGAGAACATTGTTCTTGGTGCCTCCTGACATTTAGGGGTTGTGGCAGTGTCCCAGGGAGTTGAGCTCCGAGGTGTTGTCGTCACAATTTTATCGTTGCAGTTCTGGAATACCTGAGTTTTGCTGACATCGAAAATCTCTTTTATGCAGCTAGTGGTAAGATAACCTCGACACCACCCAGTACTGGGGAGGTCGGGAGTATTGCCATAGCTCGTATAACGGATGCTTTTCGAAGGTTGAGGTACACAATTTCTGGAGTTTTCTTGGTTATGTGTTGACGGATGGATACAGCTGGATGTAGGGATTGTTAGTTTGGGTGAGATATATTGCTTCCCCTGTATCCCCAACACCAGATTGCATAACCAGAATGTTTCAGGAGTTTTATAGGTGGGAATTCAAGTAGCTCCTAGAATATCTTTCCGACAGATGCATGATACGGGATTGGCATATGTATTTGCTCCGGCTTATTCTGCAAGCCAAATCCTTTGTTTTGTTTTATTTGTGGTATTCAAGTTGCTTTGAAGTCAAATGTTGAATCCATACCTTTCCTAAACGGTGTTCTCATATTCCTATGTGAATACTAATCCTTCTTGATCATCGAGGTCGTCATGTTAATTCTTTTTCAACCGGCGTGCTTCTCTTCAAGTGAATCCGATCATTTCAACATTTGCGAGATCAATTCTAAGTTTTCTCAATGGTGTTTGTTTCATCCGTCCCAAGTTGTCCTTGTTTTCCCGCCCTCCCACCCTCTTTCTTCAAGGACTCAGATTTCTTAATCATGCATCATTTTATTTGTGGGAAGTCTCTTCATTCTTTTCAATCAATATTCTTATCCGGGTGATTCTCAGGAAGATACTAACGGAGCTTCAAGTCTATTATTATTCATTCTCTTTTCTTCTCCGGTGGATTAATTTCAAGCTTCGGTGTTGATTATATCTCTTCCTTTTGTTTCAGATATCTTCCCATGTGAATTTCTTATCCAAGGCTCTCTTATTTATTCACCTTGCCGAGTTCATATCCGGAGTGTTGAAGATATCTTGGAAGATTCGTGTTTCCATTCTCAATCCGTTCAAGTTATTTTGAGGTTGTTATGTCATTCAAGCCATTTAATTCAACCGGTGCAATCCCCCTTCCAATCAATCGTTCAATGGTGTATATTTTAGTGGGCCCTAACCCACAGGTCTTTTCCCAGGATCTTACCTGACTCTTCTAATTATCAGGAGCGATTCTCAAATTCATTTCCAAGTTTGACGTAAGAATGAATATCATCAGTCAGCTATTTTCCAAGATCGATCTCAAAATTATTTTTTCATTGTTGGCTCAACCTCTTTGTTTTTCATTCTCCCGGAATATCTCAACAATTCATGGTGGTTCCCATCATCATTCTCAACATTTGAAGACCGAAGAAGGATTTCTCTTAAATATTGCTCCATTCTCTTCAAGATTCATGGTTCTAGCTGATGCCATCCTCTCATAATTGTTTTCAATTGTGGGAGTTCTTTTCACCCATCCGGAGCATTTCATTAGTTTTTTTCCATTTCTTTCCTCCGAAGGCCATCATGTCATAATTCTTCATTCTCAGCGTGTAGCAATCATTCTCCAAATCTTATCGGTGCATCGTTCAAATAACCTCTAATAAGTTCATGGCCTCTTCGTTCTCATGTATCTAAATCCCCTCAAGTATCTTCATTCGTTTTCCAATTCTTTCCGGTGAATTGTGCCCTTGCTACTCTCTTTTCCAATTTTTACGGTGGTTCATTCAAGATTTCACTTCCTTCGTTATCATATCAATTCATTCATTGTTTCCAAATCCCACCGGTGGTTCCACCAATACCTTCTCAAGTTTGCGCTATATCTCTCTTAATCCTTTCTACGAGAATAAGTAGTATGCCAAATCAGTTGCTTGTCATCAATTAAATTGGTGAAGGATACGCATAACGTAATTCTTATTATTGTTTCAAGTGATCTAGTTTATTCTTTCCAGAGTTGTTCATCATGTTACATTTCTCGGTTTGAGATGTTTCATCTTTTCTTTTCCGGAGTTCCAAGTTTTCCGCATTATATCGTCCTGAAGCTCCATCTAAATCATTGCAAGATTTCACCTTGTTCTTTCAACTTCTCTTTTCTTTCTATCATCCTTTTATTACCGGAGTTCTTCATGGAGGCTCTACATGATGGTTCGTCAAGGATTCTTTTCATTCTTCAATTGTTCTTCAAGATTTCTCTTGAAGTTATGACCCGTCAAGCTTTACTCTAAAATAAACATGGTCCTCAACACATGTTTTGTTTTGGGGAGTTCAAGTATTCTTCATCTTGCATTCCAAAGTGCAATTCTTTCTACCTTATCATTTGAGGTGGTGTTATGTCACTCTTGACAATTTCCTTCATGTTTCATGATTCATATGTTGTCAAGAATGAGGTATTTTAAATCCATCAATCTCTTCGTTGGAGTTATCTTGTGTCATATTTCACCTAAAGCCTTCCCTAAGGAATGTTGCTAATTGTGGTGTCTATCGATAATCCAAGTTTCCTCCTATTCTCGCGGTGAAAGAAGTTTTCATCTCTTCGTTGCTCTCAAGCAATAAATTGTTTTTCGTTAGTGGCCGTTTGTCACCTCATAATTTTGAGTTGTCTTCCATAAGCCCACTACAAGCTTATTCGTTTCGTTGTTGGTTTTCCAACAACTCCGCTATAACTGAGGGAGACCTGGACTAGGGGGTGTCCGGATAGCCGAACTATCACCGTCGGCCGGACTCCAAGACTATGAAGATACAAGATTGAAGACTTCGTCCCGTGTACAGATGGGACTTTCCTTGGCGTGGAAGGCAAGCTTGGCGATACGGATATGTAGATCTCCTACCATTGTAACCGACTCTGTGTAACCCTAGCCCTCTCCCGTGTCTATATAAACCGGAGGGTTTTAGTCCGTAGGACAGATAACAATCATACCATAGACTAGCTTCTAGGGTTTAGCCTCCTTGATCTCGTGGTAGATCTACTCTTGTACTACCCATATCATCAATATTAATCAAGCAGGAGTAGGGTTTTACCTCCACCGAGAGGGCCCAAACCTGGGTAAAAACATCGTGTCCCTTGTCTCCTGTTACCATCCGCCTAGACGCACAGTTCGGGACCCCCTACCCGAGATCCGCCGGTTTTGACACCGACATTGGTGCTTTCATTGAGAGTTCCTCTGTGTCGTCACCTATAGGCCCGATGGCTCCTTCGATCATCAACAACAACGCGGTCCAAGGCGAGAATTTTCTCCCCGGACAGATCTTCGTATTCGGCGGCTTTGCACTGCGGGCCAATTCACTTGGCCATCTGGAGCAGATCGAAAGCTACGCCCCTGGCCATCAGGTCAGATTTGGAAGTTTGAACTATACGTCCGACATCCGCGGAGACTTGATCTTCGATGGATTCGAGCCACAGCCGAGCGCGCCGCACTGTCACGATGGGCATGATTTAGCTCCGCTGCCGGACAGTGCCCTGGAGGCCGCACAAGAGTCCGCTCCGACCTTTAGCGCGGAACCGACTGCGCCGATCGAGGATGGGTGGCTGGACACCACCTCGGGGGCTGCTACCTCTACGGCGATGGAGCCGAATACCGACCCTGTCCCTTGTGAAGCTCGTGACTCCAAGGTGCCAGACTCCTCTCCGGACCCCGAACCTTCCGCGCCCCTGCCAATCGAATCCGATCGAGCGCCGATCATGGAGTTCACCGCTGCGGACATCTTTCAGTACTCGCCTTTTGGCGACATTCTGAATTCGCTAAAGTGTCTCTCTTTATCAGGAGAGCCCTGGCCGGATTATGGTCAGAACGGTTGGGATGCGGACGACGAAGAAATTCAAAGCCCACCCACCACCCACTTCGTAGCTACTGTCGATGACTTAACCGACATGCTAGACTTCGACTCCGAAGATATCGATGGTATGGACGACGATGCCGGAGACGACCAAGAACCAGCGCCTATAGGGCACTGTAAGGCCACCTCAACTCACGATGTTTATATGGTGGACACACCTAAAAGAAGCGATAACGAGGAACAACTGGACGCTGCGAAGGATAACTCCCTCGAAAAACAGCCGAAACGGCAACGCAAGCACCGCCCAAAGTCCCGCCTCGACAACGACAGCACCCATACGGACCCAGCCATAGAGCAGGGCGAACCGGCGGACGACGAACATGCCCCCGAGCAATCATCCCAACAGGATAAATTGGATAAATAATCCATCCCCGGTGAAAACAACATTCCAGATGATCTCACGCCGAACACATCGTTGGAACAGAAGAACCTCCAAAAAAGGCTCGTCGCCACTGCACGAAGTCTGAAGAAGTAGAAGCAGAAGCTCAAAACAGCGGAAGACGTACTCAGAATGAGATGCAGCAAAGTACTCAAGGCCGCAGACAAATATGGCGATAGTCGCCAAGCAAAAAGCTACCCGAAGAGCAAACTACTGCCCGAATTTGACGAGGAGGCCGTAGAGCCCCCACAATCAAAGAACAAAGAGGCCGCCCGGTCGGATAGACGACCACATGACAAACAAAGAGCGACAAGCGGCGCCGCACATAAGCCGGCACGCGATCCACATAAGGATCCTCACAAAAAGTATGGCCCGGTCAGGTCCATCTATGGGCCAAGAAAGCAAGCCCCAGAAAGCAATACAACATGTCGAGTATTCGAACATCACGGCACACCCAAATACAGGGGCGCCGCACACCCCTTATGTTTCACCGATGAGGTGCTGGATCATGAATTTCCAGCGGGATTCAAACCCATAAACATAGAGGCATACGATGGAACAACAGACCCTGGAGTCTGGATTGAGGATTACATCCTGCACATACATATGGCTAGAGGAGGTGACCTCCACGCCATAAAATACTTACCCCTCAAGCTCAAAGGGCCAGCTCGGCATTGGCTCAAAAGCCTCCCAGAAAATACCATTGGAAGTTGGGAAGAGCTCGAGGACGCGTTTCGGGCCAAATTTTCAGGGGACTTACGTCCGCCCTCCAGATGCAGACGATTTAAGTCACATAACTCAACAGTCCGGAGAGTCAGCCCGCAAGTTCTGGAACAGTTTCCTCACCAAAAAGAACCAGATAGTCGACTGTCCGGACGCCGAAGCCTTAGCAGCCTTCAAACATAACGTCCGGGACGAATGGCTCGCCAGACACCGCGGCCAGGAAAAGCCAAGGACAATGGCCGCACTAACAAGCCTCATGACCCGCTTTTGCGCGGGAGAGGATAGCTGGCTGGCAAGATGCAGCACCAGTGATCCAAGTACATCCAAGGTCAGGCATGGAAATGGGAAACCACGACGCAGAAAGGACCAGCGCCGGACTAAGGGAAATGGCCCAAAGAGCACGACAGTCAACGCCGGATTCAAAAGCTCTCGGCAGAACAACAAAACATTGCCTCTCAAGGACAACAGCGACGAGCTATCCAACCTAAACAAAATCTTGGACAAAATATGCCAAATCCACAGCACCTCCGGGAAGCCTGCAAACCACACCCATAGAGATTGTTGGGTCTTCAAACAATCCGGCCGACTTAATGCCGAACACAAGGGGCTCGAAACACCAAGTGAGGACGATGACAAACTCCACAAGCAGAGCACCGGCAAACAAAGGAATTTCCCACAAGAGGTCAAAACAGTAAACTCACTTCATGTGACAATAGGCAAAAATAGAGTGGCGCCCATTAAAATGCGCGCCGCACGGTCCACCCCAGCGGAGCCCCGACACTGGATGTCAAAACCAATCACTTTTGACCATCAGGATTACTCCGGAAGTATCCGAAACGCAGGATGGACTGCCCTGATATTAGATCCTATAATCGACGGACTACAATTTACACAAGTCCTAATGGACGGCGGCAGTGATCTAAACCTACTTTATCAGGATACAATCCACGGAATGGGGATAGACCCAACCAAAATACGCCATAGCAACACTTCCTTTAAAGGAGTGATGCCAGGCCCATATGCCCATTGTACGGGCTCTCTACCACTAGAAGTTGTGTTCGGCTCATCCGACAACTCCCGTCGCAAAAAGTTAGTCCTCCATATTCAGTTTTTTTAAAATTTTTGTTAAATCTGGTCAAACTATGGTCAAACTAATTATTCAAGAATATTAGTGTTACTAAATAATTATTTTAGTTTTTTTGAATTTTTGTCAAATCTGGTCAAACTATGGTCAAACTGTGGTCAAATCTGGTCAAACTGTGGTCAAACTATGGTAAAACTAATTATTCAAGAAATATTAGTGTTACAAATTTTTTAGAACAATAGTTTCAAACTCAAACAGTGAAATGTGTGACTTCATGCTCAAGCTAAATTCCTGAGGTTAATAGGATTGAGATCTTACTATTCTGAGGAAAACAACAAGTACAGACTTGGAAACGAGGGAGAATAGAACCCGGAAGTTAAGCGTGCTCAGGCTGGAGTAGTGAGAGGATGGGTGACCGTCCGGGAACTTAGATGATTTGGAATGATGAGGGGTGATTAGAGATTAAATTGAGCAGCGATGAGGAGTGATTAGAGATTTGAGGTTAAAATAATTCAGAAATTTGAAAATTAGGGAAAAAATCGATTTTTTTTCAAAAAAATTCAAAAAAAATCAGAGATTAGAGATTAGTAGTAGCGCGGGTTGGCACCCGCGCTACTGCTAAAGGACATAGTAGTAGCGCGGGTCGCACCCGCGCTACTACTATACGTTAGCAGTAGCGCCGGCCCCCGCGCTACTAATAGGCCCAAAACCCGCGCTGCTGCTAGGCTTTTCCCTAGTAGTGAATAAGAGACAATAAAGCTCAATTTTATTTGTTTTTTGACTTATACTCTGTTTATATATTTTTCGCACGATCTCTTTTTCAAGCTAAAGATCTTCTCTTTTACAGATGAACACCGTGCTACACCCATCCAGGATACGGCACAACGGAGAAACATGCGCAGACGTGCAGTAGGGACCCGTTGCAAGGATTCTTTTCAGTTTAAGACCCTGCGTAAACCTTTCTTACTGTCTCTTGTTGATACACATCCCCCGGTTTCTCACTATAACCGAGGAGGAGGCTGGCGTTTTGGCATCGGCCGCGTCCGAAATTTTTGCGTGTACCTAGACACTAGGGGCTTAGGGCATTGTTCTGCCTGTTTTCATAAAGACCGAATACCTTAGGGAGTGTTCGGCATCTCGTGTTAGGCCTTATATGCATCAGCTCTGAATCATGTCTTTGGTCAAATGTTGGGTTTGCCCGGCTCCTGTGTTTTGCTGCCTTACGTTCCGCTCTGTCGGCTATCGCGGCACCAGGAGAACTACTGCGATTGTGCCCCAGTTCGTCCAGGCGAGCACCTCAGTAGAGAAAGCCGAAAACTGACTGTCATGATATAGCGAGAGACTGGTCAACCACTCGATCGACCACCGGAATGTTTAGAATTCCTCTGCTTTAACAAAGGACTGTTTCCCGGTCAGGCACATATGCGCCCCGAAATTCGGAGAGCGCAGTGCCCCTAGGGGCTATATAGTAGCCCCACCATCGAACTCCTATGGCTAAGTGAAAGTGATAAAGCATTATAGTCCGGTTGCCTAGTTTGCTACGCTATCACCTCCTTCACAGGACCAAGACGTTGGATTAAGTGTGAAAATGCGCTTTTTTGCAAATACCCCCGCACTATGTGCATGGGGGCTGAAGCCGAAGACTGCCATCTTTCAGGTTATATACGCATATACGTTAACGGCCACACAGGAGGCGTTTCAATACTTGAAAGCACAAGTATAAAAAGCCCTTATATTATATTCGAAACATGGTTTCACAAATCATACATGTCATTTGAACATGACATCCTTCGAGCACTGCGTCTCTATTAAACGAGCGCCCTGCAGGACTTCCTCAAAATAGTGCTCGGCTGGTAATCGGCTTCTGTCCGAATCCTGGGATGCAACATCGGTGGCCTCCATCTCTGCCCAGTATGTTTTGACACGGGCGAGAGCCATCCGTGCACCCTCTATGCATGCCGACCGCTTCATCGCCTCGATATGCGGCACCGCATCAAGGAACTGCTGCACCAAGCCAAAATAACTCTTCGGATCAGGCCTCTTCGGCCACAAATGAGCCAAGACATCCTTCATGGCAAGTCCGGACAACCTATTCAGCTCAGCCCACTCGGCTAACCGATTGGTTAATGGAAGTGGACGCTCCAGACTATGGAATTGCACCCAAAAAAGCTCTTCCATTTCGTGATCCTTTTGGCCTCGGAAGTGTGCGACTGCGTCTGCGGCACTCGCCGCCAAATTCAGATAAGAATCCTCCGCACCCCACAACTGGCCCAACTGAGCATACTTCGGATCCGTGAACTTCCTACGCAGCAGAAAGGGCTTTCCAGCCGCAATATCCCCGGCATGACGTAGCTCCTCCTTTATAGCTCTCATCGCGGAGCGGGCATCCTTGGCTTCGGCGGTGGCCTTCTTCAGGTCCTCTTGCTCCGCTCGGCGTTCCCTTTTAAGAAACTCGTAGCGGTCGGTAGCATCCTTCAGCTTCACGGCCATCTCGGCCATTTCCTCCCTGCTTCGGCAGTGAGCAGCCTATTCGGCTTTTACCTCTTCGGCTGCCTTCAAGGCAGCCGCATTACTTTTTCTGGCTTGCTCCTTGGCTCGGGCGAGCTCTACCCGAAGGTCCTCCATAGCAGCGGCACCATCTGCATTAAGCATACACATAGTAAGGCACGGGCGTCAAGCTCCCTTACCAGGTGTCCGCGGAGAAGCCACATACCTTGCGACTCGTCAAGTTGCTTATTGACCAGCGCGATGTCCGCATCCGCAACGTCAAGTTGCCGCTTAAGTTCAGCAAATTTATCAGTCCGGCTAGCCACCGAACGCCCCGCCACCTGAATTGGAAGGGTGACATCTTATAACTGAGATTATGATCCTCGGCACGCCGTCGCTTTTTTACAACGTACCGAGTCTCGGGGGCTACTATCTATACAGGGCACATTTTATGTGCAAAACTGTTAGAAGGTATATCAATTTTTGCGTACCTCAAACCCTGTCAGTAAACTTCTGACGGCCTCGTGCAACCCGCTCTCAGCGGATGAAATCCTTTCAATCACCGTACCCATTAACGTACGGTGATCTTCTGAGATAGACGCTCGCCCGAGCAGATCCTTCAGCTCCTCCGACCGTACACCAGTTGGTGCCGAACCTTCCGGCCCCGCCGGACTCGGGGAAACCCTCCGCGACGACACCTCCGGGTCGTCCGCCCCGCCTGACAGTGCGGCAGATGGAGGCGTTTCACTCTCCATCATCTCCGGACAAAGATCCCCCGAAGATGAGCTTTGCTGAGAAGGGCTGAGATCCGAACTACAAGGTAAAAACTTCGTTTATCTGCAGAAATAAAAACAAAGAAGTTCCTTATTACAAAACTCCCCTTTCTACTTACGGCTCGCTAGAGGGCTGATTTCCTTGGGGAAATAGTGCGGACGGGGCTTCTCCCGGCGTAGGACCCTCTGGTGAAGATTTCTTCCCCCGCTTTGAGGCCTTGGCCTCCGAATCTTCAGAAGCGGTCCTCTTCTCCCCCGGGAGGGAGGGATTCTCGATCCCCCCTTTCTTGAGAGCCTCCTCAGCAGAGGCAGTAGCTTTCCTGTTTCCCCCTTTGCCTTCTTCAAAAGGCGCAGCCGCCAGCATCTTGGTTAACACAGGATCCGGCGTGGTCTCAGGGAGGGGGGCCGGACACCTTATCAGTTTTGCTTTTGCTATCCATTCCTGTTCAAGGGACATCTCTTTAAAAGGGCAAGTTTATGATAAATGTGCGGATAGCATGTCCGGGCACGGGACTACTTACTTGAGTATCCGGGCGATTGCAGCTCAGATCTGCGTCCTCGGTCAAGTCCGGACACATCTCTTGTGTTCCGAAGAACAGTTTATACATCTCCACGGGCGTCGCGCCCATGAAGTGTTGGAGAGCTCGTGGTCCCTCCGGGTTGAATTCCCATAGGTGTAGGGGGCGACGCTTGCAGGGCAGAAGGCGCCAAATCAGCATGACTTGTGCCACTACAACCAGATTGATCTCCCTCTCTTGGAGGTCTCGGATACGGCCCTGCAGCAGAGGTACGTCCTCGGACGGCCCCCAGTTGAGCCCTTTGTTGACCCACGACGCCAGCCGTCGTGGAGGACCCGAGCGAAAGGCAGGTGGCTCCACCTGTCTGGTGCCCCTGGGAGCGGTGACGTAGAACCACTCCTGTTGCCACAAGCCAAGCTCCTCTTGAAAAGAGCCCTCGGGCCATGGAGCGTCAGCACCTTTGCTTATAACAGCCCCTCCGCACTCTACCTGCCGCCCCTCGATCATCTTCGGCTCCACATTGAAGGTCTTGAGGCACAATCCGAAGTGAGGGGTAGTGTGGAGGAAGGCTTCACATACAACAATGAACGATGAGATGTGGAGGATGGACTCCGGATCCAAGTCGTGGAATTCCAGCCCATAGTAAAACATGAGCCCCTCACAAAGGGGTCCATCGGGAAGCCTAAACCTCGACGGAAGTGAGACACGAACACCACACTCTCACCAGGCTCAGGAGTAGGAATGACTTGCCCTTGGGCGGGCAGCCTATGCGAAATTTCGCCGGTTAGATACTCGGCGTCTCTCAGCTTTAGCACATCTTCTTCCGTGACGTAAGAAGGCATCCACCGGCCTTGTAGGTCAAAGCCAGACATTATCAAAGGTCCGAAGCGCCTGAATCTGGAGCCTTGGGTGTTGGAACTCGGGGCGAGGGGCGGATTCGATTGAAGATTGAAGAAAAGGAACAGGCCTTGGTCTCGTTATAAAGGGGTTGAATACCAAGAGCCGTCCCCGTGACCATTTGGGACTCGCCTTCGATGGAGGGGGCGTGCCAACGGGCGCTGTTGGGTTACCCACGCCCGTATTGATGAGAATCCCGGAATAAGGGGACACGATCTTTGCTTTGACAAGACGGGCCAAGGAAACCGCTGCGCTAAACGCGCTGAGGTGGAACAGTTAAAACAATTCGAGTAAAGGCTTGGCCGTGGTGTGACGACATGCCGCGAAATACGTCAGCAGATTGAACTTGTGTAAATATTATTCTCTCTACGGTGGTATGTGGAATTTATTTTGCAGAGCCGGACACTATCCTGGTGTTCACAATCTTCTATGAATTATTCGGAGGAGGAACCCGCCTTGCAATGCCGAAGACAATATGCGCGCCGGACTCATCGCCATTGAAGCCTAGTTCAGGGGCTACTGAGGGAGTCCTGGACTAGGGGGTGTCCGGATAGCCGAACTATCACCGTCGGCCGGACTCCAAGACTATGAAGATACAATATTGAAGACTTCGTCCCGTGTCCGGATGGGACTTTCCTTGGCGTGGAAGGCAAGCTTGGCGATACGGATATGTAGATCTCCTACCATTGTAACCGACTCTGTGTAACCCTAGCCCTCTCTGGTGTCTGAATAAACCAGAGGGTTTTAGTCCGTAGGACAGATAACAATCATACCATAGGCTAGCTTCTAGGGTTTAGCCTCCTTGATCTCGTGGTAGATCTACTCTTGTACTACCCATATCATCAATATTAATCAAGCAGGAGTAGGGTTTTACCTCCACCGAGAGGGCCCGAACCTGGGTAAAAACATCGTGTCCCTTGTCTCCTGTTACCATCCGCCTAGACGCACAGTTCGGGACCCCCTACCCGAGATCCGCTGGTTTTGACCCCGACAATAACCTTCTTGGAAGGGTGCTTTCCAAGTTCTTTTGTGGCAGAAGTTGGCTTTTTCTTCTCCATTCTTTTATCCCAATGATCTATCTTCTATTCTTTCTTCCGGAGGCATGGTGATGTTGCTCTCTTCACTCATGATCTCGAATTATGAGGATCGTGTTCTTTTCATGCTTATCCATTTAACCAGAGTGTTGTGTCATCTCTTCAAGTTCTTTTCATCCTATCAAGTTTTCCTTCTTCTTTCAGTCGGAGTGCTGCCCAAATTATATCAATCTTATCCCTTCTCTATCTAGTTTTAACCGGAGTGGTTTCAATATCTATCTTATCACTAAACCTCTTGGTTCTCGTTGTATCCCTTGTTCCTCTTTTCTAACGGAGTGTTTTCAACTTTGCTCATCTTCGTTGTTTTCTTCCTTTCATTTTGGTCAACCTCTCAAGGTTCATGGTTTTCACTCGTTTTTCGAAGAAGCAACTTAGTTTTACCTCCTCTCTTCCTCTTCCGTTTCTCTCCGGTGCCATCCTAGATCTCGGGATGAGATCCTCTTGTAGTGGTGGAGTGTTGTAACGCCCCGGATACAACTTTCCATATTCGTAACTCCAACTCTTGCCTTTTCCGGAGATGCGATATGATATTTCCTTCGTGGTTGGGTTTTGTCTTTTGTTTTGCAAGTTGTTCATGTCATGCATCTCATCTCATAACATCATGCGCATTGCATCTGCATGTTTTCACAAAGCTTGCTCCTGTTCGTAGTTGCCGCATTCCCCCTTACTTTCATTGACCGATCCAAGACCAATCGGGTTTTCGCTTCCCTCTTGACCGTGACCACCTAACCTCTCTTGCCAGCTCGCAGCCCCCTCGCGCGCGTGTCCGAAACTCCCCCGAACCCGACCCGAGCTGTCGTGACCGATGAGTCCGGATCATCCCCTAACATCTATAAAACATCTCCGTTTTCTTAATTGGACTTCCTAACATATATTTTTTTCTCAGCCATCCGTTTTCGATCGTTGGGACGAGATAGCCCTACCTTAATCCCCTTGCTGTATAAACTAGACCCTAACCCTAAATTTTAGGAGCAATGTCCCATCCCTGCCCGCCGCCACCTACCTACCTTCTTCCTCGGGATCTGTCCGATCCATCTACCAACCAACCCAAGACTTCCCTCGATCCCTTCGCCTTGCCGAGCCGGAGCGCTCTGCCTCGCGCACACGATCCAAGGAGAGGAGATCCTCCTCGCTCTCCTGTAGCCCCAAGCCTCCTCTCGATTCCAAGCCTCTGCCATCCAATGCTAGAAGGAGCAAGGCCCCTCGTGCCCGATCTCCCTCACCTCCTCCGTCCCGCGAGCAGCAGCAACAGGACCATGGCCGTCGCCCCGCTTCTTCGAGACCAGCCGCCGCTGATCTGCATCCATGCCGCCTCCCGCCATCGGCCGCAGGCCAGGAGCCCGGGCTCCTCCTTCCCGAGCTGCAGGCCCCCGCAGCTGTTCTACCTCGCTGGACCCCTCCCGCAGACCAGCACCACCAGGCCGTGCCCTGCTTCCTTCCTCCCCGTCCCGCTCTCTCGAAATCTCTCATCTCTCTCGCCTCACTCTCTCTGTTCCTCTTCTTCAGGTACCCCATCCCCGTCGCCAGGAGCTCTGAAGCGCCGGCCGCCGCTAGGTTCGACCGGGCCCGAGGTCCTCCGTCTATTCACCGGCGCTCCCCTTCGAATCCCGTCTCTAGAGCCCCATCCCCGCTGTCTCTGCCCGTTTCCCCGGATCTGCTCGTCCTCGCGCATCCCCGTTGCCAAGTTCGGCCGTGGCCATCGCCCCTGCATCCCCTGCTTCACAACTAGTGCCTCCCCTGCTTCAGGTCGAGCAGTGCTCCCTGCCTCGCTCATCGCCCCGGTCCAGCCGCACGTTTACCGTGCTGGTCAGCTGCGTGGGCTGCCAGCCGCGCAAGGCCCAGTGAGCGCCTCCTCAGCCGGCCTACCTCACCACCGAACCGGGCCTTGGCCCAGGGTGAGCAGCCCCGCCCCTCTCCTGTGCACTTTCGGGCCAGCCAGATTCGGCCCAGCTCCTATTTTTTTCCTTCTGCAAATTTAGCATTTATCCAGTGATTTAACAGATTTGCAGAAACCCCCTTGCACTTCATGCATATAATAACTCATGATCTGTGCATCACATGTAAAAACTTTATATATGTAAAATGCTTAGAATTTTGTGTAGATTAATAATTTGCCACTTTCATCCATGTTAAATATGTTTAAATATGCTGTTTGATTAAACATGCTCAAATGCCATGTTAAAATGATTTATTACATAACTAATTAACCGTAGCTCCAATTTTAATAAACTTTATATGTAAATGGGGTGGAAAAATGCCTAGTTTAACATGGTGCACTCATCTTGCATGTTTAACAACTCTAAAATATGGTTTAGGGCAGAACAGTACCAAATTCATAATATGCATACGAGGATTTTCTGGAATTGTTGTTTGTTCTTCCGGCCTCATTTAAACTTGCCTAGGTAGGTAGTTTCATTATGCTTCACCCCTTGCCATGTTTAACAACATTTAATATTGATGAGTAGCATAACCGAGAGAGAACTAAATAATTGATGTGGTGTTTTGTCAATATGCAACTCGTTGCATATTGAGCTCCACTTAACTTGTAGTATTGTTTGTTGCACTTTGCCATGCCTCATTAAACCGGACATGCATCATACTTGTTGTGCATCATGCCATGTTTATGCTTGTGCATTTACCATGTTGTTTATTTGTTTCCGGTGTTGCTTCCTAGTTCCGGTAATGTTGCGATTGCGAGGATTCGTTCGACTACTCCCGTTCGTCTTCTTCATGGACTCGTTCTTCTTCCTAGCGGGATTTCAGGCAAGATGACCGCTACCCTGGATCTCACTACTATCATTGCTATGCTAGTTGCTTCATTCTATCGCTTTGCCCCGCTACCTATCTCTTGTTGATCAAGCCACCCAAATTGTCATGTCAGCCTCTAACCTTTTTCACCCTTCCTAGCAAACCGTTGTTTGGCAATGTTACCGCTTTGCTCAGCCCCTCTTATAGCGTTGTTAGTTGCAGGTGAAGTTGAAGATTGCTCCATGGTGGACAGGATTATGTTGGGATATCACAATACCTCTTATTTAATTAATGCATCTATATACTTGGTAAAGGGTGGAAGGCTCGACCTTATGCCTGGTGTTTTGTTCCACTCTTGCCGCCCTAGTTTCCGTCATACCGGTGTTATGTTCCCGGATTTTGCGTTCCTTACGCGGTTGGGTGATTTATGGGACCCTCTTGACAGTTTGCTTTGGATAAAACTCCTCCAGCAAGGCCCAACCTTTGTTTTACCATTTGCCTCACCTAGCCCTTTTTTCCCTTGGGTTTCCGGAGCCCGAGGGTCATCTTTATTTTACCCCCCCTGGCCAGTGCTCCTCCGATTGTTGGTCCAAACTAGAGCACCGTGCGGGACCATTCCTTGGCAACTTGGATTACGTCGGTACCTGTACGCTTAGCTTATCCGGTGTGCCCTGAGAACGAGATATGTGCAGCTCCTATCGGGATTTGTCGGCACAGCGGGTGGTCTTGCTGGTCTTGTTTTACCATTGTCGAAATGTCTTGTAAACCGTGATTCCGAGACTGATCGGGTCTTCCTAGGAGAAGGAATATCCTTCGTTGATCGCGAGAGCTTGTCATGGGCTAAGTTGGGACACCCCTGCAGGGCATAAACTTTCGAGAGACGTGCCCGCGGTTATGTGGCAGATGGGAATTTGTTAATGTCCGGTTGTAGTTAACTTGACACTAGATCCGAATTAAAACGCATCAACCGCATGTGTAGCCATGATGGTCTCTTCTCGGCGGAGTCCGGGAAGTGAACACGGTTTTGGGTTATGTCTGACGTAAGTTGGAGTTCAGGATCACCTCTTGATCATTACTAGTTGACGACCGTTCATTTGCTTCTCTTCTCGCTCTTATTTGCGTATGTTAGCCACCATATATGCTTAGTCGCTGCTGCAACCTCACCACTTTACCATTTCCTTACCCATTAAGCTTTGCTAGTCTTGATACCCATGGTAATGGGATTGTTGAGTCCTCATGGCTCACAGATTACTACAACAACAGTTGCAGGTGCAGGTTATGCGATGATCTTGACACGAGAGCGATGATTGCTTGTCTTGGAGTTCTTCTTCTGCTTCTTCTTTGATCAGGGGATAGGTTCCAGGTCGGCAGCCTGGGCTAGCAGGGTGGATGTCATTTGAGTTTCTGTTTGTGTTTCATCCATAGTCGGATGGTGCTCTTATGTAAGATGATGTTGTATTCGTGTGGCATGGTATGCCTTTTGTATGTATCCCCATCTATTATGAAATGTTGATGTAATGATATCCACCTTGCAAAAGCGTATCAATATGCGGTTCTATCCTTGGTGGGACCTTCGAGTCTCTTTAGGATAGTATCGCATATTGGGCGTGACAAGTAGCCAGCTCATCCAAGAGCGGGAAGCCCAAACGATCCAAATCTTGCACATATCCGATCATCTTGATCACATGCGGGCTCAGTGGATCACCTTCCTTCAGCTTGCAATCATCAAGGATCGCCAGACGTTGAACCTTTCGGTCCTAGCCTGTGTCTGAAACATGCTCTTGAGACTCTCGATCATATCGTAAGCCTCAACATTTTTGAAATGTCGTTGCAAATCGGGCTCCATACAAGCCAGCATCAGACAGCTGATCTCCATTGATTCATCAATGAGTTTCTGGTAGGCATTCTTAGTTGTGGCATTAGCATTATCGGCAGGTTCCTCTAGAACATGTTCCTTTTTATCGTGCTTGAGAACAATTCTTAGATTTCTATACCAGGTGGTAAAGTTTGTTCCATTCAGTTTATCCTTTTCCAGAATTGATTTCAATGCAAAGTTGGGTTGAGCAGGTGGTGCCATTGATTTACAACATAAAATATGCAATTGCTACGTCTCGAGCTAGCGTTGGTTTTCCCCGAAGAGGAGGAGGTGATGCAGCACAGTAGCGTAAGTATTTCCCTCAGTTTTTGAGGACCAAGGTATCAATCCAGTAGGAGGTCACGCGCAAGTCCCTCGTACCTGCACAACACGATAGCAACTCGCAACCAACGCTTAGGGGTTGTCAATCCCTTCACGGTTACTTACGAGAGTGAGATCTGATAGAGATAATATTTTTGGTATTTTTGGTACAAAGATGCAAAGTAAAAAGGTAAAGGCAAAACAAGTAAATAAAGTGATGGAGATTGATATGATGAGAATAGACCCGGGGGCCATAGGTTTCACTAGTGGCTTCTCTCAAGAGCATAAGTATTCTACGGTGGGTGAACAAATTACTGTTGAGCAATTGACAGAATTGAGCATAGTTATGAGTATATCTAGGCAATGATCATGTATATAGGCATCACATCCGTGACAAGTAGATCGAAACGATTCTGCATCTACTAATATTACTCCACTCATCTGAAGGAAATATGCCCTAGAGGCAATAATAAAGTTATTATTTATTTCCTTATTTCATGATAAATGTTTATTATTCATGCTAGAATTGTATTAACCGGAAACATGATACATGTGTGAATACATAGACAAACATATAGTCACTAGTATGCCTCTACTTGACTAGCTCGTTTATCAAAGATGGTTATGTTTCCTAGCCATGGACAAAAGAGTTTTCATTTGATTAACGGGATCACATCATTAGGAGAATGATGTGATTGACTTGACCCATTCCGTTAGCCTAGCACTTGATCGTTTAGTATGTTGCTATTGCTTTCTTCATGACTTATACATGTTCCTGTAACTATGAGATTATGCAACTCCCGTTTACCAGAGGAACACTTTGGGTGCTACCAAACGTCACAACGTAACTGGGTGATTATAAAGGAGTACTACAGGTGTATCCAAAGGTACATGTTGAGTTGGCGTATTTCGAGATTAGGTTTTGTCACTCCGATTGTCGGAGAGGTATCTCTGGGCCCTCTCGGTAATGCACATCACTATAAGCCTTGCAAGCAATGTGACTAATGAGTTAGTTGCGGGATGATGCATTACGTAACGAGTAAAGAGACTTGTCGATAACGAGATTGAACTAGGTATTGGATACCGACGATCGAATCTCGGGCAAGTAACATACCGATGACAAAGGGAACAACATATGTTGTTGTGCGGTTTGACCGATAAAGATCTTCGTAGAATATGTGGGAGCCAATATGAGCATCCAGGTTCCGCTATTGGTTATTGACCGAGAATAGTTCTAGGTCATGTCTACATTGTTCTCGAACCCGTAGGGTCCGCACGCTTAAGGTTTCGATGACAGTTATGTTATGAGTTTATGAGTTTTGATGTACCGAAGGAGTTCGGAGTCCCGGATAAGATCAGGGATATGATGAGGAGTCTCGAAATGGTCGAGATGTAAAGATCGATATATTGGACGACTATATTCGGAGTTCGGAAAGGTTCCGAGTGATTCGGGTATTTTTCGGAGTACCGGAGAGTTACGGGAATTCGCCGGGGAGTATATGGGCCTTATTGGGCCATACGAGAATAGAGGAGAGAGGCCGAAAGGAAGGAGGCGCGCAGTCCCCCTCTGGTCCGAATTGGACAAGGGGTGCGGCCCCCTTTTCCTTCCTCCTCTCCCCTCTTTCCCCCTTCTCCTACTCCAACAAGGAAGGAGGGAGTCCTACTCCCGGTGGGAGTAGGACTCCCCTTGGCGCGCCCCTACTAGGCCGGCCACCCCCTCCCCCCTTGCTCCTTTATATACGGGGGCAGGGGGCACCTCTAGACACAACAACAATTGATCCCTTGGATCTCTTAGCCGTGTGCGGTGCCCCCTCCACCATAATCCACCTCGATAATATCGTAGCGGTGCTTAGGCGAAGCCCTGCGCCAGTAGTACATCAAGATCGTCACCACGCCGTCGTGCTGACGAAACTCTCCCTCGACACTCGGCTAGATCGGAGTTCGAGGGACGTCATCGAGCTGAACGTGTGCTAGAACTCGGAGGTGCCGTAGTTTCGGTGCTTGATCGGTCGGGCCGTGAAGACGTACGACTACATCAACCGCGTTGTTCTAACGCTTCCGGTTTCGGTCTACGAGGGTACGTGGACACACTCTCCCCTCTCGTTGCTATGCATCACCATGATCTTGCGTGTGCGTAGGAAATTTTTTGAAATTACTACGTTCCCCAACAGTGGCATCCGAGCCTAGGTTTTATGCGTTGATGTTATATGCACGAGTAGAACACAAGTGAGTTGTGGGCGATACAAGTCATACTGCTTACCAGCATGTCATACTTTGGTTCAGCGGTATTGTTGGATGAAGCGGCCCGGGCCGATATTACGCGTACGCTTACGCGAGACTGGTTTTACCGCCGTGCTTTGCACACAGGTGACTAGCGGGTGTCAGTTTCTCCAACTTTAGTTGAACCGAGTGTGGCTACGTCCGGTCTTTGCGAAGGTTAAATAGCACCAACTTGACGAACTATCGTTGTGGTTTTGATGCGTAGGTAAGAACGGTTCTTGCTCAGCCCGTAGCAGCCACGTAAAACTTGCAACAACAAAGTAGAGGACGTCTAACTTGTTTTTGCAGGGCATGTTGTGATGTGATATGGTCAAGACGTGATGAGATATAAGTTGTTGTATGAGATGATCATGTTTTGTTGAAGTTATCGGCAACTGGCAGAAGCCCTATGGTTGTCTCTTTGTTGCATAAGATGCAAGTGCCAAATAATTGCTTTACTTTATCGCTATGCAATAGCAATAGTTGCAAGAGCAATAGTTGGCGAGACGACCATGTGACAACACATTGATATAGATCAAGATGATGAAGATCATGGTGTCGTGCCGGTGACGATAGAGATCATGACAGTACTTTGGAGGTGGAGGTCAAAGGCACAAGATGATCATGGCCATATCATGTCACATATTTTGATTGCATATGATGTTTATCTGTTATACATCTTATTCTGTTTTGTTTGATGGTAGCATTTTAAGATGATCTCTCACTAATTATCAAGAAGTGTTCTCCCTGAGTATGCACCATTGCGACAGTTCTTCGTGCTGAGACACCACGTGATGATCAGGTGTGATAGGCTCTACGTTCAAATACAACGGGTGCAAAACAGTTGCACACACAGGATACTCAGGTTAAACTTGACGAGCCTAGCATATACAGATTTGGCCTCGGAACACGGAGAACGAAAGGTCGAGCGTGAATCATATAGTAGATATGATCAACATAGTGATGTTCACCATTGAAAACTACTCCATCTCACGTGATGATCGGACATGGTTTAGTTGATTTGGATCATGTGATCACTTAGATGACTAGAGAGATGTCTATCTAAGTGGGAGTTCTTAAGTAATATGATTAATTGAACTTAAATTTATCATGAACTTAGTCCTGGTAGTATTTTGCAAATTATGTTGTAGATCAATAGCTTGCGTTGTTGCTTTCATATGTTTATTTTCATGTGTTCCTAGAGAAAATTGTGTTGAAAGATGTTAGTAGCAATGATGCGGATTGGATCCGTGATCTGAGGTTTATCCTCATTGCTGCACAGAAGAATTATATCCTTAATGCACCACTAGGTGACAGACCTATTGCAGGAGCAGATGCAGACGTTATGAACGTTTGGCTAGCTCAATATGATGACTACTTGATAGTTTTGTGCACCATGCTTTATGGCTTAGAATCGGGACTTCAAAAACGTTTTGAACGTCATGGACCATATGAGATGTTCCAGGAGTTGAAGTTAATATTTCAAGCAAATACCCGAGTTGAGAGATATGAAGTCTCCAACAAGTTCTGTAGCTAAAAGATGGAGGAGAATCGCTCAACTAGTGAGCATGTGCTCAGATTGTCTGGGTACTACAATCGCTTGAATCAAGTGGGAGTTAATCTTCCAGATAAGATAGTGATTGACAGAATTCTCTAGTCACCACCATCAAGTTAGTAGAACTTCGTGATGAACTATAATGCAAAGGGATGACTAAAACGATTCCCGAGCTCTTCGTGATGCTGAAATTGACGAAGGTAGAAATCAAAGAAAAAAATATCAAAGTGTTGATGGTGGACAAGATCACTAGTTTCAAGATAAAGGGAAAGAAAGGGAACTTCAAATATAATGACAAGCAAGTTGTCACTCCCACGAAGAAGCCCAAAGCTGGACCAAAGCCTGAAACTGAGTACTTACACCACAAAAGAAATGGTCACTGGAAGCGGAAATGCCTTGAATATTTGGTGGATAAGAAGGATGGCAAAGTGAACAAGGGTATATTTGATATACAGGTTATTGATGTGTGCCTTACTAGTGTTTATAGTAACCCTTGAGTATTTGATACTTGTTCGGTTGCTAAGATTAGTAATTCGAAAAAGGAGTTACATAATAAACAGAGACTAGTTGAAGGGGAAGTGACGATGAGTGTTGGAAGTAGTTCCAAGATTGATATGATCATCATCGCACACTCCCTATACTCTCGGGATTAGTGTTAAACCTAAATAAATGTTATTTGGTGTTTGCGTTGAGCATGAATATGATTTGATCATGTTTATTGCAATACGGTTATTCATTTAAAGTCAGAGAATAATTGTTGTTCTGTTTACATGAATAAAGCCTTCAATGGTCATACACCCAATGAAAATAGTTTGTTGGATCTCGATTGTGATGATACACATATTCATAATATTGATGCCAAAAGATGCAAAGTTAATAATGATAGTGCAACTTATTTGTGGCACTGCCGTTTGGGTCATATCGTTGTAAAGCGCATGAAGAAACTCCATAAAGATGGATTTTTGGAATCACTTGGTTATGAATCATTTGATGCTTGCGAACTATGCCTTTTGGGCAAGATGACTAAAACTCCGTTCTCCGGAACAATGGAACGAGCTACTAACTTGTTGGAAATAATACATACCGATGTACGCGGTCCAATGAGTATTGATGCTCGTGGCAAGTATCGTTATTTTCTGACCTTCACAAGATGATTTGAGCAGATATGGGTATATCTACTTGATGAAACATAAGTCTGAAATAGTTGAAAGGTTCAAAGAATTTCAGAGTGAAGTGGAAAAATCATCGTAACGAGAAAATAAAGTTTCTGTGATCTGATCGCGAAGACGAATATTTGAGTTACGAGTTTGGTCTTCAATTAAAACAATGTGAAATAGTTTCACAGCTCACGCCACCTGGAACACCACAATGTTATGGCGTATCCGAACGTCGTAACCGCATGTTATTGGATATGGTGCGATCTATGATGTCTCTTACTGATTTACCACTATTGTTTTGGGGTTATGCATTAGAGACAGTTGCATTCACGTTAAAAGCGCACCATCTAAATCCGTTAAGACGACACCGTATGAACTATGGTTTAGCAGTAAACCTAAGCTGTCGTTTCTTAAAGTTTGGAGTTGTGATGCTTATATGAAAAAGGTTTTCAACCTGATAAGCTCGAACCCAAATCGGAGAAGTGTGTGTTCATAGAATACCCAAAGGTAACTATTGGGTACACCTTCTATCACAGATCCGAAGGCAAGTTATTCGTTGCTAAAATGGATCCTTTCTAGAGAAGAAGTTTCTCTCGAAAGAAGTGAGTGGGAGGAAAGTAGAACTTGATGAGGTAACTGTACCTTCTCCCGAATTGGAAAATAGTTCATCACTGAAATCAGTTCCAGTGATTCCTACACCAATTAGTGAGGAAGCTAATGATGATGACCATGAAACTTCAGATCAAGTTACTACAGAACCTCGTAGGTCTTCCAGAGTACAGTCCGCACCAAAGTGGTATGGTAATCCTGTTCTAGAAGTCATGTTACTAGACCATGATGAACCTACAAACTATGAAGAAGCGATGGTGAGCCCAGATTCCGCAAAATGGCTTGAGGCCATGAGATCTGAGATAAGATCCATGTATGAAAACAAAGTATGGACTTTGATTGACTTGCCCAATGATCGGCTGAGGGAGTCCTGGACTAGGGGGTGTCCGGATAGCCGGATCACCATCATCAGCCGAACTATCATCGGCCGGACAATCATCATCCCCCGGACTCCAAGACTATGAAGATACAAGATTGAAGACTTCGTCCCGTGTCCGGAGGGGACTTTCCTTGGCGTGGAAGGCAAGCTTGGCAATACGGATATGTAGATCTCCTACCATTGTAACCGACTCTATGTAACCCTAGCCCTCTCCGGTGTCTATATAAATTGGATGGCTTTAGTCCGTAGGACGCAACAACAACCATTACAATCATACCATAGGCTAGCTTCTAGAGTTTAGCCTCCTTGATCTCGTGGTAGATCCACTCTTGTAACATCCACAATATCAATATCAATCAAGCAGGACGTAGGGTTTTACCTCCATCAAGAGGGCCTGAACCTGGGTAAAACATCGTGTCCCTTGTCTCCTGTTACCATCCGCCTAGACGCACAGTTCGGGACCCCCTACCCGAGATCCGCCGGTTTTGACACCGACATTGGTGCTTTCATTGAGAGTTCCTCTGTGTCGTCACCGATAGGCTTGATGGCCTCTTCAATCGACAACGACGCAGTCCTGGGCGAGACTTTTCTCCCCGGACAGATTTTCGTATTCGGCGGCTTCGCACTGCGGGCCAATTCGTTTGGCCATCTGGAGCAGATCGAAAGCTACGCCCCTGGCCGTCAGGTCAGGTTTGGAAGCCTAAACTTCACGGCCGATATCCGCGGGGACTTGATCTTCGATGGATCCGAGCCACGGCCGAGCGTGCCGCACTGTCACGATGGGCACGACCTAACTCTGCCGCCGGACAGCACCTTGGAGGCCGCACACGAATCCGCTCCGACCCATAATCCGGAGCCGATCGCGCAGATCGAGGATGGGTGGCTGGACACCGCCTCGGGAGCTGCAACTTCCACGGCGATGGAGTCGAACACTGACCTTGTCCCTTATAAAGCTCATGACTCCGAGGTGCCGGACTCCCTGCCGGACTCCAAACCTCCTGCGCCCCTGCCAATCGAATCCGATTGGGCGCCGATCATGGAGTTTACCGCTGCGGACATCTTTCAGCACTCACCCTTTGGCGACATCCTAAAATCGCTAAAACATCTCTCGCTATCCGGAGAGCCCTGGCCGGACTACGGCCAGGATGGTTGGGTTGCGGACGACGAAGAAATTCAAAACCCACCCACCACCCACTTCGTAGCCACTGTCGACGATCTAACCGACGTGCTAAACTACGACTCCGAAGACATCGACGGTATGGACGACGATGCCGGAGACGATCAAGAACCAGCGCCTACAGGGCACTGGAAGACCACCTCGTCACATGACATATATATGGTGGACACCCCAAAAGGAAGCGATAACGAGGAACAACGGGACGCGGCAAAGGATAATCCCGCCGATAAACAACCAAAACGGCGACGTAGACGCCGCCCTAAGTCCCGCCTCAACCAAAACAGCATTCCTAATGACCCAGCAATAGAGTAGGGCAAACCAGTGGACGACGAACATGCAACCAAGCAACCGTCCAAACAGGACGAACCGGATAATCAACCCCTTCCCGGAGAAACCAGCAGTCCGGACAACCTCACACCGGACACACCACCGGAGCATAAGAACCTTCAGAAAAGACTCGTCGCCACTGCAAGAAGTTTGAAGAAGAAAAAACGGAATCTCAAAACAGTGGAAGGCATACTCAGAATGAAGTGGAGCAAAGTACTCAAGACCGCAGACAAGTATGGCAATGGCCACCAATCAAAGAGCTACCCGAAGTGCAAGCTGCTGCCAGAATTTGACAAGGAAGCCACAGAGCCGTCACAGTCAAAAAATAAAGAGGCCGTCTGGCCGGATAGACGGCCAGATGATAGGCCAAAAGTGACAAGCGGCGCCGCACACAAGCCGACTTATGATCCTGGGAAAATAGACGGCCCAACTCGGTCCATCTACGGGCCAAAAAAGAGGGCCCCAGGAAGTAACACAACACGACAAGTGTTCGAAGACAGCGGCACACCCAAATACAGGGGCGCCGCACACCCACTATGTTTCACCGATGAGGCGCTGGATCATGAATTTCCACTAGGGTTCAAACCCATAAACATAGAGGCATACGACGGAACAACAGACCCCGGAGTCTGGATAGAAGATTACATACTACACATACACATGGCTAGAGGAGATGATCTCCACGCCATAAAATATCTACCCCTCAAGCTCAAAGGGCCAGCTCGGCATTGGCTCAAAAGTCTCCCAGAAAACACTGTTGGAAGTTGGGAAGAGCTTGAGGACGCGTTTAGAGCAAATCTTCAAGCGACTTATGTCCGCCCTCCGGATGCAGACGATCTAAGTCACATAACTCAACAGCCCGGAGAGTCAGCGCGCAAATTCTGGAACATGTTCCTTACCAAAAAGAACCAAATAGTCGACTGTCCGGACGCGGAAGCCTTAGCAGCTTTTAAACATAACGTCCAAGACGAATGGCTTGCCAGACACCTCGGCCAAGAAAAGCCAAGAACAATGGGCGCGCTGACAAGCCTCATGACGCGCTTTTGCGCAGGGGAAGACAGCTGGCTAGCAAGACGCAGCACCAGTGACCCGAGTACATCCGAGATCAGAGATGGAAATGGAAAATCACGGCGCAGAAAAGATCAGCGCTGGAATAAAGAAAAAAGCCCAAAGAGCACGGCAGTCAATGCCGGATTCAATAGCTCGCGGCCAAACAATAAAACACTGTCTCTTAAGGACAACAGTGACGAGCTATCCAACTTAAACAAGATTTTGGATCGGATATGTCAAATCCACAGTACCTCCGGAAGGCCTGCAAACCATACCAACCGAAATTTTTGGGTTTTTAAACAGTCCGGCAGACTCAACGCCGAACACAAGGGGCTCGACGCGCCAAGCGAGGACGATGACGAACCCCACCAGCAGAGCACCGGAAGTCAAAAGACTTTCCCACAAGAAGTCAAAACAGTAAACTCACTTCATGTGATAGTACGAAAATACAATACGGCACCCGCTAAGACAAGTGTCGCACGGTCCACCCCAGCGGAACACCGAGATTGGATGTCAAAACCAATCACTTTCGACCATCTGGATTATTCCAGAAGTATCCGGAATGCAGGATGGAGTGTTTTGATATTGGATCCCATAATAGACGGACTGCAATTTACACAAGTCCTGATGGACGGCGGCAGTGACTTAAACCTGCTATACCCGGACACAATCCGCGAGTTGGGGATAGACCCTACTACAATTCGACATAGCCGCACTTCCTTCAAAGGAGTGGCGCCAGGCCCTTACGCCAGGTGTACAGGTTCATTATTACTAGAAGTTGTGTTCGGGTCACCTGGCAACTTCCGACGAGAAAAGCTAACCTTTCATGTCGCCCCATTCAAAAGTAGCTATCAAGCACTACTGGGACGGAAAGCTTTCGTCCGCTTTAACGCAATACCGCACTACGCGTCTCTTACGCTTAAAATGCCCGGTCCACGTGGCATCATTTCATCAAAAGGTCGTCTAGGACCCCGGACACGGTTGGACGAGTCCGGAATAAATAAGCTAGGGGCTACCTAGCCGCACACCCCTTCACAAGGGTTTGTGTATATAAGCGATAATGAGCTAGCATAGGCTCAGCTTTCTAAATTCATATTTCAATTTTTTATGTACTTTTTCGCACGATTTCTTTTCAAACTAAGTTCCTCTCTTTTTACAGATGAACAATGTGCACACCCGCCCAGGATACGGCACAACGGAGACACAGGCGCAGACGTGCAGTAGGGACCCATTTCAAGGATTCTTTTCAGACTAAGACCCTACGTAAACCTTTCTTACTGTCTCTTGTTGCTATAATCCCCTGGTTTCTCATTATAACCAGAGTGGAGGCTGGCGTTTTGGCATCGGCCGCGCCAGAGGAACTTGCCCGTACCTGGACACAAGGGGCTTAGGGCATTGTTCTGCCCGCTATTGTAAAGACCGAACACCTTCGGGAGTGTTCGGCGTCTCGAGTTAGGCCTTATATGCATCAGCTCCGAATCATGTCTTTGGTCAAATGTTGGGTTTGCCCGGCTCCTGTGTTTTGCTGCCTTACGTTCCGTATCATCGGCTAACGCGGCACCAGGAGAACTACTGCGATTGTGCCCCAGTTCGGCTGGGCGAGCACCTCAGTAGAGAAAGCCGAAAACTGACTGTCATGATATAGCGAGAGGCTGGTCAACCACTCGATCGACCAATGGAATGTTTAGAATTCCTCCGCTTTGACGAAGGGCCGTTTCCCGGTCAGGCACATACGCGCCCCAAATTTGGATAGCGCGGTGCCCCCAGGGGCTATATCGTAGCCCCACCCTCGAACTGCCACGGCTAAGTGAAAGTGATAAAGCATTATAGTCCGGTTGCCTCGTTTGCTACGCTACCACCTCCTTTACAGGATCGAGACGTCGGATTAAGTGTGAAAAAGCGCTATTTTTGCGAACACCCCCGCACCTTGTGCGTGGGGGCTGAAGCCGACGACTGCCATCTTTCAGGTTATACACACATATACATAAACGGCCGCACAGGAGATATTCCACTACTTGAACGCACAAGTATAAAAGGCGCTTACATCATAAACATTGTTCTACAACATAAAACATTCATTTGAACGTAACATTTTTCGAGCACTGCGACTCTATTACACGGGCACCACGTAGAACTTCGCCAAAATAGTGCTCGGCGGGTAATCGGCTATCGTCCGAACCCGGGGTCGCAATAGCGGTGGCATCCATCTCTGTCCCATGTGTCTTCACACGGGCGAGTGCCATCCGCGCACCCTCTATGCAGGCCGACCGCTTCATCGCCTTGATATGCGGCACCGCCCCAAGAAATTGCTGCAATAAACCAAAGTAGCTCTTCGGCTTGGGCCTATCCGGCCAGACATGGGTCACGATATCCGTCATGGCAAGCCTGGACAACCTATTCAGCTCAGCCCACTCGGCCAACCGGTCGGTCAGCGGAAGTGCACGCTCCGGACTATGGAATTGAGACCAAAACAGCTCTTCCATCTTGTGATCCTTCTGGCTTCGAAAATGCACAACGGCATCCGCCGCACTCGCTGCTAAGTCCATATAAGGGTCCTCCGGACCCCACAGCTGGCCCAGCTGAGCATACTTTGGATCCGTAAACCTTCGGCGCAGCAGAAAAGGCTTGCCAGCTACAATATCTCCGACCTGGCACAGCTCTTCCTTTATAGCCCGCATTGCAGAACGGCCATCCTTGGCTTCGGCGGTGGCCTTCCCCAGGTCTTCTTGCCCCGCTAGGCGCTCCTTTTCAAGAGCCTCCTTGCGGTCGGTAGCATCTTTCAACTTCACGGGCATGTCGGCCATCTCTTCCCTGCTTCGGCAGTGTGCGGCCCTTTCGGCCTCTAACTCTTCGGCCGCCCTAGAGGCCGACACATTACTCCTTCTGGCTTGCTCCTTGGCTTGAGCAAGTTCGGCCCGCAGCCTCTCCACAGCAGCGGAACTATCTGCATTTCACACACAGGTTGTAAGGAGCGGGCTTCGGCTCCCTTACCAAGTGACCACAAAGAAACACTCACCTTGCGACTCATCAAGTCGCCTGTTGACTAGCGTGATGTCTGCATCCACAACGTCGAGTTGCCGCTTTAGTTCAGCAACTCCATCAGTCCGGCTGGCCCCCGGACGATCCGCCACCTACATAGGCACGGCGAAAATTTAAACCTGCGATTTTGATCCTCGGGACGCTGTCGCTTTCGACAACCTACCGAGTCTCAGGGGCTACTATCTATACAGGGCGCATTCTATATGCAAAACTGTCAAAAGGTGTGTCATTTTTACGTACCTCAAACCCCGCCAGCAAACTCCTGACGGCACTATGCAATCCGCCTTCGGTGGACGAAATCCTTTCAATCACCATACTCATCAACGCGTGGTGATCTTCTGAGATAGACGCCTTCTCAAGCAGATCCTTCAGCCGTACACCAGCTGGCGCCAAACTATCCGGCTTTGCCAAACTCGGGGGCTCCCTCCATGATGACACTTCAGGCTTGTCCGCCTTATCCGACGGCGCCTCGGACGGTGGCGTCTCGCTCTCCACCATCTCCAGACGAAGGTCCCCCGAAGACGAGCTCATTTGCGAAGGACGGAGATCCGAACTACAAGGTAAAAACTTGAGTCATCCTCAGAAGCACAAATAAGGATGTCCCTTACTATAAAACTCCTTTCTTTCTACTTACGGCTCGTTGGAGGGCTGATTCTTTAAGGGAGACTGTGCGGCCGGGGCCTCCCCGGACGCAGGACCCTCTGGCGAAGATTTCTTCCCCCGCTTAGGGGCTTTGGCCCCCGGGTCCCCGGAGGCAATCCTCTTCTCCCCTTGGAGGGAGGGATTCTCGATCCCCCCCCTCTTTCAAGAGCCTCCTTAGGCGAGGCAGTAGCTTTTCTACTTTCCCCTTCGCCTTCCTCTGAAGGCGCAACCTCCAGCATCCGGACCAGCACGGAATCCGGCGCGGTCTCTGGGAGGGGGGCCGGACACCATATCAACTTTGCTTCCGCTATCCACTCCTGTTTAGAAGGAAATTGGTCATAAGGTGAATCATCGAAAGGCAAACAAACGGTATGTCCGGACTTGGAATTACTTACTTGAGTATCCGGGCGATTGCAGCTTAGGCCAGCATCCTCGGTCAATGCCGGACGCGCCTCTTGCGATCCGAAGAATAATTTGTACATCTCCATGGGTGTCATACCCATGAAGTGTTGAAGAATCCGTGGGCCCTCCGGATTAAACTCCCACAGCCGGAGAGGGCGGCGTTTGCAGGGCAGGAGACGCTTTATCAACATGACCTGCGTTACCACCACCATATCAATCTCCCTCGCTTGGAGATCTCGAATCCGGCCCTGCAGTAAGGGCACGTCCTTTGACGGCCCCCAGTTGAGCCCTTGGTTGACCCACGACATCAACCGTCGTGGAGGTCCCGAGCGGAATAAGGGCGGCGGTTTCTGTCTGCTGCCCCTCGGAACGGTAATATAGAACCACTCTTGCTGCCACAGGCCGAGCTCCTCTTGGAAGGAGCCCGCGGGCCACGGGGCATCGGCCCTCCTACTTACGGCCGCCCCGCCGCACTCTGCTTGACGCCCCTCGATCATCTTCGGCGCCACATTGAAGGTCTTCAGCCACAGGCCGAAGTGAGGGGTGACGCAGAGGAAGGCTTCGCAGACGACAATAAATGCAGAGATATGGAGGATGGACTCCGGAGCCAAGTCGTGGAATTCCAACCCGTAGTAAAACATGAGCCCTCTCACAAAAGGATCCATCGGGGGGCCTAAACCCCGACGGAGGTGGGATACAAAAACGACATACTCGCCGGGCTCGGGGGTGGGGATGGCCTGCCCTTCGGCGGGCAACCTGTGCGAAATCTCGTAAGTCAGGTACTTGGCCTCCCGCAGCTTTAGCACGTCCTCCTCCGTGACGGAGGAGGGCATCCACCGGCCCTGGAGGTCGGAACCGGACATTGTTGAAGGTCCGAAGCGCTCGAATCTGGGGCTCTAGGTGCTGGAACTTGGAGCAAGGAGAAGATTTGATGGAGGATTGAAGAAAAGAAACGAGCCTTGGTCCCGTTATAAAGAGGGAGAATACCGAGAGCCGTCTCCGTGACCGTTCGGGACTCGCCTTTGATAGAGGGGGCGTGGCGACGGGCGCGGTTGGGTTACCCACGTCCGTATTGATGAGAATCCCGGAATAAGGGGGAATGCGATCTCTGCTTCGACAAGACGTGCCAAGGAAACCGCTTCGCTAAATGCGCTGAGGTGGTAAAGTAAAAAACGATTCAAGTAATGGCTTGGTAGTGGTGTGACGTCATGCCGCAAAAAACGTCAGCAGATTGAACTTGTGTATATATTATTCTCTCTATGGTAGAATGTGGAATTTATTTTGCAGAGCCGGACACTATCCTGGTGCTCACAATCTTCCATGAATTATTCGGAGGAGGAACCCACCTTGCAATGCCGAACAATATGCGCGCCGGACTCATTGTCATTGAAGCCTGGTTCAGGGGCTACTGAGGGAGTCCTGGACTAGGGGGTGTCCGGATAACCGGATCACCATCATTGGCCGAACTATCATCGGCCGGACTATCGTCATCGCCCGGACTCCAAGACTATGAAGATACAAGATTGAAGACTTCGTCCCGTGTCCGGAGGGGACTTTCCTTGGCGTGGAAGGCAAGCTTGGCAATACGGATATGTAGATCTCTTACCATTGTAACCGACTCTATGTAACCCTAGCCCTCTCCGGTGTCTATATAAACCGAATGGCTTTAGTCCGTAGGACGCAACAACAACCATTACAATCATACCATAGGCTAGCTTCTAGGGTTTAGCCTCCTTGATCTCGTGGTAGATCCACTCTTGTAACATCCACAATATCAATATCAATCAAGCAAGACGTAGGGTTTTACCTCCATCAAGAGGGCCCGAACCTGGGTAAAACATCGTGTCCCTTGTCTCCTGTTACCATCCGCCTAGATGCAAAGTTCGGGACCCACTACCCGAGATCCGCCGGTTTTGACACCAACATCGGCGAGACATTGAGATTAAATGGATCTTCAAGAGGAAGACGGACGCTGATAGTGTTACTATCTACAAAGATAGAATTGTCGCAAAAGGTTTTCGACAAGTTCAAGGTGTTGACTACGATGAGAATTTTTCACTCGTATCTATGCTTAAGTCTGTCTGAATCATCTTAGCAATTGCCGCATTTTATGAAGTCTAGCAAATGGATAAACAAAACTGCATTCCTTAATGGTTTTCTTAAAGAAGAGTTGTATATGATGTAACCAGAAGGTTTTGTCAATCCTAAAGGTGCTAACAAATTGTGCAAGCTCCAGCGATCCATCTATGGACTGGTGCAAGCATCTCGGAGTTGGAAAATACGCTTTGATGAGTTGATCAAAGCATATGGTTTTATACAGACTTTTGAAGAAGCCTGTATTTACAAGAAAGTGAGTGGGAGCTCTGTAGCATTTCTAATATTATATGTGGATGACATATTGTTAATTGGAAATTATATGGAAATTCTGGATAGCATGAAAGGATACTTGAATAAGAGTTTTTCAAAGCAAGACCTCGGTGAAGCTGCTTACACATTGAGCATCAAGATCTATATAGATAGATCAAGGCGCTTGATAAGATTTTTCAATGAGTACATACCTTAATAAATTTTTGAAATAGTTCAAAATGGAACAGTCAAAGAAGGAGTTCTTGCCTGTGTTACAAGGTGTGAAGTTGAGTAAGACTCAAGACCCGACCATTGCAGAAAATAGAAAGAGAATGAAAAGTCATTCCCTATGCCTCAGTCATAGGTTCTATAAAGTATGCTATGCTCTGAACCAGACCTATTGTATACCTTGCTCTGTGTTTGGTAAAGGAATACAATTTTGATCTAATAAGTAGATCACTGGACATGGGTCAAGAATATCCTTAGTGAGGACTAAGGAGATGTTTCTCGATTATGGAGGTGATAAAAGAGCCCGTCGTAAAAGTTACAACGATGCAAGCTTTTACACCAATCCAGATGACTCTTAAGTCTCAATCTGGATACATATTGAAAGTGTGAGCAATTAGCTAGAGTAGCTCCATGCATAGCATAGTGGACATAGAATATTTGCGAAAATACATACGGCTCTGAATATGACAGACCCGTTGACTAAGCTTCTCTCACAAGCAAAACATGATCATACCTTAGTACTCTTTTGGGTGTTAATCACATAGCGATGTGAACTAGATTATTGACTCTAGTAAACCCTTTGGGTGTTGATCACATGATGATGTGAACTATGGGTATTAATCATATACAGATATGAATATTGGTTTTAAATCACATGGCGATGTGAACTAGATTATTGACTCTAGTGCAAGTGGGAGACTGAAGGAAATATGCCCTAGAGACAACAATAAAGTTATTATTTATTTCCTTATTTCATGATAAATGTTTATTATTCATGCTAGAATTGTATTAACCGGAAACATGATACATGTGTGAATACATAGACAAACATATAGTCACTAGTATGCCTCTACTTGACTAGCTCATTTATCAAAGATGGTTATGTTTCCTAGCCATGGACAAAAGAGTTGTCATTTGATTAACGGGATCACATCATTAGGAGAATGATGTGATTGACTTGACCCATTCCGTTAGCCTAGCACTTGATCGTTTAGTATGTTGCTATTGCTTTCTTCATGACTTATACATGTTCCTGTAACTATGAGATTATGCAACTCCCGTTTACCGGAGGAACACTTTGGGTGCTACCAAACGTCACAACGTAACTGGGTGATTATATAGGAGTACTACAGGTGTCTCCAAAGGTACATGTTGAGTTGGCGTATTTCGAGATTAGGTTTTGTCACTCCGATTGTCGGAGAGGTATCTCTGGGCCCTCTCGGTAATGCACATCACTATAAGCCTTGCAAGCAATGTGACTAATGAGTTAGTTGCGGGATGATGCATTACGTAACGAGTAAAGAGACTTGTCGGTAACAAGATTGAACTAGGTATTGGATACCGACGATCGAATCTCGGGCAAGTAACATACCGATGACAAAGGGAACAACGTATGTTGTTATGCGGTTTGACCGATAAAGATCTTCGTAGAATATGTGGGACCAATATGAGCATCCAGGTTCCGCTATTGGTTATTGACCGAGAATAGTTCTAGGTCATGTCTACATTGTTCTCGAACCCATAGGGTCCGCACGCTTAAGGTTTCGATGACAGTTATGTTATGAGTTTATGAGTTTTGATGTACCGAAGGAGTTCGGAGTCCCGGATGAGATCGGGGATATGACGAGGAGTCTCGAAATGGTCGAGACGTAAAGATTGATATATTGGACGACTATATTCGTGTTGGGGAACGTAGTATTTCAAAATTTTCCTACGCACACGCAAGATCATGGTGATGACATAGCAACGAGGGGAGAGTGTTGTCTATGTACCCTCATAGACCGAAGCGGAAGCGTTGACGCAGCGTAGTGGAAGTAGTCGTACGTCTTCCCGGTTCAACCGATCCAGGCACCGTTACTCCGGCACCTCCGAGTTCTTGACACACGTACAGCTCGATGACGCACCCTCGTTCTCCAATCCAGTAGAGGCTCCGAGGGGGAGTTCCGTCAGCACGACGGCGTGGTGACGATCTTGATGTTCTCCTGTCGCAGGGCTTCGCCTAAGCACCGCTACAATATGACCGAGGTGTAATATCGTGGAGGGGGGCACCGCACATGGCTAAGGAATGATCAATGACCAACTTGTGTGTTCTAGGGTGCCCCCCTACCCCCGTATATAAAGGAGGGAGGGAGGAGGTGGCCGGCCCTAGGGGGGCACGCCACAGGGAGGGGGAAACCTACTCCAAGTAGGTTTCCCTCTCTTTTCCTTATCTTATTTGGAGGGGGGAGGAAGGAGTACTAGTATTAGGAAGTAGTACTAGTAGTAGGAAAGGAAGAGGGGGAAGGAGAAAGGAAAGGGGGGGCCGGCCCCCCTCCCCAATTCGGATTGGGCTTGGGGGGGCGCACCCCCCTCCCTTGCTCCTTCTCCCTTCCTCCTACATGGGCCCAATAAGGCCCATATACCTCCCGGGGGGTTCCGGTAACCTCCCGGAGCTCCAAACTCTTCCGGAACCTTTCCGGTGTCCAAATATATCCATCCAATATATCAATCTTTATGTCTCGACCATTTCAAGACTCCTCGTCATGTCCGTGATCATGTCCGGGACTCCGAACAACCTTCAGTACATCAAAATACATAAACTCATAATATAACTGTCATCGAAACCTTAAGCGTGCGGACCCTACGGTTCGAGAACAATGTAGACATGACCGAGACACGTCTCTGGTCAATAACCAATAGCGGGACCTGGATGCCCATATTGGTTCCTACATATTCTACGAAGATCTTTATCGGTCAAACCGCATAACAACATACGTTATTCCCTTTGTCATCGGTATGTTACTTGCCCGAGATTTGATCGTCGGTATCCAATACCTAGTTCAATCTCGTTACCGGCAAGTCTCTTTACTCGTTCCGTAATACGTCATCTCATAACTAACTCATTAGTTACATGCTTGCAAGGCTTAGGTGATGAGTATTACCGAGAGGGCCCAGAGATACCTCTCCGACAATCGGAGTGACAAAACCTAATCTCGAATTATGCTAACTCAACATGTACCTTCGGAAACACCTGTAGTACTCCTTTATAATCACCCAGTTACGTTGTGATGTTTGGTAGTACCCAAAGTGTTCTTCCGGTAAACGGGAGTTACACAATTCTCATAGTTACAGGAACATGTATAAGTCATGAAGGAAGCAATAGCAAAATACTAAACGATCAAGTGCTAAGCTAACGGGATGGGTCATGTCAATCACATTATTCTCCTAATGATGTGATCTCATTAATCAAATGACAACACATGTCTATGGTTAGGAAACATAACCATCTTTGATTAATGAGCTAGTCAAGTAGAGGCATACTAGTGACTATATGTTTGTCTATGTATTCACACATGTATTATGCTTCCGGTTAATACAATTCTAGCATGAATAATAAACATTTATCATGATATGAGGAAATAAATAATAACTTTATTATTGCCTCTAGGGCATATTTCCTTCAGTCTCCCACTTGCACTAGAGTCAATAATCTAGATTACACAGTAATGATTCTAACACCCATGGAGTCTTGGTGCTGATCATGTTTTGCTCGTGAGAGAGGCTTAGTCAACGGGTCTGCAACATTCAGATCCGTATGTATCTTGCAAATCTCTATGTCTCCCACTTGGACTTGGTCCCGAATGGAATTGAAGCGTCTCTTGATGTGCTTGGTCCTCTTGTGAAATCTGGATTCCTTTGCCAAGGCAATTGCACCAGTATTGTCACAGAAGATCTTCATTGGTCCCGATGCACTAGGTATGACACCTAGATCGGAAATGAACTCCTTCATCCAGACTCCTTCATTCGCCGCTTCAGAAGCAGCTATGTACTCCGCTTCACATGTAGATCCCGCTACGACACTTTGTTTTGAACTGCACCAACTTACAGCTCCACCGTTTAATATAAATACGTATCCGGTTTGCGATTTAGAATCGTCCGGATCAGTGTCAAAGCTTGCGTCGACGTAACCATTTACGACTAGCTCTTTGTCACCTCCATATACGAGAAACATATCCTTAGTCCTTTTCAGGTATTTCAGGATGTTCTTGACCGCTGTCCAGTGATCCACTCCTGGATTACTTTGGTACCTACCTGCCAAGCTTATTGCTAAGCATACGTCAGGTCTGGTACACAGCATTGCATACATGATAGAGCCTATGGCTGAAGCATAGGGAACATCTTTCATTTTCTCTCTATCTTCTGCTGTGGTCGGGCATTGAGTTCGACTCAACTTCACACCTTGTAGCATAGGCAAGAATCCTTTCTTTGCCTGATCCATTTTGAACTTTTTCAAAATTTTGTCAAGGTATGTGCTTTGTGAAAGTCCTATTAAGCGTCTTGATCTATCTCTATAGATCTTGATGCCCAATATGTAAGTAGCTTCACCGAGGTCTTTCATTGAAAAACTTTTATTCAAGTATCCCTTTATGCTATCCAGAAATTCTATATCATTTCCAATTAATAATATGTCATCAACATATAAAACTAGAAATGCTACAGAGCTCCCACTCACTTTATTGTAAATACAGGCTTCTCCAAAAGTCTGTATAAAACCATATGCTTTGATCACACTGTCAAAGCGTTTATTCCAACTCCGAGATGCTTGCACCAGTCCATAAATGGAACGCTAGAGTTTGCACACTTTGTTAGCACCTTTTGGATCAACAAAACCTTCAGGCTGCATCATATACAACTCTTCTTCTAGAAATCCATTCAAGAATGCAGTCTTGACATCCATTTGCCAAATTTCATAATCATGAAATGCAGCAATAGCCAACATGATTCGGACAGACTTAAGCATCGCTACGGGTGAGAAAGTCTCATCGTAGTCAACCCCTTGAACTTGTCGAAAACCTTTTGCAACAAGTCGAGCTTTGTAGACAGTAACATTACCATCAGCGTCAGTCTTCTTCTCAAAGATCCATTTATTCTCAATGGCTTGCCGATCATCGGGCAAGTCAACCAAAGTCCATACTTTGTTTTCATACATGGATCCTATCTCAGATTTCATGGCCTCTAGCCATTTTGCGGAATCTGGGCTCATCATCGCTTCCTCATAGTTCGTAGGTTCATCATGGTCAAGTAACATGACTTCCAGAATAGGATTTCCGTACCACTCTGGTGCGGATTTTACTCTGGTAGACCTACGAGGTTCAGTAGAAACTTGATCAGAAGTTTCATGATCAATATCATTAGCTTCCTCACTAATTGGTATAGTCGTCACAGGAACCGGTTCTTGTGATGAACTACTTTCCAATAAGGGAGTAGATACAGTTATCTCATCAAGTTCTACTTTCCTCCCACTCACTTCTTTCGAGAGAAACTCCTTCTCTAGAAAGGATCCAAATTTAGCAACGAAAATCTTGCCCTCAGATCTGTGATAGAAGGTGTACCCAATAGTCTCCTTTGGGTATCCTATGAAGACACATTTCTCCGATTTAGGTTCGAGCTTATCTGGTTGAAGTTTCTTCACATAAGCATCGCAGCCCCAAACTTTAAGAAACGACAACTTTGGTTTCTTGCCAAACCACAGTTCATAAGGCGTTGTCTCAACGGATTTCGATGGTGCCCTATTTAACGTGAATGCGGCCGTCTCTAAAGCATAACCCCAAAACGATAGCGGTAAATCAGTAAGAGACATCATAGATCGCACCATATCAAGTAAAGTACGATTATGACGTTCGGACACACCATTTCGTTGTGGTGTTCCAGGTGGCGTGAGTTGCGAAACTATTCCACATTGTTTCAAATGTAAACCAAACTCGTAACTCAAATATTCTCCTCCACGATCAGATCGTAGAAACTTTATTTTCTTGTTACGATGATTTTCTACTTCACTCTGAAATTCTTTGAACTTTTCAAATGTTTCAGACTTGTGTTTCATCAAGTAGATATACCCATATCTGCTCAAATCATCTGTGAAGGTGAGAAAATAACGATATCCGCCACGAGCCTCAACATTCATCGGGCCACATACATCTGTATGTATGATTTCCAACAAATCTGTTGCTCTCTCCATAGATCCGGAGAACGGTGTTTTGGTCATCTTGCCCATGAGGCACGGTTCGCAAGTACCAAGTGATTCATAATCAAGTGATTCCAGAAGTCCATCAGTATGGAGTTTCTTCATGCGCTTTACACCGATATGACCTAAACGGCAGTGCCACAAATATGTTGCACTATCATTATCAACTCTGCATCTTTTGGCTTCAACATTATGAATGTGTGTATCACTACTATCGAGATTTAATAAAAATAGACCACTCTTCAAGGGTGCATGACCATAAAAGATATTACTCATATAAATAGAACAACCATTATTCTCTGATTTAAATGAATAACCGTCTCGCATCAAACAAGATCAAGATATAATGTTCATGCTCAACGCAGGCACCAAATAACAATTATTCAGGTCTAAAACTAATCCCGATGGTAGATGTAGAGGTAGCGTGCCGACCGCGATCACATCGACTTTGGAACCATTTCCCACGCGCATCGTCATCTCATCCTTAGCTAATCTTCGCTTAATCCGTAGTCCCTGTTTCGAGTTGCAAATGTTAGCAACAGAACCAGTATCAAATACCCAGGTGCTACTGCGAGCATTAGTAAGGTACACATCAATAACATGTATATCACATATACCTTTGTTCACTTTGCCATCCTTCTTATCCGCCAAATACTTGGGGCAGTTCCGCTTCCAGTGTCCAGTCTGCTTGCAGTAGAAGCACTCAGTTTCAGGCTTAGGTCCAGACTTGGGTTTCTTCTCTTGAGCAGCAACTTGTTTGCTATTCTTTTTGAAGTTCCCCTTCTTCTTCCCTTTGGCCCTTTTCTTGAAACCAGTGGTCTTGTTGACCATCAACACTTGATGCTCCTTTTTGATTTCTACCTCCGCGGCTTTCAGCATCGCGAAGAGCTCGGGAATAGTCTTGTTCATCCCTTGCATATTATAGTTCATCACAAAGCTCTTGTAGCTTGGTGGCAGTGATTGGACAATTCTGTCAATGACGCTATCATCCGGAAGATTAACTCACAGTTGAATCAAGTGATTATTATACCCAGACATTTTGAGTATATGCTCACTGACAGAACTGTTCTCCTCCATCTTGCAGCTGTAGAACTTATTGGAGACTTCATATCTCTCAATCCGGCCATTTGCTTGAAATATTAACTTCAACTCCTGAAACATCTCATATGCTCCATGACGTTCAAAACGTCGTTGAAGGCCCGGTTCTAAGCCGTAAAGCATGGCACACTAAACTATAGAGTAGTCATCAGCTTTGCTCTGCCAGACGTTCTTAACGTCGTCAGTTGCATCAGCAGCAGGCCTGGCACCCAGCGGTGCTTCCAGGACGTAACTCTTCTGTGCAGCAATGAGGATAATCCTCAGGTTACGGACCCAGTCCGTGTAATTGCTACCATCATCTTTCAACTTTGCTTTCTCAAGGAACGCATTAAAATTCAACGGAACAACAGCACGAGCCATCTATCTACAAACAAACATAGACAAGCAAAATACTATCAGGTACTAAGTTCATGATAAATTTAAGTTCAATTAATCATATTACTAAAGAACTCCCACTTAGACAGACATCTCTCTAGTCATCTAAGTGATCACGTGATCCAAATCAACTAAACCATGTCCGATCATCACGTGAAATGGAGTAGTTTCAATGGTGAACATCTCTATGTTGATCATATCTACTATATGATTCACGCTCGACCTTTCGGTCTCCGTGTCCCGAGGCCATATCTGTATATGCTAGGCTCGTCAAGTATAACCTGAGTATTCCGCGTGTGCAACTGTTTTGCACCCGTTGTATTTGAACGTAGAGCCTATCACACCCGATCATCACGTGGTGTCTCAGCACGAAGAACTTTCGCAACGGTGCATACTCAGGGAGAACACTTCTTGATAATTAGTGAGAGATCATCTTAAAATGCTACCGTCAATCAAAGCAAGATAAGATGCATAAAGGATAAACATCACATGCAATCAATATAAGTGATATGATATGGCCATCATCATCTTGTGCTTGTGATCTCCATCTTCAAAGCACCGTCGTGATCACCATCGTCACCGGCGCGACACCTTGATCTCCATCGTAGCATCGTTGTCGATACGCCATCTATTGCTTCTACGACTATCGCTACCGCTTAGTGATAAAGTAAAGCAATTACAGGGCGTCTACATTTCATACAATAAAGCGACAACCATATGGCTCCTGCCAGTTGCCGATAACTTCGGTTACAAAACATGATCATCTCATACAATAAAATATAGCATCACGTCTTGGCCATATCACATCACAACATGCCCTGCAAAAACAAGTTAGACGTCCTCTACTTTGTTGTTGCAAATTTTACGTGGCTGCTACGGGCTTAAGCAAGAACCAATCTCACCTACGCATCAAAACCACAACGATAGTTTGTCAAATAGACTCCGTTTTAACCTTCGCAAGGACCGGGCATAGCCACACTCGGTTCAACTAAAGTTGGAGAAACTGACACCCGCTAGTCACCTGTGTGCAAAGCACGGCGGTAAAACCAGTCTCGCGTAAGCGTACGCGTAATGTCGGTCCGGGCCGCTTCATCCAACAATACCGCTGAACCAAAGTATGACATGCTGGTAGGCAGTATGACTTATATCGTCCACAACTCACTTGTGTTCTACTCGTGCATATAACATCAAACCATAAAAACCTAGGCTCGGATGCCACTGTTGGGGAACGTAGTAATTTCAAAATTTTCCTACGCACACGCAAGATCATGGTGATGACATAGCAACGAGGGGAGAGTGTTGTCTACGTACCCTCATAGACCGAAGCGGAAGCGTTGACGCAGCGTAGTGGAAGTAGTCGTACGTCTTCCCGGTTCAATCGATCCAGGCACCGTTACTCCGGCACCTCCGAGTTCTTGACACACGTACAGCTCGTTGACGCACCCTCGTTCTCCAATCCAGTAGAGGCTCCGAGGGGAGTTCCGTCAGCACGACGGCGTGGTGACGATCTTGATGTTCTCCTTTCGCAGGGCTTCGCCTAAGCACCGCTACAATATGACCGAGGTGTAATATCGTGGAGGGGGGCACCGCACATGGCTAAGGAACGATCAATGATCAACTTGTGTGTTCTAGGGTTCCCCCCTACCCCCGTATATAAAGGAGGGAGGGAGGAGGTGGCCGGCCCTAGGGGGGCGCGCCACAGGGAGGGGGAAACCTACTCCAAGTAGGTTTCCCTCTCTTTTCCTTATCTTATTTGGAGGGGGGAGGAAGGAGTACTAGTATTAGGAAGTAGTACTAGTAGTAGGAAAGGAAGAGGGGGAAGGAGAAAGGAAAGGGGGGGCCGGCCCCCCTCCCCAATTCGGATTGGGCTTGGGGGGCGCGCCCCCCTCCCTTGCTCCTTCTCCCTTCCTCCTACATGGCCCCAATAAGGCCCATATACCTCCCGGGGGGTTCCGGTAACCTCCCGGAGCTCCAAACTCTTCCGGAACCTTTCCGGTGTCCAAATATATCCGTCCAATATATCAATCTTTATGTCTCGGCCATTTCAAGACTCCTCGTCATGTCCGTGATCATATCCGGGACTCCGAACAACCTTCGGTACATCAAAATACATAAACTCATAATATAACTGTCATCGAAACCTTAAGCGTGCGGACCCTATGGTTCGAGAACAATGTAGACATGCCCGAGACACGTCTCTGGTCAATAACCAATAGCGGGACCTGGATGCCCATATTGGTTCCTACATATTCTACGAAGATCTTTATCGGTCAAACCGCATAACAACATACGTTATTCCCTTTGTCATCGGTATGTTACTTGCCCGAGATTTGATCGTCGGTATCCAATACCTAGTTCAATCTCGTTACCGGCAAGTCTCTTTACTCGTTCCGTAATACGTCATCTCGTAACTAACTCATTAGTTACATGCTTGCAAGGCTTAGGTGATGAGTATTACCGAGAGGGCCCAGAGATACCTCTCCGACAATCGGAGTGACAAAACCTAATCTCGAATTATGCTAACTCAACATGTACCTTCGGAAACACCTGTAGTACTCCTTTATAATCACCCAGTTACGTTGTGACGTTTGGTAGTACCCAAAGTGTTCTTCCGGTAAACGGGAGTTACACAATTCTCATAGTTACAGGAACATGTATAAGTCATGAAGGAAGCAATAGCAGAATACTAAACGATAAGTGCTAAGCTAACGGGATGGGTCATGTCAATCACATTATTCTCCTAATGATGTGATCTCATTAATCAAATGACAACACATGTCTATGGTTAGGAAACATAACCATCTTTGATTAATGAGCTAGTCAAGTAGAGGCATACTAGTGACTATATGTTTGTCTATGTATTCACACATGTATTATGTTTCCGGTTAATACAATTCTAGCATGAATAATAAACATTTATCATGATATGAGGAAATAAATAATAACTTTATTATTGCCTCTAGGGCATATTTCCTTCAATTCGGAGTTCGGAAAGGTTCCGAGTGATTCGGGTATTTTTCGGAGTACCGGAGAGTTACGGGAATTCGCCGGGGAGTATATGGGCCTTATTGGGCCATACGGGAATAGAGGAGAGAGGCCGAAAGGAAGGAGGCGCGCAGCCCCCCTCTGGTCCGAATTGGACAAGGGGTGCGGCCCCCTTTTCCTTCCTCCTCTCCCCTCTTTCCCCCTTCTCCTACTCCAACAAGGAAGGAGGGAGTCCTACTCCCGGTGGGAGTAGGACTCCCCTTGGCGCGCCCCTACTAGGACGGCCGCCCCCTCCCCCCTTGCTCCTTTATATACGGGGGCAGGGGGGCACCTCTAGACACAACAACAATTGATCCCTTGGATCTCTTAGCCGTGTGCGGTGCCCCCCTCCACCATAATCCACCTCGATAATATCGTAGTGGTGCTTAGGAGAAGCCCTGCATCGGTAGTACATCAAGATCGTCACCACGCCGTCGTGCTGACGAAACTCTCCCTCGACACTCGGCTGGATCGGAGTTCAAGGGACGTCATCGAGCTGAACGTATGCTAGAACTCGGAGGTGCCGTAGTTTCGGTGCTTGATCGGTCGGGCCGTGAAGACGTACGACTACATCAACCGCGTTGTTCTAACGCTTCCGCTTTCGGTCTACGAGGGTACGTGGACACACTCTCCCCTCTCGTTGCTATGCATCACCATGATCTTGCGTGTGCGTAGGAAATTTTTTGAAATTACTACATTCCCCAACATCATCGACCGCTATCCAGCATGCATCTAGAGTATTAAGTTAAAAACAGAGTAACGCCTTAAGTAATATGACATGATGTAGAGGAATAAATTCATGCAATATGATAAATACCCCATCTTGTTATCCTCGATGGCAACAATACAATACGTGCCTTGCAACTCTTTCTGTCACTGAGTAAGGACATCGCAAGATTGAACCCAAAGCCATGCACTTCTCCCATTGCAAGAACTACCAATCTAGTTCGCCAAACCAAATGGATAATTCGAAGAGACTTGCAAAGATAACTCGATCATACATAAAAGAATTCAGAGAAGAATCAAATATTTTCCATAGATAAGTTGGATCATAAACCCACAATTCATCGGTCTCAACAAACACACCGCAAAAAGAAGATTACATCGAATAGATCTCCACAAGAGAGGGGGAGAACATTGTATTGAGATCCAAAAAGAGAGAAGAAGCCATCTAGCTACTAGCTATGGACCCGAAGGTCTGAAGTAAACTACTCACACTTCATCGGAGGGGCTATGGTGATGATGTAGAACCCCTCCATGGTGGATGCCCTCTCCGGCGGAGCTCCGGAACAGGCCCCAAGATGGGATCTCGTGGATACAGAAGGTTGCGGCGGCGGAATTAGGTTTTTGGCTCCCCCTCTGGTCTAATGGGGGTACGTAGGTATATATAGGAGGAAGGAGTACGTCGGTGGAGCTCCGAGGGGCCCACGAGGCAGGGGGCGCGCCCAGGGGGGAGGGGCGCGCCCTCCACCCTCGTGACCGCCTCGTGGCTTTCTTGACGGAGGGTCCAAGTCTCCTAGATCTTATCTGATGAGAAAATCACGTTCCCGAAGGTTTCATTCCGTTTGGACTCCGTTTGATATTCTGTTTCCTCGAAATACTGAAATAGGCAAAAAAACAGCAATTCTGGGCTGGGCCTCCGGTTAATAGGTTAGTCCCAAAAATAATATAAAAGTGGAAAATAAAGCCCAATATAGTCCAAAACAGTAGATAAAGTAGCATGGAGCAATCAAAAATTATAGATACGTTGGAGACGTATCAGCAATCACTAAGCAATGTGTTTATGTAGAGTAATTCTAGCCTAAACAGAAATACTCCCACTGAAGTTGGCATCCCTCCGCAAACTCTCAGTGATTCAGGATCCGACTAGCGTATGCGACTAGTGAGCTTTAGCATCACTGCTAGCCAACATACCTACCCGGTAAGAAACTCCTTTCTAATCGTATCTCTATACGACTCCTGTCGGTTGGGTAGGTATCTTATACCCAGGCTCCCAACCTTCTTTGCCACAAGGCCCAAAACCGTTTTGATAGCCTTGTCAAGTTAACTTGATGCAGTGCATGTCCATGTCCGACACGAACCCTTCAGTTCAAGGACACCCAGTAGCACCCCAATTTTATGAGCCCACTACTAGACGTACTTGACGTGCGAAGGTGCAACATCGGGGATGGCAATTCGCTTGATATTCATGAGGGATCATTCTACCATTCTCACATGCATAGAAACAAAGAAGCATAACAATCACAAATAAACACATATTGTGAAATAGTATGGCTCCTTCATGGACGTTCTTCCAGGTCGGCTCCGACTCCGATGACCATCTACGAACTCCATCTTGTTTGTCACGCTGGGATGCCAAGCCACCAACCTGATCTCTATTATCCAACTACTACAACTAGTAATGAATTTTACATAGAGTCACAAGTCGACACACAGGTCGTTATACAATATAATGACAGCACTTTGGCTCCTGCCGGCTAACAAACATAACACGCAAGCCACGTATAAATTACACACATGCATCACATACACATGAGCCATACTATTCACATCAAACCTGTAAAACAAAGTTATGCATAGAATCGCATTCTACCGGTTTGTGTGTCGGGTACAAAATACACGGCGCTACGCACACAGCAGTCCCGCTAGCCGGTTAGCGGGCGGGGTTCGAAGGGGCAGCGCCGTAACCTTCTGTATCCGCGAGATCCCATCTTGGAGCCTTCGCCGGCACTCTGACGGAGGGGGAATCGACCATGGAGGGCCTCTACATCAACATCCTTGCCCCTCTGATGAGTTGTGAGTAGTTTACCACAGACCTATGGGTCCATAGTTATTAGCTAGATGGCTTCTTCTCTCTTTTTGGATCTCAATACAATGTTCTCCCCCTCTCTTGTGGAGATCTATTCGATGTAAACTCTTTTTGCGGTGTGTTTGTCGAGATCCGATGAATTGTGGGTTTATGATCAAGTTTATCTATGAATAATATTTGAATCTTCTCTGAATTCTTTTATGTATGATTGAGTTATCTTTGCAAGTCTCTTCGAATTATCAGTTTGGTTTGGCCTACTAGTTTGGTCTTTCTTGCCATGGGAGAAGTGCTTAGCTTTGGGTTCAATCTTGCGGTGTCCTTACCCAGTGACAAAAAGGGTTGCAAGGCACGTATTGTATTGTTGTCATCGAGGATAACAAGATGGGATTTATATCATATTGCATGAGTTTATCCCTTTACATCACGTCATCTTGTTTAATGTGTTACTCTGTTTTTACGAACTTAATACTCTAGATGCAGGCAGGAGTCGGTCGATGTGTGGAGTAATAGTAGTAGATGCAGGCAGGAGTCGGTCTACTTGTTATGGACGTGATGCCTATATACATGATCATGCCTAGATAATCTCATAATTATGCGCTTTTCTATCAATTGCTCGACAGTAATTTGTTCACCCACCGTAATACTTATGCTATCTTGAGAGAAGCCTCTAGTGAAACTTATGGCCCCGGGGTCTATCTCTTATCATATTTGCTTTCAATCTACCTGTATTTGCATCTTTACCTTTTGCATCTATATCATAAAATACCAAAAATATATTTATCTTATCATACTATCTTTATTAGATCTCACTTTCGCAAGTGGCCGTGAAGGGATTGACAACCCCTTTATTGCATTGGTTGCGAGTTCTCAGTTTGTTTGTGTAGATGAAGAATGAAGAAAGCATCAAGAATGAACAAAGTAAGATCAAGATCAATAATGAGTGCATGGAGAAGATATTGCTTCAACTAGTGGGAGCAGTTATGGAAGTTGGATATCTTCTAAAATGCATACTTGTGGTTCTTGTTTTTTTTGGTTTTGCTATTCTAGCCAAGATTTGGTGATATATTTTGTATCTAATGTTGTTGCAAAAGCAGAGAAAAGCATTATGCTAGATCAATCTAAGTTTTACGGGCCGGGACGAGCTGCGCCAGATCAGAACCCGCAGAAGCCGACCCGTAAAAAAGTATATTCCGCGAATATGCTTTTTTTACGGATTCATTATGCGGGGTCTACATATGTGTCAGCCCGCGCCGGCCCATAAAAGTGGTTTTGCGCGAACTGCAAACGAGTTTTGCGGGTCGGTGAGATGCGGGGTCTGCTAGAGTTGCTCTTAAATGGCTTGAGTTTCCTCCTGCTCAGAAATTTCCCCAGCTTCATTCTTCTGCTATAAATGAAACGGAATCAGTTGATGATGTTTTTTGCTGATGGAGTCTGGGCTGGTAATTTTCACTTATCCTTTTCTAATCAAGCCTTTGAGCAATATATTGAGCTGCGATCCCAATGGACCATGAACAAAATGGCCCGGACAAAGATATCTGGAAATGTCCTTCAAACAATTGTGCTTATTCTCCCATCAGCATGTACAAACACCTTATGTGTAACTATCAAACCCCCAGACTCTTCAGAAATTCATTGAAGAGCAAAAGAAAACTCAAGCACAAAATATATTTCTGGCTTGTTCTACATGATAGATTAAGTGGTAGAGCTTTGTAAAAAAAAAAGGAAAGGCCTATTTATAAATGATCGTTCCAGCAACTTATGCACTCAAGCGCCCGAAGAGACCACAAATCACTTGCCTTGGGACTAATTTGTTATTTCTTAGCCACTCAGGCACATGATGGGTCGGTCCATATATGGTGTTTTTTTAGCCTTTTTTTTAATTTTTATTTTCATTTACTTCTGTTTCAGTCAGTTAACTTGGCTTTTTTTTCTTTTTCTTTTTTCCCTAGTTCCTTTCATACTTTTTTTTTGTTTTCTTCCTTTTCATTTGGGCTTGGTAGATTTTTCTTCCTTTTAATTGTTCTTCCCAGCTTCATTTAATTTTTCTCCTAGATTTTTTTACAAAAAATATTAGACATTAGAAAAGGCACATTCCTTGTGTGATAAGAAAATTTTCCTCAAAATACACCATGAGCATCTCTTCACGAACACGATGAACATTTTTAATACACATAGTGAACCTTTTCCTGACATATGGTGATTCTTTTAATATGCGATCAGCATTCTTTGAATACATGAACATATTTTTTAGAACCATGTATTTAAAATTATTCATGTAATTTTATTTATTATCACATTTTACAGAAAAATAATAGTTTTTTTAAAAAATGTAGCTGTATTATTAAGGAAATATTTATGTGGTTATGAAAAATGAGAATTAGAAAACAATGAAGTAAAATAAATATTCAAAAATTAGTGAAATATATTTATGTATTTATGGAGAAACAATCATCTTTCAAAATGTGTTTTTTATGGAAAATAAAAGAAAACCAACATGAAAAATCGAGGAATGCAAAAAAGGAAAGCAGAATAGCGCTCAAAGATGCCGACTGGATAGGCCTATGTATAATGCAAGAGCATGTGCGTTTCCTCTCTTATCTGAGGCAGCGAGCGTAAGGTAGGAGGTCTGGGTTCAGCGGTAGGGCCGCTCACAATAAACAGCTTGGGTCCCTTTTTTAAGTTTTAAAAAAAACTTGGTTCAGCATCGTTAAACTATCACAAAGAAAAGGGGGACGAAAAGCTTGATTGCTTGCCCTTGACGTCGCGGTCGGACCTCGGATTATTAGCCCGTCGATTGCTGGCCGGCCGGGAAAGGCATGCACGCAATGAAGCAAGCAAGCAGCGCATCTGAACCAGATTGATGCGCGCCTGCTAGCCGTATACAGTGGCATTATATATCCATGAGCTCCGCTCTACCAACTCGTCTAACAATTCCCTCTCTGCTTTGGTTGAGACGGAAGCATGGGACCAAAAATGTTGCATCTCTTTCCTATCTGCTCACGGCGTTGATTCGAGTTTCTTAATTGAGACGCGGTAGAGGAGCGGCTGCCCCACGCTCACGGACGTACGTACGGCCAGATTTAGCAATTTTCAGCTATTCTGTGAGTGCGGCCTCTGAACTGAACTGACAATAGGGTTAAATATTGGAGCACCAGCCACCAGCCACCAGCCACCAGGAGGAAAATGACATACAGAAACCGATGCAGAAGTGTCGAGCTTCGCCAAGTGTGTAATCCGGGGTTACTACACACGGCACAGGTCCAAGGCCGAGTCGTCGGAGACACGACATTTTCCACGTCTTTTTGTTGGAAAAAAATTGATTTTTTCCGATACGCCGTCTCCGTCGTACTACCGCCCGCCTCCCACGTTCCCGGCCTACTTCCACTAAAACGTAGCACACGCTCCACACCACCCACTGCGATCCTTACCCCACGAAATGGCGAGCCCACCTGTCGGCGAGTACGTACGATGAAACCCGGTGTGAGTATGGTCCGAGAATCCTCGTGCCAGTACAAAGTGAGAGTAGTACTCTGCCCCACGGAGAGAGAGAGAGAAAAAAGTTGTACTCCGGCCAGCGCGACCAACCGTGGGCAATAGTATGATCTACCCGCACCGCACGGGCCCACACGTCAGCCCCTCCCGCTTCCCGCCGCGGTATAAAATCCCCTCTCCCGGCCCCCCTCGGCTGCTCTGCCCGCCCCGACGGTTCCCAGCGCGCCACACCAGAGCGCCAGAGCGCGGCACAGGCATGGCCATGGCCTCGGCCACCAGCTCCCGCCACCTCCTCCTCCTCCTGTTCCTCTGGCTCTGCGCGGCCGCCAGCACCGCCTGGGCGCATGGAGGCGGCGGGGACGGCGACGCCGACGCGGATTCCGGAGACGCGGACGGCGGCGGCGAGGCGAAGCCGGACCTGCGGGCGCGGGGGCTGGTGGCGGCGAAGCTGTGGTGCCTGGCGCTGGTGTTCGCGGGCACGCTGGCGGGGGGCGTGTCGCCCTACTTCATGCGGTGGAACGAGGCGTTCCTGGCGCTGGGCACGCAGTTCGCCGGCGGGGTCTTCCTCGGCACCGCCATGATGCACTTCCTCAGCGACGCCAACGAGACCTTCGGCGACCTCGTCCCCCACAGCGAGTACCCCTTCGCCTTCATGCTCGCCTGTGCCGGCTACGTGCTCACCATGCTCGCCGAGTGCGCCATCTCCTCCGTCGTCGCGCGCGGCCGCACCGCACCCGCCGCCGCCGCCGCCCCGGCAACAAGCGCAGGTGAGCCGGCCCTGCGGCTCACGTGCTGTCCGCTGAATCTATACTTTACTACAGTATATCCGTGCCGGCCGCCCCCCGCCCGCATAGTAGTGTCAGCTGGCGCCCAGCGGCATAAAGGAGGCAGCTGGGCATTGGGTTAAATGCAAATTTGCGTCCTATACTATTGTTTGTTATGAAGAAATTTACTTAATTCCTGATGATCTTGATGACATGCGTAATGATCTTAATCCGCCGTTCACAATTTCCAGGGGAGCTGGAGGAGGGCAAGCTGGGCAGCACAAATGGCAACGGCTCCGAGCAGCAAGCAGCTGTAAGTAGCTCAGCCTCCGAGTTCAGTCTTATTTTTTGCTTTGTGACAGTCAGGCTACCAAACCGAACTGATCTTCGTGGTGTCTGCGCAGGAGCAGGATGCGCACGGGTCGTCGGCGACGGGCCACTCGACGGCGTCGATGCTACGGAACGCCAGCACCCTCGGCGACAGCATACTGCTCATCGCCGCGCTCTGCTTCCACTCCGTCTTCGAGGGCATCGCCATCGGAGTCGCCGGTAAGAGACAACTGGGATAGGACGTCGTTGAATCGTCCAAAATTTTGACTTCCATGACAAGAAGATATCTGCATCTCATGCCTGCAAGTTGCAACGATCAATCAACTCTGAAACCGACATGCGCCAGTTCTTAGCCAGCTTCCTCTCAGTCCAGTCATTGTCACGCATACTTTTCCTCGTCCCAGCCTTTGAATCAACAGATGCTCGCAGCTTCCTCGCTCATCCATCCACGTCCACTTCAACCAGCATTTCAGATTCCGTTGAAACTAACCAGAAAAACCTAAAGTCCTGGATAATCAATCTTCCTACTGTTCTAATCATGCTTGCGACCTGTCGGCATTGGCCTTGCAGAGACCAAGGCGGACGCGTGGAAGGCGCTGTGGACGATAAGCCTGCACAAGGTGTTCGCGGCGGTGGCCATGGGGATCGCGCTGCTCCGGATGCTGCCCAACCGGCCGCTGCTCTCCTGCTTCGCCTACGCCTTCGCCTTCGCCGTCTCCAGCCCCATCGGCGTCGGCGTCGGCATCGTCATCGACGCCACCACGCAGGGCGCCGTCGCCGACTGGATCTTCGCCGTCTCCATGGGCCTCGCCACCGGCATCTTCATCTACGTCTCCGTCAACCACCTCCTCTCCAAGGGGTACACGCCCCAGAGGCCCGTCAAAGCCGACACGCCACTCGGCCGCTGGCTCGCCGTCGTGCTCGGCGTCGGCGTCATCGCCGTCGTCATGATATGGGACACCTGATCCTGACATCCTGTGGGTTGCATTGGCCCGGGGCTGGTTTGGTAGTTGGTTTTGGACGTTGGTTCATATTCATAGTGGAAGGATGTATACTAGCTTTAATGTGTAGACTACTACTGCCTCATAGTACATGTGTTGTTTACATAATGCTCCCTATGTTAAAAAATATAAGATGTTTTAGATATTTCAATATGAACTACATACGGACTGAAATAAGTGAACACACTAAAATGCATCTATATATACATCCAAATCAAAAAAAATGTTAAAACATCTTATAATAGCAAACAAATGGGTAGTAAATTCCGATGATTCTCTTCATACCAGGTGAAAACACGCAACAAAAGTGAAATTCTCGTTTATTTACACTGGGAGCATGCCACAAGTCCAACTAAAAAGAGGACATCATAGACGTGGAGTTTCTGCTCCCGGGCTCATCTGCACCCGCGCTCAGAAAAAAATCAAAACAAATACTAGCAAAATTCATTTTTTTTGTATGGTAGATAATTTGATGCATGAGGTCTGCTCCAAATATCGCAAAAAAGACAAATTCAAGGTATGTAACTGTTCACGCACTGTTCTGACCCGATTTGTCATTTTACCGAGAGCTGCTCAGATATCCAAATGAGTTGAAATTTGGAGCAAACCTCACGCATCAAATTATCTACCACACACAAAAAAAATGTATTTGTTTTTAAATTTTTTTCTGAGCAGGAGCACATGAGCCTGGGCACCGAGTTGGATTTCCGATCATAATACTTCCTTTAGTTCCCCCCACACAACGATCACAGCAGTCAAGCAGACTACCCACAGCACCAATACACCAGCAAACCAATGAAGAGTTCCTGGCTCTCGAGGAATTGAACACAAGATGCACAACCCCCAGACCAAACCCAAAACACCCGGGACCAACATGGCCATAACTTACAGATATTGCTGAAGTTCCCAGCGCGGAAATGGCTTCACAGCTTAATAACACTCGGTAGCTATACAGGAACAACAGATCAGGGCTAAAAATTGATCCGTGGCGCGTTTTCGGAGAGCCGCTTTCAGACAGACAAAATTTGGCAGCAGCCGTTGTCGTGCTCGCTTGCTTGGCCGGTGGCTGCTTGCCCGCTCTCCTACTGCAGGATCTGAATGACGGATGTGGCGTCCTACTTCTTTGCCGATGCATTACGAAGCTTCTCGAAGATGGGGTGTCCCAGGATCTCTTTCGCAGACGGCCGCCTCATGGGATCAGGGTCCATCATCGACTGAAAGTAAGCAGAAAGTGGGAGTGAGCAAGCATGTGAAATACCTGTCATAAGGGAGGAAATCTTTCTGGGACTTGAATGCTAGAGTTCGCTAAGGTGCCAAGCAATTCCAAATTGTAGCTCTGTGGATAGGCCATAGCTGTAATTGCAACGCCCTTGACCCAAAGAAAGAATCAACTGAATGGAACAAAGCTAAAGGTGAAATAAGTTCATTCATGTGATACTTTCTTGATGATCTTTTTTACGGTACCCTGGTACTCCCTGGGGTAGGGTGGGAGTACCGATCTAATCCATCCGTTGGTTCACAGGGTTAGTTTAGTCTTTTCTCCTGCTAAAAAAGTGTTGTTTTCCCATCTTTATCTAGTTTCCCAAATCCACCAGCCAAATCTTTATATGATGGTCACGAGTAACAAACACCAATGGGTACCATATAGACCGTGTTACTGTTATAAAAAGGATGCACAAGCACCACTGGAAGTGTTAGGATTGTGCATGCGAGTAAACAGTCTGACATACAGAGTGCCAATAAGAGGTATCAGTAGCGAGGTACTAGTGTATTATGCTACTGCTTCATCAGTTGGAAGAAATACGCAACATGGTTACACAAAAGACACTTGCTTCTGCATAAATTTTAGCAACATAGCAGCAAACTTTAAGCTTTTAGCCACAGAAGTAAAAAAACATTATGTTGTGTTGAGTTACTTGAGCGATCATGAATATTATCGAGCATGGGGATTAGATTAAGGAAGAGTGTAGCCGTCATTTTGAATTTTGAATGTAAGGGGTTTAGATATAAGGGGGAGCTATAGTAGAATAGCATAAATTGATTTTCAGTCTGGATACAGAAATGCAGGGCAAATGAAAGTAAACAGCTGGAACGGGAAAGCCACATGGTGATGATGCCATACCTTGATTAAACTCTGGAACTGCATTGGGTGTCCTGGTAGTAATGAAATTTTGCCCTCTCTGAGACTTGCAAACTGGTGCCCAGAAACAGGAAGCGGAGTGCCTCTTATAAGCTCATAGACAGCTGCCCCGAGAGAAAAGATGTCTACCTTGTCAAGATGCTCATGCTTTTCATTCAACATTTCTGGAGGCATATAACGAGAATCTCCTTCTTCGATTGCCAAACTTCGATCAATAAGTGTAGCACAACCGAAATCTCCAAGCTTATAAATACCATTCTTGACATATATGTTATCTGGTTTCACGTCAAGGTGTGCTACGCCACGCCCGTGAATGAAGTCCAATCCTTTGCAGATCTTGCATTTCACAAAATTTACTTTCAACGTTAGTAGGTGAGGTGCACATGAAAGAATGGTTATATTAATAGGTGAGGTGTACATGAACGAATAATGCATGGGTGGTTAACAGCAGATGATGAACCCAAGAGTACTTAAATAATTTTGAGAAACTTGTTAGAACAACTATTACAATGGTATACTAGTTACGTTATGACATTGAATCCATTTTGCTTCAAATACTGACCATTGACCAACAAAAAACAAAATGGATTAGTAAACCAACCTGATACAACAGTTCCAGGGCATCCCCAAACTCCAACGGCTTGTCCCCATTCACAGATAAGGAGCGGTCACATAGTTCCATCTGGATAAAAAGTTTTTCGGTCTCGAACCAAGAGGTGAAATATCCAACTATGTTCTCATGGTTACCTAAGGCCACCAAAGTATGAACTTCCTTCAATGCTTGCCTCCTGTAAATAAATATACAACAAAGGGGATTAGTTAATATGGTCTAACTACTGAAGCAAGAGGGCTTCCATGAAACTACCTGTCCATGTCATTACCTATCCATGTCATTATGCAGCTGCTTGATGCTCCGTTTTACTGCGTACAAGCAGCCCTCTATCCTCCTCAGAACTTTAAACACGACACTGAAGTTTCCACATCCAATTTGCTGAAAACGAACAATTGTCATGACCCAAACCTCCACAAAATGTAAAACTAAAGCCTGAACATGAACACATAAGAAATATCAAACACATAAGAAATATCTAATGAGAGCATACCTCAATTTCATGGAAATCGGTACGGTAACGTGAAAGACCGTCAGCACCAATAGAGGGAGAAGACCCTAAATACAGATATTTTGTCTGTTAATTCTTTTTTATTGTGAGAAAGATGCTGTTATGAATGTTTCTTATTGAGATCAAAAATCACACGCAGTGATTACATGTTATTAACCTTAAAAACATGTACACACAATTTGAAGGGATGTGAAATGAACATGTTTCAATAACATGAAGCGCATAAATGTTACCTGATGATTTGCATTTCCTCACGGAGAAAACATTATCATCTATTCGAGGATCCATATTATATGGGTTCTTGATGCACGGTGGAGGCGTCACCTGGGAGCGCAGAACTCTTGCTGAATGCGGGACATAGCTACCTCTCTTTTGCGAACTAGGTTGCGCCATCTTTTCTTCCTCTGGGTCATCTTGACTTAGAGAAAATCGGACCGGAGTAATCTCCTGGCTATCCGCCTCCAAAAGGTCCATGGGTCGGCCTTTGGGGGAAGAATCTGTAAGCAATGACATTCCTTTATCAATACAACAACATCGAGCCAGAGCAAGCATATCAAACTCTGGAATTTAGGCAACTGGATCTTGAGGCAAGACCATAATGATGATTTCAGATCAATAGGACTCAGTTTGAGCATTCGCGCTCTCACCTCTCTTGTACCTCTTGCTCCGGGCCACTGACTTCTCTGGAGATTGGGGGCAAGGGGTGTTCTCCTGCAGATAACCAAAACAGATCAGCTAACTAATGTAAACCCACAGAAGAAAATGTGTCGTTTTTCTCACCTTATCGGCGTCGAAGCTGCTCGCCATCTGCGGCGCATCGGGCGTGAGGTAATCCGGGGTACTGCAAAACAGCGAGCGGCAAAGAGGGATAGGGTTAGCCCGAGATGCGCGCGCACACTGGACACAGACTGCAGCTCGGATCGAATCAAGAGCCGAATCAGAGATCTACCAGAAGAAATCCTGGCTGAGGATGCAGGCGTCCCTGTCCTCCATGGGCACGTCCGCGTCCATGGGCGCGACCTGCTGCGGCGGAGCGGGAGCCGGAGCCGGAGCCGGGGCGGGGGCTGGGCGGGAGTCCTCGAGGAGCTCCCCGAAGGGCTTGGGCGAGGCGAAGGGGCGGTCGGCGAAGAGGGGGAAGAGGGTGACGTGCTCGAGCTTCTGCGAGAGCTCCCCCGACGGCGAGCTGCCGGCCGCCGCCGCCATCTGCGCCTGCGCCTTGGTCGCGGGGGGCGTGAAGCGGCGGCGGGACTTGCTCCCGCCGCGCGGGCCCGGGGTCTTGGTCCTCAGCATCGCCGCCGTCCGCTCCCGAGGCCTCCCTCCCTTCCCGGCGCGGCGGCGGAATGCCGGATTCGAGTCCGCGGCGGGGCTGGGGTTTGGCTGTGGGGGTGGGGAGAGAGACGCGGGGTGTGGAAGGGAGGAAAGAAATGATTTTTAGATCGAGAAATCTGAAATTGGAGGGAGCTCTGGCTGGCTGTGGCGGGAGAGATAATAAATAAGAAAAACGTTTCGGTGGGAAATGGGACGTCGTTTTGTTCGTGTCCGTTTCTATCCAGATCCGGATGTTGGGCTGGCCCGGTGGGGATGTGTTGCCGTCTTCTTTTTTCTTGGTTAGGCTGTTGGGCTGGGCGTGTCTGCTTTGTTGCCCTAGGCCCAGATTGGTAATGGCATTTTGGTTGGTATTTACACTCACAATCACATCACCTGGTTTTCCTAGGTGGAGACAGATGCAAAAACCAAAACAAGAAAATATCTTCTAAACCATTCATATGAATCACAAACGGTTTTCGCCTTTGTGTTTATTGTGCAGATATCTTTCAAACTATGTTCCATGTTGTTAGGTTTTGATATAAAAATTGACGTGTAAGTGCACTTTTCATGCTAGTTTACGCACTTCTATTATTAGGGCTCATTTGGTTGCTAGGATCTACCCCAATTTTTCTAGGTGGAGATATATGCAAAAATCAAAACAAGAAAATATCTTCTAAACATTCATCTGAATCACAAACGGTTTCGCCTTTGTGTTTCTTGTGTCGATATCGTTCAAACTTTATTCTAGTTGTGAGGTATTGGAAAAAACGATGTGTAAGGGCAATTTTCAGGCTAGCGTGTGTACTTCTACTATAGTGTGTGGTCTTTCAATGTCGGTGTGCGTACTTCCCATGTTAGTGGTGTGTACGAAGATGGGGCTTTCACATGCCTCAAATTAAAGAAAATACAAGGAGCCCAGGGTGCGAACCAAACACACTCTATGTGGACGACCTGTTCTCATGGGAGCACTAAATCCCCTCCCGAGGTTTCTCTGCTACATATATTTCTTCCTAATTTGGTAGCATGTTACCCAAATCCAAGTTACATATTTTGTGGTTGGCAATGTCCAAACGAAAAGATTTTGCAGTTGGTAGTGCAGTCAATTCTTAAATGGAGTAACTAGTAGGCAAAACTAGCAACCATCTGTTCCAAGGCTTGTGGTTTTTTACCGATAGAGTCAATATGGTAGAACTATATGTATCTAAATTAAAACCACAAAAATGTTATCACGAGACAACAGATAGACGATTTGTGTGTGTGTGTGGGGGGGGGGGGGGGGGCTTCCCTCTACCTACTACGCGATGATTAGCCGCTCTCACTCAAATTGCTAAAGTACATGGAATTGTGCCCCTCCCCATTTGATGACTATTGACATATGAACTTTAGTCCCTTCGCAAAAGTAGACCTAACTTTTAGCGAGGGCAAATCATAAATGCTGCACTTCTTGTATAAATTTGAAGGATTTTTTTTCCTTTAAGTATGAATATAATTCATAAATTTCAAAAAAAAAAACTTAACTTGTATCTGGATCCTCCCTGGGTACTCAACAATGAAGAGCATGCCTATCATTAAATAATGGTAGTCGAGGTTTTCTTTAGAAAGTGGACTAATGTGTACCCGGTCCTACATGTCCAGCACATGGGTAAAAGGCAAGTTAAGTCAACGGAAGTCGAAGCCAATAGTAATGGTCAATAAGTCATCTATTGGCGGAGGAAATAAAAAACAATGACAAAGGAGAAGATCCATGAATAAAGAAACCCATTTAGGCCAAGGGCTAGCGGTCTAGTCCACATCCATTATGGACCATGCACCATCTACTCATGCTTCTTATTCCTTCATAGACTAGTGGACCAACATTTACCTATGTACCCCTCCCACATCCCACCTCAAAGGGTAGAATTGGTTATTGTCAACTGCTCTTACTTAAACAAACTCAAGGGGGGGGGGCTAGAGCTCCATGACCCAACCGTAAGTTCTGGTCTCTGATTCTGAAATTCATGTACAACTTGAACCGATGTCGAAGAAAAGAAGTTTGAAGTTGTAAGGGCATATTTATCTCTTAGTAGTTGTGTTGGTGATTGATGACAATGCGTTTGCGGACTAATCGTGTGCGTTGAGCTTTTCAGATATTTCATGTCTGAACACAAGACGATTTGATGCCCCTCAAAGACTATTGAAGACGACGTTTCTCTACGTTTCTTTTTGGTGGATTTGAGTCGTTGGAAAGGTTTGGGTGGAATCTCACGTACACATGTTCCTTTTGCACCTCATTTCCTTTGGCTCTTTGGAGCTTCCTCCGTCTCACCATGTCTCTACAGAATGAAGGACTCCTAGTGTTGCTGTTCAAAGGCTGACGGTAGTACTGCTCCCCAGAGCGGTACTACCGCAGGCCCTAGCGGTAGTACCGGGCCCCGGCACGGTAGTACCGTAGGTGCCCACGGTAGTACCGCTCCTCTTGAGCGGTAGTACCGTGAGCTCTGGCCAGGCGCTGCTGTGCGAGCAGTAGTAGGGGCGGATGTAATTTTTTACATCCGCGCCCTACGCGGTAGTACCGTGCTTTGGCGCGGTAGTACCGTGAAGCCTGGCCAGGCACAGCGGCATGAGAGGAAGTAGGGGCGGATGTAATTTTTTACATACGCGCCCTGCACGGTAGTGCCGCACCTGGTTTGCGGTAGTACCGTGTCGGACTTCTGCATAGATAAAAACTCAGCGGATGTAGTCACGGATGTAATTTTTTATACCCGTGCCTACCATGCCTGGACGGTGCCTGCCTTGCGGTAGTACCGCATGGGGTCGTGGTAGTACCGCGTCAGTGGTTCTACCGCCCCCTGTCGGTGCTCTTCAGGACGAGTCCAGGCCCTGCCGCACCCACGGTAGTACCGCGGACCTCTGCGGTAGTACCGCTCCTGTTGTGCGGTAGTACCGCGGGTCGCGGGCTGAGTTGGTGGGTAACGGTTGGAATTGTCCCATGACTATAAAAGGGGTGTCTTCTTGCTCTAATTGACTACCTCTTCCATCCCCAAGCTCCAATGATGCTCTAAGCTCCATTTTCGCTCGATCTCTCTCCCTAGCCAATCAAACTTGTTGATTTTCTAGGGATTGGTTGAGAAGGCCCCGATCTACACTTCCACCAAGAGAAATTTGATTCCCCCCACTAATCCCTTGCGAATCTTGTTACTCTTGGGTGTTTGAGCACCCTAGACGGTTGAGGTCACCGCGGAGCCATAGTCCATTGTGGTGAAGCTTCGTGGTGTCGTTGGGAGCCTCCAATTAAGTTGTGGAGATTGCCCCAACCTTGTTTGTAAAGGTTCGGTCGCCGCCTCCAAGGGCACCAATAGTGGAATCATGGCATATCGCATTGTGTGAGGGCGTGAGGAGATTACGGTGGCCCTAGTGGCTTCTTGGAGAGCATTGTGCCTCCACACCACTCCAACGGAGACGTAATCCCCCTCAAAGGGAAGGAACTTCGGTAACACATCCTCGTCTTCATCGATTCCACTCTTGGTTATCTCTTACCTTTACTTGTGCAAGATATATTGTGTTCTATCATTTGCTTGCTTGTGTGCTTATTGTTGTTGCATCATATAGGTTGCTCACCTAGTTTCATAACTAGACAACCTACTTTGATGCAAAGTTTAATTTGGTAAAGAAAAGCTAAAAATTGTTAGTTGCCTATTCACCCCCCTCTAGTCAACTATATTGATCCTTTCAATTGGTATCAGAGCCTCATCTCTTTATTAAGGACTTTGTCGTTCGAAGAGTATGGTTGACACCATAGACGGTGAGGAGGAGCACCCCAGTGTGATCCCGTCCTCGTCTACGGTCGATGGGGCATCCCCGGTCTCATGTGAGGAATTCAATGTGGCTTTGGACACATTGAAAACCTCCATGATGACCGAGGTCAAAGGCATGTTCAAAGAGTTCCTTGATGGTCTTAAATTATCCACCGCACCTTTGGAAGTGGTTGCTCCCACTAACAAGGTGGCGGATGCCAACTCTGATAAGGGGGAGCTTCTAGTGAAAAGGTTCCTTTGCCTAGTGGTAAAGTGGTAATGGCATCTATTCTCATGTTGAACCACCTCTCACTTATGGAGGACCGGTTCCCTCCATGCATCTAAATCATGCGGGGTCTCCTCCCAAGATTGTGAAGAATGAGGACTTTGATGCTTGGGTCTATCTCTTTAAGCGTCATTTAAATCATGTTAACACTAATCTTTGGAGAATCATTGAAGAAGGTTTCTATCCGCACGACCGAAGCAACTTCACCCCAGGAGAAGCCGTGGATAATCAATTCAATGAGAATGCTCTCTTCATCCTCCAAGATGCTATTCCACCCGAAGATATTGCACATATCCGACCCTTCACCGTGGCCAGGGAAGCATGGCACCATGTTGTCTCTCTCTACAAGGGAAGTGCAAGCATTCAACGCTCAAACTATGAAGTGGTGCAAGATGAAGCCGATGAGTTTGCAATGAATGAAGATGAAGAACCTCGAGAGCTTTACCGGAGACTAACCACTCTCGCGGTCTCACTCCGAGATCATGGGAGCAAGGATACGGATGACAATTGGATCAAGCGCAAGTTCCTCAAGGCCGTGACACCCTACCACAAAGCCGTGTTCTCCGTCATCCATCAAAGGCCGGACTTCCACACTTTGTCCTCAAGTGAAGTGTTGGATGATGAGTAAGAATAGGAGAGCAACCCCGAAGATACTAAGTATGATTATCATGAGCACATGGCTCTTGCCTCAAGGCAATTTTGGAGCAAGAAGAACGCAAGGCCAAATTTCAACAAGAATAACTCAAGTAGCTTCAAGGGCAAGCAACGTGTGAGAACATGTTACAATTGTGGCAATGTGAGCCATTTTGTTGCGGAGTGCCCTTATGTAAGTGCATCTAGTGCCCCTTAGTGATTTTGGTGTATTGAAGACTTATAGGTTAAGGCACTGATGCGTTTGTGAGTGTACACAGGTCTATAAGTCTATGAGGAGTTTGATATTTACAGAGAAAGTCGACCCCTAAAAATGAAGTTCTTCAACTGAAGACTTTGATATTCTGAAGACTTTCTGAAGACTTTGAAAGTGAAGAATTTGGTGTGACCTTGAAGACTTGGTATTCATTCGAGGAACATGAAGCGTGAAGACTTTTGTTTTCGTGGTTTAATTTTCTCTTTCTTGAGTCATAGGAAACACCGTACTGTTAAAGGGGGTCGAGGAAATACTAAGGAAAAATTTCCATGTGATGCTCAACTCAAAATCCTACACCTAGCAATCCCTTCGAGTGAAGCCATTGGAAATCTCATACAGTTCAGTCAATTTCTTCAGTGACAGAGACGCGGTTCTTCTGGTCACTGAGGACTTTGCTCTGACTGAGGAGTTAGGAATTCACCAGTGCGAATTGCCTACACAGTGAGGAACATGATAGCCCTGAGGAATTTGAGAGTCAAATTTCCGACCGTTGCTGTGCTACGCGCCGGCTGTCCAAAATATCTTATCCACCTAACGGTCATATCATTGAAGGGCATTTATGTCTTATCATGTCGGGCTGCTCCCTAGGCTATAAATAGCCGCCCCCTACAACCACTAGTTGGTTGGCTGCTCCGAGAGAACTTGACACTTGTCATTTGAGAGCAACCCATCCTCCGAGGACTTTGAGCGAAAATCATCAAGTGAGGAAAACCCAAAACCAAACCCCCACAAACCCAAAGTGATTGAGCATCACTGAAGAAATTGATCCTGCGTGGATCCGACGCTTGTTACCTTTGAAGACTGTGCTTCTTCCAGACGGTTAGGCGTCAAGGTCTAGAGCATCCAAGAGGAATTGTGGATTGCCGAGTGACCAAGTCTGTGAAGGTCTGGAAGTCACCTGAAGACTTACCACGAGTGATTGGACGAGGCCTGCGTGGTCTTAGTTCAAGGAGAATACGGTGAGGACTGGGTGTCCTGAGTTGCGGCTCAGTGACTGGGTGTTCGGGACTGCGTGTCCTCGAGTTTAAATACTCAGCCGCTCCAACCAGACGTACAACTGAGACAGCAGTTGGAACTGGTTTACCAAATCATTGTCTTCACCAACTAACTGGTTCTATTCCCTCAACCCTTCCATTCCCTCATTACTGTGTTGGATGTTGTTCATATCTGTGCGTGAAGACTTTGACTGAAGACTTTCTCAAATTCCTCAGTTCAATTTCTTCAGTCTGTTTGTCTTCATCTTATTATCCTGTGTTTACGCTTTCTGTACTCTGTGCTAGTCTTCATTTCATCATGATGACCATGCTTGTATCCTGCTATGCTTACTTCTGAGTACTTATTCCGCTGCTAGTAGTTCTTCAGTAAGGAATTTCCTCACCGGCAAATTCCTTAGTGAAGAATTCATAAAAATCGCCTATTCACCCCCCCTCTAGTCGATATAACGCACTTTCAATTGGTATCCGAGCAAGGTACTCCCTTGTTCTGTGTGATTTTGGTTTAACCGCCTGGAGTTTTAGTTATGTCGACCGCAGGTATGAATAAAGTGACATGCCCTATCTTTGACGGTCATGATTATCCCAAGTGGAAGGCCATGATGAGGAAGCGCCTCATGGCTATGAACAGCGAGCTGTGGACCATCACAGAGATTGGTCTTACTGATCTATGCAAGATGGCGAATGCTGATGATATTCGCAAGTACACTCGACTTGATATCATAGCGAAGGATATCATCTGTTCCTGCCTATCCAGAGATCAATTCGGGCGCATTATGCATCTTGGCAATTCGAAGCTTATCTGGGACCGAATCTCTGATGTCTATGAAGGTCATCGAACTCGTCATGATCCCTGGTTTGAGGACTTCAAGGAATCTCTCAAAACGATGACTTTCGACCCAGAATCATCATCTTCTGCATCATGTCTCATGGCAAACGGTGCTGAGGTAACCGAATGCTCCTCATCCGAGTCTTGCGATGATGAATCTGATAATGATGAATCTGAAAATGATGAATCTGATGATGATATTGAATCTTGTTATACCAAACTTGTTTGCATTGCCACTAAACAACAAACAGCTTTAGAACAAGTTCAAGATATGCTAGACAAAAGTGATGATATGTTGCGTAAAGAAATGGATCAGTCAAAAGCATTGGGTGAATGTCTTCAGAGAATTCACTCCAAGTTTGACGCCCTTCAAGATCAACATAATACCCTCTTGACTGATCACGAGAAGCTTTCTTCTGAATCTCTTCAAAGAAAGGAAGATCTTGAAAAGCTAAGAGTGTGTTATGAAGATCTTTAGAAGGAGCGCGATTCATTACTTGCTCAACAAATCAGCGCTTCTCAGGAAGAATTTGTTCCTCCATGCTTAAAGTGCATTGAACGTGAATCTGCTAATTCTTCACCTGAATGTTCAAATGCTTCAACTGTTACAAATTCTTCATCTGCCTCTGCTATCACTAATTCCTCATCTGAGGACATTGCTAGTATCACTGACAATGCAGGGCTGAAGGAATTGTACATGACAGGCATGTACAAAAGCCTCAAAGGGCATCAGACTCTTTGTGATGTGCTTAAAAAGCAGATCCTCAACAGAAACCCTAGGAAAGAGGGTATTGCCTTTGAGAGGAAACTCAATGCTGATGGAACATATTGGAAGCCTGAGCAGTACCCAAAACCTCATGGGTTGCTGCAAAGGGACCTCCAGTTGATCCATCTAACTTATCTGGCTTTACATGTGAATCTCCTCATTCTTCTGATGAGTCTTTTGACTCCAACTATAAACTGTTCAAAAATCAGAATGGTGAAGTATTTGCTAGATATGTTGGCACTAACTGCAGGAACGGTTCCCCTATGAAGAAAATCTGGGTCCCCAAAAGTTATGTTGAAAATCTTCAGGTGAATGTCCTCATGACACCACCTGTGAAGAATAGGAACCCAGATCAAATTCTTCATAAGGACCAAATTCTTCATATGGGTCCAAGTCCTCATACAGACCAAATTCCTCACATGGATCAAATTCCTCAAAAGGATCAAAGTCCTCATATGATTATCATCGTGCTAACAACTCTGTCTCGCAGGGTAGAGCTAAGGGCTATGAATATGTGCATTATTCTTCAAATCATTATGTTCATAAGTCCTCGAAGAATTTCTCTGCTTATTCATATGCTTACCCTAACCCCTCTTATGTGAAACGAAATGGTTTGGCATCTTTGCCACCTTTCTCATATGGCGCTCGCAGAGTGATGAACTCTTTGCCACCCCTTCAGATGTGGGTGGTGAAGAAAAAGAACTAATCTCTTCTGCAGGGTCAGGTCTCCAGACGTGCTTTAAACGTCTGAAGAATTTGCTGGGGACCTGACGAAAATGCCTGAAAGGACGCAGGCGAATCATGATGAAATGAACCTTCATTTCACACGTCCTAATACTGCTATATCTGTTTACTGCTTGATGAAATTCATCTGATGAACTTGATATCATATTCTTCACTGATGAAGCATATGAGATTGTAAGCTACACTAATTCATCTGCAGGATGATCAACCCAAAACTACTGAATGGGTCCTCGATAGTGGATGTACGAATCACATGACTGGTGACAAGAATCTATTGATGGATGCTCCCTTATCACCTTCACCTCTGAAGCATATCATCTTTGCTGACAAAGGCAAAAGTCAGGTATTGGGTCTTGGTAAGGTTGCAATCTCTAAGGATAAACACATGGAAAAAGTCATGCTTGTTGAGTCCTTAGGATACAATCTCATGTCAGTCTCAATGCTTTGTGATCTTGATATGGTTGTTGTCTTTGGCAAGTATCGCTGTGTTGTGATTATGGAAGCTGACAATTCCAAAGTCTTCGAAGACTTTAGGAGAGGAGATTTGTATATTGTTGATTTCTCTACAGGACCACAACCAGCCGTGTGTCTACTTGCAAATGTTGGGAAGCGTAGTAATTTCAAAAAATTTCCTACGCACACGCAAGATCATGGTGATGATATAGCAACGAGAGGGGAGAGTGTATGTCCACGTACCCTCGTAGACCGTAAGCGGAAGCATTAGCACAACGCGGTTGATGTAGTCGTACGTCTTCACGATCGACCGATCCAAGCACCGAATGTACGGAGCCTCCGAGTTCAGCACACGTTCAGCTCGATGATGTCCCTCGAACTCCGATCCAGCCGAGTGTCGAGGGAGAGTTTCGTCAGCACGACGGCGTGGTGACGATCTTGATGTTCTACCGGCACAGGGCTTCGCCTAAGCTTTGCGACGATATGACCGAGGTGGAATATGGTGGAAGGGGGCACCGCACACGGCTAAGGAACGATCCGTAGATCAACTTGTGTGTCTTTGGGGTGCCCCCTGCCCCCGTATATAAAGGAGCAAGGGGGGAGGCCGGCCGGCCCTTGGGGCGCGCCAAGGAGGGGGGAGTCCTCCTCCTACTGGGAGTAGGACTCCCCTTTCCTAGTCCAACTAGGAAGGAGGAAGGGGGAAGGAAAGGGGGGGAGAGGGAGAGGGAAAGAGGGGCCGCGCCCCCCTCCCCTAGTCCGATTCGGACTCCCCTTGGGAGGGGGCACGCCACCTCCTGGGCTGCTGCCCTCTCTCTTCCCTCAGGCCCACTAAGGCCCAATACTTCCCCGGGGGGTTCCGGTAACCCCTCCGGCACTCCGGTTTTCTCCGAAATCATCCGGAACACTTCCGGTGTCCGAATATAGTCGTCCAATATATCAATCTTTATGTCTCGACCATTCCGAGACTCCTCGTTATGTCCGTGGTCACATCCGGGACTCCGAACAAACTTCGGTACATCAAAACTTATAAACTCATAATAAAACTGTCATCGAAACGTTAAGCGTGCGGACCCTACGGGTTCGAGAACTATGTAGACATGACCTAAAACCATTCTCGGTCAATAACCAATAGCGGGACCTGGATGCCCATATTGGTTCCTACATATTCTACGAAGATCTTTATCGGTCAAACCGCATAACATCATACTTTGTTCCCTTTGTCATCGGTATGTTACTTGCCCGAGATTTGATCGTCGGTATCCAATACCTAGTTCAATCTCGTTACCGGCAAGTCTCTTTACTCGTTCCGTAATACGTCATCTCATAACTAACTCATCATTACATGCTTGCAAGGCTTAGGTGATGAGTATTACCGAGAGGGCCCAGAGATACCTCTCCGACGATCGGAGTGACAAATCCTAATCTCGAATTATGCCAACTCAACATGTACCTTCGGAAACACCTGTAGAGCACCTTTATAATCACCCAGTTACGCTGTGACGTTTGGTAGCGCACAAAGTGTTCTTCCGGTAAACGGGAGTTGCACAATCTCATAGTTGTAGGAACTTTGTATAAGTCATGAAGAAAGCAATAGCAGTATACTAAACGATCAAGTGCTAGGCTAACGGAATGGGTCATGTCAATCACATCATTCTCCTAATGATGTGATCCCATTAATCAAATGACAACACATGTCTATGGTCAGGAAACATAACCATCTTTGATTAATGAGCTAGTCAAGTAGAGGCATACTAGTGACTATGTGTTTGTCTATGTATTCACACATGTATCATGTTTCCGGTTAATACAATTCTAGCATGAATAATAAACATTTATCATGATATGAGGAAATAAATAATAACTTTATTATTGCCTCTAGGGCATATTTCCTTCAGTCTCCCACTTGCACTAGAGTCAATAATCTAGATTACATAGTAATGATTCTAACACCCATGGAGTCTTGGTGCTGATCATGTTTTGCTCGTGAGAGAGGCTTAGTCAACGGGTCTGCAACATTCAGATCCGTATGTATCTTGCAAATCTCTATGTCTCCCACTTGGACTTGGTCCCGAATGGAATTGAAGCGTCTCTTGATGTGCTTGGTCCTCTTGTGAAATCTGGATTCCTTTGCCAAGGCAATTGCACCAGTATTGTCACAGAAGATCTTCATTGGTCCCGATGCACTAGGTATGACACCTAGATCGGAAATGAACTCCTTCATCCAGACTCCTTCATTTGCTGCTTCAGAAGCAGCTATATACTCCGCTTCACATGTAGATCCCGCCATGACGCTTTGTTTAGAACTGCACCAACTTACAGCTCCACCGTTTAATAAAAACACGTATCCGGTTTGCGATTTAGAATCATCCGGATCAGTGTCAAAGCTTGCATCGACGTAACCATTTACGACTAGCTCTTTGTCACCTCCATATACGAGAAACATATCGTTAGTCCTTTTCAGGTATTTCAGGATGTTCTTGACCGCTGTCCAGTGATCCACTCCTGGATTACTTTGGTACCTTCCTGCCAAACTTATTGCTAAGCATACGTCAGGTCTGGTACACAGCATTGCATACATGATAGAGCCTATGGCTGAAGCATAGGGAACATTTTTCATTTTCTCTCTATCTTCTGCTGTGGTCGGGTTGAGTTTGACTCAACTTCACACCTTATAGTACAGGCAAGAATCCTTTCTTTGCCTGATCCATTTTGAACTTCTTCAAAATTTTGTCAAGGTATGTGCTTTGTGAAAGTCCTATTAAGCGTCTTGATCTATCTCTATAGATCTTGATGCCCAATATGTAAGCAGCTTCCCCAAGGTCTTTCATTGAAAAACTTCTATTCAAGTATCCTTTTATGCTATCTAGAAATTCTATATCATTTCCAATTAATAATATGTCATCAACATATAAAACTAGAAATGCTTCAGAGCTCCCACTCACTTTCTTGTAAATACAGGCTTCTCCAAAAGTCTGTATAAAACCATATGCTTTGATCACACTATCAAAGCGTTTATTCCAACTCCGAGATGCTTGCACCAGTCCATAAATGGAACGCTGGAGCTTGCACACTTTGTCAGCACCTTTTGGATCAACAAAACCTTCCGGCTGCATCATATACAACTCTTCTTCTAGAAATCCATTCAAGAATGCAGTCTTGACATCCATTTGCCAAATTTCATAATCATGAAATGAAGCGATAGCCAACATGATTCGGACAGACTTAAGCATCGCTACGGGTGAGAAAGTCTCATCGTAGTCAACCCCTTGAACTTGTCGAAAACCTTTCGCAACAAGTCGAGCTTTATAGACAGTAACATTACCATCAGCGTCAGTCTTCTTCTTAAAAATCCATTTATTCTCAATGGCTTGCCGATCATCGGGCAAGTCAACCAAAGTCCATACTTTGTTTTCATACATGGATCCCATCTCAGATTTCATGGCCTCTAGCCATTTTGCGGAATCTGGGCTCATCATCGCTTCCTCATAGTTCGTAGGTTCATCATGGTCAAGTAACATGACTTCCAGAATATGATTACCGTACCACTCTGGTGCGGATCTTACTCTGGTAGACCTACGAGGTTCAGTAGAAACTTGATCTGAAGTTTCATGATCAATATCATTAGCTTCCTCACTAATTGGTGTAGTCGTCACAGGAACCGGTTCTCGTTGTGAACTACTTTCCAATAAGGGAGTAGATACAGTTATCTCATCAAGTTCTACTTTCCTCCCACTCACTTCTTTCGAGAGAAACTCCTTCTCTAGAAAGGATCCATTCTTAGCAACGAATGTCTTGCCTTCGGATCTGTGATAGAAGGTGTACCCAACAGTCTCTTTTGGGTATCCTATGAAGACACATTTCTCCGATTTGGGTTCGAGCTTATCTGGTTGAAGTTTCTTCACATAAGCATCGCAGCCCCAAACTTTAAGAAACGATAACTTTGGTTTCTTGCCAAACCACAATTCATAAGGCGTCATTTCAACGGATTTAGATGGTGCCCTATTTAACGTGAATGCGGCCGTCTCTAAAGCATAACCCCAAAACGATAGTGGTAAATCGGTAAGAGACATCATAGATCGCACCATATCAAGTAAAGTACGATTACGACGTTCGGACACACCATTTCGTTGTGGTGTTCCAGGTGGTGTGAGTTGCGAAACTATTCCGCATTGTTTCAAATGTAAACCAAACTCGTAACTCAAATATTCTCCTCCACGATCAGATCGTAGAAACTTTATTTTCTTGTTACGATGATTTTTCACTTCACTCTGAAATTCTTTGAACTTTTCAAATGTTTCAGATTTGTGCTTCATTAAGTAGATATACCCATATCTGCTCAAATCATCTGTGAAGGTGAGAAAATAACGATATCCGCCACGAGCCTCAACATTCATCAGTCCACATACATCTGTATGTATGATTTCCAACAAATCTGTTGCTCTCTCCATAGTTCCGGAGAACGGTGTTTTAGTCATCTTGCCCATGAGGCACGGTTCGCAAGTACCAAGTGATTCATAATCAAGTGATTCGAGAAGTCCATCAGTATGGAGTTTCTTCATGCGTTTTTAACCGTTATGACCTAAACGGCAGTGCCACAAATAAGTTGCACTATCATTATCAACTCTGCATCTTTTAGCTTCAACATTATGAATATGTGTATCACTACTATCGATATTTAATAAAAACAGACCACTCTTCAAGGGTGCATGACCATAAAAGATATTACTCATATAAATAGAACAACCATTATTCTCTGATTTAAATGAATAACCGTCTCGCATCAAACAAGATCCAGATATAATGTTCATGCTCAACGCTGGCACCAAATAACAATTATTCAGGTCTAAAACTAATCCTGAAGGTAGATGTAGAGGTAGCGTGCCGACCGCGATCACATCGACTTTGGAACCGTTTCCCACGCGCATCGTCGCCTCGTCCTTGGCCAGTGCTCGCTTATTCCGTAGTCCCTGTTTCGAGTTGCAAATATTAGCAACAGAACCAGTATCAAATACCCAGGTGCTACTACGAGCTCTAGTTAGGTACACATCAATAACATGTATATCACATATACCTTTGCTCACTTTGCCATCCTTCTTATCCGCCAAATACTTGGGGCAGTTCCGCTTCCAGTGTCCAATCTGCTTGCAGTAGAAGCACTCAGTTTCAGGCTTAGGTCCAGACTTGGGTTTCTTCTCTTGAGCAGCAACTTGCTTGCCGTTCTTCTTGAAGTTCCGCTTCTTCTTCCCTTTGCCCTTCTTCTTGAAACTAGTGGTCTTATTGACCATCAACACTTGATGCTCCTTCTTGATTTCTACCTCCGTGGCTTTCAGCATCGCGAAGAGCTCGGGAATAGTCTTGTTCATCCCTTGCATATTATAGTTCATCACAAAGCTCTTGTAGCTTGGTGGCAGTGATTGGAGAATTCTGTCAATGACACTATCATCAGGAAGATTAACTCCCAGTTGAATCAAGTGATTGTTATACCCAGACATTCTGAGTATGTGTTCACTGACAGAACTATTCTCCTCCATCTTGCAGCTGTAGAACTTATTGGAGACTTCATATCTCTCAATCCGGGCATTTGCTTGAAATATTAACTTCAACTCCTGGAACATCTCATATGCTCCATGACGTTCAAAACGTCATTGAAGACCCGGTTCCAAGCCGTAAAGCATGGCACACTGAACTATAGAGTAGTCATCAGCTTTGCTCTGCCAGACGTTCTTAACGTCATCAGTTGCATCAGCAGCAGGCCTGGCACCCAGCGGTGCTTCCAGGATGTAACTCTTCTATGCAGCAATGAGGATAATCCTCAGGTTACGGACCCAGTCCATGTAATTGCTACCATCATCTTTCAACTTTGCTTTCTCAAGGAATGCATTAAAATTCAACGGAACAACAGCACGAGCCATCTATCTACAAACAAACATAAACAAGCAAGATACTATCAGGTACTAAGTTCATGATAAATTTAAGTTCAATTAATCATATTACTTAAGAACTCCCACTTAGACAGACATCTCTCTAGTCATCTAAGTGATCACGTGATCCAAATCAACTAAACCATAACCGACCATCACGTGAGATGGAGTAGTTTTCAATGGTGAACATCACTATGTTGATCATATCTACTATATGATTCACGCTCGACCTTTCGGTCTCTGTGTTCCGAGGCCATATCTGCATATGCTAGGCTCGTCAAGTTTAACCTGAGTATTCTGCATGTGCAAAACTGGCTTGCACCCGTTGTAGATGGACGTAGAGCTTATCACACCCGATCATCACGTGGTGTCTCGGCACGACGAACTTTGGCAACGGTGCATACTCAGGGAGAACACTTCTTGATAATTTTAGTGAGAGATCATCTTAAAATGCTACCGTCAAACAAAGCAAGATAAGATGCATAAAGGATAAACATCACATGCAATCAATATAAGTGATATGATATGGCCATCATCATCTTGTGCTTGTGATCTCCATCTCCGAAGCACCGTCGTGATCACCATCGTCACCAGCGCGACACCTTGATCTCCATCGTAGCATCGTTGTCGTTACGCCATCTATTGGTTCTACGACTATCGCTACCGCTTAGTGATAAAGTAAAGCAATTACAGGGCGTTTGCATTTCATACAATAAAGCGACAACCATATGGCTCCTGCCAGTTGCCGATAACTTCAGTTACAAAACATGATCATCTCATACAATAAAATATAGCATCACGTCTTGACCATATCACATCACAACATGCCCTGCAAAAACAAGTTAGACGTCCTCTACTTTGTTGTTGCAAATTTTACGTGGCTGCTACGGGCTTAGCAAGAACCGTTCTTACCTATGCATCAAAACCACAATGATAGTTTGTCAAATAGACTCCGTTTTAACCTTCACAAGGACCGGGCGTAGCCACACTCGGTTCAACTAAAGTGAGAGAGACAGACACCCGCCAGCCACCTTTAAGCACAAGTGCTCGTAACGGTGAAACCAGTCTCGCATAAGCGTACGCGTAATGTCGGTCCGGGCCGCTTCATCTCACAATACCGCTGAACCAAAGTATGACATGCTGGTAGGCAGTATGACTTATATCGTCCACAACTCACTTGTGTTCTACTCATGCATATAACATCAACGCATAAAACCTAGGCTCGGATGCCACTGTTGGGAAACGTAGTAATTTCAAAAAATTTCCTACGCACGCGCAAGATCATGGTGATGATATAGCAACGAGAGGGGAGAGTGTATGTCCATGTACCCTCGTAGACCGTAAGCGGAAGCGTTAGCACAACGCGGTTGATGTAGTCGTACATCTTCACGATCGACCGATCCAAGCATCGAATGTACGGAGCCTCCGAGTTCAGCACACGTTCAGCTCGATGACGTCCCTCGAACTCCGATCCAGCCGAGTGTCGAGGGAGAGTTCCGTCAGCACGACGGCGTGGTGACGATCTTGATGTTCTACCGGTGCAGGGCTTCGCCTAAGCTTTGCGACGATATGACCGAGGTGGAATATGGTGGAAGGGGGCACCGCACACGGCTAAGGAACGATCCGTAGATCAACTTGTGTGTCTTTGGGGTGCCCCCTGCCCCCGTATATAAAGGAGCAAGGGGGGAGGCCGGCCGGCCCTTGGGGCGCGCCAAGGAGGGGGGAGTCCTCCTCCTACTGGGAGTAGGACTCCCCTTTCCTAGTCCAACTAGGAAGGAGGAAGGGGGAAGGAAAGAGGGGGAGAGGGAGAGGGAAAGAGGGGCCGCGCCCCCCTCCCCTAGTCCAATTCGGACTCCCCTTGGGAGGGGGCGCGCCACCTCCTGGGCTGCTGCCCTCTCTCTCCCCTCAGGCCCACTAAGGCCCAATACTTCCCCGGGGGGGTTCCGGTAACCCCTCCGGCATTCCGGTTTTCTCCGAAATCATCCGGAACACTTCCGGTGTCCGAATATAGTCGTCCAATATATCAATCTTTATGTCTCGACCATTCCGAGACTCCTCGTCATGTCCGTGATCACATCCGGGACTCCGAACAAACTTCGGTACATCAAAACTTATAAACTCATAATAAATCTGTCATCGAAACGTTAAGCGTGCGGACCCTACGGGTTCGAGAACTATGTAGACATGACCTAAAACCATTCTCGGTCAATAACCAATAGCGGGACCTGGATGCCCATATTGGTTCCTACATATTCTACGAAGATCTTTATCGGTCAAACCACATAACATCATACTTTGTTCCCTTTGTCATCGGTATGTTACTTGCCCGAGATTTGATCGTCGGTATCCAATACCTAGTTCAATCTCGTTACCGGCAAGTCTCTTTACTCGTTCCGTAATACGTCATCTCATAACTAACTCATTAGTTACATGCTTGCAAGGCTTAGGTGATGAGTATTGCCGAGAGGGCCCAGAGATACCTCTCCGACGATCGGAGTGACAAATCCTAATCTCGAATTATGCCAACTCAACATGTACCTTCGGAAACACCTGTAGAGCACCTTTATAATCACCCAGTTACGTTGTGACGTTTGGTAGCACACAAAGTGTTCTTCTGGTAAACGGGAGTTGCACAATCTCATAGTTGTAGGAACTTTGTATAAGTCATGAAGAAAGCAATAGCAGTATACTAAACGATCAAGTGCTAGGCTAACGGAATGGGTCATGTCAATCACATCATTCTCCTAATGATGTGATCCCATTAATCAAATGACAACACATGTCTATGGTCAGGAAACATAACCATCTTTGATTAATGAGCTAGTCAAGTAGAGGCATACTAGTGACTATGTGTTTGTCTATGTATTCACACATGTATCATGTTTCCGGTTAATACAATTCTAGCATGAATAATAAACATTTATCATGATATGAGGAAATAAATAATAACTTTATTATTACCTCTAGGGCATATTTCCTTCAGCAAAAGCTTCAGAAGGCTGTCTATGGCATCGACGACTTGGTCACGCAGGCATGAGGAATTTGAACACGCTTGCGAAGAAGAAGCATGTCATTGGCATTGAGAATGTCAAATTCCTCAAGGATCACTTGTGCGGAGCCTGTGAAGCTGGAAAAATGACCAAGGCCAAGCATCCAGCGAAGACTATCATGACCACTACTCGTCCATTCGAATTGCTTCACATGGACCTCTTCGGACCTAACCATTACTCAGCAGTCACTAATGATGCATCTCTATATGGTTTTGTCATTGTTGATGATTACTCTCGATATACATGGGTACACATTGTTACTTACAAACATGAAGTGCAGGAAGTCTTCAAACGATTTTCCTCGAGGGCTTCAACCAACTTTGGTGTGAAGATCAAGCATATCAGAAGTGACAATGGAACTGAGTTCAAGAATTCCGGTCTTGATGCCTATCTTGATGAACTTGGTATTACTCATGAGTTATCTCCTCCCTATACTCCTCAGCAAAATGGCGTCGTGGAGCGCAAGAACAGAACTCTTGTTGAAATGGCTCGCACCATGCTTGATGAATACAAAACGCCTTAGCGTTTTTGGATTGATGCAATTGATACTGCGTGCCACATCATCAACAGAGTATATCTTCACAAATTCTTCAAGAAGACGGCCTATGAACTCCTCACTGACAAGAAACCCAATGTGAGTTATTTCAAAGTCTTCGGTGCTAAATGTTGGATTAGAGATCCTCACCACAACTCTAAATTTGCACCGAAAGCACATGAAGGTTTTATGCTTGGTTACGGAAAGGACTCGCACACCTACAGAGTCTTCAACATTGTTCTTCACAAGATTGTTGACACTGTAGATGTGCGGTTCGATGAAACTAATGGCTCGCAAAGAGAGCACCTACCTTCTGTGTTAGATGAACCAGCACCTGAGGATGCTATCAAGCTCAAGGCAACTGAGGATGTCATTCCTACTGAAGAATCTGCTGAAGAATTCATTCTTGTTCATGAAGAACGTCGAGCTGATGCACTTGAAGAACATGATGAGGAAAATGGTGCTGAAGAAAATGCTGATCAAAATCCTCAGCGACAACCAGCTCATCCTCGCGTTGCAAAAGAAGTGCAAGTGGAGAAGATCATCGATGACATTAGCGCACCAGGTCCTCTCACACGCTCAAAAGCTTCACATTTATCTAACTTTTGTGGGCACTATGCTTTTGTCTCTATCACAGAGCCCACTAAGGTAGATGAAGCATTTCTGGAGCCGGAGTGGATACAGGCTATTCAAGAAGAATTACATCAGTTCAAGCTTAACAATGTCTGGGAATTGGTCAATCGCCCAGATCCTCGCAAGCATAATATCATTGGCACAAAGTGGATCTACCGCAACAAGCAAGATGAAAACGGCCTTGTGGTGAGGAATAAGGCACGACTAGTAGCTCAAGGCTACACACAGGTTGAAGGAATTGATTTCGATGAAACTTTTGCACCTGTTGCTAGACTTGAGGCTATTCGCATATTACTTGCCTATGCAAACCATCATGATATCATCTTATATCAAATGGATGTGAAAAGTGCATTCCTCAATGGTAAGCTTGAGGAAGAAGTATATGTTGCTCAACCCCCAGGTTTTGAAGATCCAAAGAATCCTGACAAAGTCTTCAAACTCAATAAGGCCCTCTATGGCCTCAAGCAAGCCCCTCGGGCGTGGTATGATACATTGAAGGAATTCTTCGTGAAGAATGGCTTCACACCCGGTTCACTCGACCCTACTCTCTTTACTAAATCTTATGATGGTGAACTGTTTGTGTGCCAAATATATGTTGATGATATTATCTTTGGCTGTACTGACCAACGTTATAGTGATGAATTTGCCTATATGATGAGTGAAGAATATCAAATGTCTATGATGGGAGAGTTGAAATTCTTCTTAGGTCTTCAAATTTGTCAGCAGCGCAATGGCATATTCATATCTCAGGAGAAATACCTCAAAGATGTACTAAGGAAATTCGGCATGCAAGATTGCAAAGGCGTCAAAATTCCTATGCCCACAAATGGCCATCTATGCACTGATGAAAATGGTATTGACTTCGATCATAAGGTATACCGCTCCATGATTGGTTCTTTATTGTACTTATGTGCATCTAGGCCAGATATAATGCTTAGTGTTTGCATGTGTGCCCGATTTCAAGCTGCACCGAAGGAATCACACCATAAGGCTATGAAGCATATTCTTTGATATCTAGCTCACACACCAACACTAGGATTATGGTACCCCAAGGGCTCTGCTTTTGATCTCATTGGATATTCTGACTCTGACTATGCTGGTGATCGTGTGGACCACAAGTCAACATCTGGCACTTGTCATTTCCTCGGATGATCTTTGGTCTGTTGGTCCTCGAAGAAACAGAACTGCGTATCACTGTCTACTGCTGAAGCTGAATACATTGCTGCTGGCTCATGCTGTGCTCAACTGCTTTGGATGAAGCAAACCCTCAAGGACTATGGCATCAACGTGAAGAATGTGCCTCTCCTCTGTGACAATAAGAGTGCCATCAAGATTGCTCACAACCCAGTTCAGCACTCGAAGACAAAGCACATTCAAATTCGTCATCATTTTCTTCATGATCATGTGTTGAAGGGCAACATCTCCATCGAGCATGTGAATACTGAAGAACAGCTAGCTGATATCTTCACTAAGCCCTTGGATGAGAAGAGATTTAGCAAGTTGCGGTGTGAGCTAAATATCTTAGAGTCTTCGAATGTTCTTTGAAAAGGACACACATCCTAACACTTATGCAAAATTGATGACTTAGATGTGCAACACATGAAGAAACGTTTTTCTTCAATCAATGAAGAGTAACACTCTAAGTGTGAAGAAATTAATGAAGAATTTGATTCTCAGAACCCTACGACAATTGTACGCGGTGTCTGAAATCATCATTCTTATACGGTGGGTCACGCCACCACAAAAAGTTGAAAATCTTCAATTTGAGTTTTTCCTCATTTTTGAAATTCTTCAACTTTGCAAAATCTTCACTAGTTCCGTCGTTTTTCTTCATTGGCTATATACATATATATGAGTTTATGTCCTCTACAGCATTCACTTATTGCTATTTCTTCAAGTTGTGATTTCTGCTAAGTGAATGTGATCGGACCCTTCCCCCTCTATGCTATACTCAACCCAATCTATTCACAAATTCTTCATGTGCGTTCTACTTGAAACTCGTTCAAAGTCTTCACTGTGTCCTTGTCAGCTGAAGAAATTGCGAACGAAACTTTAAAACAAATCTTATCCAGATTTTCGGTTTTACCGCTCAAATTGTTCCGCATCCCATGATGCATTATTATAATCACCCACGATCTCATCTGCACAGTACGTGGGTGACACATGTCGCGTGAAGGAGAAAGGGCAGGGGCATGTTCGTCCCAAAATCTTTGGGCGAACAGTTTTTCACCGTGGCTATAAATACCCCTCTCCCCTTCCTCACTTCATTTACTCCGCTCGGCTGCTCTCTCTCGCTCGAGCTCCTCAAACCCTAGAGCCGCCGCTACTCCATCGTCGCCGATGAGGAAGAGCTTCACTGCCTCGACCTCGTCGCCGTCGTACTCGCGCCGGTTGCGGAAATCTTCACTCCGCCGCCGCTGTAGCTGTCTCCCTCTGCCAAGTTAGGGCGTGGGAGATCTAACTTGACGAACTTCACCTCTGTTCATCACAGTTCGTCATGTTCTTTAGTTCGGGTAATTAAAAGTTACTTTTATTACTCACTTTGATTCTCAAGCTTTCCTGAAAATCTTCAAAGGTGTTTTTCTTCAAATCCTCACACATATGAACACCTCACGAATCTTACGATCTTGAACTATTTCTCTAAGCAATCATTTTCTGCAAGATTCCTCAATTGTGTGGATCTTCGATCTATACAACTCTGGAACCTGAGACAAAACGCTTGGTGAAATTCCTCAAGACTCATCTGGTCAAATTCTTCAAAACTTGTCTTTTCAAAAAATCTTCTGAGAACGCATATGACCTCTCCAAATTCCTCGCACCTACACTCTGTTCACAGGTACTCATGTCCGCTGCTGAATCACTAGGTTCTCATTAACTTAACTCATTTGCAGCGTTCCTCGAAGAAAAACTGCATACTTCTTCAGAGTGTTCAATTGTTCAAATTCCTCATCTGAAGAATATGGCTGAAGGAAAGAGACCGCAGAAAGGAGGAAAGAAGCCTGAGGTCATGACTGCTTTTGAGATCCCTTATGACATATACAAGGACTACTACACACCTGATGAAGCCAAGTTTGGCAAAGAGAACAAAAATCAGCGTAAAGTGCGCATTCAGAGGATTGAACGGAGATGGGCAAGAGAATGGAAGGAATATCGATATGTTACTCCAAAGTATATGAAGAAATTTGCTTTAAATCCTCCATGCCCTAGAGCTCCATTGGCACCTGGCCAAGTAGCTGATCCCACTAGCATCAAAAGTGGTGAAGACTTTCCTGAAGAATGGGCTAAGCGCCAAGCTAAATTGGCAAGACAAGCCAAGGAGGCAGTGAGGAAATTCAATGAGGATTCTGCTGTTGCTGCTGCTGCTACTGAGGCCTCGGTCAATCTGAGGAAATCAATGCCAAAGAAGCCTGCTCGCAAGCCAAGTGCTTCACCAACAGCGCCCTCACGGCCAAGTTCCTCAGCTATGCCCTCACGGCAAATTCGCCAGACTGCTACTGCTCCACCAAAGTCCTCAACTCCTGTGCATCTGGCTACATGCCAAAGGACTACTGGTTTTTCAATTGCTTCTGGTGTCTCAGCAAGTTCCTCAGCTGCACCAATGTCCTCATCAGGCCCCACACTGTTAAAGACTAAAGCAACAGCTGGACGTGGTCCTCGGCCAAGTCCAAGGAAGAAACATGTTGCATTCCAAGTGCCCTTTGATGATGAAGCTTCTGATGAAGAACTTGCAGAAATCATCAGAGATAGACAAGTGAAGGCCGCTAGAGCCAAAGGCACATCTGTGCCACTACTTTTGGATCCGAAGAAGATCCTCGATTACATTGATCTCTGGCACAAGGATCCAAACACTCCAATGCCTGATCTGCCTCTGACTCCTGGTCAAAGTCACATGATGACCCATTTCATCACTCAAGAGAAATGGAAATTTGAGAAGGCAAGAGAGATAAAGAGAGCTCAATCTAGAAAGGAGAAGCTCCTGAAGAAGAATGTTGTCAAACTGACACCTGAAGAACTTCTCAAGGCTCAGTCTGAAATCCAAGCCCTCAGCAAAGACTTCGATGCATACTATGCTGATTGGCAAGGAGCCAAAGTAAGATTCGTCGATCTGACGAAGAAAATGACAAATGTTGCAGCCCCATCGCAACAAGAAAATCCCCAGGCTGCAGACTCTGCTCAGCCTGCTGAAGAACATGCCAGCACCGCTAATGACTTTCAGCCTGCTGATGAAAATAGAAGTTCCAGGGCTGATGACTCCATTCCAGCCGCTGAAGAAATTGCCAGGGCATCCACTAGTGGTGCGCTTGAAGAAACTGAAGAGATCAGGGCAACTGCATCAGTTGCGCCTGAAGAAAATCAACCAGATTCCTCAGCTCCTCCCGCGCCTACACCAACTCCAATTCTTCCTTCTGCCTATGAGGTGAAGAAGACCAAGGCTGCAGAGCGAGCTGCAGTGAAGAAAAGGAAGGCATCAGCTGCGTCAAATTCTTCGGCTGCGAAGAAAATGAAGCCTATGACCAGCTCACTTGAACATCCCATTGATGCCGTTCCGATTTCCTCCATGTCATCAAAGGAAATTGTTCCTTTTGGAGAAGACTACAAGATTCCAAGCGGATCTGATGAAGAAAATCATTCTGCTGCTTCGTTAGAGCAGATTGATGAAGAAATTGAAGTGGATACAGTCCCTTCAACGACAGTCAATTCCTCACCTATGCCTCAGTTCACAGCTGAAGAGGCTGGTGTTGAGGAAATTGAAGATGAAGATGTGGATATTGGATGCTCCACGCCAGTGATGAATGATGACTTTTGGGAAAGTCAGCATCCCAATACTCCTCTCTTCACTCCTATTCAACAGATTCCTCAGTCCCCGGCTACAACTGTTCAAATGGGCTCTGAAGAAACTCATCCCACTTCCTCTGTTCATGAAGAAATTCCAGCCGCTAGTGCTGAAGAACCTGCTGCTGTTGATCCTCAAGTTGCACAAGAAGAGGAACCAGAAATTCCTTAGCCCGATGAACCTGAGCTCGTGATTCCTGAGGTTGTGCTGCAAATCACTGACACTCCTCTGCTCAAGCCGAAGAATCCGTTCTCAAGCAAGCAAAAGTTCAAGGCTGAAGACTTCTTTTCTGAGCATGTGTTCTTCACTGATTATAATCCATATGACTCTGCTCGCATAAGGAAGAGGCGTTTCTGGACTGCTAGTCAAGCCAACTTCTATTCCTCAGTGCTGTTTGACAAGGACAAAATCTTCGATCATGAACATATTCCTCATGTGGATATGGAATCTCTGCCATGCTTTGAGCCAGTCCTCAGTGTTCTTCACGATGCAGGATTACTCAATTTCTGCAATGACATTTGCGATTGGAATGAAGAACTCATTCTTCAGTTCTACGCCACACTGCATATCACTAGAGACACTGAAGATGTCAATTCATTGGTGTTGGATTGGATGACCGAAAACACTCACTACAAGGCATCGGCAACTGAATTGCTTCATGTCCTTCCTCTCAATTCTCCCCATGACAGTGCATGATGCATCTACAATGACCCTGAACTGACAAATCATTATATGCAAGTGCTCATGAAGCCTTTGAAGCCAGGGCAGGCCCCACGAACCAAATTCCTCGTCAAGGAATTGTTGTATGTGCCTCGGACTGTCTATCGCATCCTGACGAAGACAATGAGTCCTATCAAAGGCCACGACTCAAATGATGAAGATGTCGTTGGCATCATGAAGAACATGCTTTTCAACATCATTCATGGCGTTCCCGTCAACTTCCATGATTTCTTCATGAGGACTCTGGCTAATGTTGCTATGTCGCCTTTTGAGCTGAAGCCCTATGCGCCTTGGATTATGAGATTCATAAGGGCAAGATCTTCACTGAATTACAAGGCTGACACTCTGAACCATGGTAGCTACTTGCCTCCCATTGAAGTCCTCAAGCGACCAGTTTCATCATCTGATGACAAAGGCAAGGCAGCTGTTGTGATCGATGAAGGCATTCATCCATTGGATGGTCAATTTCGCCTGGCTACATCTTACTCTACCAATGACGATTCTTCCACACATGACACTGCCGCAAATACCTCAGCCAAGCAAAATCCTCAAGCCACAGCACCCAGGGTGATGACTGACCGTGAGTTACTCCTTAGTCTTCATCAGAAGGTTGATCGCAATCACAAATGGGTAAAGCGTCAGTTTGCTGCAATTCTTCACAACATGACCTCAACCCATAATGCAGTGAAGAAAAAATCATTATCACCTTCATGAAACCCTCAACCGCACCTGGGCTGTCCTCACACATGTCTATAGCGCAGAAGAACTGAAGACTATGGGTCGCCAGGAAGCATTTGACTGGTCTGCACCTCCTCCGAAGAAATTCAAGAGGGTCAAAGTTCCTGATCTGGTGGCCAGCTCTTATTCTTCATTGCGTGAAACTGATGAATATGAAGATTTGGACGACACTGCGGCAGGCCCTGCTACAACAAACAACCCCGACAACGCTGGCGCTCCTCCATCGACTTGAAATTCTTCAGGGGCGTTAGTCCTCAGTTTCGATCCTTTTGGTCATTTGATGACAAAGGGGGAGAAATCTGAGTTAGTCTTCAAGCGGGTCTATACTAAGGGCATTTTTTTTAAGTTACAACTCTCATTCTTCCGAAACTCTTATTGGATCGAGTTGTAAGCTTAAACCCGATGGTGCCTCAATACTTTTGAACGGTGCTCTGATGCTTTTGATGCACTGAGCTCTGATACTTCTGATGTACTATTCTGCATGCTTACTCCTCGTTAATATTATTGCACGCATGCTGAATTACATCAGGCACCATATTTCATCATGCATTTCAAATTCTTCATATTATATATCAAATGCGTGTATGAATTACAAGATATAGGGGGAGATATCCATGATTCAATTCTTCAAATGTGCATGGCCTCAAAAGCAAATTCCTCACTATGCACATATTCAGGGGGAGTTCTTCTATATCTTGCAATCAAATTCCTTAATATCAGTATTTACACTTCATATGTTTATCCCCGTTGAAAACTTAAGCTATGTTGTCATCAATCACCAAAAAGGGGGAGATTGTAAGTGCATCTAGTGCCCCTTAGTGATTTTGGTGTATTGAAGACTTATAGGTTAAGGGACTGATGCGTTTGTGAGTGTACACAGGTCTATAAGTCTATGAGGAGTTTGATATTTACAGAGAAAGTCGACCCCTAAAAATGAAGTTCTTCAACTAAAGACTTTGATATTCTGAAGACTTTCTGAAGACTTTGAAAGTGAAGAATTTGGTGTGACCTTGAAGACTTGGTATTCATTCGAGGAACATGAAGCGTGAAGACTTTTGTTTTCGTGGTTTCATTTTCTCTTTCTTGAGTCATAGGAAACACCGTACTGTTAAAGGGGGTCGAGGAAATACTAAGGAAAAATTTCCATGTGATGCTCAACTCAAAATCCTACACCTACCAATCCCTTCGAGTGAAGCCATTGGAAATCTCATACAGTTCAGTCAATTTCTTCAGTGACAGAGACACAGTTCTTCTGGTCACTGAGGACTTTGCTCTGACTGAGGAGTTAGGAATTCGCCAGTGCGAATTGCCTACACAGTGAGGAACATGATAGCCCTGAGGAATTTGAGAGTCAAATTTCCGACCGTTGCTGTGCTGCGCGCCGGCTGTCCAAAATATCTTATCCACCTAACGGTCATATCATTGAAGGGCATTTATGTCTTATCATGTCGGGCTGCTCCCTAGGCTATAAATAGCCGCCCCCTACAACCACTAGTTGGTTGGCTGCTCCGAGAGAACTTGACACTTGTCATTTGAGAGCAACCCATCCTCCGAGGACTTTGAGCGAAAATCATCAAGTGAGGAAAACCCAAAACCAAACCCCCACAAACCCAAAGTGATTGAGCATCACTGAAGAAATTGATCCTGCGTGGATCCGACACTTGTTTCCTTTGAAGACTGTGCTTCTTCCAGACGGTTAGGCGTCAAGGTCTAGAGAATCCAAGAGGAATTGTGGATTGCCGAGTGACCAAGTCTGTGAAGGTTTGGAAGTCACCTGAAGACTTACCACGAGTGATTGGACGAGGCCTACGTGGTCTTAGTTCAAGGAGAATATGGTGAGGACTGGGTGTCCTGAGTTGCGGCTCAGTGACTGGGTGTCCGGGACTGCGTGTCCTCGAGTTTAAATACTCAGCCGCTCCAACCAGACGTACAACTGAGACAGCAGTTGGAACTGGTTTACCAAATCATTGTCTTCACCAACTAACTGGTTCTATTCCCTCAACCCTTCCATTTCCTCATTACTGTGTTGGATGTTGTTCATATCTGTGCGTGAAGACTTTGACTGAAGACTTTCTCCAATTCCTCAGTTCAATTTCTTCAGTCTGTTTGTCTTCATCTTGTTATCCTGTGTTTACGCTTTCTGTACTCTGTGCTAGTCTTCATTTCATCATGATGACCATGCTTGTATCCTGTTATGCTTACTTCTGAGTACTTATTCCGCTGCTAGTAGTTCTTCAGTAAGGAATTTCCTCACCGGCAAATTCCTCAGTGAAGAATTCATAAAAATCGTCTATTCACCCCCCCTCTAGTCGATATAACGCACTTTCACCTTACGAGAAGAGGGAAGACAATGGTGGCAAGCTCATCCGAAAAGACAAAGCCAAGTCTTTCCCCAATAAGAACAACTTCACCAAGAAGACTCCAACTAGAGGGTTGGTGGTTCAAGAAGAATACCATGAGGATGATGATGATGATGAAGATTGTGAAGCCATGGCCATGGCCTCTGTTGCCATTGCCACAACTCCACGGGTGTCCCTCTTCGACTCACCCAACGAGAACATCACTGCCAAGTGACTCATGGCTAAAGCCACCAACAAGGTAACCCCCAACATCAAAACCACCATCATTACTAATCCCTCCTTGACAGATTGCATTGATGAAAGTGAGGGGTCTAGTGAGGAAGTTAATGAATTTGAGTCTTTTATGAGTAAGCTCAAGGGCAAATCCAAGAAGCACTTCATTGCTCTCTTGGAACAACTTGGTGAAGCCAATGACATGATCGAGGCTCATGAAGAAACCATCTCTAAGATGGAAGGTCGTAGTCGTGACTATGCCAATTAGATATCGGATCTCTCTAATGCTCTTGAGGAAGAGCGTGGGCATCGTTTGGCTCTTGAGGAGTCACACAACGATGACCATGCTAAATTAAAGAAAGATCTTGATCATGCTCTTGTTGTATCTCGTGTGCTAAATTCCGAGAAGGCTAAACTTGGGGTTGACCATGCTAGACTCAAGGAGGAGTTTGATATACTCGACAAGGCCCACATGGTCTTAAAGGGTGCTCATGCTAGCCTCAAGGAGTCTCATGATCAACTCCAAGTGAAGCTAACCAAGGAGAAAGCCACCTTTCCTCATATGGTATTAATTGATAATGCAAATGCTACTAACCCGTGTTGTGAGCATGTGCATCTTGTGGAGGAGAATACCAAGTTGAAGGAGCAACTTGAGAAAGGCCTTGTGACGTTCATACAAGGTGAGAAGAACCTCGATGACCTTTTGAGCAATCAAAAGGAAGTTGTGGCCAAGGAGGGAGTTGGGTTCGCACCCAAGTTCAAGAACAAGAAGAAGAACCCGCAAGTATACGGGATAGTTGTAGCCTAATTTGATAAGTAAGAGTGTCGAACCCAACGAGGAGCTAAAGGTAGAACAAATACTCTCTCAAGTCCTATCGGCCACTGATACGACTCTATGCACGCTTGACGTTCGCTTTACCTAGAACAAGTATGAAACTAGAAGTACTTTGTAGGTGTGATAGGATAGGTTTGAAAGATAATAAAGAACACGTAAAATATAAACTAGGGGCTGTTTAGATGAAGATGCAATAAAGTAAATATAGCGAGTGTGGAAAAGTGGTGGTAGGAGTTGTGAAATTGTCCCTAAGCAATTGACTACGTTACTAGACCGGTAATCACTATTGCAATTCTATTTGAGGGAGAGGCATAAGCTAACATACTTTCTCTTCTTGGATCATATGCACTTATGATTGGAACTCTAGCAAGCATCCGCAACTACTAAAGATCATTAAGATAAAACCCAACCATAGCATTAAAGTATCAAGTCCCCTTTATCCCATACACAAACAACCTACTTACTCGGGTCTGTGCTTCTGTCTCTCATGCCACCCACCATAAGCAAATCATGAACATATTGCAAACACTACAGCGGGAATCCCTCACACTTGCGCGACACGGAGGGCACAATAGGACAACACCAATAATAAAACATGCAACTCAAACCAATCATAGCAATTCATCAATCACCGATAGGACAATGAAAATCTACTCAGACATCATAGGATGGCAACACATCATTGGATAATAATATGAAGCATAAAGCACCATGTTCAAGTAGAGGGTACATTGGGTTGCAGGAGAGTGGACTGCTGAATATAGATGGGGGAAGGTGATGGAGATGTTGGTGAAGAAGATGGAGGTGTTGGTGAAGATCGCGGTGATGATGATGGCCCCCGGTAGCGCTCCGGCGCCACCGGAAGCAAGGGGGAGAGAGGCCCCCTTCTTCTTCTTCTTCCTTGACCTCCTCCCTAGATGGGAGAAGGGTTTCCCCTCTGGTCCTTGGCTCCCATGGCGTGGGAGGGGCAAGAGCCCCTCCGAGATTGGATCTGTCTCTCTGTCTCTCTCTGTTTCTGTGTTCCCTGATTCTGCCCCTTCACCGTTTCTTTTATATCTGGAGATTCATAACTCACTACAAAAAAAAAAGACACACCCGTGACATTTTGGGCCGAAAGAAATTTTTTCTGTCATACACATGACACTTCTATGACGATAATTGTGACAAAACCCGGTATCATCATAGATGTGGTGGGCTCCTACTTCTATGATAAAAAATCATGACAGAAAATGGGCTTTTAGTCCTGGGCGGGCCGGAGACGCAGCTGCATGACATTCTTTGGGCCGTCCATGACGGGAAAAACCGTGGTAGAAGCGAGGGTGAGGAAAATTTCGGGGAGTTCCCGGTTACGATGGGAGGTCGGAGGCCGAGCGATGCGCGTTTCTCTCGTACACGTACGCGCGTGTGTGCGAGGCGTTGGCTCTAACTGAACCCGAGCGAGGCGTTGGGCACTAACTGAACCCGAGCGATTGCACTGCAAGCTACGCGTTACTGAACCCGAGCGATCGATCGACGGCTGTTAACTGAACCCGATCGAGCAATTCCTTTGCTACTGCTGCTAACTGAAGCCGATCGATTGGATGAACAGTGAGCGTTGTGGGGGGTTTGGATGAACAGTGAGCGGTGGCGTTTGATACGTCTCCAACGTATCTATAATTTTTGATTGTTCCATGCTATTATATTACCCCTTTTGGCTGTTTATGGGCTTTATTTTACACATTTATATCATTTTTGGGACTAACCTACTAACCGGAGGCCCAGCCCGTATTGCTGTTTTTTTTTTGCCTATTTCAGTATTTCGAAGAAAAGGAATATCAAACGGAGTCCAAACAGAATGAAACCTTCGGGAGCGTGATTTTTGGAACGAACGTGATCCAGAGGACTTGGAGTGCAAGTCAAGAAGTAGCCGAGGCGGCCACGAGAGGGTAGGGCGCTCCCCCTGTCTCGTGGGCCCCTCGGGCGGCCACCGACGTACTTCTTCCTCCTATATAAGCCTACGTACCCTGAAAACATCCAGGGAGCCAACAAAACACAATTTCCACCACCGTAACCTTCTGTATCCGCGAGATCCCATCTTGGAGCCTTCGTCGGCGCTCTGCCGGAGGGGGAATCGACCATGGAGGGCTTCTACATCAACACCATAGCCCCTCCGATGAGTTGTGAGTAGTTTACCATAGACCTTTAGGTCCATAGTTATTAGCTAGATGGCTTCTTCTCTCTTTTTGGATCTCAATACAATGTTCTCCCCCTCTCTTGTGGAGATCTATTCGATGTAAACTCTTTTTGCGGTGTGTTTGTCGAGATCCGATGAATTGTGGGTTTATGATCAAGTTTATCTATGAGAAATATTTGAATCTCCTCTGAATTCTTTTATGTATGATTGAGTTATCTTTGCAAGCCTCTTCGAATTATCAGTTTGGTTTGGCCTACTAGATTGATCTTTCTTGCCATGGGAGAAGTGCTTAGCTTTGGGTTCAATCTTGCCATGTGCTTACCCAGTGACAGAAAGGGTTGCAAGGCACATATTGTATTGTTGCCATCGAGGATAAAAAGATGGGGTTTATATCATATTGCATGAGTTTATCCCTCTACATCATGTCATCTTGCTTAAGGCGTTACTCTGTTCTTATGAACTTAATACTCTAGATGCAGGCAGGAGTCGGTCAATGTGTGGAGTAATAGTAGTAGATGCAGGTAGGAGTCGGTCTACTTGTCATGGACGTGATGCCTATATACATGATCATGCCTAGATAATCTCATAATTATTCGCTTTTCTATCAATTGCTCGACAGTAATTTGTTCACCCACCGTAATACTTATGCTATCTTGAGAGAAGCCTCTAGTGAAACCTATGGCCCCCGGGTCTATCATTTATCATATTTGCTTCCAATCTACTTTTATTTGCATCTTTACTTTTTGCATCTATATTATAAAATACCAAAAATATATTTATCTTATCATACTATCTCTATTAGATCTCACTTTTGCAAGTGGCCGTGAAGGGATTGACAACCCCTTTATTGCGTTGGTTGCGAGTTCTTTGTTTGTTTGTGTAGGTGTGTGGGACTTTTGAGGAGCCTCCTACTGGATTGATACCTTGGTTCTCAAAAACTGAGGGAAATACTTACGCTACTATTGCTGCATCACCCTTTCCTCTTCAAGGAAAACCAACGCATGCTCAAGACGTAGCAAGAAGGATTTCTGGCGCCGCTGCCGGGGAGGTCTTCGCTCAAGTCAAGACATACCAAGTACCTGAAGGAAATATGCCCTAGAGGCAATAATAAAGTTATTATTTATTTCCTCATATCATGATAAATGTTTATTATTCATGCTAGAATTGTATTAACCGGAAACATGATACATGTGTGAATACATAGACAAAACTATAGTCACTAGTATGCCTCTACTTGACTAGCTCATTAATCAAAGATGGTTATGTTTCCTAACCATAGACATGTGTTGTCATTTGATTAGTGGGATCACATCATTAGGAGAATGATGTGATTGACATGATCCATTCCGTTAGCCTAGCACTTGATCGTTTAGTATACTGCTATTGCTTTCTTCATGACTTATACAAAGTTCCTACAACTATGAGATTGTGCAACTCCCGTTTACCGGAAGAACACTTTGTGTGCTACCAAACATCACAACGTAACTGGGTGATTATAAAGGTGCTCTACAGGTGTTTCCGAAGGTACATGTTGGGTTGGCATAATTCGAGATTAGGTTTTGTCACTCTGACTGTCGGAGAGGTATCTCTGGGCCCTCTCGGTAATACTCATCAACTAAGCCTTGCAAGCATTGTAACTAATGAGTTAGTTATAAGATGATGTATTACAGAACGATTAAAGAGACTTGCCGGTAACGAGATTGAACTGGGTATTGGATACCGACGATCAAATCTCGGGCAAGTAACATACCGATGACAAAGGGAACAAAGTATGTTGTTATGCGGTTTGACCGATAAAGATCTTCGTGGAATATGCAGGAACCAATATGGGCATCCAGGTCCCGCTATTGGTTATTGACCGAGAATGGTTCTAGGTCATGTCTACATAGTTCTCGAACCCGTAGGGTCCGCACGCTTAACGTTACGATGACAGTTTTATTATGAGTTTATAAGTTTTGATGTACCGAAGTTTGTTCGGAGTCCTGGATGTGATCACGGACATGACAAGGAGTCTCGAAATGGTCGAGACATAAAGATTGATATATTGGACGACTAAATTCGGACACCGGAAGTGTTCCGGGTGATTTCGGAGAAAACCGGAGTGCCGGGGGGTTTACCGGAACCCCCCGGGAGAGTTAATGGGCCACAGGGGCCTAGGTGGGAAGAGAGAGGGGCGGCCAGGGTGGGCCGCGCGCCCCCTCTCCCTCTGGTCCGAATTGGACTAGGAGGGGGGGCGGCGCCCCCCTTTCCTTCCCCCCTCTCCCCCTTCCTTCCCCCTCCTAGTAGGAGTAGGAAAGGAGGAGTCCTACTCCTACTAGGAGGAGGATTCCTCCTCCCTTGGCGCGCCCAAGGGGCCGGCCGGCCTTCCCCCTTGCTCCTTTATATACGGGGGCGGGGGGGCACCCCATAGACACACAAGTTGATCGACGGATCGTTCCTTAGCCGTGTGCGGTGCCCCCCCTCCACCATATTCCACCTCGGTCATATCGTCGCGGAGTTTAGGCGAAGCCCTGCGCCCGTAGAACATCATCATCGTCACCACGCTGTAGTGCTGACGGAATTCATCTCCGGAGCTCGGCTGGATCGGAGGCCGGAGATCGTCATTGAGCTGAACGTGTGCTGAACTCGGAGGCTCCGTACGTTCGGTGCTTGGATCGGTCGGATCGTGAAGACGTACGACTACATCAACCGCGTTGTGCTAACGCTTCCGCTTACGGTCTACGAGGGTACGTGGACGAACACTCTCCCCTCTCGTTGCTATACCATCACCATGATCTTGCGTGTGCGTAGGAAATTTTTTGAAATTACTACGTTCCCCAACAGTGGCATCCGAGCCTAGGTTTTATGCGTTGATGTTATATGCACGAGTAGAACACAAATGAGTTGTGGGCGATACAAGTCATACTGCTTACCAGCATGTCATACTTGGTTCGGCGGTATTGTGAGATGAAGTGGCCTGGACCGACATTACGCGTACGCTTACGCGAGACTGGTTTCACCGTTACGAGCACTCGTGCTTAAAGGTGGCTGGCGGGTGTCTGTCTCTCTCACTTTAGCTGAATCGAGTGTGGCTACGCCCGGTCCTTGCGAAGGTTAAAACAGCACCAACTTGACGAACTATCGTTGTGGTTTTTGATGCGTAGGTAAGAACGGTTCTTGCTAAGCCCGTAGCAGCCACGTAAAATTTGCAACAACAAAGTAGAGGACGTCTAACTTGTTTTTGCAGGGCATGTTATGATGTGATATGGTCAAGACGTGATGCTATATTTTATTGTATGAGATGATCATGTTTTGTAACCGAAGTTATCGGCAACTGGCAGGAGCCATATGGTTGTCGCTTTATTGTATGAAATGCAAACGCCCTGTAATTGCTTTACTTTATCACTAAGCGGTAGCGATAGTCGTAGAAGCAATAGATGGCGTAACGACAACGATGCTACGATGGAGATCAAGGTGTCGCGCCGGTGACGATGGTGATCACGACGGTGCTTCGGAGATGGAGATCACAAGCACAAGATGATGATGGCCATATCATATCACTTATATTGATTGCATGTGATGTTTATCCTTTATGCATCTTATCTTGCTTTGATTGACGGTAGCATTTTAAGATGATCTCTCACTAAAATTATCAAGAAGTGTTCTCCCTGAGTATGCACCGTTGCCAAAGTTCGTCGTGCCCAGACACCACGTGATGATCGGGTGTGATAAGCTCTACGTCCATCTACAACGGGTGCAAGCCAGTTTTGCACACGCGGAATACTCAGGTTAAACTTGACGAGCCTAGCATATGCAGATATGGCCTCGGAACACGGAGACCGAAAGGTCGAGCGTGAATCATATAGTAGATATGATCAACATAGTGATGTTCACCATTGAAAACTACTCCATCTCACGTGATGATCGGTTATGGTTTAGTTGATTTGGATCACGTGATCACTTAGATGACTAGAGAGATGTCTGTCTAAGTGGGAGTTCTTAAGTAATATGATTAATTGAACTTAAATTTATCATGAACTTAGTACCTGATAGTATTTTGCTTGTCTATGTTTGTTTGTAGATAGATGGCTCGTGCTGTTGTTCCGTTGAATTTTAATGCGTTCCTTGAGAAAGCAAAGTTGAAAGATGATGGTAGCAATTACACGGACTGGGTCCGTAACCTGAGGATTATCCTCATTGCTGCACAGAAAAGTTACGTCCTGGAAGCACCGCTGGGTCCCAGGCCTGTTGCTGATGCAACTGACGACGTTAAGAACGTCTGGCAGAGCAAAGCTGATGACTACTCTATAGTTCAGTGTGCCATGCTTTACGGCTTAGAACCGGGTCTTCAACGACGTTTTGAACGTCATGGAGCATATGAGATGTTCCAGGAGTTGAAGTTAATATTTCAAGCAAATGCCCGGATTGAGAGATATGATGTCTCCAATAAGTTCTATAGCTGCAAGATGGAGGAGAATAGTTCTGTCAGTGAACACATACTCAGAATGTCTGGGTATAATAATCACTTGATTCAACTGGGAGTTAATCTTCCTGATGATAGTGTCATTGACAGAATTCTCCAATCACTGCCACCAAGCTACAAGAGCTTTGTGATGAACTATAATATGCAAGGGATGAACAAGACTATTCCCGAGCTCTTCGCAATGCTAAAAGCTGCGGAGGTAGAAATCAAGAAGGAGCATCAAGTGTTGATGGTCAACAAGACCACTAGTTTCAAGAAAAAAGGCAAAGGGAAGAAGAAGGGGAACTTCAAAAAGAACGGCAAGCAAGTTGCTGCTCAAGGGAAGAAACCCAAGTCTGGACCTAAGCCTGAAACTGAGTGCTTCTACTGCAAGCAGACTGGTCACTGGAAGCAGAACTGCCCCAAGTATTTGGCGAATAAGAAGGATGGCAAAGTGAACAAAGGTATATGTGATATACATGTTATTGATGTGTACCTAACTAGAGCTCGTAGTAGCACCTGGGTATTTGATACTGGTTCTGTTGCTAATATTTGCAACTCGAAACAGGGACTACGGAATAAGCGAGCACTGGGCAAGGACGAGGTGACGATGCGCGTGGGAAATGGTTCCAAAGTCGATGTGATCGCGGTCGGTACGCTACCTCTACATCTACCTTCGGGATCAGTTTTAGACCTGGATAATTGTTATTTGGTGCCAGCGTTGAGCATGAACATTATATCTGGATCTTGTTTAATGCGAGACGGTTATTCATTTAAATCAGAGAATAATGGTTGTTCTATTTATATGAGTAATATCTTTTATGGTCATGCACCCTTGAAGAGTGGTCTATTTTTATTGAATCTCGATAGTAGTGATACACATATTCATAATGTTGAAACCAAAAGATGCAGAGTTGATAATGATAGTGCAACTTATTTGTGGCACTGCCGTTTAGGTCATATCGGTGTAAAACGCATGAAGAAACTCCATACTGATGGACTTCTGGAATCACTTGATTATGAATCACTTGGTACTTGCGAACCGTGCCTCATGGGCAAGATGACTAAAACACCGTTCTCCAGTACTATGGAGAGAGCAACAGATTTGTTGGAAATCATACATACAGATGTATGTGGTCCGATGAATATTGAGGCTCGTGGCGGATATCGTTATTTTCTCACCTTCACAGATGATTTGAGCAGATATGGTTATATCTACTTAATGAAGCACAAGTCTGAAACATTTGAAAAGTTCAAAGAATTTCAGAGTGAAGTGGAAAATCATCGTAACAAGAAAATAAAGTTTCTACGATCTGATCATGGAGGAGAATATTTGAGTTACGAGTTTGGTTTACATTTGAAACAATGCGGAATAGTTTCGCAACTCACGCCACCCGGGACACCACAACGAAATGGTGTGTCCGAACGTCGTAATCGTACTTTACTTGATATGGTGCGATCTATGATGTCTCTTACCAATTTACCGCTATCGTTTTGGGGTTATGCTTTAGAGATGGCCGCATTAACGTTAAATAGGGCACCATCAAAATCCGTTGAGACGACGCCTTATGAACTGTGGTTTGGCAAGAAACCAAAGTTGTCGTTTCTTAAAGTTTGGGGCTGCGATGCTTATGTGAAGAAACTTCAACCAGATAAGCTCGAACCCAAATCGGAGAAATGTGTCTTCATAGGATACCCAAAAGAGACTGTTGGGTACACCTTCTATCACAGATCCGAAGGCAAGACATTCGTTGCTAAGAATAGATCCTTTCTAGAGAAGGAGTTTCTCTCGAAAGAAGTGAGTGGGAGGAAAGTAGAACTTGATGAGATAACTGTATCTACTCCCTTATTGGAAAATAGTTCATCACGAGAACCGGTTCCTGTGACGAATACACCAATTAGTGAGGAAGCTAATGATATTGATCATGAAACTTTAGATCAAGTTTCTACTGAACCTCGTAGGTCTACCAGAGTAAGATCCGCACCAGAGTGGTACGGTAATCCTATTCTGGAAGTCATGTTACTTGACCATGATGAACCTACGAACTATGAGGAAGCGATGATGAGCCCAGATTCCGCAAAATGGCTAGAGGCCATGAAATCTGAGATGGGATCCATGTATGAAAACAAAGTATGGACTTTGGTTGACTTGCCCGATGATCGGCAAGCCATTGAGAATAAATGGATCTTTAAGAAGAAGACTGACGCTAATGGTAATGTAACTGTCTATAAAGCTCGACTTGTTGCAAAAGGTTTTCGACAAGTTCAAGGGGTTGACTACGATGAGACTTTCTCACCCGTAGCGATGCTTAAGTCTGTCCGAATCATGTTAGCTATTGCTGCATTTCATGATTATGAAATTTGGCAAATGGATGTCAAGACTGCATTCTTGAATGGACTTCTAGAAGAAGAGTTGTATATGATGCAGCCGGAAGGTTTTATTGATCCAAAAGGTACTAACAAAGTGTGCAAGCTCCAGCGTTCCATTTATGGACTGGTGCAAGCATCTCGGAGTTGGAATAAACGCTTTGATAGTGTGATCAAAGCATATGGTTTTATACAGACTTTTTGAGAAGCCTGTATTTACAAGAAAGTGAGTGGGAGCTCTGTAGCATTTCTAGTTTTATATGTAGATGACATATTATTAATTGGAAATGATATAGAATTTCTGGATAGCATAAAGGGATATTTGAATAAAAGTTTTTCAATGAAAGACCTCGGTGAAGCTGCTTACATATTGGGCATCAAGATCTATAGAGATAGATCAAGACGCTTAATAGGACTTTCACAAAGCACATACCTTGACAAAATTTTGAAAAAGTTCAAAATGGATCAGGCAAAGAAAGGATTCTTGCCTGTGCTACAAGGTGTGAAGTTGAGTCAAACTCAATGCCCGACCACAGCAGAAGATAGAGAGAAAATGAAAATGTTCCCTATGCTTCAGCCATAGGCTCTATCATGTATGCAATGCTGTGTACCAGACCTGACGTATGCTTAGCAATAAGCTTGGCAGGAAGGTACCAAAGTAATCCAGGAGTGGATCACTAGACAGCGGTCAAGAACATCCTGAAATACCTGAAAAGGACTAAGGATATGTTTCTCGTATATGGAGGTGACAAAGAGCTAGTCGTAAATGGTTACGTCGATGCAAGCTTTGACACTGATCCGGACGATTCTAAATCGCAAACCGGATACGTCTTTTTATTAAACGGTGGAGCTGTAAGTTGGTGCAGTTCTAAACAAAGCGTCGTGGCGGGATCTACATGTGAAGCGGAGTACATAGCTGCTTCTGAAGAAGCAAATGAAGGAGTCTGGATGAAGGAGTTCATTTCCAATCTAGGTGTCATACCTAGTGCATCGGAACCAATGAAGATCTTCTGTGACAATACTGGTGCAATTGCCTTGGCAAAGGAATCCAGATTTCACAAGAGGACCAAGCACATCAAGAGACGCTTCAATTCCATTCGGGACCAAGTCCAAGTGGGAGACATAGAGATTTGCAAAATACATACGGATCTGAATGTTGCAGACCCGTTGACTAAGCCTCTCTCACGAGCAAAACATGATCAGCACCAAGTCTCCATGGGTGTTAGAATCATTATTGTGTAATCTAGATTATTGACTCTAGTGCAAGTGGGAGACTGAAGAAAATATGCCCTAGAGGCAATAATAAAGTTATTATTTATTTCCTCATATCATGATAAATGTTTATGATTCATGCTAGAATTGTATTAACCGGAAGCATGATACATGTGTGAATACATAGACAAAACTATAGTCACTAGTATGCCTCTACTTGACTAGCTCATTAATCAAAGATGGTTATGTTTCCTAACCATAGACATGTGTTGTCATTTGATTAGTGGGATCACATCATTAGGAGAATGATGTGATTGACATGACCCATTCCGTTAGCCGAGCACTTGATCGTTTAGTATACTGCTATTGCTTTCTTCATGACTTATACAAAGTTCCTGCAACTATGAGATTGTGCAACTCCCGTTTACCGGAAGAACACTTTGTGTGCTACCAAACGTCACAACGTAACTGGGTGATTATAAAGGTGCTCTACAGGTGCTTCCGAAGGTACATGTTGGGTTGGCATAATTCGAGATTAGGTTTTGTCACTCCGATTGTCGGAGAGGTATCTCTGGGCCCTCTCGGTAATACTCATCACCTAAGCCTTGCAAGCATTGTAACTAATGAGTTAGTTATAAGATGATGTATTACAAAATGAGTAAAGAGACTTGCCGGTAACGAGATTGAACTGGGTATTGGATACCGACGATCAAATCTCAGGCAAGTAACATACCGATGAGAAAGGGAACAAAGTATGTTGTTATGCGGTTTGACCGATAAAGATCTTCGTGGAATATGTAGGAACCAATATGGGCATCCAGGTCCCGCTATTGGTTATTGACCGAGAATGGTTCTAGGTCATGTCTACATAGTTCTCGAACCCGTAGGGTCCGCACGCTTAACATTACGATGACAGTTTTATTATGAGTTTATAAGTTTTGATGTACCGAAGTTTGTTCGGAGTCCCAGATGTGATCACGGACATGACGAGGAGTCTCGAAATGGTCGAGACATACAGATTGATATATTGAACGACTATATTCGGACACCGGAAGTGTTCCGGGTGATTTCGGAGAAAACCGGAGTGCCGGGGGGGGGGGGGGGGGCTACCGGAACCCCCCGGGAGAGTTAATGGGCCACATGGGCCTAGGTGGGAAGAGAGAGGGGCGGCCAGGGTGGGCCGCGCACCCCCTCTCCCTCTGGTCCGAATTGGACTAGGAGGGGGGGGGGGGGCGGCGCTCCCCTTTCCTTCCCCCCTCATCCCCGTCCTTCCCCCTCCTAGTAGGAGTAGGAAAGGAGGAGTCCTACTCCTACTAGGAGGAGGATTCCTCCTCCCTTGGCGCGCCCAAGGGTCCAGCCGGCCTCCCCCCTTGCTCCTTTATATACGGGGGCGGGTGAGGGGGGGGCACCCCATAGACACACAAGTTGATCGACGGATCGTTCCTTAGCCGTGTGCGGTGCCCCCCTCCACCATATTCCACCTCGGTCATATCGTCGCGGAGTTTGGGTGAAGCCCTGCGCCGGTAGAACATCATCATCGTCACCACGCCGTCATGCTGACGGAACTCATCTCCGGAGCTCGGATGGATCGGAGGCCGGAGATCGTCATCGAGCTGAACGTGTGCTGAACTCGGAGGCTCCGTACGTTCGGTGCTTGGATCGGTCGGATCGTGAAGATGTATGACTACATCAACCGCGTTGTGCTAACGCTTCCTCTTACGGTCTACGAGGGTACGTGGACGAACACTCTCCCCTCTCGTTGCTATGCCATCACCATGATCTTGCGTGTGCGCAGGAATTTTTTTGAAATTACTACGTTCCCCAACAGTACCCATCACAAACCCATCTCCCTCGCATTTACATTATTTGCCATTTGCCTCTCGTTTTCCTCTCCCCCACTTCACCCTTGCCATTTTATTTGCCCTCTCTTTCCCAATCTCCTCCTCTCTCTTTCCGCTTGCCTTTTTCTGTTTGCTTGTGTGTTGGATTACTTGTTGCCATGGCGCAAGATAATACCAAATTGTGTGATTTATCCAATACCAATAATAATGATTTCCTTAGTACTCCGATTGCTCCTCTTAATGATGTTGAGTCTTGTGAAATCAATACTGCTTTGTTGAATCTTGTTATGAAATATCAATTCGCCGGCCTTCCTAGTGAAGATGCCGCTACTCATCTAAACAACTTTGTTGATTTGTGTGATATGCAAAAGAAGAAAGATACAGATAACGATATTGTTAAGTTGAAGTTATTTCCGTTTTCACTTAGAGATCGTGCTAAAGTTTGGTTTTCGTCTTTGCCTAAAAATAGTATTGATTCTTGGAACAAGTGCAAAGATGCTTTTATCTCTAAGTATTTTCCTCCCGCTAAGATCATCGCTCTTAGGAACGATATTCTGAATTTTAAACAACTTGATCATGAGCATGTTGCCCAATCTTGGGAAAGAATGAAATTGATGATTCACAATTGCCCTACTCATGGTTTGAATTTATGGATGATCATACAAAAATTTTATGCCGGTTTGAACTTTGCTTCTAGAAATCTCTTAGATTCGGCCGCGAGAGGCACGTTTATGGAGATCACGTTAGGATATGCTACAAAACTTCTTGATAATATTATGGATAATTATTCTCAATGGCACACCAAAAGATCTTCTAGTAAAAAAGTGCATGCTAAAGAAGAAATCAATGTTTTGAGTGGAAAGATGGATGAACTTATGAAGTTGTTTGCTACTAAAAATACTCCTCTTGATCCCAATGATATGCCTTTGTCTACTTTGATTGAGAATAATAATGAATTTATGGATGTGAATTTTGTTGGTAGGAATAGTTTCGGTAACAATGCTTATAGAGGAAACTTTAATTCTAGACCATTCACTAGTAATTCCTCTAATAATTATGGAAATTCGTACAATAATTCTTATGGGAATTTTAATAAGATGCCCTCTGATTTTGAGAGTAGTGTGAAAGAATTTATGATTTCTCAAAAGAATTTTAATGCCTTGCTTGAAGAAAAATTGCTCAAAGTTGATGATTTGGCTAGGAACGTTGATAGACTTTCGCTTGATGTTGATTCTCTTAAACTTAGATCTTCTCCTCCTAAGCATGATATCAATGAGTCCCTCAAAGCAATGAGAATTTCCATTGATGAGTGCAAGGAAAGAACCGCTAGATTGCATGCTAAGAAAGATAGCTTTATAAAGGCGTGTTCTTCTAGTTTTCATGAAAATAATGATGAGGATCTTAAAGTTATTGATGCTTCTCCTATTAGATCTTTGTTTTGCCATATGAATCCTGATAATTATGGGACTGAAGATGAGTCAACTTTAGTTAGAAGGCGTCCCAAGAATTCGGAGTTTTTAGATCTTGATGCTAAATTTGGTAAAAGTGGGATTGGAGAGGTCATGACTTTAAATAGCATTGAACCCACTATCTCGGATTTCAAGGAATTTGATTATGATAATTGTTCTTTAGAAGGTTGTATTTCCTTGTTGCAATCCGTTTTTAATTCTCCTCATGCTTATAGTCAAAATAAAGCTTTTACCAAACATATCGTTGATGCCTTGATGCAATCTTATGATGAAAAACTTAATTTGGAAGTTTATTTACCTAGAAAACTTAATGATGAGTGGGAACCTACTATAAATATTAGAATTAAAGATCATGTGTGTTTTTCTTTGTGTGATTTGGGTGTTAGTGTTTCCACGATTCCGAAAACTTTATGTGATATTCTAGGTTTCCATGATCTTGATGATTGCTCTTTAAATTTGCACCTTGCGGATTCCACCATTAAAAAGCCAATGGGAAGGATCAATGATGTTCTCATTGTCGCAAATAGAAATTTGGTTCCCGTAGATTTTATTGTTCTTGATATAGATTGCAATCTTTTTTGCCCTATTTTTATTGGTAGACCTTTCCTTAGAACGATTGGTGCGATTATTGATATGAAGGAAGGGAATATTAGATTCCAATTTCCATTAAAGAAAGGCATGGAGCACTTTCCAAGAAATAAATTCAAATTACCTTATGAATCTATCATGCGGGCTACTTATGAATTTAGTGCCAAAGATGGCACTACTTAGATCTATCTTCGCTTTTATGCCTAGCTAGGGGCGTTAAACGATAGCGCTAGTTGGGAGGCAACCCAATTTTCTTTGTGTTTTTTTGTTTTTGTTCTTGTTTAGTAATAAATCTTGCATCTACCTTCTGTTTAGATGTGTTTTTATCTTTTAATTAGTGTTTGTGCCAAGTAGAACCTATAGGATAACCTATGATGATAGTTGATTTGATTCTGCTGAAAAACAGAAACTTTACACGCATGAATTTAGTTTTGTTAAATCACAGAAACATGCTTTTGCGTTTATTATTTTTGCTGCTGATCAATAGATAAATTTTCCAGGACTTCCTATTTTGGTAGGATATTTAGAGTTCCAGAAGTTTGCGCTAGTTACAGATTGCTACAGACTATTCTGTTTTTGACAGATTCTGTTTTTCGTGTGTTGTTTGCTTATTTTGATGCATCTATGGCTAGTAAAATAGTTATAAACCATAGATAAGTTGGAATACAGTAGGTTTAACACCAAAATAAATAAAGAATGAGTTCATTACAGTACCTTATGTGGTGGTTTTGTTTTCTTTCACTAACGGAGCTTATAAGATTTCCTGTTGAGTTTTGTGTTGTGAAGTTTTCAAGTTTTGGGTAATGCTTTGATGGACTATGGAATAAGGAGTGGCAAGAGCCTAAGCTTGGGGATGCCCATGGCACCCCAAGATATTCAAGGATAGCCAAAAGCCTAAGCTTGGGGATGCCCCGGGAAGGCATCCCCTCTTTTGTCTTCGTTCATTGGTAACTTTACTTAGAGTTATATTTTTATTCGCCACATGATATGTGTTTTGCTTGGAGCGTCATGTATTATATTAGTCTTTTATTTTTAGTTTACGACAATCATCCTTGCTATACACACCTTTTGGGAGAAACCCACTTGATTAGAATTTGCTAGAATACTCTATGTGCTTCACTTATATATCTTTTGAGCTTGATAATTTTTGCTCTAGTGCTTCACTTATATCTTTTAGAGCACGGTGGTGACTTAATTTTGAAGAAATTGCTAGTCTCTCATGCTTCACTTATATTATTTTGAGAGTCTTTTAGAACAGCATGGTATTTTCTATGGTTACAAATTTGGTCCTAGAATGATGAGCATCCAAGTTGGGTATAATAAAAACTATCATAGAGAGTGAATTGGATGCTATGATCAATTTGATGCTTGATAATTGTTTTGAGATATGGAGGTAGTGATATTAAAGTCATGCTAGTTGAGGTGATTACGGAAAATACTTGTGTTGAGGGTTGTGATTCCCGTAGCATGCACGTATGGTGAACCGCTTTGTGATGAAGTTGGAGCACAATTTTATTTATTGATTGTCTTCCTTATGAGTGGCGGTCGGGGACGAGCGATGGTCTTTTCCTACCAATCTATCCCCCTAGGAGCATGCACGTAGTACTTTGTTTTTGATGACTTCTAGATTTTTGCAATAAGTACATGAGTTCTTTTGACTAATGTTGAGTCCATGGATTATACGCACCCTCACCCTTCCACCATTGCTAGCCTCTCTTGTGCCGCGCAACTTTCGCCAGTACCATACACCCACCATTTACCTTCCTCAAAACAGCCACCATACCTACCTATTATGTCATTTCCATAGCCATTCCGAGATATATTGGCATGCAACTTTCCACCGTTCCGTTCATATGACACGCATTAGTTTTGTCATATTGCTCTTTGCATGATCATGTAGTTGACATCGTATTTGTGGCAAGGCCACCTTCATAATTTTCATACATGTCACTCTTGATTCATTGCATATCCCGGTACACCGCCGGAGGCATTCATATAGAGTCATATATTGTTCTAGCTTTGAGTTGTAAATCCATAAAAGTGTGATGATCTTCATTATTAGAGCATTGTCCCAGTGAGGAAAGGATGATGGAGACTATGATTCCCCCTCAAGTCGGGATGAGACTTCGGACTTTACAAAAAGAAAAAAAAAAGAGAAAGGTCAAAAAGAAAAAAAAGAGGCCAAAGAAAAAAAAGAAAAGAAAAAAAGAAAAAAAAAGAAAAATAAATAAATAAATAAAATGAGAGAAAAAGAGAGAAGGGACAATGCTACTATCTCTTTTTCCACACTTGTGCTTTAAATTAGCACCTTGATCTTCATGATAGAGAGTCTCCTATGTTGTCACTTTCATATACTAGTGGGAATTTTTTGTTATAGAACTTGGCTTGTATATTCCAATGATGGGCTTCCACAAAATGCCCTAGGTCTTCGTGAGCATGCGAGTTGGATGCACGCCCACTTAGTTTCTTTTGTTGAGCTTTCATATATTATAGCTCTAGTGCACCTGTTGCATGGCAATCCCTACTCACTCACATTGATATCTATTAATGGGCATCTCCATAGCCCGTTGATACGCCTAGTTGATGTGAGACTACCTTCTCCTTTTTTGTCTTCTCCACAACCACCATTCTATTCCACATATAGTGCTATGTCCATGGCTCACGCTCATGTATTGCGTGAAAGTTAAAAAAGTTTGAGATTATTAAAGTATGAAACAATTGCTTGGCTTGTCATCGGGGTTGTGCATGATTAAATACTTTGCATGATGAAGATAGAGCAACAGCCAGACTATATGATTTTGTAGGGATAACTTTCTTTGGCCATGTTATTTTGAGAAGACATGAGTACTTTGATTAGTATGCTTGAAGTATCACCATTTTTATGTCAATATGAACTTTTATTTTGAATCATTTGGATCTGAACATTCATGCCACAATAAAGAAAATTACATTGAGAATTATGCTAGGTAGCATTCCACATCAAAAATTCTGTTTTTATCATTTACCTACTCGAGGACGAGCAGGAATTACGCTTGGGGATGCTTGATACGTCTCCAACGTATCAATAATTTTTGATTGTTCCATGCTATTATATTACCCCTTTTGGATGTTTATTGGCTTTATTTTACACATTTATATCATTTTTGGGACTAACCTACTAACCGGAGGCCCAGCCCGTATTGCTGTTTTTTTGCCTATTTCAGTATTTCGAAGAAAAGGAATATCAAACAGAGTCCAAACGGAATGAAACCTTCGGGAGCGTGATTTCTGGAACGAATGTGATCTAGAGGACTTGGAGTGCAAGTCAAGAAGCAGCCGAGGCGGCCACGAGAGGGTAGGGCGCGCCCACCCCTATAGGGCATGCCCCCTGTCTCGTGGGCTCCTCGGGCAGCCACCGACGTACTTCTTCCTCCTATATAAGCCTACGTACCCCGAAAACATCCAGGGAGCCAACGAAACACAATTTCCACCACCGTAACCTTCTGTATTCGTGAGATCCCATCTTGGAGCCTTCGCCGGCACTCTGCCGGAGGGGGAATCGACCATGGAGGGCTTCTACATCAACACCATAGCCCCTCCGGCGAGTTGTGAGTAGTTTACCACAAACCTTCGGGTCCATAGTTATTAGCTAGATGGCTTCTTCTCTCTTTTTGGATCTCAATACAATGTTCTCCCCCCCTCTCTTGTGGAGATCCATTCGATGTAAACTCTTTTTGCGGTGTGTTTGTCGAGATCCAATGAATTGTGGGTTTATGATCAAGTTTATCTATGAGAAATATTTGAATCTTCTCTGAATTCTTTTATGTATGATTGAGTTATCTTTGCAAGTCTCTTCGAATTATCAGTTTGGTTTGGCCTACTAGATTGATCTTTCTTGCCATGGGAGAAGTGCTTAGCTTTGGGTTCAATCTTGCGGTGTCCTTACCCAGTGACAGAAAGGGTTGCAAGGCACGTATTGTATTGTTGCCATCGAGGATAAAAAGATGGGGTTTATATCATATTGCATGAGTTTATCCCTCTACATTATGTCATATTGCTTAAGGCGTTACTCTGTTCTTATGAACTTAATACTCTAGATGCAGGCAGGAGTCGGTCAATGTGTGGAGTAATAGTAGTAGATGCAGGCAGGAGTCGGTCTACTTGTCACGGACGTGATGCCTATATACATGATCATGCCTAGATAATCTCATAATTATTTGCTTTTCTATCAATTGCTCGACAGTAATTTGTTCACCCACCGTAATACTTATGCTATCTTGAGAGAAGCCTCTAGTGAAACCTATGGCCCCCGGGTCTATCATTTATCATATTTGCTTCCAATCTACTTTTATTTGCATCTTTACTTTTTGCATCTATACTATAAAATACCAAAAATATATTTATCTTATCATACTATCTCTATTAGATCTCACTTTCGCAAGTGGCCGTGAAGGGATTGACAACCCCTTTATTGCATTGGTTGCGAGTTATTTGTTTGTTTGTGTAGGTGCGTGGGACTTTTGAGGAGCCTCCTACTGGATTGATACCTTGGTTCTCAAAAACTGAGGGAAATACTTACGCTACTATTGCTGCATCACCCTTTCCTCTTCAAACCAACGCAAGCTCAAGACGTAGCAGCGTTGCCTCTGGATGAATAGGACCCCGTGGTGTGGAGGGCTGGATGAACAATAGATGGCGGAGGGGTGCCCGTGGAGGGGTGGTTGAACAGGACCCCGTGGTGTGGAGGGGTGGATGAATAGTAGACGGTGGAGGGGTTCCCGTGGAGGGGTGGTTGAACAGTAGCTGGTGGAGTAGCGCGCGGTGGATGCTGGATGAACAGGAGCCCGTGGAGGCTGGAGGAGGTCGACGGTAGCCCGTGGAGGCTGGAGGAGGTCGACGGTGGAGATGAACAGTATCCCATGGAGTCCTGTTTTGCGGTATGCCACACCCTTCCCGATGAACAGGACTCGCGTTTCGACCGTAGCGCTCCAACACAAGTCCGTTTCGTCCGTTTTGCGGTACGCCACACCCCTCCCGATCAACAGGACCCCTGTTTCGACCGTAGGAGGTCTGTTTCCTCCGTTTTGCGGTACGCCACACCCCTCCCGATCAACAGGACCCCCATTTCGACCATAGGAGGTCCGTTTCCTCCATTTTGCGGTACGCCACACCCCTCCCGATCAACAGGACCCCCGTTTCGATCGTAGGAGGTCCGTTTCCGCTGTTTTTCAGTACGCCACACCCCTCCCAATCAACAGGACCCTGTTTCGACCGTAGGAGGTCCATTTCCTCAGTTTTGCGGTACGCCACACCCCTCCTGATCAACAGGACCCCGTTCGAATGTAGGAGGTCCGTTTCCTCCGTTCTACGGTACACCAGGCCTCGTTTCCATCGCATGTTCCGTCCAAGCCCTCCCGATGAACACGACCACGCATTCCGTTCTGACCCAGCTGGTTGGCTCCCACGCGTTCCGTTGCCTCCCGATGAACACGACGCATTCCGTTGCCTCCCATGAACACGACGCATTTCGTTGCCTCCCCATGAACACGACGACGACACTGTTTCTCCGTTCCGACCCAGCCATGTCAACGAGCCCTCGCCGTACATTTGCGCGAGTAGGCGTTCAAGACCCCGCTCGTATGTACACATACGTGGCCGTATTTTCTTTCTTGCACCCTAGCCACTGTACGTACATGTACATGCTACGTGCGCACCTCTACTACGACACGTGCGCGCCTCTACATCCACTAATATATATGTACGTATACGTTCGCGACCAGAATGACAACACTACGTACGCTTTGACCAGGTGGGTCCCGACTGTCAGGCACTTCCTTGCGTGCGAAGATGTAGCTGGTGGGTCCGAGCAGTCAGGTGGGCAAATCATTTTTTTGCCCGGACGCACTTCCTTGCGTGCGAAGGTGTAGCTGGTGGGTCCCAGCAGTCAGGGGGAAACGTTTTTTTCGTGAAATACGGTGGCCCGTCCGGTGGGTCCCCGCTGTCAGGTGGAGGAATAATTATTTTGCACGTAATAAGGAGGCACTTCCTTGCTGCGGTCGTGGACCCAGCTGTCAGCCTCTCCATGTACAGTCCACGTCCGATGGAAGCCGTTCCTTGACCACGTTGACCACGCCGCGCCGAGAGCACCAGGGCGATGGACGACCGCAAGGCCTAGGAAGGGGACGACACGGAGCTGGGGAAGACACGGCAGTGGATGCCCACGCATAGAGGAGTACAAGGGTTCACTGGTTCGCTGCAGTGTGAGGTTGCCGTCGCCGCAGAATAACAGGGGGTGTGGGTGAGTAGAGGGATGGCCTGGCCAGCGGTGGGAGTAGTAGGGGGCGGTGAGGCCTCCACCGTATCGCAGCCGGTCACGGGAGGCAGGAGCATGAGGCACGACCGGCGCTGGTTTGGGCGGCTGGAGCAAGAAGACAGAGGTTGAAGAAGCACTACGGCCGTTGGATGGACATCGTACGGTCACTGGAGCTAGAATCGTGCATATTGACTAAGTTGACAAAGCGCTCCGTCCCCGTCAACTTAGTAGGTCCACAAGTCAGCCTGCCACTATACTGGGTCCCAGCTAACAGGGGGAGTATTCATTTTTTTGTGCGTAATAAGGAGGCACTTCCTCGCGTGCGAAGATATAGCTGGTGGGTCCGAGCTGTGAGCGGCGGTAACGTTTTTTCCTTGAAATACAGAGGCCCTTTCGGTGGGTCCCTGATGTCAGGTGGAGGAATCATTATTTTGCGTGTAATAAGGAGACATTTCCTTGCGTGCGGCCGTGGACCCAGCTGTCGTCCTCTCCACGTACAGTCCACTTCAGATGCATGTCGGTCATTGACCACGTTGACCAGGCCGCACCGAGAGCACCAGGGCGGTGGACGACGGTGAGGCCTAGGAAGGGAATGACATGGAGGCAGGGAAGACTCGGCAGTTGTTTCCCACGAGGAGGGGAGTACGACTGTACGAGGGTTTATTGGTTCGTCTGCCGTCGCCGGAGAATAACAACATGTGTGGGTGAGTAGAGGGATGGCTAGGCCAACGATGGGAGTACGGTGGGGCGGTGAGGCCTGCGCGGCAGCAGAGCCGGCCACGGGGAGGAGGGAGCAGGCAGTCCCGCCGGCGCTTGTTTGAGCGGCTGGAGCAGGAAGAGCAGAGATTGAAGAAGCACGATGGCCGTTGGATGGCCATCCAACAGTCACTGCTTGTGCGTCAACCTTTTTTTTAGGAAAGCCTCAAATCTGTGGAAAACAGCATACATCCCATCTGCCATTATTTCTAATAATTTACAACCCATTTGCTAATTATTAAGGTTTTTTTTGGAGCCCATATTCTTTTTGTTAGCATTACAGCCCATATTGTGGCCACAGTTAAAAAATTATACGAAATTTTGCATATCCCGGTGCGGTCCAAACTGTTTTTAATCCCGAAATTTCGACTCACATTCAAACTAATTTTAAAAATAAATGTATATCAATATAAAATTCAACAAATTCTCCACGCATAAAAATTAATGTAATTTAAAATCTCGAAATGAAAAAAAGACATTTGAAACTAATTGCCGGTTTGATGTGTTTTAAAAATGTACAACCCATTTCTCATTACTGATGGGCCATTTTCTCGGCCAGCCGAATGAAAGCTCTGCTCGTCCTGAAAGATTTGCAGCCTAACAGGCCTGACAAAGCGACTTACTTGGCAAATCACAAAAAAGCTGGGCTGTGGCCGTGGACCCAGCTGTCAGCCTCTCCATGTACAATACTCTTCCGATGGAATGTTGTTGACCACGTTGACCACGCCGCGCTGAGAGCACCAAGGCGGTGGGCGATGGCAAGGCCTAGGAAGGGGACGACGTGGAGCTGGGGAAGACGCGGCAGCGGATGCCCACGCAGAGAGGAGTACGAGGGTTCACTGGTTCGGCTGTGATGTGAGGCTGCCGTCGCTGTAGGGCCTGGCTAGCGGTGGGAGTAGTAGGGGGCAATGAGGCCTCAACAGCAGCACAACCGGCCACTGGAGGCAGGAGCAGGCGGTCTCCCCGGCGCTGGTTTAGGTGGCTGGTGCAAGAAGAGCAGCGATTGAAGAAACAGCAGGACCGTTTGATTCAAATCCAACGGTTACTGCTGCTAGAATTGTTTGTTGACTAAGTTGACAAGCCTTGCGTATGCGTCAACTTAGTAGGCCCATAGGTCAGCCTCCCAACCGGTGCGCCCCAGATGTCAGTGGGAGGAATCATTTTTTTCGCGTAATAAGGAGGCAGTTGATTGCGTGCGGCCAGGCCAGCGGAGGGAGTAGGGTGGGCCGGGGAAGCCTGCGCGGCATCACAGCGGGCCACAAGTGGAGGGAGCAGGCAGTCCCGCCGGCGCTAGTTTAGGCGGCTGGAGCAGGAAGATCAGAGATTGAAGAAGCACGTCGGCCGTTGGATGGACATCCAACAGTCACTGCTGCTAGAATCGTGTGTTCACTGACAAAGCCTTGCGTAAACAAGTCAGCCTCGAAATCTGTGGCGTGTACAACCCATTTGCTATTATTTTTATAATTTTTACTCATTTTCTAATTCATATGGAATTTATTGCAGCCCATTTTCCATTTTCAGAATTGTTGGCCATTTTCTGGTCAGTACCAAGGTCAAAAAGTTAACTAAATATGTGGGAAATTTTGAAAATTCACAAATTTTTGCTGGGGAACGAAATATTCTTAATCCAAAAATTAATAGCCATACTAAACCAAATTTAAAAATAAATTAGTACTATGTCATGTTAAATCCAATGAAATACGTATAAGATATCAGTGAAGAACAAAAACAAAAAAAGAAACTTATATCCCATTTGCTATAATTTTTTTGGAATTTTCAACCCCTTTTGATATTACTTTTAACAGACATTGACCATATTCTTTGGCCAGGCCGAAATGCATCCCTCCTCGTCTTGAAAGATTTGCAGCCCAGTAATTCGGAGAAAACAAATAGGCCTAGCTTGGGTATTCTTCAAAAAGAAATACTGGGCTACCTATTTTCCCAAAGAACTGGTGCATGAGCATTTAGCTTTATTTATTTATTTATTTACTTATTTATGTTTAGGGGACCATGAGCATGTACCTGGGCTGGATTCATGTGAGAGCCTCCCTTCCAGTTAATTATGGGCTTCTCTATTGGGCCTTCATCAGTGGGCTGCATGTTATCAACAAGTGGAAAATGTGTTCCGTACGAAAAATAGTATGCTCTACGTACGGTACGGGGTACTAAAGGATCGAACCGTGCAACGAATTCCAAAACATTGTGTTTGTCGTTCTAACAACACATTTATTCAACCAACAGACGAAATATACTACTGATTGTACATTGAAAACAGCAGCAACAGCAACCAGGGCTGGGGGTGCAACAGAAGCAGTAAGCAGGCCTGAAGAGTGAAGACGCAACTCTCTCTTCCAAACCAAACATCAGCCATCATTACAAAAGGGCTACCAAAAAAGAACAAGTGTATGCATCAAACTAAATAAAGATCCTACTACACCAAGTGTACGCATCTAACTAACTGGCTCAGTTAGACGTTACTATTTATTAAGCTGTGGAGATTGGCTGACGTCTTGAAACAGATGGGTGCCTGACGGGGGAAACTCCAGCCAGCAGGTCGAAGTCTGATACTTGCGACCCTCTCTCCTACTTTGGGCTGCAGAGCATGGCGGCACATATCAGGGTATGGTGCATGCAGAGACGCATGGTACGTTGTGTACACACAGTTTTGCCTGATGAACGAAACCACGCTGCCATCATGATCCTTGCCGCCGGTTATCTCCTGGTTAATCGGATAATTCAGTCTGACAAATAGAGAGCGTGTACCAAGGCTACTTACCAGCCTCCAATCAAAAATTCCTGAAGGCCCAGAGAAGCTGGGATCCTGCTCAAAGACCTTGCAATGACTGTGATTGTATTCCGCGAAACAACACGTCCGGTGCATGCGAACGATCATCAATCTTTCGCCGTCGTCTGATCGAGCCAGGAACCACCTGCAACTGCCATGCTGCTTTTCTTTGAAAGGTTCTGGGATTAGGAAGGGTAGGGACACCAGGCGGCCTACAACATCATATCAAGTTGGAGTCAAATAAAAAAGGGCTCTTGATTTAGTCAATCTTAAGAACAACATGTTATGAGCATGAATATTTTTTCAGCAAATGTTGACAGTAATATAAGCAAGCCATCATGATATCATAGGAAAGTAACATACTACTGTAAGAGCCATTTGTAGCGATGACTGGAGTAGGCCAGCAATACGTCCAACCATAGAAGGAGCCGATAGCGTAAATGAAGCCCTTGTGTTCAATGGCATCAGAGAACCATGGAGGATGTATGATCCTGCGATGGACGTGCAGATTTATCCACTTACCGCAGTGACCTATCAGATAGGTGAGACCGCTGTTGAAGAACGCAATTAGCCCAAAGTCTTTATAATTCACAAATCTTGTGGGCACTTGGCAGATTACAACCTTGAGCAAATCAAACTTGGTATCATGTTGGCTACCGTAAGATTCCGAGTATTCTGGGCCGCGGTGCCAAAGCAGTGCAGTGTTAATCGAAGGAAGGGGGATCAATCGCTGGGTGTATACCTCCACGAGCATCCAGCTGCCGCGACCGTCGACGAGCACCATCCAAGACGTGTTCATGCCGACCCAGTACATACCGTTAATGTAGTTGAGGCTGACGGGGATCGGATCGCAGTCAAGGGGGTTGATGCTCGCCACCCTACGATCGTTATGCTGCGTGACACGCCATTTCTGAAGATCAGGCGGCATCAGCAAGCAAGGAGCTGGCTTAAAAAGCTCCAGCCTGAGGGCTTTGAGTAAACGGTACAGCCCCAACGAGCACGCATCAAGCGGCATGGTACTGAGATTGTCCACACGCGAAACAATGAGCTTGATTACCTCTATGGGGAGTGAATTCCAGCCACTCTTTCGGTGGACGCTGCTCGGTTCTGCCATTGTTAGTGCTTGGGTTTCGGACGAGGGGGGAGGCGCCTTAGCGGGGATGGAAGATTGGACGAGATTATGTGCGGACAAAGATGGAGAAGCGAATATGTGCTGCGGGAAGTGGACAGGTGATTATGACTACAACACGCCGCTTGACTTACGAGACCCATACCCGCAGCGCAGGGTCATGTCGATGCCAGACAACTTGCTTGAGTGATTACAGTACTGGTACTCCCTATAGTGCTATGCCCTAACTTGCTTGAGTAGAGTAGTAGAGTAGGACTCTGCTCTACTACTAGTACCGGAGGAGTAGTATATTCTAATCTAAAATAGTTACAAACTTCAATGCCCGAGCATGGAACGACTACAAACCATGCTCAAAGACCGTGTCTACGTGGTGTTTGGACTTATATGCAAAAAAAATAGCAAGATGCCCGTGCATTGCACAACACACCATCATCACCAACTCGGTTTTTCTCCACTCCTACTCCTATAAAAGACTCAGTTGGTGATGATGGAGGCGAGGAGGCGTGTTCAGCTGGGCGTGCAGCGAACGGCGCAGCACTATTCGATTTGTTATAAAAAACAAAGAAGAGTAGTAGAGATAGAGACATAGGGAGGAGCATGAGGCTGTGGGAGATAAGGATGAACGAGGCAAGGCCTTATCTGTAAATGTGGAGAGAGGTGCGGGTATCTTTTGTAAAATTGTCATAGTTGGCTTTCTATCTGTCAGATATAGATCAGACGGTCTATATCACAAGATGGCAGGCATACCATCATCACCAACTCGGTTTTCTACAAGAGTAGATAGATAGATAGAGACTAGGGAGTACTAGTAAGGACACCATCTACTGCTTCGTGTGCTGCTCCTGCGCTCCATTCGGCGGCCGCAACGTCCCCTACAGCCACTCCCTCCTGCGCTCCATTCGGTGGGCGCTATTGAAATTTGGGGAGCGCACTCTCGCGACTGCTTGCAGCCATGACTTCACCGACGACGACTTATTCCCCGACCTCGACAACCTCTTCCTCAATGACATGGGCAACAACCTCAACGCCAACGGTGCTGCTCCCGTTGCATCGTATGTGTTTCTGTCCTTCGTGTTTGAAATCGTGGTAGAATTCATGTTTCTACTCTGTATCCTACTACTATGCTAGTCCACATGATTAGTTTCATCTCTGTTATAGCCGTCATGATTTATTTTGTGCTTATTCGGATTAAATCTCGTAGTAACTTGCTCATATATTCAACTGGCGCAACGTCCCCTACAGCTACTCCCGTTTCATGGACGGCCTGGTCAATGCCGCCAAGGAGCCCTTCGTCCACTGCTATGAGTACCCGATGCCGTTTTGTGGCTCGCCGGCGGACATGGTGCATCACCTCACGGATGCGTGCAGCGGTCACTGCTGGCCCTTGGCGGAGAACATAAAGTATGAGACGTGTTACCTGTTCACCATGCCGGAGTCGCTGGAGGATCACCGTCGCCTGCTAGTCTCGGAGGAGGATGGCAGCGTCTTCCTCTTGATCATGGGCACCGGCGAGGCCCGCGCAGGCCGCCGCCCCGTCTCTGTAATGTGCATCAGGGGCGACGCTGCTGACGCTGACACTGACACGAGGCCGATGTACGGGTGCGTGGTTAGTGTTACTACCCCTCCGGGTCGCGTGGGCGGCGACACCGACCTCATCGAACGGACTTGGACTCTGGGGATCTGGGACTATCCCGCCAATGTGGACTTGGAAAACCCATGGCATCCTTTACCTGCCGATGCGGTGCACGGGGACTCCAAGGAGGTTCACCTGGACATACGCATTATCAAGTTAAATGTTGATCATTAGTCTTCGCTCAATGTAATCTGCTGTCTAAGCATGTGGAGACTTCCATGCAGGATCTTGCTCTATTGGAGTATCGCGCATGAATAAAAATGTATCCGTTTATGGTTTAGTCTAGAATCTTCCATGTATGAATTTTTACTATAGTACTGGTGAAATACTTACGATGAACCATTTCTTACATCTCCTCTGCCCCCTTGCAAGTCATCCTGATTTAATCCCTCCGTCTAGGTGTATAAGGGCATGGTTAATATTACTTAATAGTATAGCCAACTGTTGACTATAAGAAAGTGCCATGTCATCTGTAGCCAACATGTATAACAATCGATACTCAAAAACTAATTCTTAAAGATCATTTCTTGCAAAGCACAATAAGTGTTATTTCTTCACAAGTTTTAGATGCAGGTTGAACAGTTGAACGCTTTTGTTTGCAAAAGATACCTTTTTATCTATTTCACCCGGATGTTTGTGAGCTCTAGAGATGAAATAATATCCGAAGAAACCTATCGATACCCGTTACACATGACATGACCCCCACATCCTTTGTCAAAATAAACAACTCCCCGATCAATGCATTTCACTCTTCGGTGCAACGCACGAGCACCTTACTACTATAGATTAGTAAGACCAAAAATTGAACTAACATTATATATAGTACGATAAATGCTGATGCATGTCACCTAAAATTATATCATTCAAAACTATGTTCAAATACGAATCCAACGATATAGTTTTTGTTGACATGCACTAACATTTTGTCAGTTAAATCTTCAGTCAAATTCAATGGGGGATTAATAAACCACGACCGATATAGTTCAAGTGTAGAGGGCGGCGCTGTACGGGAGTCTCACCTCTCACCCCGCTCGTGGCGCGGCAGTAAAGCCGTCATATCACAAAACCCAACCACTCCCAGTAATAAGTGGCCTGGTAAAATAAACGGACAAGCAACCATCACATCCCTCCGTCTTTTTTGCTTTTCATCTCTATGCATTTACTTTCTCCGGTTCATCTCGCACACTTGATACCTAGCTACTACTCCTAGGGCCAGTTCTTTTGGTGGTTTCCCCAGCTTTTCCCACAAGACTAGTCACAGTGGAGGGTAACAATAAGGCGCCTCACTCATTTATTTGGGCTTCTAAACTACTACTCCGTCCTGGTTTATTCCTCACCATTGTAATTTGTGCTAAATTTTGACCAAAGATTTAACTGGTTTACTCCTCACCATTGCAATCCCTCCGTCTAGGTGTGTAAGTCATCTTACGAAAAAAAATCCCAAAACACTTAGGCGCGGTGCATTAGCTTCTACCTCGTTTCTTGTTTCTTGACATATCAACCAATAAGAGATAAAGAGTGTGCATGCTTTTAATGACTTGAGATATCAAATACGACATGCAGTGGTTAGTTCATTGCATGCAATACTATTAATTAGCAAATAAACATTAACGTTTCTCGTTTTCTCCTCCTCCTTGGTCACGGTGCACAGCCTAAGATAACTTACTCACCTAGACGGATGGAGTAGTGCATGTGACATGCACTAACATTTCATTGGTTAAATTTATGATCAAAATTTGACACAGATTACAATGGGGACCAATAAACCAGGACGAAGGTAGTAGTTATGGGATTACTAATCTAGAAGCCTAAAAGAACTGGCCCCTGGTACTCCTACTAGCAGTAGTACTCAAGTTGGAATTCCAATTGCACGACACAACTTGTTAGGCAAAAAATTCGATACAGGGTGTAGGAAGCGGTTTGGGAATTTGCATGCCTTTCCAACTAGTGAGATACTCCGTACAAAGTACGACAGAGAAATAACCACAGAGAAGGAAGCTAAAAGTAAACAATCAAACGAGCATTTTTGCATTTGTTTTGCATTGAATCGTTTCACAAGCTTGACTAGTGTTGTTTTTCTACTTTTACAAAAACCGCATCGTAATGTTAAAACATGCATTTGCACGTACATAAGTAATAGTAGTACTCCCTCCATCTAGTTGTATAAGTCTTCCCTCCTTCTTGGTCACGGTGCACAACCAAAGATGACTTATTGACCTAGACGGAGGGAGTAGCACAGTCTGCAAGCATATATCGAGAGAGACGTGTAGTGCGATAGTGTATAGTAAAGTTTGTGCTATATGCACGTACTTGCAAAATGCGTACAAATACACAAGGTTTCCAAACTTTCCCTTTTACATACTTAATTAAGGACGCTAAAAATTCCTGAACGTTCGGGATTTATCATTGCATTCCAAAACTAATGAGATCGCCTTACGAAACAAAAATTATACTCCTCCTAAAAGCCACAACGCTCGCAGGAGCGCTTGCGGCGCGCCATGAGTGCCCTGGTGCGCGGTCGTTTCCCAGCGCGGCCGACACAACGCCTCTTCCTCAGCCTCGCAACTCGCGGGGTGGTGATTGGCGGCTGGCCGGCGGGCGAGCGCGATCTCACCGGTGTGGTGATCCGGCGCCAACAGGTACTCCTCCTCGCTGGAAGCGTGCACCCGGTCCACGTACCGCCAAGCGTAGATGAGGCGCTTGGGCCCGACTGCACTCAGGGCGTCGACACGGGCGTCCTCCGCCACCCTCACGGCCCTCGCACGAGCCTTCTGCCAAAGCGCCAATTGCCTGACTCTCTCGGACGCGACATAGGCCTCCCAGGCAGCTTGTTCCACGGTGCACTTCTCTTCCCCGGCCTTCTTCTGCGCCTCTATTTTGGCGCGCTCTCCTAGAGGCAAAGCCTCCCACAAGGTGACATCCATTTCTTTTCAAAGCTTCTCAAGGCTGGGGGGCTCAGCGGGCGGCGCGGCGTTCTCCTCATAGCGGGGAGTCAACGCGTCCTCCGACGCGCGTGCTGGCGAGATTGGGAACGCCGACGCATCCACCTCGACGCGTCGCGGCGAGGAGTGGAACACCGACGCGTCCTCTTCGACTAGTGGCGGCGAGGAACGGAATGGCGACCTGTCGTGTCGCGGCGAGGAGCGGAACACCGACGCGTCCTCCTCGACTAGTGGAAGCGAGGAACGGAATGGCGACGCGTCGCGTAGCAGTGAGGAGCGGAACACCGACGCGTCCTCCTCGACTAGTGGCGGCGAGGAACAGAACGGCGATGCGTGACCGTCCACGCGGTGCAGCTAGGGGCTCCTAGGGCTTGGGAGGGGCGATGCCATGGTGGTCGACGTGAGAGGGAGGGGGAGGAGATAGCGATGAACGTGAACGTGAGGGGGAGGAGCTAGCGATGTCCTGGGAGGCGCAATATTTATAGTGAGCAATGGCACACCTATGTAAGATATGGACTGAGCTGCACTGACTTAACTGCAAGTCCAGTTGCATCACTGACATGTGGGCCAGACCCCTGTTGGGCCCATATGTCAGTGACCCAATGCACCTGCAGTTTAGTAACAACTACGTGGGCATATTTGTTGGAGTAAATTACGGGGGAGCGAAGGGGTGGAAATATTGCTGGTCACAACGGATTGGACGAGCGTGGGGGGAGGAGAGTCATGCATGTAGATTTTTTCACACGGGGTGGAGTGGTGGGACCGCCAGAGGGAGAAGGAGATTTTGACAGGCATATTGTTTCCACACATGGAGAGGAAAAGATTTGGAGACGAACGGGCTTCCTGCAGGTATGGGGAACAGTGCATAGTAAGTCATCTTGCATGTCGGGCTAGGTATAGTCTCAAGTCATTAAAAACATTCACGCGCCACACATGTTCATATTTTAAGGTGCACTAAATTATTGCATCCGATGATTAAGGCTGGCCATAATGGTGGTTTCTTAGCTGGTATCATGCACACGGGAATAGCAAACATGCTGATGTGTCAAAGAATTAAAGAAGAGGGGGGGGGGGGGTTAGAGTAACTAGTGTTCATGCATGCATTGGTAAACACATTTTTTTGTGAAGAACGACAACACTAGTTGAGTACTTTTGCAGACTTCAAAAACTATTCCACCGCCTCTACTATCTTGCTAAGAGTAGGTGAAATTTTTGAATCGAGCCCTTTAAACTAGAAGGGAGGTAGTGGTACTCTAATAGCTAACCTTGTTGTGATGACAAGATAGGACATGGCACGCACCTGGACGGAGGAACTAGTCTGCATTGTGCATTTAAGTTTTGTCTGAAGTCAATGTACCTCTACTTTCACCAGACTTATAGAAAAATGTGTCAACATTCACAATGTCAAATCAATATTTTTACACTCATTATAAAACGTAGTTCTTATACTCATTATAATCAGTATTGTAGATATTGATATTTTTAGTATAAATTTGGTCGTGGGATTTCATTGATGCCTATCAAAGCATGGAGGAAGCGGAGCTTAGAGCTTGCATTGCCGGTCTCTACATAGGTATTTCTCTTCATAATCCTGTAATTTTAGAGACTGATTGAGCTTTTATGGTAGCGTCTCTTGCATCGGGGGACTATGACAGGTCTGCTATGCGTGACCTGAAGATGAAAGCGTTGAGCATCTCAAAGTTGATCAACAATCTTCAATTGTCAAAGATTAGCCATTCGGCCAATAAGGTGGCACACTTAATCGCTAAGTATAGCTTTGACAATAGATTAGATGGTATTCCTGTAAATAACGTACCACCCTGTGTGGTGAATATTGTATCGAATGAGTGTACTAGTGTGGCTGGTTAATTAATATAAGGTGGTGTTCAAAAAAAGTATAAATTTGGTCAAACACTTTGCAAACGGTTGACGGGAGTAAAAAGGACCAGAGGGAGTATCATGCATGCGGAGTAGGCAAAAAAATTGCTTGTCTAAAAAAAGGCAAATTTTTTTTCTCATTTATAGCCAGTCGAAGTCTCGAAGGGTGCGACCGCGCGAGGGAGGCGAAGGTCGTGGGAGGCGTGACGTTTGACGGAATTAAGTGAAATTACATCCACGCGCCGGCATGGCGTGCGAACAGGCAGAAGCTATACCGTCAGGCCTACGATATGGGTCTAGTAGACATGACATCTAGTGGGTCCCGCATAGTTCTCGAGAACTCTTTGGGGGCTTGCAGCCGTTTATCCACCGGGCAAGCCAGCAACCCTGCGCCGTTCGCACGCCCTACTCGTCCCCGTCTTCTACCTTACAACAGTTCGCTCCTAGTCGTCCCGTCCTTTCACATTAGTTCGCTCCCAGTTTTTTTGCGGGGTACAACAGTTCAACTTCTCCTAACCCTCCTCCAAAATCCATGGCCTCCCAAATCTCCATGGTCGCCGCTGAGTACCAGGTTAGAGCCATCACCGGCGGCAGTTCATCGTCATCTACACACGTGGATCCGCGACGGTGAAAGCATGGCTTGCTCGCTTACTACACATGTTCAACAGTTCAACAGATGAGTGGGTCGTTGGGCTAGATGTTGAGTACACCACAGTCCTGGGACGAGAGAAGGATCTAAAGGACGAATAGAGGAAGAAGCCCGCCGTGATCCAGGTTTGCATACATAATGTTTGCTTGGTCTACCACATATGCCATGCCGACGTTGAGTGCCAGGATTTTAAGAACTTCCTCAAGGACAAAAGAGTGAAATTCATTACTGTAGGCTTTAAGAACGACAGGGATGTCCTGCATCAGATAGGTCTCATTGTAGGCTATCCCTTCGATCTCTAGAAGGCAAGCCTGGTGTCCTCCTCTCAACCTTCAATGCTGACCCTGGCAGCAGCCATGATTGATCCTTCGTACGCTAAACTGAAGAAAACCTCATCACGAGTTTCATCATGCATGGGAGTCGAAGACATTAGATGAACATCACATCCTGTACGCAACAATGGATGCCTACCTTTGTTTAAATATCTACAAGGGTTGGATGAAGAAGCAAAGCCCAGTGTCCAATTGAAGCAAAGAAGCGTCGGCGAAGAGGAAGAGGAATAGGGACGAGGATGAAGTCGAGGACATGGACTCGGACTCCGAGTAGGTGGCAGTGCCATCGCTCATGCTGGTTCTACTGCAGTATCAAGTGGACTAGTTTCTTAGTTTATTTTCAAGGGTGTGTTGTGCTGAGGCCCCAGCAGAACTATGTTTATGTTCTTTCTCGTTATTTGAACTCTTTAGTACGTACAGTAGTACTAGTACTATGTCTTACTACTGTTCTTCTTGTAGTTGGTACTACTGCTCGTATCTTCGTGTTCCTACTGTACTTAATACGTTCGTACTAGTAGTATAATTTGGGTCAGTCAATTTGTGAAAGAAGTTCGACGGAGCGAAGGAAGAAGACGGCAGAAGAGGTGGAAGAAGCCCTTCTAGCCATCCATGTTGCATCAAACGGCTCACATGAGTTGACTGACCCAAATTGCTCCTTCAGATTGCAGGATCCACGTGGCATTCAAAGTCTCGAAGGTAGATTCCGCGTCCGCACCCGGTTTGTGGGCTCGACGCGTGCACGGCCGGCTTCCTCCGCGACAACCACCATGCGCGCCTCCTCCGCACGGGCGGAGACGACAATGACACGTTAGTTCCTCCTCGCCGACGTGCTGGAGCACGCGCTCGTCCTCCTCTTTGTATGCTGCGTGCATAGACGCGGCTCCACCAACTGCTCGCGTGCTTGGCAGCATGGCGACATCGCGGAGGGATTGCAGACGACGTGAGCGGGCGAGCCTTCGGCTTCATGGCACAGGGATGGCGGTGACACAATGGTGATGGGCGAGAAATTGTTGGCCGGAGCAGGCGGGCGCCGGCATGCGCAACGGCGGCGGCGGCATATTGATGAGTGCGCGTGTGGGATCTTACTTTAGTTTTATATATAAGGTTGGTCAAACTTAAAAGAAAACCATACTAGTACACATAAACATTAGACTTAGGCAACGCTTTTATTAGTTAGTACCACAGCCACGATACGGAATCCTGTGCAAGTGCGTGAACCGCGACCGGTCGATTGAACAGTGCGTCACCGTGTCGCGCTCGAAGGACATCCACCAAACCTTTTTGTGTGTGTGAAAACAATCCTCGAATATTACTCAACTTTTTTTTCCTGTGAAATTTCTTGACGCTGCAATATTTCCATATATTTGAATTTAGCTCCAGTTCGTGTTTATTTGGATTTGGACGTTTTAGGTGCGCCCTAGTTTTTTAATACTGATTTTGTGTTTGTGACTGAGAGAGAACGTGTGTATGTGTCCATATGTGTGTTGTGGCGGAAGGGCAATGTGGAGACGGCGTGCATGTGATACAGACATAGAGAGGTGTGAATGTGCAAATGATCATGCATGAGTGAGACATAGACAGATGCCGATACATTGTGTATACATGAGAGAACTGTCTTCTAGTTTACTTGTGTGTGTGTGCGTGTGTGTGTGCGTGCGTGTGTGTGTGAGAGAGAGATAGAGAGAGGGAGAGAGAGAGAGACAGAGAGAGGAGCATCCATAACACAACACAACCATCTCTCTCGATTCGTCCGTCCCTCGCACGGTTGCATGCAACACATGCATCAACGCGCACATTTTGACACCCTCACCCAGCCCCTGCCCACCTCAAGGCCCGCACAATCTCTTCATGAATACCCATTTCTCTCCTTAGGTTTGTTTTCTCTCAATATCTGACACACACACACACACACACACACACACACACACACACACACACTCCCCCGAGCACACAATTCATCCCCATCCAAGGTTACACGGCGACCACTCTCGCTTGTGCTTCTTTGCACCCCAACATGCACAACACCTCAATCTTCAAAGAGGGCATCGAGCAGATCGAAGACAGCGACCACACCACGCTAGAGAATGCGGGGTCATTTGGAAGCAGGGTGATTTGACGACGGCTGACTAACTCCTCCCCCACCCTCTCTCTCTCTTGCACAAAATTACCAATCCCTCTCTCCCACACACAAAATTGTCAATCCCTCAACCCACAAGATCCTTCCCCTCTCGTCCATGTTTTTCCAGCTCTCTCATCAAACATGTTGTCTCTTCTCGTTCCACGTATACAGAATCCGGATGCACACGCATCTCATGTATATTACATGTATCCATCTTTCTCACAGACCTAACTTATTCCTCTCTCTTTCTCTCTCTATCTCGTTAGGTTTGTCTCCTACTCTCTCGTCCACATACATACAATCTTTCCCGCCCTATCTGCTCCATCTTCAAAAGCTCTCTCTGCACGTTTCATTCACACATTGGGATATGTCAAAATGTTGCTTCTATAATGGCTGATGTAGAGTTATGGTTGTTTTTGTTGCATCCTACCAAGTAATAACTATGAAATGCATTTAGATTCTCATTTGACTGGGATTATGTGAGTTTGAGCATGTTGTGAAGTACTATAGACCTTGTATACATCTTGGGATTCGACAATGATTGTAACTATTGAATTGTATAGACCATTACATTTGAAGTCAATAGCCTAATATATTTATTTCACAATTTCGACAAATGATTAGTTCACTAAAAACTAAGAAAACAAATGTGTACTCCCTCCGTTTTTATTTAAGTCCGCGTATTAGCATTGGTCAAAGTCAAGTTTTGTAAACTCTCAGAAAGCTTATAACAAAAAATATAAACATATGCAATAACAAATAAATACCATTAGATTCATTATTGAATGTACTTTCACATCATACATATTTGTTATGGTAAATGTTTATATTTTTCTATAAACTTGGTCAAACTTTAGGAAGCTTGACTTTGGTCAAACCTAATATGCAGAGTTTACTACTACTACTCGCTAGTTGCTTAGCCGAATCACTCAACACGCCACACGAGGAGTCCAGTGTCACAAAATTTTGAGGTCGGCGGGAAAATCTCCCGCGACCCTGATTCGAGCAGTGGGAAGTTACCATCATAGCCTTCGGAACAGGCCTACGGATGACGCTTGGTAGGGGGCTGTTTTCGTAACTTCAGGTTCACCCTACCCAGCCAACCCCACCCCGGCACGTAGAGTAGTACACCTGAATACTCCCCATTTTTTATCCCCACCGCAAAATAGACTTCTCCATGGCACCGCAGCCTTCGCGCTCCTTCCCTTTACATCGACGCACTCGTCCACTGCAGCGCATTTGCCTCATCGATGACCTCGTACGCCGCACTGGAGCCGGTCCACCGTCGTCATCGTACACGGAGCCTCTTCCCCGGTATCGTCTTCCACGGTCTCGGATCTGCTTCCCAGAAGCCGACGCCAAGCGCAGAAGTACCACCGTCGTGGACAATGAACTGACTCCCGTTGCCAACCATGACTCACAGAGGCTGCCGCGACCATCGTTCTCCTCCTCGATTGGTAATGTGTGTATTGAATCACTTAGCAGTACATGTGCAGTTCCAATTTTGTTCATACCTACCCTTCAAATTTCCTGGGTGCTATTGTTCCCGTAAAAGTAATTAGTTATAGCCTCCATTGTCCAACAAAATATTAGCTTGTAATTGTGTGTCGCTCCTGTATTGCGCTGTGCTTGGGTAGGATTTTCATCTGCAACCAGTAGTGTGGCAAATGATGGAAAGGTTTTTAGAACTAGCAAGATGCCCATGCGTTGCACGCATGAAGATGCATTTGTATGAGTAGTTTATCTTGTGGGAGAAAAGGATGAACGAGGGAAGGCCTTATTTGCAAATCTGGAGAGGGGTATGGGTATCTTTTTGCAAAATTCCCATTTGTTTCCTTCCTATGTGTCAGATATAAAACGGACGACCTATATTGCAAGAAAAAAAGTATAGAGAAAAAAGTAGACAGTAAAGGAAGTAGAGATAAATATTAAATATGAAATATAAAATAAATATAACAGTAGAGAAGAGAGTAGAGATAGCAGAGACGTCGGGAAAGGATCGCGCGTGCGCGGGAATAAGCGGCCGGGCGTGCGCTAGTTTTGGCGCGCGGCGTCCGACGCGCTTTATAAAATCCAACGCCCTCCCACCGCTCCGTGCCTTGCCACCGCTCTCTCCCCGCTCTGTGCCTCGCCACCGCTCTCTCCCCACTCTTTTTCGCCTCGCCGCCGCCGCGCCACAATGTCGCCGCGTCGTCGGGAAACTTGGGGATACCGCGACATCCGCGCACGCCCCTTCGGCGGCTTCTCCGCCGAGATCCGGTTCCGCGGGATGCGTCTCGGCCTCGGCAATTTTGACACCGCCAACAAGGCCGCCCGCGCGTACGACGCGGTGGCGTGGCGCCTCTGGTGCCCTCATAGAATATTGAACTTCCCCAACGTGCCGACGTAGGAGCGGGCGCAGGAGCTCGCGCCTCTGCCGCGGCTTAGCACCGATGAGGATTGTCCCGACAACCGGAGGCGGGAGTACCGTCTCGGCATCACCGAGATGGACGAGGAAGCCATGGCGCTGTGGCGCCAACACTTCCCGCAGGACATCATCAACGAGCGCGAGTTCTACGCGCAAAGGAGGGCGGAGAGGGATAAGAGGAGGGCGGAGCAAGCCGCCTATCGTGAGGACAAGCCTAGGCGAAAAGCAGACGCTCAATTCAACATGAGGCTAGGAGCAGCATCGCCCTGGGAATCTGACGACGATCGGTATCTTCACGCCTACAGTCAGACGTCGGAGGAGGACATCACCGAGGAGGAGTCGGACGACGAGGAGTAGTTGAATTATCTTTTTTTTTATCTAAATATGCTGAGAACTATCCTCTACTCTCTAGTATCTACTTCTCGATCTCAACACTGTAAACTCTTTTTTAAAGCACCGCGCGTTGCGATTCAGTTGGAGATGCTCTAACATGGCAGACGAGTGCTTTAATGTTGCCCACAAGATGCACGAGTATTACTAGTAGTATATTTTTCTTGCCATGTTGAGATTTTAAAACCACGAGTGCGAACATGCAGAGGAGCAATGAAGACCAAACACGGGATATTCGGGACATCTTCAAGGAGCGTGGGAAGTTAAAGAGGAGCTGCACCGAACCTGTAAAATGAGCTTTGGTAAGTAACACCCTTTCAATTACTTTCGTGTAGCCTCGTGTTCTTCGATGTGTATATGTTGTAGTTTCTGTTTCTCTTAAGCGTGGTGTTCTTCGATGTGTAATAAGAAGAGTCTTAATCGTCCTAATGCTTTCATTTTTAGCTTGATGTAGGAAGTGGGTGTTCTCACCTTGTAGTCTGTTTTTATATTTTTCCTTTCGAATTCACTTCTCCGAGTTCTGTTTATCTGGCTTCTACTAAATGGAGCTAGGTTGCTCTGAGTATTGATCTAAAAAAGAAGTAACTTCATGTTAGGATGTAGTTCCTGCGAGGAGGGAAGTATGGTCAACCTCGAGATCATGTTTCCAAAATGAGGCTGGATTACACACAAGGTGCCAGTTCCCTAATGATGCTGGATTAGACACAAGGTGCAAATTCCCACATGATGCTGGATTACACACAAGCCAGGTGGAGCCATCAGCTGTTCATGTCCTCGTGGCATTAGTAAAGGCTAAAAGAAAGCGTGCAGCAGCCCTTGAGAATGTAGCTGAGTTCCTGAAGAAGCGAAAAGAGCAATCAGATGCTCTCTTCACCCAAGCCAAAGAAGAGATGGAAGAAGCCAGAAATATGCTAGCAGAGGCAGAGCAGGCTAGGCATCTCCTGCTATCTAAAACTGTTTTCAATACAAAATTTCCTTCATAATAGCTAGGTTCAAATGTTTATCCAGTCAGCATGCCTGTTATGATGTCCGTGCATCTACTGATGTGGCACAAAATGTTTTTTCTTCGGGTCATGTAATAACAACAATTACTTTCCAAACAATAACAGACGAAGCATTGGACATGGTATAGTTCACGCGCAAGCCCGACATTCCAAGTTCAACTTCCACATCAAACTCATGTTCACAGATATCTGCACATTCATACATAATGTCCACAACCATGATTCACTTCAAAGACAAAAAAAATGTGAGGAGAGTTATAAATAAAGAAAAACCTCTACTAGTTCCTGCTACCAGTGCAAGCACAACAAGTCAAGACCATGCGTAAATTAATTATATTTTAGTCATTTTTTGTGTTCTAAAATGCCTGTCGGCTCGCGGAAGGACGTGTTGCCGGCACACACGCGGATTCAATGAAGGCAGGCGAGGAAGTCTTAAGCTGGTTGCACGCGGCGAGGAGGCGTGTTCAGCCGGGCCTGCAGCGAGTGCGGCCCTGTTGGCCGGCGCGCCAGTTCAATGCCTGCGCTATGAGAGGTCGCGTCCGTGTCAGAGCAATCACTCCCTCCAGTCCTTTTTTGTTTGGGTATAACAAAATATCGTTTTCCATTCACATTTTACAAGTAAAATTCATGGACAAACTTTGACCCAAAGTACGATGGGGACTAGTAAACCAGAATGGAGGTAGTAGTTTTTTTAATCAAAGAAGGGTTTCCCCTTCCGACTTTCATTACTGAAAACTAGCATCTAAATCTAAACCAAAGTATTTGCCCTAGAACTACCAGGTTCAACATCTCGCAACATAAACCCATACAACCTCCATCGCAAAAAACCCATACAACCATACGCCAAGGAGGTACGTAGTACTATGAATTCAATTTTCGGTCCATACCAATCGTTCTAAAAACTACTTACTACTTATAATGCGCCATTGAAAATCAGAACTCTTAACTCTGCTTAAAAACGATATTTTAAACATGGCTACTCGATCTGTGGCAACTGGCGAGCCACCGCGCTCCAAGTCGTTCACCTGTGGTCCCGACCATCAACTCCTACGAATCAAATTATCACGCGAGCTGACTATTACTACAAAGGTGCTCCACCATGTACCCGGTACCTGCGAATGCAGCAATCGTGCACCTAGGGTTTTAGGGTTTATTTGTTAATGTTGCCTTTACGTAACACTCATGTGTGCGAGACAGCGAGAGGCCGACTGCGTGCGTGCGCCTCTTCTCTTCGTATATGTACTCCACCGTTTGTCTTGTGTCCAAAAAATTATAATAACTACTAGCAATGTGCCAATGCATTGCCACACGATCAAAGTAGATTAATACATATCCACCGATTTGATAGAAAAAAAGTCTAGTTTTGAAATACGTATATCACTAAAAATATGTTATGTTTCACTCAAAATATATTCCTTTGGCGGTTTTGATGAGATAAGGGAGGAATGTTGTTGGTTTCAAGATTCGAGAAGTGGTATATTTCTAATTTCTACTCTTACTAGCAAGATGGCCATGCGTTGCACGGAACATCAAGATCTTGTGGGAGAAAAGGATGAACGAGGGAAGGCCTTATCTGCAAATGTGGTGAAGAGTGCGGGTAAATTGCCATATTTTCCTTCCTATCTGTCAGATATAAATCGGACGACCTACATTGCAGGATGGCAGGCCCACCATCATCACCAACTCTATTTTTATCCCTACTCTTATAAAAAGCATTGTCGGTGATGATCGTGTGCCTGCCATCCTGCAATATAGGCCGTCCGATCTATATCTGACGGATAGGAAGGAAACTATGACAATTTTGCAAAAAGATACCCACACCCCTCTCCACATTTGCAAATAAGGCCTTCCCTTGTTCATCCTTTTCCCCCACAAGATAAACTACTCATACAAATGCATCTTGAAGTTCCGTGCATCGCATGAGCATCTTGCTAGTTGTTGCAAAAAGCCCATGTGTGTGTGAGAGAGAGGGAGAGTGGAGGAGGACGGAGTGCATGTGTGACAAATACACAAGGAGTGTGTGTGCGATAGGTACCAGCTTAAAATGAGGCGATAGTGTGTGTGTGCACGATCGTGAGGGCGTGTCTCAAGAAGGGAAGAAAAATCTACATAGATACAAGGAGCGGGAGAGAGACATGTATGCGATGGTGGAAACCTATCTAGAGGCTAGCTAGTCGATAAATGTTTGTGAGAGAAATACGAGTCGGGGTGCGAAAGCGAGAGTTTTGTGTGTGTGAGAGAGAGATGGTAGTCGGGAAGGGGAGTGGAAGCAGGAGTTGTGTGTGTGTGTCTGTGAGAGAGAGAGGGAGGGACGGTAGTCGGGGTTGTCTGATCGGTAAACAAATGAATAATGTCAGTCTAGGATGGAGACGAAAAGGAGACCACAACAAATGTTGTGTCTATAGGGGAGAGAGAGAGAGAGAGTAATTTTAGTGGTATGAGTCATATGTAGAGACATATAGGGTGTGTGAGAGAATCCCATAGAGAGAAAGACAAAGTGAAAGACGAGTGGAGACTGTGTGTGTGGCGGTGAAAAAGAAAGCTTAGGTACCGAGTGATACCAGAGAATAGTAGAGACGTGAGAGATAATGAAAACCGTGTAATGTATAATGACAGGGAGAGTGTGACACTTCTCAAGGGAGACGTCGGGAGACCATGTTTGCGAGGATAGGAGAAACATGAAGTGAGCGTGCGGGTGAGCTGGAAAAAGAGAGTGATAGCTACCTGAAGGAGCATGCATGCGAGAGAGATGGGAGTGAAAGGAGTGAACAAAAAAGGGATTCAAATATTTGAATTCAAGATGATGATACATGTAATCCATACTCGAACCAAAATTGATCTATCAAACATGCATACTCATATGAATTCACCCACATCTATGTTATTTAATATGTAGATATTACTAATCCATACATTTTAGTAGAACATAATTTGGTTAATTTTTTTCGAATTCAACCTTAAGATTTCGAGATCGTTGTATTTGTAAATCATATTATACATATAAAGGAGCAGAATTCTTTGTTGTGCTTTTGAAAGTATATATAAAAAAATGATGTATATAGAATGTAATTCCAATTGAAAATGGATCCCGCCCAAAAAAATATAGAATACAAACGGGATTCGAATTGAGTTGGCACGGTAAACGCGCACTCTGCAAAATTTGAACGAAGCGGGGAAAGTCGCAGTAACCGCCTGAAACCAAAATCCGCGAGATGGAAATCACTACTGCCTATCCCTGCCACGCAAAGCCTATCTGCTGGATTTCTATAGGTTTCGTTAGGGGTAGGTTTGTAATTTCACCCAAACATGACGTAACCGCCTCTCACCCGGATTCATACACGGTGGGAGCCAAAACACAGTATGTCCTCGGCCGAAATAGACTCCCTCCCTGATTCATATTCATACACGGTGGGCGCCAAAAACAAACTCTCGTCGGCAAATATTCGGTGTATGCGAGATTACCGTCCTATCCCCAACCGACTAATGTTGCTGTGATGTAGTAGAAATTTGAAACGGGGGCTAAGTTTGTAAATTTCCTCGCATTTGAGATAAGCGCCCCCTGAATACATGGTTCCCCCTTCCTCTCTACCTCCCTTTTCCCCATTCGTACTCCGTGGGCGCCAAAACACCCTCTCCACCCCACCCTCCTCCGTCTACCGCCGTCCGCCACCCCATCCACCACCGTCCTCCTCCACCATGCCGGAGCTGATACCCCGACGCCGCCGTCCATTACAAGAGATCGACCTCTCTCATCCACGCCTTCGGACCGGGATCCTTGCATCCCGTCCTCTCGCTTCATCCCCGCCGTCGTCCACCTTGCCGGCGCCGCTCCTACGACCGTCTCATCCACCGCGCCCCGTCACCACCGTCTACCCTCCTAGATCTGCTTCCATGCTGCCAACAGCCATCGCTACCGCAACACCATCAAATTCTCAGCAGATGTGTACACGACGCCGCACCAGAGGTGATACTCTTTCGTATCTGCTCAACTTATTTATCGCAGCAAGAAAATAGATCGCCACTGCTTTACTCTGATTTCTTGTCTTGGTTGCGAAGTTGCCTTTGTCCAGTTTGCACCTCCAAATCTGCCATGGCATGCTCAACACTATACTCCCAATGCTTATGGTTTTCCCCTTTTATATTCCACACTAGTTAAATCATAGTAGAATAAAATTCAAAATTGGGTCAGTCAATTTTTCAGAGCTCGCCGGAGTTTGCCGGTGCGATCGAAGGGGCTCGGGTGGTTGTGGGGCCTCGCCGAATGAAGAAAACTCGACACGGGTGGGGGTTGGGGCGGGGGTGGGGGGAGGGGGTGGCGGAGGAACACATGCGGTGGGGGTCGGTGGTCCGGTCAGTGGCCCATGCGGTGTTCTGTATGGGAAGAATCAGAGATGAGGAAGAAGAAGGGTTAGGAGACGTAGGATCTTCATCCAACCGCCTGAAATGGTCGAGAGACATTTGGGAGTTGCATTCTTAATGCGCTCTGGTTCATCATGTGTGGGCACTGCGCAACCAACATTTTATTATCCAAAATCTGCTTGCTCTTCTTTACCATGTTCCTCTTCCATTCTTCTTTAATATGTACTCTCTCCGTTCCTAAATACAAGTCTTTGTATAGATTCCACCATGGACTACATATGGAGCAAAATGAGTGAATCTACACTCTAAAATGTATCTTGATACATCAGTATGTGATCCATAGTGGAAATCTCTACCAAGACTCATATTTCGGAATGGAGGGAGTATGATAGTAGTAGTAGTACAGTATGTTCCTTGTACTAAAGATGAGCAGGGACATTTGCAGTGTAGAGGTCTATACAGTCAGTTGTGATGGACACTTTGAGCCTCTTTGATTCATAGGATCTTGTAAACATAGGAATAGGATTTGTAGTGGCCTGCCCACTTGAATCCTATAAGAATAGCAAGGAAATGCGGGGAGCTGTGTCGCCTTTGAGAGTTACACTGATATTAATAGTACCGCACCTTCACTTGAAGAGAGCAGGTATCCAAAGCCTTTCTAGCCGTACCGGCAATACTAGCACATATATTCCAGCAAGTTCCACTTTGCTGATTTTACTCTGATGCTTAAGGTTTTTCCGTTATATCTACACTATGATCTGTGTAGCTGCTTTGTGTCGCACTAGCAGTAGTCCACTCTTGAAGCTAAACACTGCAATGACTTACAAAATTGGCACCAAGGCACTGAGTGCCATTCTGGATGCAATGAAACTCATACGCTCCCCACCTGTTGACTCTTGTTCAGAATATGATCCTAATGACAATTCTAACCTCGAGGAGTCAAAGGCAGATGGCCTGTCCTGTTCACCCATCAAGGTGCCTGTTCTAGTTTGGCAATGTTTTATTGATTGCGGGTATCTTGCATATGTTGTCTTGCATTTCTTCTACTTTGTTGCACCGCCATCTGCTTAGTTTACTCATCATATATGTCGAGATGCCATGCCCATCCATTACCAATACATATTCCGTCTGTCATCATACCATGTTTTTCCACTCAAATGCTGTTCTTGTGCATCAGACATAAAAAAAGAACAGGGTGATTGCCGAACCTGAAGGAGCACCAGCAAAGTCCTTGAAAAACGTGGTGGTGCCGGAGAAATCAGACAGCACCCCACTTATATTGGCTGTACAACCAGTGACACAAAACGTAGGACTGACTCCAGCAGACTGTACCCGTACTTCACTGGCCACACCACTAGCCCCACCACACAGGACCTGCACTCCAGCAAAAGGTATATCGATTTCATTTGCCATAGCACCAGCTATACCACAGAAAAATCCCACTCCAGCAAAAAGTACAACAAGTCCACCGGCCAAAGACCTATCCCAACTGCAGAGACGGCCAATTCATGCAGATTGGAACCCCATTCCATTTATTCCCAGTTTAAAAGACAATTCTTTCAATGTTGTTAGGGACTACGTGCATATATTCCCATCATGGGAAGATTATTGTGAAGACAAACACCATTTTCACATCTTCCTGTCCAACTTACGTGTAAGTGCTATTATTCATGGTTATTATTTTCCTGTTTTCTGCTGATTGAACACATCAATGATTTACATTACATTGTTGTAACTAGGCGAGGGTCAATCTGGATAGTCATGACGAGCAAAGCTTGCCTGTGCTTTTTCAAGGAAGCATTGCAGCAGTATCGGTGTTACCTGAGGAAATCACACTTTGATGGCAAGTCTATAAACGAATTTCTAGTGAAGTCTCCTGTGCTAAATTTAGAAGGCACTAAATGGAAAAACCTTGTTATGCACTGGTCTCGTTCCCAGGATGAGGTACTGTCTATGAAATCACATGACAATTTGAACTTCTACTTTTCCGCATGTGCCTTACGGATCTTTTTTGCAGGAAATCTGCTCGAAGAAGAATTCCGGTTTGAAAAGAACGACAGGACATCGCAAATATGCTGCCTGTCGTGGTACTAAGACTGACAGTAGAATGGGGGGTAGGTATGGAGAGGCAAGATCCTAGCTATGGAGCAGTTGTATACGCAAGGGATTTACGAGTTCAGGCCCTTCTCGGAGGAAGTAATAGCCCTACGTCTCGGAGCCCGGGGGCGGTCGACTGGATTATATGCGTATGAGTTACAGGGGTGCGAACCCTTTACACTGAGGAGGGGGGTGGCTTATATAGTGTCTGCTAGACCCCTCCGTCCCTCAGTTATGCAGGGTTTAAAGTACATAAAGGATTGGCGTTACTAGTAACGCCCTACATAAGGTGTCATCATGGCCATAAAGACTACTTAATTACAGACCATTTGGGTACAGAGTGGCTCTTAATCTCCTGGTGGTCGAGTGAGTCTTCATGGTCGAGTGCCTTCGAGTCTGTCGAGTGGAATCACTCTTGGTCGACTGGAAGGCAGCTTCTTCTGAAGATGTCCTTGGGGAGGGTACTTTGGACAGGTCCATGACCCTACCCTAGGTACATGACTTCATCATTAGCCCCCGAATGGATCGAGGGTTGAGTGAGGAAGGAGTTGATAATCTTTCCGACCTATTTTTGTGTTCCGAGCATGTCTCATCCTGGATCAATGACCTTTTTTAATGATGACATCAACTTTTCTTTCAGTCGCCTTGATCCATTCTTTTCTTCTGTCGAGTGAACTTTTGACCTTGGTGAACTTCCGAGCGACGGATCGTAGGAAATCTACTGTCTGACAGGTTGCTCTGCTGTTAGCGGATTTTGTGGGATCCGAATTTTGGGAAGCGCGCGAAGCGGGGTGGACCGCGGTACTCGGATGGGATAAGGCGTAGACGCCTCGATTCCTGCACCGCCTTTTTCGCCACGTATCACGCGCGCGACTGTTTCGGGATTTGACAGGACTGCCCGGGCCTACCTGTCAGCCACTCGGAAGCGTCCCTATGTAAGGCGCCGGGCGAGGGTTTTTGAACAGTGCATCTCCATTCCCCTCTCCGCCTTCCTCACCCCCGTCTGCTGCGCTCGCTTTTGCCTCCGCCCATCCATTCCTTGTGTGCCTTGCCAGCGACGATGGTGAAGGAGAAGACGACGGCCTTGGAGCGAGCGAAGAAGGCGACGGCGACGGCGAAAGCAAAGGGAAGAGCGACCAGTCAGGGTGGATCTTTGTCGAGGTCCCGCCTGCCACAAGGTTGGGTCCAAGGAGATTGGATCCACTCGACCATCACCCAGGAGGATCTCAACGACCTGGCCAATGAGGGACTGATCTCTCATGGGTCAGCAAGACTTCTGGGGACCGAGTGGCAACCGCAGCCACAGGAGGGTGAGTGTGTTCTCCTAGCCACTCATGTAGATCGCGGATTCTCCCTGCCACCGAGTCTTTTCTTCCGAGGGTTTCTGAACTTCTTTGGGGCACAACTCCACCATTTCACTCCCAATTCCATTGCCTATCTTGCTGCTTTCGTGTCCATGTGCGAAAACTTCCTGGGTTGTCGACCGCACTGGGGTCTCTTTAAGCACATATTCACCTGTCGCTCACAGACGGTGAAAAAGGCGAGTCCGGATGATGAGAGGACAAAGGTTATCCAGATGTGCAGGGGTCTTGGGATCCAAATGAGGAGTAAGAGTGCTTTTCCGGCCATGACCCTTCCTGAGTCGGTTAGAGGGTGGCAGTCGACATGGTTCTACTGCCAAGACGAGTCGACGCCGGGGCAGTCGACTGGTCTCCCTCCGTTCTCCATGGATCGAGTGAACAAACCCTCTTCTCTGAAGGTGCTCCCTGAGGAGAAAGCTCAGGTAAAAATGTTGATGGAGCGCGTAGTCCAGCTCATTCGGGACGGAGTGACGGGTATGGACCTTCTGGAGGTCTTCCTTCGATGGCGTATTCAACCACTTCAATACCGAGGCCACCCGATGTGGCTGTACTGTGGTACTGAAGACACCACTCGGGTCCATCCAGAAGTAGTCAACGATGCCACACTGGAGAGGTGGATGGCCGCCATCACAGGGAATAAGGACAACCCTCGAGGGGCTAGGAGGATCCCCCACTCGGCCATACCTACCAACCGGACACGGTATGACTGCTTATCCCCAGTTGTGATCTTGTTTTATTCATTCTGTTTCACTGCATATCGGTCGATTGACCTTTGCCTTGTTTTGTTGTCTGTCAGGCCACCACTGAGTTGTACTCGATGCCTAATGGAGCGCAAGCACCGACTGAGGAGGAGGAAGGAAGTGGGGTTGAAAGCCCGGAGTAGTGGGATTCGGATGCTGATGACGACGATGAAGATGCTGACTCTGTTGAGGAGGAAGAGGAGGAGGAGGAGGAGGAAGTTGCACCTCCTTGTTCGGAAAGACGCTCAAAGCTTGTCCATGATCCTGCAGCCGAGCGTGGTAAGGGGGTTGCGCCCGTCACGCAGTCGACCAAGCGTCCTCGGACGACTTCTCCGGTGCCGACTGAGAAAGCTCCAAAGCAATCTCGAGTGGCGCCGTCGAAGCCGGCGAAGGTCTTGCCGAAGATGAAGATGGTGATCCCCACTATCTCAGGGTAATGGTGTAACTTGAGTTTTCCCGTTTCACATGAATTTATTCTTGGCCGACTCATGAGCTGATCGACTGACTTCTGGAGCTGCAGTGCTACTACTTCTGATACCTCGGCCAGGGCTGAAGATCACGAGATGGAAGATGCTGTCACTTCAAAACCTGGTATGACTTTTGTAGTTCCGTCTTCAGTCGGTTGGCTCTTTGTCTCTAATTTTGATTCTTTTCTGCAGCTCCATTTAACGTTGTTATTGACCTTCCTGACGATGATGACGAGGAACCACTGAGGCAGAGGAGGAACAGGAAAGCGTCTGTTGGCAAGGCGACTCAGGACGTGTCAGCACCCGAGACGTTGGTCGTGGAGGGGGACAACGTCACTCGGCCTACCGTATCCTTTGCGGTGCCACTGATGAGTGCTCGCCCTTCGTCGTTGAGTGCTGCTCAGCCTTCACTTTTCTCGACCCACCACGTCCCAGAGGACCAAGCCGGTGCTGCTAAAGAAGCAATACGCCAGGCAGGGGTCATGATGGAGCAAGTGAAGGCAATCCGAGACGCCAGTCAGGCAGCTTATGACGCCAGTTTAGCTCTTCAGAGTAATGTTCAGGTTAGTCGGTCATCGCCTGTTCTGTTAGGATATGATATCTGAAAATCCTTCTCTCTGAAGATTTTAGTATCTGTCGTACACCCACTGGGTGTGTTGATTTGAAATTCTGGATTAGTGGGGGCACGCCGAGTGCACCCACTGGGTGTAGTCCCCAAGGCTATGGTGGACTGCCAGCAGTCGACCATAGTCTTTATGTCTTAAGCTTTTTCTTGACTCGATTAGGTCGAATGGATTCATAGACCGGTGGGGGCACGCTGAGTGCACCCACTGGGTGTAGTCCTCGAGACTGTGGTCGACTGCTGGCAGTCAACTACAGTCTGAAGATAACCTCTTTTTTTTGCTATTTGTTGTTCGACTAATCGACTCTAACTGAAAGAACTAGTGGGGGCACGCTGAGTGCACCCACTGGGTGTAGTCCCCGAGACTATGGTCGAATGTTTATATTCGGCTGTAGTCTTAGAAACACTATGATTTTTCCTTAGTCACTCGGAAGTGAACTATCTTTGACATCTGTCGATTGGTTCTTCGCAGAAATCTTGCGAGCTTGCAGCTCGTTACACTGAGTTGGAGAACAAGCAAATCCAGCTCGAGCTTGATCTGAAACTGGTCCAGGAGAACATTACGAAGTCAAAGGAGGAGGCAAAAGGTATGTTTGGTGAGAACCTCGACGACTGCTTTTGCCTCTCGTCCATTTCAGAGTCTGATCTCACTGTGACTTTGCAGACAAACTGAGGGATGCTCTGAAGAAGAAAGACCTTGACTTGGCTGAGATGCAGAAAGCGGCTTTAGAGAAGACCAAGCTCGCAGATGAGAAGCTGGCTTCAATCACCAAGCTTGAAGAGGAACATACCAATCTGAAAGCTGCTCTTGATGCGGCCAACAAGGAGGTCAGTCGACTGAAGAGTGACAAGATTGCCTTGAGTGACAAGGCCAGTGAGTTGGTGGGAAAGAAGAATGATCTGGAGGCTTATCTGGGAGGACTCGCCAAGAAGCTATTTCCTCATGCTTGAAGGTAATCTTTTGTATCAAATAGACGTTTTAACTATGATCTCGCCATCAGACTGCTGCCTTGACTTTGGGGTTGTGCTTGCAGAGTTCTGCCAGAACTTTGAAGAGGAGACTGGTCGACTGGAAATAAACCTGGATCCCATCAACTCTCCTGTGAAAGACGAAGTCGCTATGAATGTGCTCCGACTTGAATCTCGCGTTGTTGCTGTTGTTGACTATCTCGCAAGGCTGAAGGTCGCAACTTCCCGCATCGACACAACACTCTGGCCAAGAGTGACGCTTCAGAATGACCTCGAGTCTCTGATGATTCGACTGAACGAGGTTCCAAGTCGAGTGCAGGAATGGAAGAAGTCTTCTGCCAGGTGCGGCACGGATGTTGCTATGTCTCTGGCCCGTGTTCACTGCAAGGAGGCGCGCGAGGACAAGCTGGCAGCCCTTAAGGTGGCCAATACCAAGAAGCATGATTTCTGATCTTTCATGGAGACCTTCATCGTTGCTGCCACTCGGATTGCAGATTGAATCGACCTGGACGAATTTGTTGCGCCCTCCAGCCCTCTGCAAGAGGGGTAAAAAACTTCTGTGCTTGATACTTTAAATTTGCCTTGGTATGCCTAGTGATTTTTGTAACCGATAAACCTTAACGGGCTTAGCGCCTGAGCACTTTCGGTTCCGCAAGACGTTATCTGAGCTTGAATTCGACGTTGAATGTGTTGGCATCTGGTATGAAGCGTCTTTTGCAGGCTGGGATGAAGCACTTATTGCAATCGACTTGTTCTTCAACACACTTAGGCGAGCACTGGGCTGCAGCTAAGCCTCCGAGTGGGAGGTCTGCACTCCACTCGGTAGGATTTTCAAAAACTTAGACGTGCGCTGGGCTGCAGCTAAGCCCCCGAGTGGGAGGTCTGCTCTCCACTCGGTAGGATTTTCAAAAACTTAGGCGAGCGCTGGGCTGCAGCTAAGCCCCCGAGTGGGAGGTCTGCTCTCCACTCGGTAGGATTTTCAAAAACTTAGGCGAGCACTGGGCTGCAGCTAAGCCCCCGAGTGGGAGGTCTGCTCTCCACTCGGCAGGATTTTCAAAAACTTAGGCGAGCGCTGGGCTGCAGCTAAGCCCCCGAGTGGGAGGTCTGCTCTCCACTCGGCAGGATTTTCAAAAACTTAGGCGAGCGCTGGGCTGCAGCTAAGCCCCCGAGTGGGAGGTCTGCTCTCCACTCGGTAGGATTTTCAAAAACTTAGACGAGCGCTGGGCTGCAGCTAAGCCCCCGAGTGGGAGGTCTGCTCTCCACTCAGTAGGATTTTCAAAAACTTAGGCGAGCGCTGGGCTGCAGCTAAGCCCCCGAGTGGGAGGTCTGCTCTCCACTCGATAGGATTTTCAAAAACTTAGGCGAGCCCTGGGCTGCAGCTAAGCCCCCGAGTGGGAGGTCTGCTCTCCACTCGGTAGGATTTTCAAAAACTTAGGCGAGCGCTGGGCTGCAGCTAAGCCCCCGAGTAGGAGGTCTGCTCTCCACTCGGTAGGATTTTCAGAAACTTAGGCAAGCGCTGGGCTGTAGCTAAGCCCCCGAGTGGGAGGTCTGCTCTCCACTCGATAGGATTTTTGCGGCGTTTCTCTGAGGAAGAAGGCATCAATCGACCTGCACCTTGTCCTCCTTGTGGAGAGCACAATATACTTGTGGCGTAGCTCGGAAGAAGAGAGTAGCAGTCGACCTGCACCTCGTCTTCCTTGTGGAGCACACGTTATACTTGTGGCGTAGCTCGGAAGAAGAGGGTAGCAGTCGACCTACACCTCGTCTTCCTTGTAGAGCGCACGTTATACTTGTACTTATGCAAGCGCTATGCTGTAGCTAAGCCCCCGAGTGGGAGGCTGGCTCACCACTTGGTAGGATTTTATTGAAACTTAGGCGAGTACTTGGACTGCAGCTAAGCCTCCGAGCGGGAGGCTGGCTCACCACTCGGTAGGATTTTATTAAAACTTAGGCGAGTACTTGGACTGCAGCTAAGCCTCCGAGTGGGAGGCTGGCTCACCACTCGGTAGGATTTTAAAGTACTTAGGCGAAACGGATTCGCAGCTAAGCCCCTGAGTGGGAGGCTGGCTCACCACTCGGCAAGGATTTTTTTACAAACTTAGGCGAAACGGATTCACAGCTAAGCCACCCACTGGGGGGAAATTTTATTGAACAAACAAAAGTGACGACAATCACTGGGAAAATTATAACACTATTGTCTTTTGAAAAATGAACTACAGAAGTGCTTTTATTACATTTCCGAGCAGCTACTTAAGTGTAAAAGGGGTGGAGCAGCTCCGCGTTCCAAGCTCGGGGCTCGTCGATCTTGTGCTCGACGTTGTAAAGATAGTACACTCCGTTGTGGAGAACCTTGGTGACGATGAAGGGACCTTCCCAAGAAGGAGCGAGCTTGTGTGGTTTCTGCTGATCCACTCGGAGAACCAAATCTCCTTCCTGAAAGGGTCGACTCTTCACGTTTTTGGCGTGGAAGCGATGCAAGTCTTGCTGGTAAATGGTCGATCAGATCAGAGCCATCTCCCTTTCTTCCTCTAGAAGGTCGAATGCATCCTGCCGTGCTTGTTCTGCTTCAGCTTCGGTGTAGAGCTCGACTCGAGGAGCGTTGTGAAGCAGGTCACTCGGCAAGACCGCTTCAGCTCCGTAGACCAAGAAGAACGGAGTTCTCCCAGTCGACCGATTAGGCGTGGTCCTTAACCCCCAAAGCACCGAGGGAAGTTCATCGACCCATGCTCCAGCCGCATGCTTGAGATCACGCATCAGTCGGGGTTTCAACCCTTTGAGAATCAAGCCATTGGCCTGCTCTGCTTGTCCATTCAACTGAGGATGAGTGACTAAAGCATAGTCGACTCGTGTGCCCTGAGATGTGCAGAACGCCCTGAATTCCTCCAAATCGAAGTTCGACCCATTATCAGTGATGATGCTATGTGGGACTCCATATCTGAATATCAACTCTCTGATGAAGCTGACAGCGGTGCCGGCATCAAGGTTCTTGATGGGTTTAGCCTCAATCCACTTGGTGAACTTGTCGACTGCTACCAGCACATGTGTGAAACCGCTTCTGCCTATTCTCAAGGGTCCAACCATATCCAATCCCCATACTGCGAAGGGCCAGACGAGTGGTATGGTCTTCAAAGCCGAGGCGGGCTTGTGTGACATATTGGAGTAAAATTGACATCCCTCACACTTGTCGACTATCTCCTTTGCCATTTCATTTGCTCTTGGCCAGTAAAATCCGGCTCGGTATGCTTTGGCTATGATGGTCCGAGAGGACGCATGATGGCCACAGGTCCCCGAGTGGATGTCGTCAAGGATTATTCGACCTTCTTCTGGCGTTATGCATTTCTGACCAAGTCCAGTCGCGCTTTCTCTGTACAACTGTCCCCTTATCACGGTAAAGGCCTTAGATCAACGGACGATCTGTCGAGCCTCCTCTTCATCCTCTGGGAGCTCTATCCTTAAGATATACGTGATATACGGCACTGTCCAATCGGGAGTGATCACCAGAACTTCCATGATCAGATCGACCACTGCTGGAACTTCAACAATAGTCAGATCCATGACACTTTTAAGCTGCGGAGCTTCTTCGGTAAAAGGATCTTCTTTGACTGATGGAGTATGGATATGCTCCAAGAACACATCACTGGGAATGGCTTCTCTCTTGGAACCTATCTTCACCAAATCATCAGCTGCTTGATTCTTCAGTCGGGGTATATGGTGGAGCTCTAATCCCTCGAATTTCTTTTCAAGCTTCCTCACTGCATTGCAGTATCCAGTGATGGCTGGGCTTCTAACGTCCCACTCCTTCATCACCTGATTGACCACCAAATCTGAGTCGCCATCAACCATAAGGCGACAGACGCCGAGTGAAATGGCCATGCGCAACCCATACAAAAGTGCTTCATATTCTGCTTCATTATTGGAGGAATCAAAGTGGATCTGGAGCACATATCTGAGCTTATCTCCTCGGGGGAAAACCAAAACTACCCCAGCACCGGAACCATTTAACATCTTAGAGCCATCAAAGAACATGGTCCAATGCTCGAGTGAACTTGAGTCGGCTGCTGTTGTTCAATCCACTCGGCAAGGAAATCTGCTATCGCCTGGGACTTAATGGCTTTCTTTGCCTCAAACTTGATATCAAGGGGAAGGAGTTCAATCGCCCATTTCGCCACTCGACCAGTTGCATCTCTGTTGTGCAGAATCTCTGACAGTGGGGCGTCGCTGATGACTATAATGGAATGATCAGAGAAATAATGAGCAACCTTCTTCGTGGTCATGTAGATCCCATACACAAGCTTCTGATAATGAGGATATCTTTGCTTCGATGGAGTCAAAACTTCGGAGAGATAATACACTGGGCGCTGAACTTTGAAGGCTTTCCCTTCTTCTTCCCGCTCGACCGTAAGTACTGTACTGGCGACTTGTCCTGTGGCTGCAATATAAAGCAATAGAGGCTCTTTGCTGATTGGAGCAGCAAGCATCGGCTGGGTGGAGAGCAGAGCTTTTAGCTCGGCAAACGCTGCATCAGCTTCTGGAGTCCACTCGAACTTGTCTGCCTTCTTCATCAGTCGGTAAAGAGGCAATGCCTTTTCACCGAGGTGGGAGATGAATCGACTTAACGCGGCCAAGCATCCAGTAAGCTTCTGGACATCATGCACACGCACAGGGCATTTCATTCAGAGTATGGTGCCAACCTTTTCTGGGTTAGCGTCGATTCCTCGTTCTGAAATGAGAAAACCGAGTAACTTTCCACCAGGAACTCCGAATGTGCACTTTGATGGATTAAGCTTGATATCATACCTCCTGAGATTGGCAAATGTTTCAGCAAGGTCAGTCAACAACCCTTTCGTGACTTGACCACGATATCATCCATGTACGCTTCCACATTCCGACTGATTTGAGTGAGTAAACACTTTTGAATCATCCGCATGAATGTGGCTCCGGCATTCTTGAGACCGAATGGCATGGTGACATAGCAGAAGCACCCGAATGGAGTGATGAAAGCTGTTTTGATCTCGTCGGGTCCATACAGATGGATCTGATGGTACCCTGAATAGGCGTCTAGAAAAGACAATCTCTCACATCCCGCAGTCGAGTCGACAATTTGGTCGATGCGAGGGAGAGGAAAATGATCTTTCGGGCAGGCCCGATTGATATGTTTGAAATCAATGCACATGCGAAGTGACTTGTCCTTCTTGGGGACCATGACAACATTGGCGAGCCACTCGTAGTGGTATTTCTCCCGGATGAACTCTGCTGCCAGGAGTCGAGCCACCTCCTCGCCAATGGCCTTTCTCTTCTGGACGGCGGACCGTCAAAGATGTTGTTTGCCAGGTTTTGCTTTTGAGTCGACTCTTAAACGATGCTCAGCCAGCCCCCTGGGAACACCCAGCATGTCAGCAGGCTTCCATGCAAAGATGTCCCAGTTCTCACGGAGGAACTGGATGAGCACTTCTTCCTATTTAGAGTCGAGTGTTGTGGAAATATGGGTCGGAGCTGCGCTGGAGTCAGTCGAGTGAATGTGAACGGGCTTCGTCTCACCAGATGACTGGAACGCTAACTCTGTGGCGGGCTTCTTGGCCTGCAACAAATCACTCGAATCTGCATTTTTCTTGTATTCCTCTAGCTCTACAACTGTTATCTGGGAATCGGCAATCTTCGAGCCTTTCTGAAAACACTCTTCTGCCTTCTTCCGATTGCCAGTGATAGTGATCACGCCTTTGGGGCCGGGCATCTTCAATTTGAGGTACACGTAACATGGTCGAGCCATGAACCATGCATAAGCTGGTCTCCCCAAAATAGCATGGTAAGCGCTCTGAAAATCCACGACTTCAAATGTTAGCTTCTCTTTGCGGAAATGCTTTGAGTCGCCGAACACCACGTTTAGAGCTATTTGGCCGAGTGACTCAGCCTTCTTTCCAGATATAACTCCATGAAAACTCATGTTGCTAGCACTGAGTCTGGACATCGGAATGCCCATTCCCTTTAGCGTCTCCGCATACAATATATTCAGTCCACTACCACCATCCATCAGCACCTTCGTCAGTCGAGTGCCTTCGACGACCGGGTCGACCACCAAAGCTTGCCTCCCAGGGGTGGCTATATGAGTCAGGTGGTCGGACTGGTCGAACGTAATGGGAGTTTGAGACCATCTCAGATAGCTTGGTGTCGCCGGGGTGACCATATTTACCTCACGGTTGATAACTTTCAATCGACTTTTGCTCTCTACATCAGCAAAAATCATCAGGGTGGAATTGACATGAGGATATCCTCCATCACTGTCCTCCTTGTCCTCAGCCTTGTCCGACTCCTTTTCCTTGTCCTTGGGCTGTTTTCCTTAAAACTGCTGGATTAAGAGCCGGCACTGGCGAGTGGTATGTTTCGGGTAGATGAAGTTACCCTCTTCGTCTTTCTTCGTGTGGATGTGACACGGCAGATTCATCACGTCATTTCCTTCATTATCCTTTACCTTCTTGGGGTTCCAGGATCCTTTGGGCTTCCCTTTGAATTTACCCTGAGTCACGGCCAGGGCCTCTCCAGGGGCAGCTGGCTTGGCTTTCCGCTTCTGCTTCCGACTAGAGTTTCCTTTTTCCGACTGACTCGGCTTGTACTTGCCACTCCGGAGTCTATCCTCTTCTTCACCATTGGCGTACTTGGTGGCGATTTCCATCGTTTGACTCAGGGTCATATCTCCGGTCCGACCAAACTTCAAACTTAACTCTCTATTCTTGACGCCATCCTTGAAGGCACAGACCGCTTGATGATCAGACACATTCTCCACGGTATGATGCAAAGTGATCCATCTTTGGATGTAATCTCTTAGGGTTTCATTCGACTTTTGCACGCAGACTTGCAGCTCTGTCAATCCGGCTGGTCGCTTGCAAGTTCCCTCGAATGTCCTGATGAACACTCGGGAAAGATCTTCCCAAGTGTAAATGCTGCTAGGGGCTAACTGATTCAACCACGCCCTGGCCGAACCCTCCAACATGAGTGGTAAGTGTTTCATGGCCACCTCATCATTACCGCCGCCAATCTGTATCGCCACTCGGTAGTCTTCAAGCCAGGTTTCAGGCTTGGACTCACCGGTGAACTTACTTACGCCAGTCGCCAACCTGAAGTTGGGGGGATCACTGCGGCTCTGATGGCTCTGCTAAAACATTCTGGGCCTGAAACATGGACTCGGCTGCTAGTGGGTGCATCTCTGTCGTGGCCACCTCGATGAGCTCTGTTCCGATCAGCCAAACCTTGCATGATGATGGATCTTGCGTCAAAGCCTGGTTCCCTGGGGTCGACCGGAGCTTTTCGCCGAACACTGAGCTGGTGCCTGTCATCTTGCTGCCGATGGGCGTAAGACCCACCCCTTGGGGAAGGAGTAGGCACTCGATGCCGATCATCACGATCGAATCGGTCATCATACTGGTCACGTTGACCTTCACGTCCCTCGCGCCGCAGAGGCGATCTTGGGCTATGAGCCGACTGAACTATATTCGCAGCAACAGATCGACTGTGAATCCTGTTGCGTGACTGTGACACAACTGAATTCTGATCTCCTGCTTCCCGGAGCAAATCCCTGATCTGCATTAAGCCTCTGCGAGCCTCCGACTGAGAGGGCTGGATTGACTCTGCTATACGGGCAGCAGCTACTAAATACTGAATAGGTGTTCGATATACCTGAGTTGGTTGCGGAAAGAGTTGACGTTGACTGGAGTCGGGTACTCGTTGTCGCGCGCGTTCATCGAGTGCTCGCTGGAGGTTCTCCAGTCGAGTGCGTTCAGCCAAGTTGGCCAAACGTGCCTCCTCCAAGGCGCGAGCCTCGGGAGTTTCTCCTGCGATGGGAGTATGCAGGGCATCCATGTTCCGGCGTAGAAGATCTTCCCTCTGCAGAGAAGTGAGCGGCTCGGGTTGATATTCCTCGTGGGCCTGAGCGGGGTCGCCTCCGCCGTCTATCCCGTCGGTGCGAGGGAAGCCGGGAGGGCTACGAGGCCCATTGACCATCAGAACCTCCGCCGCCGGATCACTGCTGTCGCACTCGAATGCAGTCTCTACAGAGCCAGTCGACAGATCGAATAGGCCGTAGAGAGATTCGTCGGGCTCGATTGCCGTGACTTGGGTGGTGGCCGATTGGTGAGCCACTGCGTGTCTCACCCACCACTGAAACCTCGACCGACCAGAGCGCTTGCGCTGGCGGGAGACAGGGAGGGAGGACGACGCAAGAGTCGACCGATACAGAGTCGATGGTTGCCGCAGTAGGACGCCGCGGACACACGCCCGAAAATGCATCGCACCTCGGACGGGGAGCGCGTCAATGTGGAGTGGAGCCTCTTGGAGCCAAGCGGAGTCGTCGGCGATGAAGGTGAGGGCTCCGAGACGGATCTCGCGGCCCTCGACCAGAACTCCGCCAGAATTCATGATGAAGGCAATCGGAACAATTGCAACTTCTCCAAAAAGTCGCTAAGACACCTGCCCCACGGTGGGCGCCAACTGTCGTGGTACTAAGACTGACAGTAGAATGGGGGGTAGGTATGGAGAGGCAAGATCCTAGCTATGGAGCAGTTGTATACGCAAGGGATTTACGAGTTCAGGCCCTTCTCAGAGGAAGTAATAGCCCTACGTCTCGGAGCCCGGAGGCGGTCGATTGGATTATATGCGTATGAGTTACAGGGGTGCGAACCCTTTACACTGAGGAGGGGGTGGCTTATATAGTGTCTGCCAGACCCCTCTGGCCCTCAGTTATGCAGGGTTTAAAGTACATAAAGGATTGGCGTTACTGGTAACGCCCTACATAAGGTGTCATCATGGCCATAAAGACTACTTAATTACAGACCATTTGGGTACAGAGTGGCTCTTAATCTCCTGGTGGTCGAGTGAGTCTTCATGGTCGAGTGCCTTCGAGTCCGTCGAGTGGAATCACTCTTGGTCGACTGGAAGGCAGCTTCTTCTGAAGATGTCCTTGGGGAGGGTACTTTGGACAGGTCCATGACCCTACCCTAGGTACATGACTTCATCACTGCCCGCTGCTTTGCTCTTGTTAGTACCTATTGTCCTGTATCACTGTACTTGCATACATACCCGGTTCATTATGTGACAGCAGTATGCATGATAGCTTGCTTATCAATTGTTCGCTCCAAATTATCTGATCTGTATGAATGGTTACATTAGTGTAGAATATATCCAATGCCAATGTTTTTTAGCTCTGCATTGTTCTTGTAAGTACATGCTGTCCTTTATCAGTGTACTTATAATGACAGGTAGTTGTTCATGTACCATCACTCTGCATCTTATTTTCCTTTGCCCTCCATTTTCTACACATCAGATCTATATTTACTCTTACCATAAGGTTGGTACTGAAGAAGTTTAGCTGTGCATTGCTCTTGGCTGTACCTTCTGCCTGTATCGCTGCACTTACATTTATAGCTACTTGGTTATGTAGCATCACTCTTCATCTTATCTTAAATATTCTCCATTTTTTCATATATTATCACATCTATATTTACTCTTAACAAAATGTAGAATAAAGGCAATGCTTTTGAAGAAGATTTTGTGGTAAACTTCTTGAATTGCCCACCTTCAGCATGGACAAGGCGTTTATAGAGCCTGTCTTCACCAATCATGTAAGTTTGTCCATCTCAAGCCTTCAAACTTTGTTGTATATATTTGGTTAGGCATGACTGAAACAGCTGTTTATTTTTGGTGTTTGCATCAAATTGCTTGTTTAAAGTTTATTATGTAGTTCATAAACAAAAGTTTGTCCTTTCTCAATTTAAGTTTTCAGTTGTACAACCAAGTTCCTTCTTCATACCATGTAAATTAAACTATACTGAGCAAGTGATCTTCTTTTGCACTGCATGTATGCTTCTGTTCTTCATCCGTAATCCAGTGGTGTGGTGAACCTACCCAGTACAGCACAATGTCATATTCTGCAATGTCTTAACTATGAACAATGTCATATCATTCTACTATTATTTAAACCGTCTCTTTATTTGCCAATCTGAAATGGTATAATTTGACAGCACACTAACCATTGATACTTATGAGTTCTTGATCTGTAATCCAGTGGTGTCGTGAAGCTGCCAACTCCTTCACAATGTCATTTCCTGCCATGTCTTGACCTGGACAATACCATATTGTGTTAATGCAATTTTAAACTGTGTCACTTTATTCGTCAGTAAGAAATGTGATGAATTGTCAGCACTGATACTATTATGTGCAAAACCTATCATCTGTCTGCTTGTTTATCTTTCAGAGTGAGGAAGATATAAGTGTTGAACAAGCGCAGTCTCATCATCTTGCTCAGCTGCTTGCGCTACAGCTCCCCAGCAGGGCTAACCTTTCTTGAACTCTATTGAAGTGCTGTCGGTTTTGTATATTATTTTGTCGGCGTGTTTATTTGCACTGGTGGCGATGTTTGATACCCAGTGTATGTAATCTGCTGTCTGCTTGTGCTTTATTATCATAGTGGCGAACTTTGATGCCCAGTGGATGTAATATGCCATAATTTCTTTATTGTATAGTCTAGGTTTTTTCTTATTCACAATGCTGCAGTTATTTTACTTTATATATATCCTGTCTTCGCAGTAAACCGGCCAAACCGTAAAATTACGGTACATAATCGGGCCGTCGTGCAATCACGATGTAGGTTGGGCCTGAAACGTGCCGAACAGCTCACGGGCCGGCAGCAGCCCGAAATGAACCCCGACCCATGATTGTGCGAATCAAATCACGGGCTTTTAACAGGCCGAAATTGTCTCGGTCCTTGCTTGGCCCAATCAGATATCGACTGCGAGCAGGCCGGATGCAAACCGGGCCGTAGTTAGGCCCAACTATATGCCGGGCTTTTAACAGGCCGAAATTAATATATGGCCGAAATGTTAAACGGGCCCTTAACAGGCCAAAACTAATATCAGGCAGAATTACTAAGTGGGCCTTTAGCAAGTGGGCCCAAAAGCATAGTGTCCAGTTGACGGGCCGAATCTAATATGGGCCATAATTGAGTCCAAAGCCTCTTAAAGGGCCGGACCTGATCTGGGCCGTAATTTGGCCCAGAACGTGGTAGGCTTTTAACGGGTCGGATCTCATATGGGCCACTATTAGGCCCAGAGCATGGCAGGCCATTAATGGACTGGATCAAATATGGGCCGGCATTTGGCCCAAAACATGGCAGCCAGTTAATGGGCCGGCCTACTAGGGTCCACAAAATCCGTGGGCCTACAGCTGGGCCGGCCCATTAATGTCGGCAAAATCTCATGGGCCTTTAGCTGGGCCGGCCCATTCTGATCCGCAAGAATCTTGTGGGCCTTTACCTGGGCCGGCCCATTATGGCACACAAAAATCTTGTGGGCCTTTCATACGTCTCCAACGTATCTATAATTTATGAAGCATTCATGCTATATTACTATGTATTTTGAATGATTATGGGCTTTATTATACACTTTTATATTACTTTTGGGACTAACCTATTAACCGGAGGCCCAGCCCATATTGCTCTTTTATTGTCTGTTTCAGTATTTCGAAGAAAAGGAATATCAAACGGAGTCCAAACGAAATGAATCCTTTGGCAACGTGATTTTTTGGAAGAATATCATCCTGGAGGCTTGGAGATCAAGTCAGGAGATACTCGAGGAGCCCAAGACATAGCCCCCACCCTACAGGGCGCGGCCCCCTGTCTCGTGGACCCCTCGAGCACCCCTCGACCGACTTCTTTCTCCTATATATGCCTACGTACCCTAAAACCATCGAATATCAAGATAGATCGGGAGTTCCGCCGCCGCAAGCCTCTGTAGCCACCAAAAACCTCTCGGGGGTCCATTCCGGCACCCTGCCGGAGGGGGAACCCATCACCGGTGTCCATCTTCATCATCCCGACGCTCTCCATGACGAGGAGGGAGTAGTTCACCCTCGGGGCTGAGGGTATGTACTGATGACCCACAAGTATAGGGGATCTATCGTAGTCCTTTCGATAAGTAAGAGTGTCGAACCCAACAAGGAGTAGAAGGAAATGATAAGCGGCTTTCAGCAAGGTATTCTCTGCAAGTACTGAAATAAGTGGTAACAGATAGTTTTGTGATAAGATAAATTGTAACGAGCAACAAGTAACAAAAGTAAATAAAGTGCAACAAGGTGGCCCAATCCTTTTTGTAGCAAAGGACAAGCTTGGACAAACTCTTATAATAGGAAAAGCGCTCCCGAGGACACATGGGAATATCATCAAGCTAGTTTTCATCACGCTCATATGATTCGCGTTCGGTACTTTGATAATTTGATATGTGGGTGGACCGGTGCTTGGGTGCTGCTCTTACTTGAAGAAGCATCCCACTTATGATTAACCTCTATTGCAAGCATCCGCAACTACAACAAAAGTATTAAGGTAAACCTAACCATAACATGAAACATATGGATCCAAATCAGCCCCTTACGAAGCAACGCATAAACTAGGGTTTAAACTTCTGTCACTCTAGCAACCCATCATCTACTTATTACTTCCCAATGCCTTCCTCTAGGCCCAAATAATGGTGAAGTGTTATGTAGTCGACGTTCACATAACACCACTAGATGCTAGACAACATACATCTTATCAAAATATCGAACGAATACCAAATTCACATGACTACTAATAGCAAGACTTCTCCCTTGTCCTCAGGAACAAACGTAATTACTCACAAAGCATATTCATGTTCATAATCAGAGGGGTAATAATATGCATAAAGGATCTGAACATATGATCTTCCACCTAATAAACCAACTAGCATCAACTACAAAGAGTAATCAACACTACTAGCAACCTACTAGCACCAATCCCGGACTTGGAGACAAGAATTGTATACGAGAGATGAACTAGGGTTTGGAGATGAGATGGTGCTGGTGAAGATGTTGATGGAGATTGCCCTCTCCCAATGAGAGAAGCGTTGGTGATGACGATGGTGATGATTTCCCCCTCCCGAAGGGAAGTGTCCCCGGCAGAATAGCTCTGCCGGAGCCCTAGATTGGTTCCGCCAAGGTTCTGCCTCGTGGCGGCGGAGTCTCATCCTGAAAGGTTGCCTTCTATTTTTTCTCATCGAAAGACTTCATATAGGAGAAGATGGGCGTCGGAGAGCCACCAAGGGGCCCACGAGGTAATGTCGCAAGTAATGTCGCAAGTCATAGAAAAACTTTTTCTTTTGTTGGTATGTGAAGCTAGGTGGTATAAATTTAGCAACAATATAATTAGCATAATCAGCATACCATGGAGTGCTACGAGAAGTGCTTATGACATTTAATTGTTCATCAGGAAAGCTATCATCAATAGGTAGTGGGTCATCAAGAACATTCTCTAACCTAGATAAGTTGTCTGCAACGGGGTTCTCAGCTCCTTTTCTATCAACAATATGCAAATCAAATTCTTGCAGCAAGAGAACCCATCTAATGAGTCTAGGTTTTGCATCTTTCTTTTCCATAAGATATTTAATAGCAGTATGATCGGTGTGAATGGTTACTTTAGAATCAACAATATAGGGTCTGAATTTATCACAAGCAAATACAACTACTAAAAGTTCTTTTTCGGTAGTAGCATAATTTCTTTGAGCATTGTCTAGAGTCTTACTAGCATAATGGATAACATTTAATTTCTTATCAACTCTTTGCCCCAGAACAACACCTACAGCATAATCACTAGCATCACACATAATTTCAAAGGGTAAATTCCAATCAAGTGGCTGAACAACAGGTGCAGAGACTAATGCTTTCTTAAGTATTTCAAATGCTTCTACACAATCATCATCAAAGACAAATGGTACATATTTTTGTAGTAAATTAGTCAGAGACCGAGAAATTTTTGAGAAGTCCTTAATGAACCTCCTATAAAATCCAGCGTGACCAAGGAAACTTCTTATACCTTTGATGTCCTTGGGACATGGCATCTTTTCAATAGCATCAACCTTGGCTTTATCAACTTCAATACCTCTTTCAGAAACTTTGTGCCCCAAGACAATACCTTCATTAACCATAAAGTGGCACTTTTCCCAATTCAAGACAAGATTAGTTTCTTCACATCTCTGCAAAACTCGATCAAGATTGCTCAAGCAATCATCAAAAGAGGAACCATAGACGGAAAAATCGTCCATGAAAACCTCACAAAAATTTTCACAAAAATAAGAGAATATAGCCATCATGCATCTTTGAAAGGTAGCAGGTGCATTACATAAACCGAAAGGCATACGTCTATAAGCAAAAGTACCAAAAGGGCATGTAAAGGTAGTCTTTGATTGATCTCTAGCCGACACAGGTATTTGAGAGAAACCAAAATAACCATCTAGAAAGCAATAATGTGTATGTTTGCATAATCTTTCTAGCATTTGATCAATAAAAGGTAAGGGGTAATGATCCCTCTTAGTAGCCTTATTTAATTTGCGGAAATCAATTACCATCCTATAACCTGTGATAATTCTTTGCAAAATCAATTCATCTTTATCATTAGGGACAACAGTAATACCTCCCTTCTTAGGGACACAATGGACAGGACTTACCCAGTGACTATCAGCAACGGGATAAATTATACCTGCCTCCAGAAGCTTGAGTATTTCTTTTCTTACTACTTTAATTTTAGGATTCAAACGTCGTTGAGGATCACGAACTGGTTTGGCATCCGCTTCCAAATTTATTTTATGTTGACATAGAGTGGGACTGATGCCCTTAAGATCATCCAGAGTATATCCAATAGCGGCATGGTGCTTCTTCAGAGTTTTCAATAATCTTTCTTTTTGATGCTCTGAAAGGTTAGCACTAATAATGACAGGATATATTTTCTTTTCATCAAGATAAGCATATTTAAGATTACCAGGCAACGGTTTAAGCTCAAACACGGGATCACCCTTGGGTGGAGGAGGATCCCCTAGGATTTCAACAGGCAGATGTGTTGCAGAATAGGTTCCTGTTTAAAGAATACTTCATCTATTTCCCTTCTTTCATTCATGAACATATCATTTTCATGGTCTAGCAAATAGTGTTCTAAAGGATCACTAGGAGGTATGACAATAGAAGCAAGACCAAAATCCTTACTAGGCAATTCTTCCTCACGATGTTGTTTACTAAATCTAGAGAAATTAAACTCATGAACCATATCAACCAAGCCAATAGTAACAACATTCTTTTTGCAGTCTATCTTAGCATTAACAGTATTCAAGAAGGGTCTACCAATATAATGGGACAAAAGCTATCTTGTGGGGAACCAAGAACAATAAAATCAGTGGGATATTTGGTTTTTCCACACAAGACTTCAACATCTCTAACAATTCCCATTGCAGATATAGTATCTCTATTGGCAAGTTTAACTGTAACATCAATATCTTCTATCTCAGCGGGTGCAATCTCATGCTTAATTTCTTCATACAAGGTAATAGGTATAACACTAGCACTAGCACCCATATCACATAAGCCATGATAGCAATGATCTCCTATTTTAACGGAAATCACAGGCACGCCTACCACAGGTCTATGTTTATCTCTAGCACAAGGTTTAGCAATTCTAGCAGTTTCTCCACAGAATTGAATAACATGCCCATCAATATTATCAGACAAGAGATCTTTAACAATAGCAATATTAGGTTCTACTTTGACTTGCTCAGGAGGTGTATAAGTTCTAATATTGCTTTTACAAACAACAGTTGAAGCTTTAGCATGATCCTTCATTCTAACAGGGAAAGGTGGTTTTTCAACATAAGAAGTGGGAACAATAGGATCATTATAAGTGACAGTCTTTTCTTCAACTTTAATAGGTGCAGCTACTTTTACTTCTATGGGAGGATGATATTTAAACCACTTCTCCTTGGGGAGATCAACATAAGTAGCAAAAGATTCACAGAAAGAAGCTACTATCTCAGAGTCAAGTCCATATTTAGTGCTAAACTTATGGAAAATATCGGTATCCATAAAAGATCTAACACAATCAAACTTAGGTGTCATACCTGACTCCTTACTTTCGTCGAGGTCCCAATCTTCAGAGTTGAGTTTAATTCTATCCAATAGATTCCATTTAAACTCAATAGTCTTCATCATAAAAGAGCCAGCACAAGAAGTATCGAGCATGGTGCGATTGTTATCAGAAAGCCGAGCATAAAAACTTTGCATAATTACTTCTCTTGAGAGCTCATGATTGGGGCATGAATATAACATTGATTTAAGCCTCCCCCAAGCTTGAGCGATTCTTTCTCCTTCGCGAGGCCAAAAATTATATATATAATTGCGATCACGATGAACAAGATGCATAGGGTAATACTTTTGATGAAATTCCAATTTCAATCTTTTATAGTTCCATGATCTCATATCATCACATAGCCTATACCATGTCAATGCGTCTCCCTTCAAAGATAAAGGGAAGGCCTTCTTATTAACAACATCATCGGGTATACCTGCAAGCTTAAATAGTCCACAAACTTCATCCACATAGAGTAGATGTTCATCAGGATGCTTTGTTCCATCTCCTGTAGAAGTGTTAGCTAGCAGTTTTTCCATCATACCCGAAGGAATTTCAAAAGGAGTTTCATTTTCAATAGGTTCAGTAGGTTGAGTAGGTTCAGGAGCAACTCTTTTCTCTACTGAACGGGGTGAAGATACCCCGAACAAGCCCCTCAGAGAATTAATTTCCATAGTAACAAGTGACAGAAAATTTTAGCACACTATATAAATTTTCCTAACCAAATTCCACCTACCAAAGGCGCTACACTCCCCGGCAACGGTGCCAGAAAAGAGCCTTGATGACCCACAAGTATAGGGGATCTATCGTAGTCCTTTCGATAAGTAAGAGTGTCGAACCCAACGAGGAGCAGAAGGAAATCATAAGCGGTTTTCAGCAAGGTATTCTCTGCAAGTACTGAAATAAGTGATAACAGATAGTTTTGTGATAAGATAAATTGTAATGAGCAACAAGTAACAAAAGTAAATAAAGTGCAGCAAGGTGGCCCAATCCTTTTTGTAGCAAAGGACAAGCCTGGACAAACTCTTATAATAGGAAAAGCGCTCCCGAGGACACATGGGAATATCGTCAAGCTAGTTTTCATCACGCTCATATGATTCGCGTTTGGTACTTTGATAATTTGATATGTGGGTGAACCGGTGCTTGGGTGCTGTTCTTACTTGAACAAGCATCCCACTTATGATTAACCTCTATTGCAAGCATCCGCAACTACAACAAAAGTATTAAGGTAAACCTAACCATAGCATGAAACATATGGATCCAAATCAGCCCCTTACGAAGCAATGCATAAACTAGGGTTTAAGCTTCTGTCACTCTAGCAACCCATCATCTACTTATCACTTCCCAATGCCTTCCTCTAGGCCCAAATAATGGTGAAGTGTTATGTAGTCGACGTTCACATAACACCACTAGAGGCTAGACAACATACATCTTATCAAAATATCGAATGAATACCAAATTCACATGACTACTAATAGCAAGACTTCTCCCTTGTCCTCAGGAACAAACGTAATTACTCACAAAGCATATTCATGTTCATAATCAGAGGGGTAATAATATGCATAAAGGATCTGAACATATGATCTTCCACCTAATAAACCAACTAGCATCAACTACAAAGAGTAATCAACACTACTAGCAACCTACTAGCACCAATCTCGGACTTGGAGACAAGAATTGGATACAAGAGATGAACTACGGTTTGGAGATGAGATGGTGCTGGTGAAGATGTTGATGGAGATTGCCCTCTCCCGATGAGAGAAGCGTTGGTGATGACGATGGTGATGATTTCCCCCTCCCGAAGGGAAGTGTCCCCGGCAGAATAGCTCTGCCGGAGCCCTAGATTGGTTCCGCCAAGGTTCCGCCTCGTGGCGGCGGAGTCTCGTCCCGAAAGGTTGCCTTCTATTTTTTTCTCATCGAAAGACTTCATATAGGAGAAGATGGGCTTCGGAGAGCCACCAGGGGGCCCACGAGGTAGGGGGCGCGCCCTAGGGGGGGGGCGCCCCCCACCCTCATGAGCAGGGTGTGGCCCCCCTGGCCTTCATCTTTGGCGACGATTTTTCTTTATTTATTTTAAGATATACCATGGAGTTTCAGGACTTTTGGAGTTGCGCAGAATAGGTCTCCAATATTTGCTCCTTTTCCAGTCCAGTATTCCAGCTGCCGGCATTCTCCCTCCTCATGTAAACCTTGTAAAATAAGAGAGAATAGCCATAAGTATTGTGACATAATGTGAAATAACAACCCATAATGCAATAAATATTGATATAAAAGCATGATGCAAAATGGACGCATCATGTACCAGTAGCTATGTGTTTGATGTCTCTCTCTCTTGTGTTCTCTCTATGGCACGATCTTGATGTATCGCGAGCTTTGCTATTATAGTTGGATCTTATGATGTTTCTTCCCCTCTACTCTCTTGTGATGAATTGAGTTTCCCTCTTGAAGTTATCTTCTTGGATTGAGTCTTTATGATGAGAACACTTGATGTATGTCTTGCCATGTTTATCTGTGGTGACAACGGGATATCACGTGCCTCTTGATGTATGTTTTGGTGACCAACTTGCGGGTTCGGCCCATGAACCTATGCATAGGGGTTGGCACACGTTGTCTTGACTCTCTGGTAGAAACTTTGGGGCACTCTTTGAAGTACTTTGTGTTGGTTGGATGAATTTGAGATTGTGTGACGCATATCATATAATCATGCCCACAGATACTTGAGGTGACAATGGAGTATCTAGGTGACATTAGGGTTTTGGTTGATTTGTGTCTTAAGGTGTTATTCTAGTACAAACTCTTTAATAGATCGATCCGAAAGAATAACTTTGAGGTGGTTTCATACCCTACCATAATTTCTATGTTTGTTCTCCGCTATTAGTGGCTTTGGAGTGACTATTTGTTGCATGTTGAGGGATTGTTATATGATCTATCTGTGTTATTATTGTTGAGAGAACTTGCACTAGTGAAAGTATGAACCCTATGCCGTGTTTCCTATCATTGCAATACCGTTTACGCTCATTTTTATCATTATTTACCTTGCTGTTTTTATATTTTCAGATTACAAAAACCTATATCTACTATCCATATTGCACTTGTATCACCATCTCTTCGCCGAACTAGTGCACCTATACAATTTACCATTGTATTGGGTGTGTTGGGGACACAAGAGACTCTTTGTTATTTGGTTGCAGGGTTGTTTGAGAGAGACCATCTTCATCCTATGCCTCCTACGGATTGATAAACCTTAGGTCATCCACTTGAGGGAAATTTGCTACTGTCCTACAAACCTGTGCACTTGCAGGCCCAACAACGTATACAAGAAGAAGGTTGTGTAGTAGACATCAGCCTTTACCTGGGCCGGCCCATTATGGCCCGCAAAATCTTGTGGGCCTTTAGCTGGGCCGGCCCATTATGGTCCGCAAAATCTTGTGGGCCTTTAGCTGGGCCAGCCCATTATGGTCCGTAAAATCTTGTGGGCCTTTAGTTGGGCCGGCCCATTTAAACTTGATGGGCCGGTCCACATGTCAACATATCATCGGCGCGTCTCGCCCATTGGATGAGTGACACCTGTGCCAACGCGAACGTGACACGTGTCTCCTCCAGCCAATGATGATTTTACACGTGGAAAATCCCCATTGGTCGGGGCTGTTAACGGGTTATCAGATCCAAAACCCGGCCCGATAGCTTAACGGTGTTCCGTTATGGTGGATGCCACGTGTCGGTCACCCTTGACGAAAGCACTTCTGTGACGTGTGATTTATCGTCTTGGAGTGGACACTTCCGTGATGATAATTTTGGTAATGTCATGGAACACTTCTACGACAACACAGGTATGACTATCTTGATTCTGTCATAAATTTGTCATGGATGTACATGCATGACAAAAACGGGACCTACTGTGACAAACACATATCATCACGGAAGTGTACTTTTTTGTACTGACTCTGATTGGGGTGAATCTTTCGCCCAGATTTTTCTCATAAAATTAGCTTTCTTGCGGAAAAAGAAGAGCGTCAACCACCTTACGGGTGGCCCAGGAGAGTGCCAAGCGCACCCAGGGGGAGGGCGCCCCCCTATCTCCTGGCTACCCCGGACACCGTTTCGCGTTGATTCTTCCTCCGGAAAATCCCAAATATTCCAAAATAATTCTCCATCCATTTTTATCCCGTTTGGATTCCGTTTGATATTGGGTTTTTGTGAAACATAAAACATGCAACAAACAGGAGCTGGCACTGGGCACTGGATCAATATGTTAGTCCCAAAAATAGTATAAAAAGTTGCCAAAAGTATATGAAAGCTGAATAATATTGGCATGGAACAATCAAAAATTATAGATACGACGAAGACGTATCAGCATCCCCAAGCTTAATTCCTGCTCGTCCTCGAGTAGGTAAATGATAAAAAGATAACTTTTGATGTGGAATGCTACCTAGCATAATCTTGATCATATGTCTAATCATGGCATGAATATTAAGACACGAGTGATTCAAAGCAATAGTCTATCATTTGACATAAAAAAACAATAATACTTAGGGCATCCCTACAAACAATCATGTCTTTCAAAACATCAATGCTTCATAATGTTGTCCCTACAAAATCATATAGTCTGGTATGCTCCCTTTTCTTAACACAAGGTACCCCTCATGCCTATCCCGGTGTCAGCCAAGCAATTGTTTCATACTTTAGTATTCTTAAACTTTTTCAACTTTCACGCAATACATGAGCGTGAGCCATGGATATAGCACTATGGGTGGAATAGAATATGATGATGGAGGTTATGTGGAGAAGACAAAAAGGGAGAAAGTCTCACATCGACGCGGCTAATCAACGGGCTATGGATATGCTCATCAATTGATGTCAATGCGAGGAGTAGGGATTGCCATGCAACGGATGCACTAAGAGCTATAAGTGTATGAAAGCTCAAACTGAAAACTAAGTGGGTGTGCATCCAACTTGCTTGCTCATGAAGACCTAGGGCATTTGAGGAAGCCCATCGTTGGAATATACAAGCCAAGTTCTATAATGAAAATTCCCACTAGTATATGAAAGTGACAGTTATGAGACTCTCTATATGAAGAACATAGTGCTACTTTGAAGCACAAGTGTGGTAAAAGGATAGTAACATTGCCCCTTTTCTTTTCTTCTTCTTTTTTTCTTTTTTTCTTTTTTTTGGGTGGGCGTCTTTGGCCCCCTTTTTTATTTAGGCTTATTTGGCCTTTCCTTTTTTTCCTTTTTTTCTTTTTTTTCATGGGGCAATGCTCTATAATGATGATCATCACACTTTTATTTACTTACAACTCGATACTAGAACAAAGATATGACTCTATATGAACTCCTCCGGCGGTGTACCAAGATGAGCAATGATCTAGCGTAGCAATGACATCAAAAAACGGACAGCCATGAAAACATCATGCTAGCTATCTTACGATCATGCAAAGCAATATGAAAATGAATGCTCAAGTCATGTATATGATGATGATGGAAGTTGCATGGCAATATATCTCGGAATGGCTATGGAAATGCCATAATAGGTATGTATGGTGGCTGTTTTGAGGAAGATATAAGGAGGCTTATGTGTGATAGAGCGTATCGTATCACGGGGTTTGGATGCACTGGCGAAGTTTGCACCAACTCTCGAGGTGAAAAGGGCAATGCACGGTACCAAAGAGGCTAGCAATGATGGAAAGGTAAAAGTGTGTATAATCCATGGACTCACATTAGTCATAAAGAACTCATATACTTATTTCAAAAGTTTATTAGCCCTCGAAGCAAAGTACTACTACGCATGCCCCTAGGGGGATAGATTGGTAGGAAAAGACCATCGCTCGTCCCCGACCGCCACTCATAAGGAAGACAATCAAAGAAACACCCCATGCTTCAAATTTGTCGCACAACGGTTACCATACGTGCATGCTACGGGACTTGCAAACCTCAACACAAGTGTCTCTACAATCCACAACCACCCACTAGCATGACTCTAATATCACCATCTTTATATCGCAAAACTATTGCAAGGAATCAAACATATCATATTCAGCGATCTACAAGTTTATGTACGATTTTATGACTAACCATGTGAATGACCAATTCCTGTCATCTCTATAAATAGATATAAGTGAAGCAAGAGAGTTTAATTATTTCTACAAAAGATATGCCCACGCTCTAACAAATATAAGTGAAGCAAAAGAGCATTCTATAAATGTCGGTTTTCTATGTGAAGAGAAACAGGCAATCCAAACTTCAAATGATATAAGTGAAGCACACGAAGCATTCTATAAAGCCATACTCAAAAGATATAAGTGAAGTTCAATGAGCATTCTATAAATCAACTAAGGACTATCTCATACCAGCATGGTGCATAAAACAAAAGTGAAAACTAAATGCAAAAGATGCTCCAAGAATTGCACATATCGCATGAACGAAACGAATACGAAAACATACCGATACTTGTTGAAGAAAGAGGGGATGCCTTCCGGGACATCCCCAAGCTTAGATGCTTGAGTCTCCTTGAATATTTACTTGGGGTGACTTGGGAATCCCCAAGCTTGAGCTCTTGCCTCTCCTCCTTTTCCTCATATCGAGACATCCTCGATTAGACACTTCATCCACACAAAACTTCAACAGAAAACTCGGTAAGATCCGTTAGTATAATAAAGCAAATCACTACTCTAAGTACTGTTGAAAACCAATTCATATATTGTTTTTGCATTGTTTCTACTGTAATATAGATTTTACATGGCTTAATCCACTGATATAAATTGATAGATTCATCAAAACAAGCAAACTATGCATCAAAAACAGAATCTGTGAAAAACAGAACAGTCTGTAGCAATCTGAACATCCACCATACTTATGGTACCCCAAAAATTCTACCAAAATTAGAAAAATAAACAATTTATACAGAAAGACAGTGCAAAAAGAATCATAACCGTTTGACCTTCCAGTTAAAAATGTAAAATCGCTCACTACAGCCAAAGTTTCTGTCCTGCACCGTACAAACCAACAAGCATTGTAAACATCCTAAAGGCAAACCTTAGCACATTATTTTTATAATACAATGGAATTGTACAAGGGGATAATTATTTTTGTTGAAAATTTTCTGTAATTAAGATTCACAAAGTTTCCGTGAGCATGAACAAAGTTCAAGGCTAGCTCCCACTTCAACAATGGTTGTCTTTCTCACTTTCACTTTCCTTTTTGAAAAGTCTTTAGGTTCCCCTCTTTATTTTTTTGTTTTTAAACTATGTAAAACACTCAATATAAATAAATTACTCCCTAAAACTTCCGGGTTGTTTCCCTGGCAGCGCTTTCTTTAAAGCCATTAAGCTAGGCATAAAGTGCTCAAGTAATGAATCCACCCGGATCCCAAGGTATATCAAAGCCAATTTTAATTAACAATGATTTGTAATTTAGTAGTGAGCACAAAGTAACATATATCATGTAATGACAAAGTCTAACCTTCTTCCTATGCATCGGCATGTCATAAAAGAACAATTCATGCACACATAGTAAAGGCCAATGCATAGTATAAACAGTTTCTTGCAATTCTATCATATTGGAAACATAAAGAGGCAGAGATATAATTCCTCTCTCATAATAATTTCAAGTAGGAGCAGCGAGCACATGCATATTACATTCATCAAAATCATCATGTGCAATGGTAAAAGGCAACCCATCAATATAATCCTTACTAAGCACAAACTTCTCCGATATAGTGTAGTCGGGAGAATTCAAAAAGACAATAGGACTATCATGCGTGGGTGCAATAGCAACAATTTCATGTTTAACATAAGGAACTATAGCAAGTTCATCTCCATAAGCATAATTCATATTGGCATCTTGGCCACAAGCATAGCAAGCATCATCAAAAAGGGATATTTCAAACAAATTCAAGGGATCATAGCAATCATCCTTCGGTAAGCACGAAGGGGAATTAAACAATGTATGAGTTGAAGAGTTACTCTCATTAGAAGGTGGGCACAGGTGATCAATCCGCTCTTCCTCCTTTTGTTCTTCGCTCTCCTCATCATCTTTTTCATCCAATGAGCTCACAGTTTCATCAATTTCTTCTTCCATAGCTTCCTGCAAAATATTAGTCTCTTCTTGGACAGCGGAGACTTTCTCAATAAATGCATTAATATTGTAATTGTATTCATAATTTTCATAGCAATATTTCAATATAGCATAATTTTCAGGCCTATAAACACCATCATCTAAAGCTTCATACTTTTCAAACAAAGATTCAATTTCATAAGCAGCCTTAAAAGCAACAAATTCTTCAATTTATTCAACATCATAGTAATCATATATACCTCTAGCATAAGAAGCTAAGGTTTCATTATCATTAAATTTGCATGAAAAGGGAAGGTGTGGAGCCTTCATCCTAGAGCAACAAGTAATATCATATCTCAAGCATAGATCCCGAGCATACCAACGCAATATATTAATTTGATCACATAATAGTTTCCCTATTTGTGTCAAGCGATAATCCCTAAAGTATTCACGTTGATCCAATGTTACTCCCATTATAAAGTTGAATAGGGTTTTCTTAGGATTATCAAAGTAGTACATAATATTCTTCACATAATGATCATCGAGGTTTTTAGGAGGTTCCCCAGCTCCATGAGCAGGAAGTACACTTAATTTTTTTGGTATTTCGTGTTCCATATCCATAACTAAAGATAGAGAACAACTTAGAAAAGCAAATAAAAATTACTTAGTGATAAAGCAAACAAGCACACACGAGAATATTCACCCCACGCTATGACTCCCCGGCAATAGCGCCAGAAAAAGGTCTTGATGACCCGCAAGTATATGGGATAGTTGTAGCCTCTTTCGATAAGTAAGAGTGTCAAACCCAACGAGGATCTAAAGGTAGAACAAATACTCTCTCAAGTCCTATCGGCCACTGATACGACTCTACGCATGCTTGACGTTTGCTTTACCTAGAACAAGTATGAAACTAGAAGTACTTTGTAGGTGTGATAGGATAGGTTTGCAAGATAATAAAGAACACTTAAATATAAACTAGGGGCTGTTTAGATGAAGATGCAATAAAGTAAATATAGCAAGTGTGGAAAAGTGGTGGTAGGAGTTGTGAAATTGTCCCTAAGCAATTGACTACGTTACTAGACCGGTAATCACTATTGCAATTCTATTTGAGGGAGAGGCATAAGCTAACATACTTTCTCTTCTTGGATCATATGCACTTATGATTGGAACTCTAGCAAGCATCCGCAACTACTAAAGATCATTAAGGTAAAACCCAACCATAGCATTAAAGTATCAAGTCCCCTTTATCCCATACGCAAACAACCTACTTACTCGGGTCTGTGCTTCTGTCTCTCACGCCACCCACCATAAGCAAATCACGAACATATTGCAAACCCTACAGCGGGAATCCCCTCACGCTTGCGCGACATGGAGGGCACAATAGGACAACACCAATAATAAACATGCAACTCAAACCAATCATAGCAATTCATCAATCACCGATAGGACAACGAAAATCTACTCAGACATCATAGGATGGCAACACATCATTGGATAATAATATGAAGCATAAAGCACCATGTTCAAGTAGAGGGTACAGCGGGTTGTGGGAGAGTGGACCGCTGAATATAGATGGGGGAAGGTGATGGAGATGTTAGTGAAGATGATGGAGGTGTTGGTGAAGATCGCGGTGATGATGATGGCCCCCCGGTAGCGCTCTAGCGCCACCGGAAGCAAGGGGGAGAGAGGCCCCCTTCTTCTTCTTCTTCTTCCTTGACCTCCTCCCAAGATGGGAGAAGGGTTTCCCCTCTGGTCCTTGGCTCCCATGGCGTGGGAGGGGCGAGAGCCCCTACGAGAATGGATCTGTCTCTCTGTCTCTCTCTGTTTCTGCATTCCCTGATTCTGCCCCCTCACCGTTTCTTTTATATCCGTAACTCCGATTGGGGTGAATCTTTCGCCCAGATTTTTCTCATAAAATTAGCTTTCTTGCGGCAAAAGAAGAGCGTCAACTGCCTTACGGGTGGCCCAAGAGAGTGCCAGGCGCGCCCAGGGGGGAGGGCACGCCCCCTATCTCCTGGCCACCTCGGACACCATTTCGTGTTGATTCTTCCTCCGGAAAATCCAAAATATTCCAAAATAATTCTCCGTCCGTTTTTATCCCATTTGGATTCCATTTGATATTGGGTTTCTGCGAAACATAAAACATGCAACAAAGAGGAACTGGCACTGTGTAAGTGCATCTAGTGCCCCTTAGTGATTTTGGTGTATTGAAGACTTATAGGTTAAGGGACTAATGCGTTTGTGAGTGTACACAGGTCTATAAGTCTATGAGGAGTTTGATATTTACAGAGAAAGTCGACCCCTAAAAATGAAGTTCTTAGACTGAAGACTTTGATATTATGAAGACTTTCTGAAGACTTTGAAAGTGAAGAAATTGGTGTGACCTTGAAGACTTGGTATTCATTTGAGGAACATGAAGCGTGAAGACTTTTGTTTTCGTAGTTTCATTTTCTCTTTCTTGAGTCATAGGAAACACCGTACTGTTAAAGGGGGTCGAGGAAATACTAAGGAAAAATTTCCATGTGATGCTCAACTCAAAATCCTACACCTACCAATCCCTTCGAGTGAAGCCATTGGAAATCTCATACAGTTCAGTCAATTTCTTCAGTGACAGAGACGCAGTTCTTTTGGTCACTGAGGAGTTTGCTCTGACTGAGGAGTTAGGAATTCACCAGTGCGAATTGCCTACACAGTGAGGAACATGATAGCCCTGAGGAATTTGAGAGCCAAATTTCCGACCGTTGCTGTGCTGCGCGCCAGCTGTCCCAAAATATCCTATCCACCTAACGGTCATATCATTGAAGGGCATTTATGTCTTATCATGTCGGGCTGCTCCCTAGGCTATAAATAGCCGCCCCCTTCAACCACTAGCTGGTTGGCTGCTCCGAGAGAATTTGACACTTGTCATTTGAGAGCAACCCATCCTCCGAGGACTTTGAGCGAAAATCATCAAGTGAGGAAAACCCAAAACCAAACCCCCACAAACCCAAAGTGATTGAGCATCACTGAAGAAATTGATCCTGCGTGGATCTGACGCTTGTTACCTTTGAAGACTGTGCTTCTTCTAGACGGTTAGGCGTCATGGTCTAGAGCATCTAAGAGGAATTGTGGATCGCCGAGTGACCAAGTCTATGAAGGTTTGGAAGTCACCTGAAGACTTACCACGAGTGATTGGATGAGGTCTGCGTGGCCTTAGTTGAAGGAGAATATGGTGAGGACTGGGTGTCCTGACCTGCGTGCTCAGTGACTGGGTGTCCGGGACTGCGTGTCCTCGAGTTTAAATACTCAGCCGCTCCAACCAGACGTACAACTGAGACAGCAGTTGGAACTGGTTTACCAAATCATTGTCTTCACCAACTAACTGGTTCTATTTCCTCAACCCTTTCATTTCCTCATTACTGTGTTGAGTGTTTGTTCATATCTGTGCTTGAAGACTTTGACTGAAGACTTCCTCAATTTCCTCAGTTCAATTTCTTCAGTCTGTTTGTCTTCATCTTATGTTTTCCTGTGATTACGCTTTCTGTAGTCTGTACTAGTCTTCATTTCATCATGATGACCATGCTTGTATTCTGTTATGTTTACTTTTGAGTACTTATTCCGCTGCAAGTAGTTCTTCGCTAAGGAATTTCCTCACCGGCAAATTCCTCAGTGAAGAATTTATAAAAATCGCCTATTCACCCCCCTCTAGTCGATATAACGCACTTTCAATTGGTATCAGAGCAAGGAACTCCCTTGTTCTGTGTGATTTTGGTTTAACCGCCTGGAGTTTTAGTTATGTCGACCGCAGGTATGATCGAGGTCTCGGCTGGGTGTCCTACCTTTGATGGGACGGACTACCCCTACTGGAAGAACAAGATGCGAATGCATCTTGAGGCAATTGACAACGATCTCTAGTATGTTGTGGAAAATGGTGTTCCCTCTGTCTCACCCTCACTGAACGCTACCGATGTGAAGAGATTCAAGCAACTCGATTCTCAAGCGAAGAACATCATATGTGGCATCTGAGCAAAGGATAGTATGGAAGAGTGAGTGCTTTGGAAACTGCTAAGCTTATCTGGGATAGGCTGTCCAAAGTGAATGAAGGTGTCTCAACTCAGCGTGACTCTCGATTTGATGTTCTTCGGAATCTCTTCAACCGCTTCAAAAGACTCAACAATGAAAATGTCCAACAAACCTTTGATCGCCTCACTGACATCTCAAATGAGCTTCAAGCCCTCGGTGCCACTGACATCACTGATCATGAGGTGGTGAAGAAACTGTTGAGATCGCTTGATTCCTCATTTGATACTCTAGGACTGATGATACAAGAACGTGCTGACTACAAGTCTCTTGATCCTGCCGATATCCTCGAAAGGCTAAATACTCACGAGTTCCAGCTTGCTGAAAAGAGAGATCTCTATGGTTCAAGCTATGGCAAACCACGTGCCCTGAAGGCCAAGGCTGTGTCTGACTCTGAATGTAAGGATTCTGGTAGTAGCCTTGGTGATCCTGAAGAATTGAGCCAGGAGCTAGCACTGCTCGTGAAGAAATTCCAGAAGTTCTCAAGACGTGGTCGCTTTGGAAAATCCTCAAGAAGCAGTGATTCCTCATCCAGTGACTCTAAGAGAAGGCTGTGCCACAAATGCAAGAAACCTGGTCACTATATTCAAGATCGTCCTCAGTGGGAAAAGGAAATGAAGAAGAAGAAATACAAGGATTACAGTTCTGATGATGCAAAGAAGAAGAAGAAATCGTGAAAATCTTCGTCATCAAAATCCTCGAAGTCTTCATCTCACAAGAAGAGCAGCTCCAAGAAGGCTCGGGCATTCATTGGCAAGGAAATGGACTCTGAAGCTGAATCTGAGGAAAATGAGGAAGAGGAGGCGTCTGAAGAATCCGAATCTGGTGTGGCGAGTCTGGCCTTCGCTACTGCTTTCGTCAGCAAGTCCATCTTCAACACTGAAGAAACTGACCCCACCAACAAGCCTGATGAAGATAGTGATGGCTACGCTCCCACCTATTGCTTCATGGCGAAAGGTGCAAAGGATGATCAACCCAAAACTACTGAATGGGTCCTCGATAGTGGATGTACGAATCACATGACTGGTGACAAGAATCTATTGATGGATGCTCCTTTATCACCGTCACATCTGAAGCATATCATCTTTGCTGACAAAGGCAAAAGTCAGGTATTGGGTCTTGGTAAGGTTGGAATCTCTAAGGATAAACACATGGACAAAGTCATGCTTGTTGAGTCCTTAGGATACAATCTCATGTCAGTCTCAATGCTTTGTGATCTTGATATGGTTGTTGTCTTTGGCAAGTATCGCTGTGTTGTGATTATGGAAGCTGACAATTCCAAAGTCTTCGAAGGCTTTAGGAGAGGAGATTTGTATATTGTTGATTTCTCTACAGGACCACAACCAGTCGTGTGTCTACTTGCAAAAGCTTCAGAAGGCTCGCTATGGCATCGACGACTTGGTCACGCAGGCATGAGGAATCTGCACACGCTTGCGAAGAAGAAGCATGTCATTGGCATTGAGAATGTCAAATTCCTCAAGGATCACTTATGCGGAGCCTGTGAAGCTAGAAAAATGACCAAGGCCAAGCATCCAGCGAAGACTATCATGACCACTACTCGTCCATTCGAATTTCTTCACATGGACCTCTTCGAACCTAATCATTACTCAGCAGTCACTAATGATGCATCTCTATATGGTTTTGTCATTGTTGATGATTATTCTCGATATACATGGGTACACATTGTTACTTACAAACATGAAGTGCAGGAAGTCTTCAAACGATTTTCCTCGAGGGCTTCAACCAACTTTGGTGTGAAGATCAAGCACATCAGAAGTGACAATGGAACTGAGTTCAAGAATTCCGGTCTTGATGACTATCTTGATGAACTTGGTATTACTCATGAGTTATCTGCTCCCTATACTCCTCAGCAAAATGGCGTCGTGGAGTGCAAGAACAGAACTCTTATTGAGATGGCTCGCACTATGCTTGATGAATACAAAACGCCCCAGCGTTTTTGGATTGATGCAATTGATACTGCGTGCCACATCATGAACAGAGTATATCTTCACAAATTCTTCAAGAAGACGGCCTATGAACTCCTCACTAACAAGAAACCCAATGTGAGTTATTTCAAAGTCTTCGGTGCTAAATGTTGGATTAGAGATCCTCACCACAACTCTAAATTTGCACTGAAAGCACATGAAGGTTTTATGCTTGGTTACGGAAAGGACTCGCACACCTACAGAGTCTTCAACATTGTTCTTCACAAGATTGTTGACACTGTAGATGTGCGGTTCGATGAAACTAATGGCTCGCAAAGAGAGCACCTACCTTCTGTGTTAGATGAACCAGCACCTAAGGATTCCATCAAGTTCAAGGCAACTGAGGATGTCATTCCTACTGAAGAATCTGCTGAAGAATTCATTCCAGTTCATGAAGAACGTCGAGCTGATGCACCTGAAGAAAATACTGAAGAAAATGGTGCTGAAGAAAATGTTGATCAAATTCCTCAGCGACAACCATCTCATCCTCGCGTTGCAAAAGAAGTGCAAGTGGAGAAGATCATCAATGACATTAGTGCACCAGGTCCTCTCACACGCTCAAAAGCTTCACATTTATCTAACTTTTGTGGGCACTATGCTTTTGTCTCTATCACAGAGCCCACTAAGGTAGATGAAGCATTTATGGAGCCGGAGTGGATTCAGGCTATGCAAGAAGAATTACATCAGTTCGAGCTTAACAATGTCTGGGAACTGGTCAATTGTCCAGATCCTCGCAAGCATAATATCATTGGCACAAAGTGGATCTACCACAACAAGCAATATGAAAATGGCCTTGTGGTGAGAAATAAGGCACGACTGGTAGCTCAAGGCTACACACAGGTTAAAGGAATCGATTTCGATGAAACTTTTGCACCTGTTGCTAGACTTGAGGCAATTCGCATATTACTTGCATATGCTAACCATCATGATATCATCTTATATCAAATGGATGTGAAAAGTGCATTCCTCAATGGTAAGCTTGAGGAAGAAGTATATGTTGCTCAACCCCCAGGTTTTGAGGATCCAAAGAATCCTCACAAAGTCTTCAGACTTAATAAGGCCCTCTATGGCCTCAAGCAAGCCCCTCGGGCGTGGTATGATACATTGAAGGAATTCTTCGTGAAGAATGGCTTCACACCCGGTTCACTCGACCCTACTCTCTTTACTAAATCTTATGATGGTGAACTGTTTGTGTGCCAAATATATGTTGATGATATTATCTTTGGCTGTACTGACCAATGTTATAGTGATGAATTTGCCTATATGATGAGTGAATAATATCAGATGTCTATGATGGGAGAGTTGAAATTCTTCATAGGTCTTCAAATTCGTCAGCAGCGCAATGGCATATTCATATCTCAGGAGAAATACCTCAAAGATGTACTGAGGAAATTCGGCATGCAAGATTGCAAAGGCGTCAAAATTCCTATGCCCACAAATGGCCATCTATGCACTGATGAAAATGGTATTGACTTCGATCACAAGGTATACCGCTCCATGATTGGTTCTTTATTGTACTTATGTGCATCTAGGCCAGATATAATGCTTAGTGTTTGCATGTGTGCCCGATTTCAAGATGCACCGAAGGAATCACACCATAAGGCTGTGAAGCATATTCTTCGATATCTAGCTCACACACCAACACTAGGATTATGGTACCCCAAGGGCTCTGCTTTTGATCTCATTGGATATTCTGACTCTGACTATGCTGGTGATCGTGTGGACCGCAAGTCAACATCTGGTACTTGTCATTTCCTCGGACGATCTTTGGTCTGTTGGTCCTCGAAGAAACAGAACTGCGTATCACTGTCTACTGCTGAAGCTGAATATATTGCTGCTGGCTCTTGCTGTGCTCAACTGCTTTGGATGAAGCAAACCCTCAAGGACTATGGCGTCAACGTGAAGAATGTGCCTCTCCTCTATGACAATGAGAGTGCCATCAAGATTGCTCACAACCCAGTTCAGCACTCGAAGACAAAGCACATTCAAATTCGTCATCATTTTCTTCGTGATCATGTGTTGAAGGGCGACATCTCCATCGAGCACGTGAAGACTAAAGAACAGCTAGCTCATATCTTCACTAAGCCCTCTGATGAGAAGAGATTTAGCAAGTTGCGGTGTGTGCTAAATATCTTAGAATCTTCGAATGTTCTTTGAAAAGGACACACATCCTAACACTTATGCAAAATTGATGACTTAGATGTGCAACACATGAAGAAACGTTTTTCTTCAATCGATGAAGAATAACACTCTAAGTGTGAAGAAATTAATGAAGAATTTGATTCTCAGAACCCTACGACAATTGTACGCGGTGTCTGAAATCATCATTCTTATACGGTGGGTTACGCCACCACAAAAAGTTGAAAATCTTCAATTTGAGTTTTTCCTCAGTTTTTGAAATTCTTCAGTTTTTCAAATTCTTCAACTTTGCAAAATCTTCACTGTTTCCGTCGTTTTTCTTCATTGGCTATATATATATGTGAGTTTATGTCCTCTACAGCATTCACTTATAGCTATTTCTTCAAGTTGCTTTTTTCTGCTAAGTGAATGTGATCGGACCCTTCCCCCTCTATGCTATACTAAACCCAATCTATTCACAAATTCTTCATGTGCGTTCTATTTGAATCTCGTTCAAAATCTTCATTGTGTCCTTGTCAGCTGAAGAAATTGCGAAAGAAACTTTAAAACAAATCTTATCCAAATTTTCGGTTTTACCGCTCAAACCGTTCCGCATCTCACGATGCATTATTTTATTCACCCGCGATCTTACACGATCTCATCTACACAGTACGTGGGTGACACATGTCGCGAGAAGGAGAAAGGGCAGGGGCATGTTCGTCCCAAAATCTTCGGGCGAACAGTTTTTTCACCGTGGCTATAAATACCCCTCTCCCCTTCCTCACTTCATTTACTCCGCTCGACCGCTCTCTCTCTCTCTCGCTCGAGCTCCTCAAACCCTAGCGCCGCCTCTACTCCATCGTCGCCGGTGAGGAAGAGCTTCGCTGCCTCGACCTCGTCGCCGTCGTACTCGCGCCGGTTGCGGAAATCTTCACTCCACCTCCGCCGTAGCTATTTCCCTCTGCCAAGTTAGGGCGTGGAAGATCTAACCTGACGAACTTCACATCCGTTCATCTCAGTTCGTCGTGTTCTTCACTTCAGGTAATTAAAAGTTACTTTTATTACTCGCTTTGATTCTCAAACTTTCCTGAAAATCTTCAAAGGTGTTTATTATCCAAATCTTCACATATGAACACCTCACACATTATATGCTCTTGATCCATTTCTCTAAGCAATCATTTTATTCAAGATTCCTCAATTGTGTGGATTTTCGATCTGTATAACTCTGGAACCTAAGACAAAGAAAGCTTAGTGAAATTCCTCAAGGCTCATCTGGTCAAATTCTGAGAATGCATATGACCTCTCCAAATTCCTCGCACCTACACTTTGTTCACAGGTACTCATGTCCACTGCTGAATCACTAGGTTCTCATCAACTTAACTCATTTGCAGCGTTCCTCGAAGAAAAATTACATACTTCTTCAGAGTGTTCAATTGTTCAAATTCCTCATCTGAAGAATATGGCTGAAGGTAAGAGACCGCAGAAAGGAGGAAAGAAGCCTGAGGTCATGACTGCTTTCGAGATCCCTGATGACATATATAAGGACTATTGCACACCTGATGAAGCCAAGTTCGGCAAAGAGAACAAAAATCAGCGCAAGGTGCGCATTCAGAGGATTGAACGGAGATGGGCAAGGGAATGGAGGGAATACAGATATGTTACTCCAAAGTACATGAAGAAATTCGCCCTCAATCCTCCATGCCCAAGAGCTCCATTGGCACCTGGCCAAGTAGCTAATCCCACAAGCATCAAAAGTGGTGAGGACTTTCCTGAACAATGGGCTAAGCGCCAAGCAAAATTGGCAAGACAGGCCAAGGAGGCAGTGAAGAAATTCAATGAGGATTCTGCCGCTGCTGCTGCTGCTGAGACCTCGGTCAGGCCAAGGAAATCCATGCCAAAGAAGCCTGCTCGTAAGCCAAGTGCTTCACCAACAGCGCCCTCACGGCCAAGTTCCTCAGCTATGCCCTCACGGCAAATTCCTCAGACTGCTACTGCTCCACCAAAGTCCTCAGCAGCTCCATCAAAGTCCTCAGCTCCTGTGCATCTGGCTACATGTCAAAGGACTACGGGTTTCTCAATTGCTTCTGGTGTCTCAGCAAGTTCCTCAGCTACACCAATGTCCTCATCAGGCCCCACACTGTTGAAGACTAAAGCAACAGCTAGACGCGGTCCTCGGCCAAGTCCAAGGAAGAAACAGGTCACATTCCAAGTGCCCTCTGATGATGAAGCTTCTGATGATTAACTTGCAGAAATCATCAGAGACAGACAAGTGAAGGCCGCTAGAGCCAAAGGCACATCTGTGCCACTGCTTTTGGATCCGAGGAAAATCCTCGACTACATTGACCTCTGGCACAAGGATCCAAACACCCCCATGCCTGATTTTCATCTGACTCCTGGTCAAAGTCACATGCTGACCCATTTCATCACTCAAGAGAAATGGAAATTTGAAAAGGCAAGAGAGATCAAGAAAGCGCAATACAGGAAGGAGAAGCTCCTGAAGAAAAATGTTGTCAGAATGACACCTGATGAACTTCTCAAGGCTCAGTCTGAAATTCAAGCCCTCAGCAAAGACTTTGATGCCTACTATGCTGATTGGAAAGGAGCCAAAGTGAGATTCATCAACTTGATGAAGAAAATGACAAATGTTGCAGCTTCATCGCAACAAGAAAATCTTCAGGCTGCAGACTCTGCTCAGCCTGCTGAAGAACATGCCAGCACCGCTGATAACTTTCAGCCTGCTGAAGAAAATGCTAGTTCCAGGGCTGATGACTCCATTCCAGCCGCTGAAGAAATTGCCAGGGCATCCACTAGTGGTGCGCCTGAAGAAACTGAAGAAATTAGGGCAACTGCATCAGTTGCGCCTGAAGAACATCAACCAGATTCCTCAGCTCCTCCCGCGCCTACACCAACTCCAATTCTTCCATCTGCCTATGAGGTGAAGAAGACCAAGGCTGCAGAGCGAGCTGCAGTGAAGAAAAGGAAGGCATAAGCTGCGTCAAATTCTTCGGCTGCGAAGAAAATGAAGCCAATGACCAGCTCACTTGAAAATCCAATTGATGCTGTTCCAATTTCCTCCATGTCATCAAAGGAAATTGTTCCTTTTGGAGAAGACTATAAGATCCCAAGCGGATCTGATGAAGAAAATCATTCTGCTGCTTCGTCAGAGCAGATTGATGAAGAAATTGAAGTGGATGCAATCCGTTCAACGCCAGTCATTTCCTCACCTATGCCTCAGTTCACTGCTGAACAGGCTGGTTTTAAGGAAATTGAAGATGAAGATGTGGATATGGGATGCACCACACCAGTGATGAATGATGACTTTTGGGAAAGTCAGCATCCCAATACTCCTCTATTCACACCTATCCAACAGATTCCTCAGTCCCCGGCAACAACAGTTCAAATGGGATCTGAAGAAACTCATCCCACTCCCTCTGTTCATGAAGAAATTCCAGCCACTAGTGCTGAAGAACCTGCTGCTACTGATCATCAGGCTGCACAAGAAGAGGAACCAGAAGTTCCTCAGCCTGAAGAACCTGAGCTCGCGATTCCTGAGGTGGTATTGCAACTCACTGACACCCCTCTGCCAAAGCCGAAGAATCCGTTCTCAAGTAAACGGAAGTTCAAGGCTGAAGACTTCTTTTCCGAGCATGTATTCTTCACTGACTACAACCCCTATGACTCTGCTCGCATAAGGAAGAGGCGTTTCTGGACTGCTAGTCAAGCCAACTTCTATTCCTCAGTGCTTTTTGACAAAGACAAAATCTTCGATCATGAACATATTCCTCACGTGGATATGGAATCTCTGCCATGCTTCGAGCCAGTCCTCAGTGTTCTTCACGATGCAGGATTACTCAATTTCTGCACTGACATCTGTGATTGGAATGAAGAGCTCATTCTTCAGTTCTACGCTACACTGCATATCACTGGAGACGCTGAAGATGTCAATTCATGGGTGTTGGATTGGATGACTGAGAACACTCACTACAAGGCACCAGCAACTGAATTGCTTCGTGTCCTTCCTCTCGATCCTCCCCATGACAGTGCACGTTGCATTTGCAATGACCCTAAACTGACAAATCACTATATGCAAGTGCTCATGAAGCCTTTGAAGCCTGGGTAGGCCCCACGAACCAAATTCCTCGTCAAGGAATTGCTCTATGTGCCTCGAACTGTCTATCGCATTCTAACGAAGACAATGAGTCCTATCAAAGGCCACGACGCAAATGATGAAGATGTCGTTGGCATCATGAAGAATATGCTTTTCAACATCATTCATGGCGTTCCCGTCAACTTCCATGATTTCTTCATGAGGACTCTGGCAAATGTCGCTATGTCACCATTCGAGCTGAAGTCCTATGCGCCTTGGATTATGAGATTCATCAGGGCAAGATCTTCACTGAATTACAAAGCTGACACTCTGAACCACGGTAGCTACTTGCCTCCCATTGAAGTCCTCAAACGACCAGTTTCATCATCTAATGATAAAGGCAAGGCAGCTGCTGTGATCGATGAAGGCATTCGTCCATTGGATGGTCAATTTCGTATGGCTACATCTTACTCTACCAATGACGACACTGCCACACATGACACTGCCGCAAATACCTCAGCCAAGCAAAATCCTCAAGCCACAGCACCCAGGGTGATGACTGACCGTGAGTTACTCCTCAGTCTTCATCAGAAGGTTGATCGCAATCACAAACGGGTAAAGCGTCAGTTTGGTGCAATTCTTCACAACATGACCTCAACACACAATGCAGTGAAGAAGAACCATTACTACCTTCATGAAACCCTCAACCGCACCTGGGCTGTCCTCACGCATGTGTATAGCGCTGAAGAACTGAAGACTATGGGTCTCAAAGAAGAATTTGACAGGTCTGCACCTCCTCCGAAGAAATTCAAGAGGGTCAAAGTTCCTGATCTGGTGGCCAGCTCTTATTCTTCATCGCGTGACACTGATGAGTATGAAGATTTGGACGACACTGCGGCAGGCCCTGCTACAACAAACAACCCCGACAACACTGGCGCTCCTCCATCAACTTGAAATTCTTCAGGGGCGTTAGTCCTCAGTTTCAATCCCTTTGGTCATTTGATGACAAAGGGGGAGAAATCTGAGTTAGTCTTCAAGCGGGTCTATATTAAGGGCGTTTTTTTCTAAGTTACAACTCTCGTTCTTCCGAAACTTTTATTGGATCGAGTTGTAATCTTAAACCTGATGGTGCTCTGATACTTTTGGATGGTGCTCTGATACTTTTGATGCATTGTGCTCTGATACTTTTGATGTGCTATTCTGCATGCTTACTCATTAATATTATTGCACACATGCTGAATTTCATCAGGCACCATATTTCATCATGCATTTCAAATTCTTCATATTATATATCAAATGCGTGTATGAATTACAAGATATAGGGGGAGATCTCCATGATTCAACTCTTCAAATGTGCATTGCCTCAAACGCAAATTCCTCACTACGCACATCTTCAGGGGGAGTTCCTCTATATCTTGCAATCAAATTCCTCAATATCAGTATTTACACTTCATATGTTTATCCCCGTTGAAAACTTAACCTATATTGTCATCAATCACCAAAAAGGGGGAGATTGTAAGTGCATCTAGTGCCCCTTAGTGATTTTGGTGTATTGAAGACTTATAGGTTAAGGGACTAATGTGTTTGTGAGCGTACGCAGGTCTATAAGTCTATGAGGAGTTTGATATTTACAGAGAAAGTCGACCCCTAAAAATGAAGTTCTTCGACTGAAGACTTTGATATTCTGAATACTTTCTGAAGACTTTGAAAGTGAAGAAATTGGTGTGACCTTGAAGACTTGGTATTCATTTGAGGAACATGAAGCGTGAAGACTTTTGTTTTCGTAGTTTCATTTTCTCTTTCTTGAGTCATAGGAAACACCGTACTGTTAAAGGGGGTCGAGGAAATACTAAGGAAAAATTTCCATGTGATGCTCAACTCAAAATACTACACCTACCAATCCCTTTGAGTGAAGCCATTGGAAATCTCATACAGTTCAGTCAATTTCTTCAGTGACAGAGACGCAGTTCTTCTGGTCACTGAGGACTTTGCTCTGACTGAGGAGTTAGGAATTCACCAGTGCGAATTGCCTACACAGTGAGGAACATGATAGCCCTGAGGAATTTGAGAGCCAAATTTCCGACCGTTGCTGTGCTGTGCGCCAGCTGTCCCAAAATATCCTATCCACCTAACGGTCATATCATTGAAGGGCATTTATGTCTTATCATGTCGGGCTGCTCCCTAGGCTATAAATAGCCGCCCCCTTCAACCACTAGCTGGTTGGCTGCTCCGAGAGAACTTGACACTTGTCATTTGAGAGCAACCCATCCTCCGAGGACTTTGAGCAAAAATCATCAAGTGAGGAAAACCCAAAACCAAACCCCCACAAACCTAAAGTGATTGAGCATCACTGAAGAAATTGATCCTGCGTGGATCCGACGCTTGTTACCTTTGAACACTGTGCTTCTTCCAGACGGTTAGGCGTCATGGTCTAGAGCATCCAAGAGGAATTGTGGATCGTGAAAGTGCGTTATATCGACTAGAGGGGGGGTGAATAGGATATTTTTATGAATTCTTCACTGAGGAATTTGCCGGTGAGGAAATTCCTTACTGAAGAACTACTAGCAGCGGAATAAGTACTCAGAAGTAAGCATAACAGGATACAAGCATGGTCATCATGATGAAATGAAGACTAGCACAGAGTACAGAAAGCGTGAACACAGGATAACAAGATGAAGACAAGCAGACTGAAGAAATTGAACTGAGGAATTTGAGAAAGTCTTCAGTCAAAGTCTTCACGCACAGATATGAACAACATTCAACATAGTAATTAGGAAATGGAAGGGTTGAGGGAATAGAACCAGTTAGTTGGTGAAGACAATGATTTGGTAAACCAGTTCCAACTGCTGTCTCAGTTTTACGTCTGGTTGGAGCGGCTGAGTATTTAAACTCGAGGACACGCAGTCCCGGACACCCAGTCACTGAGCCGCAACTCAGAACACCCAGTCCTCACCGTATTCTCCTTGAACTAAGACCACACAGGCCTCGTCCAATCACTCGTGGTAAGTCTTCAGGTGACTTCCAAACCTTCACAGACTTGGTCACTCAGCGATCCACAATTCCTCTTGGATGCTCTAGACATTGACGCCTAACCGTCTGGAAGAAGCACAGTCTTCAAAGGTAACAAGCGTCGGATCCACACAGGATCAATTTCTTCAGTGATGCTCAATCACTTTGGGTTTGTGGGGGTTTGGTTTTGGGTTTTCCTCACTTGATGATTTTCGCTCAAAGTCCTCGGAGGATGGGTTGCTCTCAAATGACAAGTGTCAAGTTCTCTCGGAGCAGCCAACCAGCTAGTGGTTGTAGGGGGCGTCTATTTATAGCCTAGGGAGCAGCCCGACATGATAAGACATAAATGCCCTTCAATGATATGACCGTTAGGTGGATAAGATATTTTGGGACAGCCGGCGCGCAGCACAGCAACGGCCGGAAATTTGACTCTCAAATTCCTCAGGGCTATCATGTTCCTCACTGTGTAGGCAATTCGCACTGGCGAATTCCTAACTCCTCAGTCAGAGCAAAGTCATCAGTGACTAGAAGAACTGCGTCTCTGTCACTGAAGAACTTGACTGAACTGTATGAGATTTCCAATGGCTTCACTCGCAGGGATTGGTAGGTGTAGGATTTTGAGTTGAGCATCACATGGAAATTTTTCCTTAGTATTTCCTCGACCCCCTTTAACAGTACGCTGTTTCCTATGACTCAAGAAAGAGAAAATGAAACTACGAAAACAAAAGTCTTCACGCTTCATGTTCCTCAAGTGAATATCAAGTCTTCAAGGTCACACCATTTTCTTCACTTTCAAAGTCTTCAGAAAGTCTTCAGAATATCAAAGTCTTCAGTTGAAGAACTTCATTTTTAGGGGTCGACTTTCTCTGTAAATATCAAACTCCTCATAGACTTATAGACCTGTGTACACTCACAAACGCATCAGTCCCTTAACCTATAAGTCTTCAATACACCAAAATCACTAAGGGGCACTAGATGCACTTACAATCTCCCCCTTTTTGGTGATTGATGACAACATAGGTTAAGTTTTCAACGGGGATAAACATATGAAGTGTAAATATTGATATTGAGGAATTTGATTGCAAGATATAGAAGAACTCCCCCTGAAGATGTGCATAGTGAGGAATTTGCTTTTGAGGCAATGCACATTTGAAGAGTTGAATCATGGACAACTCCCCCTATATCTTGTAATTCATACACGCATTTGATATATAATATGAAGAATTTGAAATGCATGATGAAATATGGTGCCTGATGAGATTCAACATGCGTGCAATAATATTAACAAGGAATAAGCATGCAGAATAGCACATCAAAAGTATCAGAGCACAGTGCATCAAAAGTATCAGAGCACCATGCACCATCCAAAAGTATCAGGGCACCATCGGGTTTAAGATTACAACGCGATCCAATAAAAAGTTTCGGAAGAACGCGAGTTGTAACTTAAAAAAACACCCATAATATAAACCCGCTTGAAGACTAACTCAGATTTCTCCCCCTTTGTCATCAAATGACCAAAAGGATTGAAACTGAGGACTAACGCCCCTGAGGAATTTCAAGTTGATGGAGGAGCGCCAGCGTTGTCGGGGTTGTTTGTTGTAGCAGGGCCTGCCGCAGTGTCGTCCAAATCTTCATATTCATCAGTGTCGCGCGATGAAGAATAAGAGCTCGCCACCAGATCAAGAACTGTGACCCTCTTGAATTTCTTCGGAGGAGGTGCAGACCAGTCAAATGCTTCCTGAAGACCCATAGTCTTCAGTTCTTCCGCGCTATAGACATGTGTGAGGACAGCCCAGGTGCGGTTGAGGGTTTCATGAAGGTGATAATGATTTTTGTTCACTGCATTATGGGTTGAGGTCATGTTGTGAAGAATTGCAGCAAACTGACGCTTTACCCATTTGTGATTGCGATCAACCTTCTGATGAAGACTGAGGAGTAACTCACGGTCAGTCATCACTCTGGGTGCTATGGCTTGAGGATTTTGCTTTGCTGAGGTATTTGCGGCAGTGTCATGTGTGGCAGAGTCATCATTGGTAGAATAAGATGTAGCCAGATGAAATTGACCATCCAATGTACGAATGCCTTCATCGATCACAGCAGTTGCCTTGCCTTTGTCATCAGATGTTGAAACTGGTCGCTTGAGGAATTCAATGGGAGGCAAGTAGCTACCATGGTTTAGAGTGTCAATGTAACGCCCTGGATTCGATGCGCCAGGTGCCCGCCAGTTATTCGCCGTTGTTGCCATGTCATTTGCTTGCGTGTTGCACTTTGCCATGTCATCATATGCATTTCATATCATGTTATCATGTGCATTTCATTTTGCATACGTGTTCATTTCATGCATCCGAGCATTTTCCCCGTTGTCCGTTTTGCAATCCGGCACTCCTATGTCCTCCGGCGTCCCCTTTTTGCCTCTTCTCTTGTGCTGGTGTTAAACGTTCTCGGAATGGACCTAGTCTTGCCAAGCGGCCTTGGTATAGCACCGGTAGACCGCCTGTCAAGTTTCGTGCCATTTGGAGGTCGTTTGGTACTCCAACGGTTAACCGGGTAACCGTAAGGCCTCTTTTGTGTGCAGCCAAACACCCCTTCCAAAGTGGCCCAAAACCCCACAAACTCCCCTCCATGCTCTCGGTCATTCGATCACGATCGTGTGGGCAAAAACCGCACCTCATTTGGACTCTCCTAGCTCCCTCTACCTATAAATATGTGTGCCTCCCCCGAATTCCCGGTCTAACCCTAGCCTCCTTCAACCCCGCGCCGCCGGACACGTCCAACTTCGCCGGACGTGTCCACCCGCCATGTCGCTCCAGCCAACCACGGGCTGCCACGTCACCCCCGCCGCCTCCTGGACCAACCGCACGCCGCCACCTCATCCCGCCGGCTACCCTCCGCACCGCGGCCCGCCGCGGCCCATCCGGGGCCCGCCCGGCCCGTTCCGCCGCGCCTCGCCCGACCCCGCCGCCGTCCCGGCCCGCGCGCCGCCCCGTCGCCGGCGAGCTCCGCCGCGGCTCGCCGCCGCCGCTCGCTCGCGTCGGCCGCCGGACGCCGCCGCCCGCCGCCGCGTCCTGGCCGCCTCCTCCTCCTCCCGGCCCGCGTGTGAGCCGCCGCCCGCGCCCGCCTCCCCGCGCTCCGGCCACCGCCTCCTGCCGTGACCACGCCTCGCCCGTCGCCGCCGCGGCTCCGGCCGCGAGCTCGCCGGAGCCCGCGCTGCGCCGCCTCCTCTCTTCGGCCGGATCCGGCGCCCCTCGGCCTCCCCGGCCTCGGATCCCGGCGTCCCCGACCTCTCCGGCCACCAACACGCCCTTCTCCGGAGAAGATCCGGCGAGCTCCGGACGTGCATCGAAATCCGTGCAGAGAAGGTTGACCCCGTTTTCCCACTAAGTCCCCCAGATTTCTTACATAATCATGCCATGTTCATGCCATCACATCTCTGCATCCGTAGCTCCGTTTAGTGCGTATAATATGTTAAATTGTTCGCCTGGACGAGTAGATCATTTCATTCCATTGCATCATTTTCATTTGAGCTCATCTTGATGCCCGAAATGCTGTTGGAAGAGTGCATGTTGATGTTAATCTGCTGAAACTGTTATAACTTGCTCATTTATCATTTTTGCCATGATTGATGTGTGCATCCTATGAGGTTGATGTCTACATGAATGTTGATCTATGCCATGCCATCTTTCCAGGGGTGTCAACCATGTATTTTTGTGAGTTATGTGCTGAGTGTATCAAGCTTGCTAAGTAGGGTAGTTGCTGTTGCTGTTTTCCTGGCAGATTCTATTATATTTTGTTGCTATGTAAACATGTTGCTACTAATCATTCTATGCATAATTTGGAGATGTTCTATAAACATGTTTTGATCTACATGTCATGCTCTATCCATTCATGCCCTTGGTTGCAATTATAGCCTGCTGGAACATATTGTAATCTTGCCCCGAAGTTGCTTAAAAATGTTGCTGACAGCCTGTTAACATTAAGTTCACTTGTTTCCATGTGTTTTCCTAGTGATCCATGCACCCTATGAACTTGTTCTTTCCATGCTTAGCTTCACAAACATGTCTTCTTACTGTTGGTTGCCTTGCCATGCCATGTAATGCTCTGTGGTGAGTGGTTCAAGCTCACGAACATGCCTACTTATTGTTGTTCCTGCCATGTTTGAATCTGTAATATAACTTGCCATGTTTACGTGGGGGCCATAATATTTTCCGTGCCTTTTTGGCTCATGGTCAGTAAGGGACTTTTGATCTATGGGGTTAGTAGATTCATGCCATGCCTTTATTTGCAATGATAAGTTCCTGTAACATGTTGTTTGATAGCTCTAAACATTGCAACCTGATGTTATTTCTGCTAAAGTCTGAAACTGTTATTATTTGCAATATCTCCATGTCTTTTTGAGCATGTTCTAGTTGTTTCTGGAGATAGCTCAGTGTTCATGTTTTGTTATGCTTTACCTGTACATCATGCCCATGCCTTTTGATATTATGTTGAGATGTTATAGCATGTTGTTTTGATGCTTGTAAGATGCCTAGTTGCTGTTTTGGACAGATTGTTGTTATGACTTGTATAGAGTGTATGTGTTGCACCGTTGCTCCGTTTTGAGTGTGCTCTATATGAAACTTGTTTGTTTTTGCATGTAGTTCCATATTATCATGTCGCATCCTTGTTTTGAGGTGTTTGCTTGATGTTTGGGTGCATTTTGCATCAATGCCATGTTTAACTTGTTTTGCTCATATCTTCTAGGCCGTAGCTCCGAATCTAATGAACTTTATATGTAACTTGACTAGAATCTCGTGTAGATCATCATGGTGCATCTTAACTTGCTGTTTAACAACTTGAACATAAGGTTTATTCAGTTCTGGACCAATTTCGAAATATGCATATGAGGACTTACCGGAATTGTTTTATGTTGTTTCCGGCCTCATTTAAACTTGCCTTGATGTGTTGTTCTTGTTTGCATCATATCTTGCCATGAGTAGCTTCATGTAGCCTTTTCATGCATCATGCTTGTTGTGCATCATGTCTTGTCTATGTGTGGTGTGTTTACCATGTTGTGTGCTTCTTCTCGATAGTTCCCGTTTTTGTTGCGATCGTGAGGATTCGTTCGTCTACGCTTGGTTCGTCTTCGTGGCTTCATCTTCTTCATGGACTCGTTCTTCTTCCTTGCGGGATTTCAGGCAAGATGACCGCTACCCTGGATCTCACTACTATCATTGCTATGCTAGTTGCTTCGTTCTATCGCTATGCTGCGCTACCTATTACCTGTTTATCAAGCCATCCCATAATTGCCATGAACCTCTAACCTTTGACACCTTTCCTATGCAAACCGTTGTTTGGCTATGTTACCGCTTGCTCAGCCCCTCTTATAGCGTTGCTAGTTGCAGGTGAAGTTGAAGATTTCTCCATGGTGGACAGGGTTATGTTGGGATATCACAATATCTCTTATATTATTAATGCATCTATATATTTGGTAAAGGGTGGAAGGCTCGGCCTTATGCCTGGTGTTTTGTTCCACTCTTGCCACCCTAGTTTCCGTCATACCGGTGTTATGTTCCCGGATTTTGCGTTCCTTACGCGGTCGGGTGATTTATGGGACCCCCCTGACAGTTCGCTTTGAATAAAACTTGTCCAGCAAGGCCCAACCTTGGTTTTACCATTTGCCTCACCACCACCTACCTTTCCCTTGGGAGTAATTAACCCAAGGGTCATCTTTATTTTAGCCCCCCCGGGCCAGTGCTTGTCTAAGTGTTGGTCCGAACCGAGCAGCCTGCGGGGCCACCTCGGGGAAACTCGAAGTATGGTTTTACTCGTAGCTTGACTTATCCGGTGTTTCCCTGAGAACGAGATATGTGCAGCTACTATCGGGATTGTCGGCGCATCGGGCGGCTTTGCTGGTCTTGTTTTACCATCGTCAAAATGTCTTGTAAACCGGGATTCCGAGACTGATCGGGTCTTCCTGGGAGAAGGTCTATTCCTTCGTTGATCGTGAGAGCTTGTCATGGGATAAGTTGGGACACCCCTGCAGGGTATAAACTTTTGAGAGCCGTGCCCGCGGTTATGTGGCAGATGGGAATTTGTTAATGTCCGGTTGTAGATAACTTGACACCAGATCCGAATTAAAACGCATCAACCGCGTGTGTAGCCGTGATGGTCTCTTCTCGGCGGAGTCCGGGAAGTGAACACGGTTTCTGGGTTATGTTTGACGTAAGTAGGTGTTCAGGATCACCTCTTGATCATTGCTAGATCAGGACCATTCCTTTGTTTCTCTTCTCGCTCTTATTTGCGTATGTTAGCCACCATATCATGCTTAGTCGCTGCTGCAACCTCACCACTTTACCCCTTCCTTTCCCATTAAGCTTTGCTAGTCTTGATACCCATGGTAATGGGATTGCTGAGTCCTCGTGGCTCACAGATTACTACAACAACAGTTGTAGGTACAGGTTTTGCGATGATCCTGACGTGAGAGCGATGCTTGCTTGCATTGAGTTCTTCTTCTGCTTCTTCGATCAGGGGATAGGTTCCAGGTCGGCAGCCTGGGCTAGCAGGGTGGATATTGTTTGAGTTTCTGTTTATGATTCATCCGTAGTCAGATGTTGTTCTTGTATGTTGTGATGTTGTATTCATGTGGCATTGTATGCCTTTTGTATGTATCCCCATCTATTATGTAATGTTGATGTAATGATATCCACCTTGCAAAAGCGTCTTCAAGATGCGCTTCTATCCTTGGTGGGACCTTCGAGTTCCTTTAGGATAGGGTTGCATCTTGGGCGTGACAAGTTGGTATCAGAGCCTCGACCGACCTTGGGAGCCCCCTTGATTGATCGTGTAGTTTGGCCGCTGTTGAGTCTAGAAGAAAACTGTTTTCAGAGTCTAGTTATATCGGAGAGTAGGAATTCTTTTACTCCTCTACCCCTTCGTCGCTCTGGTGAGGAATCTTGACGTAGGTGTTTTGAACTACTCCTCTTCCCCTTCAAATTTTTCTTTAGGATCTCGCGGCTAGTTTTCCATCGTTGTTCCTCAGCTCTTTTATCCGGTGCATTTCTCGTCAAGTTGACTCAAGTCTCTTCATCTTTGCGTTCAGTCCTCAGTTGTTTTCTTTTCCCACCCGCCCACCCTTTTTCATCTCGGAACCGGAGTCTGTAATCGAGTATCCTGTCTACTCGTGCGAAGTATGTGTTTTCTTTCCTCAATGATTTCAACCGGTGTTTCCTCTTGAAGTTATTCGTTGATTTTTCCTCTTCCAAGTTGTCTTTGTTTTTTTCCCGCCCTCCCACCCTCTTCTTCCCAGAGTCTGAGTCTCTTTCGACCATCAATTTCATTCGTGTGGAGCCTCTTCAGTCTTCCCTCAATTATTTCAACCGGTGAATTCTCGTTTTGTTCATCATTCTTCATCGCTTTTTCTTTTCCGGTGCACTCGATTCAAGTTTTTCGGGTTGATCACATTCATTTCCTTGGATCAAGAGTTTTTCCCTGCTCGTTTGCCTCTCGTCATTCAATCATTCTGGAGTTCGGAAGACATCTCAGGAGATTCGTCTGTGTTCCAATTAATTCGAGGTTGTCACCTCATTCAAATATTTCAATTGTTTCGATGCATCATCTATTTGTTCAACATCCTTTTCCAACGGTGTTTTCTTTGAGTGGGCCCTAACCCACAGGTCTTTTCCTAGGATCTTACCTGACTCTTCTAATTCCCCGGAGTTATTCTCAAATCCTTTTCGAAGTATGACGTAAGTATGAATTTCATCAGTCAGACACTTTTCCAAGATCGATTTCAAACTCTTTTCATTTTTGGCTCAACCTCTTCGCTTTTCATTCTCCCGGAGTACCTCAGTAATTTTGGTGGTGTTTCTCGCTGTCATTTGAAGACCAAAGAAGAGTTTTTCCTCTAAATCTTGTCCATTCTCTCGGAGATTCGCGGTGCTAGCTCGATGTTATCCTATCAAATTGTTTCAAGTCATGCAAATTTTTTTCATCCATCCGGAGCATTTCAGGAGTTGCTTTCTCTATCGATAATCCGGAGGCCATCTTTTCGGAAGATTTGTTCGTTCTAAGTTTTCAGTTTCGGTCGTCTCTATATTCTTCCGGTGCTTCGTTCAAGTGTTCTTTAATCAGCTCATGATCTCGTTGTTCTTTTGCATCTAAATCCCCTCAAGCATATTTGTTTTTCTAATTCTTCCTGGTGATTCATTCTCTTTCGTCAGTCATTTCTGAATTCTAACGGTGGTTCTTTCAGATTCTTTTTCCTTGATTGTCATATTAATCCTTTCGTTCTTTTCAATCCTACCGGTGATGCATGAAGACCTTCTCAAGTTCGCGATATGTCACTTCTCAATTCTTTTGCAAGAAGAATAAGTAGTATGCAAAACCCATTGCTTGTCATCAATTTAATTTGATGAAGGATAAGCATACAATAAATCTTATTCTTATATCCTCCAAGCGAGTAATCCCTTCCTTCAGAGTTTGTTCTCGATGAATAAATTCTAGTTCCAAGCGTTTCATTTTTTCCTTTCCGGAGTTCAAATTTACTCGGCCATCTCGTTGGAAACTCCATCTAAATCACCGCAAGGCTCATCTTATTCTTTCATCCTTCATTTCTATCTCATCATCCTTTTGTCACCGGAGTTCTTCATGGCGGTTCTTCATGATTTAATTCATTCTTCAAGAGTTCATCAAGTATCATTCCATCCTCTCAAGCTCGTGTTCTAATTCCCCCATGTTTCAATCGAAGTGCTGCCTAAATCCTTTCAGTCTTATTTGTTTCTTTTCTCATTCTAACCTCTCCGGTTAGAACAAGTCGTTTCATAATCTATCTGATTCCGTGAGCTTTCGATTCGCATCATTCTTGTCGTTCCTCTCTTCTTCTCGAGTGCTCTCGATTCTTTGCTTCTTCTCTTGAGTTCTTGTCTCACCCCATCCTTTTCACTTCCGTCTCGGTCCTAAGATCTCGGGACGAGATCTCTTGTTAGTGGAGGAGTGTTGTAACGCCCCGGATTCGATGCGCCAGGTGTCCGCCAGTTATTCGCCGTTGTTGCCATGTCATTTGCTTGCGTGTTGCACTTTGCCATGTCATCATATGCATTTCATATCATGTCATCATGTGCATTTCATTTTGCATACGTGTTCGTTTCATGCATCCGAGCATTTTCCCCGTTGTCCGTTTTGCAATCCGGCACTCCTATGTCCTCCGGCGTCCCCTTTTTGCCTCTTCTCTTGTGCGGGTGTTAAACGTTCTCGGAATGGACCGAGTCTTGCCAAGCGGCCTTGGTATAGCACCGGTAGACCGCCTGTCAAGTTTCGTGCCATTTGGAGGTCGTTTGGTACTCCAACGGTTAACCGGGTAACCGTAAGGCCTCTTTTGTGTGCAGCCCAACACCCCTTCCAAAGTGGCCCAAAACCCCGCAAACTCCCCTCCATGCTCTCGGTCGTTCGATCACGATCGTGTGGGTGAAAACCGCACCTCATTTGGACTCTCCTAGCTCCCTCTACCTATAAATATGTGTGCCTCCCCCGAATTCCCGGTCTAACCCTAGCCTCCTTCAACCCCGCGCCGCCGGACACGTCCAACTTCGCCGGACGTGTCCACCCGCCACGTCGCTCCAGCCAACCACGGGCTGCCACGTCACCCCCGCCGCCTCCTGGACCAACCGCACGCCGCCACCTCATCCCGCCGGCTACCCTCCGCACCGCGGCCCGCCGCGGCCCATCCGGGGCCCGCCCGGCCCGTTCCGCCGCGCCTCGCCCGACCCCGCCGCCGTCCCGGCCCGCGCGCCGCCCCGTCGCCGGTGAGCTCCGCCGCGGCTCGCCGCCGCCGCTCGCTCGCGTCGGCCGCCGGACGCCGCCGCCCGCCGCCGCGTCCTGGCCGCCTCCTCCTCCTCCCGGCCCGCGCGTGAGCCGCCACCCGCGCCCGCCTCCCCGCGCTCCGGCCACCGCCTCCTGCCGTGACCACGCCTCGCCCGTCGCCACCGTGGCTCCGGCCGCGAGCTCGCCGGAGCCCGCGCCACGCCGCCTCCTCTCTCCGGCCGGATCCGGCGCCCCTCGGCCTCCCCGGCCTCGGATCCTGGCGTCCCCGACCTCTCCGGCCACCAACACGCCCTTCTCCGGTGAAGATCCGGCGAGCTCCGGCCGTGCATCGAAATCCGTGCATAGAAGGTTGACCCCGTTTTCCCACTAAGTCCCCCAGATTTCTTACATAATCATGCCATGTTCATGCCATCACATCTCTGCATCTGTAGCTCCGTTTCATGCGTATAATATGTCAAATTGTTCGCCTGGACGAGTAGATCGTTTCATTCCATTGCATCATTTTCATTTGAGTTCATCTTGACGCCCGAAACGCTATTGGAAGAGTGCATGTTGATGTTAATCTGCTGAAACTGTTATAACTTGCTCATTTATCATTTTTGCCATGATTGATGTGTGCATCCTATGAGGTTGATGTCTACATGAGTGTTGATCTATGCCATGCCATCTTTCCAGGGGTGCCAACCATGTATTTTTGTGAGTTATGTGCTGAGTGTATCAAGCTTGCTAAGTAGGGTAGTTGCTGTTGCTGTTTTCCTGGCAGATTCTGTTATATTTTATTGCTATGTAAACATGTTGCTACTAATCATTCTATGCATAATTTGGAGATGTTCTATAAACATGCTTTGATCTACATGTCATGCTCTATCCATTCATGCCCTTGGTTGCAATTATAGCCTGCTGGAACATGTTGTAATCTTGCCCCAAAGTTGCTTAAAAATGTTGCTGACAGCCTGTTAACATTAAGTTCACTTGTTTCCATGTGTTTTCCTAGTGATCCATGCACCCTATTAACTTGTTATTTCCATGCTTAGCTTCACAAACATGTCTTCTTACTGTTGGTTGCCTTGCCATGCCATGTAATGCTCTGTGGTGAGTGGTTCAAGCTCACGAACATGCCTACTTATTGTTGTTCCTGCCATGTTTGAATCTGTAATATAACTTGCCATGTTTACGTGGGTGCCATAATATTTTCCGTGCCTTCTTGGCTCATGGTCAGTAAGGGACTTTTGATCTATGGGGTTAGTAGATTCATTCTATCCCTTTATTTGCAATGATAAGTTCCTGTAACATGTTGTTTGATAGCTCTAAACATTGCAACCTGATGTTATTTCTGCTAAAGTCTGAAACTGTTATTATTTGCAATATCTCCATGTCTTTTTGAGCATGTTCTAGTTGTTTCTGGAGATAGCTCAGTGTTCATGTTTTGTTATGCTTTACCTGTACATCATGCCCATGCCTTTTGATATTATGTTGAGATGTTATAGCATGTTGTTTTGATGCTTGTAAGATGCCTAGTTGCTGTTTTGGACAGATTGTTGTTATGACTTGTATAGAGTGTATGTGTTGCACCGTGGCTCCGTTTTGAGTGTGCTCTATATGAAACTTGTTTGTTTTTGCATGTAGTTCCATATTATCATGTCGCATCCTTGTTTTGAGGTGTTTGCTTGATGTTTGGGTGCATTTTGCATCAATGCCATGTTTAACTTGTTTTGCTCATATCTTCTAGGCCGTAGCTCCGAATCTAATGAACTTTATATGTAACTTGACTAGAATCTCGTGTAGATCATCGTGGTGCATCTTAACTTGCTGTTTAACAACTTGAACATAAGGTTTATTCAGTTCTGGACCAATTTCGAAATATGCATATGAGGACTTACCGGAATTGTTTTATGTTGTTTCCGGCCTCATTTAAACTTGCCTTGATGTGTTGTTCTTGTTTGCATCATCTCTTGCCATGAGTAGCTTCATGTAGCCTTTTCATGCATCATGCTTGTTGTGCATCATGTCTTGTCTATGTGTGGTGTGTTTACCATGTTGTGTGCTTCTTCTCGATAGTTCCCGTTTTCGTTGCGATCGTGAGGATTCGTTCGTCTACGCTTGGTTCGTCTTCTGGCTTCATCTTCTTCATGGACTCGTTCTTCTTCCTTGCGGGATTTCAGGGAAGATGGCCGCTACCCTGGATCTCACTACTATCATTGCTATGCTAGTTGCTTCGTTCTATCGCTATGCTGCGCTACCTATTACCTGTTTATCAAGCCATCCCATAATTGCCATGAACCTCGAACCTTTGACACCTTTCCTATGCAAACCGTTGTTTGGCTATGTTACCGCTTGCTCAGCCCCTCTTATAGCATTGCTAGTTGCAGGTGAAGTTGAAGATTTCTCCATGGTGGATAGGGTTATGTTGGGATATCACAATATCTCTTATATTATTAATGCATCTATATATTTGGTAAAGGGTGGAAGGCTCGGCCTTATGCCTGGTGTTTTGTTCCACTCTTGCCGCCCTAGTTTCCGTCATACCGGGGTTATGTTCCCGGATTTTGCGTTCCTTACGCGGTCGGGTGATTTATGGGACCCCCCTGACAGTTCGCTTTGAATAAAACTTGTCCAGCAAGGCCCAACCTTGGTTTTACCATTTGCCTCACCACCACCTACCTTTCCCTTGGGAGTAATTAACCCAAGGGTCATGTTTATTTTAGCCCCCCCGGGCCAGTGCTTGTCTAAGTGTTGGTCCGAACCGAGCAGCCTGCGGGGCCACCTCGGGGAAACTCGAAGTCTGGTTTTACTCGTAGCTTGACTTATCCGGTGTTGCCCTGAGAACGAGATATGTGCAGCTCCTATCGGGATTGTCAGCGCATCGGGCGGCTTTGCTGGTCTTGTTTTACCATTGTCGAAATGTCTTGTAAACCGGGATTCTGAGACTGATCGGGTCTTCCTGGGAGAAGGTCTATTCCTTCGTTGATCATGAGAGCTTGTCATGGGCTAAGTTGGGACACCCCTGCAGGGTATAAACTTTCGAGAGCCGTGCCCGCGGTTATGTGGCAGATGGGAATTTGTTCATGTCCGGTTGTAGATAACTTGACACCAGATCCGAATTAAAACGCATCAACCGCGTGTGTAGCCGTGATGGTCTCTTCTCGGCGGAGTCCGGGAAGTGAACACGGTTTCTGGGTTATGTTTGACGTAAGTAGGTGTTCAGGATCACCTCTTGATCATTGCTAGCTTCACGACCGTTCCTTTGTTTCTCTTCTCGCTCTTATTTGTGTATGTTAGCCACCATATCATGCTTAGTCGCTGCTGCAACCTCACCACTTTACCCCTTCCTTTCCCATTAAGCTTTGCTAGTCTTGATACCCATGGTAATGGGATTGCTGAGTCCTCGTGGCTCACAGATTACTACAACAACAGTTGCAGGTACAGGTTTTGCGATGATCCTGACGTGAGAGCGATGCTTGCTTGCGTTGAGTTCTTCTTCTGCTTCTTCGATCAGGGGATAGGTTCCAGGTCGGCAGCCTGGGCTAGCAGGGTGGATATTGTTTGAGTTTCTGTTTATGATTCATCCGTAGTCGGATGTTGTTCTTGTATGTTGTGATGTTGTATTCATGTGGCATTGTATGCCTTTTGTATGTATCCCCATCTATTATGTAATGTTGATGTAATGATATCCACCTTGCAAAAGCGTCTTCAAGATGCGCTTCTATCCTTGGTGGGACCTTCGAGTTCCTTTAGGATAGGGTCGCATCTTGGGCGTGACAGTCAGCTTTGTAATTCAGTGAAGATCTTGCCCTTATGAATCTCATAATCCAAGGCGCATAGGGCTTCAGCTCAAAAGGTGACATAGCAACATTAGCCAGAGTCCTCATGAAGAAATCATGGAAGTTGACGGGAACGCCATGAATGATGTTGAAAAGCATATTCTTCATGATGCCAACGACATCTTCATCATTTGAGTCGTGGCCTTTGATAGGACTCATTGTCTTCGTCAGAATGCGGTAGACAGTCTGAGGCACATAGAGCAATTCCTTGACGAGGAATTTGGTTCGTGGGGCCTGCCCTGGCTTCAAAAGCTTCTTGCATATAATGATTTGTCAGTTCAGGGTCATTGTAGATGCAACGTGCACTGTCATGGGGAGGATCAAGAGGAAGGACACGAAGCAATTCAGTTGCTGGTGCCTTATAATGAGTGTTTTCAGTCATCCAATCCAACACCCATGAATAGACATCTTCAGCATCTCCGGTGATATGCAGTGTGGCGTAGAATTGAAGAATGAGTTCTTCATTCCAATCACAGATATCAGTGCAGAAGTTTAGTAGTCCTGCATCGTGAATAACATTGAGGACTGGCTCGAAGCACGGCAGAGATTCCATATCCACATGAGGAATATGTTCATGATCGAAGATTTTGTCCTTGTCAAATAGCACTGAGGAATAGAAGTTGGCTTGACTAGCAGTCCAGAAACGCCTCTTCCTTATGCGAGCAGAGTCATATGGGTTGTAGTCAGTGAAGAACACATGCTCAGAAAAGAAGTCTTCAGCCTTGAACTTCTGTTTGCTTGAGAACGGATTCTTTGGCTTCGGCAGAGGAATGTCAGTGATTTGCAGTACCACCTCAGGAATCACGAGCTCAGGTGCTTCAGGCTGAGGAATTTCTGGTTCCTCTTCTTGTGCAACTTGAGGATCAGCAACATCAGGTTCTTCAGCACTAGCGGCTGGAATTTCTTCATGAACAAAAGGAGTGGGATGAGTTTCTTCAGAGCCCATCTGAACTGTGGTTGTCGGGGACTGAGGAATCTGTTGGATCGGTGTGAATGGAGGAGTATTGGGATGCTGACTTTCCCAAAATTCATCATTCATCACTGGTGTAGTGCATCCAATATCCACATCTTCATCTTCATTTTCAATTTCCTCAACACCAGCCTCTTCAGCTGTGAACTGAGGCATAGGTGAGGAAACGACTGGCGTTGAAGGGAATGCTTCCACTTCAATTTCTTCATCAAGCTGCTCTGACATAGCAGCAGAATGATTTTCTTCATCAGATCCGCTTGGGATCTTGTAGTCTTCTCCAAAAGGAACAATTTCCTTTGATGACATGGAGGAAATCGGAACGGCATCAATTGGATGTTCAAGAGAGCTGGTCATAGGCTTCATTTTCTTTGCAGCCGAAGAATTTGACGCAACTGATGCCTTCCTTTTCTTCACTGCAGCTCGCTCTGCAGCCTTGGTCTTCTTCACTTCATAGGTAGAAGGAAGAATAGGAGTTGGTGTAGGCGCGGGAGGAGCTGAGGACTTTGGTTGATTTTCTTCAGGCGCAACTGATGCAGTTGCCCTGATCTCTTCAGTTTCTTCAGGCGCACCACTAGTGGATGCCCTGGCAATTTCTTCAGCGGCTGGAATGGAGTCATCAGCCCTGGAACTTGTATTTTCATCAGCAGGCTGAAAGTCATCAGCGGTGCTGGCATGTTCTTCAGCAGGCTGAGCAGAGTCTGCAGCCTGAGGATTTTCTTGTTGCGATGGGGCTGCAACATTTGTCATTTTCTTCGTCAGATCGACGAATCTCACTTTGGCTCCTTGCCAATCAGCATAGTATGCATCGAAGTCTTTGCTGAGGGCTTGGATTTCAGACTGTGCCTTGAGAAGTTCTTCAGGTGTCAGTCTGACAACATTCTTCTTCAGGAGCTTCTCCTTTCTAGATTGAGCTCTCTTTATCTCTCTTGCCTTCTCAAATTTCCATTTCTCTTGAGTGATGAAATGGGTCATCATGTGACTTTGACCAGGAGTCAGAGGCAGATCAGGCATTGGAGTGTTTGGATCCTTGTGCCAGAGATCAATGTAATCGAGGATCTTCTTCGGATCCAAAAGCAGTGGCACAGATGTGCCTTTGGCTCTAGCGGCCTTCACTTGCCTGTCTCTGATGATTTCTGCAAGTTCTTCTTCAGAAGCTTCATCATCAGAGGGCACTTGGAATGCAACCTGTTTCTTCCTTGGACTTGGCCGAGGACCGCGTCCAGCTGTTGCTTTAGTCTTCAACAGTGTGGGGCCTGATGAGGACATTGGTGCAACTGAGGAACTCGCGGAGACACCAGAAGCAATTGAAAAACCAATAGTCCTTTGGCATGTAGCCAGATGCACAGGAGTTGAGGACTTTGGTGGAGCAGTAGCAGTCTGAGGAATTTGCCATGAAGGCATAGCTGAGGAACTTGGCCGTGAGGGCACTGTCGGTGAAGCACTTGGCTTGCGAGCAGGCTTCTTTGGCATTGATTTCCTCGGCTTGACCGAGGCCTCAGTAGCAGTAGCAGCAGCAGAATCCTCATTGAATTTCCTCACTGCCTCCTTGGCTTGTCTTGCCAATTTTGCTTGACGCCTAGCCCATTCTTCAGGAAAGTCCTCATCACGCTTGATGCTGGTGGGATCAGCTACTTGGCCAGGTGCCAATGGAGCTCTTGGGCATGGAGGATTTAAGGCGAATTTTTTCATGTACTTTGGAGTAACATATCGATATTCCCTCCATTCTCTTGCCCATCTCCGTTCAATCCTCTGAATGCGCACTTTACGCTGATTTTTGTTCTCTTTGCCAAACTTGGCTTCATTAGGTGTGAAATAGTCCTTATAGAGTTCATCAGGGATCTCAAAAGCAGTCATGACCTCAGGTTTCTTTCCTCCTTTCTACGGTCTCTTTCCTTCAGCCATATTCTTTAGATGAGGAATTTGAACAACTGAACACTCTGAAGAAGTATGCAGTTTTTCTTCGAGGAACGCTGCAAATGAGTTAAGTTGATGAGAACCTAGTGATTCAGTAGCGGTCATGAGTACCTGTGAACAGAGTGTAGGTGCGAGGAATTTGAAGAGGTCATATGCGTTCTCAGAAGGTTTTTCAAAAAGACAAGTTTTGAGGAATTTGACCAGTTGATCCTTGAGGAATTTCACTAAGAGCTCTTTGTCTTAGGTTCCAGAGTTGTACAGATCGAAAATCCACACAATTGAGGAATCTTGAAGAAAATGATTGCTTGGAGAAATGGATCAAGAGCATACAGTGTGTGAGGTGTTCATATGTGTGAAGATTTGAAGAATAAAACACCTTTGAAGTTTTTCAGGAAAGTTTGAGAATCAAAGTGAGTAATAAAAGTAACTTTTAATTACCCGAACTGAAGAACACGATGAACTGAGATGAACAGATGTGAAGTTCGTCCGGTTTGATATCCCACGCCATAACTTGGCAGAGGGAAACAGCTACGGCGGCGGCGGAGTGAAGATTTCCGCATCCGGCGCGAGTACGACGGCGACGAGGTCGAGGCAGTGAAGCTCTTCCTCACCGGCGACGATGGATTAGCGGCGGCGCTAGGGTTTGAGGAGCTCGAGCGAGAGAGAGCGCGGTCGAGCGGAGTAAATGAAGTGAGGAAGGGGAGAGGGGTATTTATAGCCATGGTAAAAACTGTTCGCCCGATTTTGGGACGAACATGCCCCTGCCCTTTCTCCTTCACGCGACATGTGTCACCCACGTACTGTGCAGATGAGATCGTGTAAGATCATGGGAGAATATAATAATGCATCATGGGATGCGGAACGGTTTGAGCGGTAAAACCGAAAATCTGGATAAGATTTGTTTCAAAGTTTCGTTCGCAATTTCTTCAGCTGACAAGGACACAGTGAAGACTTTGAACGAGTTTCAAATAGAACGCACATGAAGAATTTGTGAATATATTGGGTTGAGTATAGCATAGAGGGGGAATGGTCTGATCACATTCACTTAGCAGAAACACAACTTGAAGAAATAGCCATAAGTGAATGTTGTACAGGACATAAACTCATATATATATATATATATATATATATATATATATATATATATATATATATATATATATATATATATATATATATATATAGCCAATGAAGAAAAACGACGGAAATAGTGAAGATTTTGCAAAGTTGAAGAATTTGAAAAACTAAAGAATTTCAAAAACTAAGGAAAAACTCAAATTGAAGATTTTCAACTTTTTGTGGTGGCGTAACCCACCGTATAAGAATGATGATTTCAGACACCACGTACAATTGTCGTAGGGTTCTGAGAATCAAATTCTTCATTAATTTCTTCACACTTAGAGTGTTATTCTTCATTGATTGAAGAAAAACGTTTCTTCATGTGTTGCACATCTAAGTCATCAATTTTGCATAAGTGTTAGGATGTGTGTCCTTTTCAAAGAACATTCAAAGATTCTAAGATATTTAGGTCACACCACAACTTGCTAAATCTCTTCTCATCCAAGGGCTTAGTGAAGATATCAGCTAGCTGTTCTTCAGTCTTCACGTGCTCGATGGAGATGTCGCCCTTCAACACATGATCACGAAGAAAATGATGACGAATTTGAATGTGCTTTGTCTTCGAGTGCTGAACTGGGTTGTGAGCAATCTTGATGGCACTCTCATTGTCACAGAGGAGAGGCACATTCTTCACGTTGACGCCATAGTCCTTGAGGGTTTGCTTCATCCAAATAAGTTGAGCACAGCAAGAGCCAGCAGCAATGTATTCAGCTTCAGCAGTAGACAGTGATACGCAGTTCTGTTTCTTCGAGGACCAACAGACCAAAGATCGTCCGAGGAAATGACAAGTACCAGATGTTGACTTGCGGTCCACATGATCACCAGCATAGTCAGAGTCAGAATATCCAATGAGATCAAAAGCAGAGCCCTTGGGGTACCATAATCCTAGTGTTGGTGTGTGAGCTAGATATCGAAGAATATGCTTCACAGCCTTATGGTGTGATTCCTTCGGTGCAGCTTGAAATCGGGCACACATGCAAATACTAAGCATTATATCTGGCCTAGATGCACATAAGTACAATAAAGAACCAATCATGGAGCGGTATACCTTATGATCGAAGTCAATACCATTTTCATCAGTGCATAGATGGCCATTTGTGAGCATAGGAATTTTGACGCCTTTGCAATCTTGCATGCCGAATTTCCTCAGTACATCTTTGAGGTATTTCTCCTGAGATATGAATATGCCATTGTGCTGCTGATGAATTTGAAGACATAAGAAGAATTTCAACTCTCCCATCATAGACATTTGATATTCTTCACTCATCATATAGGCAAATTCATCACTATAACGTTGGTCAGTACAGCCAAAGATAATATCATCAACATATATTTGGCACACAAACAGTTCACCATCATAAGATTTAGTAAAGAGAGTAGGGCCAAGTGAACCGGGTGTGAAGCCATTCTTCACGAAGAATTCCTTCAATGTATCATACCACGCCCGAGGGGCTTGCTTGAGGCCATAGAGGGCCTTATTGAGTCTGAAAACTTTGTCAAGATTTTTTGGATCTTCAAAACCTGGGGGTTGAGCAACATATACTTCTTCCTCAAGCTTACCATTGAGGAATGCACTTTTCACATCCATTTGATATAAGATGATATCATGATGGTTAGCATAGGCAAGTAATATGCGAATAGCCTCAAGTCTAGCAACAGGTGCAAAAGTTTCATCGAAATCAATTCCTTCAACCTGTGTGTAGCCTTGAGCTACTAGTCGTGCCTTATTCCTCACCACAAGGCCATTTTCATCTTGCTTGTTGCGGTAGATCCACTTTGTGCCAATGATATTATGCTGGCGAGGATCTGGGCGATTGTCCAATTCCCAGACATTGTTAAGCTCGAACTGATGTAATTCTTCTTGCATAGCCTGAATCCACTCCGGCTCCAGAAATGCTTCATCTACCTTAGTGGGCTCTGTGATAGAGACAAAGGCATAGTGCCCACAAAAGTTAGATAAATGTGAAGCTTTTGAGCGTGTGAGAGGACCTGGTGCGCGAATGTCATCGATGATCTTCTCCACTTGCACTTCTTTTGCAACGCGAGGATGAGCTGGTTGTCGCTGAGGATTTTGATCATCATTTTCTTCAGCATGATTTTCCTCATCATGTTCTTCAGGTGCATCAGCTCGACGTTCTTCATGAACAGGAATGAATTCTTCAGGAGATTCTTCAGTAGGAATGACATCCTCAGTTGCCTTGAGCTTGATAGCATCCTCAGGTGCTGGTTCATCTAACACAGAAGGTAGGTGCTCTCTTTGCGAGCCATTAGTTTCATCGAACCGCACATCTACAGTGTCAACAATCTTGTGAAGAACAATGTTGAAGACTTTGTAGGTGTGCGAGTCCTTTCCGTAACCAAGCATAAAACCTTCATGTGCTTTCAGTGAAAATTTAGAGTTGTGGTGAGGATTTCTAATCCAACATTTAGCACCGAAGACTTTGAAATAACTCACATTGGGTTTCTTGTCAGTGAGGAGTTCATAGGCCGTCTTCTTGAAGAATTTGTGAAGATATACTCTGTTGATGATGTGGCACGCAGTATCAATTGCATCAATCCAAAAATGCTGAGGCGTTTTGTATTCATCAAGCATAGTGTGAGCCATCTCAACAAGAGTTCTGCTCTTGCGCTCCACGACGCCATTTTGCTGAGGAGTATAGGGAGCAGATAACTCATGAGTAATACCAAGTTCATCAAGATAGGCATCAAGACCGGAATTCTTGAACTCAGTTCCATTGTCACTTCTGATGTGCTTGATCTTCACACCAAAGTTGGTTGAAGCCCTCGAGGAAAATCGTTTGAAGACTTCCTGCACTTCATGTTTGTAAGTAACAATGTGTACCCATGTGTATCGAGAATAATCATCAACAATGACAAAACCATATAGAGATGCATCATTAGTGACTGCTGAGTAATGGTTAGGTCCGAAGAGGTCCATGTGAAGCAATTCGAATGGTCAAGTAGTGGTCAAGATAGTCTTCGCTGGGTGCTTGGCCTTGGTCATTTTTCCAGCTTCACAGGCTCCGCATAAATTATCCTTGGGGAATTTGACATTCTCAATGCCAATGGCATGCTTCTTCTTCGCAAGCGTGTGCAAATTCCTCATGCCTGCATAACCAAGTCGTCGATGCCATAGCCAGCCTTCTAAAGCTTTTGCATGTAGACACACGGCTGGTTGTGGTCCTGTAGAGAAATCAACAATATACAAATCTCCTCTCCTAAAGCCTTCGAAGACTTTGGAATTGTCAGCTTCCATAATCACAACACAGCGATACTTGCCAAAGACAACAACAATATCAAGATCACAAAGCATTGAGACTGACATGAGATTGTATCCTAAGGACTCAACAAGCATGACTTTGTCCATGTGTTTATCCTTAGAGATTGCAACCTTACCAAGACCCAATACCTGACTTTTGCCTTTGTCAGCAAAGATGATATGCTTCAGAGGTGACGGTGATAAAGGAGCATCCATCAATAGATTCTTGTCACCAGTCATGTGATTCGTACATCCACTATTGAGGACCCATTCAGTAGTTTTGGGTTGATCATCCTGCAGATGAATTAGTGTAGCTTACAATCTCATATGCTTCATCAGTGAAGAATATGATATCAAGTTCATCAGATGAATTTCATCAAGTAGTAAACAGATATAGTAGTATGAGGACGTGTGAAATGAAAGTTCATTTCATCATGATTCGCCTGCGTCCTTTCAGGCAATTTCGTCAGGTCCCCAGCAAATTCTTCAGACGTTAAAGCACGTCTGGAGACCTGACCCTGCAGAAGAGATTAGTTCTTTTTCTTCACCACACACATCTGTAGGGGTGGCAAAGAATTCATCACTCTGCGAGCACCATATGAGAATGGAGGCAAAGATGCCAAACCATTTCGTTTCACATAAGAGGGGTTAGGGTAAGCTTATGAATAAGCAGAGTAATTCTTCGAGGACTTATGAACATAATGGTTTGAAGAATAATGCGCATATTCATAGCCCTTAGCTCTACCCTGCGAGACAGAATTGTTAGCACGATGATAATCATATCAGGACTTTGATCCTTTTGAGGAATTTTTTCCATGTGAGGAATTTGGTCCGTATGAGGACTTGGATCCATATGAAGAATTTGGTCCATATGAAGAGTTTGATCTGGGGTTCCTGTTCTTCACTGGTGGTGTCATGAGGACATTCACCTGAAGACTTTCAACATAACTTTTGGGAACCCAGATTTTCTTCATAGGGGAACCGTTCCTGCAGTTAGTGCCAACATATCTAGCAAATACTTCACCATTCTGATTTTTGAACAGTTTATAGTTGGAGTCAAATGACTCATCAGAAGAATAAGGAGATTCACATGTAAAGCCAGATAAGTTAGATGGATCAACTGGAGGTCCCTTTGCAGCAACCCATGAGGATTTGGGGTACTGCTCAGGCTTCCAATATGTTCCATCAGCATTGAGTTTCCTCTCAAAGGCAATACCCTCTTTCCTAGGGTTTCTGTTGAGGATCTGCTTTTTAAGCACATCATAAAGAGTCTGATGCCCTTTGAGGCTTTTGTACATGCCTGTCATGTACAATTCTTTCAGCCCTGCATTGTCAGTGATACTAGCAATGTCCTCAGATGAGGAATTTGTGATAGCAGAGGCAGATGAAGAATTTGTAACAGTTGAAGCATTTGAACATTCCGGTGAAGAATTAGCAGATTCAGGTTCAATGCACTTTAAGCATGGAGGAACAAATTCTTCCTGAGAAGCGCTGATTTGTTGAGGTAGTAATGAATCGCGCTCCTTCTGAAGATCTTCATAACACACTCTTAGCTTTTCAAGATCTTCCTTCCTTTGAAGAGATTCAGAGGAAAGCTTCTCGTGATCAGTCAAGAGGGTATTATGTTGATCTTGAAGGGCGTCAAACTTGGAGTGAATTCTCTGAAGACATTCACCCAATGCTTTTGACTGATCCATTTCTTTGCGCAACATATCATCACTTTTGTCTAGCATGTCTTGAACTTGTTCTAAAGCCGTTTGTTGTTTAGTGGCAATGCAAACAAGTTTGGTATAGCAAGATTCAATATCATCATCAGATTCATCATTATCAGATTCATCATCACAGGACTCGGATGAGGAGCATTCGGTTACCTCAGCACCGTCTGCCATGAGACATGATGCAGAAGATGATGATTCTGGCTCGAAAGTCGTCATTTTAAGAGATTCCTTGAAGTCCTCAAACCAGGGATCATGACGGGTTCGATGACCTTCATAGACATCAGAGATTCGGTCCCAGATAAGCTTTGAATTGCCAAGATGCATAATGCGCCCAAATTGATCTCTGGATAGGCAGGAGCAGATGATATCCTTCACCATGAGGTCAAGTCGAGTGTACTTGCGAATATCATCAGCGTCCGCCATCTTGCATAGATCAGTAAGACCAATCTCAGTGACGGTCCACAGCTTGCTGTCCATTGCCATGAGGCGCTTCCTCATCATGGCCTTCCACTTGGGATAGTCGTGACCGTCAAAGATAGGGCATGTCACTTTCTTCATACCTGCGGTCGACATAACTAAAACTCCAGGCGGTTAAACCAAAATCACACAGAACAAGGGAGTACCTTGCTCTGATACTAATTGAAAGTGCGTTATATCGACTAGAGGGGGGTGAATAGGCGATTTTTATGAATTCTTCACTAAGGAATTTGCCGGTGAGGAAATTCCTTACTGAAGAACTACTAGCAGCGGAATAAGTACTCAGAAGTAAGCATAACAGGATACAAGCATGGTCATCATGATGAAATGAAGACTAGCACAGAGTACAGAAAGCGTGAACACAGGATAACAAGATGAAGACAAACAGACTGAAGAAATTGAACTGAGAAATTTGAGAAAGTCTTCAGTCAAAGTCTTCACGCACAGATATGAACAACATTCAACACAGTAATGAGGAAATGGAAGGGTTGAGGGAATAGAACCAGTTAGTTGGTGAAGACAATGATTTAGTAAACCAGTTCCAACTGCTGTCTCAGTTGTACGTCTGGTTGGAGCGGCTGAGTATTTAAACTCGAGGACACACAGTCCCGGACACCCAGTGACTGAGCCGCAACTCAGGACACCCAGTCGTCACCGTATTCTCCTTGAACTAAGACCACACAGGCCTCGTCCAATCACTCGTGGTAAGTCTTCAGGTGACTTCCAAACCTTCACAGACTTGGTCACTCGACGATCCACAATTCCTCTTGGATGCTCTAGACCTTGACGCCTAACCGTCTGGAAGAAGCACAGTCTTCAAAGGTAACAAGCGTCGGATCCACGCAGGATCAATTTCTTCAGTGATGCTCAATCACTTTGGGTTTGTGGGGGTTTGGTTTTGGGTTTTCCTCACTTGATGATTTTCGCTCAAAGTCCTCGGAGGATGGGTTGCTCTCAAATGACAAGTGTCAAGTTCTCTCGGAGCAGCCAACCAGCTAGTGGTTGTAGGGGGCGGCTATTTATAGCCTAGGGAGCAGCCTGACATGATAAGACATAAATGCCCTTCAATGATATGACCGTTAGGTGGATAAGATATTTTGGAACAGCCGGCGCGCGGCACAGCAACGGTCGGAAATTTGACTCTCAAATTCCTCAGGGCTATCATGTTCCTCACTGTGTAGGCAATTCACACTGGCGAATTCCTAACTCCTCAGTCAGAGCAAAGTCATCAATGACCAGAAGAACTGCGTCTCTGTCACTGAAGAACTTGACTGAACTGTATGAGATTTCCAATGGCTTCACTCGAAGGGATTGGTAGGTGTAGGATTTTGAGTTGAGCATCACATGGAAATTTTTCCTTAGTATTTCCTCTACCCCCTTTAACAGTACGGTGTTTCCTATGACTCAAGAAAGAGAAAATGAAACTACGAAAACAAAAGTCTTCACGCTTCATGTTCCTCAAGTGAATATCAAGTCTTCAAGGTCACACCATTTTCTTCACTTTCAAAGTCTTCAGAAAGTCTTCAGAATATCAAAGTCTTCAGTTGAAGAACTTCATTTTTAGGGGTCGACTTTCTCTGTAAATATCAAACTCCTCATAGACTTATAGACCTGTGTACACTCACAAACGCATCAGTCCCTTAACCTATAAGTCTTCAATACACCAAAATCACTAAGGGGCACTAGATGCACTAACAGATCGCCGAGTGACCAAGTCTGTGAAGGTTTGGAAGTCACCTGAAGACTTACCACGAGTGATTGGACGTGGTCTGCGTGGCCTTAGTTCAAGGAGAATACAGTGAGTACTGGGTGTCCTGAGCTGCGTGCTCAGTGACTGGGTGTCCGGGACTGCATGTCCTCGAGTTTAAATACTCAGCCGCTCCAACCAGACGTACAACTGAGACAGCAGTTGGAACTGGTTTACCAAATCATTGTCTTCACCAACTAACTGGTTCTATTTCCTCAACCTTTTCTTTTCCTCATTACTGTGTTGAGTGTTTGTTCATATCTGTGCTTGAAGACTTTGACTGAAGACTTTCTCAATTTCCTCAGTTCAATTTCTTCAGTCTGTTTGTCTTCATCTTATGTTTTCCTGTGATTACGCTTTCTGTACTCTGTACTAGTCTTCATTTCATCATCATGACCATGCTTGTATTCTGTTATGTTTACTTCTGAGTACTTATTCCGCTGCAAGTAGTTCTTCGCTAAGGAATTTCCTCACCAGCAAATTCCTCAGTGAAGAATTCATAAAAATCGCCTATTCACCCCCCCCCCTCTAGTCGATATAACGCACTTTCACACTGGGCACTGGATCAATATGTTAGTCCCAAAAATAGTATAAAAAGTTGCCAAAAGTATATGAAAGTTGAATAATATTAGCATGGAAGACGTATCAAACGACAAGACCAAACGACCTCGCCCTCTCAAGCAAACTTTTGTGAAGGAGGGAGAGGGTGCTCCTAAGGAGAAGAAGAACAATGTGAAGGGTGGTGATGTCAAAAATGGCAATGCCACCCCTTCCAACAAAGTCGGCGACTTTAACCCTTCTTATGTGTTGTGCCATGCTAGTGATGGGTATGTTTATGCTAAATTTGTTGGTTCTCCTTATGAGTACATTGAATGGTCTATTTTGGTTCCTAAGACCCTTGTTACTAACATCAAAGGACCCATTACAAAATGGGTACCTAAAACCAAGTGTTGATCTCTTGTAGGTGTTTGCTTCCGGTGGGGGATCATGGTTGCTCGATAGTGGAGCCAAAAATCATATGACCGAAAGCAAGGACTTGATGGTGGACGTGCACAAGATCCGTTCTATGCCCACCAACGTCGAGTGGGGTGATGCCTCGTCTTCTAAGGTATTGGGTCTTGGCAAGGTTGTCATTTCTCATGATCTCACGATCGAGAAAGTCATGCTTGTTGAGTCCCTTGCTTACAATCTACTTTCCGTTCGTCAACTTGCACTCATGGGCTTTACCACATTCTTAGATATTCATACCATGGACCTCTTGTGGAGCAAGACTCTTAAAGTAGCCTTTGTTGGGCATGTCGAGAACGGTCTTTATGTGATCAACTTTCGGAGCGACCCACTAAGACCGCGACATGCCTAATGGCTAAAGTTGATGTGGGATGGCTTTGGCATCGCCGTTTAGCCCATGTCAATATGAGATCTTTGCAAAGTCTTCTCAAGGGGGACCATGTCTGTGGAATAACAAATGTTAGTTTTGCCAAAGATCATGCTTGCAGTGCTTGTATCGAAGGTATACTTGGGTATATTTCTTCAAGAGGAAGAGTGAGACTCAACAAACCATCGTCGACTTTGCAAATGAAGCTCAACGTCAACATGATGCAAAGATCTTGACAATAAGGAGTGATGACGGCACCGAGTTCAAGAACTACACCTTGGATGAGTTTCTTAGTGATGAGGGGATCAAGCATCAATATTCTGCACCATACTCCCCTCAACAAAATGGTGTCGTGGAGAGGAAGAATCGGACGTTGATGGATGCGGCAAGGACCATGATGGCGGAGTTCAAGTCTCCTTACAACTTTTGGGCCGAAGCCATCAACACAGCATGTCATGCATCCAATCGTCTCTATCTCCGCAAAAGCTTGAACAAGACTCCCTATGAAATACTCACTGGTAACAAGCCCAACCTCAAGTACTTCCGGGTGTTCGGGTTTAAGTGTTTCATTATCAAGAAAGGTGTTCATCTATCTAAATTTGAGGCTAGAGCTCATGAGGGCATATTTGTTGGTTATGCTACAAACTCTCATGCTTACCGTGTCCTCAACAAGTCCACCGGACTCATTGAGGAGACGTGTAACATGGAGTTTGACGAGAATAACGGCTCCCAAGTGGAGCAAAGTGGTACTTGTGATGTAGGTGATGAAATTCCTCCCCAAGCCATAAGAAGAATGGGTGTTGGTCATATCCTACCCATTGAGGAACCCCATGTGGCTGAAGGAGAAGGACAATGATCCACTCAAGTGGATCCATCACCAACCCAAGACCCACATGCTTCCGAAGAACAAAGTGAAGGCCCTCAACCTCGTGAACAAGATCAAGGGCAAGATCAACCTCAAGATGGTGGTGAACCACCAAGTGATGCCCAAGGTCAAGTTCTCCCTTTCGAGCAAGCTCAAGACGACGCTCAAAATGATCAAGTTACCCCTCCTCATTTCACATCCGAGGAGGAATTAGAGCGTCGTGCCATGAAGATCGCTTCCAAGCTCACTAGAAAAGGTCATCTCATGGAGAATGTGGTTGGAAGCCTAAGAAAGGGGGTAAGCACTCGTAGACAATTAGCAAACTATTGTGAACATCACGCGTTTGTTTCTTGTGTCAAACCCCAAAAGGTCTATGAGGCACTCGAGGATCCGGATTGGCTCAATGCCATGCATGAAGAACTCAACAACTTCGAACACAACCAAGTGTGGAAATTAGTGCCAAGGCCAACCGGGAATCATAATGTCAATGGAACCAAGTGGATATTCAAGAACAAGTAAGATGCTCATGGAATCATTGTTCGCAACAAGGCTCGTTTGGTGGCACAAGGCTACTCCCAAGTTGAGGGTATCGACTATGGTGAAACCTTTGCTCCCGTTGCTCGCCTTGAATCTATTTGTTTGTTGATTGCTTATGCTTCTCATCATAATTTCAAGTTGCAACAAATGGATGTGAAGAGTGCTTTTCTTAACTGTCCCATTAATGAGTTGGTGTATGTCAAACAACCCCCAGGGTTTGAGGATCCCTATTTCCCTGATCATGTGTACCAACTTAACAAGGCTCTCTATGGCCTTAAACAAGCCCCACATCCATGGTATGAGCATCTTACAGAGTTGTTACAAGATCGTGGGTTCGAAATTGGGAAAATCGACCCACTCTTTTTACTAAGAAGGTCAAAGGGGAGTTGTTTGTGTGCCAACTATATGTTGATGATATTATCTTTGGTTCCCCTAACAAAGCCTTCAATGAAGAATTTGCTGCTCTCATGACCTCAAAGTTCAAGATGTCTATGATGGGAGAGTTGAAGTTCTTTCTCGGGTTCGAAATCAAGCAAAGAAGAGAAGGAACCTTCATCAACCAAGCCAAATACACTCAAGACATGCTCAAGAGATTCAAGCTAAGTGATGTTAAGCCGGCCTCCACTCCAATGCCCGTCAAATGCCAACTTGACATTGATCCCAATGGTAAAGCGGTGGATCAAATGGTATATCGCTCCATGATTGGATCCTTGCTTTACCTTTGTGCATCTAGACCGGATATCATGTTGAGTGTGGGAATTTGTGCACGGTTTCAAGCCGCACCTAAGGAAAGCCACTTTGTGGCGGTCAAGCGAATCTTTCGATATTTGGCTCATACCCCAAACTTTGGCTTATGGTACCCAAGAGGAGCCAACTTTGATCTTTTGGGCTATACAGACTCATATTGGGCGGGAGACAAAGTGGATAGTTGTGTCCCTCTCTTCCTGAGAGTTGTGATTCGTATTTTGGTCTTTGTTGTCTTTTTCCTTCTCTTTGTGCCGTGCTTGTGTCGTCGTTGGGGCTTGCCTCTTGGTTGTTTGGTGTCTTGAAGGTTGATTTGCAAATGTCGTTTCCCTCTCTCGTGCGAAACTTGCATTTTCTTGGGTCCATGGTACTACCGCGGCTTGCCACGGTACTAGCGCAAGAGCTGCGCACCGTACTACCGCAACCAGCATGACAGTAATTTTTTACTATCGCTGGTCGAGCGGTACTACCGCCCAGCATGCGGTAGATCCGCCCGGGCGGTACTACCGCAATGAGGCGCGGTACTACTGCGCAGTCATGAGCGCGTGGGGGTTAAGTGCGGGTCGGGGGGGTTCTAACTCCCCACACCCATTCGTCTCCTGTTCCCCACACTGTCTCTCTCTCCTGCCCAAGAACCTCGCCGGATCTCCGTCTCCGACCGCTCTTCTCGGATTCCGACCAGTGGGATTGTTCCCCACCTCGCCCCTTGCCATGGACCAAGGTTTTTCCCCAAGTTCCTCTTCTTTTGTTCCGTTCTTGTGCTTCTAGGTCTTGGGGAGATGCTTGTGGTGTTCATGAGATTTTTGGCTAAATCTGTGCAAGAGGGAGTTGTAGGAGAGTGGTAGTGCAGTAAGCATGCTTTTTGGATTGACATAATAGTTTAGTTTGATCAACGGCAGTACGGATCTAGTTTTGTGGATGTTCTAGATCCAGATCTGTGGTCACTGTGGTGCCTTTGATCTGTGCGGTACTACCGCTCCTCCTGGAGCGGTACTACCGCATCCACGCTCGTAGCCGCTCGTAGCCGCTCGTAGTCGCTCGTAGTCGCTCGTACCCTGCTGCGCGCGGTACTACCGCTCCCTGGTGTGGTACTACCTCTCTGAGCACGAAAGTAAAAAATTACTTCCGATCCAGGCGCGGTACTACCGTGCCACCCCGGCACGGTACTACAGCGGCTGGTGCGGATGCAATTTTTTACATCCGTACACCGGCCCGGTACTACCATAGAGGCAAATTTTGTTGTTTTATCTTTCCAAATCTCTTGCTTACTTTTTCTTTTGGCTTTGGCCTTGGTATTTGCATTGATCCTTCTTGTTTTTCGTGCGTGTTCTTGTGTTTTATGTCTAGGTGGTGGATCCGCTTCCCACGTTCACCGCTCGAATCCCAGCCGTGATACAAGGTCAAAGCGGTTGCGCAACCAAGATGAAGCTCCATAGGGCTCCAATGCCTCCCAACGCAGAACCAAGCACACCGCCACCAAGCAGAGGGAGCCCACCATGGGCATGGATGAGATACCTCTGGCCGAGTTCATTGTTCGAAGGAAGATCAACCCCTATTTGAATCCCCGTGCTAACTTCAGAGGGAATGATCTGTTCTGGACCAAGCAGCAGAACCTTATCTTTCTGGATGTGATCAAGGCCAAGCAGAACGTCTACGTGGAAGTTCACTGGATTGACATGAATCACACGAGGCAGGACAAGCATTGTGGCTATTTTGGAGAGGCTTTGGATCTTGTGGAGCAGTTCGGCATTGAACACATGCTTACCTTTCACCTGGACTTTGACCCAGACAATGTGGCTCAGTTTTTTGCTTCGGTCCACTTCGATTTCGATGAAGCAAAGACCATGACATGTATGACCAATGGTCAATGGATGACTGCTAAGTGGAAGGATTTCATGGATTTGCTTCACGTTCCAGATGCGGGGCTCGACACGCCCATTGGAGTTTTCCCTCATGCCAACTCTGAGTCTGCCAACAAGAACAAGCTCCAGCCCTTCCTTGTTGAGAAGACACTTGCTAGCAAGAATAAGGTGTGGGTGATGAACTCCTTCCTTGACATCATGCACCGGCTCTTCCGCAACACCCTCTTCCCGCGCATCGGTGACATGGGCAGGTGCATGCCTATCTTGTGGATATGATGCTCATTTGTGAGGATGCGCGTCAGGCTCAGACTCAACCACTCGATGTCTCACATATCATGTGGTGCGAGCTTCAGTTTGCGGTGTTCAACCATAAGCTCCCCATCTATGGGCCTTACCTGTTTCACTTTATCTCCAAGACTTGGGAGAAGCTCTATCCCAATGATGAGTTCGTTGCCCCCGACTGGATTCATCATGAGCCCATCAAGCTCCGCATCAAGAGCCAATGGGTTAACACCACCACTGCGGTCGAGGATGCCAAGATGGCTGTGGATGAGGAGGGGATTGAGGAGGAGGAAGCTGCTGAGGACTGTTCTGCTGGTTACACTCCTCCCTCTACTGAGCCCTCTTGGGCGAAGAAGTTGAAGACGAAGATGAAGAAGTTGTTCTGCATGCAGACCCAGGGTCAGTACAGGGCCCATGTTGCTTAAAAGGAGAGTCGCCGTTGCAACAAGAGGATCTTGAGGACGTGTGGCGAGGAGCCGTCTAGTGGGTCCGAGAAGCACATCACCCCCGAGGCTGCCTGGATGGCTAAGCAGGGCTACAAGTGGACTGATTCTAAGGAGGAGACCATTCCCGCTACTTCGTCCGACGAGGAGTCATTTTCAGCCTGAGCTACCACCTATGTCGTAGGTGTCCTCTCTGCCTTTTTGGTGTCTCGATGCCAAAGGGGGAGAGAGTGTAGGATTTGCGTGTCATGTGTTTTTAGCTTTGTTGCTTTGCTTTTCGTCTGTTGAACCTTGTTTGCTTTGGTTTAGTTTGTTTGGTTTATGCTTGTAAGACCAAGTTATCTATCATATGGTGTAAGACATATGCACTCTTGCTTATATTTTTGTCTTTGTTACTTAGTTATATCCATCATCTTGCCTACTTGCTTAGTGTTGATTATATTGTTGCAAGAGATGTCTTGTCTATAAAATATAGGGGGAGTGTTGATCCTAGTATGGTGCCGTGCAGTCTAAAGCACATCTCTAGAGTGCACACATCTAGGGGGGGCCCGTCTATATTTTATAGATTGTGGGTTTGCCGTTGCCTCACTTTATATCGCTATGTGCAAATCCCGTATTGTTATCAATCCACCAAAAAGGGGGAGATTGTAAGGGTATATTTATCCCTTAGTAGTTTTGGTGATTGATGACAATGCGTTTGCGGACTAATCATGTGCATTGAGCTTTTCAGATATTTCATGTCTGAACACAAGACGATTTGATGCCCCTTGAAGACTATTGAAGACGGTGTTTCTCTACGTTTCTTTTCAGTGGATTTGAGTCATAGGAAAGCCGTACTATTAAGAGGGGGTCCGCGTTGGAAAGGTTTGGGTGGAATCTCACATACACATGTTCCTTTTGCACCTCCTTTCCTTTGGATCTTTGGAGCTTCCTCCGTCTCACGTGTCTCTGCAGAATGAAGGACTCCTAGTGTTATTGTTCAAAGGCTAGCGGTAGTACTGCTCCCCAAAGCGGTACTACCGCAGGCCCTAGAGGTAGTACCGGGCCCCGGCGCGGTAGTACCGTATGCGCCCACCGTAGTACCGCTCCTCCTGAGCGTTAGTACCGTGAGCTCTGGCCAGGCACTGCTGCGCGAGCAGTAGTAGGGGCGGATGTAATTTTTTACATCCGCGCCATAGGCAGTAGTACCGTGAAGCCTGGCCAGGCACAGCGGCATGAGCGGAAGTAGGGGCGGATGTAATTTTTTACATCCGCGCCCTACACGGTAGTACCGCACCTGGTTTGCGGTAGTACCGTGTCGGACTTTTGCATAGATAAAAACTCAGTGGATGTAGTCACGGATGTAATTTTTTATACCTGTGCCTACCATGCCTGGACGGTGCCTACCTTGCAGTAGTACCGCATGGGGTCGCGGTAGTACCGCGTCAGTGGTTCTACCGCCCCCTGTCGGTGCTCTTCAGGATGAGTCCAGGCCCTGCCGCACCCACGATAGTACCGCGGACCTCCGTGGTAGTACCGCTCCTGTTGTGCGGTAGTTGTTGAGGAACATAGTAATTTCAAAAAATTTCCTACGCACACGCAAGATCATGGTGATGCATAGCAGCGAGAGGGGAGAGTGTTGTCCACGTACCCTTGTAGACCGAAAGCGGAAGCGTTAGCACAACACGGTTGATGTAGTCGTACGTCTTCACGATCCTACCAATCAAGTACCGAACGCATGGCACCTCCGAGTTCAACACACGTTCAGCTAGATGACGTCCCTCAAACTCCAATCTAGCCGAGCTTTGAGGGAGAGTTCCGTCAGCACGACGGCGTGGTGAAGATGATGATGTTCTACCGATGCAAGGCTTCACCTAAGCACCGCTACGATATTATCGAGGTGAACTATGGTGGAGGGGGGCACCGCACACGGCTAAGAGATCTCAAGGATCAATTGTTGTGTCTATGGGGTGCCCCCTGCCCCCGTATATAGAGGAGCAAGGGGGAGGCGACCGGCCTAGGAGGAGGGCGCGCCAAGGGGGGAATCCTACTCCCACCGGGAGTAGGACTCCTCCTTCCCTTGTTGGAGTAGGAGAGAAGGAAAGAGGGGGAGAGGAAGAAGGAAAAGGGGGCTGCACCCCTTGTCCAGTTCGGACAAGAGGGGGGCGCATGCCTCCTTCCTTTTGTCCTCTCTCCTCTATTCCCGTATGGCCCAATAAGGCCCATATACTCCCCGGTGAATTCTCGTAACTCTTCGGTACTCCGATAAATACCCGAATCACTCGGAACCTTTCCGATGTCCGAATATAGTCGTCCAATATATCAATATTTACATATCGACCATTTCGAGACTCCTCATCATGTCCCCAATCTCATCCGGGACTCCGAACTACCTTCGGTACATCAAAACACATAAACTCATAATATAACCGTCATCAAACTTTAAGCGTGCGGACCCTACGGGTTCGAGAACTATGTAGACATGACCGAGACACGTCTCCGGTCAATAACCAATAGCGGAACCTGGATGCTCATATTGGCTCCCACATATTCTACGAAGATCTTTATCGGTCAAACCGCATAACAACATACGTTGTTCCCTTTGTCATCGGTATGTTACTTGCCGAGATTCAATCGTCGGTATCTCAATACCTAGTTCAATATCATTACCGGCAAGTCTCTTGACTCGTTCCGTAATACATCATCCTATAACTAACTCATTAGTTACAATGCTTGCAAGGCTTATAGTGATGTGCATTACCGAGTGGACCCAGAGATACCTCTCCGACAATCGGAGTGACAAATCCTAATCTTGAAATACGCCAACCCAACAAGTACTTTCGGAGACACCTGTAGAGCACCTTTATAATCACCCAGTTATGTTGTGACGTTTGGTAGCACACAAAGTGTTCCTCCGGTAAACAGGAGTTGCATAATCTCATAGTTTTAGGAACATGTATAAGTCATGAAGAAAGCAATAGCAACATACTAAACGATCAAGTGCTAAGCTAACAGAATGGGTCAAGTCAATCACATCATTCTCCTAATGATGTGGTCCCGTTAATCAAATGACAACTCATGTCTATGGTTAGGAAACTTAACCATCTTTGATTAACGAGCTAGTCAAGTAGAGGCATACTAGTGACACTATGTTTGTCTATTTATTCACACATCTATTATGTTTGCGGTTAATACAATTATAGCATGAATAATAAACATTTATCATGAAATAAGGAAATAAATAATAACTTTATTATTGCCTCTACGGCATATTTCCTTCAGTCTCCCACTTGCACTAGAGTCAATAATCTAGTTCACATCGCCATGTGATTTAACACAAATATTCGTATCTGTATATGATTAACACCCATAGTTCACATCGTCATGTGACCAACACCCAAAGGGTTTACTAGAGTCAATAATCTAGTTCACATTGCTATGTGATTAACACCCAAAGAGTACTAAGGTGTGATCATGTTTTGCTCGTGTGAGAAGTTTAGTCAACGGGTCTGTCACATTCAGAGCCGTATGTATTTTGCAAAAATATTCTATGTCTACAATGCTCTGTAGGGAGCTACTCTAGCTAATTGCTCCCACTTTCAATATGTATCCGGATTGACACTTAGAGTCATCTGGATCTGTGTCAAATCTTGCATCGACGTAACCCTTTACGATGAACCTCTTGTCACCTCCATAATCGAAAAACATATCCTTATTCCACTAAGGATAATTTTGACTAATGTCCAGTGATCTACTCCTAGATCACTATTGTACTCCCTTGCCAAACCAGGGCATAGTATACAATAGGTCTGGTCCATAGCATGGCACACTTTTATAGAACCTATGACTGAGGCATAGGGAATGACTTTCATTCTCTTTCTATTTTCTGCCGTGGTCGGGATTTGAGTCTTACTCAATTTCATACCTTTGCAACACAGGGAAGAACTCTTTCTTTGATTGTTCCATTTTGAACTACTTCAAAATCTTGTCAAGGTATGTACTCATTGAAAATCTTATCAAGCGTCTTGATCTATCTCAATAGATCTTGATGCTCAATATGTAAGTAGCTTTACTGAGGTCTTTCTTTTAAAGAACTCCTTTCAAACACTTCTTTATGCTTTCCAGAAAAATTCTACATCATTTCTGGTCAACAATATGTCACTCACATATACTTATCAGAAAGGCTGTAGTGCTCCCACTCACTTTATTGTAAATACAGGCATCACTGCAAGTCCGTATAAAACTATGTGTTTTGATCAACTTATCAAAGCGTTTATTCCAACTCCGAGAGGCTTGCACCAGTCCATAAATGGATCACTGGAGCTTGCACACTTTGTTAGCTCCTTTAGGATTGACAAAACCTTCTAGTTGCATCATATACAACTCTTTCTTTAAGAAAACCATTAAGGAATGCAGTTTTGACATCCATTTGCCAGATTTCATAAAATGTGGCAATTGCTAACATGATTCGGACAGACTTAAGCATCGCTACAGTTGAGAAAATCTCATTGTAGTCAACACCTTGAACTTGTCGAAAACCTTTTTGCGACAAGTCGAGCTTTGTAGATAGTAACACTACTATCAACGTCCGTCTTCCTCTTGAAGATCCATTTATTTTCTATGGCTTGCCGATCATCGTGCAAGTCCACCAAAGTCCACACTTTGTTCTCATACATGGATCCTATCTCAGATTTCATGGCCTCCGCCCATTTCGGGGAATCTGGGCTCATAATCGCTTCCTCATAGTTCGTAGGTTTATCATGGTCTAGTAACATGACTTTCAGAACAGGATTACCGTACCACTCTGGTGCGGACCGTACTCTGGAAGACCTACGAGGTTCTGTAGTAACTTGATCTGAAGTTTCATGATCATCATCATTAGCTTCCTCACTAATTGGTGTAGGAATTACTAGAACTGATTTCAGTGATGAACTATTTTCCAATTCGGGAGAATGTACTATTACCTCATCAAGTACTACTTTTCTCCCACTCACTTCTTTCGAGAGAAACTTCTTCTCTAGAAAGGATCCATTCTTGGCAACGAATGTCTTGCCTTCGGATCTGTGATAGAAGGTGTACTCAACAGTTTCCTTTGGGTATCCTATGAAGACACATTTCTCCGATTTGGGTTTGAGCTTATCAAGTTGAAACCTTTTCACATAAGCATCGCAACTCCAAACTTTAAGAAACGACATCTTAGGTTTATTGCTAAACCATAGTTCATACGGTGTCGTCTCACTAGATTTAGATGGTGCCCTATTTAACGTGAATGCAGCTATATATCTCTAATGCATAACCCCAAAATGATATTGGTAAATCGGTAAGAGACATCATTGATCGCACCATATCAAATAAAGTGCGGTTATGACGTTCGGACACACCGTTACGCTGTGGTGTTCCAGGTGGCATGAGTTTGTGAAACTATTCCACATTATTTAACTCAAGGCCAAACTCGTAACTCAAATATTCAGCTCCATGATCAGATCGCAGAAACTTTATTTTCTTGTTATGATGATTTTCCACTTTACTCTGAAATCCTTTGAACCTTTCAACTATTTCAGACTTATGTTTCATCAAGTAGATATACCCATATCTGCTCAAATCATCTGTGAAGGTCAAAAAATAACGATACCTGCCATGAGCCTTAATACTCATTGGTCTACATACATCAATATGTATTATTTCCAACAAGTCAGTAGCTCGTTCCATTGTTCTGGAGAACGGAGTTTTAGTCATCTTGCCCAAAAGGCACGTGTAAGTGCATCTAGTGCCCCTTAGTGATTTTGGTGTATTGAAGACTTATAGGTTAAGTGACTGATGCGTTTGTGAGTGTACACAGGTCTATAAGTCTATGAGGAGTTTGATATTTACAGAGAAAGTTGACCCCTAAAAATGAAGTTCTTTGACTGAAGACTTTGATATTCTGAAGACTTTGAAAGTGAAGAAATTGGTGTGACCTTGAAGACTTGGTATTCATTTGAGGAACATGAAGCGTGAAGACTTTTGTTTTCGTAGTTTCATTTTCTCTTTCTTGAGTCATAGGAAACACCGTACTGTTAAAGGGGGTCGAGGAAATACTAAGGAAAAATTTCCATGTGATGCTCAACTCAAAATCCTACACCTACCAATCCCTTCGAGTGAAGCCATTGGAAATCTCATACAGTTCAGTCAATTTCTTCAGTGATAGAGACGCAGTTCTTCTGGTCACTGAGGACTTTGCTCTGACTGAGGAGTTAGGAATTCGCCAGTGCGAATTGCCTACACAGTGAGGAACATGATAGCCCTGAGGAATTTGAGAGTCAAATTTCCGACCGATGCTGTGCTGCGCGCCGGCTGTCCAAAATATCTTATCCACCTAACGGTCATATCATTGAAGGGCATTTATGTCTTATCATGTCGGGCTGCTCCCTAGGCTATAAATAGCCGCCCCCTACAACCACTAGTTGGTTGGCTGCTTCGAGAGAACTTGACACTTGTCATCTGAGAGCAACCCATCCTTCGAGGACTTTGAGCGAAAATCATTAAGTGAGGAAAATCCCAAACCAAACCCCCACAAACCCAAAGTGATTGAGCATCACTGAAGAAATTGATCCTGCGTGGATCCGACGCTTGTTACCTTTGAAGACTATGCTTCTTCCAGACGGTTAGGCGTCAAGGTCTAGAGCATCCAAGAGGAATTGTGGATCGCCGAGTGACCAAGTCTGTGAAGGTTTGGAAGTCACCTGAAGACTTACCACGAGTGATTGGACGAGGCCTGCGTGGTCTTAGTTCAAGGAGAATACAGTGAGGACTGGGTGTCCTGAGTTGCGGCTCAGAGACTGGGTGTCCGGGACTGCGTGTCCTCGAGTTTAAATACTCAGCCGCTCCAACCAGACGTACAACTGAGACAGCAGTTGGAACTGGTTTACCAAATCATTGTCTTCACCAACTAACTGGTTCTATTTCCTCAACTCTTTCATTTCCTCATTACTGTGTTGTATGTTGTTCATATCTGTGCTTGAAGACTTTGACTGAAGACTTTCACAAATTCCTCAGTTCAATTTCTTCAGTCTGTTTGTCTTTATCTTGTTATCCTGCGTTTACGCTTTCTGTACTCTGTGCCAGTCTTCATTTCATCATGATGACTATGTTTGTATCCTGTTATGTTCACCCCTGAGTACTTATTCTGCTGCAAGTAGTTCTTCGCTAAGGAATTTCCTCACCAGCAAATTCCTCAGTGAAGAATTCGTAAAAATCACCTATTCAACCCCCTCTAGTCGATATACCGCACTTTCAATTGGTATCAGAGCAAGGTACTCCCTTGTTCTGTGTGATTTTGGTTTAACCGCCTGGAGTTTTAGTTATGTCGACCGTAGGTATGAAGAAAGTGACATGCCCTATCTTTGACGGTCATGACTATCCCAAGTGGAAGGCCATGATGAGGAAGTGCCTCATGGCAAGGAACAGCGAGCTGTGGACCGTCACTGAGATTGGTCTTACTGATCTATGCAAGATGGCAAATGCTGATGATATTCGCAAGTACACTCGACTTGACATCATAGCGAAGGATATCATCTGCTCCTGCCTATCCAGAGATCAATTTGGGCGAATTATGCATCTTGGCAATTCGAAGCTCATCTGGGACCGAATCTCTGATGTCTATGAAGGTCATCGAACTCGTCATGATCCCTGGTTCGAGGACTTCAAGGAATCTCTCAAAACGATGACTTTCGAGCCAGAATCATCATCTTCTGCATCTTGTCTCATGGCAAATGGTGCTGAGGTAACCGAATGCTCCTCATCCGAGTCTTGTGATGATGAATCTGACAATGATGAATCTGATGATGATATTGAATCCTGCTATACCAAACTTATTTGCGTTGCCACTAAACAACAAACGGCATTAGAACAAACTCAAGATATGCTAAAAAAATGATAATATGTTGCGCAAAGAAATGGATCAGTCAAAAGCATTGGGTGAATGTCTCCAGAGAATTCACTCCAAGTTTGATGCCCTTCAAGATCAACATAATACCCTCTTGACTGATCACGAGAAGTTTTCTCTTGAATCTCTTCAAAGAAAGGAAGATCTTGAAAAGCTAAGAGTGTGTTATGAAGATCTTCAGAAGGAGCGCGATTCATTACTAGCTCAACAAATCAGCGCTTCTCAGGAAGAATTTGTTCCCCCATGCTTAAAGTGCATTGAACGTGAATCTGCTAATTCTTCACCTGAATGTTCAAATGCTTCAACTGTTACAAATCCTTCATCTGCCTCTGCTATCACTAATTCCTCATCTGAGGACATTGCTAGCATCACTGACAATGCAGGGCTGAAGGAACTGTACATGACAGGCATGTACAAAAGCCTCAAAGGACATCAGACACTTTGTGATGTGCTCAAAAAGCAGATCCTCAACAGAAACCCTAGGAAAGAGGGTATTGCCTTTGAGAGGAAACTCAATGCTGATGGAACATATTGGAAGCCTGAGCAGTACCCCAAAACCTCATGGGTTGCTGCAAAGGGACCTCCAGTTGATCCATCTAACTTATCTGGCTTTACATGTGAATCTCCTCATTCTTCTGATGAGTCATTTGACTCCAACTATAAACTGTTCAAAAATCAGAATGGTGAAGTATTTGCTAGATATGTTGGCACTAACTGCAGGAACGGTTCCCCTATGAAGAAAATCTGGGTTCCCAAAAGTTGTGTTGAAAGTCTTCAGGTGAATGTCCTCATGACACCACATGTGAAGAACAGGAACCCCAGATCAAATTCTTCATATGGATCCAAGTCCTCATATGGACCAAATTCTTCACATGGATCAAATTCCTCAACTGGATCAAAGTCCTCATATGATTATCATCATGCTAACAACTCTATCTCGCAGGGTAGAGCTAAGGGTTATGAATATGTGCATTATTCTTCAAACCATTATGTTCATAAGTCCTCAAGGAATTACTCTGCTTATTCATATGCTTACCCTAACCCCTCTTATGTGAAGCGAAATGGTTTGGCATCTTTGCCACCTTTCTCATATGGTGCTCGCAGAATGATGAACTCTTTGCCACCCCTCCAGATGTGGGTGGTGAAGAAAAAGAACTAATCTCTTCTGCAGGGTCAGGTCTCCAGACGTGCTCTAACGTCTGAAGAATTTGCTGGGGACCTGACGAAATTGCCTGAAAGGACGCAGGCAAATCATGATGAAATGAACTTTCATTTCACACGTCCTCATACTGCTTGCCACATCATCAACAGAGTATATCTTCACAAATTCTTCAAGAAGACTGCCTATGAACTCCTCACTGACAAGAAACCCAATGTGAGTTATTTCAAAGTCTTCGGTGCTAAATGTTGGATTAGAGATCCTCACCACAACTCTAAATTTGCACCGAAAGCACATGAAGGTTTTATGCTTGGTTACGGAAAGGACTCGCACACCTACAGAGTCTTCAACATTGTTCTTCACAAGATTGTTGACACTGTAGATGTGCAGTTCGATGAAACTAATGGCTCGCAAAGAGAGCACCTACCTTCTGTGTTAGATGAACCAGCACCTGAAGATGCTATCAAGCTCAAGGCAACTGAGGATGTCATTCCGACTGAAGAATCTGCTGAAGAATTCATTCCTGTTCATGAAGAACGTCGAGCTGATGCACCTGAAGAACAAGATGAGGAGAATGGTGCTGAAGAAAATGCTGATCAAAATCCTCAGGGACAACCAACTCATCCACGCGTTGCAAAAGAAGTGCAAGTGGAGAAGATCATCGATGACATTAGCGCACCAGGTCCTCTCACATGCTCAAAAGCTTCACATTTATCTAACTTTTGTGGGCACTATGCTTTTGTCTCTATCACAGAGCCCACTAAGGTAGATGAAGCATTTCTGGAGCCGGAGTGGATTCAGGCTATGCAAGAAGAACTACATTAGTTCGAGCTGAACAATGTCTGGGAATTGGTCAATCGCCCAGATCCTCGCAAGCATAATATCATTGGCACAAAGTGGATCTACCGCAACAAGCAAGATGAAAATGGCCTTGTGGTGAGGAATAAGGCACGACTAGTAGCTCAAGGCTACACACAGGTTGAAGGAATTGATTTCGATGAAACTTTTGCACCTGTTGCTAGACTTGAGGCTATTCGCATATTACTTGCTTACGCTAACCATCATGACATCATCTTATATCAAATGGATGTGAAAAGTGCATTCCTCAATGGTAAGCTTGAGGAAGAAGTATATGTTGCTCAACCCCCAGGTTTTGAAGATCCCAAGAATCCTGACAAAGTCTTCAGACTCAATAAGGCTCTCTATGGCCTCAAGCAAGCCCCTCGGGCGTGGTATGACACATTGAAGGAATTCTTCGTGAAGAATGGCTTCACACCCGGTTCACTCGACCCTACTCTTTTTACTAAATCATATGATGGTGAACTGTTTGTGTGCCAAATATATGTTGATGATATTATCTTTGGCTGTACTGACCAACGTTATAGTGATGAATTGCCTATATGATGAGTGAAGAATATCAAATGTCTATGATGGGAGAGTTGAAATTCTTCTTAGGTCTTCAAATTCGTCAGCAGCGCAATGGCATATTCATATCTCAGGAGAAATACCTCAAAGATGTACTGAGGAAATTCGGCATGCAAGATTGCAAAGGCGTCAAAATTCCTATGCCCACAAATGGCCATCTATGCACTGATGAAAATGGTATTGACTTCGATCACAAGGTATACCACTCCATGATTGGTTCCTTATTGTACTTATGTGCATCTAGGCCAGATATAATGCTTAGTGTTTGCATGTGTGCCCGATTTCAAGCTGCACCGAAGGAATCACACCATAAGGCTGTGAAGCATATTCTTCGATATCTAGCTCACACACCAACACTAGGATTATGGTACCCCAAGGGCTCTGCTTTTGATCTCATTGGATATTCTGACTCTGACTATGCTGGTGATCGTGTGGACCGCAAGTCAACATCTGGCACTTGTCATTTCCTCGGACGATCTTTGGCCTATTGGTCCTCGAAGAAACAGAATTGCGTATCACTGTCTACTGCTGAAGCTGAATACATTGCTGCTGGCTCATGCTGTGCTCAACTGCTTTGGATGAAGCAAACCCTCAAGGACTATGGCGTCAACGTGAAGAATGTGCCTCTCCTCTGCAACAATGAGAGTGCCATCAAGATTGCTCACAACCCAGTTCAGCACTCGAAGACTAAGCACATCCAGATTCGTCATCATTTTCTTCGTGATCATGTGTTGAAGGGCGACATCTCCATCGAGCATGTGAAGACTGAAGAACAACTAGCTGATATCTTCACTAAGCCCTTGGACGAAAAGAGATTTAGCAAGTTGCGGTGTGAGCTAAATATCTTAGAATCTTCGAATGTTCTTTGAAAAGGACACACATCCTAACCCTTATGCAGAATTGATGACTTAGATGTGCAACACATGAAGAAACGTTTTTCTTCAATCAATGAAGAATAACACTCTAAGTGTGAAGAAATTAATGAAGAATTTGATTCTCAGAACCCTACGACAATTGTACGCGGTGTCTGAAATCATCATTCTTATACGGTGGGTCACGCCACCACAAAAAGTTGAAAATCTTCAATTTGAGTTTTTCCTCATTTTTGAAAGTCTTCAGTTTTTTAAATTCTTCAAATTTGAAAAATCTTCATTGTTTCCGTCATTTTTCTTCATTGGCTATATATATATATATATATATATATATATATATATATATATATATATATATATATATATATATATATATATATATATATATATATGAGTTTATGTCCTCTACAGCATTCACTTATGGCTATTTCTTCAAGTTGTGATTTCTGCTAAGTGAATGTGATCGGACCCTTCCCTCTATGCTACACTCAACCCAATCTATTCACAAATTCTTCATGTGCGTTCTGATTGAAACTCGTTCAAAGTCTTCACTGTGTCCTTGTCAGCTGAAGAAATTGCGAACGAAACTTTAAAACAAATCTTATCCAGATTTTCGGTTTTGCCGCTCAAACCGTTATGCATCCCACGATGCATTATTATAATCACCCACGATCTTACACGATCTCATCTACACAGTACGTGGGTGACACATGTCGCGTGAAGAAGAAAGGGCAGGGGCATGTTCGTCCCAAAATCTTCGGGCGAACAGTTTTTACCGTGGCTATAAATACCCCTCTCCCCTTCCTTACTTCATTTACTCCGCTCGGTCGCTGTCTCTCGCTCGAGCTCTCCTCAAACCCTAGCGCCGCCGCTACTCCATCGCCGCCGGTGAGGAAGAGCTTCACTGCCTCGACCTCGTCGCCGTCGTACTCGCGCCGGCTACGGAAATCTTCACTCCGCTGCCGCCATAGCCGTCTCCCTCTGCCAAGTTAGGGCGTGGGAGATCTAACTTGACGAACTTCATCGCTGTTCATCTCTGTTCGTCGTGTTCTTCAGTTCGGGTAATTAAAAGTCACTTTTATTACTCGCTTTGATTCTCAAACTTTTCTGAAAATCCTCAAAGGTGTTTTATTCTTCACATCTTCACATATGAACACCTCACACACTGTATGCTCTTGATCCATCTCTCTAAGCACTCATTTCTTTAAGATTCCTCAATTGTGCGGATTTTCGATCTGTACAACTCTGGAACCTAAGACAAGAACGCTTAGTGAAATTCCTCAAGGCTCAACTGGTCAAAATCCTCAAAACTTGTCTTTTCGAAAAATCTTCTGAGAACGCATATGACCTCTCCAAATTCCTCGCACCTACACTCTGTTCACAGATACTCATGTCCGCTGCTGAATCACTAGGTTCTCATCAACTTAACTCATTTGTAGCGTTCCTCGAAGAAAAACTGCATACTTCTTCAGAGTGTTCAATTGTTCAAATTCCTCATCTGAAGAAAATGGCTGAAGGAAAGAGACCGCAGAAAGGAGGAAAGAAACCGGAGGTCATGACTGCTTTCGAGATCCCTGATGAAATATACAAGGATTATTGCACACCTGATGAAGCCAAGTTTGGCAAAGAAAACAAGAATCAGCGCAAAGTGCGCATTCAGAGGATTGAACGAAGATGGGCACGAGAATGGAGGGAATATCGATATGTTACTCCAAAGTACATGAAGAAATTCGCCTTAAATCCTCCATGCCCAAGAGCTCCATTGGCACCTGGCCAAGTCGCTGATCCCACTAGCATCAAAAGTGGTGAAGACTTTCCTGAAGAATGGGCTAGGCGCCAAGCAAAATTGGCAAGACAAGCCAAGGAGGCAGTAAGGAAATTCAATGAGGATTCTGCTGCTGCTGTTGCCGCTGAGACCTCGGTCAAGCCGAGGAAATCAATGCCGAAGAAGCCTGCTCGCAAGCCAAGTGCTTCACCATCAGCGCCCTCACGGCCAAGTTCCTCAGCCGCGCCCTCACGGCAAATTCCTCAGACTACTACTGCTCCACCAAAGTCCTCAGCAGCTCCCTCCAAGTCCTCAACTCCTGTGCATCTGGCTACATGTCAAAGGACTCAGGGTTTCTCAATTGCTTCTGGTGTCTCAGCGAGTTCCTCAGCTGCACCAATGTCCTCATCAGGCCCCACTCTGCTGAAGACAAAAGCAACAGCTGGACGCGGTCCTCGGCCAAGTCCAAGAAAGAAACAGGTTGCTTTCCAAGTGCCCTCTGATGATGAGGCTTCTGATGAAGAACTTGCAGAAATCATCAGAGACAGACAAGCAAAGGCCGCCAGAGCCAAAGGAACACCTGTGCCTCTGCTTTTGGATCCGAAGAAGATCCTCGACTACATTGACTTATGGCATAAGGATCCAAACACTCCAATGCCTGATCTGCCTCTGACTCCTGGTCAAAGTCATATGCTGACCCATTTCATCTCTGAAGAGAAATGGAAGTTTGAAAAGGCTCGTGAGATAAAGAGAGCACAAGCTAGAAAGGAGAGGCTTCTGAAGAAGAACATTGTCAGACTGACACCTGAAGAACTTGTCAAGGCTCAATCTGAGATCCAAGCCCTCAGCAAGGACTTCGATGCATACAATGCTGATTGGCAAGGAGCCAAAGTGAGATTCATCAATTTGACGAAGAAAATGACAACTGTTGCAGCCCCATCGCAACAAGAAAATCCTCAGGCTGCAGACTCTGCTCAGCCTGCTGAAGAACATGCCAGCACTGCTGATGACTTTCAGCCTGCTGATGAGAATACAAGTTCCAGGGCTGATGACTCCATCCCAGCCGCTGAAGAAATTCCCAGGGCATCCACTAGTGGTGCGCCTGAAGAAACTGAAGAGATCAGGGCAACTGCACCAGTTGCGCCTGAAGAAAATGAACCACAGTCCTCAGCTCCTCCCACGCCAACACCAACTCCAATTCTTCCTTCTGCTTATGAAGTGAAGAAGACCAAGGCTGCAGAGCGAGCTGCAGTGAAAAAAAAGGAAGGCATCAGCTACGTCAAATTCTTCGGCCGCAAAGAAAATGAAGCCAATGACCAGCTCGCTTGAAAATCCTATTGATGCCATTCCGCTTTCCTCCATGTCATCCAAGGAAATTGTTCCTTATGGAGAAGACTACAAGATCCCAAGCGGATCTGATGAAGAAAATCATTCTGTTGCTACCTCAGAGCAGTTTGATGAAGAAATTGAAGTGGAAACATTCCCTTCAACGCCAGTCGTTTCCTCATCTATGCCTCAGTTCACAGCTGAAGAGGCTGGTGTTGAGGAAATTGAAAAAGAAGATGAAGATGTGGATATTGGATGCACTACACCAGTGATGAACGATGAATTTTGGGAAAGTCAGCATCCCAATACTCCTCTCTTCACTCCTATTCAACAAATTCCTCAGTCCCCGACTACAACTGTTCAAATGGGCTCTGAAGAAACTCATCCCACATCATCTGTTCATGAAGAAATTCCAGCCGCTAGTGCTGAAGAACCTGCTGCTGCTGATCCCCAAACTGCACAAGAGGAGGAACCAGAAATTCCTCAGCCTGAAGCACCTGAGATCGTCATTCCTGAGGTTGTGCTGCAAATCACTGACACTCCTCTGCCCAAACCGAAGAATCCGTTCTCTAGCAAGCAAAAATTCAAGGCTGAAGACTTCTTTTCTGAGCATGTGTTCTTCACTGATTACAATCCATATGACTCTGCTCTCATAAGGAAGAGACGTTTCTAGACTGCTACTCAAGCCAACTTCTATTCCTCAGTGCTCTTTGACAAGGACAAAATCTTCGATCATGAACATATTCCTCACATGGATATGGAATCTCTGCCATGCTTCGAACCGGTCCTCCGAGTTATTCACGATGCAGGACTACTGAACTTCTGCACTGATATCTGTGATTGGAATGAAGAACTCATTCTCCAGTTCTATGCCACTTTGCATATCACTTGAGATGCTGAAGATGTCAATTCATGGGTGCTGGATTGGATGATAGAAAACACTCACTATAAGGCACCAGCAACTGAATTGCTTCGTGTCCTTCCTCTTGATCCTCCCCATGCCAGTGCACGTTGCATCTACAATGACCGCGAACTGACAGATCATTATATGCAAGTGCTCATGAAGCCTTTGAAGCCAGGGCAGGCCCCACGAACCAACTCGTCAAGGAATTTCTATATGTGCCTCGGACTGTCTATCGCATCCTGACGAAGACAATGAGTCCTATCAAAGGCCATGACTCAAATGATGAAGATGTCGTTGGCATCATGAAGAACATGATTTTCAACATCATTCATGGCGTTCCCGTCAACTTCCATGATTTCTTCATGAGGACTCTGGCTAATGTTGCTATGTCACCTTTTGAGCTGAAGCCCTATGCGCCTTGGATTATGAGATTCATAAGGGCAAGATCTTCACTGAATTACAAGGCTGACACTCTGAACCATGGTAGCTACTTGCCGCCCATTGAAGTCCTCAAGCGACCAGTTTCATCAATCTGATGATAAGGGCAAGGCAGCTGCTGTGATCGATGAAGGCACTCGTCCATTGGATGGTCAATTCCGTCTAGCTACATCTTACTCCACCAATGACGATTCTGCAACACATGACACTGCCGCAAATACATCAGCCAAGCAAAAGCCTCAAGCAACAGCACCCAGGGTGATGACTGGCCGTGAGTTACTCCTCAGTCTTCATCAGAAGGTTGATCACAATCACAAATGGGTGAAGCGTCAGTTTGCTGCAATTCTTCACAACATGACCTCAACCCATAATGCAGTGAAGAAAAATCAGTATCACCTTCATGAAACCCTCAACCGCACCTAGGCTGTTCTCACTCATGTATATTCCGCGGAAGAACTGAAGACTATGGGTCTCCAGGAAGCATTTGACTGGTCTGCACCACCTCCGAAGAAATTCAAGAGAGTCAAAGTTCCTGAACTGGTGGCCAGTTCTTATTCTTCATCGCGTGAAACTGATGAGCATGAAGATTTGGACGACACTGCGGCAGGCCCTACTTCAACGAATAACCCCGACAATACTGGCGCTCCTCCATCGACTTGAAATTCTTCAGGGGCGTTAGTCCTCAGTTTCGATCCTTTTGGTCATTTGATGACAAAGGGGGAGAAATCTGAGTTAGTCTTCAAGCGGGTTTATATTATGGGTGTTTTGTTAAGTTACAACTCTCGTTCTTCCGAAACCTTTTATTGGATCGAGTTGTAATCTTAAATCCGATGGTGCCCTGATACTTTTGAACGGTGCATTGTGCTCTGACTTTGATGCACTGTGCTCTGATACTTTTGATGTGTTATTCTGCATGCTTATTCCTCGTTAATATTATTGCACGCATGCTGAATCTCATCAGGCACCATATTTCATCATGCATTTCAAATTCTTCATATTATATATCAAATGCGTGTATGAATTACAAGATATAGGGGGAGATCTCCATGATTCAATTCTTCAAATGTGCATTGCCTCAAAAGCAAATTCCTCACTATGCACATATTCAGGGGAAGTTCTTCTATATCTTTCAATCAAATTCCTCAATATCAGTATTTACACTTCATATGTTTATCCCCGTTGAAAACTTAACCTATGTTGTCATCAATCACCAAAAAGGGGGAGATTGTAAGTGCATCTAGTGCCCCTTAGTGATTTTGGTGTATTGAAGACTTATAGGTTAAGTGACTGATGCGTTTGTGAGTGTACACAGGTCTATAAGTCTATGAGGAGTTTGATATTTACAGAGAAAGTCGACCCCTAAAAATGAAGTTCTTTGACTGAAGACTTTGATATTCTGAAGACTTTCTGAAGACTTTGAAAGTGAAGAAATTGGTGTGACCTTGAAGACTTGGTATTCATTTGAGGAACATGAAGCGTGAAGACTTTTGTTTCCGTAGTTTCATTTTCTCTTTCTTGAGTCATAGGAAACACCGTACTATTAAAGGGGGTCGAGGAAATACTAAGGAAAAATTTCCATGTGATGCTCAACTCAAAATCCTACACCTACCAATCCCTTCGAGTGAAGCCATTGGAAATCTCATACAGTTCAGTCAATTTCTTCAGTGACAGAGACGCAGTTCTTCTGGTCACTGAGGACTTTGCTCTGACTGAGGAGTTAGGAATTCGCCAGTGCGAATTGCCTACACAGTGAGGAACATGATAGGCCTGAGGAATTTGAGAGTCAAATTCCCGACCGTTGCTGTGCTGCGCGCCGGCTATCCAAAATATCTTATCCACCTAACGGTCATATCATTGAAGGGCATTTATGTCTTATCATGTCGGGCTGCTCCCTAGGCTATAAATAGCCGCCCCCTACAACCACTAGTTGGTTGGCTGCTCCGAGAGAACTTGACACTTGTCATCTGAGAGCAACCCATCCTCCGAGGACTTTGAGCGAAAATCATCAAGTGAGGAAAATCCCAAACCAAACCCCCACAAACCAAAAGTGATTGAGCATCACTGAAGAAATTGATCCTGCGTGGATCCGACGCTTGTTACCTTTGAAGACTGTGCTTCTTCCAGACGGTTAGGCGTCAAGGTCTAGAGCATTCAAGAGGAATTGTGGATCGCCGAGTGACCAAGTCTGTGAAGGTTTGGAAGTCACCTGAAGACTTACCACGAGTGATTGGACGAGGCCTGCGTGGTCTTAGTTCAAGGAGAATACGGTGAGGACTGGGTGTCCTGAGTTGCGGCTCAGAGACTGGGTGTCCGGGACTGCGTGTCCTCGAGTTTAAATACTCAGCCGCTCCAACCAGACGTACAACTGAGACAGCAGTTGGAACTGGTTTACCAAATCATTGTCTTCACCAACTAACTGGTTCTATTTCCTCAACTCTTTCATTTCCTCATTACTGTGTTGTATGTTGTTCATATCTGTGCTTGAAGACTTTGACTGAAGACTTTCACAAATTCCTCAGTTCAATTTCTTCAGTCTGTTTGTCTTCATCTTGTTATCCTGTGTTTACGCTTTCTGTACTCTGTGCCAGTCTTCATTTCATCATGATGACTATGTTTGTATCCTGTTATGTTCACCCCTGAGTACTTATTCCGCTGCAAGTAGTTCTTCGCTAAGGAATTTCCTCACCAGCAAATTCCTCAGTGAAGAATTCATAAAAATCGCCTATTCACCCCCCCCCCTCTAGTCGATATAACGCACTTTCAGCACGGTTTGCAAGCATCAAATGATTCATAACCAAGTGATTCCAAAAATCCATCTTTATGGAGTTTCTTCATGCGCTTTACACCGATATGACCCAAACAGCAGTGCCATAAATAAGTTGCACTATCATTATTAACTTTGCATCTTTTGGCATCAATATTATGAATATGTGTATCACTACGATCGAGATCCAACAAACTATTTTCATTGGGTGTATGACCATTGAAGGTTTTATTCATGTAAACAGAACAACAATTATTCTCTAACTTTAAATGAATAACCGTATTGCAATAAACATGATCAAATCATATTCATGCTCAACGCAAATGCCAAATAACATTTATTTAGGTTTAACACTAATCCCGAAAGTATAGGGAGTGTGTGATGATGATCATATCAATCTTGGAACTACTTCCAACACTCATCGTCACTTCCCCTCAACTAGTCTCTGTTTATTATGTAACTCCTGTTTCGAGTTACTAATCTTAGCAACCGAACAAGTATCAAATATTCAGGGGCTACTAGAAACACTAGTAAGGCACGCATCAATAACCTGTATATCAGATATACCCTTGTTCACTTTGCCATCCTTCTTATCCACCAAATATTCAGGGCGTTTCCGTTTCCAGTGACCATTTCCTTTGCAGTGTAAGCACTCAGTTTCAGGCTTTGGTCCAGCTTTGGGCTTCTTCGCGGGAGTGACAACTTTCTTGTCGTTCTATTTGAAGTTCCCTTTCTTTCCCTTTGCCATTTTCTTGAAACTAGTGGTCTTGTCAATCATCAACACTTGATGCTCTTTCTTGATTTCTACCTTCGTTGATTTCAACATCGCGAAGAGCTCGGGAATCGTTTTCGTCATCCTTTGCATACTATAGTACATCACGAAGTTCTACTAACTTGGTGATGGTGACTAGAGAGCTCTGTCAATCACTATCTTATCTGTAAGATTAACTCCCACTGATTCAAGCGATTGTAGTACCCAGACAATCTGAGCACATGCTCACTAGTTGAGCAATTCTCCTCCATCTTTTAGCTATAGAACTTGTTGGAGACTCCATATCTCTCAAATCGGGTATTTGCTTGAAATGTTAACTTCAACTCCTGGAACATCTCATATGGCCCATGACGTTCAAAACGTCTTTGAAGTCCCGATTCTAAGCCGTTAAGCATGGTGCACTAAACTATCAAGTAGTCATCATATTGAGCTAGCCAAACGTTCATAACGTCTGCATCTGCTCCTGCAATAGGTCTGTCACCTAGCGGTGCATCAAGGACATAACTCTTCTGTGCAGCAATGAGGACAATCCTCATATCACGGATCCAATCCACATCATTGCTACTAACATCTTTCAACACAGTTTTCTCTAGCAACATATCAAAATAAACATATGAAAGCAATAACGCGAGCTATTAATCTACAACATAATTTGCAAAATACTACCAGGACTAAGTTCATGATAAATTTAAGTTCAATTAATCATATTACTTAAGAACTCCCACTTATATAGACACCTCTCTAATCATCTAAGTGATCACGTGATCCAAATCAACTAAACCATAACCGATCATCACGTGAAATGGAGTAGTTTTCAGTGGTGAACATCACTATGTTGATCATATCTACCATATGATTCACGCTCGACCTTTCGGTCTCAGTGTTCCGAGGCCATATCTGCATATGCCAGGCTCGTCAAGTTTAACCTGAGTATTCTGCGTGTGCAAAACTGGCTTGCACCCGTTGTAGATGGATGTAGAGCTTATCACACCCGATCATCACGTGGTGTCTGGGCACGACGAACTTTGGCAACGGTGCATACTCAGGGAGAACACTTTTATCTTGAAATTTAGTGAGAGATCATCTTATAATGCTACCGTCAATCAAAGCAAAATAAGATGCATAAAAGATAAACATCACATGCAATCAATATAAGTGATATGATATGGCCATCATCATCTTGTGCTTGTGATCTCCATCTCCGAAGCACTGTCATGATCACCATCATAACCGGCGCGACACCTTGATCTCCATCGTAGCATCGTCACTACTAGGAAAAGGGCTATAGATGGAATTGACACTAATGGCGCACCAGACATGTGGTGCGCCATTACTATATACTAATGGTGCACCATGTGTTGGTACGCCATTAGTGTCCAAATACTAATGGCGCACCACATCCACGGTGCGCCATTAGTAAAAATATATATTTAACAAAAATCAAAACTACTAATGGCGCACCGTGGGAGTGGTGCGCCATTACTAGTTGAACTAGTTGAACTAGTAATGGCGCACCATGCCACGGTGCGCCATTAGTAACTTGGCCACCACTTCCACCGAATGCACCCCCCCCCCCCTGTGGATCGCCTTTTCAGTTTTAAAAAAATAAAAGAAAATGATGAAAATGTCAAAAAAATAAAAGAAAATAAGTTTCCCATGTGATATGTGGTCTAGTTGTTGGGAAAATTTGCAAATATGAATTTCGACTTCATTTGCAAAATCTCGCGAGAATTTGTAAAAATGGGCATAACTTTTGCATACTAACTCGGATGAAAAAGTTTTTTATATGAAAAATCATCTACTCGAAAAGTTACATCCAAATTTAACTGAGGAAACCCGTTAAACATTTTCAAAATCCTAAAAAACCTAACAGAAAAAAAGATACGAGGCTTTTAAGATCTGGAGAGGCAAAAAAATTTAAACTTACTAATGGCGCACCTACCCATGGTGCGCCATTACTATCTTCCCGCCTTCAAAATTCAAAATAAGTCAAAAAAAATATAAAAAAATTACTAATGGCGCACCTGCCCACGGTGCGCCATTAGTATCTTCCCTCCTTCAAAATTCAAAATAAGTCAAAAAAATAAAAAAAATACTAATGGCGCACCTGCCCATGGTGCGCCATTAGTATCTTCCCGCCTTCAAAATTAAAAATAAATCAAAAATAAAAAAAATACTAATGGCGCACCTGCCCACGGTGCGCCATTAGTATCTTCCCTCCTTCAAAATTCAAAATAAGTCAAAAAAATAAAAAAAATTACTAATGGCGCACCTGTCCATGGTGCGCCATTACTATCTTCCCGCCTTCAAAATTCAAAATAAATCAAAAAAAAAGATACTAATGGCGCACCTGCCCGCGGTGCGCCATTAGTACTGCCGTATATATGGCTGGCCGTGGTCCTCTCCTCCTTATCTCTTCATTCCACCTCTCCTACACTCCATCTCCTCCTCTCCTCCACTCCATCTTCCCTTCTCTCCTCCACCATACTACCCTCCTCTCCGGCGACCTCCTCCTCCTCTCCGGCGACCTCCTCCTCCCTCCTCTCCTCCCCTCCCCTCCCCTCCCCTCACGGTTTCTTCTCCCTCCTCTCCGGTGAGCTCCTCCTCCCTCCTCTCCTCCCATTCCCTCATGGTTTCTCCTTCCTCCTCTCCGATGCTCCGGTGAACTCCTCTCCAGCGATCTCCTCCTCCTCCTCTCCGACGATGTAGGCGAGCGCCTCTCCGGTGACCTCCTCCTCCTCCTCTCCGGCGAACTCCTCTCCGGCGAACTCCTCTCCAGCGAACTCCTCTCCGGCAAAAGAACACGGCAAAAGAACGTACAAGTTCCAAAAACAGGAACATAATTTGAAATAATGTCGTGCCAAAAAACAAGCAAAAAAACAAGCAAAAAATGGGCAAAAAATCACGATCTAGATCTAGATTCAAAATTCAAAAAATTCAAAAATACTAATGGCGCACCGGTGGCCTATACTAATGGCGCACCGGTGGCCTATACTAATGGCGCACCGTGGCCTATACTAATGGCGCACTGCCTGGTGCGCCATTAGTATACCAGATACTAATGGCGCACCATCGGTGCGCCATTAATAATAAATACTAATGGCGTGGTACTAATGGCGCACCGGTGGTGCGCCATTAGTAGGCAAAACCGTGCGCCATTAGTAGGTCTTTTTCTAGTAGTGGCTACATAAAGAGGTGGGGGCCGGCGACACACAGTACGAGGTTCACCGCGTTGCCAGGCTCCCCACCGAAACACCCGACCCGATCTAGGTCTTGCGCTGACAGTGATGGGAAGCTCCGTCGCCGCCACTGCCCATACATCGCCGCCACCACCACCTCGCCCACTCTTCGCCATCACCGTGCGCCACAGCACCACGATGGCCTCCGGCTCGAGCTCGTCAGCACCAGGAGAAGGTAGGTTCATCGGAATCACTAGCCTACACCGATCCAGACGATCCAACAAGAACACGCCCTTCAGCCCCATTGTAGACCGGGAGCTTGATAAGCTTCTATCATGGGCTCCTCTGGTTCATGAATATCCCCCACATGGATGTGAAGCGCCACATGACACGTTTGTCAGAGAAATGCAGCTGCATATCCATTCTGATTTCAACCGCACAGACATTTATGGAAGTGCCTGTAAATGCGATGTTTAAACATCTTTGTGCTACGTAAATTTTCAGCAACGGTCACACAATTCAGCATGTGCACTTTTGCCTCTGACGACGGGTCTAGTGGCAGTGTCACAGACACATGAAGACGCCACAAACATGTTGTGATATAAACACATGTCGAGAGCTCATAGCCGGCCACGCATCCATCCAAATAAGGCAGTGTCGATGAGTTTTGGTGCGTCACACTACAGGGCTCTTGGGCTAGCTAGCGGCTCCCGTGGATGGAGAGACGTGAGCCCTCCGATTCCCGGCACGGACGGCGGCGATCGAGCGCACGTTGGCATCGAAGAGTTCAGAGCCAATTCAGCAACGCAACCAAACATGCTGTAGGGAGACCGAGACCGTGACAGCACGACGAAAGTTCCACGAGCTTTAGTACTGTACTTGAAATACACAGGTCAGTACTAGTACTTGTCTGGCACGTGGGCTGCTTGCTCCTCCGTTAGCTCCATTGCCAATAAGGCTGCCGGCTGCAGAGTACAGTATGTGGATGTGGAAGTGGACTGAGGGTTCGTTGAATGTGAGCAGCAAACCATCTAGAAATTCATGCACTTCAGCCGGTCGACTCTGTCTTCTCGCTCCCAGCTCACTGCTCTGCTCCCTCCCTTTCTTCTCCTCGATGTCCATTGCCCCGCACACCATTCTGCGCCCGTTCGGCGTAAACCCGTGCGCCGGCGGCGGCGGTGGCTATCTTCGGCAGCACGCACGGCCATGTCTCCGCCGTGCGAGCTCCGTCGGTGCAACGAACGGGAATGAGCCGGGCGGTAGCAAGAAGAGGAGGAAGAGGCGGCCGGCGGAGGAGTCACGGTTGGAGGTCCTTTACGATGACGGGTTCGGGAGCGTCACCGTGAAGGACTACTGGGAGGCGGTGAGGGCCATGCCCAGGGACGACGGCGGGCCGCCGCGGTGGTTCTGCCCCGTGGAGTGCGGCCGGCCGGAGGTGGACAGGGCGCCGCTGCTGCTCTTCTTGCCAGGTTGGTTCGTCTCGGAGATATTACTGCTCAACGATATTGTTCGTTCTTGTAAGCAAAATCGATCGTGTGTCTTTCCTCTGCTGGAAGCCTAATGCTATTTATTTTTTATTTTTTTGGGATCTGAGCTGCAGGAATCGAAGGTGTTGGAATGGAGCTCATTTTGCACCACAAATCTCTGGGCAAGTGAGTATTGTTTTGTTTCTATATCAAAAGAGGACAGTCAACAATTTGGAAAATATTGTCGCTTTATGCTTGAAAAAGTTGTCCATCATGATAGTCATGTGTCATATATTAGTATATTATACACTGTCTTTTCTTGCTTGTATGAAGTGAACCCATCATAATCGGTGTGTAGACTTGAGTGTCACATCGGTGAGATATTCTATTATGTAAATAAAAAGTAAACCCATGTTTAAGTTCTAATTTAATTTTTCATCTTCTTTTTTATGCAGAGTATTCGAGGTTTGCTGCTTCCATATACCAGTAAATGACCGTACACCATTTCAAGGTATCGATGGAGAATATTTCATATATTATTATTTACATTTGCTTGCCATCTCTATGCCCTCGCAAGTACTTGACCATCTTTGCTTGCTATAGAAAGACCTCAAATGGACAAATCTTAAAGGAGACAACTGTGTCCCATGTGTAGAGCACGTGGAGTAGTGATTGTTTGATTCTTCTCTCGCTTATCCTATGAAAAAAAGTTAGAGCATCTACAACCGGGGCCTCAAACCCCTCTCAAATGCCCGGTTAAAAAAATAGACTCGGACGAGCGCCTCAAACTGGACTCAAACGTCTGGACTACCTGACACCACTCATATCCAGCTCCAATCTAGGGCGAATATGATCCGGTCTACACTGGGTCATCCGACCTCACATATAATCATCCCCATCCGCTCACTGGGCCAAATCCTAGCCAATCCACTCCGCCCAAGCTCCCGTCCGGTGATCTCTGACTCCAGCATGGCAGGCAGCAGATCTGACTCCGACCAGTCCGGATCCGTCGACTGGGTGTCGTCCCGTGCGGGTTGGAGGATGCTATGATCGTCCACATTGCCCTCCGCCACTTCCGGGAGGACTGCGCCCGACCAACGGGGGGTCTATCCGGCGTGTATCCATTACGTCGGCGCAACGGGCGCTCGGATCCGCCGGGGCTGGATCATCATGGTCTGGTAGCCTCCCCATCTCTAGTTCGTCGGAGTATGAGTGCTATAGGGATCGGTGTGCCCGCCGCAGGAAGGGAAGGATAAGGGTGGCCGGGGTTTGCCTCGCTGCCGACATGGCGGCGGCGGATGCGGCGGCGCACGCTGTCGTAGAGGAGGAAGCCATCCGTGCCCACATCCTCAAGAAGCGACAACCGAGGAACACGTGCGCCCTTGCCCGAGAGCAAACTCGAGCGGTCTGTGACATGGTCGGACTGCCACCCAAAGGGGAGAAGGAGGACAGCGATGGGCCGGACAACTCCGGCAATGAGCAGATTCAGCTTGATCCACTTTGCGTTTTCGAGCGCTACTTCCGCGAGAAAGACGACAAAGGCGCCAGGAAAGGCAAGGGCTGCCGGGGATAATCTTCTTCATAGCTAATATATAGATAGAACCTGCTAATTTTTGGTAGTCCGATGACACGTCCTGATGTAGTAACCGGATGATTTGTGTTGCAACTTTGCATGTCTTTTGTATGGATTTGAAGTTTGCTAATTGAGGTATGCGGTTGTACAAAGAAAAATTTGAGGTGTAATCAGTCAATCTAATCGGTCGCTGCCACGGACGTGTCCGGGCGCGTCCGCGGGCATTTGAGGAGCCAGATTTGCCTATCGTGGCCGTAGAGTAGATGCTCTTATGCATTTCTTATGTTTATTACCGTTATATCTTACAAAGATTAGTGACTATGAGGATCCATTGTATGATCAGAACTGTTAAAATACTTGCTAAAGTTAATATATCTTTTTTAGCTTACATCACATTTGCAAGCTTGATGCCTGCTTAATTATAATGTATACAGGTTTATTACAAATTGTGGAAGAATATGTTAAACATGAGAATGCTTTGTCGCCAAGCAGACCAATATACATTATTGGGGATTCTTTTGGTGGATGTCTTGCAATTTCAGTGGCAGCTCGCAATCCAGAAATCGACTTGGTTCTTACACTAGTAAATCCAGGTAGGTGAAATGACATTTAGCTGATCCAAATATTGATTTGGTTCTTACACTCCTGGTTTTAGAGTATTATAGTATATAATCTGATTTTTCAGCAACATCATCTGCAAAAGCTTCGTTGCAGGCAGTATTGCCTCTTTTGGAAGCAGTGGCGACCAACCTTCCATTTATACATCCTCACCTTCTCAAATATTCAATGGGTATATTTTTCTTAACTTGTCAGTTATGCTTATAGGTAAATTAAATCTCCATACTTGGAGTGCGGTGACAATTTTACTTTGACTACAGATATATCTTCAAAATAATCCGGTATATCATAAAGATGTTGAAAGTGGTTTATTTCAAGATAATATATAATTCATGTTTTGATTATTGTTTTTATTTAGGATAAGGATTTTTTATTATTATAACTTACTGTCAAACTTTGTCAGGGAATAAACTATTGCAAAGACCGATTGCAGGTTTCTTTCTGTGAGAACCCAATAAATATAAACAGGCTCAACGCTAGTTTGCTTGTTCTGCTGATCTTTTCCCAACTATTGTATATTGCAGCGTTAGAGCACTTGCACAACCAGCTAATTCTTAAAATAAACATATGATATACAATAAATATCAAGAATATCAGCTACGTATATGAATCGTAATGGTACTGGAACAAACCAGTTTCTATATCTTTAGGCAGAAAAGGTTATTCATCGGCATATGAGCCACTTCAATTCTTATTATATTGTTTTTCGAAGGTGAATCTAAGAATTTCTCTTAATTGTATTTGTGCTCCTCAAACTGTTCTTTCATGTTGCAAAATAGGTAACCCTCTCAATATGGCTATGGTTAGCCTTGAGAATAGTCTTTCTCCACAAGAGACTCTACAAGAATTTTCAAACAAACTCACTTCAATGCTACCTTTAGTTTCCGTAAGTTATCAGTTATCATTTCTTTTAGAATATTTTAATCTTTCCATTAGACATGCACAAATAAGAATTGAAATTTGTGGAAATTCAAATTTTATTTATTCGGAGAGACATTTTCTAGCTTTTAACAACATTATTTATCACTTAAGAACACCTAGATGGTCATCCAGTATTATACTTTCTAATGTTCTCACAAGAAAAACTTACTAAGCAGAAGTAGATTATTGTTGTAAAAAAACACCTGTAGATAGTAATATTGTCATGTCAGAATTGATGCTTATTATTTCTCAGGAACTAGAAGATATAATACCAATGGGTGCCCTCATGTGGAGACTTAATCTTCTCAAGTCAGGTGCAGACTATGCCAACTCACAACTTCACATGGTACAAGAAGTTCTACTTCTTGCAAGGTATCTCTGTTTAACAATTCCACAAATCTGTAGCTCCGGTGAGGCATAATCTTTAAAAGTTTAATCTCACGCCATAAATGTATTTGGATTTAGTGGGAGTGGGAATCTGCCACCTAGTGGAGAAGCAGACCGACTATTTAAGTCACTGAAAAATTGCAAAGTTCGGTACTTTAGGAACCGGGGCGACAGACTACTCATGGTACAAACTATCATGCTCAATATTTTTCTCTTCAATTAGTTCCCAACATTTCCATGTTTTCACTTACTTGTTGAGTAGTGTACACTAAGTTTAACTTTGATATTGTCTAATAGAATATTTCTGAATCTCGTGGCACTTCAACAGGAGGATGGCTTCAACCTTCTAACTGTGATAAAAGGAGTAAAAATGTACCGCCGTGGTAGACAATGGGACTGTGTGAACGATTTCCTGTCACCCACATTAAGTGAATACAACAGAACATTTGGTGAAGATTTCAAGTATGTATTATGCATATAAGATCGATTCAACTTTTCACATGCTATCATATAGAGATGAGTAGACTCATTCATACGAAGCTCAAACTTTTGCAGACTGTTTCATCAGTTACTGAGCCCAGCCATGCTCTCTACAATGAAAAATGGGAAAATTGTCCATGGCCTTGCCGGTGTTCCTGACAAAGGTCCTGTCTTGTTTGTGGGATATCACCAACTCTTGGCCATGGAGTGGGCTGCACTAATCGAAGGGTTCTTGAGGGAGAAAAAAACAGTTATCCGAACAGGGGCCCATCAGGTATTTTTTGCTGGAAATTATGAGGCACTACGCCAGGAGTTGTCCCTGTTTGATTTTGTTTCTATGTACGGCGCGGTTCCAGTTGGTCCGATCAATACGTACAAATTGTTTGAGAGAAATGAATTTGTTCTCCTCTATCCAGGTGGTGTGCGAGAAGCTCTACATAGGAAGGTGTGCTTGAACAAGGACAATTCGTTCTAATAAAATTGCTTGTGTGTTCTACATTCTGCTATGCTTATTTTGTTGTGCCTGGCAGGGCGAAGCATACAAATTGTTTTGGCCAGGTCAAACCGAATTTGTAAGAATGGCAGCACGGTTTGGAGTTACTGTCATACCATTTGGTTGTGTGGGAGAAGATGACTTTTTGGAGGTTAGCTTTATGTGCTTTTGTACTTTGAGTCATCTGAAGAAACAATATTTACATATTGTAGTCATGGTTTTAAATAGCGGATAGCAGGCTGGTAGCGGACTGGGGTCCGCATAGCGGAATGCGGATAGCGGGCGATATTGCGGGCGCTATGTCCGCGTAGAGGATTTATAGAAATACTAGATTATTGTATATATTTCTAGATCATTAACAAAAAGTAATGGCATTTAATTTGAGCAATAGCGGATGCTATCTCCACTATTTGAAACTATGATTGTAGTACAAGTTATATTCCATATTTTAAGGCATTAAAATGGATCTTTTCTTATCTCCACCCAATAGAGTCTACTTATATATTGTTTGTACCTTTTACAGATAGTTATGGACTACAATGATCAAAAGAACATACCATATATCAGAGACGAGATAAAGTCATTCAACAAATATTTTACAAGATTAAGGTTAGATTTCTATTACACTGGCCATTTTTCCTTCAATAAACAAACAATCAAGTTTCTCCTTACAAAGTTAGTTACCAATCTCAAGCCTTGGTGCCACTTCACCTCCATTATCTAAGGAATAAAAACCTCGGCCACCTTCTTTGTGAATGTTTGGTTTCAGGGACACTGTGAAAGGAGAGGATGGGAATCAAGTCTTGCATCTGCCTGTTGTTCTCCCAAAATTACCCGGGCGGTTATATTTCCTATTCGGAAAGCCAATCGAGATGAAAGGAATGGAAAATGTGTTGACAGATAGGAAGAAGGCAAACCAAGTATATTTTCAAATCGAATCAGAAGTGGAGAATGCAATGTCTTACCTAAAGAGGAAGAGAAACGAAGATCCTTACCGGAGTATTGTGCAACGTGCGTTGTACCAGGCAATGTGGGGTCCTTCTGCTCAAGTGCCTACTTTCGAACCGTGAAAGATTGGATCAGGACTTGTTTGCTTAGGCTAACTGGGCCATGACTTTCATGTTTAATTGGCAGATGAGCCAATTTCCGAAATAGGGTGAGTTGAAACTTCCATGGACTTAGCACGATGAAAGAAACCAAGTACCAATCTAAAGAAGTTACAACACCAGAATCATGCCTTTTGGAGAGAGCGTGGTGATGTGCGTGATATGAAGGTGTGGCAGTACTCACATATCTTATTATCGACTCTGTGCTCACATAATTCGTACCCATAGATGTATCTTTACTAAAGGTTGTGTACCTATACAATTAAGTATCTTAATTAGTAGTGAAAAATCTAGACTCTCTGAGAACGCATTCCCATCATTTGCAGTTCCTCTCTAGTTACTCTGTCATTTAGTCTTAGTATTTATTTGACATTCTAGTTCATACTTAGTTAATTCACTTATTTATCATACTCCTAGCAACCGATAGAATAAAATATTTTCAAACTACGGTTTGAGTGCGAGCATAACTACGTATGTGACAACATAGTTCTGGGGCTGGTATTTGTGCTTCAACTAGTCATGCACGCTGACAGGACATCACCTTTCTACCGCTCTCTTCAAATGCATGGCCCGAGGATGTGGCTTGGTGATGGTAGACATTATGTACACCTATGGCATACTAATTGGCTCATCTTGCCGTTCACACCGCCCAAACCTAGGGTATGCCTGCTTTGGGTGCCTCCTCAGGACATGCATCACATTGAGCATCATCGCTTTCGGCAACCTAATCGAGTGCCTTTGCATAATATTTTATAACTAGCGAATGCATTTTACGAAATTTTTCATAATAACTTTACGAAATACTTGAATAATTTTTGAAAAATACCTGAACATTAAAAATAAGTAAAGTTTAGTAAAAATAAGTAACAGAAAAGGAAAAGAGTAAAGAAGAAGACATTTGGCCTGCGAGCGCATGCTTTCTACCAGCAGATAATGGGCCAGCCCAACCTCTACAGTAGCGGGCATACAGCAGCGAGACTATTTATCGCACTAAGCGGTCGCTGCAGGAAGTCTCGCTGAAGCTTTTCTAGTAAGCGGGCCGGCCCATGTTTGCACAAAAAAGGAAAAAAAATAATACATGGGAGAACCAAGACTCGATCCCTGCTCTCCGCCCAAGTCCCACTCGTGTTTAGTAAGAGACACATTCCTTAGTTGAGGCGGGTGAAGCTGGTTTTCCATTTGTTTTCACGGTTTTTTTTCTTCTGTTTTCTCTTTTCATTCTTTCTTAGTTTTTTTTTTCTTTTTTTCTTCTCCACCTTCTGTTTAATTTTCCTTTCCCATTTTTTTGCTTTCTTTTGATTTTTTCTTCTCCGGGTTTTTGTTGCTTGTTCGGTTTTTCCTTCAAATGCTTGTTCAACATTTTTCAATGCTTGTTCAAAATATTCTCAAATACTTGTTAACTTTTTTTCAAATACTTATTCATCATGTTTCACATACTTGCTCAACATTTTCTTAAATGATTGTTCAACATTTTGATAGTTATTTAACATTTCAATTTTTTTTATACACGTTCAATATTGTCCCAATGCTTATTCAATATTTTTCAAATATTTGTTCAACATTTGATACTTATGTCAACTTTTGTCACACACATGTTCATTATTTTTCAAATATTAATTCAAAATTTTCTAATACTTATTCAACATTTTTCAAATAATTTTTCAATATTTTTTAATACTCATTCAACATTTTTTAAATACATGTTTAACATTTTGATATACATGATCAACATTTTCTTTAAATACTTGCTCGAACGCTTATTCAACATTTTCTAATACTTGTTCAACAATTTTTAAATAGTCATTCAACATTTTCAAATACTTTTTTAACATTGTTAATACTTATTCAACATTTTCAAATACTTGTTCAACATTTATTAAATACTCATTCAACAATTTGTAATACTTATTCAACATTTGTCAAATACTTGTTGTTGAATATTTAATACTTACTCCACATTTTTCAAATATTTGTTCAACATCTTCAAATACTTGTTCAACATTTTTTTGGATACTCATTCAACATTTTTAATACTTATTCAACATTTTCCATGTTTCTTAACCGATTTTTTTTTAGAATAAACATGTGAAAACTGAGTGAAAAGAAAAATATAGAAAAAGGATGTTGAATTAGACGAGTAAAAATGAAGAAAAAGAAAGAAAAGAAAAATAAAGGTAAAACAGGAAAAGAAGGTAAACATGGTAAAACCCGGTTCATTTTCCTACTAGTAGGTCGCACTCTCTATAGTGTGCAACTAGTCCAATCTGACGCAGTGGCTAGCCGCACTGGTAATCAACTAGTCGATCCCTAGCGCTAGCACCTTTTTCAATTCTCGTTTCTCAGAAAATATCCGCTACTGTGGGCCGGCCCGACTGCGCGTCGTCTTCAGTGACAGGAACGGCTCTACTCGTCTAAAGCGAGAAATAGGGCCACCCCATCCTATAGGCCCGCCCAGGAAGGCAGTGAGGGGTGTAAAAAATTTAATGAATAAGCGCGGCGCTTCAGCTAGGATTCGACCTCGCGACTGCGAGCCTATAGACAGGGCGTAGCCGGGCACTACGCCTGACTCAATTTGATGGTGAAACAGCAATGCGAGTACTTTAGACCTAGTCACACCGGCAGATCAGATTATTTCTCCTTTTTCCTATCTTTTCTCGTAAATTCAGAATATATTATTTGAAAAGTACGAACATTCTTTACAGAACACGCACGAGTTTTCGAAAAATGTTAGCATTTTTCGAATTTGTAACCAAATTTCAAAAATAGGATTTTTTTTGAAGTTGTAGACAAATATTAAAAACAGGAGCATTTTTTAAAAATCACAATCCAACTTTAATAAAAACGAAAAAGTTTTTAGAAAATGTGAACAATTTTCAAAACATGAACATTTTTTGAACTTGTGAACCAATCTTGAAAAAATAGGAACGTTTTCTAAATTCTTAATAATTTTTGACAATGATGAACAAGTTTTGACAAAATGCGAACAATTTTTGAATGTTTGATCACTTTTAAAAATCGCACTTTTGAATTTGTGAACAAGTTTTGAGAATAGGAACATTTTTGAATTACTATCTTTTTTTGAAAATGGGAATATATTTTTAGAATCATGAACAAGCTTTAAAGATGTGACCAATTTTTCAATCTGCGAACATATTTAAAAATGAAAACTTTTTTGAATTGGTGAACAAACTTTAAAAATGTGGATCAATTTTTGAAAATATGGACTTTTACGAAAAAAGACATTTTTTATATGTGAATAAATTTAGAAACTATGAAAAAATAAGGAAATAGTGTTATTTCAAATTTGTGAACATGTTTTAATTTGGGAACAAAATTTTAAAACAAAAATATTTTTTGAAAGGAGAACACTTTTTTTAAATATGTGAACATTTCTTAAAATCGATTTTTTTTTCAATATGTGAGAAAAATTAACAAGATAATTTTATTGAATTTTCAAACAAATTTCGAAATCTGGAAGAAAAGTAGAAACAAAAAAATGCAGAAATAATGGATTAGAAAAGAAATAGAGTAAATGAAATAAGTAAACTAATAAATATATAAATAATGAAAAAGAAACAGAAAAAGAAAAAAAAGTAAAATTGGAAAATAAAGGCAGTGAAAACCCAGTTGAGGAACCTTCGAGGTTCGCAAAACCGGTCAGGAACTTTCTGAACCAAAACCGGATACTAGTGCGTGCGTACGTTAGGAAATTGGGCCGGCCCATCCCTGTCGCCAGGTCGCTCGCCTATGTGCGAAGCAGCGACAACTTGCCGTGAAAGAAAGGCCAGAGCATGGTTTATGTTAGACCAGTTAAACATTTTATAATCAAAATACTTTTCTACCCTCTCGGTTAGGGTTTTTGTCTCTAGCGGCGACTCCACCGCCTAGAGTTTTCCTCCGGCCGATCGCCGTACGTATCCACTCGCATCTAGACGCGCGAGTGAACTATGGCGACAGGAGCAGGATCGTCATCGGAGGGCTGGTCTGGGAAGAACTTGGAGGAGATGCTGCAACACTTGGATCTCAAGGACGATGAACTCGACGACGTGATCGTGGGGGTGGAGGAATCTAAAAAGTATGCAGCGGACGCGCGATGGCTGGCGATCGCGAAGGTAAACACGACCCGGATCTTCAGCGCATCCGCCATGTTTGAAACCATGAAATCAATCTGGAGCCTAGCTCATGTGCCGCAGTATAGGGAGGCAGGGGAGAACCTATTTATTTTTCAGATGTTTTGCCTGGGAGATTGGAAGAAAGTTGTCCATGGGGGTCCATGGTTGTTCAGGGGGATGGGGATGCTGATCGAGGATTACGATGGTAAGCAAGATCCGGAATCCGTCAATTTCGATGGCCTCTTTGTCTGGGCACAGATACACAACATACCGGAGCTCTACCGAAAACTTGAAGTTGTTGATCAGTTAGCTAGACGGATTGGTCGGGTGAAGGAAACACAACTGTCTCCTAGGCTCTTCTATGAAGGTAACTACGTTCGAGTCCGAGCTAGGGTTCTTGTGGACAAGCCACTCACGAGGGTTATTCCACTGAACGTGGTGGGTGAAGGCAGACGACTCCTCCCTGTCAAGTACGAGAAGATACCGTACTTCTGTCAAATCTGTGGTCTCATGGGTCATAATCATGAGGAATGTGGAGATGGAGTTTGGGAGGCCAAGGACAAACAATGGGGAGGCTGGATGCTGGCACAGAGATGGGAGACAGTACCGGAGCAGCAAGGAGGTGGCCGAGCCCCGCGGGGTGGTCGCTTTGGAGGGAGGGGAAGAGGAAGAGCAGGAAGGAGTGCACCACCGCCTCGGCAGACTTCACCTGCGCGCAAGCGCTCGTCGCAGGAGGCTGGTTTGGACCCGAGGGCAGAAGATGGAGAGGAGGTGACTAGCCCACTGAAACCGGCTGCCGCAACGGAGAGGGAGCATGAAGGACAGGGTGCCCGCAGAAACCTGAATCCTGTTTTATCTGGTAATACCCTGGACAGACATCTGCAGCAACAGGGCGCATTTGAGAATTCTGAAACCGGTCGCGGGGTAGACCCGGACCTCGGCCTCGCACTCACGATGGTTCCCCCACCACCACCAGCATATGTGTCTCCCCGAGATGCCAAGAAAGCGAAGAAATCAGCATCACCAGTGAAGCAAAACCCTGACAAGATGGCGTTATTGGCGGGCTCCGATTCGGGGCGCCGCCAGGCCCAATGAAAATTTTATGCTGGAACTGCCGTGGGATAGGCGATCCCGCGACAGTTCATGAACTGCGTGATCTCTTGCAGATCAGTTCGCCATCTATCTTGTGCTTAGTTGAAACCCAGTTACAGAAGGGTCGTGTGGAAGGTTTACGTACGTTGTTAGGGTATGATTTCAGTTTTGGTGTCGGCAGTAGTGGTCGTAGTGGAGGTCTATGTATTTTTTGGAAAAACTCTTTGGATGTTTCAATAAAGAACTTTTCGGAGTATCATGTGGATGCTTGGGTCACTGAACCAGGGAAGGAGCAATGGAGAGCGACGTGTTTCTATGGTGAAGCTACCAGGAGCCTTCGGTATAAAACTTGGGACACCATGAAGCGGTTGAGGGGAGAGAGTACACTCCCTTGGATATGCATTGGGGATTTTAACGAAATTTTACGCCCCGAAGAGCAGCATGGGCCAAACGAGCGGGACAACGCGCAGATTGACGCGTTCAGAGAAGCCATTGATGTTTGTGGCTTAGCCGACCTGGGGTATCGGGGGCTGGATTGGACGTGGGAGAAGAAGGTTGCAGGAGGTAGCTATTGCCGCGTTCGCTTAGACAGAGCTCTGGCCTCACCGTGCTGGTCTGCTCTGTTCCCCTTCGCTTATCTCGAGCACCTCACAGCTGCAAAGTCGGATCACTGCCCAATTCTCCTGGAGACTGAGCTGATTGATACAAGTATTCGCGCTAAACAAAAGCAATTCCGTTATGAATGCATGTGGGAAAGAGACCCAAGATTTGGAGATGTGCTACTTGATGCATGGAACAATGCGGGGCGGGCCCAGAATGTTTCTGCGCTCTCTCAAAAGCTGATTGTGGTGGCTGGGAAGTTGCAAAGTTGGGGCTGGGCGTCTTTCGGCGCGGTACGATCTGAACTACGTCATCTCCGCTCCCATCTGGAGGAGCTGCGGTCGCTACCTGGTCGCGCGGGGCCGCTAGCTGAGGAAGATAGGGTCGAAGCCCGTATGGTCGAGCTCTGTTTACGGGAGGAGATTATGTGGCGTCAGAGGGCGCGTATCCAGTGGCTAGCAGAAGGAGACAGTAACACGAAATTTTTTCATCGCAAGGCTAGCGCGCGGAAGGCAAAAAACCGGATAGTGGAGCTGCAGAGACCGGATGGTACCATGTGTAAGGATGAGCCTGAGATGGCTGGCATGGCTACTTCTTTTTATACTAATCTCTATGCCTCTGAATCCACGGTAGGCATTGAGGAGGTCCTTTCCCATATACCGACCAGGGTAGACGCACCTATGAACATATCTCTGGATGCACAGTACAACAAGACAGAGGTGAAAGAGGCCTTGTTCCAGATGTTTCCGACAAAGGCCCCAGGACCGGACGGTTTCCCGGCACATTTCTTTCAGAGACACTGGGAGCTCTGTGGTGATGAGGTTACTGAGATGGTGCTTCGAGTTCTTAATGGAGAAGATTCTCCGGAGGAGATAAACAAAACGTTCATCGTTCTAATACCCAAGATTGCTAGCCCAAAAAACTTGGCACAGTTTCGACCGATAAGCCTCTGCAATGTGATCTTTAAGATTGCATCAAAGGTGTTGGCTAATCGGCTCAAGCTTATTCTCCCCGAAATCATCTCCGAAGAACAGTCAGCATTTGTCCCAGGACGTCTCATTACTGATAATTTTATATCTGCTTATGAGTGTCTCCACTATATGAAAACCAGGAAGCTCAAGAGTAACAGGTTCTGTGCTCTGAAGCTTGATATGATGAAAGCTTATGATCGGCTCGAGTGGAATTATCTGGAGAAGGTCATGCTCAAGCTGGGTATTAGCCCACAGTTTACAAAGACAGTAATGAGGTGTGTATCCTCGGTATCCTTCTCTGTTATCTTTAATGGTGGTAAGCAGGAGGAGTTCAGACCCTCTCGTGGACTCAGGCAGGGCGATCCCATATCGCCATACCTATTCCTATTGGCCGCCGAAGGTCTCTCCTGTCTACTGAAATCCTCAACACCAGGTGAGAGCATCAATGGTATAAGAGTGGCACCGGGAGCCCCGCAGGTAAACCACCTTTTATTTGCGGACGACAGTCTGCTATTCTTTGATTCGACAGCTGATATGGCCAACAGAATTGAGAACCTTCTGCAAAAATATTGTCAAGCTTCCGGGCAACGTATCAATAAGGATAAGTCCTCAATATTCTTTAGCAAAGGATGCTCGGAAGGGGTCAGGCAGGATATCAAATGCATCCTCTCAGTCCAGAATGAGAAATTGTCTGAAAAATATCTTGGCCTCCCGGCGGATGTTGGCAGAGCGAAGGAAGGATCCTTCAAATATCTTAAAGATAGGATATGGAAGCAGGTGCAGGGCTGGATGGAGAAGGCACTTTCTGTGGGAGGGAAAGAGGTGCTCATTAAGTCAGTTGCACAAGCGATTCCGACGTACTCAATGGCTTGCTTCAAGTTACCACGAGGTTTGTGTCAGCATATAAACGGTCTCTTGAGGAAATTCTGGTGGGGATCCAAAAAGGGCGAGAGGAAGACAGCGTGGGTTTCCTGGGATGTGATGACACAGCCGAAGTTCATGGGAGGTATGGGGTTTCGTGATATCGAGCTTTTTAATCTTGCCTTGCTAGCCAGACAAGCCTGGCGGCTACTCCAGGAACCAAACTCTCTCAGTGCACGCATCCTCAAGGCAGTGTATTATCCTTCGGCTTCGATCCTTGAAGCTGAATTGGGGAAGAACCCGTCTCAGGTATGGCGCTCTTTGATTGAAGGCAGAGACACGCTCAAGCTCGGGCTGATAAAACGGATTGGATCCGGAGCGGAAACAAATATCTGGACGGATAACTGGATACCACGTGACTTTAAACTGCGGCCGGTGTGCCCGAAAAGTTTGAACCCACCGCAACTTGTCTTGGATCTCATCAACCCTGTGACTTTCGCTTGGGATATAGAGACCTTGGATGAACACCTATACCCAATGGACAAGGAAGCAATCCTCAACATCCCACTTAGCTCCCGAGTTCGTCAAGATTTCTGGTCATGGCATTATGAACGAAAGGGTGTTTTCACAGTGCGTTCGGCTTACAAACTTCTGTCCGCCACCAAGCAGCAACGCACGGACTGGCTCGAGCACAATGATGGTCACTCGCGGATTGAAGTAGACCGTGGATCCTGGGCGAAACTTTGGGGAGCCCCAGTCCCGGCTAAAGTTCGTGTTTTCGCTTGGAGCTTGGCCAAATGCTCAATTCCTACAGGTGAAGTCCGACACCACAGAAGCATGGCCAACTCGGCGGCATGCTCACTTTGTCATGCGGCGGTGGATACGTGGCGCCATTCCTTTTTGATTGCCGCATGGCGCGGTGTGTTTGGGCTCTTGCTGATGAGGATCTCACGGATACAATCATCTCCAACAGGACGGAAGATCCGAAGCTATGGATGCTATCGCTGGTTGATACCCTAAGCACCAATGATCTGGCCCGGGTCCTTGTTACCATGTGGGCCATCTGGTGGGCGCGGCGTCGAGCCATCCACGATGACCAATTCCAGAGCCCGCTATCCACTCACATCTTCGTAAACAAATACCTGGCAGAGTTGGAGATGTTGCCGAAGAAGGGTACCCAGCAGAAGGGGCGAACAGCACACTCGAGGGACCTGCATGTGAACTCCAGGGACCTGCATGCAAATACAAGAAGTCGGGCAGAGTCGATGGCTGGACCCAGGTGGCTCCCTCCCGTGAGCCATGATTTCAAAATCAACGTTGATGGGGGCTTTTCCAAGGTAGGAGACCGGGCTGCCTCAGCTGCTGTATGCCGAGACAAAGGGGGCAATTATATTGGCGTGTCGGCGATCATCCATGAAGGCCGCCTCGACTCGACAATTCTTGAAGCCGAAGCATGCAACGAAGCTCTGTCACTTGCTGCCGATCTTCATCTTCGATCTGTTTGTGTTGCAACTGATTGTCTTGAGGTTGTAACGAGCTTACGGGAGGAAGCTCCATGCCGATATTATCCCATCTTACAGGACATAGAACACCAAAGTAGGCTTTTTAGCGATATTAGCTTTATTCATGAAAATAGAAATTACAATGGAGAGGCCCATGCCTTGGCAAGGGCAGCTGCTTCTCTTAGTCCCGGGCGCCATGTGTGGCTTAGCATTCTGCCCGATATTATCTGTATCCCACTATGTGTGAGAGTTGAATAAAAGGATGCGGATTACTCAAAAAAAAAAAAAACTTGCCGTGAAAGAAATTCCTATAGCAGCCCCCTGTCTTCTCTCTTTACCACAAAAACAAATTAATAAATCTGGGGGATTTAATGGTGGGAGAAGGACACACGTGAGCCATTCATGTTCCTTCTCCAACTCTTTATCTCTTCCCGCCGCTTCCTTCCATGGACGGTAGGAAACAATCTCTCCACCACAGTAGCTCGTCGCCGTCCGCTGGTAGTCAGCGGCCGCCACCGCGTGGGAGCACCGGAGAGCTGCTCGCCGGAGCCGCCCACTGCGTCAGAGCGGGACAGACCACCAGGCCATGTGTGGTAGCGGAATCATCCGTGACCATCCCTCTGCCCGAGTTCGCGGCGGCTGCCACCTCTGATTCCGGTGCGTTTGTTCCAACCAGTAACGGCGCACGACGGTCTCCATGGTTCCGCACACCATGCTGCGTCCGTTCGGCGTAAACCCGTGCGCCGCGGGTGGCCATCTCAGACGGCATCATGCCCGGCTGTGCCTCCGCCGTGCGAGCTCGGTCGATGCGACGACCGTGAATTTGCCGGGCGGTAGCAGCAGCAACAGGAGGAGGAAGAAGCAGGCCGCGGAGGAGTCGCGGCTGGAGGTCCTTTACGACGACGGGTTCGGGAGCGTCACCATGAAGGACTACTGGGAGGCGGTGAGGGCCATGTCCAAGGACGACGGCGGGCCGCCGCGGTGGTTCTGCCCAGTGGAGTGCGGCCGACCGGTGGTGGACAGGGCGCCGCTGCTGCTTTTCTTGCCGGGTTAGTCGTTCTCGTAAGCAAAATCGATCGTGTGCCTTTCCCCTTTCCCCTTTCCTCTACTGATGCTACCGGTGGAATTGTCTGAACTGCAGGAACCGATGGTGTTGGAATGGAGCTCATTTTGCACCACCAATCTTTGGGCAAGTAAGTATTGATTTCTTTAATGGACGACCATTTCTTTTGCAAAAGACGCTTGATTACTTAAAAGATTTATAAGTATTACTAGCAAAACGGCCCGTGCATTGCAATGAGAGAAAAAAAATCATAATGTTCAATGGTCGTGACCATATTTTGCTGCATCACAAGATACACTACCACTCTCATTTTTGTGAAATCGTGAACAATTTTTGAAAATTATGAACATTAATTTCTAATTTCCAAATGTTCGGATTTTAGTGTTAGATCTGAACAATCTTAGGGACCGTTGGATGCGCATCTGGCGGCCCCAATTCAGCCCGATAATTATTGATGCGTGGCCCACGATTGCCGCATTGGTTAAGTCTGATCGTTCACCAGACTAGTATTTTTGGAGAGTAATAACGGAAGGCCTAAGCATTGATTTTCCTATTTTTTAATTAAGTAACCCGATTTATTCTCCGCTCTTAATTAGCATGATTAAATTCTCTCATCTTAATTGGCGTGATTAATAGCTTCTAATTACGTGTAATGCCATTTAAAGCTTGTTTATTCTTTTTTGTTTATTCGTTTTTAAGGCAAAAAAAAAAACAATGTGCGTGGAATAGGACTTGATCTCTTGTCCTTAGGATTCAGTATAGCTAAGCTAGCAATTGGAGGTGTATGAATTCAACTAAAAAGTTTACTTGGATACTCGTAAATTCATTTTTTTAGTTTGGCCCTTCTGAATTATACAAACTTATTAAAGCCTAGACCTTCATCCTTTAGCATGGTAACACACGCACAAGAGAGCTGATAATTCACGTACAAACTCCACGATAACTTTTTGATCTGGGAAAAAAGTTATTGAAAAACATACATTCCAATAATCTCTGTGTAAATAGCATGATAATATACACACATGAGATCTGATAACTCATATACAAGCACCACGATAATTTATTGACCCAAGGGAAAAAGGCTGTTGAAAATATACCCCGATAACTTCCGTGCTATTTAGCACGGTAATACACACAACAAAACTTGATAAAATGGCAACTCACTACAAACACCACGGTGATTTTTTACCCGTGTATAGAAGTTACCCGATAACTTCTATGTAAACATTATGATAATATACGCACACAAAAGTTGATAAGACGTGGTAACTTTTTGACCCAGGGTAAAAAGTTATTGAAAAACACCCCTGGTAACTCATGTGTAAATAATATGGTAATATACGCACAATAAAGCTGATAACTTACTTCATCTAGGTGCGGTAACTTTTTTGACACGAGATTTTTTCAGAAAATACCCCTAACCCCGGTTACTCATGTGCAAATATAACCATTTATTCCACTCACCAACAAGACACCCATTTGATAAAGAACATGCCGCGAAGTGATGGTCGTCGAATGAACAAGACCCATCTCGATAAAAAAGTCTCGCGATAGCTTCTGTGCAAATAACATGGTAATATACTCAGAACATAGTTGATAACTTGTGTGTAAATAGCATGGTAATACATGCACAACAGAACTGATAACTCACATACAAACACTACGATAATTTTTTTACTATGTTTTAAGAGAGAAGAACTTAACCCCAAGAAATTTTGTAAATAACATGGTAATATCCGACCTCTGACCTAATAACTTATGTCCAAACACTGCGGTAAGTTTGACCCGGGGAAAAGAAGTTGTAGAAAAATATACTCTCGATAACTTCTGCCTAGATAGTATGATATTTTATGGACCATAGACCTGATCATATGTGGCCAACTGGCCGGCCGAGCACGGCACGGCCGGGCACACGCCTAAACGATTCTGCCCGGCACAACCCGCAAAATCCCGTTTATAAGTGGTCCATGCCGTGTCGGCACATGGACCTCACCTTATGGCCCAAGCACGACACTGATGGTTGATGGTGGTATTGCGGACTTGAAAATTTACTTAAAAATTCTATGGTATCTTTCAACCCAGACGAAAAAGTAGTTGAAATATATCCTGGTAACTTTGGTGTAAACACCATGATAAGCTACATATAGCAGGCGGGATAGTTTACATAGTCCTGGCGTGGTAACTTTTGACTTGAAAAAAAAATCGTCGAAACATGCGGATCTAGTTTTGAAGATCTCGTGGCAACAAATTTTTCATATGAAAATAGATTTTCAATCCGAGCGACGGTTTAACCTACAAAACATTTTAAAGTTTCAAAATAAGAAGAATCTTTGCTGACATCATTCGTTTTGTTCTTTAGTTGCATGCATGCATGTAATTGACCGTCACAAACACGAAGAGAATGTGTATGCAACTATGCATGATTAGCTAGTAGAAAAATTGTTCGGATCTATTACCAAATACAATATCACACTCATGAACATATCTGCAATCGTGAATATTTTTACAGATTTTTGAACATTTTCCAAAATCATGAAATTTTCTAAATTCATGAACATTTTATACTATTTGCAAACATTTTTTTTAAAAAATGTGCACATTTTTTATCACATTTTTATTGAATAGGCGAACATTTATAGAATTGAAGAACATTTGTTTTGAAAATTAGTGGAATTTTTTTAAAAATTCAGAAACATTTTTTTGATTTAACGAACATTTTTGGAAATGCATGATCATTTTTGAATCCGCAAAAAAATTGTGAATCATTAAACTATTTTGTAAGTCACAAACTATTTTTGGATTTTAGGATGTTTTTCAGTTCATGAACATTTTTTTGAATTGGCGATTTTTTTTCAATTTCATCAACAGTTTTTTAAACACAAACTTTTTAAAAACATCATGAACATTTTTTGATGTCCCGAACATATGTTTTCAAAATCATGAGCATTTTTAAAAAATCATGAACATTTTCTGAATCCAAAACTTTTATAAATTATTAAACATTTTATTTCAAAATTTACATTTAAAAAAATTTTAGAACCTTTTGAAGTCCCAAATTATTTAAAGTAGAAAAATACAAATACGAAAACTGAAATAAAAAAAGAAAACTTGAAATTTAGAAAACAGGCCGCCAGATATGGGCCGACACAAATAGGCGCGCTTGTCGTCTCCCAGCGCGTGGAGCACAGTATAGAGGGTTCCTACTGGGCGGCCAAGCAGGGATTCCCTGTGTGAAAACATTTTTTTTATCACTTATAGGTGGCATTGGTGGGTAATATTTTGCAACTTTAGGACAGTTTCGATGACGTACCGTCAAAAGCAATAGCACCTTTATTATTAGGGATAGACACCCGGCCTCTGCATAACTAAGATGCATACAACCAAGTCCAAGCTCAAAAAGTAAGAAACATGGTATTCGAGAAAAAAAAGTAAGAAACAAGTGAAATACAAGAAATCGTGGAGAGAGACTGCATAACGCCTAAACTAGAGGAGGATCAATCTTAGGATCATGCTGTCATCCATGTTGGGTAAAAATATCCCTTGTCGTGTTCTCTAAACGTGTACACACCTTCATAAACAGGTCTTGATTCTCCACACGTTGTAGAGACGACTATAAACGGAGCACACCGGTACACCTGTGGATAACCTGCATAAGAGAAGTGTTTTTATCGTTAAAAACCTTATCATTTCTACATAATCAAAGCGACCAAATAATGGTAAGCGCTCCCACCCTGAGAAGTATTATAAGCCTGTGATCTAACCCTTGTAACCAGTTGCCAAAAATGTTAGCAACACTACGTGCAAGAACAGATGGTGTTGGAATGGAGCTCACTTTGCACCGCAAAGCTTTGGGCAAGTGAGTATAGATTTCTTGTACGGACAACCAATTATACGTGTTTTATCATGTTTTTTTATTTAGAAATACCATATTCTTGTTTACTTAGCTTGACTCACGCCATACAAAAGAGTGACTCAAATTAAGGTGCAAATGAACAGTAAATCTGAATTTGGAAAATAATATTGCTTTATGTTAGAAATTTGGCATAAAGTTGCAATGCATAATTCAATTTTGTCATGATAATCATGCGTCATATCTTGCTTGTATGAAGTAAACCCATGTCCAGGTTCTAATTTAATTTTTGATCTTCTTTTTATGCAGACTATTTGAGGTTTGCTGCTTCCATATACCAGTAAATGACCGTACACCATTTGAAGGTAAGGATAAATGAATAGTTCAGATATTATTATTTTCACTAGCTTGGCATGTCTGTGCCCTCACAAGCACTGACCATCATTACTTGCTACAGAAAGACCTAAAATGGACAAATCTTAAACATGGAGACAATTGTGTGTCGTATGCGTAAAGCACATGGTTGTGGTGATTGTTTGATTCAACCGGATTATCCTATGAAAAAAAAACATATATGCATGCATTTCTGTTTGTTTATTATCACTGTATTAATGGTTATGATGATTCACTGTATATAATCATATACTCCCTCCGTTCCTAAATATAAGTCTTTGTAGGGATTTCACTATGAATCACATACGGATGTATATAGATGCATTTTAGAGTGTAGATTCACTCATTTTGCTTCGTATGTGGTCCATAGTGAAATCTCCCCAAAGACTTATATTTAGGAACGGAGGGAGTAGTTGATACTCAAACTCCTAAAATTTAATATTTTTGAGAGCTTTCACCCCAAACCAAGTTTGCAAGCTTGACATCTGCTTAATCATAACTTATACAGGGTTGTTACAAATTGTGGAAGAATATGTCAAATATGAGAGTGCTTTGTCAAGCAGACCAATATATATTGTTGGAGATTCTTTTGGTGGATGTCTTGCAATTTCAGTTGCAGCTCGCAATCCAGAAATCGATTTGGTTCTTACACTAGTAAATCCAGGTAGGTGAAACAAATTTACCTATACGTCAATATCTACTGCTATCCTGTGATCCAAATATAGATTTGGCTCTTACACTTAAATTTGATTTTTCAGCAACATCATCAGCAAAAACTTCGTTGCAGGCAGTATTGCCTCTTTTGGAAACGATGCCAAGCAACCTCCCAGTTGTCCAGCCCCACCTTCTCAGATATTTAATTGGTATATTTCTCGTGAACTTGTCAATTATGCCTCTGAAAGTAAACACAGGTCACCATAGTTTAAGTGCGGTGATAATCTTGAATTTTGGCTACATGTATATCTTCAAAATTCAGTAGACCATAACGATTTTTACATATTTTCCCTTGAAGGTGGTTTATTTCAAGATAATATTTATTGCATGTTTTGGTTATTAATTTTCTCCCAGGCAACCTACTTTTAAGTATAACTCATTATAAAAATTTCACAACCTTTTCAAAAATAAAAAATTACAAAGAATAGTGAAAAGACTTAATAGAGGCTTCTTTTCTCCATGAACCTAGTAAATATAAACGGGCTCAAAGCTACTCCCTCCGTCCCAAAATGTAAGACGTTTTTTGAAACTATCTTAGTATAAAAAAACGTCTTACATTTCGGGACAGAGGGAGTAGTTATGTTTGTTCTGCATCTTTACCCAACTATCATATATAGCAAATTTAGAGCACTCGCATGAGTAGTCAATTCGTGAACTAAACATATGGTATACAATAAATGCAAGGGATACGAGTCAGGTATGTGAATTTAATGGTTCCAAAAAATATGTTTCTATATCTTCAGGTAGAAAAATTTATTCATTGGTGTATGGGCAACCTCAATTCTCACTATATTCTTCTTCGGTGTTGAATATAATAATTTCTCTTAATTATATCTACTTCAATGTCTTTGGGAAATCAGTGCTCCTCAAAATGTTTTTGTGCATGGCAAAATAGGTAACCCTCTTAATGGGGCTATGGTTAGTGTTCAGAATGGTCTTTCCCCTCAAGAAACTCTACAAGAGTTTTCAAACAGTCTCGCTTCAATGCTACCTTTAGTTTCAGTAAGTTTTCAGTTTATCACTTCTTTTTAGATTTTTTAGCAATAGTGCACAAATACGCTTTGAAATTTATGGAAAATCAATATATTTTATTTATTCTAAGAAAAATATTGTGCAGTAGCTTTTAACAACATTATTTATCACCCAAGAACATCGGGATAGTCATCAATTATACTACTTTCTTATGTTTTTACAAGACAAATAGTAGATCATTGCTTAAAACACACACACACACACAAGTAGATCATAATATTTGCCTTGTCATACTTGATGCTTGGTGTTTATCAGGAACTAGGAGATATAATACAAATGGGCACTCTCGTGTGGAAACTTAAGCTTCTCAAGTCAGGTGCAAACTATGCCAACTCTCAACTTCATGCGGTACAAGCAGAAGTACTACTTCTTGCAAGGTATGTCTATTTAACAGTTTCACACATTTGGTAGCTCAGGTGAGGTATAATCTTACAAATTTGATCTCCCACTATAAATATATTTGGATTTAGTGGCATTGCGAATCTGCCGCCAAGTGGAGAAGCAGACCGACTGTTTAAGACACTGAAAAATTCTAAACTTCGATACTTTAGGAACCAGGGTGATAGACTACTCATGGTACAGACTATTCATGATCACCATTCTTCTCATACATTATTTAGAAGCATTTCCATGTTTTGACTTACTCGATTGAGCAGTGTGCACTTATTCAACCTCTGGGATTGTGTAATAGAAGAATTCTGAAATTTTGTGGCACTTCGACAGGAGGATGGCTTCAATTTGCTAACTGTCATTAAAGGAGTAAACATGTACCGTCGTGGTAGACAACGGGACTTCGTGAACGATTTCCTCTCACCTACATTAAGTGAATTCAAGAAAACATTTGGTGAAGATTTCAAGTATGTATTGACTATCTAACACCAATTCAACTTTCGCATACTATTATATAAGGATGATTGGAGTCATAAGTTGGAAGCTCAAAATTTTGCAGACTGTTTAATCAGGTATTGAGCCCAGTTATGCTCTCTACATTGAAAAATGGAAATATTGTTCGTGGCCTTGCCGGTGTTCCTGACAAAGGTCCTGTCTTGTTTGTGGGCTATCACCAACTCTTAGCCATGGAGGTGCCTGCACTAGTTGAAGGGTTCCTAAGAGAGAAAAAAACAATTCTCAGAGCAGCAGCCCATCAAGTATTTTTTGTCGGAAATTATGAGATACTGCGTCAGGAGTTGTCTCTGTTTGATTGGTTCTCTGCGTTCGGCGCGGTTCCAGTCAGTCCGATCAATACATACAAGATGTTTGAGAGAAATGAATTTGTTCTTCTCTATCCAGGCGGTGTGCGGGAAGCTCTACATAGGAAGGTGTGCTTGAAATTTAAATTTTCTTGTACGAAAAATTGTGTTCTCTATAGTCTACTATGCTTATTTTGTTGTACCTGGCAGGGTGAGGCATACAAATTGTTTTGGCCAGATCAACCAGAATTTGTAAGAATGGCAGCACGGTTTGGAGTTACCGTCGTACCATTTGGTTGTGTGGGAGAAGATGACTTTGTGGAGGTTAGCTTTATGTGCCTCTGTACATTGAGTCATCTGAAGCAACATGATCTACATATTATATAGTAAAAAGTTACTGCCTCTGTTTCAAAATAAGTGACTCAACTTACAAAGTTAGTGTAAAGTTGAGTCACACCAAAGTTAGTATAAAGTTGAGTCACTTATTTTGGGACGGAGAGAGTACATTCTATATTTTTAAGGCAGTAGAAGCGGTTATGTTGTGTACCTTCCTATTTACATAGCTTGCTTATGCATTCTATTGTTCATTTTTATAAAACATTAGAAAAACGTATGCATTTTTTGTACCTTCTGCAGATAGTTCTGGACTACAATGATCAAAAGAACATACCCTATCTCAAAGACGCGATAAAATCATTTAATGAAGATTTTAAAGGACTAATAAGGTCGGATTTCTATTATCCTTGTCAGTTTTCCTTCAATAAAGAAGCATCCAAAACACTCAGTGTCACCTACATTATCCAAGGAACAAAAACCTTGGTCACCTACTGTGCGTGTGCTTGGTTGCAGGGACACGGTGAAAGGAGATGATGGGAATCAAGTCTTGCATCTACCCGCTGTTCTCCCAAAGGTACCAGGTCGGCTATACTTCCTATTCGGCAAGCCAATCGAGATGAAAGGAATGGACAATGTGCTGACGGATAGGAAGAAGGCAAACGAAGTATATTTGCAAATCGAATCGGAAGTGGAGAATGTAGTGTCTTACCTCAAGAGGAAGAGAAACGAAGATCCTTATCGGAGTATTACGCGACGCGCGTTGTACCAGGCAACTCAGGGTCCTTCTACTCAAGTGCCGACTTTTGAGCCGTGAAAGATTGACTCTAGCCTTGTTTCCTTTAGGCCCAGTTTGATCAGGACTTTCATGTAGGATTGTAAGTTGAGGTAATTTGAGAATTAACTATGACTCACTTATAGACCTTCAATATTGATTTATTGAAGTGTAGTTACAAGCATGCAGACCACACACGCATACCACCACTGTTGGGCGTGTGTATGTGTGTGTGTGTGTGGGGGGGGGGGGGGGGGGTAGGCAACCATGCCTCCCGTGAAGCAGGCTCCGGTGGATGATTTCCATCGCGATGACTTGCTTTTCTTCGAGATGCCCAGATGCTATCACACACACACACACACATATATATATATAGAGAGAGAGAGAGAGTTAGTACACTCACCTCACCTTCCACCTCTCCCCCGTACCGGTTGTACTCTCTCCGTAAACCTTGAAACAAAAGAATTTGGTCCATATGTCATAAGAAAATTGATGTATTGTAGATTTTGGCTTAAAAAACTGGTCCCGTGCCTCTAGCGAAAACCGCTAGAATTGGGTGGTTTGAGAAAAATGTAGTGTGGAGATATTGTACCCAAACCCAGTTCACCAAAGCACTAGCTTGAAGCCCAACTTGCCTTAGCCCATTCGTTGTCCATTTCAAAGAAACACTTCGATTTGACCCTTTTGACTACTATATTAGTATGGGTGAACACTTACCAAAAACCGATGATTGAACCTGAACTGAATAAATCAATGTAGCCATTTTATTTTGCAAGAAAACTTCCAATCTATTCATCAATATCAAGGTAGTACAAAGAACACCAGAAGTAAAAAAAAATTATCCAGATCTGTAGACCACCTAGCGACAACTACATTATTTGCCAGAAGAAAAGAACACATTTCCTTCTTCGGTGCAACAAACATCTTCATAACGCTATACTCATGTCAATCGACGTGATAAGTTAGCAGTGCGTGTTTCAGTGACAGGAGCTATGTGCGTTTTTGGAGGCGGTTATGCCCCCCTCCTCGGCAGAATGATTAACCACACTTAAAATCATGTAGTTGACCCGGTGTTACTCAATATACCTATAGGTTGAAGGAAATATGCCCTAGAGGCAATATTAAAGTTATTATTTATTTTTTATTTCATGATAAATGTTTATTATTCATGCTAGAATTGTATTAACCGGAAACATAATACATGTGTGAATACATAGACAAATGAAGTGTCACTAGTATGCCTCTACTTGACTAGCTCGTTGATCAAAGATGGTTAAGGTTTCCTAACCATAGACATGAGTTGTCATTTGATAAACGGGATCACATCATCAGGAGAATGATGTGATTGACTTGACCCATTCTGTTAGCTTAGCACTTGATTGTTTTAGTTTACTGCTATTGCTTTCTTCATGACTTATACATGTTCCTATGACTATGAGATTATGCAACTCCCAATTACCGGAGGAACACTTTGTGTGATACCAAACATCACAAGTAACTGGGTGATTATAAAGGTGCTCTACAGGTGTTTCCGATGGTACTTGTTGAGTTGGCATAGATCGAGATTATGATTTGTCACTCCGATTATCGGAGAGGTATCTCTAGGCCCTCTCGGTAATGCATATTATAAGCCTTGCAAGCAATGTGACTAATAAGTTAGTTGCGGGATGATGCATTACAGAACGAGTAAAGAGACTTGCCGGTAGCGAGATTGAGTTAGGTATTGAGATACCGACGATCGAATCTCGGGCAAGTAACATACCGATGACAAAAGGAACAACGTATGTTGTTATGCGGTTTGACCGATAAAGATCTTCGTAGAATATGTAGGAGCCAATATGAACATCCAGGTTCCGCTATTGGTTATTGACCTGAAACGTGTCTCGGTCATGTCTACATAGTTCTCGAACCCGTAGGGTCCGCACGCTTAACGTTTGGTGACGATCGGTATTATGAGTTTATGTGTTTTGATGTACCAAAGGTAGTTCGGAGTCCCGGATATGATCACGGACATGACGAGGAGTCTCGAAATGGTTGAGACATAAAGATCGATATATTGGATGACTATGTTTGAACTTCGGAAGTGTTCTGGGCAAGTTCAGGCATATACCGGAGTACCGGGGGGTTACCGGAACCCCCCGGGGAGTGTAATGGGCCTATTGGGCCTTAGTGGAGAAGATGAGGGGCGGCTTGGGCAGGTCGTGCGCCCCCTCCCCCTCTAGTCCGAATTGGACAAGGAGGGGGGGCGGGGCCACCCTTTCCTTCCTCCTCTCTCCTTCCCTTCCCCCTTCTCCTACTCCTACTAGGAAAGGAGGAGTCCTACTCCCGGTGGGAGTAGGACTCCCCCCTTGGCGCGCCCTCCTCCTTGGCCGGCCACCTCTCCTTTATATACGGGGGTGGGGGGGGGGGGCACCCCAAGACACACAAGTTGATCATTGATCTTTAGCCGTGTGTGGTGCCCCCCTCCACCATAATCCACCTCGGTCATATCGTAGCGGTGCTTAGGCGAAGCCCTGCGTCGGTAGCTTCATCAACACCGTCATCATGCCGTCAGGCTGACGGAACTCTCCCTCGAAGATCTACTGGATCGTGAGTTCGTGGGACGTCACCGAGCTGAATGTGTGCAGATCGCGGAGGTGTCGTACGTTCGGTACTTGGATCGGTCGATCGTGAAGACATACGACTACATCAACCGCGTTGTCATAACGATTCCGCTTACGGTCTACGAGGGTACGTGGATGACACTCTTCCCTCTCGTTGCTATGCATCACCATGACCTTGCGTGTGCGTAGGAAAAGTTTTGAAATTACTACGTTCCCCAACAGTGGCATCCGAGCCAGGTTTATGCGTAGATGTTATATGCACGAGTAGAACACAAGTGAGTTGTGGGCGATACAAGTCATACTGCTTACCAACATGTCATACTTTGGTTCGGCGGTATTGTTGGATGAAGCGGCCCGGACCGACATTACGCGTACGCTTACGCGAGACTGGTTCTACCGACGTGCTTTGCACAAAGATGGCTGGCGGGTGTCAGTTTCTCCAACTTTAGTTGAACCGAGTGTGGCTACGCCCGGTCCTTGAGAAGGTTAAAACAACACTAACTTGACGAAATATCGTTGTGGTTTTGATGCATAGGTAAGAACGGTTCTTGCTCAACCCATAGCAGCCACGTAAAACTTGCAACAACAAAGTAGAGGACGTCTAACTTGTTTTTGCAGGGCATGTTGTGATGTGATATGGTCAAGACATGATGCAAAATTTTATTGTATGAGATGATCATCTTTTGTAACAGAGTTATCGGCAACAGACAGGAGCTATATGGTTGTCGCTTTATTGTATGCAATGCAATTGCCCTGTAATTGCTTTACTTTATCACTAAGCGGTAGCGATAGTCGTAGAAGCAATAGTTGGCGAGACGACAACGATGCTACGATGAAGATCAAGGTGTCGCGGCGGTGACGATGGTGATCATAATGGTGCTTTGAAGATGGAGATCAAAGGCACAATATGATGATGGCCATATCATATCACTTATATTGATTGCATGTGATGTTTATCTTTTATGCATCTTATTTTGCTTTGATTGACGGTAGCATTATAAGATGATCTCTCACTAAATTTCAAGGTATAAGTGTTCTCCCTGAGTATGCACCGTTGCCAAAGTTCGTCGTGCCGAGACACCACGTGATGATCGGGTGTGATAAGCTCAACGTTCGCATACAACGGGTGCAAGCCAGTTTTGCACACGTAGAAATACTCGGGTTAAACTTGACGAGCCTAGCATATGCAAATATGGCCTCGGAACACTGAGACCGAAAGGTCGAGCCTGAATCATATGGTAGATATGATCAACATAGTGATGTTCACCATTGAAAACTACTCCATCTCACGTGATGATCGGTTTTGGTTTAGTTGATTTTGATCACGTGATCAGTTAGATGATTAGAGGGATGTCTATCTAAGTGGGAGTTCTTAAGTAATATGATTAATTGAACTTAAATTTATCATGAACTTAGTACCTGATAGTATTTTGCTTGTCTATGTTATTGTAGATTGATGGCCCGTGCTGTTGTTCCGTTGAATTTTAATGCATTCCTTGAGAAAGCTAGGTTGAAAGATGATGGTAGCAATTACACGGACTGGGTCCGTAACTTGAGGATTATCCTCATTGCTGCATAGAAGAATTACGTCCTGGAAGCACCGCTAGGTGTACCACCCGCGCCGGCAACTGCAGACATTGTGAATGCCTAGCAGTCGCGTGTTGATGACTACTCGATAGTTCAGTGTGCCATGCTTTACGGCTTAGAACCGGGACTTCAACGATGTTTTGAACGTCATGGAGCATATGAGATGTTCCAGGAGTTGAAGTTAATAGTTCAAGGAAATGCCTGAATTGAGAGATATGAAGTCTCCAATAAGTTCTATAGTTGCAAGATGGAGGAGAATAGTTCTGTCAGTGAACATATACTCAAAATGTCTGGGTATAATAATCACTTGATTCAACTGGGAGTTAATCTTCCTGATGATAGTGTCATTGACAGAATTCTTCAATCATTACCACCAAGCTACAAGAGCTTCGTGATGAACTATAATATGCAAGGGATGGACAAGACAAATCCCGAGCTCTTTGCAATGCTAAAGGCTGTGGAGGTAGAAATCAAGAAGGAGCATCAAGTGTTGATGGTCAATAAGACCACCAGTTTCAAGAAAAAGGGTAAAGGAAAGAAGAAGGGGAACTTCAAGAAGAACAGCAAACAAGTTGCTACTCAAGAGAAGAAACCTAAAACTGGACCTAAGCCTGAGACTAAGTGCTTCTACTGCAAAGGGACTGGTCACTGGAAGCGGAACTGCCCCAAGTATTTGGCGGATAAGAAGGATGGCAAGGTGAACAAAGGTATATGTGATATACATGTTATTGATGTGTACCTTACAAAAGCTCGCAGTAGCACCTGGGTATTTCATATTGGTTCTGTTGCAAATATTTGCAACTCGAAACAGGGACTACGGATTGAGCGAAGATTAGCTAAGGACGAGGTGACGATGCGCGTGGGAAATGGTTCCAAAGTCGATGTGATCGCCGTTGGCACGCTACCTCTACATCTACCTTCGGGATTAATTTTAGACCTGAATAATTGTTATTTGGTGCCAGCGTTAAGCATGAACATTATATCTGGATCTTGTTTGATGCGAGACGGTTATTCATTTAAATCTGAAAATAATGGTTGTTCTATTTATATGAGTAATATCTTTTATGGTCATGCACCCTTAAAGAGTGGTCTATTTATCTTGAATCTCGATAGTAGTGATACACATATTCATAATGTTGAAACCAAAAGATGCAGAGTTGATAATGATAGTGCAACTTATTTGTGGCACTGCCGTTTAGGTCATATTGGTGTAAAGCGCATGAAGAAACTCCATACTGATGGACTTATGGAATCACCTGATTATGAATCACTTGGTACTTGCGAACCATGCCTTATGGGCAAGATGACTAAAACGCCATTCTCCGGAACAATGGATCGAGCAACATATTTGTTGGAAATTATACATATTGATGTATGTGGTCCAATGAATATTGAGGCTCGCGGCGGGAATCGTTATTTCCTCACCTTCACAGATGATTTAAGCAAATACGGGTATATCTACTTAATGAAACATAAGTCTGAAACATTTGAAAAGTTCAAAGAATTTCAGAGTGAAGTTGAAAATCATCGTAACAAGAAAATAAAGTTTCTACGATTTGATTGTGGAAGAGAATATTTGAGTTACGAGTTTGGTCTACATTTGAAACAATGCGGAATAGTTTCGCAACTCACGCCACCCAGAACACCACAGCGTAATGGTGTGTCCGAACGTCGAAATCATACTTTATTAGATATGGTGCGATCTATGATGTCTCTTACTGATTTACCGTTATCATTTTAAGGTTATGCTTTAGAGACGGCTGCATTCACATTAAATAGGGCACCATCGAAATCCGTTGAGACGACGCCTTATAAACTATGGTTTTGCAAGAAACCAAAGTTGTCGTTTCTTAAAGTTTGGGGCTGCGATGTGCTACGTCTTGAGGTTGCGTTGGTTTTCCTTGAAGAGGAAAGGGTGATGCAGCAATAGTAGCGTAAGTATTTCCCTCAGTTTTTGAGAACCAAGGTATCAATCCAGTAGGAGGCTCCTCAAAAGTCCCACGCACCTACACAAACAAACAAAGAACTCGCAACCAACACAATAAAGGGGTTGTCAATCCCTTCACGGCCACTTGCGAAAGTGAGATCTGATAGAGATAGTATGATAAGATAAATATTTTGGTATTTTATAATATAGATTGGAAAAGTAAAGATGCAAATAAAAGTAGATTGAAAGCTTTTATGATAAAAGATAGACCCGGGGGCCATAGGTTTCACTAGTGGCTTCTCTCAAGATAGCATAAGTATTACGGTGGGTGAACAAATTACTGTCGAGCAATTGATAGAAAAGCTAATAATTATGAGATTATCTAGGCATGATCATGTATATAGGCATCACGTCCGCGACAAGTATACCGACTCCTGCCTGCATCTACTACTATTACTCCACACATCGACCGCTATCCAGCATGCATCTAGAGTATTAAGTTCATAAGAACAGAGTAACGCATTAAGAAAGATGACATGATGTAGAGGGATAAACTCATGCAATATGATATAAACCCCATCTTTTATCCTCGATGGCAACAATACAATACGTGCCTTGCTGCCCCTGCTGTCACTGGGAAACGAGACCACAAGATTGAACCCAAAGCTAAGCACTTCTCCCATTGCAAGAAAGATCAATCTAGTAGGCCAAACCAAACTGATAATTCGAAGAGACTTGCAAAGATAACATAATCACACATAAAAGAATTCAGAGGAGATTCAAATATTTCTCATAGATAAACTTGATCATAAACCCACAATTCATCGGATCTCGACAAACACACCGCAAAAAGAGTTATATCGAATAGATCTCCAAGAAGATCGAGGAGAACATGGTATTGAGATCCAAAAAGAGAGAAGAAGCCATCTAGCTAATAACTATGGACCCGAAGGTCTGTGGTAAACTACTCACAACTCATCGGAGGGGCTATGGTGTTGATGTAGAAGCCCTCCATGGTCGATTCCCCCTTCGGCGGAGCGCCGGCGAAGGCTCCAAGAAGGGATCTCACGGATACAGAAGGTTACGATGGTGGAATTAGGTTTTCGTTGGCTCCCCTGATGTTCTCGGGGTACGTGGGTATATATAGGAGGAATAAGTAGGTCAGTGGCCACCCGAGGGGCCCACGAGATAGGGGAGTGCGCCCTGTAGGGGTGGACGCGCCCTCCACCCTTGTGGCCACCTCGTATGCTTCTTGACTTGCACTCCAAGTCCTTTGGATCACGTTCGTTCCAAAAATCACGCTCCCGAAGGTTTCATTCCATTTGGACTCCGTTTGATATTCCTTTTCTTCGAAATACTGAAATAGGCAAAAAAAATAGCAATACGGGCTGGGCCTCCGGTTAGTAGGTTAGTCCCAAAAATGATATAAATGTGTAAAGTAAAGCCCATAAACATCCAAAATGGGTAATATAATAGCATGGAACAATCAAAAATTATAGATACGTTGGAGACGTATCAAGCATCCCCAAGCTTAATTCCTACTCGTCCTCGAGTAGGTAAATGATAAAAACAGAATTTTTGATGTGGAATGCTACGTAGCATAATTCTCAATGTAATTTTCTTTATTGTGACATGAATGTTCAGATCCAAATGATTCAAAATAAAAGTTCATATTGACATAAGAAATAGTAATACTTCAAGCATACTAATCAAAGCAATCATGTCTTCTCAAAATAACATGGCTAAAGAAAGTTCATCCCTACAAAAATCATATAGTTTGGCTATGCTTCATTTTTGTCACACAAAAATGCTCCCAAATTATACACCCCCGATGACACGCCAAGCAATTGTTTCATACTTAAATAATCTCAAACTTTTTCAACTTTCACGCAATACATGAGCGTGAGCCATGGATATAGCACTATGGGTGGAATAGAATATGATGATGGGGATTGTGTGGAGAAGACAAAAAAAAGGAGAAAGTCTCACATTGACGAGGATAATCAACGGGCTATGGAGATGCCCATCAATTGATGTCAACATGAGGAGTAGGGATTGCCATGCAACAGATGCACTAGAGCTATAAATGTATGAAAGCTCAACAAAGGAAAACTAGTGGGCGTTCATCCAACTTGCTTGCTCACGAAGACCAAGGGCATTTTGAGGAAGCCCATCGTAGGAATATACAAGCCAAGTTCTATAATGAAAAATCCCACTAGTATATGAAAGTGACAACATATGAGACTCTCTATATGAAGAACATGGTGCTACTTTGAAGCACAAGTGTGGAAAAGGGATAGTAACATTGCCCCCTTTTTATTTATTTTCTTTTTTCTTCTTCTTTTTTCTTTTTTTCTTTTTTGGGCCTTTTTTTTTCTTTTGGCCTTTCTTTTTTTTCTTTTTGGCCTTTCCTTTTTTGGGGACAATGCTCTAATAATGATGATCATCACACTTTTATGGAATTACAGCTCATGAATTACAACTCAAAACTAGAACAAGATATGACTCTATATGAATGCCTTCGGCGGTGTACCGGGATGGGCAATGAATCAAGAGTGACATGTATGAAAAATTATGCAAAGTGGCCTTGATACGTCTCCAACGTATCTACTTTTCCAAACACTTTTGCCCTTGTTTTGGACTCTAACTTGCATGATTTGAATGAAACTAACCCGGACTGACGCTGTTTTTAGCAGAACTGCCATGATGTTGTTTTATGTGTAGAAAAGAAATGTTCTCGGAATGTCCTGAAAATCCACGGAGGCACTTTTTGGAATTAATAAGAATTTCCGGGCGAAAGAAATACACCAGGGGGGCCAGGGCCTGTCCACGAGACAGGGGGGCGCGCCCCCCTGTAGGGCGCGCCCCCTATCTCGTGGGCCCCCTGGACCTCCACCGACCTCAACTACAACTCCATATATTCACGTTCGGGGAGAAAAAAATCAGAGAGAAAGTTTCATCGCGTTTTACGACACGGAGCCGCCACCAAGCCCTAATCTCTCTCGGGAGGGCTGATCTGGAGTCCGTTCGGGGCTCCAGAGAGGGGGATTCGTCGCTGTCGTCATCATCAACCATCCTCCATCACCAATTTCATGATGCTCACCGCCGTCCGTGAGTAATTCCATCGTAGGCTTGCTGGACGGTGATGGGTTGGATGAGATTTACCATGTAATCAAGTTAGTTTTGTTAGGGTTTGATCCCTAGTATCCACTATGTTCTGAGATTGATGTTGCTATGACTTTGCTATGCTTAATGCTTGTCACTAGGGCCCGAGTGCCATGATTTCAGATCTAAACCTATTATGTTTTCATGAATATATGTGTGTTCTTGATCCTATCTTGCAAGTCTATAGTCACCTATTATGTGTTACGATCCGACAACCCCGAAGTGACAATAATCGGGATACTTCTCGGTGATGACCATAGTTTGAGGAGTTCATGTATTCACTATGTGCTAATGCTTTGTTCCGGTTCTCTATTAAAAGGAGGCCTTAATATCCCTTAGTTTCCGCTAGGACCCCGCTGCCACGGGAGGGTAGGACAAAAGATGTCATGCAAGTTCTTTTCCATAAGCACGTATGACTATTTACGGAATACATGCATACATTATATTGATGGATTGGAGCTAGTTCTGTGTCACCCTATGTTATAACTATTGCATGAGGAATCGCATCCGGCATAATTATCCATCACTGATCCATTGCCTACGAGCTTTTCACATATTGTTCTTCGCTTATTTACTTTTCCGTTGCTACTGTTACAACTACTACAAAAACCCAAAAACATTTATCTTTACTTTTGCCACCGTTACCATTATTATCATACCACTTTTGCTACTAAATACTTTGCTGCAAATACTAAGTTATCTAGGTGTGGTTGAATTGACAACTCAACTACTAATACTCAAGAATATTCTTTGGCTCCCCTTGTGTCGAATCAATAAATTTGGGTTGAATACTATACCCTCGAAAGCTGTTGCGATCCCCTACACTTGTGGGTTATCAAGACTAATTTCTAGCACCGTTGCCGGGGAGCATAGCTCTATTCTTTGAGTCACTTGGGATTTATATCTGTTGATCACTATGAAGAACTTGAAAGACGCTAAAACCAAGATTTTGCCCTCAACTACGAGGGGAGGTAAGGAACTGCCATCTAGCTCTGCACTAGATTCTCCTTTCGTTATTAGTAGGCTTGCGACACCTAAACCTGCTACTGCTATGAATTCTGATATGTCGCATGTTATTGACGATGCCACTTCTGCTATGCATGATGAAACTACTTCTGTGCTTGATACTACTTTGCCATTAGGTGAATTTCTTGATGAACAACTTGCTAGAGTTAGGGGGAATGAAATTACTGAAGAACCTATTATTGATGATAGTGATGATGAAGGTTCTCCCAATGATTATGTATTGCCTGTTGTTCCTAAGGGTTATGTTATGAATGAAGAAGCTGCTAGGGAAATCTTTGCTTTCAATGATAGATATGATCTTAAGAAATTATTAGCTAAATGGAAGCAACAGTCTCTTAATGCTAGAATGAAACCTGACCCTGCTTTTGCTACTTCACCTATCTGTGTTACTGATAAGGATTATGAATTCTCTGTTGATCCTGAAATTATTACTTTAGTTGAATCTGATCCTTTTTATGGCCTTGAATCTGAAACTATTGTGGCATATCTTACCAAGTTGAATTATATAGCTACCCTATTTACTAATGATGAGAAGTCTCGTTATTTTTATATCCTTAAGATATTTTCGTTCTCATTAAAGGGTGATGCTAAGACTTGGTATAATTCTCTTGCTCCTGGTTGTGTGCGTAGTCCCCAGGATATGATTTATTACTTCTCTGCTAAATATTTCCCTGCTCATAAGAAACAAGCTGCCTTGCGGGAAATATATAATTTTGTGCAAATCAAAGAAGAGAGTCTCCCACAAGCTTGGGGAGGCTTCTCCGGTTACTTAATGCTTTGTCTGATCATCCTCTTAAGAAAAATGAAATACTTGATATCTTTTATAATGGACTAACCGATGCTTCCAAGGACTACTTGGATAGTTGTGCTGGTTGTGTTTTCAGGGAAAGAACAGTTGACGAAGCTGAAATATTATTGAATAATATGTTGACTAATGAAAATAATTGGACTCTTCCTGAGACAATTCTTGAGGCAATTCCTGAACCAGTTGAGCCAACTCCTGAGCCTATTCCTAAACCCACTCCGAAGAAGAGAGGTGTTTTATTTCTCAGTCCTGAAGATATGCAAGAGGCAAAGAAATCAATGAAAGAAAAAGGTATTAAAGCTGAAGATGTTAAGAATTTACCTCCTATTGAATAAATACATGGTCTTAATATACCGCCTGTTGAAGAACCATATTGTCTTGATAACCCGACACATGTAGTGTCGTGGAATAGTCACGTCAGATGTCCTCGTGAAAGGACTTAGTTGTGGAGACATCGCAACTAGGAAGCTTGAAGGGGTTAAATCAGGACAAAGGACACGAGAGGGTTTATACTAGTTCGGCCCCTTACGGTGAAGGTAAGGCCTACGTCTAGTTGGGTTGGTATTGATGTTTCGATGACCAGGGAGCGAGATACGCTATGCCCGGCTCTCGATGAGTTGTTTCTTGCCCTAAGCCGCCAGCAGGTCGTCCCCTTATATACACGGGTTGACGCCCTCTGGCTTATAGAGTCCCGGCCGGCTTATAACAGTGTCCGGCTCGGTGACTAGTTAAATCTACCTTATGTTACAAGTCATGCCATCATGGCAGTTTACTACAACGGGCCTTAAGCCGCCTGTGGGCCTTAAGCTCTCTATTGAATCGCCATCTTCATGCTTGGTCTTGGGCTTCATCTGATGAGTCTTCTTCGGGTAACCCGGCCCCTCCTGGACGGCTTACACAAATAGTCATGTCCCCAACATTAGGCCCCAGATTGATTTGAACCTGTTCATGTTAATCTTAAAAATATATTTCTAAAGAATAAATCTTCAGTCTTCTGACTATACAGAGGGCTTTCTTTAACCCACTGTGATGTCATCTTCTGGATCCATCTTAACCTGGCGTGATGTCATCCTTTCTTTAATTCATTTTCTATTCCGTCATACCCTTCAACGGATCTCTGCTTTATTGATTGTTCCGAAAATCGAGGCGTCGGGGCCACTGGATAATAATTCTTATCTCCTCGTTTCCTGCGCCATCTCAGTTATCCTCTCCCTATAAATAGGCATGACCTTAGGTCTTTCATTCTTCTCCTTCCAGTCGTCTTCTTCCTCTCCTCTCTGCCACTCGAGCTCCGCCGCTGCCGCCGTCGACCCCCTCGTCTTCATCGACTCAGGCCGCTGCATCGACCTGACTTCTGACCAGAAAACGTCGGCGAATCTTCACAGCTCGTCCTCATCCGTGAGTTCCTCTCCTCCCCTTTCTCAGATCTGCATTGGAACTCCGCTGAGCTCGTCGGTGTTCATCACTGCCCGACGCAAATCCTTGCTAGTTCTCTCCTTCAATGCCCCGTTTAGGTCGTAAAACTGCGCAAAACTGCTGCGGTAGTTGTTTGTATTGATCTTGCATAGAAATAGATCTCATTTTCCTTGTTTAGAAACCCTCTTCAAATGTATGAACTTCTCTGCTCTGTTTCTAGGTCTAGAAATTTTTCCTTTCAGAGCAATAATTTGATCCATAATAACAGCTGTCGTCTGTGAAACTTGTTTCTATCACTCGGCCAGCTTCTTCTGGAAAACATGTTTTTATCACCATTGTCTAAGTGTCCGGCTTAAATAAGCGATACTGAACTGTAAACCTTTTAAACTTCTCTTGATACTTGTAGCAGCTTAAACCTTTTTGCACAATCATCGTTATATCATTAGGCCCCTTCTTTAAGCCGCCACTTTAAATAATTTAGATATTTCGCCCGGGTTAAAGTTGAACCGGAGCTTTCTTATTTTGTCATAGGCTAACTGTTGTCATGTCTCCTAAGGCGGCCAAAGCCCCTGTGACTTGCAATTGGGTTCCATCCACAGTAACCAAAAGCAAACTTGCCGAGTTTGTGAAGTCTGGCCATTTGCCAAAGAAGGAAGCCATGTCTTATCGTGCCCCTCACCCGTCTGAGGAGATACCTCAACCCAAGGATGGGGAGGTAGTAATTTTCACAGATCATATGAACCGGGGATTTGCCCCTCCTGGCTCAAAATTCTTCAGGGAAGTTTTGGAATTCTTTTATCTAAAGCCTCAAGACATTGGACCCAATTCTGTGTCAAACCTGTGCAATTTCCAAGTCTTCTGCAAGGTATACCTAGGAGAGGAGCCAAGTCTGCTGCTGTTCAGAGAACTTTTCTACTTGAACCGGCAGAATGAACGTGCCAACGAGCCTAGTCTTGAGCTTGGTGGCATCTCAATTCAGCGGCGGAGAGATTGCCTTTTTCCTTACGCTGAGCTGCTGAGTCACCCAAAAGACTGGAACCAGATGTGGTTCTACTGTCAAGACACTTCTTCGGCTAACGAGAAGCCTCTGCCCGGCTTTCGTGCCCTGCGTCTTGAGTCCAATCATCATCTGGCGGACAAGTTGATTGCTGTTGAGCGCTTGCCTCTTAATCCCACCATTAAGAAGATCAAAGCCCTTTTAGGCAATGGGTTAAGTGGCATTGATTTGGTCCGAGTCTGGATCACCTGGCGGATACTACCATTAAGCCGCCGCTCCGGCTTAATGTGTACTTACACATGCGAGAAGGAAGACCCAATGTGTCATAGTCCTGAGGACTTACCAGATGATGCGGTAGATGCTACAGTCCAGTCACTATTGAAGGAGGGCACTGTAACCAGTAATACCTTTGGTTTACTTCCCTTCTGCAAGAAGAACCCGGCTCCTGCGGTAAGTTACTAATCTTCGTAAATACTTTTGGACATATTATACCTTCTTGTACTTATGATTCCTTATCTCTTCCACAGGCCGGTGATAATTTCTGGAAGGTCAAATATGACCATGAGGCTGCCAAGCAGGCCAGGGCAGCCAAGAAGACTGAGAGGAAAACCGCCAAGACGGGCACCTCCAAGAAGAAGAAACCCAGCGCCTCCGATATGCTTAAATTGGATGACTCTTCTTCGGATGAGGAAGAGGTAATCTTTTGATTTTCTTTAACTCCTTTGTCATTATTTTACTGACATTTAATCCTTTTAGGAGGATATTGGGAACAGTCAAGCAGTTGACGAAGAGGTAACTATAATCTCCTCCGACTCAGAGCCTTTGCCAACGCAAAAATTCCAAAGGGTGACCCGGAAAGTAAGATTTTCACACCCTCTAGCTTACCAAGATCCTCAATTTCTTTTGAAGCAACAACAACTTGAAAACTAGCGGCAGACTCGGGCCAACCAAGACGCAGAGCTCTCTTCCGGCTTACCCGACACAACCAGGAAGCGTCGGACCGAGGTTATCTCCGATTTACACTTTGTTTTACCTTTGGCGGGTTTGATTCGCCAACCTCTCAATTCATCTGACTCCAACTATCAGGATACCTCCCCTTCTTCTGATGAGTCGATGCAATCAAACATGCCGGTTTTCAAAATGGCTCCTGGGTAATATAACCTTGCTTACTTTAAGTTTTCCCATACTTATACTTTGACGCTTATCCTTCCACTTTGATTGACAGCTTGCAAGTAAAGCCCAGCAAGAGGGCCAAGAAGAATAAGCCGTCCCAAGACCCGGTGGTCACTGAACCGGCGCTTGACTCATCCGTTCCTGACAGCTCCACTCATCAGCCACCGCCTGAACCTGCTTCTGACATTCCGGTGCCAACCTCTGACCCGCCTAAAGAAGACGTTATCCACAACTCGGATGACCCGGAAATTCCTAGCCCGGTCAAGACGGCTGACCTGGAGGTTGAAATTGTAAAAAGCCAATATGTTGAACCGGGCCGGCCTACTGTTCTTGCCCAATGCACTGCCAAGGAGGAGTTTGCCCAGCGTCGGAAAGCCAAACAGGACATCACTGATTATTCTCACCTAAGTATTAGTGATATAGTCTCGGGCTATCTGAACCAAGTACACAGCAGTCGCGACCTGGAAATTGACATGGTGAAGCAAATACAGCACAAATCTGAGGTATAATTTATGCTTTTACTCTGAACCTTACTTACTGTACCAGCCCCCAAGTCTATTGCTTATGAATGAATATGCTGTAGACTTAAAAATCTACTTACTGTTAGTTTTGTCCGGTTTGAATTGAATATATTTAACCCGATGATAGCATGGGACTTTAAATTTGCGTGACACATTAGCCCCCAAGTGTCAAGTACCTTTACTTGTAAAGTGCTTGAGACTTAATATGTATGACTCAGTAAAATAGGTTAAAAAATTCTTTAAGCATACATTAGCCCCAAAGTGCCAAGTATCTTTACTTGTAAAGTGTTTGGGACTTGAATGTTATCTTACCATGATTCTTACCATAGCCTGATGTCAATGCAGGCCACCATAAGTCAATTTGAGTTGGAGATTGCTGATCTGAAGAGTCAGTTGAAACCCAAGAGCTCGAAACTCAGAAAGCCAACTCCAAGTTTGAATTTAGTGTCTCCGAACAAGAGAAGATGAAGGAAAATTTTGAATCGGAGAAGAAAACTTGGGTTGATGAGAGGGCTTCACTGGTAACTCGGGCTGAAACAGCAGAGGCATCTCTTGCCGAGGCAACAACCGAGCTGTCCGACTTAAAACGGCAGATATCCCAAATGGTCTTAGCCATCTTCGGTAAGTCACTCTAAAAAACTTTAAATATTGTAATCTTCCAAGGGTTATTGCAATAGTCACCTCCGGCTTTACTGTTATACCTGTGAACATACAGGCCCCAGGAGTACCAATCTGAAAGAAAATATGTTGATCAAGCTTAAGGCGGTGTACACTTTAGTGGAGCAGCTGTACTCTGGGTCACAACGTGCTTTGGCCGTTGTAGCCTTATCAAATACCACCGCTCGCCTTCTACAAGATGTGTTGAGGCATCTTTCGGTGCTACCTCAACGAATTCAAGATTTAAGACGAGCATCTGCAAGAGCCGGAGCTGTGGCCGCATTAAGCCGGGCAAGAGCATTGGTGCCAGAACTTGACCTTGCTGATCTTTCGCTCGGATATCCAAGCCTGAAGGAGGACAACACTACCTTTGACGACCAAGACTTCACTGCCTGTGTCAAAGTCGTACATCCCCTGGCGACTCTCATTGGGAATGACACTGATCTGACTAAGTATTCGCCGGGCTACGATAGCGAGAACCGGAGAATCCCAAACGTCCCATATGATCAAGTCAGCCTGATCCCTCCAACGCGTAAGCATACCTTTGCCCCTGAGGTGGACCCGACCAGTTTAATAGATGATGAAGCTGAATTTGAAGCCTTGAGCGGCATTGACTGGGCCTCGTCCACCTTCCAGGACAAAACAACCGAAGGAGTGGCGGGGAAGGATAACCCGGAGTCGTCAAGCCAGCTGGAGCAATGAGCCGCCAGGCGTGTTTTTGCAACAAAGATGCTTCACTTCTTTAGACTCGGGGAGTCTTGTAATAGGATAGAAAAACTTCTTGATGCTAGTCATGCCCTCACGCATGTTTATGGTGCTTGTTACTTTTGTGTCGGAGTAATGGGCCACGGGTAGGCTAACCCGAGCCCCAGAACCTTTCAAGACATCGGGGCAGGCTGCGCCCCTCAAGTACCTGCGGCGACTCCAAGATGAGCCGAGTCCCTGCGGCGACCCTCAGCTAGGCCGAGTCCAAGAGGCGACTCCAAGACGAGCCGAGTCCAAGAGGCGGCTTTAAGATAAGAAGAGTCCCAGAAGCGACTCCAAAGAGGCCGACTATGGGAAGTCGGCCTGCAACTCCAACCACTCCGTTATTTAAGGGCAGGCATGGCCACAGTGCGCCGTACCAACAGAGATCTCCGTCCGGCGCGGCACTGTTGCCATGCCGGCCCTGACATAAGCCCCTGGGGGCGGAGCCCTGTACCCACGACGACCTGTCTGTACGACCCGGAGACGGTGGGGCCTACCAGTCAGCGAGATTGTTGAAGACGGCGAGAACGCCAAGAGTCGGACCCGTTGGGAGTCAGCCCCCAGAAGTCGGTCGGCCCCTCCCACGGGCCCCACACGCCATTAACCAAACGCGACGGGGGAATGGCAACAGTGATCGCCCGTCAGGCGGCGACACTGTTGCCATGACCCCATGACCAAGCCCGCGTCATTAGAAGCACGACTACAGTAATCTGCAGCTGGCACGACCCGCCCGCGGCAGACCAGGGCCGATGTCCCCGTACCAGGCCAGTCGGCGGGCCCTAGGAGTCGGCGGAGAAGATGGCGCCTGAGAGACAGACGGCTGGGACCCGCACCCAGCCGGTTTTACCATTGTAACCCTAGGGGTAGGCCTATATAAACCCCCCAGGGCACCCATGCAAAGAGTTGGAATTCATTAGCACTAGACAGACCACACAGGGAGGAGAGAGCTAGCCTTGCCTTCTCCTACCTCCAGAAACAGCTCTAGGAGCAACCTTGTATTCACTTTGCCTTAGTGACCATGCGGAGACCCTGCAGAGCAGCAGTAGGGGTGTTATCTCCTCGGAGAGCCCTGAAGCTGGGTAAGATCCGCCGGCGTGCATGTCTTCGCCTCATCCCGCTTCCAGGCACCGGCGACTTTCTACTCGCCCCCACCATGATAAGCCATCCTTTGGCATATGTCGCACCCAACCCCCGACATTTGGCGCCCACCGTGGGGCGAGGTGCACCATCGTCCGGAGATCTGTTCTGGAAGGGAACCCTCTTCCTCCCTGGCGAGCGCAGCCAGCCAGGCTCGCCAGACGGAGTCTGCATCGACGCGCTGCGCGGCCCTGAGGCCGCCCATGCAGCGAGCTGCCTCGCCGAACTTGTCGATGAGGTTCGCCTCTCCGACGAGCTTGCATCCGACGCAGGCACGGGTGGCCCCGAGAGCCTCCTCGCGGGCCTCCTCGACCAACTCCACGTCACCGGCGAGCCTGCCGTGGACCTAGAGTCCGTAGGCTCCACCAACCCGATGCTAGTCGACTCCGATGCCGTGTCACTTGACACTTTTCCCACCAACGTGGTGGTCTAAGACGAGCCGCTCCCTCACGAGGAGAGTGGCGGAAGCGCCGTCACGGAGGTGCTCGTCATCAGTCACGATGAGCGTTTCGGTGAGGGAGCTCATGACCTGCTCGACGCGGCTCTGCAAGACCTAACTGCGCCTATTCCAGAAGACGCAGATGCCGAGACGCTGGAGACACGCCGCCTTCAGATCATCGAAGGCGCCAAGAAGCTGGCAAGCATGAGGCGCTTGTCAGAAGCCTACCAGCGCGAAATGGATCGCGCCGTGGGCGGCTCGCCGGCTCCGACTGGGCCTAGCCGCCTAGGCGCGGTCCGACAGCTCGGCGCGACCATCGCCAACCTGTTCGGGGCCAATCGCCCCGTATACGCCACCCCTGCGGAGAACATCCGCGCCGCCCAAGCGGCGACTGACGAGCTGAAGAACTTCGAAGGCGAAGAGCGCCGCATGATGACGGAGCGGGTCCAGCAGCTCCTCGACGCGGTTGCTGCACAGAATGCGGACGGCGGCCGCACGGAGGCGCCGCAGCAACCAAACGACAACTTGACTCCCCGCCGAGATCAAGGCGTGACGTCTCGGACGCCGACTGGCAGAATCCGCGGAAGGAAAGACAAAGAGCCGGCTGTCAGTCACAGTCGGACTCGCATCACCATCGAGCGTGATCAAGACGGCCGTCCGAGAGCAGTGGAACGGCAGGGAGACTATCTGCCTCCCCCACCAAGAAGAGAACGACGAGTTTCCCCACCGCCTATTGAGCATTCGACTCTCGGTGGCCGCCTTGGTCGCCGAGAGGGAGTCGGAGAGAATGATGCCCGCCACCGGATCGACCAACTCCACCGATCCCTGGCGCTGGAAGAAGAAGATGAGTTGGGTCCGCCCTGCTTTGGACCCCGCATCCGAGACGAGCCTTTTCCCAAAGGGTTCATGCTCCCCCGAGACACACCCAAATACACCGGCTCCGTGAAGCCAGAAGACTGGCTAGTTGATTACTCCACGACCGTCAACATAGCGAACGGCAACAAGCGAGTTGCCGTGAAGTATGTTCCACTCATGCTCCAGGGCACGGCCCGGACATGGTTGAACAGTCTGAAACCCCGCAGCATCAACAACTGGGTCGACTTCACCGAAGCATTCATCCACAACTTCACGAGCACGTACAAGCGACCTCCCAAGCCGCGCCAGCTTTCCTTGTGCGTGCAAGGCCCTGACGAGTCAACACGCGACTACCTCACGCGCTGGGGCGAGCTTCAGAACTCCTGCAAGGGCGTGCACGAGGTGCAGGCTATCGAGTACTTCACCGCCGGGTGCCGAGAAGGCACCCTCCTCAAGAACAAGCTCCTCTGCGGCGAGCCAGAAACCCTCGACGAACTGCTGATCATAGCAGACAAGTATGCCACAACCGACTCCTCCATGAAGACGGAAATTCAAGTTAATGCGGCTGGCAAAGTGGCCCCTCAGGCTCCTAGAACTCCGGCTAGAGACACAAGTCGGCGACAACAACAGAACGACAACAAACGCAAGGCCCAACAGCCGACTTCCAGCAGTCGGCAGGTTGCAACAGTCGAAGATCAACAGCCGGAGGGGCAGCCTCCGGCCAAGCGATAGAAAGGCGGCAAGTCCAACTGGTTGCTGGCCTTCTCTTACGAGCAGACTCTGGATGGTCCCTGCAAGTTCCATAGTGGCGCGAAGCCGTCAAACAATACCACCCGAAAGTGCCACTGGCTTACCAGAATTGCCAAGGGAGACGACCTCCTTCCTCCCCCGCCTGCTGGGCCGCCGCCTCCACCGCCGCCCCAGCAGCCGGCTGCTCGGCCAGTCGGCGCAGTACAAGACAAGTACCCAGAAGAGCATGGAGCCTACATGGTGTTCACCAGTGTGGCTGATGAGCGACGCAGCAGACGGCTGCAGCAGCAAGAAGTGAACGCTGCAGCATCAAATACTCCAGAGTTCATGCATTGGTCCGAGAAGCCTATCAGTTGGAGCAGGGCAGATCACCCAGAGGTGATGCCGAATCCGGGCTCCTATGCCCTGGTCCTGAGTGCCACCTTGGCCACTGATAGGCGGGCCGCCCGCTTTTCTAGAGTGCTGATAGACGGAGGCAGTAGCATCAACATCCTGTACAAGGACACTATGTAGAAGTTAGGAATCAAGCAAAGACAGCTGCAGAGCAGCCGGACTGTGTTCCACGACATCGTACCTGGCCTTTCCTTCTCACCAATCGGCAAGATCCTGATAGACGTTCTCTTCGGAGACAAAGATCATTTCCACCGAGAGCCAGTCTGGTTTGAAGTGGTGGACCTTGAAAGCCCATACCATGCGTTACTTGGCCGACCTGCTTTGTCCAAGTTCATGGCGGTTCCCCACTACGCCTACCTCAAAATGAAGATGCCGAGTTCCAAGGGGATTCTGACCGTCGCTGGCGACTACAGGAAGTCGTCCGCTTGTGCGGCTGAGAGCAGTCAGCTGGCCGAGTCCCTGGTGATCATAGGTGAGAAGCGGCTCCTTGATCGGGTCGTGGCAATGGCCGGAAAGCAGCCAGAGATATCGCCTGACCCCAAGGAGTCGGAAGCTGAGGGTTCATTCAAGCCGGCCAAAGAGACTAAGAAGATACCTTTGGACCCGGAGCACCCAGAGAGGCACGCTGTCATGGGTACAAACCTTGACAGTAAATAGGAAGGCGAGCTCGTCGATTTCCTCCGTGAGAATCGAGACATCTTTGCATGGTCCCCTAAAGACATGCCAGGTGTACCGACGGAATTCGCCGAGGACAAGTTACACGTCCGACCTGATGTCAAGCCCGTCAGGCATCCCTTGCGCCGCCTATCAGAAGAGAAGAGAAGAGTTGTTGGAGAAGAGATAGCCCGGCTCCTGGCGGCCGGCTTCATTATGGAGGTGTTTTTTCCAGAATGGTTGGCAAACCCGGTCTTGGTGCTGAAGAAAAACAAGCAGTGGCGGATGTGCATTGATTACACAAGCCTCAACAAAGCTTGCCCCAAGGACCCCTTTGCTTTGCCCAGGATCGATCAGGCGATAGACTCCACAGCCGGATGCGAGCTGTTGAGTTTCTTAGATGCATATTCCGGATATCACCAGATCAAGCTGAACCCGGCAGACAGACTGAAGGCCGCCTTCATCACGCCGTTCGGAGCCTTCTGCTACCTGACCATGACGTTCGGCTTGAGGAATGCCGGCGCCACCTTTCAGCGTTGCATGCAGAATTGCCTCCTCAAGCAACTCGGCAGAAACGCCCACGTCTACGTGGATGATGTAGTGGTGAAGACGGAGAAGCATGGGACGCTGCTGGAAGATCTCAAGTAAACCTTTGAGAACTTGCGCCGATTGCAGATCAAGCTCAACCCTGAGAAGTGCGTTTTTGGAGTACCAGCCGACCAACTCCTTGGCTTCCTGGTCTCTGAACGCGGCATAGAGTGCAACCCTGTGAAGATCAAGGCCATCGAGAGGATGGAGGTACCCAGCCGACTATTAGATGTGCAGAAGTTCACTGGCTGCTTGGCGTCCATCAGCCGATTCATCAGTCGGCTGGGCGAGAAAGCTCTCCCTTCATATCAATTAATGAAGAAGACCACCTTTTTTGAGTGGAACCACAAGGCAGATGAAGCATTTCTCCAGCTGAAGAAGATGTTGAATACTCCCCCTGTGCTGGCGGCTCCGACTCCTAAAGAGCCCATGCTCCTATACATCGCCGCCACCAGCCGAGTAGTCAGCACAGTCATTGTAGTCGAACGCAAAGAGGAAGGCAAGGCGCTCCCTGTCCAGAGACCAGTATATTACCTGAGCGAGGTACTGTCGACCTCCAAGCAAACTACCCTCACTACCAGAAGATGTGCTACAGTGTGCATTTTGCCACCAAGAAGTTGAAGCCTTACTTTCAAGAGCATCCAATCACGGTGGTTTGCACAGCCCCGCTGGCTGAGATCATCGGGAGCCGAGATGCTTCTGGCCGAGTAGCCAAATGGGCCATAGAGTTGGCTCCGTACACTATCTACTACTAGCCCCGCACCGCCATCAAGTCGCAAGTGCTGGCCGACTTCCTCGTCGACTGGGCCGAGACCCAGTACCTTCCACCAGCGCCCGACTCCACCCATTGGCGGATGCATTTCGACGGCTCCAAGATGCGCACCGGCCTAGGAGCCGGCGTCGTCCTCACCTCCCCTAAAGGCGACAAGCTCAAGTATGTGCTGCAGATCCGCTTCGCTGCCTCCAACAACGCCGCCGAATACGAGGCGCTCATTCACGCGCTCCGGCTTGCCAAAGAACTCGGCATTCGCTGGATCCTGTGCAATGGCGACTTCGATTTGGTGGTCCAGCAGTCATCTGGCGACTGGGACGCCAAAGACGCAAACATGGCGAGCTACCGCTTCCTGGTGCAGCAACTCAGCGGATACTTCGAGGGGTGCGAGTTCCTTCACGTGCCAAGAAATGACAATGACCAAGCAGACGCCTTGGCACGAGTCGGCTCCACCCGCCAAGCAATACCATCTGGCATCGCCCTTCAGCGCCTCCTTAAGCCATCTATCAAGCCTTCACCAGAATCAGACTCCATCTTTGTGCTGGCTCCCCCCGAAGAAGTCAGATCCGACTCAAGAGCCCCAGCAGACGGCCCCAAGAAAATCACGGACGAAGCCGGCCCGGGGACTTCGGGACCCGGCCCCGGAACTGCGCCAATCGGCCCAGGGACTGCGCCAGTCGGCCCAGGGGCTGCACCAGTCGGCCCGGGGACTTCGTCAATCCAGCCAACGACCGCGGACTCCAGCCCACCGCCTCCTAGCCCAGCCGCCCTTGTCCAAGTCGCGGTGGTGGCAATTGAAGAAATAGCAGCACCCTCATGGGCACAACCCATCCTCAAGTTTCTAGTCAACAAAGAGCTGCCAACTGATGAAATCTTGGCTCGGCAAGTGCAACGCTGAGCAGCAGCCTACACCATAATCAACAGAGAGCTGGTCAGGCGCAGCGTCACTGGTGTCTACCAGCGCTGCGTGGAGCCAGAGCAAGGCCAAGCAATTCTCAGAGACATTCACCAAGGCGAGTGCGGCCACCATGCGGCTTCAAGAGCACTCGTCGCCAAAGCCTTTCTGCACGGTTTCTTCTGGCTGACTGCCCTGGAAGAGGCCAAGGAATTAGTCCAAAAATGCAAAGGGTGCCAGAAGTTCCGCTCCAAGCCGCTTCAGCCGGCTTCCGCGCTGAAGACAATCCCCATCGCCTGGCCCTTTGCAGTTTGGGGCCTGGACATGGTGGGACCATTCAAGACAGCCCGAGGCGGCCTAACTCATCTGCTTGTCGCGGTGGACAAGTTCACCAAGTGGATAGAAGCAAAGCCCATCAAGAAGTTGAACGGTCCGACTGCAATGACTTTCATCGCCAACATCACGGTGCGGTACGGCATACCGCACAGCATCATCACCGACAATGGCACAAATTTTGCCAAAGGCACCTTGGCCCGTTTCTGCACGACGCAGGGCATCCGACTGGACTTAGCGTCCGTTGCCCATCCGCAGTCAAACGGCCAGGTGGAGCGAGCAAACGGCCTCATCCTGTCCGGCATCAAGCCTCGACTGGTTGAACCACTCGAGCGTCCGGCCGGCTGTTGGCTTGAGGAGCTGCCAGCCGTCCTCTGGAGTCTGCGCACGACTCCAAACAAGTCAACCGGTTTCATGCCTTTCTTCCTCGTCTACGGTGCCGAAGCCGTCATCCCGACGGACATAGAATTCGACTCCCCGCGAGTCACCATGTACACCAAAGAGGAAGCAGAAGAAGCACGTCAAGACGGTGTCGATCTGCTGGAAGAGGGCCGGCTGTTGGCACTCAGCCGATCCAGCATCTACCAGCAGAGTCTGCGCCGATACTACAACCGGAAGGTTAGGCCGAGATCTTTCCAAGAGGGCGACCTTGTGCTCCGGCTGATTCAGCGAACAGCCGGCCAGCACAAGTTGTCGGCGGCTTGGGAAGGCCCCTTCATCGTCAGCAAAGTGCTGGGCAACGACTCCTATTACCTAATCGACGCCCAGAAGCCCCGAGCACGCAAGAGGGACGACTCCGGCAAAGAGTCGGAACGACCATGGAACGCAAATCTTCTTCGAAGATTTTACAGTTGATGCAGTATGTACCACACTATCCTTTGTATTAAAGTATCGAGACATTGGGCCCCCCGAGACGAGCTCGGGGACTGCCCTTTTTGTTATTTGTATGATAAGAATCATGCCTCCGAGTATGCTACTCTTTGTTATGCCGCTTGGCACCGGGTTCGACTAGTCAGCCCGGGGACTCGCCGTCTTGCGCTATGAAATGCTTCCTGCAGTCGGACAAGTAGTGTGCGGCGCTTAAGCCGTCTCCTGTCGGAAGCTGCAGCTCGCAGAGCGACTGTCGGTGGGCAGAGGGTAAGCAAGAACCAGCGCACACACAAAAAAATGGCTAAGGACCCAAAGCATAAGCATAGCTCAAGCCGGCTTCCAGCCTCTCTTTGCAGAGCCGACTCTCGAGTAGTCGGCTTGCCGCCTTCTATCCAACTTGTTAAAAAACTCTAAAAAAAGGCCAAGTACTTGCCTTCCCTAAGGTAGCCAAGCATTTAACCCAGCGGCAGTCCGCAGAGCGGTTGTTCGTCTGGCAAAGCGGCGACTATGGAAAGGCGGCAAAGGAAAAAGCCGAAAGAGCAGTGAGCAAGGAAAGATAGAAGTCGGATAGATATTTACATAACATAGGCCTCTGGCCAAGTTCAAGATACACCCCGCGGGTGGAATTGTGCAAATTAACAAGTTCTTCAAAGACTATGAAAGCAGATAAAGTAAAGACAAGACGGCAGCCTAGGAAGCGGCAGATGGGTTCGGAGGATCAGTGGAGACGGCGGTGTCAGGCGCCGGAGTAGCCGGCTGGGCGGTCTCGGTTTGATCGTCTCCGGCGGCGGGCGGTCCAGTCGGACGCGGCTCGTTGCTGGAGGCGCGGTCGAGCTGAGGCTGGTCATCCGCTCCGTCTTCTGGCGCCTCCATCTCACCCCCGTCCTCCCCCTCGTCTCCCTCCTCAGCTCTGGAGCCAATCACCTCCGCCGAATCCTTGTCGTAGTCCAGGCTCATCCCGAACCACTTCGGAGGCACCTCCTCGCCGTTTGCGGCCCGCTCAGGAACGAAGACACTGGTGTCGGTGTAGTCGGCGATCGCCGCTGCACGCTCGACGAGGGCACCTTCCAGAGCCGCTAGCTCTGCCTAGGCCTCTGACCGGAACGCGGCCAGCCGGTCTAGGTCCAGCCCTGGATACCAAGCCTTGATGAATTCCAAGGCCCGGCACGCTCCAGCCCAGGCCGAGGAACCTTTCCAAGCCTCAAGACGACCAGCTGCGACCTCCAGCCAGTCGGCAGTCTGACTGGGAGTGCGCAGGGCCGGCATGTCTGGCCACAGGGCGGAGATCGCCTGGGCCCTGGCGCGCTGAAGCCGGTGCAACAGCTGATGGGCCGGCCGCAGACGAGTCTCGATGCTCAGGAGCTGCTCGTCGACGGTCAGGGGGGCGTTGGCGGCGATCTCCTCGCCATTTGCCCTCCGCACCTCGCGATCAGCCTCAATGGCTCGGGTGACCGCTTGCGAGTGGCCGGGGAAGAAGTCTGCCAAAACAAGAAAGAAGCAAAAGAAAGAGTCAAGAGTCGGCCCGACTTACAGTCGGCGGCTCAAAGAAAGAAGCAAAAAGAAACTCACCATCGACAATGTCTTCGATCTCGTGGAAGCCGGAGGTCAGCATCGCCTCCTTGCCAGTCCAGGAGGAGCGCTCGACTTAGAACTCGGCCATGAGAGTGGTCTCACTCTTCTCTACCCCGTCCTGTGCCGCCTTAAGCAGCTCCTTCTGCTCCGCCAGCTGCGCGGCCAGCAGGTCGCGCTCCGTGGCAAGCTTGCCGCACTCCTCCTCTTTGGCGTGTAGGGCAGTGCTGACTTCACCTAACCGTTCCTGAAGAGCGGCGTTGGCCTCTGGAGAACAAAGAGAAAGGACGTTAAGTTGTCAACAAGGAAGGTCGCCAGGAAGATCTGGCCCGACTGCTCAGCAGTCGGCCCGAATCTCGGGGACTACAGCCCGCGGGTGCGCCAGTGCGCCCCCGCGAAAAAGAAGAAGCAACTTACTCCGGCTCTCCAACAAGTCAGCAGTCCGCTTCCCCAGCTGCTCAACGTTGCGGTTGAAGGCAGTGACACGGAGGTTGTGATACTCCTGTGATAAACAATCGGACAAAGACAAAAATGAGGAACTCGCCAGATTGAGTTCCAGGCCGCCTGCTTAGCAGCCGGCCCAAAACTCGGGGACTACACCCAGTGGGTGCGCTGGCGCGCCCCCATAGAGAAGAACGAGAAAAGACAAAGTCAAAAAAGAAAGCATACCCGGATAGACGCCCGCGACGCCAGATGCGCCTTGGTGCAGCTCTGGATGGCTTTGCCTTCAGCTTGCAGTTTCGCCTGCACGTCCAGGAGCGCCTGGTTCAGCGGACCGTCGCCTCCTCCTCACACCCACCCAGTAGGCGTGGTGCTTGTCGCCTCAGCATCTGGGATGGCCGAGCTGGCGGCGCCGGTTTCCAAGGGGTGTGGCGCCGAGACCGCCTTCTCAAGGCGGCAGCGCACTGGTGAGGCGACTTGAAGGAGCAGACTCGCCACTGCCTCGTCCTCAGTCGGCGGCACTGGCGGGCCTACCGGCTGCTTGCCATGCACGCTTCCCGATGGCGGCGGAGGCGGCGGCGGCGGCGTGACCGTGCCCGACGCGGAGGCCTCGCCACCGTCCTTCTCCATGATGGGGTGCTCCCCGCCGACTTCTCCAGTCTGCCCCGTGAACTCCGGGGGCGGCGGCGCGAAGTTCAGCGGGACGACAAGCAACGCCGATTGGCTGTGCGCGGCCTCCTCAGCCCGCTGTCTTGCTGCAGCGGCGGCTTCAGCTTCCTCCAGCTTCTTCTGGGCGGAGGCCACCGCTTTCTCGGCCTCCGCCTTCTCCAGACGGTCGGCCTCTTCCTCGTCGCGCTTCTCCCGCGCGTTGCGCTCCGTCGCCTCCCGGAGGTCGGCGGCGGGGTCAATCCGCCGAGTATTGGCGGACGTCTCGGCCGACCCCATGATAGAGGGGACGGCGACCCTCTCAAGAGAAAGAGGGGCCCTGAAACAAAAGACGGAATGAAAAAGACTTGGAAAAGATTCATCAAAGAAAACAGGGAAAAAGCAGAAAGCGCTTATGCAGAGACTAGCGGCGGTTTCTTCACTTCCTTACGGAAGCGGTTGGCCTTCGCGACCGCCTCCTCCCGCTTGGTCGCGGCGGCCGCCCCCTTGAACTTCGGCCGACCACCAAGCGAACTCGGCGCAGCCCGGTGCTTCTTCGCGCCGACTTGACCAGCCAAGCCGGCGGAGGAACCCGCGCCTGGATGGCCGGCTTTCGACTGGCGGCGCGGGACGACTTCCACCTCGGTGTCGTCTTTTGGCCAGTCGGCGAAGGTGGCCGAGGGCCTGAAGCCGCCCTCCGCTCCTCCTCCTCCGCCTTCGGCGTCGGCCTCCATTGCCGCCGCCCCCCAAGTCGGGGTCATCAACGTCGCTCTCTGCCCGATCGGGAGCAAACTCGCGGGGCGGCCCCGTGGCGCCGGCTGCAGGCTGGATATGGGGGTTCTGACTCGAAAAACCAAGAAGATCAGAAGTCGGATTCGGCTACAAAGAAAAACAGAAGAACAAAAGATTTGACTTACCACAGGCGGAGGGTTGGCACGTGAGTATGGCTCCTTGCCGAACTGCCAGTCTTCCGCGAGCTCGCAGTTCGCGATGTGATTCACCATGTTCGCCACCTCCGCGTGAGGCATGCCCCAGGTGCTCATCCGACTTGGGTCCCGACGGTCGCTCATCTGACAGATCAGATGAGGTCGGCCTTGGAGTGGGAGGACTCGGGGCGCCATGAAGGCGGCCAGCAAGTTGGCTCCGACCAGGCCTTCCGACTTCGTTAGCACTCGGAGTCGTGCGATGGCGGCGGCACCGGAAGGAGTCAGTGTCTTGGCCCGATGGGACCAGCTGGGAAGCCTCCCAGCCGGTGCGCCGGCTTTGTAGTGCGGCAGGTTGACCCAGTCGCCGTCCGTGGCGACGTTCTTCACATAGAAGTACGACCGCTGCCACATCTTCACCAACTTGATTAGAGCGATGGAGGGAAAGGGGTTGTCGGCGGTCAACCTACGCATCGTGATGAAGGCGCTGCACTGAGCCGGCACACCAGCGACGTGCGTGCCGAGCTTGGATTGAAAGAACTCTCCCCACAGCTCGATGGTGGGGAGAACGCCAAGAAAACCCTCACACAGGGTGGCGAAGGCGGCCAGCAGCACCACCGCGTTCGGAGTGAGGTGGTGCAGCTGGAGTCTGTTGAACTCCAAGAAAGAGCGGAGGAAGCCGCTCGCCGGCAGGCCCATGCCGCGCATGAGGTGCGAGCGGAATATGACCCGCTCGCCCTCCTCCGGCGCTGGCCTTATTTCCCCCTCTGGCGCGGCGCAGGCTCGCACTAGGTTCGCGCCGGGGAGCCGGCGCATCTTGCGGAGGTGCTCGATGATGTCGTCATCCACCGTAGAGCCGTCCCACACGCCGGAACGCACGGCAGGGGCTGCGGCGGCGGCGGAGGAACTCATCGCTGCGGGAGCAGCGCGGCGTGGTGCGGCGAGGGCAAGAAGAAGAAGAGGCAGGAGGAAGCGGGGGAGCAGGGAGGAACGAGCGCGTGCTTCGCCGTCCCGCTCCCCCCGCCTATTTATAAGCCCGAAGGCTGAGAAGCCGATGGGGCGGCGTGGGATTAACTGTGCACGAGACCCCACGCCCCCCACGATTTACCCCACGAAGTTACTGCGCACAGTAACGACGTGGGGAACCCAACCGTCCGCATGGCCACAACGGATCCGTTCGCACGCCGAGGCGCAGTAGTGGCAGGCCCCGCCTGAAGGCTTGTCCCGTCACGTGCGTGGGCAGGCAGACTGCCCCTGCCTGGTGGCGCCGCGCGACGGGGCTGAGGCGGGCGACCGCGGGAAGTGTATCAGGCACGCCGCCTGGTTCCCGCCGCGGCTTTCAAACTCCTTAGGGAGCGAGACGGCCCTCGGTGAATCCGACTCTAGCTTGTTGGTTAGAAGCAAGACGGCCGTCTGAGAATCCAACTCCAGCCAGTCCGCTTGGAGGAAGACGGCGAGCAAGGCCTAAATCCCACCACCGGAAGAATGAAACTGTTGAGGCCCGCGACATATCACCCTCGGAGCCTCACCAGCTTCGGGGACTACTGTCGGAGTAATGGGCCACGGGTAGGCTAACCCGAGCCCCAGAACCTTTCAAGACATCGGGGCAGGCTGCGCCCCTCAAGTACCTGCGGCGACTCCAAGATGAGCCGAGTCCCTGCGGCGACCCTCAGCTAGGCCAAGTCCAAGAGGCGACTCCAAGACGAGCCGAGTCCAAGAGGCGGCTTTAAGATAAGCCGAGTCCCAGAAGCGACTCTGAAGAGGCCGACTATGGGAAGTCGGCCTGCAACTCCAACTACTCCGTTATTTAAGGGCAGGCATGGCCACAGTGCGCCGTACCAACGGAGATCTCTGTCCGGTGCGGCACTATTGCCATGCCGGCCCTGACATCAGCCCCTGGGGGCGGAGCCCTGTACCCACGACGGCCTGTCTGTACGACCCGGAGACGGCGGGGCCTACCAGTCAGCGAGATTGTTGAAGACGGCGAGAACGCCAAGAGTCGGACCCGTTGGGAGTCGGCCCCCAGGAGTCGGCCGGCCCCTCCCACGGGCCCCACACGCCATTAACCAGACGCGATGGGTGAATGGCAACAGTGATCGCCCATCAGGCAGCGGCACTGTTGCCTTGACCCCATGACCAAGCCCGCGTCATTAGAAGCACGGCTACAGTAATCTGCAGCTGGCACGACCCGCCCGCGGCGGACCTGGGCCGATGTCCCCGTACCAGGCCAGTCGGCGGGACCCACCAGTCAGCAGGCCCCAGGAGTCGGCGGAGAAGACGGCGCCTGAGAGACAGACGGCTGGGACCCGCACCCAGCCGGTTTTACCATTGTAACCCTGGGGGGTAGGCCTATATAAACTCCTCCAGGGCACCCATGCAAAGGGTTGGAATCCATTAGAACTAGACAGACCACACAGGGAGGAGAGAGCTAGCCTTGCCTTCTCCTACCTCCAGAAACAACTCTAGGAGCAACCTTGTATTCACTTTTCCTTAGTGACCATGCGGAGACCCCGCAGAGCAGCAGTAGGGGTGTTATCTCCTCGGAGAGCCCTGAAGCTGGGTAAGATCCGCCGGCGTGCATGTCTTCGCCTCATCCCGCTTCCAGGCACCAGCGACGTTCTACTTGCCCCCACCATGATAAGCCATCCTTTGGCATATGTCGCACCCAACCCCCGACATTTTGTAAGCCGCCATCACTATATTTTGCTGGCTTATGTTAACCATGTATTTCCTTGATATTTAACATGCTTTACCTTATCCTGCACAAAAAATTTCCTGGGCGGTTTACTGCGCCAGGGGGTTATAGAGTATTGATAACCCGGAATATGACCAAAAGACGTCATATACAGGCCGGTTCATGACTATTAAAATATAATCACAACAACATACCTGTGACCCTTTTGATAGTTTTCTAGGCTCATATAAGGCTTTACCCGGCACTTTAGAACCTGAGGTAATATAAAACCGGAAGAATCAAGAACCATCTTCTCAAGAAGGTTTCATTGAAAGTTAAAGTAGTCACACTTATAAGTAATGTTCACAGGCTCCTGATTCAAATACGATCAGAGAACCGTTCCAAAGAGGTTAAGCTAAGATTCAGATTCGATCATATAGCCCCCAGTGGCTTTGGCACTGCCGATCAAGTGGGTATCGACAGCTATGTTCTCTTTGGTTCGAATACGACCTATGTTTGAGCAGGAAGCCCCCAAGTGAACATAAGAGTTGTTTAATGACGCTGATTCGAATACGATCCACGTTAGACCCAAAGGGGTTAAGCTATGATTCAAATATGATCAAGAAGCCCCCAAGTGGGTTTGGCAGTATGCCGATCAAGTGGGTATCGGCAGCTATGTTCTCTTTGGTTCGAATACGACCTATGTTTGAACAGGAAGCCCCCAAGTGACCATGGCTAGATTCAGATATGATCATAAGCCGGACCAAAGGGAAAGCCAGATTCAGATATGATCCGCCCCCTGTTGGCAGTGTCCATCACCAGATAAAGAAGACATAAAACATTCTTTATGGGAAAATAAGGACAGAGGTCCTGCTTTATTGCGTTATATAATATGTACATCTTCGAAAATATATACATCTTAAAAACTGGCGACTTAAGTATAGTAAGGCCGGAGATGAGCTATATTCCACGGCCGGCGGGTCTCCTCCTCCGATTTAAGCGAGTCCTTGTGCTCTCGAATATCAATGAGATAATACGACCCATTATGCAGATTCTTGCTGACCACGAAAGGCCCTTCCCAAGGCGGGAATAGCTTGTGCATGTTAGACTGATCCTGGATGAGCCGGAGCACCAAGTCGCCTTCTTGAAAGGTTCTACTCTTAACCCGGCGGCTGTGATAGCGGCACAGGTCTTGCTGGTAAATCGCCGAGCGGGCTATTGCCAAGTCTCGCTCCTCATCCAACAAGTCAAGTGCATCCTGATGAGCCTTTTCGGTATCCGCCTCAACGTAAGCCGCCACACGGGTGAGTCGTGCCGGATGTCACTTGGCAGGACTGCCTCTGCTCCATAGACCATGAAGAAAGGTGTATAGCCTGTAGATCTGTTAGGCGTAGTATTGATACTCCATAACACGGAAGGTAACTCCTCCACCCAACAACCCGGAGTTCGCTGTAAGGGGACTAAGAGCCGGGGTTTGATACCTTTCAAGATCTCTTGATTAGCTCTTTCTGCTTGACCATTGGATTGAGGATGAGCAACAGCCGAAACATCAAGCCGGATATGTTCTCTTTGACAGAACTCTTCCATGGCACCCTTGGAGAGATTAGTGCCATTATCAGTTATGATGCTATGTGGAAAACCAAAACGAAAGATCACCTTTTTCATGAACTGAACCGCCATGGCTGCATCACACTTGCTGACCGGCTCTGCCTCAACCCACTTGGTAAACTTGTCCACTGCCACCAGTAGATGTGTCTTTTTATCTTTAGACCTTTTGAAAGGTCCAACCATGTCAAGCCCCCAGACTGCAAACGGCCAAGTGATTGGGATCATCCTCAATTCTTGAGCCGGCACATGAGCTCGTCATAAGAACTTTTGACAACCATCACATTTACTAACCAGACCCTCTGCATCAGCATGAGCCGTCAGCCAATAGAAACCATGACGAAAAGCCTTGGCTACGAGAGATTTTGACCCAGCGTGATGGCCACAATCCCCTTCATGGATCTCACAAAGTATTTCTTGGCCTTCTGTAGGTGACACACAGTGTTGAAATGCCCCCGTGACGCTTAAGTGATGTAACTCGCCGTTGACAATCGTCATGATTTGGAGCGCCTGATGATTTGTCTCGCCAAGGTTTCATCTTCAGGTAACTCACCCCAGGTCATATAAGCCAAGTAGGGCACTGTCCAATCCGGGATGACGTGAAGAGCCGCCACCAGCTGTGCTTCCGGGTCTGGCACTGCTAGCTCTTCCTCGGTAGGCACCTTGACAGAAGGGTTATGCAACACATCAAGAAAGGTATTGGACGGCACCGGCTTACGTTGGGATCCCAACCGGCTTAAAGCATCAGCCGCCTCATTTTTCCTTCGATCAATGTGCTCCACTTGATAACCCGTGAAGTGACCAGCCACAGAATCGACTTCACGATGATAAGCCGCCATCAGGGGGTCCTTGGAATCCCACTTGCCTGACACTTGTTGAGCCACAAGATCTGAGTCGCCCAAGCATCTTACCCGGCTTAAGTTCATCTCCTTAGCCATCCGGAGACCATGGAGTAAGGCCTCGTACTCAGCTGCATTGTTAGTACATGGAAACATAAGCCGGAGTACATAACAAAATTTGTCACCTCGAGGGGAAGTTAACACCACTCCATCCCCCGAGCCTTCTAGCTGCCTGGACCCATCAAAGTGAATCGTCCAATATGTGTTATCCGGCTTCTCCTCAGGGGCCTGTAACTCTGTCCAATCATTGATAAAGTCCACCAACGCCTGGGACTTAATAGAAGTACGTGGCATATACTTCAAATCGTGAGGCCCAAGCTCAATGGCCCACTTGGCGACTCATCCTGTGGCCTCCCTATTCTGAATGTTGTCTCCCAAAGGGGCAGAACTTACCACAGTTATAGGGTGGCTTTGAAAGTACTGCTTCAACTTCCAGTTGGCCATGAACACCCCGTAAACAAGCTTCTGCCAATGCGGGTACCTTTGCTTGGATTCAATGAGCACCTCACTGATGTAGTAAACCGGCCGTTGAACCGGATGCTCCTTACCGGCTTCCTTACGCTCCACCACGATGGCAACGCTGACGGCTCGCGAATTGGCAGCCACATATAACAGCAAAGGCTCTTTATCAATCGGAGCCGCGAGAACTGGCGGCTCAGACAATTGTCTCTTTAAGTCTTCAAAAGCAGCATCAGCAGCCTCCCTCTAGACAAAAGTGTCAGTTTTCTTCATCATCTGATACAATGGGAGGGCCTTCTCACCGAGCCGACTTATGAACCGACTTAAGGCGGCAACACGACCAGCCAGTCGTTGAACATCATTGATGCACGCTGGTTTAGCCAGGGAGGTAATTGCCTTAATCTTCTCCGGGTTAGCTTCGATGCCTCTATTGGACACCAGAAAGCCCAAAAGCTTGCCCGCAGGAACGCCAAACACACACTTGGCCGGGTTAAGCATCATCTTGTAAACCCGAAGATTATCAAAGGTCTCCTTCAAGTCAGATATCAAGGTTTCCTTTTCTCTGGACTTCACCACAATGTCATCCACGTAAGCATGAACATTACGCCCAATTTGATCGTGCAAACAGTTCTGCACACACTGCTGATAAGTCACCTGGGCACTTTTGAGCCCAAACGACATAGATACATAGCAGAAGGCTCCAAACGGAGTGATGAAAGCCGTCTTCTCCTGGTCCTTAACTGCCATCTTGATCTGATGATAACCAAAGCGTCCAAAAAACTCAAACGCTCACAACCCGCCATAGCATCAATGATTTGATCAATATGGGGAAGAGCAAAGGGATCAGCCGGACAAGCCTTGTTTAAGTCCGTGTAGTCCACACACATCCGCCAGGTGCCATTCTTTTTTAGGACAAGCACCAGGTTAGCCAACCACTCCGGGTGAAAAACTTCAATGATGAACCCGACCGCTAAGAGCCGGGCGACTTCTTCTCCAATATCTTTTCGTCACTCTTTGTTAAAACGCCGAAGAAACTGCCTGACCGGCTTATACTTTGGATCAATGTTGAGAGTGTGCTCAGCGAGTTCCCTCGGTACACCCGGCATGTCAGAAGGTTTCCATGCAAAGATGTCCCGGTTCTCACGGATGAACTCAATGAGCGCGCTTTCCTATTTGGGATCCAAGTTGCTGCTGATGCTGAACTGTTTAGAAGAGTCACCCGGGGTAAAATCAACAAGATTTGTCTCAGCTGCCGACTTAAACTTCAACGTCGGGTCGTGCTCTGTAGTTGGCTTCTTCAGGGATGTCATATCCACCGGGTCAACATTATGTTGATAGAATTTGAGCTCTTCTGCTGCGCAGGCCGACTCATTATAAGCCGCGTCACCTTCTTCACACTCCAGTGCTACCTTCCGACTGCCATGTACAGTGATGGTGCCCTTATGACCCGGCATCTTGAGCTGTAAATAAACATAGCACGGCCGGGCCATAAACTTAGCATAAGCTGGTCGCCCGAACAGAGCGTGGTATGGGCTCCTAATTTTGACCACCTCAAATGTCAACTTCTCAGCTCTGGAGTCATATTCGTCTCTAAAGGCCACCTCCAGCTCAATCTTGCCGACTGGGTAAGCCGACTTACCAGGGACAACTCCATGGAAAACAGTGTTGGATGTTCTCAGATTCTTATCAGTTAATCCCATGCGTTGAAAGGTCTCATAATAGAGGATATTGATGCTACTACCCCCGTCCATGAGCACCTTAGTGAACTTATACCCTCCAACCTGAGGTGCCACCACCAAGGCCAACTGACCCGGGTTATCGACCTGCGGAGGATGATCTTCTCGACTCCATATAATGGGCTGCTCTGACCACCTCAAATAACGAGGGATTGCCGGCTCAACAGAATTGACGGCCCTCTTATGAACTTTCTTGTCAGGTTTGCATAAGATGGTGGTAAATACGTGATACTGCCCACCATTCAATTGCTTTGGGTTTCTCTGATAGCCTGACTGCTGCTGCTGCTGCTCGCCTTGACCAGACTGCTGTTGGTTATAGCCTCCTCCTTGACGTCCCTGAAATCCGGACCCTGAGCCGCCCCCTGGGCCATGGAAACCGCCAGCTCCTGAACTACCACCAGACCCATTATGGCCATCATAGGTGTTGGAATTCTTAAACGCCTTCATAATCGCGCAATACTTCCACAGGTGCGTGGCAGGCCTCTCCCTGGTGCCGTGTCTCGGGCAGGGCTCGTTGAGTAGTTGTTCAAGAGATGGTCCTGACCCGCCGGATCGAGGCGGTTTGCCCTTACGTCTCAAATTGTTTCCCTGCGCGTTGGCATTAGCCACGAACTCCGGGTTACCGTCTGCTTTACGCTTATTGCTGTTTTGATTCCCCGGGTTATGCTGTTGACCCTTTCCATTGCCGTTCCTTCTTACCTTCCCTGTCTTCTCATCGTCAGACGAGGGAGATCCTTGGTACTATCAGAATCGGCATATTTAACTAAAGCCGCCATCAGCGTGCCCATATCCTTGCAGTCATGTTTAAGGCGCCCCAGCTTCTGCCTCAGCGGCTCAAAGCTACAATTCTTCTCCAACATAAGGACTGCAGAGCCGGCATCCATATTGTCGGATGGATGAATTATCTCCTTGACCCGGTGCACCCAATGGGTGGTGGATTCGCCCTCCCCCTTCTTACAATTTGTTAAGTCCATAATTGACATAGATTGCTTACAGGTGTCCTTGAAGTTCTGGATGAACCGGGCCTTTAACTCTTCCCATGAGCTAATGGAATTGGGTGGCAAACCCTTCAACCAAGACCGGGCTGTTCCATCTAACATCATGGTGAAATATTTAGCCATCGCCGCGTCACTGACCTCCAGCAGCTCCATGGCCATCTCATAACTCTCGATCCACGCCCCGGGCTGTAAGTCGTCCGTGTAATTCGGTATCTTTCGAGGTCCCTTGAAGTCTTTAGGCAGACGTACATTGCGTAGAGCCGGTACCAGGCAAGGAACACCGCCGGTTCTAGTGGCTACCCCCACCTCAATAGAAGTCGTCGGATACTCCGGGATGTCCTGATAAGCCGCTGCCTGAGCCGCTCGTTCGTTCTCCTGACGTATTCGGTCTTGCACCGGGTGATAGCCACCGGGTTGGTTATGGCGTTGGGCATTGCTTGACAAAGCTTCAGACTCCATGTGCCTGCTGTAACTCGGGCTCCGGTTCTGGCGAGGCGGCACTAACCAGGGCGGGGGAGTTGAATGGATTCTGTCCCGGCTGTAAGAAAGGTCTCCTGCTGAGCCAAGGCCGTCTGAAGAAGTTCTCTGACTCTCCGGGTCTCCACTGCCGTCGGGTCATCACCGTCCATGGGAAGAGCCGCCAAACGTGTTTAAGCTGCAATTAAGTTCTCCATGGGGTTGGAAAAGTGACCCAGGGGGATTGGCACATAACGCGGCGGTGGCATGCTCACGTGAGGTGGTATCGTCTCCCGAGGCTGAGTCGGCCCTCCTGTTCCGGCTTTCATAAGCTGATCGGCCTCTGGCGGGTTACTTGGGCCGGCTCCGGGTGTAGCAAAAAGAACCCGAGGGTCGTAATTCGGAGGCAAACGGGACTGAGTTTTCTGATGTCTCCTCCTCATTACCTCATTGGATGCGTTTAGGCTCATCGTGAGCTGGTAAGCTTCTGACTGCAAGCGCTGTGCCCGGGCGTCGAGAGCTGCCCGCTCTGTAGTCAGTCTAGTATCCTCAGCTGCCAAGGCCTCCTTGGCCTGAGCTATCTCCTCACGCACCTGTGCTACCGCTGTGTCATGCTCATCTTTGTCTGTAGGAATAACCGTGGCGGTTAACAGGGCCGTGAGCTTGTCCATGAGGTCTATCAGCACCTGAGCCGGTGGGCGCATGGGGCCGCCTGCCCCGGCTGCTCCTAACCCGGACGTTACCGCCGCAGCAGCTGTAGAGTTTGAGCCGGGCTGAGTCCCAGCCATGAAAATTTCGGCCCATCTTGGCGGCTCGAAGGGGTCCGAAATACTGATGCCCTCGGAACAGCCCCCGAGCACGTCGTCTTGCACTCGGTACAATGAATCTGTTGAACCGGCGGACGAATCACCATCTGAGAGGACGGCCGTCTCACCCTTATCTTCAGATCCTTCAGAAAGTTCCTCTCCGTGGATGCAGCCCACGAAGGCACGCCTCATGACCGGTTGAGTCCGGGTCTTACTCGCACGCTGAGCCGTCTCGACGAGGTCGGTGCAGTTGTCCGGCTCAGGGCCCGGCTCACCGATATGGCCGATGAAGACATGGATTCTGCCGAAGGGAACCCGGTACCCGCACTCAATTGAGCCGGCATCGGGACCCCAGGCTTCGTCGTCGATGTAGATCTTACCGCGACGACTCTTGGTCATCCGGCCCACTACGTATCCCTTGAGCCCTTCGAAGTTGCCCTTCAAGAACTCAAATCCACTGTGCGCTGGCCCCACAGTGGGCGCCAACTGTCGTGGAATAGTCACGTCAGATGTCCTCGTGAAAGGACTTAGTTGTGGAGCCATCGCAACTAGGAAGCTTGAAGGGGTTAAATCGGGACAAAGGACACGAGAGGGTTTATACTATTTCGGCCCCTTACGGTGAAGGTAAGGCCTACGTCTAGTTGGGTTGGTATTGATGTTTCGATGACCAGGGAGCGAGATACGCTATGCCCGACTCTCGATGAGTTGTTTCTTGCCCTAAGCCGCCAGCAGGTCGTCCCCTTATATACACGGGTTGACACCCTCTGGCTTACAGAGTCCCGGCCGGCTTATAACAGTGTCCTGCTCGGTGACTAGTTAAATCTACCTTATGTTACAAGTCATGCCATCATGGTGGTTTACTACAACGGGCCTTAAGCCGCCTGTGGGCCTTAAGCTCTCTATTGAATCACCATCTTCATGCTTGGTCTTGGGCTCCATCTGATGAGTCTTCTTTGGGTAACCCGGCCCCTCCTGGGCGGCTTACACAAATAGTCATGTCCCCAACAGGTAGTAAAGGTAAATTCTCTCTATAGACATGATAAAGTTGAAATCCCCTCTACTAAATTTCATAGCCCATGCTTAGATGAATTTGATGACTTTATGGCTAGACAAGAAAGTTTTAATGCTTATGTTGGTAGAGAGTTAAAGAATAATGCTTTCGAGATAGGACGCGTAAGCGATAATCTGGCTAGAGTTAAAGATGAACTTCACCTCGTTAGCAAATATGCTTCTATGGTTGCTACTCAAGCTGAGAAAGCACTTAAAGCTCAAAATGATTTTCTTGATGAATTAAATAATAAAAATAACTTTGCTGTTAGAGTGGCTACTAGAACTGGTAGAATGACTCAGGAACCTTTGTATCCTAAATGCCACCCTAAGAGAATCGAACAAGATTCTCAGAGAAATAATTTAGAGGAACCTAGTTCTTCTAAAAAGAAGAAAAAGAAAAACGATAGGACTTTGCATGCTTTTAGTGAACCTCCAATGATATTTCTATTTCTGATGCTGAAACACAATCAGGTGATGAACATGAACCTAGTGATAACGTTAATGATAATGTTCATGTTGATGCTCAACCTAGCAAAAACAATGATGTAGAGATTGAACCTGATGTTGATCTTGATAACGCACAATCAAAGAATCAACGTTATGATAAGAGAGATTTCGTTGCTAGGAAGCACGGTAAAGAAAGAGAACCATGGGAGTGCTTTGCTGAAATGATTAGACCTATTTTCTTACGTATGCGCTTAACTGATATGCTGAAAGTAAATCCTTATGCTAAGTATATGAAGGATATCATTACAAATAAAAGAAAGATACCCAAAGCTGAAATTTCCACCATGCTTGCTAATTACACTTTTAAGGGTGGAATACCAAAGAAACTTGGAGATCCGGGTGTGCCAACTATACCATGCTCTATTAAAAGAAATTATGTTAGAACTGCTTTATGTGATCTTGGAGCCGGTGTTAGTGTTATGCCTCTCTCTTTATATCGTGGACTTGAATTGAATAAGTTGACACCTACTGAAATATCTTTGCAAATGGCTGATAAATCAACTGCTATACCTGTCGGTATTTGTGAGGATGTGCCTGTAGTTTTTGCAAATGTCACTATCTTAATGGACTTTGTTATTCTTGATATTCCCGAGGACGATAGTATGTCTATTATCCTTGGTAGACCTTTTCTTAATACTGCATGGGCTGTTATTGATTGCAACAAAGGCAATGTCACTTTTCATGTTAATGGTAATGAGCATATGGTACACTTTCTGAGGAAACAATCTCAAGTTCATAGCATCAATTCTATTGGACAAGTTCCAACTATTATTATTGGAGGTTTTGAATTTCCTCGCCCTACTGTCAAGAAAAAGTATGATATTCTTATTGTTGGGGATTTTCATATCCCCGTTGAGGTAACTTAGTGTTATTCGAAATTTCTCCGGTTCCGTGTTATTTGGAATGAGTTTGTTAACAAGACTTGATCAACCTTGTTAGTGGATTCATTTTGATGATCACGAGATGGATGAAACTAGAAGGCACAACCTTCTGTACCCTCTTTTTACTTTCTGTTTTTTAGAATAAATAAAGCAAAAATAGTATTATCCGTCTGTTTTCTGAATTATCCGTGCATTAAAAAATAGTCCAAAAATAAAAGTGCTCCAAATGCCCTGAAAATTTAGTATGATTTTTTCTGGAAGATGTGGGTGGATTTGTTAATATTATTGCTGTAGAGGAGCCAAAGAAGGGCTCTGAGGCAAAAGTCTCTAGCATACACTTTCCTGTTTTATGCTACTTTGCCATATTTGCTAGTAGATGCTTGATTGATCGTGGAAATAGTGGAAACTTGAGCGTTCCTGATATTATCATTCTTCAACATGCCTTGCTTGGAGACAATACTTTTAGCATGGGTGCCGTCGTTGTCAAACGGCTAGCCCTAAATCGTACAAAAGGCCCCATATTTGGAGGTATCTATGCTTCACGTCTTGCTAAACATTTTCACATACCCATTAGGCACCATGAGAAGGAGGAGATAAAATTGCCTCCTCACATTTTAGATTACAAGAGCATGGTAGAACAGAAATTTATTGTTGACAATGAAGAGAAGATGCTCTTGTATAAACTTAGATTTAATAAGAAACACTTTGAGATTATTATTTTGCATGCACCTCTTTTGTTTGATTTGCTTGTAGAAAATTTTCTTGTTACGCCGGAAGCAGTGAACAACCATCGAGCCCAAGCTTTTACTCCAGAACCTGAACCTCAGCCGGAACCTGAACTGGACCCTTATCGTGCATCATCTGTCCAGTGGGATCCGAAGATGACCAGCCAGTGGTATCCTTATTACACCTCCCATTACACCGGGGAGAGTAGCGGCGGTCCTTGGTACTAGACCAGCTTAGGCCAAAAGCCTAAGCTTGGGGGAGTACGTATTTCTCACGGACCTTACATTCATGTTCACACACTAGTCGTCGGTGCTCATACTCTTTCATTGTATTATCCATGCTAGTTTAAATTTCTTTTTCTAGTTTTCTTATTGTGTGTTTGATAAACCTTAAGAAAAACCAAAAAAATAGTTAGTTTAATTTCCATGCTTGTAGTAGAAATTAAAATGAAAACCCAAAAAGATTTCTAGTTCTTCTTCTTACTTGTTGGGAGTTTTCCCGTGTAAATAGTTTTATTTTCTTTTCTTTCCTTTGGGGGTCGAGAAGACTATATTGAAAATGCTTAGTGGCTCTTATATGCATGATTGTTTATTTAACTTAGAGCCCATATTACCTTGTCTTCTCTCTTGAGTTGAATGCTTGCAGATTCCAGCTTAGTCCAATGCACGTGCACTCTTATTATTATAAACATCGTTCGGTCGTGCAAGTGAAAGGCAATAATGACGATATATGATGGACTTATTGGGATGAGAAAAGCTGGTATGAACTCAACCTCTCTTGTTTTTGTAAATATGATGAGTTCATCGTTTCTGAGTCAGCTTATTATGAGTAAACATATTTGCAATGACATTTAGAGATTATAGTTGCTTGTGCCATGCTTGATTAACTATGAGTTATAATGGTTAACCTTGCGTGCCAACATGCTATTAGAATGATTATGATGTGATATGATGGGATGGTATCCTCCTTTAAATGAATTGAGTGACTCGACTTGGCACATGTTCACGCATGTAGTTGAATCAAATCAACATAGCCTTCATGATATTTATGTTCATGGTGGATTATATCCTACTCATGCTTGTATTCGGTGTGAATTAATTTTAATGCATGTTTATGACTGTTTTCGCTCTCTCAGTTGGCCGCTTCCCAGTCTTTTGCTAGCCTTCACCTGTACTAAGCGGGAATACTGCTTGTGCATCCAAACTCCTTAAACCCCAAAGTTATTCCATAAGAGTCCACTGTACCTTCCTATATGCGGTATTTACCTGCCGTTCCAAGTAAATTTGTATGTGCCAAACTCCAAACCTTCAAATGAAATTCTGTTTTGTATGCTCGAGCAGCTCATGTTACAACTAGGGCTGCCTATATCTTCCATGCTAGGTGGGTTATTCTCAAGAGGAGTGGACTCTGCTCCTCATTCACGAGAAAGGGCCGGTAACCGGGATGCCCAGTCCCATGATCCAAAAAGATCAAACCAAATCAAAATGATTAAAGAAAACTCCCCCAGGGCTGTTGTTAGTTGGAGGCACTCGTTGTTTCGAGCAAGCCATGGATTGATGCTTGTTGGTGGTTGGGGGAGTATAAACCTTTACCATTCTGTTTGGGAACTGCCTATAATACATGTAGTATGGAAGATACAACCATCTCATAGTTGTTGCATTGACAGTGAAAGTATGCCGCTCAAAATGTTATTCAATCTCTATTTTAAAATCGAGCTCTGGCACCTCTACAAATCCTTGCTTCCCTCTGCGAAGGGCCTATCTATTTACTTTTATGTTGAGTCATCACCCTTCTTATTAAAAAGCACCGGCTGGAGAGCACACTGTCATTTGCATTCATTTCTAATGGTTTATATTGGGTATGACTTGACTGGATATCTTTTACCATGAATTACAATGTTTAAAGGTGCTCTACATTTATGTTTTGCGGTCTCGGAAAGGGCTAGCGAGATACCATTTTGTTATATCATGTTATGATTATTTTGAGGAAGTGTTGTCATCCGAGTTTTATTATTATAGCTCGCTAGCTGATTATGCTATTGATATGAGTAATTGTGAGACCTAAGTGTTACTGTGAGTATGGTTAGTTCATAATATTTGTTGAAACTTGAATGCTGGCCTTTCATGTTACAACAACAAGAGCAAACAGAGTTTGTAAAAGTTTTTCTTTATCACTTTCCGTTTATCAACTGAATTGCTTGAGGACAAGCAAAGGTTTAAGCTTAGGTGAGTTGATACGTCTCCAACGTATCTACTTTTTGAAACACTTTTGCCCTTGTTTTGGACTCTAACTTGCATGATTTGAATGAAACTAACCTGGACTGACGCTATGTTCAGTAGAACTGCCATGATGTTGTTTTATGTGTAGAAAAGAAAAGTTCTAGGAATGTCCTGAAAATCCACGGAGGCACTTTTTGGAATTAATAAGAATTTCTAGGCGAAATAAATACACCAGGGGGCCGAGGGCTTGTCCACGAGACAGGGGGGCGCCCCCCTGTAGGGCGCGCCCCCCTATCTCGTGGGCCCCCTGGACCTCCACCGACCTCAATTCTAACTCCATATATTCACGTTTGGGGAGAAAAAAATCAGAGAGAAAGTTTCATCGCGTTTTACGACATGGAGCCGCCGCCAAGCCCTAATCTCTCTCTGGAGGGCTGATCTGGAGTCCGTTCGGGGCTCCGGAGAGGGGGATTCATCGCCGTCGTCATCATCAACCATCCTCCAACACCAATTTCATGATGCTCACCGCCGTGCGTGAGTAATTCCATCGTAGGTAGGGATGGCAATTTTATCCATGGATCTGGATACCCATGGATACCCGACCCGGTTGGGCAAGGGTATGGAGCACATTTTCTCCCATGGGTCCATGGATATGGATACCCACGAACAACCGGGTTGGGCATGTTTATAGTTTTTGCTCCATGGATATCCAATGGATACCCATACGATATGTGGGGCCATATGCCAGTGATAGTAGAAAGAGCAAATCATTGGGTAATGGCAGGAAATATGCAACTTTTGCGAAATGGCAGGAAATATGCAACTTGTGCCATGAGCTATATGCTGCAGAATCAACCTCTGGTATGTCACACTTAAGGACACATCGTATTTCTTGTTGCCTACTTATGCATGTAGCTTATGTTGTCATTTGTAAGTGAATGATGATGAGTTAATTTGATCTTTGGGAAGGCTTCATGCTGACTTTTCTATGCCCATGGAGCTCCATGGGTATGTGGGTATCCAGTGGGTTTGGGCATGGGCAGAAGTTGTGCCCATGGATAATTTGGTGGATGGGCAGAGGGTAGGAAGATGGATCATGGGTTGGATTTGGACCAGCTCCACCCGCCCCAAACCCGACACATTGTCATCCCTAATCGTAGGCTTGCTGGATGGTGATGGGTTGGATGAGATTTACCATGTAATCAAGTTAGTTTTGTTAGGGTTTGATCCCTAGTATCCACTATGTTCTGAGATTGATGTTGCTATGACTTTGCTATGCTTAATGCTTGTCACTAGGGCCCGAGTGCCATGATTTCAGATCTGAACCTATTATGTTTTCATGAATATATGTGTGTTCTTGATCCTATCTTGCAAGTCTATAGTCACCTATTATGTGTTATGATCCGACAACCCCGAAGTGACAATAATCGGGATACTTCTCGGTGATGACCATAGTTTGAGGAGTTCAGGTATTCACTATGTGCTAATGCTTTGTTCTGGTTCTCTATTAAAAGGAGGCCTTAATATCCCTTAGTTTCCGCTAGGACCCCGCTGCCACGGGAGGGTAGGACAAAAGATGTCATGCAAGTTCTTTTCCATAAGCACGTATGACTATTTACGGAATACATGCCTACATTATATTGATGAATTGGAGCTTGTTCTGTGTCACCCTATGTTATAGCTATTGCATGAGGAATCGCATCCGGCATAATTATCCATCACTTGTGTCGCATCAATAAATTTGGGTTGAATACTATACCCTCGAAAGCTGTTGCGATCCCTACACTTGTGGGTTATCAGGCCTTGCCACAAATACGATATCAACTACATGATCATGCAATGGCAATATGACAATAGTAATGCATGTCATGATAAACGGAACGGTGGAAAGTTGCATGGCAATATATCTCGGAATGGCTATGGAAATGCCATAATAGGTAGGTATGGTGGCTGTTTTGAGGAAGATATAAGGAGGTTTATGTGTGATAGAGCGTATCATATCACGGGGTTTGGATGCACCGGCGAAGTTTGCACCAACTCTCAAGGTGAGAAAGGGCAATGCACGGTACCGAAGAGGTTAGCAATGATGGAAAGGTAAAAGTGCGTATAATCCATGGACTCAACATTAGTCAAAAGAACTCATATACTTATTGCAAAAATCTAAGTCATCAAAAACCAAGCACTACGCGCATGCTCCTAGAGGGATAGGTTGGTAGGAAAAGACCATCGCTCGTCCCCGACCGCCACTCATAAGGATGCACAATCTAAGAACACCTCATGTTTCAAATTTGTTACACAACTTTAACCATACATGCATGCTATGGGACTTGCTAACTTCAACACAAGCATTCTTTAAATTCATAATCACCCAACTAGCATGACTTTAATATCACTACCTCCATATCTCAAAACAATTATCAAGTATCAAATTGATCATAGCATCCAATTCACTTCCTATGATAGTTTTTATTATACCCAACTTGGATGCCCACCATTCTAGGACCAATTTTATAACCATAGAAAATACCATGCTGTTCTAAGATACTCTCAAAATAATATAAGTGAAGCATGAGAGACTAGCAATTTCTACAAAATTAAGCCACCGTCCTGCTCTAAAAGATATAAGTGAAGCACTAGAGCAAAAACTATCTAGCTCAAAAGATATAAGTGAAGCACATAGAGTATTCTAATAAATTACAATCAAGTGGGCTTCTCCCAAAAGGTGTGTACAGCAAGGATGATTGTGGAAAACTAAGAAGCAAATACTAATATCATACAAGACGCTCCAAGCAAAACACATATCATGTGGCGAACACAAATATAGCTCTAAGTAAAGTTACCGATAAACGAAGACGAAAGAGGGGATGCCTTCCGGGGGCATCCCCAAGCTTAGGCTTTTGGCTATTATTGAATATTTTGGGGTTCCATGGGCATTCCCAATCTTAGGCTCTTGCCACTCCTTATTCCATAGTCCATCAAATCTTTACCCAAAATTTGAAAACTTCACAACACAAAACTCAACAGGAAATCTCATAAGCTCCGTTAGCGAAAGAAAGCAAAACCACCACATAAGGTATTGTAATTAACTCATTCTTTATTTACATTGGTGTTAAACCTACTGTATTCCAAGTTCTCTATGGTTCATACCACTTAATACTAGCCATAGATACATCAAAATAAGCAAACAACACACGAAAAACAGAATCTGTCAAAAACAAAACAGTCTATAGCAATCTGTAACCCACGAATACTTATGGAACTCTAAAAATCCTACCAAAATAGGAAGTCCTGGGTAATTTTTATATTGATCTACAGAAAAAAGAATAAATGCAAAATCACGTTTCTGTGATTTAACAAAACTAATTTCGTGCACACAAAGTTTCTGTTTTTCAGCAGAATCAAATTAACTATCACCGTAGGTTATCCTATAGGTTCTACTTGGCACAAACACTAATTAAAACATAAAAACACATCTAAACAGAAGGTAGATGCAAACTTTATTACTAAACAGAAACAAAAACAAAAAACACAAATAAAATTGGGTTGCCTCCCAACTAGCGCTATCGTTTAACGCACCTAGCTAGGCATAAAAGCGAGGATAGATCTAAGTAGTGCCATCTTTGGTACTCAATTCATAAGTAGCTCGCATGATAGATTCATAAGGTAATTTGACTTTCTTTCTTGGAAAGTTCTCCATGCCTTTCTTTAATGGAAATTGGAATCTAATATTTCCTTCCTTCATATCAATAATCGCGCCGATCGTTCTAAGGAAAGGTCTACCAAGAATAATTGGGCAAGAAACATTGTAATCTATGTCAAGAATGATAAAATCTACGGGCACCAAATTTCTATTTGCAACAATGAGAACATCATTGATCCTTCCCATTGGCTTTTTAATGGTGGAATCCGCAAGGTGCAAATTTAAAGAGGAATCATCAAGATCATGGAAACCTAGAATATCAGATAAAGTTTTCAGAATCGTGGAAACACTAGCACCCAAATCACACAAAGCATAACACTCATGATCTTTAATTTTAATCTTTATAGTAGGTTCCCACTCATCATTAAGTTTTCTAGGTATAGAAACTTCCAAATTAAGTTTTTCATTAAAAGATTGCATCAAGGCATCAACAATATGTTTGGTAAAAGCTTTATTTTGACTATAAGCATGAGGAGAATTCACAATGGATTGCAACAAGGAAATACAACCTTCTAAAGAACAATTATCATAATTAAATTACTTGAAATCCAAGGTAGTGGGTTCCTCTCCAATCCCACTTTTACCAAATTTAGCATCAATATCTAAAAACTCCGGATTATTGAGACGCCTTTTAACTAAAGTTGACTCATCTCAAGTACCATCATTATTAAGATTCATATTGCAAAACAAAGATCTAATAGGAGACACATCAATAACTTTAAGATCTTCATCATTATTTTCATTGAAACTAGAAGAACATGCTTTTATAAAGCAATCTTTCTTAGCATGCAATCTAGCGGTTCTTTCCTTGCACTCATCAATGGAAATTCTCATTGCTTTGAGAGACTCATTGATCTCATGCTTAGGAGGAGTATAAGTTTCAAAGAATCAACATCAAGCGAAAGTCTATCAACGTTCCTAGCCAAATCATCAACTTTGAGCAACTTTTCTTCAAGCAAGGCATTAAAATTCTTTTGAGAGATCATAAATTCTTTTACACTATTCTCAAAATGATAGGGCATCTTATTAAAATTACCATAAGAAGTATTATAGGAATTTCCATAATTATTAGAGGAATTACTAGGGAACGGTCTAGGGTTAAAGTTTCCTCTATAAGCATTGTTTCCAAAACTATTCCTACCAACAAAATTCACATCCATAGATTAATTATTATTCTCAATCAAAGTAGACAAAGGAATATCATTGGGATCAATAGGAGCACTCTTAGTAGCAAACAATTTCATAAGTTCATCCATCTTTCCACTCAAAACATTAATTTCTTCTATAGCATGCACCTTTTTACTAGTAGATCTTTCGGTGTGCCATTGAGAATAATTAGCCATAATATTATCAAGAAGTTTTGTAGCATGTCATAAAGTGATTTCCATAAATGTGCCTCCCGCGGCCTAATTTTAAAGGTTTCTAGAAGCAAAATTCAATCCGGCATAAATTTTTTGTATGATCATCCATAAATTCAAACCATGAGTAGGGCAATTGCGAATCATCAATTTCATTCTTTCCCAAGAATGGGCAATATGCTCATGATCAAGTTGTTTAAAATTCATAATATCGTTCCTAAGAGTGATGATTTTAGCGGGAGGAAAATATTTAGAGAGAAAAGCATCTTTGCACTTGTTCCAAGAATCAATACTATTTTTAGCCAAAGACGAAAACCAAACTTTAGCGTGATCTGTAAGTGAAAATGGAAATAACTTCAATTTAACAATATCATTATCCGTATCTTCCTTCTTTTGCATATCACACAAATCAACAAAGTTGTTTAGATGGGTAGCGGCATCTTCACTAGGAAGGCCGGCGAATTGATCTTTCATAACAAGATTCAGTAAAGCAGTATTGATTTCACAAGACTCAACATCATTAAAAGGAGCAATCGGAGTACTAAGGAAATCATTATTATCGGTATTGGAGAAATCACACAATTTGGTATTATCTTGTGCCATGGCGACAAGTAATCCAACACTCAAGCAAACAAAAAGAGGCAAACGAAAGAGAGAGAGAGGAGATTGGGAAAGAGAGGGCGGATAAAACGGCAAGGGTGAAGTGGGGGAGAGGAAAACGAGAGGCAAATGGCAAATAATGTAAATGCAAGGGAGATGAGTTTGTGATGGGTACTTGGTATGTCTTGACTTGAGCGAAGACCTCCCCCGCAACGGCGCCATAAATCCTTCTTGCTACGTCTTGAGCTTGCGTTGGTTTTCCTTGAAGAGGAAAGGGTGATGCAGCAATAGTAGCATAAGTATTTCCCTCAGTTTTTGAGAACCAAGGTATCAATCCAGTAGGAGGCTCCTCAAAAGTCCCACACACCTACACAAACAAACAAAGAACTCGCAACCAACGCAATAATGGGGTTGTCAATCCCTTCACGGCCACTTGCGAAAGTGAGAACTGATAGAGATAGTATGATAAGATAAATATATTTTTGGTATTTTATAATATAGATTGGAAAAGTAAAGATGCAAATAAAAGTAGATTGAAAGCTTATATGATAAAATATAGACCCGGGGGCCATAAGTTTCACTAGTGGCTTCTCTCAAGATAGCATAAGTATTACGGCGGGTGAACAAATTACCGTCGAGCAATTGATAGAAAAGCGAATAATTATGAGATTATCTAGGCATTATCATGTATATAGGCATCACGTCCGCGACAAGTAGACCGAATCCTGCCTGCATCTACTACTATTACTCCACACATCGACCGCTATCCAGCATGCATCTAGAGTATTAAGTTCATAAGAACAGAGTAACACATTAAGAAAGATGACATGATGTAGAGGGATAAACTCATGCAATATGATATAAACCCCATCTTGTTATCCTCGATGGCAACAATACAATACGTGCCTTGCAACCCTTTATGTCACTGGGTAAGGTCACCGCAAGATTGAACCCAAAGCTAAGCACTTCTCCCATGGCAAGAAAGATCAATCTAGTAGGCCAAACCAAACTGATAATTCAAAGAGACTTGCAAAGATAACTCAATCATACATAAAAGAATTCAGAGAAGATTCAAATATTATTCATAGATAAACTTGATCATAAACCCACAATTCATCTGATCTCGACAAACAGACTGCAAAAAGAGTTACATCGAATAGATCTCCAAGAAGATCGAGGAGAACATGGTATTGAGATCCAAAAAGAGAGAAGAAGCCATCTAGCTAATAACTATGGACCCGAAGGTCTGTGGTAAACTACTCACAACTCATCGGAGGGGCTATGGTGTTGATGAAGAAGCCCTCCATGGTCGATTCCCCCTCCGGCGGAGCACCGGCGAAGGCTCCAAGATGGGATCTCGCGGATACAGAAGGTTACGGCGGTGGAATTAGGTTTTCGTTGGCTCCCTGATGTTCTCGGGGTACGTGGGTATATATATATATAGGAGGAAGAAGTAGGTCGGTGGCCGCCCGAGGGGCCCACGAGATACGGGGGCGCACCCTGTAGGGGTGGGCGCGCCCTCCACCCTCGTGGCCACCTCGGCTGCTTCTTGACTTGCACTCCAAGTCCTCTGGACCACGTCGTTCAAAAAATCACGCTCCCGAAGGTTTCATTCCGTTTGGACTCCGTTTGATATTCCTTTTCTTCGAAATACTGAAATAGGCAAAAAACATCAATACGGGCTGGGCCTCCGGTTAGTAGGTTAGTCCCAAAAATGATATAAATGTGTAAAGTAAAGCCCATAAACATCCAAAACGGGTAATATAATAGCATGGAACAATCAAAAATTATAGAAACGTTGGAGACGTATCACGATGCTTATGTGAAAAAACTTCAACCTGATAAGCTCGAACCCAAATCGGAGAAATGCGTCTTCATAGGATACCCAAAGGAGACTGTTGAGTACACCTTCTATCACAGATCCGAAAGAAAAACATTTGTTGCTAAGAATGGATCCTTTCTAGAGAAGGAGTTTCTCTCGGAAGAAGTGAGTGGGAGGAAAGTAGAACTTGATGAGGTAACTGTACCTGCTCCCTTATTGGAAAGTAGTTCATCACAAAAACCGGTTGCTGTGACGCCTACACCAATTAGTGAGGAAGCTAATGATATTGATCATGAAACTTTAGATCAAGTTGCTACCGAACCTCATAGGTCAACCAGAGTAAGATCCACACCAGAGTGGTACGGTAATCCTATTCTGGAGGTCATGTTACTTGACCATGGCGAACCTACGAACTTTGAGGAAGCGATGATGAGCCCAGATTCTGTAAAATGGCTTGAGGCCATGAAATATGAGATGGGATCCATGTATGAGAACAAAGTGTGGACTTTGGTTGACTTGCCCGATGATCAGTAAGCCATCGAGAATAAATGGATCTTCTAGAAGAAGACTGACGCTAGCGGTAATGTTACTGTCTATAAAGCTCGACATGTTGCGAAAGGTTTTCGACAAGTTCAAGGGGTTGACTACGATGAGACTTTCTCACCCGTAGCGATGCTTAAGTCTGTACAAATCATGTTAGCAATTGCTGCATTTTATGATTATGAACTTTGGCAAATGGATGTCAAAACTGCATCCCCGAATGGATTTCTGGAAGAAGAGTTGTATATGATGCACCAGATGGTTTTTTCGATCCAAAAGGTGCTGACAAAGTGTGCAAGCTCTAGCGATCCATTTATGGACTGGTGCAAGCCTCTCGGAGTTGGAATAAACGTTTTGATGGTGTGATCAAAGAATATGGTTTTAGATGGACTTTTGGAGAAGCCTGTATTTACAAAAAAGTGAGTTGGAGCTCTGTAGCATTTCTAATATTATATGTGGATGACATATTGTTGATTGGAAATGATCGTCGGTGAAGCTGCTTACATATTGGGCATCAAGATCTATAGAGATAGATCAAGACGCTTAATTGAACTTTCACAAAGCACATACCTTGACAAAGTTTTGAAAAAGTTCAAAATGGATCAAGCAAAGAAAGGGTTCTTGCCTGTGTTACAAAGTGTGAAGTTGAGTTAGACTCAGTGCCCGACCACTACAGAAGATAGAGAGAAAATGAAAAATGTTCCCTATGCTTCAGCCATAGGCTCTATCATGTATGCAATGTTGTGTACCGGACCTGATGTGTTCCTTGCTCTTAGTTTAGCAGGGAGGTACCAAAGTAATCCAGGAGTGGATCACTGGACAATGGTCAAGAACATCCTGAAATACCTGAAAAGGACTAAGGATATGTTTCTCGTTTATGGAGGTGACAAAGAGCTCGTCGTAAATGAAGGAAATATGCCCTAGAGGCAATAATAAAATTATTATTTATTTCCTTATTCCATGATAAATGTTTATTATTCATGCTAGAATTGTATTAACCAGAAACATAATACAAGTATGAATACATAGACAAATGAAGTGTCACTAGTATGCCTCTATTTGACTAGCTCATTGATCAAAGATGGTTAAGGTTTCTTAAACATAGACATGAGTTGTCATTTGATAAACGGGATCACATCATTAGGAGAATGATGTGATTGACTTGACCCATTCTGTTAGCTTAGCACTTGATCGTTTTAGTTTTACTGTTATTGCTTTCTTCATGACTTATACATGTTCCTATTACTATGAGATTATGCAACTCCCGATTACTGGAGGAACACTTTGTGTGCTACCAAACGTCACAACATAACTGGGTGATTATAAAGGTGCTCTACAGGTGTTTCCGATGGTACTTGTTGAGTTGGCATAGATCGAGATTAGGATTTGTCACTCCGATTATCGGAGAGGTATCCCTGGGCCCTCTCGGTATTGCACATCACTATAAGCCTTGCAAGCAATGTGACTAATGAGTTAGTTGCGGGATGATGTATTACAAAACGAGTAAAGAGACTGGCCAGTAACGAGATTGAGCTAGGTATTGAGATACCGACGATCGAATCTCGGGCAAGTAACATACCGATGACAAAGGGAACAACGTATGTTGTTATGCGGTTTGACCGATAAAGATCTTCGTAGAATATGTAGGAGCCAATATGAGCATCCAGGTTCCACTATTGGTTATTGACCGGAGACGTGTCTCGGTCATGTCTACATAGTTTTCGAACCCGTAGGGTCCACACGCTTAACATTCTGTGACGATCGGTATTATGAGTTTATGTGTTTTGATGTACCGAAGGTAGTTCAGAGTCCCGGATATGATCACGGACATGATGAGGAGTCTCGAAATGGTCGAGACATAAAGATCGATATATTGGATGACTATGTTTGGACTTCGGAAGTGTTCCGGGCAAGTTTGGGCATATACCGGAGTACCGGGGGGGGGGGGGGGGTTACCGGAACCCCCCGGGGAGTGTAATGGGCCTATTGGGCCTTAGTGGAGAAGAGGAGGGGCGGGCAGGGCAGGTCGTGCGCCCCCTCCCCCTCTAGTCCGAATTGGACAAGGAGGGGGGAGGGCGGGGCTGCCCTTTCCTTCCTCCTCTCTCCTTCCCTTCCCCCTTGTCCTACTCCTACTAGGAAAGGAGGAGTCCTACTCCCGGTGGGAGTAGGACTCCCCCGTTGGCGCACCCTCCTCCTTGGCCGGCCGCCTCCCCCCTAGCTCCTTTGTATACGGGGGCGGGGTGGCACCCTGATACGTCTCCAACGTATCTATAATTTTTTATTGCTCCATGCTACTTTATCTACTGTTTTGGGCAATGTTGGGCTTTATTATCTACTTTTATATTATTTTTGGGACTAACCTATTAACCGGAGGCCCAGCATAGATCTTCTGTTTTATGCCTATTTCAGTGTTTCGAGGAAAAGGAATATCAGACGGAGTCAAAACGGAACGAAATCAACTGGAGAAGTTAATTTTGGAAGGAAACCAACCAGATGGGCTTGGGGTGCACGTCAGGGGATCCTCGGGCTGCACACGAGGGTGGGGGGCGCGCCCCTCCCCCCTGGGCGCGCCCCCTACCTCGTGAGCCCCCCGAAGGTCCACCGACGTACCCCTTTCACCCATATATACCTACGTACCCTAAAACTTCCAGAATAGAAGATAGATCGGGAGTTCCGCCGCCGCAAGCCTCTGTATCCACGAAAAACCAATCGGGGCCCTGTTCCGGCACCCTGCCGGAGGGGGATCCAATCACCGGTGGCCATCTTCATCATCCCGGCGCTATCCATGACGAGGAGGGAGTAGTTCACCCTCGGGGCTGAGTGTATGTACCAGTAGCTATGTGTTTATCTCTCTCTCTCTCGTGTTCTCTTTTGTGTTCCATCTATGGCACGATCTTGATGTATCCCGAGCTTTGCTATTGTAGTTGGATCTTATGATGTTTCTCCCCCTCTACTCTCTTGTGATGAATTGAGTTTCCCCTTTTGAAGTTATCTTATTGGGTTGAGTCTTTTGTGAACACTTGATGTATGTTTTGCGTGGGATAACCGTGGTGACAATGGGTTATTCTATTGATCCACTTGATTTATGTTTTGGTGATCAACTTGCGGGTTTCGTGACACTTGGGAACCTATGCATAGGGGTTGGCACACGTTCTTGACTCTCCCGTAGAAACTTTGGGGCACTCTTTGAAGTACTTTTATGTTGGTTGGATGAATCTGAGATTGTGTGATGCATATCGTATAATTACGCCCTCGGATACTTGAGGTGACAATGGAGTATCTAGGTGACATTAGGGTTTTGGTTGATTTGTATCTTAAGGTGTTATTCTAGTACGAACTCTTTTATAGATCGATCCGAAAGAATAGCTTTGTGGTGGTTTCGTACCCGACCATAATATCTACGTTTGTTCTCCGCTATTAGTGGCTTTGGAGTGACTCTTTGTTGCATGTTGAGGGCTTGTCATATGTTCTATCTATGTTATTATTGTTGAGATAACTTACACTAGCGAAAGTATGAACCCTAGGCCTTGTTTCTTACCATTGCAATACCGTTTACGCTCACTTTTACCGCTCACTACCTTGCTGTTTTTATTATTTCAGATTACAAAAACCTATATCTACTATCTATTTTGCACTTGTATCTTCATCTCTTCGCCGAACTAGTGCACCTATACAATTTACCATTGTATTGGGTGTGTTGGGGACACAAGAGACTTTTTGTTATTTGGTTGCAGGGTTGTTTGAGAGAGACCATCTTCATCCTACGCCTCCTACGGATTGATAAACCTTAGGTCATCCACTTGAGGGGAATTTGCTACTGTCCTACAAACCTGTGCACTTGCAGGCCCAACAACGTCTACAAGAAGAAGGTTGTGTAGTAGACATCAAGCTCTTTCCTGGCGCCGTTTCCGGGGAGGCTAGGTAAGTGAAGGTATATCTTTAGATCTTGCAATTGAATCTTTTTTTTTCTTGTTTTAGCAATAGTCTAGTTTATAAAAGAAAACTACAAAAAAATGGAGTTGAGTTTGTCTCATACACTTCACCTTTTTAATATCTTTCGTGAGTATGATGGAAAGGAAAATTTTGCTCAAGTGCTAGAAGAAGAAACCTATAGAATGTTTTTATATGATGAGCATGATTGCAATGTTGTTAGTATGAATTCCTTGAATATCCATGATGCTAATGATATGCAAAGCCACAAGCTTGGGGAATCTATGTTTGATGGAGATGATATTTTTTGTTCCCCAAGCTTTGATGAGCAAATTTACTATGATGAAAGCATGCCTCCTATTTATGATGATTATTGTGATGATACGTATGCTATAAAGAAGAAGTTTGCTTATGTGGAGAGTAGAAAATTTTATATGCTTGTAGATCATGAAAAGAATGCTTTAGGTGATGGTTATATTGTTGAATTCATTCATGATGCTACTGAAAATTATTATGAGGGAAGAACATATGCTTGTAGGAATTGCAATAATGTCAAGTTTCCTCTCTATGTGCTTAAAATCTTGAAGTTATGCTTGTTGTACCATCCTATGCTAGTTGATTATTGTTTCCATAAGTTGTTTGCTCACAAAATTCCTATGCATAGGAAGTAAGTTAGACTTAAATGTGCTAGTCATATGCTTCATGATGCTCCCTTTATGTTTCAATTCTTATCTTTTATGTGAGCATCATTGTCATCATCATGCCTAGCTAAAAGGCATTAAAGAAAAGCGCTTGTTGGGAGACAACCCAATATTTATCCTTACTGTTTTTGTGTGTCCACATGATTATGCTACTGTCGTAATCATGTTTTATAGCTTTTGTTTCAATAAAGTGCCAAGTAAGACCTTTAGGATAGCTTACGGTGATAGTTGTGTTGATCCTGCTGAAAATCAGAAACTTTTGCAGCCAGTAAATTAGTTTTGTTAATTCACAGAAACGTGCTTTTGATCTGATTCTTTTTTCTATGGATTGGTATACGAATTTCTCAGGACTTCCTAATTTGGTAGGATTTTTGGAGTTCCAGAAGTATACGTTTGATACAGATTACTACAGACTGTTCCGTTTTTGACAGATTCTGTTTTCTATGTGTTGTTTGCTTATTTTGATGAATCTATGAGTAGTATCGGAGGGTATGAACCATAGATAAGTTGGAGTACAGTATATATTACACCAATAAGAATTTATAATGAGTTCATTACCGTACCTAAGTGGTGGTTTTATTTTCTTATACTAACGGAGCTTACGAGTTTTCTGTTGAGTTTTGTGTTGTGGAGTTTTCAAGTTTTGGGTAAAGATTCTATGGACTATGAAATAAGGAGTGGCAAGAGCCTAAGCTTGGGGATGCCCAAGGCACCCCAAGGTAATATTCAAGGACAACCAAGAGCCTAAGCTTGGGGATGCCCCGGAAGGCATCCCCTCTTTCGTCTTCGTTCATCGGTAACTTTACTTGGAGCTATATTTTTATTCACCACATGTTATGTGTTTTGCTTGGAGCATCATTTTATTTTGTTAGTATTTGCTTGATGTTATTTATATTAATGTTTTTCACCTTTAGTTTCAATAAAAAAGTCAAGGATAGCCTTTGCCATGGTTATATTGCTAGTATACATGTTGCTGTTTGAAAACAGAAAGTTTATCGCTGTTGCAAAAATGACCTAGGAAAGTCAGAGAATGATATAATGTTGAAACCTTTTGCATAATAAGATCTAATAAATTTACTACAGTGGGAATTTTATTTCATAATTTTTGGAGTTAGGGAAGTATGATGAATCTTGCATTCTTTACAGACTGTACTGTTTTGGCTGATTTCTGTTATGTTTGCATTGTTTGCATATGTTTGCTTGTTTAATGATTCTATTTGAGGATAGGAGTATTAAATATGCAGAGGCATTTAGTATGCAATGTTGAATAATAATTTTAGTAATTTGTTACAGTAGAAAATGATAAGGTTTTGCATTGGTATATACTAACCTATCTCACGAGTTCTTGTTGAGTTTGTTGTGGATGAAGCTTTTGATGAAAAGAGAAACCATGATATGAGAGGAATTAAGGAGATACAGAAGTTCAAGCTTGGGGATACCCAAGGCACCCCAAGATAATATTTCAAGAAGTCTCAAGCATCTAAGCTTGGGGATGCCCCGGTAGGCATCCCACCTTTCTTCTTCAACGACTATCGGTTAGTATCGGTTGAGCCTAAGTTTTTGCTTCTTCACATGAGTTGTGCTATCCTTCCAATGTCATTTTATTTTGTTTTGCTTGCTGTTTGAATTCAATACCAAGATCTGAAATTCCTTAATAAGAGAGAGTCTTCACATAGTTACATAATTATTTAGCTACTCATTGATCTTCACTTATATCTTTTTGGAGTAGTTTGTCATTAACTCGTGTGCTTCACTTATATCCTATGAGTAAATGGTTGAATGAGTTGATTGTCATAAATATGAAATTATATATGCCTCATTTGCTTATCCCATGGGGAGTAATGACTTCACGTCTAAGAAGTAGAGGTTGTAAATTTATTGAAGGTTAGCAAGCATTGTATTGGTCATTTGAATAATTCTTGAAAGAATATTGAAGGAAGAGAGATTTCATATATAAATACACTATCCTAGACATCTTTTATAATTGGGAGCACTCATTAAGTATGACATGCTAAAGAGTTGATGTTGTACAAGGAAGACAACATAATGGGTTATGTTTTCTGACATCTCAGTTAAAGTATATTGTCATGGATCATTCAAACATGTTGAGCTTGCCTTTCCCCTCATGGTAGCCAAAATTCCTTGCACCAAGTAGAGATACTACTTGTGCTTCCAAATATCCTTAAACCCAGTTTTGCCATGAGAGTCCACCATACCTACCTATGGATTGAGTAAGATCCTTCAAGTAAGTTGTCATCGGTGCAAGCAATAAAAATTTCTCTCTAAATATGTATGATCTTTTGGTGTGAAGAAAATAGCTTTATACGATCTCTTGTTATGGAAGCAATAAAAGCGACGGACTGCATAATAAAGGTCCATATACAAGTGGCAATATAAAGTGACATTCTTTCGCATTAAGATTTTGTGCATCCAACCCTAAAAGCGCATGACAACCTCTGCTTCCCTCTGTGAAGGGCCTATCTTTTACTTTATGTCTTTTACTTTTATGCAAGAGTCAAGGTGATCTTCACCTTTCCCTTTTTCATTTTATCCTTTGGCAATCACTTTGTGTTGGGGTGATCCTGATATATATATCCAATTGGATGTAAGTTAGCATGAACTATTATTGTTGACATCACCCAAAGGTGAATATGTTGGGAGGCAACACTATAAGCCCCTATCTTTCTTAGTGTTCAATTAAAACTCCATAATTATTAGTATTGCATGAGTGTTAGCAATTGTAGAAGACTATATGATAGTTGAGTATGTGGAGTTTGCTATTCCTGAAAATAAGATGAATTGCAATTGTTTGATGACTAAAAATGAAGTTTGCTAGTTTTCAAGAAACTTTATGGTCTATGCTTTAACATGTGAATTGCTTGTTGCTTGCTCGTGGGAAGTTTTATGAGGTGAACTACTATTATGACATATTATCATGCTAGAAAAGGTGATTGAAATTATCATTGATCAAACTTGTGCACCTTCTAGCATTCACACTTCATAAATTCTTTCTTTATCATTTACCTACTCGAGGACGAGTAGGAATTAAGCTTGGGGATGCTGATACGTCTCCAGCGTATCTATACTTTATGAAGCATTCATGCTATATTACTATGTGTTCTGAATGATTACGGGCTTTATTATACACTTTTGTATTACTTTTGGGACTAACCTATTAACCAGAGGCCCAGCCCATATTGTTGTTTTATTGCCTGTTTCAGTATTTCAAAGAAAAGGAATATCAAACGGAGTCCAAACGGAATGAAACCTTCGGCAGCATGATTTTTTGGAAGAATATGATCCTGGAGACTTGGAGTTCACGTCAGAAGATCCTCGAGGCAGCCACGAGATAGGAGGGCGCCCCCTGTAGGGCGCGCCCCCTGTCTTGTGGGCCCCTCGAGGACCTCCCGACCGACCTCTCTCGCCTATATAAGCCTATGTACCCTAAAAACATCGAATATCAAGATAGATCAGGAGTTCCGCCGCCGCAAGCCTCTGTAGCCACCAAAAACCTCTCGGGAGTCCATTCCGGCACCCTGCCGGAGGGGGAACCCATCACCGGTGTCCATCTTCATCATCTCGGCGCTATCCATGACGAGGAGGGAGTAGTTCACCCTCGGGGCTGAGGGTATGTACCAGTAGCTATGTGTTTGATCTCTCTCTCTCTCTCTCTCTCTCTCTCTCTCTCTCTCTCTCTCGTGTTCTCTCGATGGCACGATCTTGATGTATTGCGAGCTTTGCTATTATAGTTGGATCTTATGATGTTTCTCCCCCTCTAATCTCTTGTGATGAATTGAGTTTCCCTCTTGAAGTTATCTTATCGGATTGAGTCTTTATTTGAGAACACTTGATGTATGTCTTGCCGTGTTTATCTGTGGTGACAATGGGATATCACGTGCCACTTGATGTATGTTTTGGTGACCAACTTGCGGGTTCCGCCCTGAACCTATGCATAGGGGTTGGCACACGTTTTCTTGACTCTCCGATAGAAACTTTGGGGCACTCTTTGAAGTACTTTGTGTTGGTTGGATGAATCTGAGATTGTGTGATGCATATCGTATAATCATGCCCACGGATACTTGAGGTGACAATGGAGTATCTAGGTGACATTAGGGTTTTGGTTGATTTGTGTCTTAAGGTGTTATTCTAGTACGAACTCTTGAATAGATCGATCCAAAAGAATAACTTTGAGGTGGTTTCGTACCCTACCATAATCTCTTCGTTTGTTCTCCGCTATTAGTGGCTTTGGAGTGACTCTTTGTTGCATGTTGAGGGATTGTTATATGATCTATCTATGTTATTATTGTTGAGAGAACTTGCACTAGTGAAAGTATGAACCCTAGGCCTTGTTTCCTATCATTGCAATACCGTTTACGTTCACTTTTACCATTAGTTACCTTGCTGTTTTTATTATTTCAGATTACAAATACCCATATCTACTATCCATATTGCACTTGTATCACCATCTCTTCGCCGAACTAGTGCACCTATACAATCTACCATTGTATTGGGTGTGTTGGGGACACAAGAGACTCTTTGTTATTTGGTTGCAGGGTTGTTTGAGAGAGACCATCTTCATCCTACGCCTCCCACGGATTGATAAACCTTAGGTCATCCACTTGAGGGAAATTTGCTACTGTCCTACAAACCTGTGCACTTGCAGGCCCAACAATGTCTACAAGAAGAAGGTTGTGTAGTAGACATCAATTGCATATGATGTTTATCTTTTATGCATCTTATTTTGCTTTGATTGACGATAGCATTATAAGATGATCTCTCACCAAATTTCAAGGTATAAGTGTTCTCCTTGAGTATGCACTGTTGCCAAAGTTCGTCGTGCGGAGACACCACGTGATGATCGGGTGTGATAAGCTCAACGTTCACATACAACGGGTGCAAGCTAGTTTTGCACACGCAGAAATACTCGGGTTAAACTTGACGAGCCTAGCATATGCAGATATGGCCTCGGAACACTGAGACCGAAAGGTCGAGCGTGAATCATATAGTAGATATGATCAACATAGTGATGTTCACCATTGAAAACTACTCCATCTCACGTGATGATTGGTTTTGGTTTAGTTGATTTGGATCACGTGATCACTTAGATGATTAGAGGGATGTCTATCTAAGTGGGAGTTCTTAAGTAATATGATTAACTGAACTTAAATTTATCATGAACTTAGTACCTGATAGTATTTTGCTTGTCTATGTTGTTGTAGATAGATGGCCCGTGCTGTTGTTCCGTTGAATTTTAATGCGTTCCTTGAGAAAGCTAGGTTGAAAGATGATGGTGGCAATTACACGGACTGGGTCCGTAACTTGAGGATTATCCTCATTGCTGCATAGAAGAATTACGTCCTAGAAGCACCGCTAGATGTACCACCCGCGCCGGCAACTGTAGACATTGTGAATGCCTGGCAGTCGCGTGTTGATGACTACTCGATAGTTCAATGTGCCATGCTTTACGGCTTAGAACCGGGACTTCAACGACGTTTTGAATGTCATGGAGCACATGAGATGTTCCAGGAGTTGAAGTTAATAGTTCAAGCAAATGCCCGGATTGAGAGATATGAAGTCTCCAGTAAGTTCTATAGTTGCAAGATGGAGGAGAATAGTTCTGTCAGTGAACATATACTCAAAATGTCTGGGTATAATAATCACTTGATTGAACTGGGAGTTAATCTTCCTGATGATAGTGTCATTGACAGAATTCTTCAATCACTACCACCAAGCTACAAGAGCTTCGTGATGAACTATAATATGCAAGGGATGGACAAGACAAATCCCGAGCTCTTCGCAATGCTAAAGGCTGCAGAGGTAGAAATCAAGAAGGAGCATCAAGTGTTGATGGTCAATAAGACCACTAGTTTCAAGAAAAAGGGTAAAGGAAAGAAGAAGGGGAACTTCAAGAAGAACAGCAAACAAGTTGCTACTCAAGAGAAGAAACCTAAAACTGGACCTAAGCCTGAGACTGAGTGCTTCTACTGCAAAGGGACTGGTCACTGGAAGCGGAACTCCCCCAAGTATTTGGCGGATAAGAAGGATGGCAAGGTGAACAAAGGTATATGTGTTATACATGTTATTGATGTGTACCTTACAAAAGCTCGCAGTAGCACCTGTGTATTTGATATTGGTTCTGTTGCAAATATTTGCAACTCGAAAAGGGACTACGGATTGAGCGAAGATTAGCTAAGGACGAGGTGACGATGCGCGTGGGAAATGGTTCCAAAGTCGATGTGATCGCCGTCGGCACGCTACCTCTACATCTACCTTCGGGATTAGTTTTAGACCTGAATAATTGTTATTTGGTGCCAGCATTAAGCATGAACATTATACCTGGATCTTGTTTGATGCGAGACGGTTATTCATTTAAATCTGGAAATAATGGTTGTTCTATTTATATGAGTAATATCTTTTATGGTCATGCACCCTTAAAGAGTGGTCTATTTATCTTGAATCTCGATAGTAGTGATACACATATTCATAATGTTGAAACCAAAAGATGCAGAGTTGATAATGATAATGCAACTTATTTGTGGCACTGCCGTTTAGGTCATATTGGTGTAAAGCGCATGAAGAAACTCCATACTGATGGACTTATGGAATCACTTGATTATGAATCACTTGGTACTTGCGAACCATGCCTTATGGGCAAGATGACTAAAACGCCATTCTCCGGAACAATGGAGCGAGCAACATATTTGTTGGAAATCATACATACTGATGTATGTGGTCCAATGAATATTGAGGCTCGTGGCGGGAATCGTTATTTCCTCACCTTCACAGATGATTTAAGCAAATACGGGTATATCTACTTAATGAAACATAAGTCTGAAACATTTGAAAAGTTCAAAGAATTTCAGAGTGAAGTTGAAAATCGTCGTAACAAGAAAATAAAGTTTCTACGATCTGATTGTGGAAGAGAATATTTGAGTTACGAGTTTGGTCTACATTTGAAACAATGCGGAATAGTTTCGCAACTCACGCCACCCAGAACACCACAATGTAATGGTGTGTCCGAACATCATAATCGTACTTTATTAGATATGGTGTGATCTATGATGTCTCTTACTGATTTACTGTTATCATTTTGGGGTTATGCTTTAGAGACGGCTGCATTCACATTAAATAGGGCACCATCGAAATCAGTTGAGATGACGCCTTATAAACTATTGTTTGGCAAGAAACCAAAGTTGTCGTTTCTTAAAGTTTGGGGCTGCGATGCGCTACGCCTTGAGCTTGTGTTGGTTTTCCTTGAAGAGGAAAGGGTGATGCAGCAATAGTAGCGTAAGTATTTCCCTCAGTTTTTGAGAACCAAGGTATCAATCCAGTAGGAGGCTCCTCAAAAGTCCCACGCACCCACACAAACAAACAAAGAACTCGAAACCAACACAATAAAGGGGTTGTCAATCCCTTCACGGCCACTTGCGAAAGAGAAATCTCATAGAGATAGTATGCTAAGATAAATATATTTTTGGTATTTTATAATATAGATTGGAAAAGTAAAGATGCAAATAAAAGTAGATTGAAAGCTTATATGATAAAAGATAGACCCGGGGGCCATAGGTTTCACTAGTAGCTTCTCTCAAGATAGCATAAGTATTACAGTGGGTGAACAAATTACTGTCGAGCAATTGATAGAAAAGCGAATAATTATGAGATTATCTAGGCATGATCATGTATATAGGCATCACGTCCGCGAGAAGTATACCGACTCCTGCCTGCATCTACTACTATTACTCCACACATCGACCGCTATCCAGCATGCATCTAGAGTATTAAGTTCATAAGAACAGAGTAACGCATTAAGAAAGATGACATGATGTAGAGGGATAAACTCATGCAATATGATATAAACCCCATCTTTTTATCCTCGATGGCAACAATACAATACTTGCCTTGCTGCCCCTGCTGTCACTGGGAAAGAACACCGCAAGATTGAACCCAAAGCTAAGCACTTCTCCCATTGCAAGAAAGATCAATCTAGTAGGCCTAACCAAACTGATAGTTCGAAGAGACTTGCAAAGATAACATAATCACACATAAAAGAATTCAGAGGAGATTCAAATATTTCTCATAGATAAACTTGATCATAAACCCACAATTCATCGGATCTCGACAAACACACCGCAAAAAGTGTTATATTGAATAGATCTCCAAGAAGATCGAGGAGAACATGGTATTGAGATCCAAAAAGAGAGAAGAAGCCATCTAGCTAATAACTATGGACCCGAAGGTCTGTGTTAAACTACTCACAACTCATCGGAGGGGCTATGGTGTTGATGTAGAAGCCCTCCATGGTCGATTCCCCCTTCGGCGGAGCGCCGGCGAAGGATCCAAGATGGGATCTCGCGGATACAGAAGGTTACGGCGGTGTAATTAGGTTTTCATTGGCTCCCCTGATGTTCTTGGGGTATGTGGGTATATATAGGAGGAAAAAGTAGGTCAGTGGCTGCCCGAGGGGCCCACGAGATAGGGGGTGCGCCCTGTAGGGGTGGGCGCGCCCTCCACCCTTGTGGCCGCCTCGGCTGCTTCTTGACTTGCACTCCAAGTCCTCTGGATCACGTTCGTTCCAAAAATCACGCTCCCGAAGGTTTCATTCCATTTGGACTCCGTTTGATATTCCTTTTCTTCGAAATTTTGAAATAGTCAAAAAACAGCAACACGGGCTGGGCCTCCGGTTAGTAGGTTAGTCCCAAAAATGATATAAATGTGTAAAGTAAAGCCCATAAACATCCACAACGGGTAATATAATAGCATGGAACAATAAAAAATTATAGATACGTTGGAGATGTATCAAGCATCCCCAAGCTTAATTCCTGCTCGTCCTCGAGTAGGTAAATGATAAAAACGGAATTTTTGATGTGGAATGCTACCTAGCATAATTCTCAATGTAATTTTCTTTATTGTGGCATGAATTTTCACATCCAAATGATTCAAAATAAAAGTTCATATTGATATAAGAAATAGTAATACTTCAAGCATACTAATCAAAGCAATAATGTCTTCTCAAAATAACATGGCTAAAGAAAGTTCATCCCTACAAAAATCATATAGTTAGGCTATGCTTCATTTTCGTCACACAAAAATGCTCCCAAATTATACACCCCCGATGACAAGCCAAGCAATTGTTTCGTACTTAAATAATCTAAAACTTTTTAAACTTTCACACAGTACGTGAGCGTGAGCCATGGATATATCACTATGGGTGGAATAGAATATGATGATGGGGATTGTGTGGAGAAGACAAAAAAAGGAGAAAGTCTCACATTGACGAGGATAATCAACGGGCTATGGAGATGCCCATCAATTGATGTCAACATGAGGAGTATGGATTGCCATGCAACAGATGCACTAGAGCTATAAATGTATGAAAGCTCAACAAAAGAAAACTAATGGGCGTGCATCCAACTTGCTTGCTCATGAAGACCTAGGGCATTATGAGGAAGCCCATTGTAGGAATATACAAGCCAAGTTCTATAATGAAAAAATCCCACTAGTATATGAAAGTGACAACATATGAGACTCTCTATATGAAGAACATGGTGCTACTTTGAAGCACAAGTGTGGAAAAGGGATAGTAACATTGCCCCCTTTTTATTTTTTTTCTTTTTTTCTTTTTTTGGGCCTTTCTTTTTTTGGCCTTTCTTCTTTTTTTTCTTTTTTTCTTTTGGCCTTTCTTTTTTTCTTTTTGGCCTTCCCTTTTTTGGGGACAATGCTCTAATAATGATGATCATCACACTTTTATGGATTTACAACTCATGAATTACAACTCAAAAATAGAACAAGATATGACTCAATATGAATGCCTTCGGCGGTGTACCGGGATGGGCAATGAATCAAGAGTGACATGTATGAAAAATTATGCAAAGTGGCCTTGATACATCTCCAATGTATCTACTTTTCCAAACACTTTTGCCCTTGTTTTGGACTCTAACTTGCATGATTTGAATGAAACTAACCCGGACTGACGCTGTTTTCAGCAGAACTGCCATGATGTTCTTTTATGTGTAGAAAATAAAAGTTCTCAGAAAGTCCTGAAAATCCACGGAGGTACTTTTTGGAATTAATAAGAATTTCCGGGCGAAAGAAACACACCAGGGGGCCCAGGGACTGTCCACGAGACAGGGGGGCCCTGGACCTTCACCGACCTCAACTCCAACTCCATATATTCACGTTCAGGGAGAAAAACTCAGAGAGAAAGTTTCATCGCGTTTTACGACATGGAGCCGCCACCAAGCCCTAATCTCTCTCGGGAGGGCTGATCTGGAGTCCGTTCGGGGCTCCGGAGAGGGGGATTCGTCGCCATCGTCATCATCAACCATCCTCCATCACCAATTTCATGATGCTCACTGCCGTCCGTGAGTAATTCCATCGTAGGCTTGCTGGACGGTGATGGGTTGGATGAGATTTACCATGTAATCAAGTTAGTTTTGTTAGGGTTTGATCCCTAGTATCCACTATGTTCTGAGATTGATGTTGCTATGACTTTGCTATGCTTAATGCTTGTCACTAGGGCCCGAGTGCCATGATTTTAGATCTGAACCTATTATGTTTTCATGAATATATGTGTGTTCTTGATCCTATCTTGCAAGTCTATAGTCACCTATTATGTGTTATGATCCGACAACCCCGAAGTGACAATAATCGGGATACTTCTCAGTGATGACCATAGTTTGAGGAGTTCATGTATTCACTATGTGCTAATGCTTTGTTCCGGTTCTCTATTAAAAGGAGGCCTTAATATCCCTTAGTTTCCGCTAGGACCCCGCTGCCACGGGAGGGTAGGACAAAAAATGTCATGCAAGTTCTTTTCCATAAGCACGTATGACTATTTACGGAATACATGCATACATTATATTGATGAATTGGAGCTAGTTCTGTGTCACCCTATGTTATAACTATTGCATGAGGAATTGCATCCGGCATAATTATCCATCACTGATCCATTGCCTACGAGCTTTTCACATACTGTTCTTCGCTTATTTACTTTTCCGTTGCTACTGTTACAACTACTACAAAAACCCAAAAACATTTATCTTTACTTTTGCCACCGTTACCATTATTATCATACCACTTTTGCTACTAAATACTTTGCTGCAAATACTAAGTTATCCAGGTGTGGTTGAATTGACAACTCAACTGCTAATACTCAAGAATATTCTTTGGCTCCCCATGTGTCGAATCAATCAATTTGGGTTGAATACTATACCCTCGAAAGCTGTTGCGATCCCCTACACTTGTGGGTTATCAAGACTAATTTCTGGCGCCGTTGCCGGGGAGCATAGCTCTATTCTTTGAGTCACTTGGGATTTATATCTGTTGATCACTATGAAGAACTTGAAAGACGCTAAAACCAAGATTTTGCCCTCAACTACGAGGGGAGGTAAGGAACTGCCATCTAGCTCTGCACTAGATTCTCCTTCCGTTATTAGTAGGCTTGCGACACCTAAACCTGCTACTGCTATGAATTCTGATATGTCGCATGTTATTGACGATGCCACTTCTGCTATGCATGATGAAACTACTTCTGTGCTTGATACTACTTTGCCATTAGGTGAATTTCTTGATGAACAACTTGCTAGAGTTAGGGGGAATGAAATTACTGAAGAACCTATTATTGATGATAGTGATGATGAAGGTTCTCCCAATGATTATGTATTGCCTGTTGTTCCTAAGGGTTATGTTATGAATGAAGAAGCTGCTAGGGAAATCTTTGCTTGCAATGATAGATATGATCTTAAGAAATTATTAGCTAAATGGAAGCAGCAGTCTCTTAATGCTAGAATGAAACCTGACCCTGCTTTTGCTACTTCACCTATCTGTGTTACTGATAAGGATTATGAATTCTCTGTTGATCCTGGAATTATTACTTTAGTTGAATCTGATCCTTTTTATGGCCTTGAATCTGAACCTGTTGTGGCACATCTTACCAAGTTGAATTATATAGCTACCCTATTTACTAATGATGAGAAGTCTTGCTATTTTTATATCCTTAAGATATTTCCATTCTCATTAAAGGGTGATGCTAAGACTTGGTATAATTCTCTTGCTCCTGGTTGTGTGCGTAGTCCCCAGGATATGATTTATTACTTCTCTGCTGAATATTCCCCTGCTCATAAGAAACAAGCTGCCTTGCGGGAAATATATAATTTTGTGCAAATCAAAGAAGAGAGTCTCCCACAAGCTTTGGGAGGCTTCTCCGGTTACTTAATGCTTTGTCTGATCATCCTCTTAAGAAAAATGAAATACTTGATATCTTTTATAATGGACTAACCGATGCTTCCAAGGACTACTTGGATAGTTGTGCTGGTTGTGTTTTCAGGGAAAGAATAGTCGACGAAGCTGAAATATTATTGAATAATATGTTGAGTAATGAAAATAATTGGACTCTTCCTGAGCCAATTCTTGAGGCAATTCCTGAACCAGTTGAGCCAACTCCTGAGCCTATTCCTAAACCCACTCCGAAGAAGAGAGGTGTTTTATTTCTCAGTCCTGAAGATATGCAAGAGGCAAAGAAATCAATGAAAGAAAAAGGTATTAAAGTTAAAGATGTTAAGAATTTACCTCCTATTGAAGAAATACATGGTCTTAATATACCGCCTGTTGAAGAACCATATTGTCTTGATAACCCAACACAGGTAGTAAAGGTAAATTCTCTCTATAGATATGATAAAGTTGAAATCCCCTCTACTAAATCTCATAGCCCATGCTTAGATGAATTTGATGACTTTATGGCTAGACAAGAAATTTTTAATGCTTATGTTGGTAGAGAGTTAAAGAATAATGCTTTCGAGATAGGACGCGTAAGCGATAATCTGGCTAGAGTTAAAGATGAACTTCACCTTGTTAGCAAATATGCTTCTATGGTTGCTACTCAAGCTGAGCAAGTACTTAAAGCTCAGAATGATTTGCTTGATGAATTAAATAATAAAAATGACTTTGTTGTTAGAGTGGCTACTAGAACTGGTAGAATGACTCAGGAACCTTTGTATCCTGAAGGCCACCCTAAGAGAATCGAACAAGATTCTCAGAGAAATAATTTAGAGGAACCTAGTTCTTCTAAAAAGAAGAAAAAGAAAAACGACAGGACTTTGCATGCTTCTAGTGAACCTACTGTAGACACACCTGAGAATCCCAATGATATTTCTATTTCTGATGCTGAAACACAATCAGGTGATGAACATGAACCTAGTGATAACGTTAATGATAATGTTCATATTGATGCTCAACCTAGCAAAAACAATGATGTAGAGATTGAACCTGCTGTTGATCTTGATAACCCACAATCAAAGAATCAACGTTATGATAAGGGAGATTTCATTGCTAGGAAGCACGGTAAAGAAAGAGAACCATGGGTTCAGAAACCCATGCAGTTTCCTCCTAAACCATCCAAGTCGAAGGATGATGAGGATTTTGAGCGCTTTGCTGAAATGATTAGACCTATTTTCTTACGTATGCGCTTAACTGATATGCTGAAAGTAAATCCTTATGCTAAGTATATGAAGGATATCATTACAAATAAAAGAAAGATACCGGAAGCTGAAATTTCCACCATGCTTGCTAATTACAATTTTAAGGGTGGAATACCAAAGAAACTTGGAGATCCGGGTGTGCCAACTATACCATGCTCTATTAAAAGAAATTATGTTAGAACTGCTTTATGTGATCTTGGAGCCGGTGTTAGTGTTATGCCTCTCTCTTTATATCCTAGACTTGAATAGAATAAGTTGACACCTACTGAAATATCTTTGCAAATGGCTTATAAATCAACTGCTATACCTGTTGGTATTTGTGAGGATGTGCCTGTTGTGGTTGCAAATGTCACTATCTTAACGGACTTTGTTATTCTTGATATTCCTGAGGATAATAGTATGTCTGTTATCCTTGGTAGACCTTTTCTTAATACTGCAGGGGCTGTTAATTATTGCAACAAAGGCAATGTCACTTTTCATGTTAATGTTAATGAGCATACGGTACACTTTCCGAGGAAACAATCTCAAGTTCATAGCATCAATTCTATTGGACAAGTTCCCACTATTATTATTGGAGGTTTTGAATTTCCTCTCCCTACTGTCAAGAAAAAGTATGATATTCTTATTGTTGGGGATTTTCATATCCCCGTTGAGGTAACTTAGTGTTATTCGAAATTTCTCCGGTTCCGTGTTATTCGGAATGAGTTTGTTAACAAGACTTGATCAACCTTGTTAGTGGATTCATTTTTATGATCACGAGATGGATGAAACTAGAAGGCACAACCTTCTGTACCCTCTTTTTACTTTTTTTAGAATAAATAAAGCAAAAATAGTATTATCCGTCTGTTTTCTGAATTATCCGAGCATTAAAAAATAGTCCGAAAATAAAAGTGCTCCAAATGCCCTGCAAATTTAGTATGATTTTTTCTGGAATATTTGAGGATTTTAGGCGCTGAAATCACTGCAGGAGGGGCAAGCACCAGGCCATGAGAGAGGAGGGCGCCCCCCCCCCCTATAGGGCGCCCCCTGTCTCGTGGGCCCTTGGTGGCCCCCCTCCACTTATGCCAGCATCCACACACTTCATCTTCTACCCAAAAAAATCCCCATCGAGCTCAAGCACGAGTTCTAGCTCATTTTGCTGTGATTTTCGATCTTCTTGCTCATAGCTCCATTCACAAAACTGCTTTGGGAGATTATTGCTTGGTATGTGACTCCTCCATTGGTCCAATTAGTTTTTGTTCTAGTGCTTTATTCATTGCAAATTTGTGTTGCATAGGTGACCTTGTTCTTGAGCTTGCATGTTAAATTTTTGAGGTCCCAAGCAAGTCCAATGCATGATATAGGCTCTAGGCACTTGTAGGAGTAGTTGCTATCAATCTTGTTTAGTTTTATTCACTTTTATTTTCAAGTTACTAAAATTTCAGAAATTTTCAGAAAAAGAATTATGCTTAGAAGAATGTAACAAGGTGGTTCCTCGGCAAAGAAAGGGACAAGGATTGCTATACGTGGCAAGATGTTGAATTGCCGAGGGACGCAAATGTACGGGCTTGTGAGTGGCCATCTGATGATTTTATGGTCGAAGCAGGCTTCAAGGAGGAATTTGACTCATATGTGCGTAATGCCGAGCTGGAGTACTTCTTACAAGATAAGTGTCCTTAGTACTATCAATTGACCGACTCCTTTGTGCGGAGGTTCCAATATAACTGTACTCGTAATTCTCCTAGTGTCATGTTTGATATTTATGATACATCTTATACCATGGATTTAGAGGATTTCACAACGGCTGCATTCACGTTAAATAGGGCACCATCAAAATCCGTTGAGACGACTGATATGTCTCCAACGTATCTACTTTTCCAAACACTTTTGCCCTTGTTTTGGACTCTAACTTGCATGATTTGAATGAAACTAACCCGGATTGACGCTGTTTTCAGCAAAACTGCCATGATGTTGTTTTATGTGTAGAAAAGAAAAGTTCTCGGAATGTCCTGAAAATCCATGGAGGCACTTTTTGGAATTAATAAGAATTTCTAGGCGAAAGAAATACACCAGGGGGCCCAGGGCCTGTCCACGAGATAGGGGGGCGCCCCCCTTGTAGGGCGCGCCCCCTATCTCATGGGCCCCCTAGACCTCCACCGACCTCAACTCCAACTCCATATATTCACGTTCGGGGAGAAAAAATCAGAGAGAAAGTTTCATCATGTTTTACGACACGGAGCCGCCGCCAAGCCCTAATCTCTCTCGGGAGGGCTGATCTGGAGTCCGTTCGGGGCTCCGGAGAGGGGGATTCATCGCCGTCGTCATCATCAAGCATCCTCCATCACCAATTTCATGATGCTCACCGCCGTGCGTGAGTAATTTCATCGTAGGCTTGCTGGACAGTGATGGATTGGATGAGATTTACCATGTAATCAAGTTAGTTTTGTTAGGGTTTGATCCCTACTATCCACTATGTTCTAAAATTGATGTTGTTATGACTTTGCTATGCTTAATGCTTGTCACTAGGGCCCGAGTGCCATGATTTCAGATCTGAACCTATTATGTTTTCATGAATATGTGTGTGTTCTTGATCCTATCTTGCAAGTCTATAGTCACCTATTATGTGTTATGATCCGACAACCCTGAAGTGACAATAATCGGGATACTTCTCGGTGATGACCGCAGTTTGAGGAGTTCATGTATTCACTATGTGCTAATGCTTTATTTCGTTTCTCTATTAAAAGGAGGCCTTAATATCCCTTAGTTTCCGCTAGGACCCCGCTGCCACGGGAGGGTAGGACAAAAGATGTCATGCAAGTTCTTTTCCATAAGCACGTATGACTATTTACGGAATACATGCCTACATTATATTGATGAATTGGAGCTAGTTCTGTGTCACCCAATGTTATAACTATTGCATGAGGAATCGCATCCGGCATAATTATCCATCACTGATCCATTGCCTATGAGCTTTCCACTTATTGTTCTTCGCTTGTTTACTTTTCCGTTGCTACTGTTACAACTACTACAAAAACCCAAAAACATTTATCTTTACTTTTACCACTGTTACCATTATTATCATACCACTTTTGCTACTAAATACTTTTCTGCAGATACTAAGTTATCCAGGTGTGGTTGAATTGACAACTCAACTACTAATACTCAAGAATATTCTTTGACTCCCGTTGTGTCGAATCAATAAATTAGGGTTGAATACTGAGGGAGTCCTGGACTAGGGGGTGTCCGGATAGCCGGACTATCATCATCGGCCGGACTCCAAGACTATGAAGATACAAGATTGAAGACTTCGTCCCGTGTCCGGATGGGACTTTCCTTGGCGTGGAAGGCAAGCTTGGCGATACGGATATGTAGATCTCCTATCATTGTAACCGACTCTGTGTAACCCTAGCCCTCTCCGGTGTCTATATAAACCGGAGGGTTTTAGTCCGTAGGACAAGATAACCATTACAACAATCATACCATAGGCTAGCTTCTAGGGTTTAGCCTCCTTGATCTCGTGGTAGATCCACTCTTGTACTACCCATATCATCAATATCAGTCAAGCAGGAGTAGGGTTTTACCTCCATCGAGAGGGCCCGAACCTGGGTAAAAACATCGTGTCCCTTGTCTCCTGTTACCATCCGCCTAGACGCACAGTTCGGGACCCCCTACCCGAGATCCGCTGGTTTTGACACCGACATTGGTGCTTTCATTGAGAGTTCCTCTGTGTCGTCACCGATAGGCTTGATGGCTTCTTCAATCAACAATGACGCAGTCCAGGGTGAGACTTTTCTCCCCGGACAGATCTTCGTATTCGGCGGCTTCGCACTGCGGGCCAATTCACTTGGCCATCTGGAGCAGATCGAAAGCTACGCCCCTGGCCAGTAGGTCAGATTTGGAAGCCTAGACTTCACGGCTGACATCCGCGGGGACTTGATCTTCGATGGATTCGAGCCACAGCCGAGCGTGCCGCACTGTCACGATGGACATGATCTAACTCTGCCGTCGGACAGTACCTTGAGGGCCGCACACGAATTCGCTCCGACCCATAATCCGAAGCCGACTACGCAGATCAAGGACAGGTGGCTGGACACCGCCTCGGGAGCTGCAACTTCCACGGCGATGGAGCCGAACACTGACCTTGTCCCTTATAAAGCTCGTGATTCCGAGGTGCCGGACTCCCTGCCGGACTCCGAGCCTCCTACGCCCCTGCCAATCGAATCCGATTGGGCGCCGATCATGGAGTTCACTGCCACGGACATCTTTCAGCACTCACCCTTTGGCGACATCCTAAATTCGCTAAAACATCTCTCGCTATCAGGAGAGCCCTGGCCGGATTGCGGCCAGGACGGTTGGGATGCGGACGACGAAGAAATTCAACGCCCACCCACCACCCACTTTGTAGCCACTGTCGACAATTTAACCGACATGCTAGACTACGACTCCGACGACATCGACGGTATGGACGACGATGCTGGAGACGACCAAGAACCAGCGCCTACGGGGCACTGGAAGAAAACTTCAACCCATGATGTATATATGGTGGACACCCCAAAAGGAAGCGACAACGAGGAACACCGGGAAGCGGCAAAGGATAATTCCGCCGAAAAACAGCCAAAACGGCAACGTAAGCGCCGCCCTAAGTCCCGCCTCGACAACAACAGCACTCCTAAGGACCCAGCAATAGAGCAGGGCAAACCAGTGGGCGTCGAACACGCAACCAAGCAACCATTCGAACAGGATGAATCAGATAATCAATCTATGCCCGGCAAAAACAACAGTCCAGACGATCTCACACCGGACACACCACCGGAGCATAAGAACCTTCACAAAAGACTTCTCGCCACTGCAAGAAGTCTGAAGAAGGAAAAATGGAAGCTCAAAACAGTAGAAGATACACTCAGAATGAGGTGGAGCAAGGTACTCAAGACCACGGACAAATATGGCAATGGCCACCAAACAAAGAGCTACCCAAAGCGCAAGCTGTTGCCAGAATTCGACGAGGAGGCCATAGAGCCCCCACAGTCAAAAAGCAAAGAGGCCGCCTGGCCGGATAGACGACCAGATGACAGGCCGAAAACGACAAGAGGCACCGCACACAAGCTGACTCATGATCCTCGGAAAACAGACGGCCCGGTCAGGTCCATTTATGGGCCAAAAAAGAGGGCCCCAAGAAGCAACACAGCACGACAAGTGTTCGAAGACAACGGCACACCCAAATACAGGGGCGCCACACACCCACTATGTTTCACCGATGAGGTGCTGGATCATGAATTTCCAGCAGGGTTCAAACCCGTAAACATAGAGGCATACGACGGAACAACAGACCCTGGAGTCTGGATCGAGGATTACATCCTCCACATACACATGGCTAGAGGAGATGATCTCCACGCCATAAAATATCTACCCCTCAAGCTCAAAGGGCCAGCTCGACACTGGCTCAAAAGCCTCCCAGACAATACTATTGGAAGTTGGGAAGAGCTCGAGGACGCGTTTAGAGCAAATTTTCAAGGGACTTATGTCCGCCCTCCGAATGCAGACGATTTAAGTCACATAACTCAATAGCCCGGAGAGTCAGCGCGCAAATTCTGGAATAGGTTCCTTACCAAAAAGAACCAAATAGTCGACTGTCCGGACGCCGAAGCCTTAGCAGCTTTTAAACACAACGTCCGAGACGAATGGCTCGCCAGACACCTCGGCCAAGAGAAGCCGAGAACAATGGCCGCACTAACAAGCCTCATGACCCTCTTTTGCGCAGGGGAGGACAGCTGGCTAGCAAGATGCAGCACCAGCGACCCGAGTACATCCGAGATCAGAGATGGAAACGGAAAATCACGGCACAGAAAGGACTAGCGCCGAAATAAAGAAAAAAGCCCAAAGAACACGGCGGTCAACGCCGGATTCAAAGCTCGCGGCCAAACAATTAAACACTGCCTCTTAAGGACAGCAGTGATGAGCTATCCAACTTAAACAGAATTTTGGATCGGATATGTCAAATCCACAGTACCTCCGGAAGGCCTGCAAACCACACCCACCGAGATTGTTGGGTTTTCAAACAGTCCGTCCGGCTCAACGCCGAACACAAGGGGCTCGACGCGTCAAGCTAGAATGATGACGAACCCCACCAGTAGAGCGCTGGAAAACAAAAGACTTTCCCACAAGAAGTCAAAACAGTAAACTCACTTCATGTGATAGTACGGAAAAACAATGCGGCACCCGCTAAAATAGGTGCCGCACGGCCCACCCCAGCGGAACCTCGAGGTTGGATGTCAAAACCAATCACTTTCGACCACCTAGATTATTCCAGAGGTATTCGAAATGCAGGATGGACTGCTCTGATATTGGATCCTATAATCAACGGACTACAATTCACACAAGTCCTGATGGACGGCGGCAGCGATTTAAACCTGCTATATCCGGACACAATCCACAAGTTGGGGATAGACCTCACTAAAATTCGATATAGCCGCACTTCCTTCAAAGGAGTGACACCAGGCCCTTACGCCAAGTGCACGGGCTCCTTACTACTAGAAGTTGTGTTCAGGTCACCCGACAACTTTCGACGTGAAAGACTAATCTTCCATGTCGCCCATTCAAAAGTAGCTATCAAGCACTATTGGGACGTGAAGCTTTTGTCCGCTTCAACGCAATACCACATTACGCGTCCCTTACACTTAAAATGCCCGGTCCACGTGGCATCATTTCATTGAAAGGTCGTTCAAAGACCCCGGACACGGCTAGACGAGTCCGGCATAAATAAGCTAGGGGCTCCCTAGCCGCACACCCCTTCACAAGGGGCTGTGCGTATAAGCAATAAGGCGCTAATATAGGCTCAGCTTTATTCATTCATTAATATTTCAATTTTTTATGCACTTTTCGCACGATTTCCTTTCAAACTAAGTTCCTCTCTTTTTACAGACGAACAACGTGCACACCCGTCCAGGATACGGCACAACGGAGACACAGGCGCAGACGTGCTGTAGGGACCCGGTGCAAAGGATTCTTTTCAGATTAAGACCCTGCGTAAACCTTTTTTACTGTCTCTTGTTGCTATAATCCCCTGGTTTCTCATTATAACCAGAGAGGAGACTGACGTTTTGGCATCGGCCGCGTCAGAGGACCTTGCCTGTACCTGGACACTAGGGGCTCAGGGCATTGTTCTGCCCATTATTATAAAGACCGAACACCTTAGGGAGAGTTCGGCGTCTTGAGTTAGGCCTTATATGCATCAGCTCCGAATCATGTCTTTGGTCAAATGTTGGGTTTGCCCGGCTCCTGTGTTTTGCTGCCTTACGTTCCGTATCATCGGCTAACGTGGCACCAGGAGAACTACTGCGATTGTGCCCCAGTTCGGCTGGGCGAGCACCTAAGTAGAGAAAGCCGAAAACTGACTGTCATGATACAGCGAGAGACTGGTCAACCACTCGATCGACTACTGGAATGTTTAGAATTGCTCCGCTTTGATGAAGGGCCGCTTCCTGGTCAGGCACATACGCGCCCCGAATTCGGAGAGCACGGTGCCACTAGGGGCTATATCGTAGCCCCACCCTCGAACTCCTATGGCTAAGTGAAAGTGATAAAGCATTATAGTCCGGTTGCCTCGTTTGCTACGCTACCACCTCCTTCACAGGACCGAGACGTCGGATTAAGCGTGAAAATGCGCTATTTTTTGCGAACACCCCCGCACCTTGTGCGTGGGGGCTGAAGCCGACGACTGCATCTTTCAGGTTATACACACGTATACATAAAACAGCCGCACAGGAGATATTTCACTACTTGGACGCACAAGTATAAAAAGCGCTTACATCATAAACATCGTTTTACAAACATAAACATTCATTTGAACGTGACATTTTTTGAGCACTGCGACTCTATTACACGAGCACCACGCAGAACTTCCCCAAAATAGTGCTCGGCGGGTAACTTGCTCTCGTCCGAACCCTGGGTCGCAACAGCGGTGGCATCCATCTCTGTCCAATGTGTCTTCACACGGGCGAGGGCCATCCGTGCACCCTCTATGCAGGCCGACCGCTTCATTGCCTTGATATGCGGCACCGCCCCAAGAAATTGCTGCAATAAGCCAAAATAGCTCTTCGGCTTGGGCCTATCCGGCCAGACATGGGTCACGATATCCGTCATGGCCAGTCCGGACAACCTATTCAGCTCAGCCCACTCGGCCAACCGATCGGTTAGCGGAAGTGAACGATCCGGACTATGGAATTGAGACCAAAACAGCTCTTCCGTCTTGTGATCCTTCTGACTTCGGAAGTGCACAACGGCATCCGCCGCTCTTGCCGCTAAGTCCATATAAGGATCCTCCGGACCCCACAGCTGGCCAAGCTGAGCATACTTTGGGTCCGTAAACCTTCGGCGCAGCAGAAAAGGCTTGCCAGCCACAATGTCTCCGGCTTGGCGCAGCTCCTCCTTTATAGCCCGCATTGCAGAATGGGCATCCTTGGCTTCGGCGATGGCCTTCCCCAGGTCTTCTCGCTCCGCTAGGCGCTCTTTTTCAAGAACATCATTGCGGTCTGTAGCATCTTTTAACTTCACGGCCATTTCGGCCATCTCTTCCCTGCTTTGGCAGTGTGCAGCCCTTTCGGCTTCTAACTCCTCGGCCGCCCTCGAGGCAGCCGCATCACTCCTTCTGGACTGCTCCTTGGCTTGAGAAAGTTCTGCCCGAAGGCTCTCCATAGCAGCGGCACCATCTGCATTTCGCACACATGTTGTAAGGAGTGGGCTTCGGCTCCCTTACTAGGTGACCGCAAATAAACACTTACCTTGCGACTCTTCAAGTCGCCTATTGGCGATGTCCGCATCCGCAACGTCGAGTTGCCATTTTAGTTCAGCAACTCCATCAGTCCGGCTGGCCCCAGGACGATCCACCACCTACATAGGAATGGCGAAAACTAAAAAACCTGCGATTTTGATCCTCGGCACGCTGTCGTTTTCGACAACCTACCGAGTCTCAGGGGCTACTATCTATACAGGGCGCACTTTATGTGTAAAACTGTCAAAAGGTGTGTCATTTTTACGTACCTCAAACCCCGCCAGCAAACTTCTGACGGCATTACGCAATCCGCCTTCGGCGGACGAAATCCTTCCAATCACCATACTCATCAATGCATGGTGATCTTTTGAGATAGACGCCCTCTCAAGTAGATCCTTCAGCTCCCCCGGCCGAACACTAGTCGGCACCGAACTCTTCGGCTTTGCCGGGCTCGGGGATACCCTCCATGATGACACTTCAGGCTCGTCCGCCCTATCCAACAGCGCAGCGGACGGAGGCGTCTCGCTCTCCACCATCTCCGGACGAAGGTCCCCCGAAGACGAGCTCATCTGTGAAGGATGGAGATCCGAACTACAAGGTAAAAACTTGGGTTATCCTCAGAAGCACAAATAGGGATGTCCCTTATTACAAAACTCCCTTTTTTCTACTTGCGGCTCGCTAGAGGGCTGATTCTTTAGGGGAGACTGTGCGGTCGGGGCCTCCCCGGACGCAGGACCCTCTGGTGAAGATTTCTTCCCCCGCTTAGGGGCTTTGGCCTCCGGGTCTTCAGAGGCGGTCCTCTTCTCCCCTTGGAGGGAGGGATTCTCGATCCCCCCTCTTTCAAGAACCTCCTTTGATGAGGCGGTAGCTCCTCTATTTTCCCCTTCGCCTTCTTCTGAAGGTGCAACCTCCAGGATCCTGACCAGCACGGGATCCGGCGCGGTCTCTGGGAGGGGGGCCGGACACCGTATCAGCTTTGCTTGCGCTATCCACTCCTGTTAAAGGACAATGGGTTAAAGGGCGAATTGTAAAAAGGCTAACAAACGGTGCGTCCGAATACAGAGCTACTTACTTGAGTATCCGGGCGATTGCAGCTTAGGCCGGCGTCCTCGGTCAATTCTGGACACACCTCCCGTGATCCGAAGAACAGTTTGTACATCTCCACGGGTGTCGTACCCATGAAGTGTTGGAGAATCCGTGGTCCCTCCGGATTAAATTCCCATAGCCGGAGAGGACGGCGTTTGCAGGGCAGGAGACGCCTAATCAGCATGACCTGCATCACCATGACCAGATCGATCTCCCTCGCTTGGAGGTCTCGAATCCGGCCCTGCAATAGGGGCACGTCCTTTGACGGCACCTAGTTGAGCCCTTGGTTGACCCACGACATCAATCGTCATGGAGGTCCCGAGCGGAATACGGGCGGCGCCTTCTGCCTGCTGCCCCTGGGAGCGGTAATATAAAGCCACTCCTGTTGCCACAAGACGAGCTCCTCTTGGAAGGAGCCCTCGGTCCACGGAGCATCGGCCCTCCTGCTTACGGCCGCCCCGCCGCACTCTGCTTGACGCCCCTCGATCATCTTCGGCTCCATATTGAAGGTCTTCAGCCATAGGCCGAAGTGAGGGGTAATGCGGAGGAAGGCTTCGCAGACGATGATGAATGAAGAAATATGGAGGATGGACTCCGGAGCCAAGTCGTGGAATTCCAACCCATAATAAAACATGAGCCCTCTTACAAAAGGATCCGTTGGGAAGCCTAAGCCCTGGCGGAGGTGGGATACAAACACAACATACTCGCCGGGCTCGGGGGTGGGAATGACTTGCCCTTTGACGGGCAGCCTATGCGAAATCTTGTAGGTCAGGTACTTGGCCTCTCGCAGCTTTAGCACGTCCTCCTCCGTGACGGAGGAGGGCATCCACCGGCCCTGAAGGTCGGAGCCGGACATTGTTGAAGGTCCGAAGCGCTCGAATCTGGGGCTCTGGGTGTTGGAACTCGGGGCAAGGAGTAGATTCGATTGAAGGTTGAAGAGAAGAAACGAAGCCTTGGTCCCATTATAAAGATGGAGAATACCAAGAGCTGTCCCCGTGACCGTTCGGGACTCGCCTCCGATAGAGGAGGCGTGGCGACGGGAATGGTTGGGTTACCCATGTTCGTATTGATGGGAATCCCGGAATAAGGGGAACACGATCTCTGCTTCGACAAGACGTGCCAAGGAAACCGCTTCGCTAAACGCGCTGAGGTGGTATAATAAAAAACGATTCCAGTAAAGGCTTGGTAGTGGCATGACGTCATGCTACAAAATACATCAGCAGATTGTACTTGTGTACATATTATTCTCTCTACGGTGGTATGTGGAATTTATTTTGCAGAGCCGGACACTATCCTGGTGTTCACAATCTTCTATGAATTATTCGGAGGAGGAACCCGCCTTGCAATGCCGAACAATATGCGCGCCAGACTCATCGTCATTGAAGCCTGGTTCAGGGGCTACTGAGGGAGTCCTGGACTAGGGGGTGTCCGGATAGCCGGACTATCATCATCGGCCGGACTCCAAGACTATGAAGATACAAGATTGAAGACTTTGTCCCGTGTCCGGATGGGACTTTCCTTGGCGTGGAAGGCAAGCTTGGCGATACGGATATGTAGATCTCCTACCATTGTAACCGACTCTGTGTAACCCTAGCCCTCTCCGGTGTCTATATAAACCGGAGGGTTTTAGTCCGTAGGACAAGATAACCATTACAACAATCATACATAGGCTAGCTTCTAGGGTTTAGCCTCCTTGATCTCGTGGTAGATCCACTCTTGTACTACCCATATCATCAATATCAATCAAGTAGGAGTAGGGTTTTACCTCCATCGAGAGGGCCCGAACCTGGGTAAAAACATCGTGTCCCTTGTCTCCTGTTACCATCCGCCTAGACACACAGTTTGGGACCCCCTACCCGAGATCCGCCGGTTTTGACACCGACAAATACTATACCCTCGAAAGCTGTGGCGATCCCCTACACTTGTGGGTTATCAACAATGCCTTATGAACTATGGTTTGGCAAGAAACCAAATTTGTCGTTTCTTAAAGTTTGGGGCTGTGATGCTTATGTGAAAAAGCTTCAACCTGATAAGCTCGAACCCGAATCGGAGAAATGCGTCTTCATAGGATACCCAAAGAAGACTATTGGGTACACCTTCTATCACATATCTGAGGGCAAAACATTTGTTGCTAAGAATGGATCCTTTCTAGAGAAGGAGTTTCTCTCGAAAGAAGTGACTGGGAGGAAAGTAGAACTTGATGAGGTAACTATACCTGCTGCCTTATTGGAAAGTAGTTCATCACAGAAACCGGTTCCCGTGACGTCTACACCGATTAGTGAGGAAGTTAATGATATTGATCATAAAACTTCAGATCAAGTTACTACTGAACCTCGTAGGTCAAGCAAAGTAAGATCCGCACCAGAGTGGTACGGTAATTCTATTCTGGAGGTCATGTTACTTGACCATGGCGAACCTATGAACTATGAGGAAGCGATGGTGAGCCCAGATTCCGCAAAATGGCTTGAGGCCATGAAATCTGAGATGGGATCCATGTATGAGAACAAAGTGTGGATTTGGTTGACTTGCCCGATGATCGGCAAGCCATCGAGAATAAATGGATCTTCAAGAAGAAGACTGACGCTGACGATAATGTTACTGTCTACAAAGCTCAACTTGTTGCGAAAGGTTTTCGACAAGTTCAAGGGGTTGACTACGATGAGACTTTCTCACCCGTAGTGATGCTTAAGTCTGTCCGAATCATGTTAGCAATTGCCACATTTAATGATTATGAAATTTGGCAAATGGATGTCAAAACTGCATTCCTGAATGGATTTCTGGAAGAAGAGTTGTATATGATGCATCCAGAAGGTTTTGTCGAACCGAAAGGCGCTAACAAAGTGTGCACGCTCCAGCGATCCATTTATGACTGGTGCAAGCCTCTCGGAGTTGGAATAAACGCTTTGATAGCATGAACAAAGCATATGGTTTTATACAGACTTTTGGAGAAGCCTATATTTACAAGAAAGTGAGTGGGAGCTCTGTAGCATTTCTAATACTATATGTGGATGACATATTGTTGATTGGAAATGATATAGAATTTCTGGATAGCATAATAGGATACTTAATAAGAGTTTTTCAATGAAAGACCTCGGTGAAGCTGCTTACATATTGGGCATCAAGATCTATAGAGATAGATCAAGACACTTAATTCGACTTTCACAAAGCACATACCTTGACAAAGTTTTGAAAAAGTTCAAAATGGATCAAGCAAAGAAAGGGGTTTTGCCTGTGTTACAAGGTGTGAAGTTGAGTCAGACTCAATGCCCGACCACTGCAGAAGATAGAGAGAAAATGAAAAATGTTCCCTATGCTTCAGCCATAGGCTCTATCATGTATGCAATGCTGTGTACCAGACCTGATGTGTGCCTTGCTATTAGTTTAGCAGGGAGGTACCAAAGTAATCCAGGAATTGATCACTGGACAACGGTCAAGAACATCCTGAAATACCTGAAAAGGACTAAGGATATGTTTCTCGTTTATGGAGGTGACAAAGAGCTCGTTGTAAATGGTTACATCGATGCAAGCTTTGACACTGATCTGGATGATTCTAAATCGCAAACCCGATACGTGTTTATATTGAATGGTAGAGCTATCAGTTGGTGCAATTCTAAACAAAGCATCATGGCGGGATCTACGTATGAAGCAGAGTACATAGCTGCTTCGGAAGCAGCAAATGAAGGAGTCTGGATGAAGGACTTCATATCTGATCTAGCTGTCATACCTAGTGCATCGGGTCCAATGAAAATGTTTTGTGACAATACTGGTGCAATTGCCTTGGCAAAGGAATCCAGATTTCACAAGAGAACCAAGCACACCAAGAGACACTTCAATTCCATCTGTGACCAAGTCCAGGTGGGAGACATGGAGATTAGCAAGATACATACAGATCTGAATGTTGCAGACCCGTTGACTAAGCCTCTCTCACGAGCAAAACATATCAACACCAAGACTCCATGGGTGTTAGAATCATTACTATGTAATCTAGATTATTGACTCTAGTGCAAGTGGGAGACTGAAGGAAATATGCCCTAGAGGCAATAATAAAGTTATTATTTATTTCCTTATTTCATGATAAATGTTTATTATTCATGCTAGAATTGTATTAACCGGAAACATAATACATGTGTGAATACATAGACAAATGAAGTGTCACTAGTATGCCTCTATTTGACTAGCTCGTTGATCAAAGATGGTTAAGGTTTCCTAACCATAGACATGAGTTGTCATTTGATAAACGGGATCACATCATTAGGAGAATGATGTGATTGACTTGACCCATTCTGTTAGCTTAGCACTTGATCATTTTAATTTACTGCCATTTCTTTCTTCATGACTTATACATGTTCCTATAACTATGAGATTATGCAACTCCCGATTACCAAAGGAACACTTTGTGTGCTACCAAACGTCACAACGTAACTGGGTGATTATAAAGGTGCTCTACAGGTGTTTCCGATAGTACTTGTTGAGTTGGCATAGATCGAGATTATGATTTGTCACTCCGATTATCGGAGAGGTATCTCTGGGCCCTCTCGGTAATGCACATCACTATAAGCCTTACAAGCAATGTGACTAATGAGTTAGTTGCGGGATGATGCATTACAGAACAAGTAAAGAGACTTGCCTGTAACAAGATTGAGCTAGGTATTGAGATACCGACGATCGAATCTCGGGCAAGTAACATACCGATGACAAAGGGAACAACGTATCTTGTTATGCGGTTTGACCGATAAATATCTTTGTAGAATATGTAGGAGCCAATATGAGCATCTAGGTTCCGCTATTGGTTATTGACCGGAGACGTGTCTCGGTCATGTCTACATAGTTCTCGAACCCATAGGGTCCGCACGCTTAATGTTCGGTGACGATCGATATTATGAGTTTATGTGTTTTGATGTACCGAAGGTAGCTCGGAGTCCCGGATATGATCACGGACATGACGAGGAGTCTCGAAATGGTCGAGACATAAAGATCGATATATTGGATGAATATGTTTGGACTTTGGAAGTGTTCTGGGCAAGTTCGGGCATATATTGGATTACCGGGGGATTACCGAAACCCCCCGGGGAGAGTAATGGGCCTATTGAAGGAAATATGCCCTAGAGGCAATAATAAAGTTAATATTTATTTCCTTATTTCATGATAAATGTTTATTATTCATGCTAGAATTGTATTAACCAGAAACATAATACATGTGTGAATACATAGACAAACATAGTGTCACTAGTATGCCTCTACTTGACTAGCTCGTGAATCAAAGATGGTTAAGTTTCCTAGCCATAGACATGAGTTGTCATTTGATTAACGGGATCACATCATTAGGAGAATGATGTGATTGACTTGACCCATTCCGTTAGCTTAGCACTTGATCGTTTAGTATGTTGCTATTGCTTTCTTCATGACTTATACATGTTCCTGTAACTATGAGATTATGCAACTCCCGTTTACCGGAGGAACACTTTGTGTGCTACTAAACGTCACAACGTAACTGGGTGATTATAAAGGAGCTCTACAGGTGTCGGTGTCAAAACCGGCAGATCTCGGGTAGGGGGTCCCGAACTATGCATCTAGGCGGATGGTAACAGGAGACAAGGGACACGATGTTTTTACCCAGGTTCGGGCCCTCTCAATGGAGGTAAAACCCTACTCTTGCTTGATTGATATTGATGATATGGGTAGTACAAGAGTGGATCTACCATGAGATCAAGGAGGCTAAACCCTAGAAGCTAGCCTATGGTATGATTGTTGTTCATCCTATGGACTAAAACCCTCCGGTTTATATAGGCACCGGAGAGGGCTAGGGTTACACAGAGTCGGTTACAATAGTAGGAGATCTACATATCCATATTGCCAAGCTTGCCTTCCACGCCAAGGAAAGTCCCATCCGGACACGGGACGAAGTCTTCAATCTTGTATCTTCATAGTCTTGGAGTCCGGCCGTTGATGATAGTTCGGCTATCCGGACACCCCCTAGTCCAGGACTCCCTCAGTAGCCCCTGAACCAGGCTTCAATGACGACGAGTCCGGTGTGCATATTGTCTTCGGCATTGCAAGGCGGGTTCCTCCTTCGATTAATTCATAGAAGATTGTGAACACCAAGATACTGCCCGGCTCTGCAAAATAAATTCCACATACCACCGTAGAGAGAATAATATTTACACAAGTTCAATCTGCTGACGTATTTCGCGGCGTGACGTCACACCACTACCAAGCCTTTACTTGAATCCTTTTTATTATACCACCTCAGCGCGTTTAGCGAAGCGGTTTCCTTGGCACGTCTTGTCGAAGCAGAGATCGTGTTCTCCTTATTCCGAGATTCCCATCAATATGGACGTGGGTAACCCAACCGCGCCATTGATTGTGGCGTTTGGGAGATAAGCGAGTTTTACCAGGCCGGTGGGGACGCATAGTTTCGTCCGCCCATATATAAGGGGATAAGGATCCACCTCTTTTACCTACACCTTCTTCCTCCTTTGCTTATCCATCTCCGCACACTCGAGCTCCAGCGCCCAAGTCCGCACATCTCACCTCAACCTTCTCCAACCATGTCCGGAGTGGGAGGCAAGTGGATGGCCTCCTCTGTTACGGAGGGGCACATAGAGAAACTACGCGGTGCCGGATATCTGTCCAGCGACATCGCGCACCGGCTGCCCGACGAGGGGCAGTGAGGGAGTCCTGGACTAGGGGGTGTCCGGACAGCCGGACTATCATCGTCCGTCGGACTCCAAGACTACGAAGATACAAGATTGAAGACTCCGTCCCGTGTCCGGATGGGACTTTCCTTGGCGTGGAAGGCAAGCTTGGCAATACGGATATGTAGATCTCCTACCATTGTAACCGACTCTGTGTAACCCTAGCCTCCTCTGGTGTCTATATAAACTGGAGGGCTTTAGTCCGTAGGACAACATACATTACAACAATCATACCATAGGCTAGCTTTAGGGTTTAGCCTCCTTGATCCCGTGGTAGATCCACTCTTGTACTACCCATATCATCAATATTAACCAAGCAGGACGTAGGGTTTTACCTCCATCGAGAGGGCCCAAACCTGGGTAAAACATCGTGTCCCTCGTCTCCTGTTACCATCCGCCTAGACGCACAGTTCGGGACCCCCTACCCGAGATCCGCCGAGTTTGACACCGACATTGGTGCTTTCATTGAGAGTTCCTCTGTGTCGTCACCGATAGGGAGGATGCCTCCACCCGTCTTCAAAGACGGTGTTTTCGCCGAAGGGGCCTTGGCCGCCAGCCAAACTATCCGGCTAGGTGGTTTTCTTATGACCACCTGTCCGGCCGCCGCTTCGACAATGACCTCTCAAGTCGTTAGAAGCAATCTTCGCGTTAGCTCGAAAGCTGCCAAACAGTTGGATCCAATAGAGATCTCGTCTGTTAACGAGCTCTTGGATCGCATCGCCGCCTTGGGAGTCGCTACAGACTACAACCAGATTGGGCTTAAAACCGATCTGAGAGAGATTAACTCTCCCTAGGCCACCCACCACGTCGCAGTGGTAGAGTAGCAATACGGCAACTCTCCGCCTGTATTGAAAACTATTCATGTCCGGATTCCCGAACCCTCCATGCCGGATTCCGCGGAGGGACGGACTTCGATCAAGCATTGAACTTAAAACCATGCGCCGCTCTAGACTCGCTGGATCGTGTCCAGCAACCCAAGCTTCCAAATTCGGAAACTCCTCGGCCTTTGAGCCCCAAGAGGGGCAGGGATCCGGACTTTAGTCCACCCACCCGCCCAGACATATGCGATCTATCTCTAATACGGCAAGAGCCCGCTGAAATAGTACATCACTACTGGGCCAGATTCCTCCTGGTTATGGACAGGATAAAGGACTGCCGAGAGGAAAACGCAATCTCAATCTTCTGCAATAATTGCACGGACAAGGGAATATTAAACTCCATTGATCGTCGCAAAATTACACGTTTCGCCGATCTGGCGTCCATAGTACGAAAGTACTGTGCGATGGAGAGTTTTCGGAAAACCGAAAACCAATTTTGGGATAATCCGGCCCCAACCACAGTCCGCAACAAAAGGGTGCCTCACAATCAGGCCCCAGATGCAAAAAAGAAAAAGCAAAAACCCAATAAGGGGCACGGAACCGTACTGGAGACTTTGACGCCAAGGATCCAAAAATGGCAGCATATCGCAACGCTGTCCTAAAAATGTCAGCTCGGTTTGAAGGACTCGAATTCAATCACATAGCCCGGGATAATAACCAAGCGGCCGATGTACTGGCACGCATCGGTGCCAAACGTGATGCTGTCCCTCCAAATATCTTCCTGGAACGGCTCTTCAAGCCATCCGTACTATGGGAAGAGGAGCCCGGAAGTGACAAACCAGAAAAAAACGCGCCAATCGGCGATCCAGCCGATGACATAACACCTTCAGCCCACGTCATAATGGCAGTAATCGCCCCGTAGACAGAACCATTCCTAGCCTACTTGCTTAGGCAGGAACTTCCCCAAGACCAAAACGAGGCCCGCTGCATAGTCCGGCGATCGAAAGCCTACAAGGTCCATGAGGGAGAACTTTATAAGAAAAGTACAACCGGAGTCCTTCAAAGGTGTATCTCCGAAGAGCAAGGGCGAAACCTCCTGGCTGAAATTCATGCCGGACTAGGCGGACACCATGCAGCAGCCCGGGCCCTTGTAGGAAAGGCATTCCGTACAGGATTTTATTGGCCGACGGCCCGGGCAGATGCCCAGGACTTAGTCCAGAAATGCGTTGGTTGTCAGCTCTTTGCTAATCAGAGCCACATGCCGCCCACCGCCCTCAAAACTATACCCATTACCTGGCCGTTCGCGGTCTGGGGGCTTGATATGGTTGGACCCCTTAAAGGGGGAACCCACAAGCAAAGATACCTATTGGTCATGGTGGATAAATTCACCAAATGGATAGAGGCCAAACCGGTCAAAACGGCAGAGTCCGGACCAGTGATAGACTTTATATCCGGGGTAGTACACCGTTACGGAGTCCCCCACAGCATCATCACCGACAACGGCACGAACTTCACAGCTGACGAGGTTAAGTCATGGTGCAAGAATATGGGCATCAAGCTCGACTACGCTTCAGTCTATCACCCTCAAACCAATGGTCAAGTGGAACGAGCAAATGGTCTAATAATGAGCGGCATTAAACCCAGACTAGTGCGGTCACTTACTAAATCTGACACGCACTGGGTCGAGGAGCTCGACTCTGTACTCTGGGGGCTGCGGACAACGCCTAACCGCACTACCGGATTCACACCATTTTTTATGGTATACGGCGCAGAGGCAGTCTTGCCCTGCGACATTATTCATGACTCACCTCGAGTGCGCATGTACGAGGAAAGAGAGGCCGAGCTTGATCGGCAGGACAGCTTGGACACACTGGAGGAAGAACGCGACATCGCCAAGGCTCGTTCCGCATTCTATTAGCAAAAGGCCCGAAGATATCAAAGCAGAGAAGTACGGGCCAAGACTTACAACGTTGGTGAACTAGTTCTACGCCTGCCGGACAAGAAAAAGGACAAGCTCAAGCCCAAATGGGAGGGTCCCTTCATTATCGATCAAGTCCTGACCGGCGGAGCGTACCGTCTACGAAATGCGTCGGATAACCGACTCGAGCCGAACCCATGGAACGCAGCCCGCCTCCGACGATTCTATGCCTAGCGCCGGACTAAGAGTTCGTCCCCTTCCCCCGTCCAAACTTTTACACTTCGGCTGTCTTTTGTTTCTCTTTTCATACCTTTTTATTCACAAGCCCTTACAGGCCTATTTTCGCATTTTTCGCATACACGTGATGTGCCATCCGCGCTCATTATTCCTGGGGGCTTCTTTTACAGAAGCTTAATTATAAGGGTTCCATACCCAGCACATGTGTCAAGCCTCCACATGTACCTTTTACTCACCATTATATGCATCGATATGACTTAAGTTTTGGCCAAGCTGGGTTGCCTGGCTCCTGTGCTTACCCCTACGTTCCCGATTGTTCGGCTAGGAGGTAAAGGGAGCACCTCTGCGATTGTTACTGCCGGGTCAGCCGGATGTGTACCTCAGACTGGGTGAAGCCGAAAGCTAGCGTTCTTAAGGGAATATTCGGTCAGTGACTTAAAAGATGACTTTTTACCTATTTATTTATCCGCCCCCAGATGTTTTTCTGCTTTCTTTGCAGTCCGGACATGCACTTTAGGGCATGCCTCCCAGGGAAAGGAACCCTTAACGGAACTATTTTCCCTGGAAGATGTTTCTTACTAACCATGTAATATAACATAACTAGTTGGGCACTTGTCTGATAAAGCACTAATGACCCCTACACCTGGTCTCCATGCTTACCACGGTTGTTTCTTAACCAAAGAGGTATTCGGACACACTCCGGACTCTAGGGTCCCGAGGTTGAAGCGAAAAGGTCGGCAAAGACAAACGATCTACAATCCGGCTAGAAGGCATTTCACATGTCACTTTAAAGGAAAACATACATTGTCAAATTTACTAATTGTATTCCTCCTCAGTCCCGTCTAACAGGCTGTCTAACTTACAGTCCCGTTGGGAAAATTTAGCAGCCAACTCTACTTGGCTGTATACTAAACTCACAGGGATCTCCTTCCCATCGGGCCCCACCGGTCCAACTTCGGCCATGTGGTTGGGATCCGCCTTCTTCTAACGCGTCTTCACCATGGCCCAAGCCTCCCTGGCACCTTGACGGCAAGCCGAAATCTTCCATAAACGGAAGCGCTGCCGCACTCCCTGAAGCTTCTCCGCAAGCTCCCCAAGGCCCTCGGGTAGGGAGAGGGATGGCCATAAAGCCTGGACGACACCGCTCATTGCCTGCCGAACTCGTTCGAGCAGTTGCAACAGCTCGGGAAGTTGATCACCCGTTGATATGGGCATCTCCTCCGCAGGGCGACCTGTGAGTATACCTACAAGACATATTATGTCAATTGACTTCCTCGCCGAACTCTTCTTTTCAAAAGAGTCCGCTTAAGCACTTACTATAAATGCCGCGACGAAGCCGCTGATTCTCCTTAACAGAGCTGGACAGCCCGGCTTGAGCGCCTTTCAACTCTTCTCCGAGCTTGGAGTTGGCATCTTGGAGCTTGTTCCTTTCTTGCTGCACCCTATTCAGCACCCTCTCGCCGGCCTTTAGCTGGCGTAGTAACTCTTGCCTGTCCGGATCTTGTCCGGCGACACCTGCAATGTCACTATTAGACTTGCGCGCAGGCCGCACAACGCTTATATTTATTAATAAAAATGTGTTACCAGGAGGGGTCTCTGCGTCTCCTCCTGCGGCAGCAAGTGCGGCCTCCAGTTGGGCCTTGCATTCTTGCAGCTCCTGAGACAGCTGGGCATTCTTCTCGGTAAGAGCCTGCGTTTCAAATGATCCTTAAATCAGTTAACATAACTACTTTAAGTCTCGGGGGCTACTGGCATATATAACCATTAAAAATCCTTTACCCGTATGTCTTTCACATACTGCTCCGTGGTTCTGGTAAAACCATCTTGAGCGGCACGGAGATGTGCGTCCCCTGCGTTAAAGGCGTCCAATGCCTCGGGGGAGAAGCATTGGTGGCGGACAATCTGTCGGTGCCTATGGTTCACGAAATATTGTCCGGCGGCGCCTATGGTTCATGGCGCTCTCCACCTCAGACTTGGTGGCGGACAGTCTGTCGGTGTCCTCCTTTGGAGAAGGATCCAGCCCGCGTCTTGCGCTTGCCTCCCCCTCCAGGCCGGGCGCTGGAGCCTGGCCGGTGTAGGTTGGATCAGCAACTTCCGCGCCCGCAGTCCGACGAGCGCTTTTTCTCCTATAAAGATCATGAGCACTCAGACGCTTCCTAGGAACGTCGCTCTGAAAATTCAAATACGAGCTATACCTTTGCGGCGACGTTTCCGTCCGCACCGCGCTCCTTTTTCGCCTGCTGGTCCGGACTGACCTCTGTTGGTCAGCCACCGCGGGCTCGGCTTCCCGCCGTGAAGGCGCTTCCTGTAAAATACTATCGTTCGCGAAGGTTAGAAATGGGCAAGGAAGAGATAATGGTGTCCGGACCTCGGTCACAGTCACCTGGGAAGCCGGATACAGTCCGGGGTAGTCCGCCGTAATGGCAACCAAAGCATTATCCATTCTGAGCTGGTGAAATACCCCGTCGATCAGCTCCACCTTGATGTCCGGATCCTCTTCGGAGGCCGGATCCAGGGATCTTTCTAGATCCTCGGGTTGCGGAGCAGGACTTACCATGTCCTCCACAGTCCGGTGTAGATCCTGCGCCGAAGACATAATGTAAGAAGCCTAAGCTTCGAAAGCATGGGTTGAGCCCTTAAAAGTGTTTGCTTACCCATCCTCTAGGGTTGTTCATGGAGAACCCATTTAAAGGGTCGTTCGAAGGAAGTCCTCCTTCTCCCCCTTGTACAGACTGGACAGGATCTTTACCAGGTCCTCGGTCGAATCCGGCCCTTTGCGGCCATGACGGGTAGCATCGTCTTCCCCGTTGAAATCCCACATAGGGTGGCCTCTATATTGCAATGGTTGTACCCCCCGCGTGATGCATATCGCCATGACTCCAATCATGGTCAACCCAGAATGGGCCAGTAATCTTATTCGGCCCATCAAGTAATGGACGCTCTTGTCTTCCTCCAAACGGGGGCTCCATGGGCGCCAGCTGAGGCGTTTCTTCAGAGGAGCAGCACTAAACTCTGGGAGGCCAATCCGGACTGGGTCCGGCAGTGGAGCGTCTCCTATGTAAAACCACTCTGAAGGCCAGTCTTCGAACGCCTTCTTGGGAGTACCGGATGGGTATCCGGTCCCGGCGATGCGCCATATTTCGGCGCCGCCCACTTGATATATGGACCCCTCGTGAGAACGGGGTACGAGGCAGAACAACCTCTTCCACAATGCAAAATGGGGCTCAATGCCCAGGAACAGCTCGCAAAGAGCTACGTAGCCCGCGATATGCAGGACAGAGGCGGGTGTGAGGTGGTGGAGCTGGAGTCCGTAGAACTCCAGGAGCCTGCGGAGGAACGGATGTATTGGGAATCCGAGTCCCCTTATCAGATAAGGGACGAAGCATACTCGCTCCCCCTTATTGGAGCTTGGGGTAGCCTCCGCTTGCCTCCCACCTTGATAAGTGACCAGCCCGGCTCGAACCGGGACCATGAAGGCCGGAGGGAGGTATCCCCCCGCTTGGAGCTTCACTAGCTCGTTGTGCGGAACAGAGCACCTCCTCCAATCCCCTGGCGGTGGGCTAGGAGCACGAGAAGAGGAGCCGCGTCGACAGTCCATGATGGAATGGATTTTTAGGTCAAAGGCGCTCCGATGAAGTATTCGCGGGAGGAAGATGGTGTGATTTGGATCTGGATTTTTGCCTCTTTTGTAGGCGGGTGACTCGCACGACTAGGGGGTGAAACGTAAAAGACACCCTGGCTTTTCGCATTCATGCGACGCGTGGTAAAGGGCCATTATTTGACGTAGAAGCCGAGGAACACAGTATTTATGATGAGGCCGGACACTGTTCGGCAGGTACATGGAACTTGAAGGGAGAACCCGCCTTGCAACATCGAAGACTATATACGTGCTGGACTTATCGTCATTGAAGCCTGGTTCGGGGGCTACTGAGGGAGTCCTGGACTAGGGGGTGTCCGGACAGCCGGACTATCATCGTCCGCCGGACTCCAAGACTACGAAGATACCAGATTGAAGACTCCGTCCTGTGTCCGGATGGGACTTTCCTTGGCGTGGAAGGCAAGCTTGGCAATACGGATATGTAGATCTCCTACCATTGTAACCGACTCTGTGTAACCCTAGCCTCCTCCGGTGTCTATATAAACCGGAGGGCTTTAGTCCGTAGGACAACATACATTACAACAATCATACCATAGGCTAGCTTTAGGGTTTAGCCTCCTTGATCTCGTGGTAGATCCACTCTTGTACTACCCATATAATCAATATTAATCAAGCGGGACGTAGGGTTTTACCTCCATCGAGAGGGCCCGAACCTGGGTAAAACATCGTGTCCCTCGTCTCCTGTTACCATCCGCCTAGACGCACAGTTCGGGACCCCCTACCCGAGATCCGCCGGTTTTGACACCGACAGGCAGCTCATCCCCACCCCCAGGCCCCATGAGAGGGTCGTATTCCTTCCCCACTTCCTTCGCGGACTGGGCATCCCACTCCACCCCTTCGTCCGAGGGCTCATGTACTACTACGGCCTGGATTTCTACGATCTGGCCCCAAATTTCATCCTCAATATCACGGCGTTTATCGTCGTGTGCGAGGCCTTCCTCTGCATCCAGCCCCACTTCGGCTTGTGGCTAAAGACCTTCAATGTCAGGCCGAAGGTTGTGAAGTGAAGCCAAGCGGAGTGCGGAGGCGCCATGGTGGGCAACATGCCCAACGTCACTTGGCTCGAGGGTGCCTTCGTGGAGTCCATCAAAGGGTGGCAATCGAGGTGGTTCTACATCACCGAGCCACGTGACCCTGAAAGGGCAGCGGCCCCCGAATTTAGATCTGGCATCCCCATGCAGCTCACCTCCTAGAAAGAGAAGGGCTTGCTTTGGGGTAGTTCAGAGGAGTTGACCGGACTCCAGTCCTGTCTTCAGACCCTGGTGAACAAGAAGCTCAAGCTTGTCAACGTGATCCAGGTCATGCTTGTCCGCCGGATTCTCCCCTGCCAGCAACGGGACTTCAATTTGTGGGAGTTTGATCCGGCACGGCACCGGACTTTGAGCGGGCTCTTCGATACTACGTATGAAGCTGCCTGGATAGTGCTGTTCAAGGGCGCCGAAGCTCCTGCATCCGCTACCGAAGATCGCGGATTCAGCATGCAGCGTCCGGCTGGCGAGGTAAGCCATGTTATCCTTTATGGGACACTTGTTTTTCATAGTTTGACTCTATGCGGGATCTAAACTCCCAATGCCTTTAACAGGACTGGCAAAAGACGTCGGACAGGTTAACTATCCGGCTCCCCTTCCAGAAGACCCAGCGGACACCCGTTTGACGGGGCTGCTGGTCCCGGCACTTTACGTGGTGCCGGAGAAGAAGGCCAAGAAGAAGGCCACGGGAACCCGAAGGAGTTCCCGGCGTCAGGTGGTATCGGACTCATCGTCTGATGACTCCGAGGCGGACTCCTCCCCTGAATACGAGGAGGAGAAGAAAGAGGCCTCTCCCCCAGCGGGGGGGGAGAAGAAGAGGAAGGCCTCCCCAACGAGGGGGGCCGAAGGGTCCAAGAAGGGAAGGACCCTTCCCCCGGACTGCTCCGCCAACGTCAGCGACGGCGACGAGGAGTGGCCCTCAAGGGCCAAGCCCCTGGCAAGATCGTAAGTATCCGGACTCCTGGATGATTTATAATTTTTCTTTTCGCCACGCGGTGCCTTTCTAGTGCCGCATACAACCTGTAGTCCGGCCAAGGACGATCTTCCCGCTTCGTCGAGCGGGTCCTTGGGCACGTCGGATATGGATTCTCTTCCGATCGCCTCCACCCCTCGCGACGCTGACGACGTCCAGGTGGGATCCCGGGAAGGGACCCGCCAGGAGGAGGAGGCCCCGGAGGTGCCACAGGGTAACCTCTCGGACTTCGCACCAGACTCCGCACCGGAACCTGCAGTGGTTCCGGAGTCCGGCGAGCGGCCCCTTCGTAAGAAGGGCAAGACTGTGATGCCGGCAGCCTCCGTCCAACCGGAGGCGCCAGATAACTTGCTGGAGGCGCTCAACGGCGCTTCCATCGAAGAAGAACACCGCACTGTGATGAGTGCGGTGATTCAGAAGGTTCAGCTCGCCAAGAGCGGGCTGACCGAAGCCTGCAGCAGCCTTCTAACAGGCTTTGAGGTAAGAATTTTAAGATATGTAATATAATGCCGCATAGACAGTAGCCCCTGATGCTCGGTTCGGTGTTCGGAAACAAAAGCCGGACTGAGGATCTAAAAAAGATATACGCATGAGTCTAAAAAATATGTCAATATGGGTTTGCGGGCTGCACTACTAACCTCTGCCGCACTGACTGCGGAGGTCAATACCTTGAAGCAGAGCCTCGAGCGGTCCGAGAGCAAGCTCGGTCGTGCCAAGAAGCAGCTCGAGGACAAGGAAGGTGAGTAACACCGTATTAAAGTTGTACCTTACAGAAAAGGATTTGGTTGCCAGAGAAATAACGAGGATAACGTGGGTACTATAGGGGCTACAAACGAGGTGGCGACCCTGAAGAAGGCGGTGTCCGCGGCCGAACACAATGCGGCCACGGAACGAGCAGAGCGAGAGAAGCAGGAGGCGCGGGTGGCGGCGGTACAGCAAGAGCTCCCGGCTCTCGTGGAAAAGCACGAGAGTTTGGAGCGTGACTCGAAGACTCGAGAGTCCGAGCTTGCGTCGGCTCTTGAGCGTGCCAAAGCCGCTAAGGCCGAAGCCCAGAAGGCCCTCCAGGAAATTGAGGATTTGAAGAAGATAGCGGCGGGTAAGGCATTCTTCATGCAAAGCAAGCATGTTAAAGTGAATTACCTGTTACTTACCCGGATTCGGAGCTCTCCAGGAACGTTCGCCGATCTGCCCCGCATGTACGATGCTGCCGCTTTCTACAGAGCCAAGGAGGGGAGCTCAACGGAGAAGGTATTCTGGTCTCAGTATGCTGAGGCCGGACATCCGGTGCCCCTTAGCGACCAGCTGAAGCAGCTGGTCGAGCTCCACAAGGTGGCCGAACAGGCCATGAAGGGCCTCATAGTTCGGCTGTGGCCCGGGGAGGCCATGCCTGGGAGCTACTTCGGCCTGGTGCGGCTGCTGGTGGATGCGTGTCCCTGGGTTGATGTCATCAAGCACTCCGCCTGCATTGAAGGAGCCCGTCGGGCCCTTGCGCGTGCAAAGGTGCACTGGGGCAGGATGGACGCTGAGAAGCTTGTGATGGATGCGCCACCGGCGGGCAAGGAGTATCGCACGCCCGAAATGTTTTATAAGAGTGTCCTGAAGGGTGCCCGCATGATTGCGGGTGAGTGCTCCAAAGATGTAATATTTGAGTAGACTCGCATTTTGTTATCCTGTGCGCTGAAAACTTTGTTCATATGCGCTAAGAAACGCTTATTAATTTAAAATATTACCTTCTGTGCGGCCGTTTATTAAATCTGAGAGATGACAAGTCGTTGGCTTCAGCCCCCATGCCACGAGTGCTGGGGTGTTCGGGATAAACTTGAGCGCTCTTGTTCCCATTTTTGGGTCCATCTAGGGAGGCGCTCAACACAACGAACGAGGCAACCAGACTTATAATGCTTGAACACTCTCACTTAGCCATAGAATTCTATAATTTTAAATTTAGGCGAAGCCCCTAGTGTTCGGAAGACCGAGTTTGGGGCGCTATCCACGCCTGGGCCGGACAAAGCCGGTTCCTCGCTCTAAGCGGCATAAGTCTTTAAGGACTCGAAAAAACCTCTCGAACAGCGACCAGCTCTCGCCGCATCATGACAGTCAGTTTTAGCTTTCTCCACTGAGGCGCTCGCCCAGCTCAACCGGGGCGCAATCGCAGTGGTTCTCCCAGTGCTACCTTAGCCGATACAACGGAACATAAGGTACCAAAACATGGGAGCCGGGCAAACCCAACTATTGACCCAAGACATGATTCGGAGCCGATGCATATAATGCTATAAGTTCGGGGTGCCGCACTTGTGAAAGTGTTTGGACTTATCACACCATAATGTGGGGAACTTAAGCCCCCAGTGTGTTTAGCCGTACCAAAGTGTACGGATGCAACATGTCGTAAATGAACATGTATATAAGAAAGAAATGCAGTTATAAGAAAAAGGCGATGCATTGTTTATTCAAGAAATACTGCCATGAATGCAGAATGATACAAATAGTGTGGTAAGCAAGGGATAGGACTATTAAACATGTTCCCCTCCAGGGGTAGGCTGCGGAATGGTGTATAAAACGGATTTAATGCTCGTAATGGAGACCACCTGGATACTCGTCGTAGCCTTTCTCCTCCCCTGGCTGATGCATCGTGAGTTCGGCAGGCCTATTGCCGGCCAGGGCCTCAGGTGAACAGAGTCCTGTGGGTAAGAAAAAGGAAAAAAAAGAAAAATAGTGACACACTTGGGAGCCCCTGGTGTGGTTGAGCCGCACTCTGGGTCTGTCATGATCGTTCCCCTCCCCCTATGCCCATGTTATCTCCAGAGCATAATGATGTACGCGAAGGACCGGTCTTGCAATTTTGCAAGGGCTGGGGTTGGGGCCGCATTGCTACGCGTGCTCGGAACGTGCCAGGTGGTCTTGTTGTAGGTTACTCCGGGCGCGTTTGGCCGTGTTCGGTCGCTTAACGGCCGGACTCGAAAATTGCCTTAAGAGGCTGCTCTGTACTTCTGCCGCGAGAGCCGCTGTGTGCTCCTCCGTTCGGAGGGAGCGTTCAGTGTTTCCATTGACCGTAATGACTCCTCGAGGGCCTGGCATCTTGAGCTTGAGGTATGCGTAGTGCGGCACCGCGTTGAACTTTGCGAACGCGGTTCGTCCGAGCAGAGCATGATAGCCGCTGCGGAACGGGACTATATCGAAGATTAACTCCTCGCTTCGGAAGTTGTCCGGGGATTTGAACACCACTTCCAGTGTAACTGAGCCTGTACAATTGGCCTCTACAGCTGGTATGACGCCTTTGAAGGTCATCTTTGTGGGTTTAATGTTGGGGAACGTTGCAGAAAACAAAAATTTTCCAACGGTTTCGCCAAGATCCATCTATGAGTTCATCTAGCAACGAGTCATTAGATGCATCTACGTACCTTGTAGATCGCGAGCGGAAGCGTTCAAAGAACGGGGATGATGTAATCGAACACGACGTGATCCAAATCACCGGAGATCCTAGCACCGAATGGACGGCACCTCCGCGTTCAACACACGTACGGAACAGCCACGTCTCCTCCTTCTTGATCCAGCAAGGGAGGGAGGAGAGGTTGAGGGAGATGGCACCAGCAGCAGCACGACGGCATGGTGTTGATGGAGCTGCAGTACTCCGGCAGAGCTTCGCTAAGCACTATGGAGCAGGAGGAGGTGTTGGAGAGGGAGAAGGAGGCAACCAAAGGCCAAGGTGTGAAGTCCCTCCTCTCCCCCACTATATATAGGAGGGCCAAGGGGGGGTGGCCGGCCCTAGGAGATCCAATCTCCTAGGGGGGCGGCGGCCAAGGGGGGTTTCCCTCCCCCCCAAGGCACCTAGGAGGTGCCTTCCCCTCCTAGGACTCTTCCCCCCTCAAACCCTAGGCGCATGGGCCTATGTGGGGCTGGTGCCCTTGGCCCATGTAGGCCAAGGCGCACCCCCTACAGCCCATGTGGCCCCCCGGGACAGGTGGACCCACCCGGTGGACCACCGGGACCCCTCCGGTGGTCCCGGTACAATACCGATAACCCCGAAACTTGTCCCGATGGCCGAAACAGGACTTTCCATATATAAATATTTACCTCCGGACCATTCCGGAACTCCTCGTGACGTCCGGGATCTCATCCGGGACTCCGAACAACATTCGGGTTACTGCATATACATATCCCTACAACCCTAGCGTAACCGAACCTTAAGTGTGTAGACCCTACGGGTTCGGGAGACATGTAGACATGACCGAGATCGCTCTCCGGTCAATAACCAACAGCGGGATCTGGATACCCATGTTGGCTCCCACATGCTCCACGATGATCTCATCGGATGAACCACGATGTCGAGGATTTAATCAACCCCGTATGCAATTCCCTTTGTCAATCGATATGTTACTTGCCCGAGATTCGATCGTCGGTATCCCAATACCTCGTTCAATCTCGTTACCGGCAAGTCACTTTACTCGTACCATAATGCATGATCCTGTGACCAGACACTTGGTCACTTTGAGCTCATTATGATGATGCATTACCGAGTGGGCCCAGTGATATCTCTCCGTCATACGGAGTGACAAATCCCAGTCTCGATCCGTGTCAACCCAATAGACACTTTCGGAGATACCTGTAATGCACCTTTATAGTCACCCAGTTACGTTGTGACGTTTGATACACCCAAAGCACTCCTACGGTATCCGGGAGTTACACGATCTCATGGTCAAAGGAAAAGATACTTGACATTAGAAAAGCTCTAGCAAACGAACTACACGATCTCACGCTATGCTTAGGATTGGGTCTTGTCCATCACATCATTATCCTAATGATGTGATCCCGTTATCAATGACATCCAATGTCCATAGCCAGGAAACCATGACTATCTATTGATCAACGAGCAAGTCAACTAGAGGCTTACTGGGGACATGTTGGTGTCTGTTATTCACACATGTATTACGATTTCCGGATAATACAATTATAGCATGAATAAAGACAATTATCATGAACAAAGAAATATAATAATAATGCTTTTATTATTGCCTCTAGAGCATATTTCCAACAGTCTCCCACTTGCACTAGAGTCAATAATCTAGTTACATTGTGATGAATCGAACACCCATGGAATTCTGGTGTTGATCATGTTTTGCTCTAGGGAGAGGTTTAGTCAACGGATCCGCTACATTCAGGTCCGTATGTATTTTACAAATCTCTATATCTCCATCTTGAACATTTTCACGAATGGAGTTGAAGCGGCGCTTGATGTGCCTTGTCTTCTTGTGAAACCTGGGCTCCTTGGCAAGTGCAATAGCTCCAGTGTTGTCACAGAAAAGCTTGATCGGCCCCGACGCATTGGGTATGACTCCTAGGTCGGTGATGAACTCCTTCACCCATATTGCTTCATGTGCTGCCTCCGAGGCTGCCATGTACTCCGCTTCACATGTAGATCCCGCCACGACGCTCTGCTTGCAACTGCACCAGCTTACTGCCCCACCATTCAAAATATACACGTATCCGGTCTGTGACTTAGAGTCATCCAGATCTGTGTCGAAGCTAGCGTCGACGTAACCCTTTACGACGAGCTCTTCGTCACCTCCATAAACGAGAAACATTTCCTTAGTCCTTTTCAGGTACTTCAGGATATTCTTGACCGCTGTCCAGTGTTCCTTGCCGGGATTACTTTGGTACCTTCCTACCAAACTTACGGCAAGGTTTACATCAGGTCTGGTACACAGCATGGCATACATAATAGAACCTATGGCTGAGGCATAGGGGATGACACTCATCTCTTCTATATCTTCTGCCGTGGTCGGACATTGAGCTAAGCTCAATTTCACACCTTGCAAAACAGGCAAGAACCCTTTCTTGGACTGATCCATTTTGAACTTCTTCAAAATCTTATCAAGATATGTGCTTTGTGAAAGACCTATGAGGCGTCTCGATCTATCCCTATAGATCTTGATGCCTAATATATAAGCAGCTTCTCCAAGGTCCTTCATTGAAAAACTCTTATTCAAGTAGGCCTTAATGCTGTCCAAAAGTTCTATATCATTTCCCATCAAAAGTATGTCATCTACATATAGTATGAGAAATGCTATAGAGCTCCCACTCACTTTCTTGTAAACACAGGCTTCTCCATAAGTCTGTGAGAACCCAAACGCTTTGATCATCTCATCAAAACGAATGTTCCAACTCCAAGATGCTTGCACCAGCCCATAAATCGAGCGTTGGAGCTTGCACACCTTGTCAGCATTCTTAGGATCGACAAAACCTTCCGGCTGCATCATCTATAATTCTTCCTTAAGGAAACCATTAAGGAATGCCGTTTTGACGTCCATTTGCCAAATTTCATAATCATAAAATGCGGCAATTGCTAACATGATTCGGATGGACTTCAGCTTCGCTACCGGTGAGAAAGTCTCATCGTAGTCAACCCCTTGAACTTGTCGATAACCCATAGCGACAAGCCGAGCTTTATAGATGGTCACATTACCATCCGCGTCTGTCTTCTTCTTAAAGATCCATTTATTTTCTATGGCTCGCCGTTCTACGGGCAAGTCAATCAAAGTCCATACTTCGTTTTCATACATGGATCCTATCTCGGATTTCATGGCTTCTAGCCATTTGTTGGAATCCGGGCCCGCCATCGCTTCTTCATAGTTCGAAGGTTCACTGTTGTCTAACAACATGATTTCCAAGACAGGGTTGCCGTACCACTCTGGTGCGGAACGTGTCCTTGTGGACCTTCGAATTTCAGTAGGAGCTTGATCAGAAGTATCTTGATCATCATCATTAACTTCCTCTCTAGTCGGTGCAGGCACCTCAGGAACATTTTCTTGAGTTGCGCTATTTTCCGGTTCAAGAGGTAATACTTCATCAAGCTCTACTTTCCTCCCACTTACTTCTTTCGAGAGAAACTCTTTCTCCAGAAAGGACCCATTCTTGGCAACAAAGATCTTGCCTTCGGATCTGAGGTAGAAGATATACCCAACAGTTTCTTTAGGGTATCCTATGAAGACGCATTTTTTCGATTTGGGTTCGAGCTTTTCAGGTTGAAGTTTCCTGACATAAGCATCGCATCCCCAAACTTTTAGAAACGACAGCTTAGGTTTCTTCCCAAACCACAATTCATATGGTGTCGTCTCAACGGATTTCGACGGTGCCCTATTTAAAGTGAATGCGGCAGTCTCTAAAGCATAGCCCCAAAAAGATAGTGGTAAATCGGCAAGAGACATCATAGATCGTACCATATCTAATAGAGTGCGATTACGACGTTCGGACACACCATTACGCTGAGGTGTTCCAGGCGGCGTGAGTTGTGAAACTATTCCACATTTTCTTAAGTGTGTACCAAACTCGTGACTCAAGTATTCTCCTCCACGATCTGATCGTAGAAACTTGATTTTCCTGTCACGTTGATTCTCAACTTCACTCTGAAATTCCTTGAACTTTTCAAAGGTCTCAGACTTGTGTTTCATTAAGTAGACATACCCATATCTACTCAAGTCATCAGTGAGGGTGAGAACATAACGATAGCCACCGCGAGCCTCAACACTCATTGGACCGCACACATCAGTATGTATGATTTCCAATAAGTTGGTTGCTCGCTCCATTGTTCCTGAGAATGGAGTCTTGGTCATTTTACCCATGAGGCATGGTTCGCACGTGTCAAATGATTCGTAATCAAGAGACTCTAAAAGTCCATCAGCATGGAGCTTCTTCATGCGTTTGACACCTATGTGACCAAGGCGGCAGTGCCACAAGTATGTGGGACTATCACTATCAATCTTACATCTTTTGGTACTTACACTATGAATATGTGTAGCATTACGCTCGAGATTCATAAAGAATAAACCATTCACCATCGGAGCATGACCATAAAACATATCTCTCGTATAAATAGAACAACCATTATTCTCGGATTTAAATGAGTAGCCATCTCGAATTAAACGAGATCCTGATACAATGTTCATGCTCAAACTTGGCACAAAATAACAATTATTGAGGTTCAAAACTAATCCCGTAGGTAAATGTAGAGGTAGCGTGCCGACGGCGATCACATCGACCTTGGAACCATTCCCGACGCGCATCGTCACCTCGTCCTTCGCCAGTCTCCGTTTATTCCGCAGCTCCTGCTGTGTGTTACAAATATGAGCAACGGCACCGGTATCAAATACCCAGGAGTCACTACGATTACTGGTAAGGTACACATCAATTACATGTATATCAAATATACCTTTGGTTTTGCCGGCCTTCTTGTCCGCTAAGTATTTGGGGCAGTTTCGCTTCCAGTGACCACTTTCCTTGCAATAAAAGCACTCAGTCTCGGGCTTGGGTCCATTCTTTGGCTTCTTCCCGGCAGCTTGCTTGCTGGGCGCGGCAACTACCTTGCCGTCCTTCTTGAAGTTCTTTTTACCCTTGCCCTTCTTGAACTTAGTGGTTTTATTGACCATCAACACTTGATGTTCCTTCTTGACTTCTACCTCTGCTGATTTCAGCATAGCAAATACTTCAGGAATGGTCTTTTCCATCCCCTGCATATTGAAGTTCATCACAAAGCTCTTGTAGCTTGGTGGAAGCGACTGGAGGATTCTGTCAATGACCGCATCATCCGGGAGATTAACTCCCAGCTGAGTCAAGCGGTTATGTAACCCAGACATAGTGAGTATGTGCTCACTGACAGAACTATTTTCCTCCATCCTACAGCTGAAGAATTTGTCGGAGACTTCATATCTCTCGACCCGGGCATGAGCTTGGAAAACCATTTTCAGCTCTTTGAACATCTCATATGCTCCATGTCTCTCAAAACGCTTTTGGAGCCCCGGCTCTAGGCTGTAAAGCATGCCGCACTGAACGAGGGAGTAGTCATCGGAACGTGCCTGCCAAGCGTTCATAACGTCTTGTTCTGCAGGGAGAACAGGTGCGTCACCCAGCGGTGCTTGTAGGACATAATCTTTCTTGGCAGCTATGAGGATGATCCTCAGGTTCCGGACCTAGTCCGTATAGTTGCTGCCATCGTCTTTCAGCTTGGTTTTCTCTAGGAACGCGTTGAAGTTGAGGACTACGTTGGCCATTTGATCTACAAGACATATTGTAAAATATTTAGACTAAGTTCATGATAATTAAGTTCATCTAATCAAATTATAATGAACTCCCACTCAGATTTGACATCCCTTTGGTCATCTAAGTGTTACACGATCCGAGTCGACTAGGCCGTGTCCGATCATCGCGTGAGACGGACTAGTCATCGTCGGTGAACATTCTCATGTTGATCGTATCTTCCATACGACTCGTGTTCGACCTTTCGATCTCCGTGTTCCGAGGCCATGTCTGTACATGCTAGGCTCGTCAAGTTAACCCTAAGTGTTTTCGCTGTGTAAAACTGTCTTACACCCGTTGTATGTGAACGTAAGAATCTATCACACCCGATCATCACGTGGTGCTTCGAAACGACAAACTGTAGCAACGGTGCACAGTTAGGGGAGAACACTTCTTGAAATTTTGTAAGGGATCATCTTATTTACTACCGTCGTCCTAAGTAAACAAGATGCATAAAACATAATAAACATCACATGCAATTATATAAAGTAGTGACATGATATGGCCATATCATATAGCTCCTTTGATCTTCATCTTCGGGACTCCATGATCATCTTGTCACCGGCATGACACCATGATCTCCATCATCATGATCTCCATCATCGTGTCTTCATGAAGTTGTCACGCCAACGACTACTTCTACTTCTATGACTAACGCGTTTAGTAATAAAGTAAAGTAGTTTACATGGCGTTCTTCAATGACACGCAGGTCACACAAAAATAAAGACAACTCCTATGGCTCCTGCCGGTTGTCATACTCATCGACATGCAAGTCGTGATTCCTATTACAATAGCATGAACATCTCATACATGACATATAGATCATTCATCATTCATCACAACTTTGGCCATATCATATCACAAAGCACTTGCTGCAAAAACAAGTTAGACGTCCTCTAATTGTTGTTTGCAAGTTTTACGTGGCTGAAGTAGGGTTCTAGCAAGAACGTTTTCTTACCTACGTGAAAGCCACAACGTGATTTGTCAACTTCTATTTACCCTTCATAAGGACCCTTTTCATCGAATCCGCTTCAACTAAAGTAGGAGAGACAGACACCCGCCAGCCACCTTATGCAACTTGTGCATGTTAGTCGGTGGAACCGGTCTCACGTAAGCGTACGTGTAAGGTTGGTCCGGGCCGCTTCATCCCACAATACCGCTGAAGCAAGATAAGACTAGTAGCGGCAAGAAAGTTGACAAATCTACGCCCACAACAAATTGTGTTCTACTCGTGCAAGAGAACTACGCATAGACCTAGCTCATGATGCCACTGTTGGGGAACGTTGCAGAAAACAAAAATTTTCCTACGGTTTCACCAAGATCCATCTATGAGTTCATCTAGCAACGAGTCATTAGATGCATCTACGTACCTTGTAGATCGCGAGCGGAAGCGTTCAAAGAACGGGGATGATGTAGTCGAACACGACGTGATCCAAATCACCGGAGATCCTAGCACCGAACGGACGGCACCTCCGCGTTCAACACACGTACGGAACAGCCACGTCTCCTCCTTCTTGATCCAGCAAGGGAGGGAGGAGAGGTTGAGGGAGATGGCACCAGCACCAGCACGACGGCGTGGTGTTGATGGAGCTGCAGTACTCCGGCAGAGCTTCGCTAAGCACTATGGAGGAGGAGGAGGTGTTGGAGAGGGAGAAGGAGGCAACCAAAGGCCAAGGTGTGAAGTCCCTCCTCTCCCCCACTATATATAGGAGGGCCAAGGGGGGGTGGCCAGCCCTAGGAGATCCAATCTCCTAGGGGCGGCGGCCAAGGGGGGTTACCCTCCCCCCCAAGGCACCTAGGAGGTGCCTTGCCCTCCTAGGACTCTTCCCCCCTCAAACCCTAGGCGCATGGGCCTATGTGGGGCTGGTGCCCTTGGCCCATCTAGGCCAAGGCGCACCTCCTACAGCCCATGTGGCCCCCCGGGACAGGTGGACCCACCCGGTGGACCCCCGGGACCCCTCCGGTGGTCCCGGTACAATATCGATAACCCCGAAACTTGTCCCGATGGCCGAAACAGGACTTTCCATATATAAATCTTTACCTCTGGACCATTCCGGAACTCCTCGTGACATCCGGGATCTCATCCGGGACTCCGAACAACATTCGGGTTACCGCATATACATATCCCTACAACCCTAGCGTAACCGAACCTTAAGTGTGTAGACCCTACGGGTTCGGGAGACATGTAGACATGACCGAGATCGCTCTCCGGTCAATAACCAACAGCGGGATCTAGATACCCATGTTGGCTCCCACATGCTCCACGATGATCTCATCGGATGAACCACGATGTCGAGGATTTAATCAACCCCGTATGCAATTCCCTTTGTCAATCGATATGTTACTTGCCCGAGATTCGATCGTCGGTATCCCAATACCTCGTTCAATCTTGTTACCGGCAAGTCACTTTACTCGTACCGTAATGCATGATCCCGTGACCAGACACTTGGTCACTTTGAGCTCATTATGATGATGCATTACCGAGTGGGCCCAGTGATATCTCTCCGTCATACGGAGTGACAAATCCCAGTCTTGATCCGTGTCAACCCAACAGACACTTTCGGGATACCTGTAATGCACCTTTATAGTCACCCAGTTACGTTGTGACGTTTGATACACCCAAAGCACTCCTACGGTATCCGGGAGTTACACGATCTCATGGTCAAAGGAAAAGATACTTGACATTAGAAAAGCTCTAGCAAATGAACTACACGATCTCACGCTATGCTTAGGATTGGGTCTTGTCCATCACATCATTATCCTAATGATGTGATCCCGTTATCAATGACATCCAATGTGCATAGCCAGGAAACCATGACTATCTATTGATCAACGAGCTAGACAACTAGAGGCTTACTAGGGACATGTTGGTGTCTGCTATTCACACATGTATTCGATTTCCGGATAATACAATTATAGCATGAATAAAGACAATTATCATGAACAAAGAAATATAATAATAATGCTTTTATTATTGCCTCTAGGGCATATTTCCAACATTTAATCCTTGAGGGGTCTATGCCCATCTTGCGCACTGTATCCTGATAAAGTAGGTTCAGGCTGCTGCCGCCGTCCATCAGGACTCTAGTGAGATGAAATCCATCGACGATTGGGTCTTAAACCAATGCGGCGAATCCGCCGTGGCGGATACTAGTGGGGTGGTCCCTTCGATCAAAAGTGATCGGGCAGGAGGACCATGGATTGAACTTTGGGGCGACTGGCTCCATCGCGTATATGTCCCTGAGTGCATGCTTCCGCTCCCTTTTGGGTATGTGGGTTGCGTATATCATGTTCACCGTCCGCACTTGTGGGGGGAAACCCTTCTGTCCTCTATTGTTCGGCGGTCAGGCCTCTTCCTCGTCGTCGCTATGCAGCCCCTTGTCATTGTTTTCGGCAATTAACTTGCCTGCCTGCTTGAATACCCAACAATCCCTGTTGGTGTGACTAGCTGGCTTTTCGGGGGTGCCATGTATCTGGCAAGAGCGGTCGAGTATTAGGTCCAAATTGGACGGACCCGGAGTAGTTCTTTTGAATGGCTTTTTCCGCTGACCGGGTTTAGAGCCTCTGAATCCAGCGTTGACTGCCGTATCCTTAGTGTTATCGCCGTTAACATGGCGTTTGTTTTTGTTGCGACGCGACCTGCCATTGTGGTCCTTGGTATCCGGACTGCCAGAATTTTTGCTGAGGTTGTTACTGCGGGCTAGCCAGCTGTCCTCTCCCGCGCAGAAGCGGGTCATAAGTGATGTGAGGGCTGCCATGGATTTCGGTTTCTCCTGTCCTAGGTGCCGGGCAAGCCACTCGTCGCGGATGTTATGTTTGAAGGCTGCAAGGGCCTCTACATCCAGAAAGTCAACGATTTGATTTTTCTTTGTTAAGAACCGTGTCCAGAACTATCTGGCCGATTCGTCTGGCTGCTGAATTATGTGGCTTAGGTCATCGGCGTCTGGTGGTCGCACATATGTGCCCTGGAAGTTGTCAAGAAATGCGGCTTCCAGGTCCTCCCAACACCCAATTGATTCTGCTGGCAAGCTGTTAAGCCAATGCCGAGCTGGTCCTTTAAGCTTGAGTGGGAGATATTTGATGGCGTGAAGATCGTCACCGCGGGCCATGTGGATATGAAGGAGATAGTCTTCGATCCAAACCGCGGGGTCTGTTGTGCCATCGTAGGTTTCAATGTTCACGGGTTTAAACCCTTCAGGGATTTGATGATCCATTACTTCATCTGTGAAGCATAGTGGGTGTACGGCGCCTCTATATTGGGCTATATCACGACGTAGCTCCAGCGAGCTTTGTCTACTGTGTTTGGCCCGACCGGAGTTGCTGTATCCGGTGCGACGGTCGTCGTCGCGCATCATGGGGCGCCCACGCAATCCGTAGATCGATCTTGATTGTCTTGCCTTATCCTCCAATATGTCTCGCAAGTCCGGCGCATTCCCCCGTGGCTTCGTACCTTTCGAGCGGTGCCGGGGTACGGTTCTAGTGGAGGGCCTAGAGGCCTCTCTGTCGTGGCCATGAGGTGGCCGGTCAGCCGTATTGTGCGCTGGTGATGCAGGTTTATATGCCTCCTCCTCTAATCGGGGGAGCAACTTGCGTTTGGGGTAGCTTTTGGAGGGGCGTTCGAGTTCATGCTCTTTGCCGCAAGGACTTCAGTCCATCTGTCGGCTAGCAGATCTTGATCAGCTCTAACCTATTGCTGCTTTTTCTTTAGGCTGTTTGCCGTGGCCATAAGCCTGCGTTTAAAACGCTCTTGTTCGACGGGATCCTCGGGCACGACGAATTCATCGTCCTCGAGGCTTGCCTCGTCTCCAGAGGGAGGCATGTAGTTATCGTCCTCTACCTCTTCGTCTGCCGCTCTCTCATGAGGGCTGGCTTCTCCGTCCTCCTGTGCTGAATCTTGCTGGAGGGGGTTGTCTTCGGCACTCTCTGGGGTGTTATTATCTCCGGTGCCGGAATCTCCATTCTTGTTGTGGCGGGATTTAGAGCGGCGCCGCTGACGCCGGCGCTTGGGCTGTTTCTTGGAGGAATCTTCCTCCGCTGCTTCCTCGCCATTCCCGTCCTTTGAGATGTCCACCATATATATATCGTATGACAAGGTGGTCTTCCAGTGCCCCGTAGGCGCTGGTTCTTGGTCGTCTCCGGCATCGTCGTCCATACCGTCGATGTCTTCGGAGTCGTAGTCTAGCATGTCGGTTAGGTCGTCGACAGTGGCTACAAAGTGGGTGGTGGGTGGGTTTTGAATTTCTTCGTCGTCTGCATCCCAACCATCCTGACCGCAATTCGGCCAGGGCTCTCCTGATAGCGAGAGATACTTTAGCGAATTCAGGATGTCGCCAAAAGGTGAGTGTTGAAAGATGTCCGCGGCGGTGAACTCCATGATCGGCGCCCAATCGGATTCGATTGGAGGGGGCGCAGGAGGTTCGGAGTCTGGCGAGGAGTCCGGCACCTCGGAGTCACGAGCGTCACAAGGGACAAGGTCAGTATTCGGCTCCATCGCCGTAGGGGTAGTAGCCCCTGAGGCGGTGTCTAGCCACCCGTCCTCGATCTGGGCAGCCGGCTCCGAATTGAGGATCGGAGCGGACTTGTGTGCGGCCTCCAGGGCACTGTCCGGCAGCAGAGCTAAATCATGCTCATCGTGATAGTGCGGCGCGCTCGGCTGTGGCTCGAATCCGTCGAAGATCAAGTCTCCGCGGATGTCAGCCGTGAAGTTTAGACTTCCAAATCTGACCTGATGGCCAGGGGCGTAGCTTTTGATCTTCTCTAGATGGCCAAGCGAATTGGCCCGCAGTGCAAAGCCGCCGAATATGAAGATCTGTTCGGGGAGAAAAGTCTCACCCTGGACTGCGTCGTTGTTGATGATCGAAGGAGCCATCAAGCCTATCGGTGACGACACAGAGGAACTCTCAATGAAAGCACCAATGTCGGTGTCAAAACCGGCGGATCTCGGGTAGGGGGTCCCGAACTGTGCGTCTAGGCGGATGGTAACAGGAGACAAGGGACACGATGTTTTTACCCAGGTTCGGGCCCTCCCGATGGAGGTAAAACCCTACTCCTGCTTGATTGATATTGATGATATGGCACTACTAGGGAAAAGCCTAGCAGCAGCGCAGGTTTTGGGCCTAGCAGTAGCGTGGGCAGGAGCGCTACTGATAAGGCGCTACAGCTAATGCTTAGCAATAGCGCGTCTTGACAGGTGCTACTGCTAAATTGACTTAGTAGCAGCGGTTCTTTAGAACATCGCTACTGGTAATTAGTAGTAGCGCTTCTCCTAACCCGCGCTACTACTATTATTCAGTATTTTATTTCTTTTCTTTTTCATGTTGTATTCATACACCTTTACACAAGTTTTCATACAACAGGAATTTAGAGATTGTTTTTACATCATAATGAGTTATTACATCATGGGGTGAAAGAACCGTGGACTAGTTTCAAGTGGATGTCCATCCACTTGAAACTAATCCACGGTTCATCCACTTGAAACTAGTCCACGGTTCTTTCACCCAATGATATAATAATATCATCATCATCATCATATCATTAACAACTTAGCATCATAATACATCATTGTCATATAACACCTCCTCAATATCATCGTTTTCATCATTGACATCGCATAACACCTCCTCAAGATCATCATTATCAACTCTAACACATTACCACATAATAAACATATTGTACCTCATAGGACCTATTACATTCGATTAAGACCTACTACATTTTCTAAGGTAAAATAACAAAAAACGAGATAGCCCCTGACTCTCCATTATGGAGAATGGAGATTAGCCTGTCTCCCATTCTTGCCTTTCGCTGAATGTTACTTCCAAGAACCTCCTTGCGAATGTCCATACATTTCTTCCATTCTCTAATGATCATGTGTTCACGGGTTTTAGAAATCCGATATGCACAGGTGAGCTCCATAGATTTACCTGGTAGTATGTTCAGAACTGAGAGGCGACCATGCAGAGACATCAGATGAGGCACACAATCCATCGGGAGTTTCTGTTGAAAAACATAATAATAACTTCGTAGTTAGCAATGATGTACTAGTTTTAGAAGTATGCAAAAAATGCACGGATGTCGTAATATTAAAAAATCTTACCAGGGCATCTCCAGAGAAGTTATCGTTGTTCAACACATGCACTAGTGGCACGTATTCACCATAATTTCGAGGAGTTCGATAATAGTCATTGTAATTCTCAAGAAGAGTACAAAATGCGATCAGATGATTTTTCTCCTTATACGTTAATTGGGTGCCTTCGGTGTAGTGGGTTTTATCTACCATCTTCCGCACAGTCTTTGAAGAATCAAAATAAGCTGTCAATGGAAATAAGCTATCAACTATTTTGAAATAAACAATATAAATTAGTTAATAACTATGTTTGAGAAACTCACATAGTGGTACAATCGGAAGCGTATCAACAAGGACCCAAATGTCCATATTGTCTTCCTCGCTGTCAGGATCACCAAGATCCATGGTGACAATCATACCCTCATAAAAACCATACATTTTGCAAAGTGCTTCCCAATTTTGGCAACCAAAATGGGTTACGCTCTGAGCATTGTACAGATTTACTTCAAAATCCATATCATGATGGGTCCTTAGGTGTATTTTCTTTGTTTTGAAATTTTCATGGTCTTCAAAACCCATCCTCTCCAAGACATAGCATCTTGCATGGCATGGGATAAGCTAGTCGAATTGTAAAATATGAAAATTAGACGTTGAAATAGTTGAAGTCATGCTTAATGGAGAAAAAAACACTTGTCGTTGTTGCGTACCGTTTCACAATCGAAGGTCTCCTCGAGCTTAATGCTGAAGCGCCGATCGTCGTCCAGCCGAACGAACCTGTCGCACATACCTCGATCATCGTGGCACCAGCTACACTCCCCCGGGAGACCGTCGTCGTCCGAGTACGACATTTCCTACAATCATAATTCAAAGATTAAACTTGTACATATTCTAGCACAAGTCATGCCAGAATTCACGACAAAATCCGGCATGACCTTTGCTAAAAAAAGGACATATCGAGCGCTTGAAATTTGCCGGAACGGAAATTAATCAACACTCCGGCAAAACATAGGCCACTCGGAGATGTAAACTGAACATGAACGGCCACTTGGGCAACCACATATCCAATTTGAGCAACAACACAAGATATACAAGGATATTTGGCTGGTCTCACCTCGATGTCAGAGGGGGTCGGTGACTGGGACGACGGCGGGGATGTCGGAGGGGGTCGGTGATGGGGACGAGGGATCGGAGGTCACCTGAAACCATATAAGTTATCACTAACAACAAACATGACATGTTCAACTAGTTTTATTAATTCAACTAGTTCTTACTAAATATAAACTTACTATAAATAGAAAAAAACTAGTTCTTTCTAAAAATAAAGTAGTTCAACTAGTTATATTAATTATCTTACTAAAAATAGATTAGTTCTGTTAATTCAACTAGTTCAACTAGTTTATTAATTTACTTACTAAACTAGTTCAACTACAACTAAAGTAGTTCAACTACCACTACTACTACTAAAAATCTAGTACTAACTAAGCAACATCTAGTACTAGCTAACCCTAAATTAACATCTACTACTACTAAATCTAGTACTAACTAGTGGCAGGGGGTGGGGGCGACGGAGAGGTAGCTAGGGGCGGCGAGGTCGAGGGCGGTGGGAGGAGGGCTGCCGGCGGAGGAGGGAGGAGGGGCGGCCGCAGGCGGAGGGAGGAGGGCGGCGGCGGAGGAGGGAGGGGCGGCCGCAGGCGGAGGGAGGATGTGCGAGGAGGATGGAGGAGGGACGGAAGGAGGGGAGTACCTCGGCGGCGGACGGACGAAGGCGGCGGCGGCGACGGACGACGACGGTTGACGCGGGTGAGAGTGTGAGAGTGTGAGTGAGAGGGCCGGTCGTGCGTGGGGATAAGGTAGGGATAGCTGTAGCGCGTTTGCCAAAACACGCTACAGCTAACCTGAGTAGCAGTAGCGCTCTACAGTAAAGTGCGCTACTGCTATAGCTAGCGGGGGGGCCAAGGTCATGGCAACTATAGTAGTAGCGCTGTATGCGATACACGCGCTACTGCTACTTCCAAGTTAGCAGCGCGTTTGGCAGACACGCGCTGCTGCTAAGTAGCAGTACCGTGGTATTTTGAAGAGCGCTGCTGGTAAGATTCTGTGTATAGGCTTTTCCCTAGTAGTGTGGGTAGTACAAGAGTGGATCTACCACGAGATCAAGGAGGCTAAACCCTAGAAGCTAGCCTATGGTATGATTGTTGTTCGTCCTATGGACTAAAACCCTCCGGTTTATATAGGCACCGGAGAGGGCTAGGGTTACACAGAGTCGGTTACAATAGTAGGAGATCTACATATCCGTATTGCCAAGCTTGCCTTCCACGCCAAGGAAAGTCCCATCCGGACACGGGATGAAGTCTTCAATCTTGTATCTTCATAGTCTTGGAGTCCGGCCGTTGATGATAGTTCGGCTATCCGGACAACCCCTAGTCCAGGACTCCCTCAACAGGTGTCTCCGAAGGTACATGTTGGGTTGGCGTATTTCGAGATTAGGTTTTGTCACTCCGATTGTCGGAGAGGTATCTCTGGGCCCTCTCGGTAATGCACGTCACTATAAGCCTTGCAAACAATGTAGCTAATGAGTTAGTTACGGAATGATGCATTACGTAACGAGTAAAGAGACTTGCCGATAACGAGATTGAACTAGGTATTGAGATACCGACGATCGAATATCGGGCAAGTAACATACCGATGACAAAGGGAACAACGTATGTTGTTATGCGGTTTGACCGATAAAGATCTTCGTAGAATATGTAGGAGCCAATATGAGCATCCAGGTTCCGCTATTGGTTATTGACCAGAAACATGTCTCGGTCATGTCTACATTGTTCTCGAACCCGTAGGGTCCGCACGCTTAAGGTTTCGATGACAGTTATATTATGAGTTTATGAGTTTTGATGTACCGAAGGAGTTCGGAGTCCCGGATGAGATCGGGGACATGACGAGGAGTCTCGAAATGGTTGAGACGTAAAGATCGATATATTGGATGACTATATTCGGACTTCGGCAAGGTTCCGAGTGATTCGGGTATTTATCGGAGTAGTGGAGAGTTACGGGAATTCGCCGGGGAGAAGTATTGGGCCTTATTGGGCCATACGGGAAAGAGAGAGGGGCTGCCTAGGGCAGCCCCCCCCCCCCAAGGCCTAGTCCGAATTGGACTAGGGGGAGGGGCCGCACCCCCTCCTTCCTTCCCTTCTCTCTTCCCCTTCCTTCTATCCTACTCCTACTAGGAAAGGAGGAGTCCTACTCCCGGTGGGAGTAGGACTCCCCCCTTGGGCGCGCCTCCTCCTCCTTGGCCGGCCCTCCTCCCCTTGCTCCTTTATATACGGGGGCAAGGGGGCACCCCATAGACACACAAGTTGATCTTCGTGATCGTTCCTTAGCCGTGTGTGGTGCCCCCCTCCACCATATTCCACCTCGGTCATATCGTTGCGGTGCTTAGGCGAAGCACTGCATCGGTAGAACATCATCATCGTCACCACGCCGTCGTGCTGATGGAACTCATCCCCGACACCCTGCTGGATCAGAGTCCGGGGATCATCATCGAGCTGAACGTGTGCTGAACTCGGAGGTGCCGTACGTTCGGTACTTGGATCGGTCGGATCGTGAAGACGTACGACTACATCAACCGCGTTGTCATAACGCTTCCGCTTATGGTCTACGAGGGTACGTGGACAACACTCTCCCCTCTCGTTGCTATGCATCACCATGATCTTGCGTGTGCGTAGGAATTTTTTTGAAATTACTAGGTTCCCAATAGTGGTATCAGAGCCAGGTTTTATGCGTAGATGTCATATGCACGAGTAGAACACAAGTGAGTTGTGGGCGATACAAGTCATACTGCTTACCAGCATGTCATACTTTGGTCCAGCGGTATTGTGAGATGAAGCGGCCCGGACCGACATTACGCGTACGCTTACGCGAGACTGGTTTCACCGTTACGAGCATTCGTGCTTAAAGGTGACTGGCGGGTGTCTGTCTCTCTCACTTTAGCTGAATCGAGTGTGGCTACGCCCGGTCCTTGCGAAGGTTAAAACAGCACTAACTTGACAAACTATCGTTGTGGTTTTGATGCGTAGGTAAGAACGGTTCTTGCTCAGCCCATAGCAGCAACATAAAATTTGCAACAACAAAGTAGAGGACGTCTAACTTGTTTTTGCAGGGCATGTTGTGATGTGATATGGTCAAGACGTGATGATATATTTATTGTATGAGATGATCATGTTTTATAACCGAAGTTATCGGCAACTGGCAGGAGCCATATGGTTGTCGCTTTATTGTATGAAATGCAAATGCCCTGTAATTACTTTACTTTATCACTAAGCGGTAGCGATAGTCGTAGAAGCAATAGATGGCGTAACGACAACGATGCTATGATGGAGATCAAGGTGTCACGCCGGTGACGATGGTGATCACGACGGTGCTTCGAAGATGGAGTTCACAAGCACAAGATGATGATGGCCATATCATATCACTTATATTGATTGCATGTGATGTTTATCCTTTATGCATCTTATCTTGCTTTGATTGACGGTAGCATTTTAAGATGATCTCTCACTAAAATTATCAAGAAGTGTTCTCCTTGAGTATGCACCGTTGTGAAAGTTCTTCGTGCTGAGACACCACGTGATGATCGGGTGTGATAGGCTCTACATTCAAATACAACGGGTGCAAAACAGTTGCACACGCGGAATACTCAGGTTAAAGTTGACGAGCCTAGCATATAACAGATATGGCCTCAGAACACGGAGACCGAAAGGTCGAACGTGAATCATATAATAGATATGATCAACATAGTGATGTTCACCATTGAAACTACTCCATCTCATGTGATGATCGGACATGGTTTAGTTGATTTGGATCACGTGATCACTTAGATGACTAGAGAGATGTTTGTCTAAGTGGGAGTTCTTAAGTAATATGATTAATTGAACTTAAATTTATCATGAACTTAGTCCTAGTAGTATTTTGCAAATTATGTTGTAGATCAATAGCTTGCGTTGTTGCTTTCATATGTTAATTTTGATATGTTCCTAGAGAAAAACTATGTTGAAAAATGTTAGTAGCAATGATGCGGATTGGATCCGTGATCTGAGGTTTATCCTCATTGCTGCACAGAAGAATTATGTCCTTAATGCACCGCTAGGTGACAGACCTATTGCAGGAGCAGATGCAGACCTTATGAACGTTTGGCTAGCTCAGTATGATGACTACTTGATAGTTTAGTGCACCATGCTTAACGGCTTAGAATCGGGACTTCAAAGATGTTTTGAACGTCATGGACCATATGAGATGTTCCAGGAGTTGAAGTTAATATTTCCAGCAAATACCCGAGTTGAGAGATATGAAGTCTCCAACAAGTTCTATAGCTAAAAGATGGAGGAGAATCGCTCAACTAGTGAGCATGTGCCCATATTGTCTGGGTACTTCAATCGCTTGAATCAAGTGGGAGTTAATCTTCCAGATAAGATAGTGATTGACAGAGTTCTCTAGTCACCATCACCAAGTTAGTAGAACTTCGTGATGAACTATAGTATGCAAAGGATGACGAAAATGATTCCCGAGCTCTTCGTGATGTTGAAATCGACGAAGGTAGAAATCAAGAAAGAGCATCAAGTGTTGATGATTGACAAGACCACTAGTTTCAAGAAAAGGGCAAAGGGAAAGAAAGGGAAACTTCAAGTAGAATGGCAAACAAGTTGTCACTCCCGTGAAGAAGACCAAATCTGGACCAAAGCCTGAAACTGAGTGCTTACACTACAAAGGAAATGGTCACTGGAAGCGGAAATGCCCTGAATATTTGGTGGATAAGAAGGATGGCAAAGTGAACAAGGGTATATTTGATATACAGGTTATTGATGTGTGCCTCACTAGTGTTTATAGTAGCCCCTGAGTATTTGATACTTGTTCAGTTGCTAAGATTAGTAACTCGAAACAGGAGTTACAGAATAAACAGAGACTAGTTGAAGGGGAAGTGACGATGGGTGTTGGAAGTAGTTCCAAGATTGATATGATCATCATCGCACACTCCCTATACTTTCGGGATTAGTGTTAAACCTAAATAAATGTTATTTGGCGTTTGCGTTAAGCATGAACATGATTCGATCGTGTTTATTGCGATACTGTTATTCATTTAAAGTTAGAGAATAATTGTTATTCTGTTTACATGAATAAGACCTTCGATGGTCATACACCCAATGAACATAGTTTGTTGGATCTCGATCATAGTGATACACATATTCATAATATTGATGCCAAAAGATGAAAAGTTAATAATGATAGTGCAACTTATTTGTGGCACTGCCATTTGGGTCATATTGGTGTAAAGCGCATGAAGAAACTCCATAAAGATGGATTTTTGGAATCACTTGGTTATGAATCATTTGATGCTTGCAAACCGTGCCTTTTGGGTAAGATGACTAAAACTCCATTCTCCGGAACAATGGAACAAGCTACTGACTTATTGGAAATAATACATACCGATGTATGCGATCCAATGAGTGTTGATGCTCGTGGCAAGTATCGTTATTTTCTGACCTTCACAAGATGATTTGAGCAGATATGGGTATATCTACTTGATGAAACATAAGTCTGAAATAGTTGAAAGGTTCAAAGAATTTCAGAGTGAAGTGGAAACATCATCGTAACAAGAAAATAAAATTTCTGCGATCTGATCGCGGAGGCGAATATTTGAGTTACGAGTTTGGTCTTCAATTAAAACAATGTGGAATAGTTTCACAGCTCACGCCACCTGGAACACCACAACGTTATGGTGTGTCCGAACGTCGTAACCGCACTTTATTGGATATGGTGCGATCTATGATGTATCTTACCAATTTACCACTATCGTTTTGGGGTTATGCATTAGAGACAGCTACATTCACTTTAAATAGGGCACCATCTAAATCCGTTGAGACGACACCGTATGAACTATGGTTTAGCAATAAACCTAAGCTGTCATTTCTTAAAGTTTGGAGTTGCGATGCTTATGTGAAAAAGGTTTCAACCTGATAAGCTAGAACCCAAATCGGAGAAGTGCGTCTTCATAGAATACCCAAAGGAAACTGTTGGGTACACCTTCTATCACAGATCTGACGGCAAAACATTTGTTGCTATGAATGGATCCTTTCTAGAGAAGGAGTTTCTCTCTAAAGAAGTGACTGGGAGGAAAGTAGAGCTTGATAAGGTAATTGTACCTTCTACCGAATTGGAAAGTAGTTTATCATAGAAATCAGTTCTAGTGATTCCTACACCAATTAGTGGAGAGAATTCCTTATTTGGCCCTTTCTTAAAGTTTGGTTCCTTTTTTGGCCCAAAATTCTGTTTTCTCCCCTTTTGGACAGTCAAACTTCATTTTGTTCCTTATGTGACACTTCCGTCAGTTTTGGCTATTAACGGTGTTAAGTCTGACCTGAAAAAACTGTTTTACCCCTTATGGTATGTGAATAGATTATTTACATGCAAACACAAAGGTAATGTGATATTTATTTTCCTATTTGACTGAGTAAACAAAAGGTATTTATATGACTAATAATAATAATAATAATAATAATAATAATAATAATAATAATATTATCATTATTATTATTATTATTATTATTATTATTATTATTATGAGTGGAATAGTGACAGACCAATTCAACCTCTACTGTAGCATATAAATTTGTAAACATTAATCTAATGGGCGATTAGTTGAACCGCGGCATGCCAATGGGTTATGTCGCATAGCTGTGTTCATGCCTCAAGTGTTTGCACACACGCTCAGGCCATTAAGATACAGATCGGCTGATTGCAAGAAGCTAATAGCACAAGCTTCTGATAACTTCTATTTGTTAGTTCTAATCCTGGTTGCATGCGTTAGTACTAGTCATTAGTCGTGTCATGGTGATACATGTAGTGTGTTTTTAGCCAGTTTATTAATTAGTTGGCCGAGTCCTTGCATGCATGTGTATACACACACCGGATGGATGTGTGCACGTGATTGGGTCGGTGCATGAAAATAGGATCCCGACGAGCATGTGCATCTGGAAGATGTGTTGGCTGTGGTTGACTTAGTCGTACATCATCCCGGAGCGGCACCGGCGTACACCAGCACATGGCCAGCTCCAGCAACAAAGGGGAGGCCCCAGTTGACGACCACCTAGTCTCGGTCTTGATGTACAGATGGATGGTACGGCCGACGACCTTGACGGTGGCGCTGCCGTGCATGGGAGGTGGCAGCGGCCTCGGCGCACCGGAGGAGGATACAACCGGCGGCTTGGCAGGGATGACGGGAGGGTGAGCATGGGGAACACCACCACGGGTCCCTCGCCATGCCAGGCTCTCACGGACTGAACTGCAATACGTGGCGGGTTGGGCGATGGTGGAAGGAAAGAGCGGGCGGGATTGGGAGGAAGGAGAAGAAAAAGGAAAGAGGCAGGAGTGCAGATTCTCCCTAATATTGTTTTCGTTCATGCCCCTTCTCTGCCCTTTTCTGGTGAGATACTACCATCAGGGGCAAAATTGTCTTTGCACATGTCAGTTAACACCTTTGGATGAAAAAATGTATGAAAGTGTCGCATAAGGCATAAAATGAAGTTTGATTGTCAAATAGAGAACAAAATGTTTTTTGGGGTCAAAAAGGGAACCAAATTTTAAGAAAGGGCCAAATAAGGAATTCTCTCCAATTAGTGAGGAAGCTAATGACAATGATCATGAAGCTTCAGATCAAGTTACTACCGAACTTTGTAGATCTTCCAGATTAAGATCCGCACCAGAGTGGTATGGTAATCCTATTCTGGAAGTCATGTTACTAGACCATGATGAACCTACGAACTATGAGGAAGCGATGATGAGCCCAGATTCCGCAAAATGGTTTGAGGCCATTGAGGGAGTCCTGGACTAGGGGGTGTCCGGATAGCCGAACTATCATCAACGGCCGGACTCCAAGACTATGAAGATACAAGATTGAAGACTTCGTCCCGTGTCCGGATGGGACTTTCCTTGGCGTGGAAGGCAAGCTTGGCAATACGGATATGTAGATCTCCTACCATTGTAACCGACTCTGTGTAACCCTAGCCCTCTCCGGTGCCTATATAAACTGGAGGGTTTTAGTCCATAGGACGAACAACAATCATACCATAGGCTAGCTTCTAGGGTTTAGCCTCCTTGATCTCGTGGTAGATCCACTCTTGTACTACCCATATCATCAATATCAATCAAGCAGGAGTAGGGTTTTACCTCCATCGAGAGGGCCCAAACCTGGGTAAAAACATCGTGTCCCTTGTCTCCTGTTACCATCCGCCTAGATGCACAGTTCGGGACCCCCTACCCGAGATCCGCCGGTTTTGACACCGACATTGGTGCTTTCATTGAGAGTTCCTCTGTGTCGTCACCGATAGGCTTGATGGCTCCTTCGATCATCAACAACGACGCAGTCCAGGGTGAGACTTTTCTCCCCGGACAGATCTTCATATTCGACGGCTTTGCACTGCGGGCCAATTCGCTTGGCCATCTAGAGCAGATCGAAAGCTACGCCCCTGGCCATCAGGTCAGATTTGGAAGTCTAAACTTCACGGATGACATCCGCGGAGACTTGATCTTCGACGGATTCGAGCCACAGCCGAGCGCGCCGCACTGTCACGATGAGCATGATTTAGCTCTGCTGCCGGACAGTGCCCTGGAGGCCGCACACAAGTCCGCTCCGATCCTCAATTCGGAGCCGACTGGCCAGATCGAGGACGGGTGGCTAGACACCGCCTTGGGGGCTGCTACCCCTACGGCGATGGAGCCAAATACTGACCTTGTCCCTTGTGACGCTCGTGACTCCGAGGTGCCGGACTCCTCGCCAGACTCTGAACCTCCTGCGCCCCCTCCAATCGAATCCGATTGGGCGCCGATCATGGAGTTCACCGCCGCGGACATCTTTCAACACTCACCTTTTGGCGACATCCTGAATTCACTAAAGTATCTCTCGCTATCAGGAGAGCCCTGGCCGAGTTGCGGTCAGGATGGTTGGGATGCGGACGACGAAGAAATTCAAAACCCACCCACCACCCACTTTGTAGCCACTGTCTACGACCTAACCGACATGCTAGACTACGACTTCGAAGACATCGACGGTATGGACGACGATGCCGGAGACGACCAAGAACCAGCGCCTACGCGGCACTGGAAGACCACCTCGTCATATGATATATATATGGTGGACATCCCAAAGGATGGGAATGGCGAGGAAGCAGCGGAGGAAGATTACTCCAAGAAACAGCCCAAGCGCCCGCGTCAGCGGCGCCGCTCTAAATCCCGCCACAGCAAGAATGGAGATTCCGGCACCGGAGACAATAACACCCCAGAGAGTGCCGAAGACAACCCCCTCCAGCAAGATTCAGCACAGGAGGACGGAGAAGCCAACCCTCATGAGAGAGCGGCAGACGAAGAGGTAGAGGACGATAACTACATGCCTCCCTCTAGAGACGAGGCAAGCCTCGACGACGACGAATTCGTCGTGCCCGAGGATCTCGTCGAACAAGAGCGTTTTAAACGCAGGCTTATGGCCACGACAAACAGCCTAAAGAAAAAGCAGCAACAGCTTAGAGCTGATCAAGATCTGCTAGCCGACAGATGGACTGAAGTCCTTGCAGCCGAAGAGCATGAACTCGAACGCTCCTTCAAAAGCTACCCCAAACGCAAGTTGCTCCCCCGATTAGAGGAGGAGGCATATAAACCTACATCACCAGCGCACAATACGGCTGACCGGCCACCTCGTGGCCGCGATAGAGAGGCCTCTAGGCCCTCCACCAGAACCGTACCCCGGCACCGCTCGAAAGGTATGAAGCCACGGGGGAATGCGCTGGACTTGCGAGACATATTGGAGGATAAGGCAAGACAATCAAGATCGATCTACGGATCACGTGGGCACCCCACGATGCGCGACGACGACCGTCGCGCTGGATACAGCAACTCCGGCCGGGCCGAACACAGTAGACAAAGCTCACTGGAGCTACGTCGTGATATAGCCCAATATAGAGGCGCCGCACACCCACTATGCTTCACAGATGAAGTAATGGATCATCAAATCCCCAAAGGGTTTAAACCCGTGAACATTGAAACCTATGATGGCACAACAGACCCCGCGGTTTGGATCGAAGACTATCTCCTTCATATCCACATGGCCCGCGGTGACGATCTTCACGCCATCAAATATCTCCCACTCAAGCTTAAAGGACCAGCTCGGCATTGGCTTAACAGGTTGCCAGCAGAATCAATTGGGTGTTGGGAGAACCTGGAAGCCGCATTTCTTGACAACTTCCAGGGCACATATGTGCGACCACCAGACGCCGATGACCTAAGCCACATAATTCAGCAGCCAGACGAATCGGCAAGACAGTTCTGGACACGATTCTTAACAAAGAAAAATCAAATCGTCGAATGTCCGGATGCAGAGGCCCTCGCAGCCTTCAAACATAACATCCGCGATGAGTGCCTTGCCCGGCACCTAGGATAGGAGAAGCCGAAATCCATGGCAGCTCTCACATCACTTATGACCCGCTTCTGCGCGGGAGAGGACAGCTGGCTAGCCCGCAGTAACAACCTCAGCAAAAATTCTGGCAGTCCGGATACCAAGGACCGCAATGGCAGGCCGCGTCGCAACAAAAACAAACACCGCGTTAATGGCGATAACACTAAGGATACGGCAGTCAACGACGAATTCAGAGGCTCTAAACCCGGTCAGCGGAAAAAGACATTCAAAAGAACTACTCCGGGTCCGTCCAATTTGGACCGAATACTCGATCGCTCTTGCCAGATACATGGCACCCCCGAAAAGCCAGCTAATCACACCAACAGGGATTGTTGGGTATTCAAGCAGGCAGGCAAGTTAATTGCCGAAAACAATGACAAGGGGCTGCATAGCGATGACGAGGAAGAGACCCGGCCGCCGAACAATAGAGGACAGAAGGGTTTCCCCCCACAAGTGTGGACGGTGAACATGATATACGCAACCCACATACCCAAAAGGGAGCGGAAGCGTGCACTCAGGGACGTATACGCGATGGAGCCAGTCGCCCCAAAGTTCAATCCATGGTCCTCCTGCCCGATCACTTTTGATCGAAGGGACCACCCCACTAGTATCTGCCACGGCGGATTCGCCGCATTGGTTTTAGACCCAATCATCGATGGATTTCATCTCACTAGAGTCCTGATGGACGGCGGCAGCAGCCTGAACCTGCTTTATCAGGATACAGTGCGCAAGATGGGCATAGACCCCTCAAGTATTAAACCCACAAAGACGACCTTCAAAGGCGTCATACCAGGTGTAGAGGCCAATTGTACAGGCTCGGTTACACTGGAAGTGGTGTTCTGATCCCCGGATAACTTCTGAAGCAAGGAGTTAATCTTCGATATAGTCCCGTTCCGCAGCGACTATCATGCTCTGCTCGGACGAACCGCGTTCGCAAAGTTCAACGCGGTGCCGCACTACGCATACCTCAAGCTCAAGATGCCAGGCCCTCGAGGAGTCATTACGGTCAACGGAAACACTGAACGCTCCCTCCGAACGGAGGAGCACACAGCGGCTCTCGCGGCAGAAGTACAGAGCAGCCTCTTAAGGCAATTTTCGAGTCCGGCCATTAAGCGACCGGACACGGCCAAACGCGCCCGGAGTAACCTACAACAAGACCACCTGGCACGTTCCGAGCACGCGTAGCAATGCGGCCCCAACCCCAGCCCTTGCAAAATTGCAAGACCGGTCCTTCGCGTACATCATTACGCTCTGGAGATACCATGGGCATATGGGGAGGGGCACGACCACGACAGACCCAGAGTGCGGCTCAACCACACCAGGGGCTCCCAAGTGTGTCACTCTTTTTATTTTTTTTATTTTTTCTTACCCACAGGACTCTGTTCACCTGAGGCCCTGTCCGGCAGTAGGCCTGCCGAACTCACGATGCAACAGCCAGGGGAGGAGAAAGGCTATGACGAGTATCCAGGTGGTCTCCATTACGAGCATTAAATCCGTTTTATACACCATTCCGCAGCCTACCCCTGGAGGGGGACATGTTTAATAGTCCTATCCCTTGCTTACCGCACTATTTGTATCGTTCTGCATTCATGGCAGTATTTCTTGAATAAACAATGCATCGCTTTTTGCTTATAACTGCATTTCTTTCTTATATATATGTTCATTTACGACATGTTGCATCCGTACACTTTGGTACGGCTAAACACACCAGGGGCTTAAGTTCCCCACATTATGGTGTGATAAGTCCGAAAACTTTCACAAGTGCGGCACCCCAAACTTATAGCATTATATGCATCGGCTCCGAATCATGTCTTGGGTCAATAGTTGGGTTTGCCCGGCTCCCATGTTTTGTTACCTTACGTTTTGTTGTATCGGCTAAGGTAGCACTGGGAGAACCACTGCGATTGCACCCCGGTTGAGCTGGGCGAGCGCCTCAGTGGAGAAAGCTAAAACTGACCGTCATGATGCGGCGAGAGCTGGTCGCTGTTCGAGAGGTTTTTTCGAGTCCTTAAAGACTTATGCCGCTTAGAGCGAGGAACCGGCTTTGTCCGGCCCAGGCGTGGATAGCGCCCCGAACTCGATCTTCCGAACACTAGGGGCTTCGCCGAAATTTAAAATTATAGAATTCTATGGCTAAGTGAGAGTGTTCAAGCATTATAAGTCTGGTTGCCTCGTTCGTTGTGTTGAGCGCCTCCCTAGATGGACCCAAAAATGGGAACAAGAGCGCTCAAGTTTATCCTGAACACCCCAGCACTCGTGGCATGGGGGCTGAAGCCGACGACTTGCCATCTCTCAAATTTAATAAACGGCCGCACAGAAGGTAATATTTTAAATTAATAAGCGTTGCTTAGCGCATATGAACAAAGTTTTCAGCGCACAGGATAACAAAATGCGAGTCTACTTAAATATTACATCTTTGGAGCACTCACCCGCAATCATGCGGGCACCCTTCAGGACACTCTTATAATACATTTCGGGCGTGCGATACTCCTTGCCCGCCGGTGGCGCATCCGTCACAAGCTTTTCAGCGTCCATCCTGCCCTAGTGCACCTTTGCACGGGCAAGGGCCCGACGGGCACCTTCAATGCAGGCGGAGTGCTTGATGACATCAACCTAGGGACACGCATCCACCAGCCGCCGCACCAGGCCGAAGTAGCTCCCAGGCATGGCCTCCCCGGGCCACAGCCGAACTATGAGGCCCTTCATGGCCTGTTCGGCCACCTTGTGGAGCTTGACCAGCTGCTTCAGTTGGTCGCTAAGGGGCACCGGATGTCCGGCCTCAGCATACTGAGACCAGAATACCTTCTCCATTGAGCTCCCCTCCTCGGCTCTGTAGAAAGAGGCAGCATCGGACACGCTGCGGGGCAGATCGGCGAACGTTCCTAGAGAGCTCCAAATCCGGGTAAGTAACAGGTAATTCACTTTAACATGCTTGCTTTGCATGATGAATGCCTTACCCGCCGCTATCTTCTTCAAATCCTCAATTTCCTGGAGGGCCTTCTGGGCTTCGGCCTTAGTGGCTTTGGCACCCTCAAGAGCCGACGCAAGCTCGGACTCTCGAGTCTTCGAGTCACGCTCCAAACTTTCGTGCTTTTCCACGAGAGCCGGGAGCTCTTGCTGTACCGCCGCCACCCGCGCCTCCTGCTTCTCTCGCTCTGCTCGTTCCGCGGCCACATTGTGTTCGGCCGCGGACACCGCCTCCTTCAGGGTCACCACCTCGTTTGTATCCCCTGTAGTACCCACGTTATCCTTGTTATTTCTCTTGCAACCAAATCCTTTTCTGTAAGGTACAACTTTAATAAGGTGTTACTCACCTTCCTTGTCCTCGAGCTGCTTCTTGGCACGACCGAGCTCACCCTCGGACCGCTCGAGGCTCTGCTTCAAGGTATTGACCTCCGCAGTCAGTGCGGCAAAGGTCAGCAGTGCAGCTTGCAAACCCATATTGACATATTTTTTAGACTCCTGCGTATATATTTTTTAGATCCTCAGTCCGGCTTTTGTTTCCGAACACCGAACCGAGCATCAGGGGCTACTGTCTATGCGGTATTATATTACATATCTTAAAATTCTTACCTCAAAGCCTGTTAGAAGGCTGCTGCAGGCTTCGGTCAGCCCGCTCTTGGCGAGCTGAACCTTCTGAATCACCGCACTCATGACAGTGCGGTGTTCTTCTTTGATGGAAGCGCCGTTGAGCGCCTCCAGCAAGTTATCCGGCGCCTCCGGTTGGACGGAGGCCACCGGCGTCACAGTCTTGCCCTTCTTACGAAGGGGCCGCTCGCCGGACTCCAGAACCACTGCAGGTTTCGGTGCGGAGTCCAGTGCAAAGTCCGAGAGGTTGCCCTGCGGCACCTCCGGGGCCTCCTCCTCCTAGCGGGTCCCTTCCCGGGATCCCACCTCGACGTTGTCAGCGTCGCGAGGGGTGGAGGCGGTCGGAAGAGAATCCATATCCGGCATGCCCAAGGACCCACTCGACAAAGCGGGAAGATCGTCCTTGGCCGGACTACAGGTTGTATGCGGCATTAGAAAGGCACCGCGTGGCGAAAAGAAAAATTATAAATCATCCAGGAGTCCGGATACTTACGATCTTGCCAGGGGCTTGGCCCTTGAGGGCCACTCCTCGTCGCCGTTGCCGACGTTGGCGGAGCAGTCCGGGGGAAGGGTCCTTCCCTTCTTGGACCCTTCGGCCCCCCTCGTTGGGGAGGCCTTCCTCTTCTTCTCTCCCCCCGCTGGGGGAGAGGCCTGTTTCTTCTCCTCCTCGTCTTCAGGGGAGGAGTCCGCCTCGGAGTCATCGGATGATGAGTCTGATACCACCTAATGCCGGGAACTCCTTCGGGTTCCCGTGGCCTTCTTCTTGGCCTTCTTATCCGGCACCACGTAAAGTGCCGGGACCAGCAGCCCCGTCAAACGGGTGTCCGCTGGGTCTTCTGGAAGGGGAGCTGGACAGTTAACCTGTCCAGACGTCTTCTGCCAGTCCTGTTAAAGGCATTGGGAGTTTAGATCCTGCATAGAGTCAAACTATGAAAAACAAGTGTCCCATAAAGGATAACATGGCTTACCTCGCCAGCCGGACGCTGCATGCTGAATCCGCGATCTTCGGTAGCGGATGCGGGAGCTTTGGCGCCCTTGAACAGCACCCTCCAGGCAGCTTCATACGTAGTATCGAAGAGCCCGCTCAAAGTACGGTGCCGTGCCGAATCAAACTCCCACAAATTGAAGTCCCGTTGCTGGCAGGGGAGAATCCGGCGGACGAGCATGACCTGGATCACGTTGACAAGCTTGAGCTTCTTGTTCACCAGGGTCTGGAGACAGGACTGGAGTCCGGTCAGCTCCTCCGAACTACCCCCAAAGCAAGCCCTTCTCTTTCCAGGAGGTGAGCTGCATGGGGATGCCAGATCTAAATTCGGGGGCCGCTGCCCATTTAGGGTCACGCGACTCGGTGATGTAGAACCACCCCGATTGCCACCCTTTGATGGACTCCACGAAGGCAACCTCAACCTCCGCACTCCGCTTGGCTGCCCTTCACAACCTTCGGCTTGACATTGAAGGTCTTTAGCCACAAGCCGAAGTGGGGCTGGATGCAGAGGAAGGCCTCGCACACTACGATAAACGCCGAGATATTTAGGATGAAATTTGGGGCCAGATCGTGGAAATCCAGGCCGTAGTAGTACATGAGCCCCCGGGCGAAGGGGTGGAGTGGGAAGCCCAGTCTGAGGAGGAAGTGGGGAAGGAATACGACCCTCTCACGGGGCCTGGGGGTGGGGATGAGCTGCCCCTCGTCGGGCAGCCGGTGCGCGATGTCACTGGATAGATATTCGGCACCGCGCAGTTTCTCTATGTGCCCCCCTCCGTAACGAAGGAGGCCATCCACTTGCCTCCCGCTCCGGACATGGTTGGAGAAGGTTGAGGTGAGATGTGCGGACTTGGGCGCTGGAGCTCGAGTGCGCGGAGATGGATAAGCAAAGGAGGAAGAAGGCGTAGGTAAAAGAGGTGGATCCTTATCCCCTTATATATGGGCAGACGAAACTATGCGTCCCCACCGGCCTGGTAAAACTCGCTTATCTCCCAAGCACCACAATCAATGGCGCGGTTGGGTTACCCACGTCCGTATTGATGGGAATCCCGAAATAAGGGGAACACGATCTCTGCTTCGACAAGACGTGCCAAGGAAACCGCTTCGCTAAACGCGCTGAGGTGGTATAATAAAAATGATTCAAGTAAAGGCTTGGTAGTGGTGTGACATCACGCCGCAAAATATGTCAGCAGATTGAACTTGTGTAAATATTATTCTCTCTACGATGGTATGTGGAATTTATTTTGCAGAGCCGAACACTATCCTGGTGTTCACAATCTTCTATGAATTATTCGGAGGAGGAACCCGCCTTGCAATGCCGAAGACAATATGCACGTCGGACTCGTCGTCATTGAAGCCTGGTTCAGGGGCTACTGAGGGAGTCCTGGACTAGGGGGTGTCTGGATAGCCGAACTATCATCAACGACCGGACTCCAAGACTATGAAGATACAAGATTGAAGACTTCGTCATGTGTCCGGATGGGACTTTCCTTGGCGTGGAAGGCAAGCTTGGCAATACGGATATGTAGATCTCCTACCATTGTAACCGACTCTGCATAACCCTAACCCTCTCCGGTGCCTATATAAACCGGAGGGTTTTAGTCCATAGGACGAACAACAATCATACCATAGGCTAGCTTCTAGGGTTTAGCCTCCTTGATCTCGTGGTAGATCCACTCTTGTACTACCCATATCATCAATATCAATCAAGAAGGAGTAGGGTTTTATCTCCATCGAGAGGGCCCGAACCTGGGTAAAAACATCGTGTCCCTTGTCTCCTGTTACTATCCTCCTAGATGCATAGTTCGGGACCCCCTACCCGAGATCCGCCGGTTTTGACTGCCATGAAATCTGAGATGGGATCCATGTATGAGAACAAAGTGTGGACTTTGGTGGACTTTCCCGATGATCAGCAAGCCATAGAAAATAAATGGATCTTCAAGAGGAAGACGGACGCTGATAGTAGTGTTACTATCTACAAAGCTAGACTTGTTGAAAAAGGTTTTTTGACAAAGTTCAAGGTGTTGAATACAATGAGATTTCTCACTCGTATTGATGCTTAAAAGTCTGTCCAAATCATGTTCTAATTCCCACATTATATGAAATTTGGCAAATGGATGTCAAAACTACATTCCTTAATGGATTTATTAAAAAAGAGTTGTATATGATACAACCAGAAGGTTTTGTCAATCCTAAAGGTGCTAACAAAGTGTGCAAGCTCCAGCGATCCATTTATGGACTGGTGCAAGCATCTCGGAGTAGGAATAAACGTTTTGATAGTGTGATCAAAGCATATGGTTTTATACAGACTTTTGGAGAAGCCTGTATTTACAAGAAAGTGAGTGGGAGCTCTGTAGCATTTCTGATATTATATGTAGATGACATATTGTTGATCGAAAATGATATAGAATTTCTGGATAGCACAAAGGGATACTTGAATCAAAGTTTTTCAATGAAAGATCTCAGTAAAGCTACTTACATATGAATCAAGATCTATTGAGATAGATCAAGATGCTTGATAAGTTTTTCAATAAGTACATACCTTGTCAAGATTTTGAAATAGTTCAAAATGGAACAGTCAAAGAAAAAGTTCTTGCCTGTGTTGCAAAGGTGTGAAATTGAGTAAAGACTCAAATCTCGACCAAGGCAGAAAATAGAGAAGAGAATGAAAGCCATTCCCTATGCCTCAGTCATAGGTTCTATAAAGTATGCTATGCTATGTACCAGACCTATTGTATACCTTGCTCTGAATTTGGCAAGGGAGTACAATAGTGATATAGGAGTAGATCACTTGACATTGGTCAAGAATATCCTTAGTGAGGACTAAGGAGATGTTTCTCGATTATGGAGGTGATAAAAAGCCTGTCGTAAAAAGTTACAACGATGCAAGCTTTTACACCAATCCAAATGACTCTAAGTCTCAATCGGGATACATATTGAAAGTGGGAGCAATTAGCTAGAGTAGCTCCATGCAGAGCATTGTGGACATTGAATATTTGCAAAATACATACGGCTCTGAATATGACAGACCCGTTGACTAAGATTCTCTCACGAGCAAAACATGATCACAACTTAGTACTCTTTGGGTGTTAATCACATAGCGATGTGAACTAGATTATTAACTCTAGTAAACCCTTTGGGTGTTGGTCACATGAAGATGTGAATTGTGGGTGTTAATCATATATAGATATGAATATTGGTGTTAGATCACATGGCGATGTGAACTAGATTATTGACTCTAGTGCAAGTGGGAGACTGAAGGAAATATGCCCTAGAGGCAATAATAAAGTTATTATTTATTTCCTTATTTCATGATAAATGTTTATTATTCATGCTAGAATTGTATTAACCGGAAACATAATACGTGTGTGAATACATAGACAAACATAGTGTCACTAGTATGCCTCTACTTGACTAGCTCGTGAATCAAAGATGGTTAAGTTTCCTAGCCATAGACATGAGTTGTCATTTGATTAACGGGATCACATCATTAGGAGAATGATGTGATTGACTTGACCCATTCCGTTAGCTTAGCACTTGATCATTTAGTATGTTGCTATTGCTTTCTTCATGACTTATACATGTTCCTGTAACTATGAGATTATGCAACTCCCGTTTACCGGAGGAACACTTTGTGTGCTACCAAAGTCACAACGTAACTGGGTGATTATAAAGGAGCTCTACATGTGTCTCCGAAGGTACATGTTGGGTTGGCGTATTTCGAGATTAGGTTTTGTCACTCCGATTGTCGGAGAGGTATCTCTGGGCCCTCCCGGTAATGCACATCACTATAAGCCTTGCAAGCAATGTAGCTAATGAGTTAGTTACAGAATGATGCATTACGTAACGATTAAAGAGAATTACCGATAACGAGATTGAACTAGGTATTGAGATACCGATGATCGAATCTCAGGCAAGTAACATACCGATGACAAAGGGAACAACATATGTTGTTATGCGGTTTGACCGATAAAGATCTTCGTAGAATATGTAGGAGCCAATATGAGCATCCAGGTTCCGCTATTGGTTATTGACCAAACGTGTCTCGGTCATGTCTACATTGTTCTCGAACCCGTAGGGTCCGCACGCTGAAGGTTTCGATGACAGTTATATTATGAGTTTATGAGTTTTGATGTACCGAAGGAGTTCGGAGTCCCGGATGAGATCGGAAACATGATGAGAAGTCTCGAAATGGTCGAGACGTAAAGATCGATCTATTGGATGACTATATTCGGACTTCGGAAAGGTTCCGAGTGATTCGGGTATTTATCGGAGTACCGGAGAGTTACGGGAATTCGCCGGGGAGAAGTATTGGGCCTTATTGGGCCATACGGGAAAGAGAGAGGGGCTGCCTAGGGCAGGCCGCGCGCCCCCCAAGGCCTAGTCCGAATTGGACTAGGGGGAGGGGCCGCACCCCCTCCTTCCTTCCCTTCTCTCTTCCCCTTCCTTCTCTCCTACTCCTACTAGGAAAGGAGGAGTCCTACTCCCGGTGGGAGTAGGACTCCCCCCTTGGGCGCGCCTCCTCCTCCTTGGCCAGCCCTCCTCCCCTTGCTCCTTTATATACGGGGGCAAGGGGGCACCCCATAGACACACAAGTTGATCTTCGTGATCATTCCACCTCAGTCATATCGTTGCGGTGCTTAGGCGAAGCCCTGCGTCGGTAGAACATCATCATCGTCACCATGCCATCGTGCTGACGGAACTCATCCCCGACACCCTGCTGGATCGGAGTCCGGGGATCGTCATCGAGCTGAACGTGTGCTGAACTCGGAGGTGCCGTACGTTCGGTACTTGGATCGGTCGGATCGTGAAGACGTACGACTACATCAACCGCGTTGTCATAACGCTTCCGCTTACGGTCTACGAGGGTACGTGGACAACACTCTCCCCTTTCATTGCTATGCATCACCATGATCTTGCGTGTGCGTAGGAAATTTTTTGAAATTACTACGTTCCCCAACACCTATTGGGCCTTAGTAGAGAAGAGGAGGGGCGGCCAGGGCCGGCCGCGCCCCCCTCCCCCTCTAGTCCAAATTGGACAAGGAGGGGGAGGGCGCCCATCTTTCCTTCCTCCTCTCTCCTTCCCTTCCCCCTTCTCCTACTCCTACTAGGAAAGGAGGAGTCCTACTCCCGGTGGGAGTAGGACTCCTTGCTTGGCGCGCCCTCCTCCTTGGCCGGCCGCCTTCCCCCTAGATCCTTTATATACGGGGGCGGGGGGGGGGGGGACCCCAAGACACACAAGTTGACCATTGATCTTTAGCCGTGTGCGGTGCCCCCCTCCACCATAATCCACCTCGGTCATATCATAGCGGTGCTTAGGTGAAGCCCTGTGTCGGTAGCTTCATCAACACCATCATCATGCCGCCGTGCTGACGGAACTCTCCCTCGAAGCTCTACTAGATCGTGAGTTCGTGGGACGTCACCGAGCTGAACGTGTGCATATCGCGGAGGTGCCGTACGTTCGGTACTTGGATCGGTCGATCGTGAAGACGTATGACAACATCAACCGCGTTGTCATAACGCTTCCGCTTATGGTCTACGAGGGTATGTGGACGACACTCTCCCCTCTTGTTGCTATGCATCACCATGACCTTGCGCGTGCGTAGGATTTTTTTTGAAATTACTACATTCCCCAACATAGGTTATATGAAGATCAATATCATAAAGCACATTGCTTGAAAATTACTTAGCTACAAAACGTAGAGAAGTGAGGATATTTTTGCAAAACAAAATATTATGAAGATCCAATGGATTAATCACAATGTCATTACCAACTTTTACATTCCATAATCACATCCATGGAATGAGTAAGTGAATATCTTAAAATTTGTAAAGTTCAGGAGGAGTAAAACTCTCAAATTATAACCTAATAATGATCATCGAATTGCATATAGTGTACTCTTTTTTCTTTTATGAGTTGTTCCCTAAGGTTTCTCATATAAGGTTTCTAACTAAGACAATATAAACACAAGGGTCCATATATGCCATACCACTTTCTCTTTATATTTTCCCACTGAGTTTTAAAGGAATTTTTTAATGGCAAGTCATATTGCACTCTTTTTCATTTATGAGTTTTTATCTCAATGTTTCTCATAATGTTTCTTAATGAGGCAATATCTTCTCAAAAATCATATATCATGCTTTCTGTTTTCCCCTACCAGGGGTTTTAAAGGAAAACATATAAAGCATATTTATTGTTCTATAAACTTACTAATAAATTTTATCCCCCTTTAGAGATTTTTCTCGTATGAGTTGCCGAGAGATAATAATCATTGTATGATGTATCATTTTCTACTTATTTATCCCACTGGTTGAAGGAGTTTAAACAACATATCAAAATATTATTCTCCTCATATTTTCCCACAACATTTTTCAAGGAATCTTTCTCGAAATGAAGATGACGAACATTCTCAACCATGCCTCCCATGAAGCAGGCTCCGGTGCATGATTTCCATTGCGATGACTGGCTTTTCTTCAAGATGCCCAGATGCTATCATATATGTATGTGTCTCTCTCTCTATGTGTGTGTGTGTGTCTATATATATATATATATATATATATATATAGAGAGAGAGAGAGAGAGAGTTAGTACGCTCGCCTCACCTTCCACCTCTCCCCCATACCGGTTGTACTCTCTCCGTAAATCTTGAAACAAAAGAATTTGGTCCATATGTCATAAGAAAATTGATGTATTGTAGATTTTGGCTTAAAAAAACTGGTCCTGTGCCTCTAGCGAAAACCGCTAGAATTGGGTGGTTTGAGAAAAATGTAGTGTGGAGATATTGTACCCAAACCCAGTTCACCAAAGCACTAGCTTGAAGCCCAACTTGCCTCAGCCCATTCGTTGTCCATTTCAAAGAAACACTTCGATTTGACCCTTTTGACTACTATATTAGTATGGGTGAACACTTACCAAAAAACGATGATTGAACCTGAACTGAATAAATAAATGTAGCCATTTTATTTTGCGAGAAAACTTCCAATCTATTCATCAATGTCAAGGCAGTACAAAGAACACCAGAAAAAAAAATTCCAGATCTGTAGACCACCTAGCGACGACTACATTATTTGCCAGAAGAAAAGAACACGTTTCCTTCTTCGGTGCAACAAACATCTTCGTAACGCTATACTCATGTCAATCGACGTGATAAGTTAGCGGTGCGTGTTTCAGTGACAGGAGCTATGTGCGTTTTTGGAGGCGGTTATGCCCCCTCCTTGGCAGAATGATTAACCACACTTAAAATCATGTAGCTGACCCGGTGTTACTCAATATAACTATAGGTTATATGAAGATCAATATCATAAAGCACATTGCTTGAAAATTACTTAGTTACGAATTGTAGAGAAGTGAGGATATTTTTGCAAAACAAAATATTATGAAGATCCAATGGATTAATCACAATGTCATTACCAACTTTTACATTCCATAATCACATCCATGGAATGAGTAAGTGAATATCTTAAAATTTGTAAAGTTCAGGAGGAGTAAAACTCTCAAATTATAACCTAATAATGATCATCGGATTGCATATATTGTACTCTTTTTTCTTTTATGAGTTTTTCCCTAACGGTTTCTCATATAAGGTTTCTAACAAAGACAATATAAACACAAGGGTCCATATATGCCATACCACTTTCTCTTTATATTTTCCCACTGAGGTTTAAAGGAATTTTTTAATGGCATGTCGTATTGCACTATTTTTCATTTATGAATTTTTATCTCAATGTTTCTCATAATGTTTCTTAATGAGGCAATATCTTCTCAAAAATATCATGCTTTCTGTTTTCCCCTACGAGGGGTTTTAAAGGAAAACATATAAAGCATATTTATTGTTCTATAAACTTACTAATAAATTTTATCCCCCTTTAGAGATTTTTCTCGTATGAGTTGCCGAGAGACAATAATCATTATATGATGTATCATTTTCTACTTATGTATCCCACTGGTTGAAGGATTTAAAACAACATATCAAAATATTATTCTCCTCATATTTTTCCACAACATTTTTCGAGGAATCTTTCTCGAAATGAAGATGACAAACATTCTCAACCATGCCTCCCATGAAGCAGGCTCCGATGCATGATTTCCATCGCGTTGACTTGCTTTTCTTCGAGATGCCCAGATGCTATCACATATATATGGAGAGAGAGTTAGTACGCTCGCCTCACCTTCCACCCCTCCCCCGAACCGGTTGTACTCTCTCCGTAAATCTTGAAACAAAACAATTTGGTCCATATGTCATAAGAAAATTGATGTATTGTAGATTTTGGCTTAAAAAAACTGGTCCTGTGCCTCTAGAGAAAACCGCTAGAATTGGGTGGTTTGAGAAAAATGTAGTGTGGAGATATTGTACCCAAACCAAGTTCACCAAAGCACTAGCTTGAAGCCCAACTTGCCTCAGCCCATTCGTTGTCCATTTCAAAGAAACACTTCGATTTGACCCTTCTGACTACTATATTAGTATGGGTGGACACTTACCAAAAACCGATGAAACTGAATAAATCGATGTAGCCATTTTATTTTGCGAGAAAACTTCCAATCTATTCATCAATGTCAAGGTAGTACAAAGAACACCAGAAGTAAAAAAAATATCCAGATCTGTAGACCACCTAGCGACGACTACATTATTTGCCAGAAGAAAAGAACACATTTCCTTCTTCGGTGCAACAAACATCTTCGTAACGCTATACTCATGTCAATCGACGTGATAAGTTAGCGGTGCGTGTTTCAGTGACAGGAGCTATGTACGTTTTTGCAGGCGGTTATGCCCCCCTCCTCGGCAGAATGATTAACCACAGTTAAAATCATGTAGCTGACCCGGTGTTACTCAATATACCTATAGGTTATATGAAGATCAATATCATAAAGCACATTGCTTGAAAATTACTTAGTTACGAATTGTAGAGAAGTGAGGATATTTTTGCAAAACAAAATATTATGAAGATCCAATGGATTAATCACAATGTCATTACCAACTTTTACATTCCATAATCACATCCATGGAATGAGTAAGTGAATATCTTAAAATTTGTAAAGTTCAGGAGGAGTAAAACTCTCAAATTATAACCTAATAATGATCATCGGATTGCATATATTGTACTCTTTTTTCTTTTATGAGTTGTTCCCTAACGGTTTCTCATATAAGGTTTCTAACGAAGACAATATAAACACAAGGGTCCATATATGCCATACCACTTTCTCTTTATATTTTCCCACTGAGTTTTATAGGAATTTTTTAATGGCATGTCGTATTGCAATCTTTTTCATTTATGAGTTTTTATCTCAATGTTTCTCATAATGTTTCTTAATGAGGCAATATCTTCTCAAAAATCATATATCATGCTTTCTGTTTTCCCCTACCAGGGGTTTTAAAGGAAAACATATAAAGCATATTTATTGTTCTATAAACTTACTAATAAATTTTACCCCCCTTTAGAGATTTTTCTCGTATGAGTTGCCGAGAGACAATAATCATTATACGATGTATCATTTCTACTTATTTATCCCACTGGTTGAAGGAGTTTAAACAACATATCAAAATATTATTCTCCTCATATTTTTCCACATCATTTTTCGAGGAATCTTTCTCGAAATGAAGATGACAAACATTCTTAGGGAGGAATCTTTATGAAGATGATGCGTATTAGACTAACATAAGTTAGAGGGGAGTGTTAAGGATTAAATTTATCTCGATGCAAAAAAAGATTAAATCTATCCTAATAATCAATTCTTAAGTCGGTTGTAGTTAGTGACAAGGTAATCCTAACTGCCTCGTAAAGAAGGTACAAATATCCAGTTTTCAATCAATGAGATTAATTGTTCCATCATTTTCTTTCATTTTAAAATATATCAAAATCTAGGCAGACATATCTAATTGAGCTGCATAATAGTGTAATCATTCATTTAGAACTTGTTGATGAATAAAATCAAGCACGGATGACTTTCTCTCGTTTCCTTGCTAACCCTAGGCAGCTAGGGCAAACTTTCCTCTCCAGACTTTACCGGCGAGCATGTGGACTCGCCTCCCCTCCGCATGTCGTTCCGACGGCGGTGGTGGGAGGGAAGTCCCGCCACCTCCGCTCCATTAGTAGTTTGGGTTATGTTTTTTAGTACTCGCAGGTGCGGCGCTCGAGCAGATGACGACGTTTCTTCTTTGAGTTTGTTTGCCGAGCTTCAATCCCCCTCGAGTTCGTCCGCTTGGACGTAGTCGACGGAGCTCCGGGGTAGATTCTTGCCGTTTCCTTGGGGGGGGGGGGGGGGTAAGGTTAGAGTTTCTCGTCATGTGGCGAGATTTGGTGTCAGATACTTTAAATCTATGCAAGAGTTCAACAATGACGACCGTGGCTCCAGGACATTGATCCTTAGGGGCACGTGCATAAAGACTTTCTCGGCTGTCATCGACAAAGGTCAAGCCGGCCCTGGTAGGGGAATGACAACATCGGCTCGTTCTGGCGGCAGTAGGGTCGTCCAGTGGTCTCGGAGTCTCGATATAGGTTTTATTATGTTTGAGATGCTTTCTATTTTTAGTGAATTTTATAATATTTGATCTTTAAAAAAAAACTCGTTCATGAATAAAGTTTTACAGTTCCCTGAAGAAAAGTATCTCACGGTGAATTCACCTGACCCAGCTCTCCGGCCTCCGTGACTCCACAAACGAAAAGGAAAAAACTCTCTGGCCTCCGGCGACTTCGCCCAGCCATCTCCCCGGCGATCCCGGCGGCGGCCACTGAAGGCTTCACCTTCCTCTCCCGATTCGATCGATGTGAGTTCTTCTTCTTCCTGCAATCTCCCAGCTTCTTTTTGCTTTCTCTTCTCCTCTCGCGGAATCGAACCCTAGCTACAGTTTTGTGATTTGTCCCCAAATTAAACCGCAATTGCATCTACTTGTTCAGTGCGGAGCCTAGCTGAGGTGGGAAGGAAGATCTATGGATGCTCCGGAGGTGGTTCCCCAACGGTGAGACCTCCAATCCCTCCCATCTCTTTCTATTCCCCCCAACAGTTTCTTCCGTTCCGCTGGATGTTGTGTGTTGGATGTTTTGCCCCGGCAGTTGCTTCAAGAAATTGACGCCAGTTTGCATTTTTCTTTTGTTGGCGCCAATGTCTCAGTGTCCATCCCAGGAAGAAACCATGTGTGGATGGCAATCAACAGCAGCATTCCCAATCCCAGACATCCATGGGCCAGTGCCACACGATATCCGAGGTGCTTAACGACGACAACCTCCTCATCGAGATCCTCATCCGTGTCGGCTTCCCTACCACCCTCGTCCGCGCCGCCCTCGTCTGCAAGCGCTGGTACCACCACGCCTCAGACCGTGGGTTCCTCTGCCGTTTCCGCAAGCGCAACCCACCCCGCCTCCTTGGCTTATACATCGACGTAAGGTGGACTGGGTTGGGGTTGTACGCTACTCCGCGCTTTGTCCCAATGCAGCCCCAGGCCCCGGAGCTTGACACCGTTGTCCGCCGCATGGCGAGCCATAGCTTCGACGCCTACGGTGACGGAATATGGATCATGCACTGCCAGAATGGCAGCATCTTCACCAGATACCACAAAGGAACAGAAGTGACACATGGAGTTTACCGCCCCTTGTGCCCTGGGAGAGACATGGACTTCATCCCACCACTCCCAACCACCCAGAACCGCATTCAAAAACTTCTTGGTGCAATTCTGTCCAAAGAAGAAGGCGATGGGTTGTCCTACCTGTATGTGTTGGCGGAGTGTACCGCACAAACAAAAACTTTCAAGGTGCGTGTGTATATGTTGCAAGGCGGCGTCTGGTGCATGCATACCTCGGCCACAACACAACTCCCTCATATGCTGCCTTCACTGAAAGCAGTGCTTGTTGACGATAAAATTTATATGGCTGACGTCTTCAGTAATGACATTATTGTCTTGGATTTGGCGACCTCGAGTTTTTCCAGAATTCTGCTCCCACAAGGAGTGAAGCATCACACTCTTCACACCATCTTGTCTCGGGGTGATGATGCTTCCGGTCTATATCTCATCCATGTCGATGTCATGGAGCATCAACTTTGCATCTGGCTCCACAAGGGGGAGAACTGGTTGCTGGTCGATACCCTTAGTTTGCATCAGATGTCGGCTAATTTGAGGATGCGAGATCACACGCTCGAGGATGAGGATATTAGTTACGCCTATATAAGCCAGGTGGGAGATAATGTTCAGTTTGTGTTCTTGAAGACAATGTGTGGACGCATACTCTATCTGGACGTCACTAGCAGGACACTACATAAAGTGCATGGGATGACAGAAAAGGATCGACATTTCAGTGCTATCTATCCTTTTATGATGATTTGGCCACCCATATTCCCTGCACTCAAGGATGATCAAGCAAGGTTTTCCCTTTGGCCTTTACATGATCTATGTATTGCTCTTGTTGAGGCTAGTTTTTTTTGCACATAAATTTCTATACTGCGGGTAATACCTTCGTATTAAGTTTACTCTGTACCTTGTGTGTACCTCACATGATTTATTCAAATCACTTGTGGAAGCTTAAAGTTTGTTATGTTTTTCATTTAATACTTATCCTTGCAAGATAAAAATATCTTGATATCAATCAATTGATTCATCACAGCATGTATTTTACTTTCTGATCAAAAAAATGTACGAATTCATTAATTTCTAATGTACCAAGTAAATACTCATTGTCAGAGGTTTCTCAATATGTGCATAATTTTGTTTGGCCCATTGAGCGTAGATGGTACAAGCTCTCTCGACAATAATTTTGGATGAATGCATTTTCTGTGAACAGTCGAACAGTTTTACCATGTCTTGGCAAAAGATTATGATCAGTCTTTTTTCCTGGCTGGCGGCTTTATTTTTTACTGTCCTTCACAAATGCTACTCTCCCTTCCTATAAAGTTACATCATATATAAACGTTTTGCACACATGCCTTCTAATTGATTAAACTTCTTCTTTAACTGGCCTTCTTTTTTCTGGTAGGCAGGGGAGTTGGGTGGAAACGGGTCAACCTGAAACTGTAAGCACATGAGATCTGCTAGTGTACAATGTTGGTTGAGCAGGTGAAGTAAGTCTATGTGCATATCTTTTTTGCTTGCTTACCAATTTAAAAGGTGATGTGTGATACATTGTTTTAGGCTTCCAGTGCATGAATTCGATTAATTCCTAAACTGTTTAGTTATTACATTTCCAAAAAAAACATGGCTTTTGTGTTACATGTCAGATGTGTCTGCCCTGTACTCCATGGAGGTATGATAGTACAACTAATTGTTCTTCTGCTGCTAGGATGATGCTTGTTTTGTGTAGGTAAGTTTCTTTTCGCGAAACAGTTTCGATAGAAGTTTTTATTTGAGTTATCATAGAGGAGAAACATTTGTAATAGGGGTGTCCCCTGTGCATGAGTGCATGGTCAGCACAATGGGGAATCAAGGATAGCTAAGAGAACCTAGAGGGACAAGGGTTAGCCTATGAACTGTGGCTGTCAACCTAATATACCTCAGAGTACCAATCCTTTGTATATGTTTGGAATTTTGTTGTATAGCGGAATCGATGTGTCATGTCTGTATGCTCAAGCATGCTGTCTCTCACATGGATTTCATTTATGAATCGCATGCTCATGGTTATGTATGCTTTCCATTTCATATATGTGTCAATGAAGATTTTCCTTTTATATGACAAGTAGTGTATAATAAATCCAACCTAAACCTGGGCGTGGTTTTCCCCTCTATAACCCGCTTGTAGTTTGGGAGGGATATCAAGGGTCAGGGCATTTATTATACGAACAGTTCTATCGTTTTGACTTTTGGGTACTGCATAGAGTTGGACCTCCATTTGTAGAACTACTTCTCAGTTCTCCAGTTCTCCAGATCCTTGTCATGCTCAATTATGTCCATCCTGATCCTTGTTCTGTGTTGCTTTGAACAGGGACGCCATGTGAAGAAAAAGGGATATCCGGAAGGTCTTTAGATCACAGTACTTCTCTGGCAAATCCTATCGTAGTGTGCACAAACTTTGTTTTCAGTCAGTCACAAGTTTATTGGGTAGGATGTTATGTATATGCGTAACTGGATCAGTTGCTGCTCTGCCCTGTTTGTAAGAATCCTTGTATGTTTATGCTTGAAAAAGTTGTCTATGTCCAGAGTCCGATCTATCTGTGTTGCGGTATGTCTTCTCCATTTTCAGATTATGTTCTGTTTAGCAATGTGCAGCTCTACCGACTGTTTACGGATGATATTTTGCACCTGGCAACTCAGTATGCGTGATGGATTGCACTAAATACAAGATCCTTATCCATCTGAGGAGCTTCTATTAAGCTGATGTGTTGCCTCGAGTCTTGGTGCACACTAACCGATGAAGCTCAACCCTATCTCGAACTGAGCTATTTCTGCTTTTTCTAACAAAAATTCGAGCAGTGAATTGAAAAAGGGTCAAGCTTCCACCTGCTTAACTCTTTTTTCATTGTTCATTCTGAGGTGGATTCGAACTTGAGAAGTATCCCTTGATGCTACAAATAAACATTTCAAGTGTCCAGAATGTTATCATAGTTGCTGATAATTTGACGTGCTTATTATCTTTTGTTCGGTTTCAGGAATGCAAGAGCAAGATCCGCAAAGGAGAATTTTGCCTACTTGAGATTTTTTCTCTTCCTAAGGAAATTATCTCATTAAGGTTCGTTCTAGGAATTACACAAAATAGCCCTCTTCAACTTTGGAGTTCATTCGATCCCCTCTCGATCTCCTGTGCCTCCCCGGTCAGGTGACGGTCCCCCAAGCGCTCTTCTTCCTTCCGGCGACGATGGTCGTCCTTGTCCTGTCCCCGAGCCGAGCTCATCCCTGCCTCAGAGCTCCTGTCCCCTCCAGTTGTCTTCCTCCTTGACCAAGGTTAGCCTCTGCCACAATTCCGAAAAAAAGGTTGGCCTCTGCCTCCTCCTCTCCACCCTGATGAGATAAGCTTGCTGCTCCAGATCCAAGATGGATTGCTTACTGCACAATGTCACCTTGTTAGTGGCCAAGACAGGCCGACTGTTCCCTCTGTGCCATGTTTCCTTTTGAGCAAGTTAAGTTAGACGTCACAGTACTTAGTAATGCTTGCTACTAGTATATGACATGAACAAGCCTTGCATGGTGACGATAGCCTTTGGTACATTGTGCTTCTCTCAATAACTTATATGAGCAATGCCAGCCCTGATTGCCCTGTTACCTGCTTCTGTCTATGAATCTTACATGCTGATCTTGTCTGAAAACAATCACAATCTGATAGCTTCTGTAACCAGCTATGTAAGAAACTTCTGGTCCAATTTAAGGGCAAGTTCAATCAATACTGTACAGTCCATCTTGCAATTTAGAATGTGTCCATTACATTTGTACGATGCAGGATGATATGTATCCTGAGCCCAGGATAATGTACCTATCTAGTATCTACATAGTCTTACATTTAACGGGTTAGCTTGAGCAAATTTATTAGTAACAGCGGAAGGTAATGTGTTAACTTCGAGTTCAAAGGATGATATCGAACTAGCAGTGGGTCTTGTGAGCTTCTGTTTAGTCAGACTAATTGCTACAGACTTTATGATACTCTGTGTGTGCGTTCTTTATGGTGCTTTTGGTCTGTTTTATGTTTTAAAAGATGACGTTACCTTGCTATGATCAATCCATGCGGACGGAATAAATAGTCTATTAGTTCAGTTATGATAATGATCTGGCGACCGGTGTCTGGTGGCACATAAACTTTTTAACTGACTGAGTTGGTGTATTCCTATACAGATAGATGGGCTTGTGTGGATGCTGCTGGAGGGTTTTTTGCTTGTCACAAATTCGTTGGCATACTGAATGAAGACCGGTTTCTTGGTCCCAGGGGATGGAGCATGTCTGAAGTTTGAGGGAAACATGCAAACAAAGTCATCGAGGGCAGATCATGGGGCTCATCTACGCCACTCAGTTCTCGCGGGTGCCTTTTGATAGCGCTCAATGTTCTTATCATTTTCATGAAGTTGGCGTCAGGCAGAGGCTTGGTGTCCGCTGTTGTTGGGGTTGAACTGATTGCAGTCCCAGCATTATTAGGTACTCCCTCCGTCCCATAATATAAAAACGTTTTTGACACTAGACTAATGTCAAAAATGCTCTTATATTATGGGACAGAGGGAGTAAAACCTAATCAAGTTTGAAAGTTGCCGCAAGGATGTTCGCGATGACTTGAATGTGGCTTGTTGGTATTGTCGCTGCAAATTAGTTCACCCTGTGAGGGTATCTTATCTTCCTGTATTCCTTACTCATGTTGGGATTGATTGATCATGAACATGGAAAATTGCATGTATTTGCTAGAACTACAATGGAAAGATTTCATGGCCAGGCAAAACAAAATATGCAATGTATTTTCTTCAACATTTCATCCCCAAGAAAATAAATTCATGCAGTTCCTTCGCCCCGGTACTGAAAGAGTATTGCTCACCCTCACGCGCTTGCCTGGATCCATGACGCAAAATCTGAGTCGTTTTTTTTCTTCTGAAATTGGGTAGGACATAATTGAACCTAAGCAATAATCAAAAGGATATGGATCCAATGTATAACTCCAATCCAGTATCTTTCCTATTTTAATTACTCTCTTTACTACTGTACTTGGATAAATATTCCATATCAATATGCATATATATTGCTTAATCCTATATTCATGGACATAACAGTATAGGTAGGTATAAGAAAAAAACATTTTCACTGCTATTTCTTATTCTTTGGTCATGACCATGTTATCAAAAGACATGCATTTTCTACAAACACTCTGACTATTTTTCAAGCAAAAGTTTGATGCATATTTTCTTCAAAAGAAAAATGCATGCACGTGGAAAATCACAGGACGATGAACTTGCCCAACTAGCTTCCTCTCGATCTCCATGAGTTTTGTGGTCTTTGTTGAGAAGCCCCTAAAGCCATCGATACAACAAGTTAGTGATGTAGATGAAGATGTCGGGGCCATTGAGATCTATAAACGACATGGGTTGTCACCAAGGATTAACACGCCAAAGGGGTCACTGGGAACTCATTCCGTCCTAGAGCTCTATGCTTTCCAGATATATTTCTCGATGTGCCAAAAAATTCCTAATGGATGACGCCCTCTATTGTAACGGGCGAGGAGTGCTTATACGGTGCATCCCCTAAGTTCAGGGTTGAGATCTACTCAAATAGTTACATGCAGGCGTATGAAGGGCACAATCTTACTTCTAAATCTGGTCGAAATGACCTTTAACTAAGCGTTCTATTGGCCTCCATTCCTCCTTGACGAGAGAGAACTTCTGAAAATGTTTCATAATGCGTGCCAATATCACTGCCGAAAACACTAACTCGCCAAAGCACTTGAGATACCCTTATGGCGGACCTTCACGGCCTAGGGGATTGATCATCTGGTAGCCTTTCCGGCACCACCTAAGGGCATAAATTTCTTCTAATTGCGGTGAATATATTCACTAAATGGATTTACGCCGAACCCAACATCAACTTCAGTGTGCTTCACCCACAAGAATGCGGTTACTCGTTTTGGTGTTCCTAAAAGGACAACCACTGCCAATGGCACCCAAATTTTCATTAGAGCTTTCCACGACATCTGCAGCAAATTGGGGACCTAGATGTGATTTGCCTCCATTGTGGGCCTTCAGAGCAACATGCAAGTTAACCAGGATAATGGACACTATAGAGAAATATTGTAGGCGAGTTCCTGTAGGCCTAGTACTGTAGCTTAGGCGCTGTTCACACAGATCTGTCCACAGATTCTTGATCGGACGGTGTGAAGAGGAGGACGAGTCACCGTACTGTTCACTGGTGACTGGCGATTAGCAAGTCACTGGATCTTAGTCCGACACATGCTATCTGGTATGAAGAGGTGCTTTTATGCCAAGTAGAAAATGCAGCTCACAAAGCTACCAACAATCTCGTGGGAAGGAGAAAACTACAAACATATCCCCTAGGGACACTCGTTGTGTTGTGGTATATGCTGCTAGAGCCATGCTGCCTTGCTAAACAAGAGTTGCTTCATCTCGTATTGACTCGTATGACGAGGAAAAAGTGATTGAAAGGTGAAAAGATAACCTAAATTCCCTCAAAGAATGGAGGGACCATGTTCTCAAGAGGTCCTGCGCTAAAAACACAAGCGACTAACACAATGCACCACCATCGCTTTGATGTCATCAATTGAAAAACATGTTATTTAACCATTTTCCTGTCCCGGTATAAATCATTTGGGGGAAAATTGTAAATATGAAAAAGATTTCACGAATTCTTAAAGAGTTCATCTATTTCAAAAACACATCACGGATTTTCACAAACAAATTCATAAAATCGGAAAAAGTTCATTGATTTTGATAAAAAAAGTTCACCAAATTTGAAAAATAGTTCTCTGAATTTTGAAAAAAGCTCACTAATTTGAGAAAAGTTCATGGATTTTAAAAAGGTTCATGGATTATGATAAAAAAAAGTTCACAAATTGAAAAAGACTTCACCAAATTTTGAAAAAAGTTTCACAGATTTGAGAGAAGTTTATGGATTTAAAAGAAGTTCACTGATTTAGATAAAAAAGTTCACAAATTTGAAAAGAGTTCACCAAATTTTGAAAAAAGGTTCTCAGGTTTATAAAAAGTTCACCAATTTCGGTAAAAAAGTTCACTAATGTGAAAAAGGTTCACTAGTTTTCAAGAAAGGTTCACAAAAAAGTTCATCAAATTTGAATAAATAGTTCACACACTAGGAAAAAGTTCACTGGATGTTTTAAAAAATCATGCATTTAATAAAAAGAAAGAAAAGAAGGAACACGAAAAAAAGAAAAAGAAAAAAACGAAAAAAGGAGATGTCATAAAAGGAGAAAGGATGACTCAAATCAATTGGGGGTACAATTTTTTGCAGTTTCGAACAGAAAAAAGGGGCACAGAGACAAGAGGAGAATCATTCCCCAGGAGTTGAGACATTGGGCATATAAGGAAGTTCTATTTACTATGCCCTCATAGAGGTATAGCCCGTCACTAAGATGAACCGTTTACCAGCCAGTAAATGCTAGCGAAGGATTGTTCAAACATATACTTAATGGTTTCCTAATTCTGCAGTTTGTACCGGTTTCCCTAACATTGTGGCACCGTGTTTCTACGTAGTTTAGAGGTAGATATTAACCAGAGAATTTAAAGAATCGTGCATAAGAAGGGAGGGTGCGGGTCCCTGTGATGAATGAGGCTTCGAGATGTAGCCCTTGAGCCCTCGGTGATGAATGAGGCTTCGAGATGTAGCCCTTGAGCCTTCTTATATGTTTGTTGCCGTGAATTGATACCTCTAGTACTAGTATTACGCTATACTACATTGATACGCTACCACCATAACTAAAGGCTTTCTTTTCTCTTTTATGTTGGGAATGTCCGGCAAAAGGTGCTCCGGTCAGGTGGCGCATGGACAACCTAAAGTTCCATAATATGTACATGACTACACACTTGTACATGCTAGCTAGTTGTTGCTGCTGTTGTGTCAATCAATGGAAGCTCTCGAAAGCATGTTCAAGTAAGCGAACTGAATATTGACGAAATTCAGAGGTCCAATTTGATCCGTAATAATTATACCTTCGATCGGTTTTAGAAAAAAAAATGAATATTGAAGAAATTGATTTAGAGGTCCAATTCAACCCATAAAGGCAAAATAGGGACACACATATTTAAGATGGAAACCTAAAAAGCACCACCACTTTCCTTGCTGCGAACACATCCCATCGCCTCAGTCCATGTCACTCCATGTAAGACACGCTGATTTTTGTTTTCAAGAAGTCGTTCTGCAACCACCAGGACTTCACGTAAGACTTGAATTCTTCCGTATTCCGGCTTTATAAGGGTTTGCTCTTTTTTAAATAGGAAAGCCATGTAACTAATGAATAGAAAGTTTTCCTTGCAAAAAAAGAGAAAAGAATAGAAAGGCAGTGTTTTTTTCTCCAATTGACAAATGGGCTGGACTTTGCATGGGCTAACATTACATGCTGGTAGGCCGCTACATAGGGACCCGTGCACTTCTCTCTCTCTCTCTCCAAAAAGGCAATTCTTCACTCGTTCAGTCCAGTCTCCCCACAGCAGATCAAAAAAAGACAGCGGCGGCGGCCGGAGCGGAGCCGCGCCGCCGGCGACCTCAATCGGCCCCGTCCCCGGCAGACACCCACGGATCGAGGTCAGTCCACCACCTTGCCTTCCTCTCCTTCTCCATCTCCTACTGATTTCTTCTCTTTTCTCTCTCCACTAGCTCGTCGGCGCCCGTGTCCATTCGGAAGGCTGGGACGCCGCGCGCGCGTCTTCATCCTGCCGCCAAAACCGTGCGGGGAGGTGGCCATCTCTCGACCCCACATCCGATCCCTCTGCGCCGGGTCATCGGCCAGGTAAGGGTCGCCCTCATCCCGCCCCCGCCCCCGCCCCTGTTCAATTTTGGCTGCGCAGACAGGCGCGGACGGCGCGGATGCATCCCCTACCTGATGTTGATTCAAAAGATCGCCTCTCCGTGGGATGCTTGCATTTTTACTGAGCTTTTTTTTAAATCTCATCTTAGGGGACAGAGTTTGGCTACATAAGCTCTGTTCGTTCTGTGTTTCTTTACTTTTCTGCAAGTACTCATGTTTGGTTCATAGTAGCCTGGTTTGCGGGTCGATGGTGCGATCCCTGACCCGGGGTCGATCGACCCGGATCGAGGGTCGGGAACGACCTAGGGTCGAGCTGGGTCGCTAGATGGGTCGCGACCCTGATCGATGGGTGCCGATCCAGATTGGTACGGAAGAAGCGAAGAATATGTATGAAAATTTGTGAGAAAATTGAGCCTTACCAGCTTGCCTGCCGTCGGCCGGCCATGGAGCTGTTGCGGTATTCATCCTCTCCCGTCCCGCTCCCGCCATACATCGACGGGACCAGTGACCAGCTTAAGAATCCGAGGCTGGAGGGTGGAGAGTGCTGGACGGGTGGAGGATTGGAGATGGATCCATGGCGGACTAGTTCGCTAGAGCCTTGCCAATGAAGCGAAGAAGGCGATAGAGGGACTGGAGATGGATAGTTCTGGTGGAGAAGTGCAGAACGCTTCGTGTGAATCAGAAATAGATAGTTGAGAAAATCACGCCGAAGCAGCCGTGAGCTGATTTATGAGCCTTTAATGATGACAATTTAATGCAAAAATTTATCAGACGAGAAAATTCTGGGGAATTTAGGAATGTATCACCGCATATCCTAATATTTCCCGGAGGGAACGAAAGATCGACCCGGATTTTTCGACCCAGTTTTAGCGGGGTCGCGTCCCGCGATCCGAAATACCGTCCCGAAGAAGAGTAGCCCTCTTCGACCCACGATTTCAGACGTCGCGATCCCCGTCCCGCGACCCCGTTCCTCGACCCAATCGACCCAAATTTCTGGCAACTATGGTTTGGTTTCCTCAATGGAAATAGGAGGGTCACTCTCTCTTATTTATATTAAAAAAAACTCTTTCTTGCACTACAAACCTTCCATCCGACAAATGCATCATCTCTGTGCTTCTATTTTCCGGCAATTGCACAGTGTTACGGTTCATCGAAACTGAATTAGCAATGATGAACTGGATTTTCCAATTCTGCAAATGCCATAACAAGCATCCATCTGCAGAGCAAGTGGAACCGCAACTAGGCCTGCAACAGAAGTACATTACTCAACTTATACAGGTGGCAAACAACAATGAAACAATAATGTTTCACTGATACTAGGAGCATATCTTAGTCCAGTGCAGAGTATAACTAGTTTGTGGTCCACTCGAAAGACAGAGTGAATATTCAGATAAAGCGATACATTCGTTACAGCTATGCAGCTTAGATGCCTTGATATCCCTTCATCAATTCAAAGAAATAAACGCCCTCGTGTACCTGACTGGGCATATTTCTATTTCTAGTCTGTAGTCTAGTGAAATAAAAAAGCCAGCAGTAACTCAACAATTAGAAAGAAAGAAAAACTACTCTGAGTAGAAAATAAACACAAAGAATTATCGCAAATATCAACGATAACATAGAAGAACCTGCTCCAGGTGCATAACTTGAACTAATCGAATACGAAACATTATATACACCATGCTTCATTTGTGGCCTCTCAATACTCAAGACACACAAGTAAAGGCTTGTTGTGATGGGCTCCCACATAAGGTAGTTTCCGCTACCAGATGTGAACGAAGTGCAGCTCACTACAACTCAACTTGACTATATGATGGCACCCTAGCTTATCGATCCAACAAACTTGATATGCTTATTCTTCACATGGCATTTCTGTTCCAAGTAAAGGAAAATCATAACAAGGATAAGATGGAGCCAAAGTAAATAAATATAAGTATAAATGGATAAAGCGAATTGGCAAGACATGTAGGTGTACAATGGCAGACAAATGTAGAGCGCACTCTAAATCTATATTAGTACATTTGAGCGATGCAGATCAAATGCTTTATATCCCAAACTGACTTATTTTTTCTTCTACATTCTGAAACAAAAAAGGTCAAAGCCACGTAACAAATTGTAGTGTTCACAGATCATGTGGCAGACAGCATCTCAAATTATGCTCAACTAATACTTGTAAGATGTCCCAACGATTTGAGAAACAAGCACACACTCTTCTTCTAATGGAATTGAATGCTCCTACACATTTAAGAGAGCGGTTTTTTGTAGTCCGAGCTACGCGGTACCCACTATCGTAGACGTCCAATATGGGCTTCGATGCATGAAGATGTGTGCCCACGAACGGAAGTTTAGCAGCTGCGCCAGGCGCTCAGCGCTTAATAGGAGCGAGGCAGCGGGTACTGTACATGACATGATGGATTAGTCAGACTAGCCCTGCATGCTTTTGTCCATTCTGGCGACTCGTGGATTCCATCACGCAACAATAGACCATGGCCAATAAAGCTGTACAGTGTTCACTATTCACATGCAGCTCCCTGCAGACGCACATGGTTGAGCCTAAGAATGTTTCAGCAGGATCTTCTGTGAACCTTACTGATTTTGGCGAGAGGAACATCGTTATCTGGAAATAAATCATGGTCTCAAAACTACTGCCGCCTATTATGGCTTGCGTCCTCCCCCCGCGAGAGATATGTAGAGAGAGAGTTGTTAGTGCACCGTATTTTGCCACAATAAATTGTGGGAATTTTATAATTTCTAGAGCATATAAATTCAGTACAGGAGGTGATGTTCGTAGGTAGACATTTGATTGTCAACATGAGTCGTTTTTTCTCATTGCAATTTGCAACAAAATATTCAGATGATAACCTAGTCCAACTTCTCGTAAAAAATATGAAGAAATGTGGCTTTTCTCCTATTCAATGTGATATTATAATAGTTGCAACTTGTATGGGAGCTTGATGCTGGACAGCAAATCAACTAGTATAAGTTTATCTCATAGCAAGAAAGCCTGCTGCTACAGGGACGTTTCAGCTCACGGACAAGACAAGGCTGGACAGCATCTGCTGATGACACTGTAGTGCGGACAAGACAAGACTGGATATCATCTGCTAATGACCCTGCAGCGAACAGCTGTGCGCTCGTGATGCAGCTTTCCTGCAAAAATCTTGAAGTAAAAGAACGGTGAAGATAAGAGAGACCGTGGAGGCCGAGCTAGCAAGGAACTTTGCGCACATTTAAGGTTCTTGAGAAAATAAAAAGGCCTACAAAACCTATCATATGCCTACCCCAATTTCAACCAAGCAGTGCGATGGTTGATGAACCATTAACAAAGTAATGGAGGGCATGGTATCGTTCACGCCGAGCAAACATAACAGAAGAGCCGGTTGCATAGCAGGATTGATTAATGTTGGCTGAGGATGATAGATGGGATCAAGCTGCGTGGAGTTGCACTATGCGTACTCGTGTTTGCATTGATGCAGTGCATGTGAGGGATCTAGACCCCTCCTCAGACTGTGATAGGCATCTCCTTGCGGCGTGATAGGTGGGAGGGGAGAAAGCGAGCAAACAAGTAAGCGGGGAGAGTGGGAAGTCATGGACATGGAGCTGGCATGAGTGCATTGGACACCCTCCACCAGAAATTGAGCGAGCCGTTCACGAAGGAATATAACCAAAAGAAGTTGGGGAGCACGGATCTCTACCTCAAAAGGATGAGCCCTTGATGATGGAAGTAGCTGCTCTTGGGAAGGGGAACAATTCTGAGCCTTGTAGGCATGGGAGGCACGGGGAATTAAAGGAAGTGTCGAACACACTGCCAAAACTTGTTAAGTTAGCTTCTTTGCACCGAGAAGAGCGGGGGTTCCATCTGCAACAACATCGGATCTGAGACAGCTACGCCATCCATGGATTGGGACACGACAGGACATGGGCTCGCATCATTGCGTTAGAGTCTCCTCCTCCCCTTTCACACGCACCGATGCCACACCCTCCACCTCTCCTTCTGCATGTTCCGCGGTGTCGCCTGGCCTCCTCCTCATTATGACAGTTAAAGGAGTTGCCTGACTTCGTATGCTTCCCTTGGAGCTGCTTCAATCTATTTCCAGCTAGGAGCAACTCAGATATCGAAAAGAATAAATGACCTCCAAAGACATTTTTCACAAGCAAATAACAATAGAAAGACTGAAACAGCCTTTGCAAGAGAATGTATGCTCCTGCCCCCGTGCTGATCGCTGACCAAGGTCACGGGTCTCTTCTCCACCACGCTAGGATCCGAACCAATCTCCCTTTTCCTTTTTTAACAGTCGCTCTTTCAATAATAATAATAATCAAAAACAGAGATCGATGGAGATAATGAAAGGCACCTAAAATTACCAATGTACACAGTCAGTAGTACTACATGTTGGTAAGCATAGATCTGTTGACAATCAACAAATCTGCTGAAGAGATATGTTCGGCATAGAAGAACAATTATTTTCTTGACATAGCAAACAAAATTATATTTTATTTCTACACATATGAGCATTCCACATGTGCCAGTAAGGAAGGAAGTCTCTAAAGATGGTTAGAAACTCATGAAACTAATAGCACATGATCGATCAAGTGCATCAGAATTTAGTGCCAGTAGCAATTTCATTATTTTCCTAGGCACAACAGAAGCACAAGCTACCCATACAAGATAGCGGCACCATACAAAGTCAAAGAATTGCATTTCAGAATGGTAGCGACATCATACTAGTGATTTCATCATAGTACCAGCAGGATACAAGATGACCTCAAATGGAGCTTGAATATCTACACATCTCCACAGAAAAGCACATAAAAATTTTACCAATTGCTCACCAGCAGACAATTGGACGATCCAATTCTTGCCTGCCTCGTCCTGGATAAAACTAAATGTGTAAATCTGGTGCTGGTTACTACCCACTCAAAGATACATAACTTTGCTAAAGAACAGACAATGTAAAGTACTGAACTGATTGACCTGGAGCCTACTACAGTGCTACCGCCGAGTGCAACCAACCATGGAGCACTGAACGAAGACACATAACACTGAACTGATTACCTAATCTAGTAGAAACTGAATCATGGAGCGCAGGGATCAACCGAAGGCTATAGATTTATAGCACACGGAAACTTGTGAAGTACATACAGGCAGGGGTGTGAAAAAAGTCAGAGATAGGTAGCAGGTGAGATCTAAGGCATTATTGTCCCCATCAGTACCAAAGAAGAAGATTAAATTAAAGGACAAATAATAGTAACACCTGCATTCTCTTCATACCGGTTGCTAGTGAGTGTTTATTGCAAGCTTTCTTTTTCCAACTAGAGACAACACAGTCAGACGAGTAGCAACTGCACTCGGCGAAGAGCATTACACCCGGCGTACGTGAAAATTCCAGTAGTGGTACAACACAGCCAGATTGGTTTATTTATTATCAAATGGGCAATCTTACAGTTTCTTTTATCTTTTGTGCTGTTACCATCTTTAGTTCAGATATCGTACACTTCCATATGCATTATGTCTGAATATTCCATATGCTACAATTTAGTAGAGACTTTGTCTAAAAATTCCATATCCGGCGAAGAAAGGAGGAGGGGAAGGGGATTTACCGATCGTGGTCTCATGGAGGAGCAACATTGTAGGGTAACGGGCAACGTTGTAATACGGTGGTGGAGGTCGCCGGTGGGCTCATCAGTGCCGGCGGCCAGCGGAGTGGGAGAAAAAGCCGACGACCAAGACGATGATGGCGACCAAGAAGATGCCGTCGCCGGCAGCAGAGAGGAGGTAGGGGCTGGATAGTATGAGAGAAGAGGAGAGGAGAAGCAGCGTTGGCGGTGGAGAATGGTGGCGGCATCGCGTGGTGGTGGCAGCGGCGGCGGCGCAGGGTGGTGGCCATAGGAACCCTAGAGGAGAGAGACTCGGGTGGGGGAACGGGGGAGTGGAGCCAAGGGTTGGAGCGCTTCTGTTTGTCAGGAACTAGTGGGTTCGGCCCATGGACCAGAACCATTATGAGCCGCTGTGATTTGAAATCAGGCCGCACGGCTTGCACCGCACCAGATCGGTGATCCGCTGAACCTGCTCCAGTCCAGATCATTTTCTTGCTGAACCCGTTTGAACCCGCGCCATTTGAGAACTACACGAAAACCAACCATTTGGACCCTACACGAACCCACCCCAATCCCAGGTTGAGTAGTAAGCAAGAGCTATGGTTACAAAATTTGCTTTACACTGCAGCGCCAGAATGAATTTTGCTCAACTCTTCGTTGATGTATCATTGTATGGATATATGCAAGAATAATTTTATGCCTTCGCTTTGTTGGTGTCATGGGTGTTTTTTTGAATTTATATACACCATCCACCAACTACAAAACCTCAATTGCTAGAAGTCATTCTAAACACAAACAGTTGGTTACAAATACAAAGGCATCTCTGCACCGCAATTTACAGGAGGCTCATTTAGACAACTTTGATTTTCCTGTAAACAAAGGAGAAGTGCAGGAATACTACACACACATGAATATTTCCTTTCCTGCAGTTTGGTTCATAGGAATCGTTGTAGGAATTTTGGATGATAGGGAAGAAATTCCTTTGCTTTCACAGGAATCGTACAGGGTTCCAAACATCTACTCGCATCTCTTTTTTTTCTCAAAATTTGTGGATGCCCGAGGCAAATCAAGCTTCATCAAATTAATTAGACAAACAAACTCATCACCCCAGCCAACCGCAGCCGCTCATCGTTGCGACTGGGCTGTTCACGGCGTGGGATACGAGAGAAGTGGCATGGTTGGATACTGATTTGTGTTTGATCGTTTTTAGGGGGTATTTGACCGTTTGTGTTGTGCCTAAGTTATTTTTTTCCCTTTTTATATCAAAGGACATGTGAGTTGGTGCTTTTGGTTCAATCCACTCCCGTATATGGTTGACATGAATTAGATGGGTCAATTTATTAAGCAAATACGACATGTTCTTATTATGTTGTTAGGCAAGTTTGTTTATGGAAAAAAGTTGCTAAGCCACTCTATTAATTTTAGTTAGATTCCTTTTGTTTTTTTTCCTTTTCTGCAAACCAAATGACCAACGTGGAAAAAATCCTGTGTTTTTCATTCCTCTGTTTTTTACCTTGATTCCTATTCTATTCCTGTGTTTTTTCTATTCCTGCATTTTTCCTATCCAATGTGTCAATGTGATTTATGACCTCAGTTCTGTACTTATATTGCATTATTTCTCTATCTGTTTCCATGACGTGAACACCCAGCTATAACACACTATCAAATTGCAGAATCTGAGCATTTGATGGAGCAACTGAGTCCTAGTGGACCTGTTCCTCAACCCTCATGGTCATTGGATATCATTCCTACGAAAGTAGCTTGCACGCTATCACAGGGATCTAATGTAACTAGCATGGACTTTCATCCTTGTCATACACTATTACTAGGTATGATCAAGGTTGCTAATTTAATATCTAAAAATATATATAGATGCAGTCGTAACTTTGCAAGTACAAAATGTGTTTCATGTAATTTGGGTGAATGTTTGGATTTCAACACCTTATTGATTTTCTTGTCATGTTTACTGCTCACATAGTTGGATCCGCTAATGGTGAATTTACAATCTGGGAGATCGGTATGCGTGAGAGGCTGGTCTCAGAGCCCTTCCAAATTTGGAACATGCAAGCATGTTCAGCACAATTTCAGGTAACAAATTATATATGTAATTTGCTCCTGTTGCTTTTACTTGTAGTCTTGTACCTTGTTTGCAAGCACCTACATGGTTTGATATTATATATGTGGCTCACTAATTATTTTCTATGAGAAAAGTGTGTCGTGGCTAAAGATCCCACCATGGCCGTTAGTCAAGTTACATGGAGCCCTGATGGATACATGATTGGTTAGTGTCAATATTTCAACCTTTAGCCGGCAACTCTGTATTGCACTTGGTAAATTCTTCGTATTGTGCTCCATTGTTGCTAAGCTTCCTTTCTTTTGCTTTTATAGGAGCTGCATTCACAAAACATTTGATCCATCTGTATGCATACGACCATCAAGATAAAACGCGTGAAGTGGTAGAGGTATGATCTTCTAATTGTTCATCGAACTTCAAGTGTATAGATGTTATATTTCATTATATGAATTGACTTTTGTTACTAACCCATTTATTCTTAATGCCAGATTGAGGCTCATTCTGGAGAAGTTAATGACATAGCTTTCTCCCAGCCAAATAAGCAACTATGTGTTGTCACTTGCGGAGATGACAAGCTTATTAGGGTACCAAACACATCTTAAATGGTTATCATCTATTTCATTTTCCCCCAGCATGGTCCTCTGTAACTTACTTTCTATTTTGTAGGTATGGGATATGCATGGACAGAAAATATATTCGTTTGAAGGGCACGAGGCACCTGTGTATTCTATTTGCCCTCATCACATAGACGATATTCAGGTACGTGTTGTCTGAATACAATATTTAGGCATTAACATCTCAGAATGCAATGAATATCGATGGTTGCTCCTTAGTCTATATGCTTCAAAAGTCTACTCAACTATAATTTGGATTGAGGCAGTATGAGCCATCATGAGGGCGATGACTGTATTTTGTGTTCCGAGAGAAATTTATGAGTGCATAGTGTTTTCAAGCACATCAGTCTTTATCTGGTGTACTGATACATGATTTTATTGTGTTCCTTGCAGTTTATTTTCTCAACTTCCCTTGACGGGAAACTGAAGGCATGGTTTTATGACAATGTGGGATCTAGGGTGGACTTCGATGTTCCAGGAAAATGGTGTACTACAATGCTCTATAGTGCCGATGGAACTAGGTAAACATAGATGTGGTATTTTGCTCGCTAGAAGTGTTTTGATTTATTGTCGATGTAATATTTACTTGATGTCGATTTGAAGGTTGTTCTCATGCGGAACAAGCAAACAGGGAGACTCACATTTGGTTGAGTGGAACCAAAGTGAAGGATCCGTCAAGAGGTCATATTCTGGATTTCGTAAAAAACCATCTGGTGTAGTACAGGATGTCGTGCAGTTTGATATAGCTCGGAATCACATTTTAGCTGCTGGTGAAGATAATCAAATTAAGTTTTGGGATGTTGATAACACCAACATGCTGGCCTGCATTGAAGCTGGCGGAGCCTTGCCAGTTAGTGTCTGTTCCCTATTATATTATCAACCTTTTTTTCTCCATTTGTAGCAATCTAACCTCTGTACATTTTAATAGAGCTTTCCACGATTAAGATTCAATAAAGAAGGCAATCTTCTTGCTGTTACTACAGTAGACAGTGGCTTTAAGATAATTGCAAATAATGATGGGCTCAAATCTTTACTGTCTTTTGGTAACCTGCCTTCCGAAGTGTTCAGATCGCCATATGAAGCTTCTGCGATGAAGGTAAGCACATATTTTCCGGCCTTCTATTGTCAGGACAGGTTGCGGGTATAGTTTCAGAAATTTTCTATTAAATTAATAGGTCTAAGGTGCTCCTGTTGTCTCGGGCATCTCTCCTAACATTGGCCAAACTGATCACTTAGACCGAAACTATCCTGCAAAGCCATCTCCTATACTGGTATGCTGATCCATGCCGATCTAGAAGTAAAAAAAAGACTTTGACTAGTTTCATCTGTGTTAATGCCTCTATGTAAATCTTATAAACAACAATCTAAGCATCATCTAACTTAATCATGATAATGATAGAATGGCGGTGATCCAGCATCTGGAAGCATAGATAAAAAGCGAAGAATTTCAGAAGAAAAGTCTGATAAAGGGAAACCTTGGGATCTGAAGGAAGTTCTAAATCCCCAGAAATTTCTTCTTGATACAATGCTAGAAACTGACCAAGCCAGCAAGGTTCGGCCCATCTTATTCTTGATTGATTGTTTGTTTGTACTTCTTATCACAGACGTTTGTTGATCTCCAAGAATAATTCTTATGTGATGTCTGCATGTGCTGGAAAGGTATCAAAGGTGCTCGACGACGATGACCTCCTCAGGGAGATCATTATCCGCGTCGGCTTCCCCACCACCCTTGTCCGTGCTGCCCTTGTCTGCAAGCGCTGGTACCATCATGCCTCTGAACCCGCCTTTCTCCGCCGTTTCTGCGAGCGCCACCCGCCCTGCCTCCTCGGCTTCTACGTCGAGGACAGGGAAGATCATAAAATGGCTTCTATTCGCTTCTTCAGTTTGCTAAATAAGCCTCGAGAGCTTGCTGCCATCGTCCGCTCTCTGCTGGGCTACAATTGGGACGCCTACCGCGGCGCGCCGGCCAACTTCCTCTGCTCCCGGAACGGCAGAGTCTTCATCAGCTTGTACGACCAGGTCAACCGCAGCAAATTTATAGTTGGGGCGCACAGTTCATTATGTCCTGAGAGAGGCCTGACTGTTGTCCCACCATTCCCACACGTTGAAATCCAGGATGGCCATTCCCGCACGATGAATGATCTCTTCTCGGTAGAAGAAGTCAATGACTTGTCCTTGTTGCATGTGTCGGTGGTGTCTAACATGCAGAGAACAAAATCTACGGTGCACGTGCATATGTGGCGACATGGTGATGGTGTGTGGCGCACGTATCTTACCTTGGACACAGACCAGCTCCTTGATCCACGACGGGAACCAAAAGCTGTGCTCGCCAACAATAAAATCTACATAGCAAGCGCCCAGAGCGACATTGTTGTCTTTGATTTGACTGCCTCGAGCATCTCTATGTTTCAGCTCCCACAAGGGGTGGAGTATGGCGATAGAGATACCATGTTGGCACAGGCTCAGGATGCTTCTGGTGTGTATCTCATCCATGCAAAGAAGCTTCAGCTTCACATTTGGCTCCACAAGGGGGACAACTGGTTGCTGGTGGACACCATTTGTTTGCGTGAGATGGTTGCTAATATGTGGATTCCAGGTTACAGGGTTGAGGATGAGTCCTACGCTCCTCTCCGGATAAAGCATGTGGGGGACTATGCTGAGTTTATGTTCTTGGAGATTGGTCGATGCGCACTTCAATTAGATGTCAAGTGCATGCAGTTGCGTAATGTGTATATCATGGCAGAAGACAAAGTGCGTTTGGGTGATATCCATCCTCTTAAGATGATTTGGCCACCCATATTCCCTGCGCTCAAGGATAATCCTGCAAGGTTTGCCTTTTGGCCTTCAGATGATTTGTATATTGCTTTTGTTCGGGTTACATAGTTTTGCAAGGTGCACTACTCATTGACTGTTTGGTATAGCTGCGGGATGGTGTTAGTATATGATTGATTCTTTAGGCCATTTTAACAGTATGCTAGTTCAGCGACATAGATAATGCTTGCATTAAGGTGTCTTGAAATCACTTGTGCATTAAGATGGTGTTAGTGGTGTAATATTACATGGTGTACTATGTACAAAAGTACAAAACGTGTATATAAGAGTTGAAAGTGCATAGTCTTGTTATCATGTTGACCACTTCATTGTCCTGAAATATTATCGCAAACCTGAAATTTTAGCTTCCCATTTCTTAAATTTTGGTGTATTTTTTCACTGCCTACCTTTGAGCTGTGAACCTCAAGCTTACGAGACGTTTTCACTGAACTTATGTATGCGATTTTATTTTCTGAAACTTTATGTATGCGATTGTTTTATTCTGAAACTTATGCATGAGGTTGTTAATACTTGTTTTCTTTAAGAATGTCACTTAGTGGATTTTATTTTTTTTCTTGACACAAGTGGTTGTTGATTTTACATGGTCAGGTATGATTGAGCTTATGCATGAACCGTGAAAGTTCGTTTTATACTTTGGGTAGTTTGTGCTTGTGTGTGAAGCACACCTTTCCCTTTGGATGATCAGGTATTTGTTTTACTGGAATGCAACTATGAAATGGAAACATGCCAGTATGCAATATGAGGGCATTTAAGCTTACAGGCTGGAGCTTTTGAAAAATAAAACTAATGATAATAAAAATGCTATCCTTATGCTGAATTAACTCTACTCTATCCTGATGCTTTTGTTTACAGCTCTTAACACCTAGTGACGAACATACATACTCACCAAATATAATTAGCTGCTAACTCCATATCGTTTAAAAAAAGGGGATTTGATTATGCAGGTTTAGGCACTCCAATTATTATGGCATAGTTGCTAATTAGGCGCATACTGCCGGCTGATAGTGACAATCTCTTTGAGCTAGCTGCTACATTCAGTATACACAAAAGGGTTGCAAAAGTTTCAGTTGAAACCACTCCACATCTTTATAGAATGATATGTACAACACGATCCCCATTTACTCTGCTTCAGTTTCAGTTTTGCTAGTAATAATCCATGCGGTGTCAGTAGTTAGTTTCAGTCCTGGATGTCGTTTTTATTCAGTTCCGTCACTTAGCTGTTATCAGTTATATCATTGGCCTATGACAGGATGCTGTGCATATTCTCGTAACCAGATATCTGCCTTTTATTTACCACTACATGAATCACTGGAAGTAGTAGTTTGTGGCTGTCATTTTAAATATGCTGTTCTTTTGCGGTGATTCGTTCTGAAACAACCTGTCAGCTCATTTGTATATTTATAAAACCATGCATTTTGATGGTATAAATACTCCCTTTGTTTTTTCTCCCTTTTATCCTACCGTAGCAATTTGTTAGTTATTGTCTGTGTCGATGAGAGCAAGATCAGTGAAATAGTTTCTGAAATCAAAAGTAAACTTATTCCAGCATCTGGTCTATGTACCTGTGTGTGCAAATCCATTCATATTCTGATAAGTAGTTTTCATTTTGTTCTGCATTTAGTATGGCTCTTGACTGAAATCTTAATGTTTTTGTATTGCTTTCCCAGTTAGCAGTAGTAAAGAAAAACCTAGTGTAGTTTAGGGATGGAGCAATTATCGTTTATCGCTCAAGGAATTTTTTGTTCATGTCGACTTGCAATGTTTATTCATATTCAGTACAAACTTCAGTGATGCACTTTTGTCATGTTCTACTAACTTCCTCGTATCATTAGAAGGTCACCTTGATCCTTAGTCTTCTAAGTCATCACACATGTTTAATACACAGTCCCAAATAAATTCATATATGATGACCTCTGCAATCTTCTTCAGCTCCAAATAAATTTTCATGGAGGGGGCAAAGCTCAAGTTAGAAGAGTTGGAGGGGAGCCAGTCAGCGCCGTTTGGTAGATGAATTGCAAGTGCAAATGTACAAAGAGGAGAAGATTGCACAGTAGTCATGGAAGAACAAGATTCAACTGGAGCCCAAGCTAGCATTTAGGGATGGGAGGATAGAAGAGCTGGAAGGGAAGGTTGAAGAACATGATAAGAAGGATGTTGCGCAACAAGAGGTCAAAGTCGAGGAGATAAGATGATCACATTTTCAGTGGCATCCATCCGGCAGTGTTGGCATTACCTTGGCTTCTGTCTTAACTTGCATTTATGTTAAGTTGTGACTAGTAAGGAATCAACAAGTGATTATGTGAAAAGTGAATGTTGAATTTTAGATCATTGCTTTGCAAAAAACAACTCTGTCCAAACATGTTTTTTTTTTCATATTAATGAATGGTGTTTTAGATATGTACTTGCAGTCCATGCTTTGTGAATAACAATTCTGCCAAAATTAGATGGATTGAAACATAGTAGTACATCACAATACAATACCATGTTCATCACCAAGCAAAGTAAATCAAAACTGCAGTAGACTAAATTAGCAGTCACTTGGGTCCAGCCTTCCCATAAGAGCCACTCAGAGTAACACTCCAGCTGAGCACGAGCTTCTCGGGCGTCAAGGCTGTGCCCACAGCAAAGTAGCCTGAAATTACATTACATTCAAGCACAGCGAGTTGCATCAACAGATACAGCCGACATGTTACAGAGAAAGGTTAATTCAGAGATTACCAAGCCGCTCAAACTGGAACTTGTCGCTGACAATTGTGGTCACAGGCAACAGTACATCATCTGCACCCTTTACAACCTCTTTTGGGTGCGGGTTGAGATCGCACAACCAACCTCGTGCAAACATGGTTCCTTGAGGCAGTACAGTGCCAACGCGCAGATTCTTCTTCAAGAACAACATGCCAGTTTGAACTTTGATCTGGTGGCGTTTGGCTTGTGCTTCAGGAACAGCAGAAGCTGCATAGTTATAAATTAAAAAAATAATATCAGTTCATCAAAAATATTTAGGAGACATATAAACAAACTAAGAGCTTTTATCCAGCCTGAACGCTTGCTAAAATTGGTTAGGTAGCGCAAGTACTTGAATGTTCATTGTCTGGATCCCAATGTACCACATAAACACTATCACCAAAACCATTTTCTAGGAAATAAAACACATGTGCTTACTTGAAGGTGAGTGATCTGGATCCCAATGTACCGCATAAGCACTTGCACCAAAACCATTTTCTTCTGGAGAAAATAACAAACTATGAGTTGATTCACAACTAACATTTTTGCGACTTGTTTCAGATAGCATAGGCACTTACTTGAAGGTGAGTGATCTGGATCCCAATGTACCGCATAAGCACTTGCACCAAAACCATTTTCTTCTACAGAAAATAATAAACGATGAGTTGATTCACAATTGACACAATCTTCAATTGGTAAAGATTGCATAAATACTTACTTGAAGGGGCATGATCTGGATCCCAATGTACTGCATAAGCACTTTCACCAAAAGCCTTGTCTTCTATAGGAAATAACACATATGTGATTTATGATTCAGACTTGCCATACGCAAAACTTGATAAGGTAGCACAAGTACTTACTTGAAGGGGCACGATCTGGATCCCAATGAACCGCATAAGCACCTTCACCAAACCCATTTCCTTCTGCAGGAAATAACAAACTATGAGTTGATTCCCAAATAACACATGCTCTAGTTGTACACATAGCATGGGACTTACTTGAAGGTGAATGATCTGGATCCCAGTGCACTGCATAAGCACCCTCACCAAAACCGTTTTGTTCTGCAGGCAATAACAAGCTACATGAGGTGATTCAGACTTCACCCAATCTCAACTTGGTAAAGCTAGCAATAATACTTACAAGAAAGGAGCATGGTCTGGATCCCAATGTACCGCATAAGAACTTGCATCAAAACCATTTTCTTCTACAGAAAATAACCAATTATGAGTTCATTCACAACTAACACTTTTGCGACTAGGTTCAGATAGCATAGGTACTTACTTGAAGGTGAGTGATCTGGATCCCAATGTACCGCATAAGCACTTGCACCAAAACCATTTTCTTCTACAGAAAAATAATAAACCATGTGTTGATTCACAGTTGACACCATCTTGAAATGGTAAAGATTGCATTAGATTAGTACTTACTTGAAGGTGCTTGATCTGGATCCCAATGTACTGCATAAGCACTTTCACCGAAACCCTTGTCTTCTATAGGAAATAACACATATACGACATATGATTCAGACATGCCATATTCAAAACTTGAGAAGGTAGTACAAGTACTTACTTGATGGTGCATGATCTGGATCCCAATGTACTGCATACACACTTTCACCAAAACCCTTGTCTTCTATAGGAAATAACAAATATGTGATGTATGATTCAGACCATATTCAAAACTTGATAAAGTAGTACCAGTACTTACTTGAAGGGGCACGATCTGGATCCCAATGTACTGCATAAGAACTTTCAGCAAACCCATTTCCTTCTGCGTGAAATAACAAACTATGAGCTGATTCATATAATTAACACATGCTCGACTTGTACAGATATAGGTACTTACTTGAAGGGGCATGATCTGGATCCCAATGTACCGCATAAGCACTCTCATCGAAACCGTTTTCTTCTACAGGAAATAAAAAGCTATATGAGGTGATTCAGACTTCACACACTCTCAAGATGGTACGGATAGCATTAGTACTTACTTGAATGGGTATGATCTGGATCCCAATGTACCGCATAAGCACTATCACCAAACCCGTTTTCTTCTGCAGGAAATAAAAAGCTATATGAGGTGATTCAGACTTCACACAATCTCAACATGGTAGAGCTAGTGTTGGTATTTACTTGAAGGGGCATGATCTGGATCCCAATGTACCGCATAAGCACTATCGCCAAACCCGTTTTCTTCTGCAGGAAATAACATATGAGTTCTGTTGAGTTTCAACCATAGGATCGGTCAAATAAAATTGCACACGCACACACACGCTAAAACTATGGCCAAGGGTACGTCTCGCATCCTGAAGTTTCTATTTATTTCGTCTTTTTGCTCTCAACGATTATAGTCTAGACCACAGACTTAGACCTACTGGGAATGGGGCGTGTAAGAATACCTAGACTCATCAAGCTATAGACACACGTAGCCTACTAGTGTTGGACATGTCTAACAAAACCTGACCGGAGTTGACATCTACTAGTACAAACTCTATTCAATTTGAACCTGACATGAGCAAAACATACGTCATAGCCAACTAGCTAGTACTACTACACGCCAGCCAGCTAGCTTGCACCTAATTACTCTACCAAGTTCATTCACAATAATCCTCGCCTTGGTACAGATAGCATATATGTAGGTACTTACTTGAAGGGGCGTGATCTGGATCCCAATGTACCACATAAGCACTTTCACCGAACCCGTTTTCTTCTACAGAAAATAACAAACTATGAGTTGATTCTTAATTAACACATTTGCGACTTGGTTCAGATAGCATAGGTACTTACTTGAAGGGGCGTGATCAGGATCCCAATGCACCGCGTAAGCACTTTCACCGAATCCATTTTCTTCTACCGGAAAAAACGAAATATTAGCTGATTCTAAATCAACAGATTCTCGACTTGTACAGATAGCATAGGTACTTACTTGAAGGCGAGTGATCTGGATCCCAATGTACCGCATAAGCACTTGCACCAAAACCGTTTTCTATAGGACATATCACACTATGAGATGATTCAGACATACCACATTGTCAACTTGATGAGGCAGCACGAGCACACTTACTTGAAGGTGTGTGATCTGGATCCCAGTGTACCGCATAAGAACTTTCATCAAAACCTTTTTCTTCTAGAGGAAATAACAAAATGTGAGTTGTCTCAGAATTAGCACATTCTCAGCTCGATATGGTAGCACAAGTCCTTACCAGATGGTGCATGATCTGGGTCCCAATGAACCGCATAAGCACTCGTATCAAAAGCATTATCTTCTGTGGGAAATAACAAACTATATGAGGTGATTCAGAGTTCAGACTTGAAACAGTATTAACTTGGTAAATCTAGCACTGGTAAATACGAGAAGATGGGGGTTCAACCCTGTCGCTGGACTCACCAAAGGTGAGCAGGAGCATGAGAATGGCTATTGCCGTGCGCTTGGTCGCCATGTCTAGATCAACTACAAATGGAGTTCTGTTGGGCGAGGAAGAAGGGATGGACTAGGCGCCTATTTGTAGTGGGAAAAAAAGCGGTGGTAGCAACCAATCCGCAATTTTCTCTATTTATTTATTACTACCTACGCTGTGGTTTGGAAACAAACCATAAGGATAGAAAATGGTTATATTTTAACTGGAATAATATCTCCCCACAAATGCTCCTTACCCTTTTTTAACTGCAATAATATCCCCCAAATCACGCGCTTTAATTACCAGCCCATAATAAGCGGATTAACCCCCCCCCCCCCCCCCCCAAATCACGCGAATGCTCCTTACCCTTTTTTAACTGCAATAATATCCCCCAAATCACGCGCTTTAATTACCAGCCCATAATAAGCGGATTAAACCCCCCCCCCCCAACACACACACAGCGTGCATGCTGCCCCGTGCGATAATCTCGGCTGACATGCAATGTCCGGGAATTAACCATCACTACCTACTGAACGCCCTTGAATGTGTGTTTTTTTAAGTGTGGTTTTGTGTAGCTCGAGCTACGTGGTACCCCTTATCTTAACTATCCATTTTTGCATCGTGATTCGTGCAAGCATATTTGTCATTTTTGTTTCTCTCAAACGAAACAACGTATAAACTTCAAACTTTACAGTATAACAAAACATTCTAATTACTATGTGGGAAAAACTTTCAGATTTTTTTCATGCATTCTAAATGCTAAAAATTATTATTTTTAATCAAAAAATCCACATTTTGTATATTTATATCAGTCCAAAAAATCTGAAAGTTTTTTCACACATTGAAGTTGTAAAGTTTGTTTGATCTGCAAATTTTGAAGTCTATTTGTTATTTTATTTGAGAGAAACAAACAAAAAAAAAGAAATCTTCTTGTTGTAAGTTAGTTGGAGAGTACGGATCTCAAAGCAATGTTGGAGGGCTGAAGATAAGAGGTTCCATGTAGCTCCACCTACAGAGGAACTTTACCTTTTTTTTTGGTAACCAATAAGACTTCATTCCTCTTCCTCAAATAATAGACAGGTCATTTACAATAGCATGAGAAATAAAGCCATGGATAGTAGATTCACAGAACATGGAAGTTTTCTAACTGAACGAATTTTGTGCTAATCCATGAGCCACCTCATTTGCTTCACGAAGACAGTGTGGGTAATCAACCATTGCAAAGTCAAGGGCAAGTTGCCTGCACTCCATTACCATAGCCATATTCGGTCCAACATAATCGTCAGGGTTCAGACTGATTCCACAACGAAGCTATTGTATGACTCAATTTGTACCTTATTGCATCCAATTCTTCCACTGAAGATTTAGATCTTCCTGTGATAATGGATCCGGAGCCGGGTACCTTCAGGGGTGTAGGTACTCGAGGAATGGCCATGGTGTTCGGATTTGCCCCTTGTGTGGGTCAGCGGAGGACTCGAATCACATCTTGTTCACCTGCGTGTCATCGCAATTTCCTTGGACATTGGTGAAACAACTACTTCCTCGACCTCTTCGCGGAAATCCAGGCCTCAAGAGACTGCACAACCATGTGATGTCGACTGAGAAAAGGCTTTTGGCCTCGAAGGCTCTAGGATACCCGCTTTACGCGGTTCGTGTGCCTGAGGGCAAGTGCTACATCGACAGACTGCCCGCGGAGGTGTTCTTCCTGCGGTTTGATCACATCTTTGAGATGTTTCTAATGAGGCGGCTCGATTTTACGATCATACGCCTTTTTGGGCTACATATGAACTTCGTCATCAGGAGAGAACAAATCTCGCAAATCTCGGTGGCGGATCCATTCTTCATGCACGAGTCCTTCTTGAGTCTTGGCGACTTTGAATGTAAAGCTACTAGGGAGTACATCGAAAACTTCATGATAATGAATAAGGACAAGGAAATGGTTCTCCTGCCTTATCATCCAATGTAAGTTATTGTCGGACAACCCTTGCCGCAGCAACGGGCGAGTGCTACTTGTGAGCTGCGTTGGGATTTCTTCAAAGAGGGGAGGATGATGCAGTACAATAGAGATAAGTATTTTCCTCAGTTAAGAACCAAGGTTATCAATCAATAGGAGAACCACACAACACTATGTAAGTAGTACTTGCACACAAGATAACAAATCCTTGCACCCAACGTGAAGAAGGGGTTGTCAATCCCTTGGCGGTTAATTACAAGATTAAATTGTATGGTGATAGATAGATAGATCACACTAAATATGAAATAAAATAAAGAAAGACAAATTGCAGCAATGTATTTTTGGATTTTAATATATGATAAAAGTAGATCCAAGGGCCATAGTTTTCACTAGAGGCTTCTCTCAAGAAAATAGCATACGGTGGGTAGACAAATTACTATTGGGCAACTGATATAAACGAAAATAATCATGACGATATCCAAGGCAATGATCATATATAGGCATCACGTCTAAGGTAAGTAAATCGACTCCTGCCTGCGTCTACTACTATTACTCCACACATCGACCACTATCCAACATGTATCTAGAGTATTAAGTTCATAAAGAATGGAGTAACGCCTTAAGCAAGATGACATGATGTAGACAAGATAAACTCACGTATGAATAAACCCCATCTTTTTACTCTTAATAGCAACGGTACATACGTGTCATATCCCCTTTTGTCACTGGGATTGAGCACCATAAGATCGAACACATTACAAAGCACCTCTTCTCATTGCAAGGTAAATCAATTTACTTGGCCAAACCAACGAATAAATCAGAGAGGAAATACGAAGCTATAGCAATCATGCATAAAAGAGTTCAAAGAAAACTCAGATAATATTCATTGATAATCTGATCATAAACTCACAGTTCGTCGGATCCCAACAACCACACCACAAAAAGTCATTACATCGGATAGAACTCCAAGAACATCAAGGAGAACATTGTATATATTGAAGAACATCGAGAGAGAAGAAGCCATCTAGCTACTAACTATGGACTCATAGGTCTATGCTAAACTACTCACGCATCATTGGAAGGGCAAAAAGGTTGATGTAGAGCTCCTCCGTGATCAATTCCCCCTCCGATGGAGTGCCGGTGGAGGCCTCCAGATGGGATCTCGCAAGAACAGAAACTTGCTGCGGCGAAAAAAGCATTTCGGGTGGCTCTATCATGTCAGGGGAATATTTGAGTATTTACAGAGGTGCAATTAGGGTTGGAGGTGCCACAATGGGCCCACACGCCTGGGGGGCGCCCCCCCGGGGCATGCCCCTAAGGCTTGTCGCTCCCTCGTGGCTCTTCTGTCCTTCTGCGAACCTTATAGGGTCTCTTCTGGGCTAGAAAAAATTAATTCAAAGTTTTTCTCCGTTTGGACTTCATTTGATATTGATCTCCTGAAAAGCCAAAAACATGCAAAAAAAGCTGGCACTGGGCACTAACTTAATAGGTTAGTCCCAAAAAATGATATAAAGCTGCTTGTAAATGAATATGAAACATCCAAGATTGATACTATAATAGCATAGAACCATAAAAAATTATAGATACGCTGGAGACGTATCAAGCATCCCCAAGCTTAATTTCTGGTCGTCCTTGAGTAAGTAAATGATAAAAACAGAATTTTTGATGTGGAATGCTACCTATCATATTCATTATATAATCTTTCTCTTTTGTTGCATGAACATTAGAGTTTGAGTAATTCAAAGCAATAGTCTATAATTTGACATGAAAACATCAATACTCAAGCATATCAACAAGCAACCATGTCTTTTAAAATATCAACACTAAAGAAAGTTATCCCTAGCCGATTATACTCAGTGATAGATCCAACCATGAAACATACTCAGATATTAGCTACACCCAATGCACAAGCATGACAATAGTGTTCCCTAGTTGCTGCTTATAAGAGAAGATGGAGGCTCAAACTAAAAATAAAAATTGCATAAAAGTAAATAGATAGGCCCTTCGTAGAGGGAAGCAGATATTTACAGAGGTGCCAGAGCTCAAAGTTTAATTTAGAGTAAAAAATATATTTTGAGAGGCATGCTTTTCCTGTCAACGCTACGGCCGAGAGTTCCCAACATCTTTCATGCTAGAAACATCATAGGCGGTTCCCAAACAAAAAATAAAATTTATTTCTTTTCTACCTTCCTTTTCACAAGCCATGGCCAGCCGTATCCATGGGTGCCTTCCATACCAACACTTTCCAAGGAATTTATTATTATCATATTAGTTTTTTCATTTCAGGACTAGACATCCCTATTATTTGCCACACTCCCATGCAATGACAAATGAATAAAAACTCATCATGAGAATAACCCACCTAACATGGAAGATATCGGCCACCCATTGCCACAACATAAGCGGTACAGGCACACAAATGGGATTTTATTTTAAATAATTAGACTTGGCACATGCAAATTTACTTAGGCCAGCATAGAAATACCGCATATAGGTAGGTACGATGGACTCATTTGGCACAACTTTGGGTTTAAGAGTTTGGATGCACAAGCAATATTCCTACTTAGTACAAATGAAGGCTAGCAAATAGATTGTGAAGGGACCAACCAAAAAACAAAAACGGTCATAAACATGCATTGAACATAACTAACACTGAATAATGCACCAAAAGAAGGATGTACCACCATATTCTTACTAAAGCATAATTACTCACCAACATGCTCACATATTATCATCTTCATATCACAAAACTATTGCAAGGAATATAACTTATCACATCTAATGATCTTCATGAAAGTTTTTATTATATCCTTCTTGGATACTCATCATATTGGGACTAAATGCATATCTTGTGCAAATTACCATTACTATTATCAACTCTCAAAAAAGATATAAGTGAAGCATCAGAGTGCAAATACTTCTTTAAAATATAATCATATCAAATCGCAAAAGAATTTAAATGAAGCATGAGAGTGCATTTCTTCAAAATATAGTCACCGTCGTGCTAAATAAGATTTAAGTGAAGCACTAGAGCAACTGCCTTGCTTAAAAAATTGAAGTGAAGCATTAGAGAATTCTAACAAATCATGATAAGCGTGTGGGTATCTCGAATAGGTGTGTTCAGCAAGGATGATTGTGACAAACTAAAAAGCAAGCAAAGACTCATATAATACATGACGCTTGATCCCACAAGTGTAGGGGATCTATCGTAGTCCTTTCGATAAGTAAGAGTGTCGAACCCAACGAGGAGCAGAAGGAAATGATAGGCGGTTTTCAGTAAGGTTTTCTCTGCAAGCACTGATATTGTAGGTAATAGATAGTTTTGTGATAAGATAAATTGTAACGAGTAACAAGTAAATAAAGTAAATAAAGTGCAGCAAGGTGGCCCAATCCTTTATGTAGCAAAGGATAAGCCTGGACAATTTCTTATAATGAGAAAGGAGATCCCGAGGACACATGGGAATTATCGTCAAGCTAGTTTTCATCACGCTCATATGATTCGCGTTCGGTACTTTGATAATTTGATATGTGGGTGGACCGGTGAGGGAGTCCTGGACTAGGGGGTGTCCGGACAGCCGGACTATCATCGTCCGCCGGACTCCAAGACTACGAAGATACAAGATTGAAGACTCCGTCCCGTGTCCGGATGGGACTTTCCTTGGCGTGGAAGGCAAGCTTGGCGATACGGATATGTAGATCTCCTACCATTGTAACCGACTCTGTGTAACCCTAGCCTCCTCCGGTGTCTATATAAACCGGAGGGCTTTAGTCCGTAGGACACAACATACATTACAACAATCATACCATAGGCTAGCTTCTAGGGTTTAGCCTCCTTGATCTCGTGGTAGATCCACTCTTGTACTACCCATATCATCAATATTAATCAAGCAGGACGTAGGGTTTTATCTCCATCGAGAGGGCCCGAACCTGGGTAAAAACATCGTGTCCCTCGTCCCCTGTTACCATCCGCCTAGACGCACAGTTCGGGACCCCCTACCCGAGATCCGCCGGTTTTGACACCGACATTGGTGCTTTCATTGAGAGTTCCTCTGTGTCGTCACCGATAGGGCGGATGCCTCCATGTAACGCCCCGAGACCGACGCTCCAGAAGACTTCCAGCTACTCCGAGTTTCGTCATGTGATTTGTTTTGTTTGTTGCTTTCATCTTTGCATCATGTGCATTGCATCATGTCATCATGCCATCATATCATTATTTTTAAAACTCACCTAAATAAATGGCATGGATCTTTGATCCATTTAAATCGAGGGAATTCACATGGTGATTCTCTTTAAAACATATCCTCTCGATATTTAGAGAGCTATAGTAAATATTCCATTTTTGGAATTCACCATAACACAACTGCATAATCCCAATGCCTTTGTTGTCTTAATTCTTGGTCTCCAACCTTTGCCATTTATTCAGTCATCATTTTTCGGAGCTCCACCAAAAATCCGAACATTTTGGACCTTCCTTTTATCAAGTCCTAGTTCAAACCCATTTGAATTAAATTCAAATGAGTTTGAATTCTTATCGTTCGATCGTGGCCTTTCTATTTTTCTTGGAACGAGCATATTTTTGTGAGTCCAGGAAAATTATCCTCATGCCCAAATTCTTCCTCTAACCTTTCCCTTCTCTCTTTTCCTTTCTCTTATTTCTCTGTATTGTTTTTTTTCTTTAGAGAGAGAGAGCCCAACCTTGCAACCTGCAGCCAGGCCAGCCTATCCAGCCGGCCCAAGGCCAAGGCCCAGCCGCCCCCACCGAACCCTCCTAACCTAGCCCGACCTCCTCCTCCGCATCTCTCTTCCTCTTGTTCCCTGCCTGCCGCCACACCCGCACGCATTGCCCAAACCTGCGCCCGATCCTCATCTCCCTCTTCTCTATCTCCCCTCCTCCCTCGTTGCGCCGTCGCAGAGAGAGAGAGAGGAGCGCCGCGGCCTCGCCCTTCCTCCTCCTGCATCGAGCGCGCGACCCCGCGTCCCCGCCGGCTCCCGTCGCCCCTGCCTCTCAGCCTCCTGCGCGCCTCCCTCTGCTTCCTCACAACCGCGCCGCCCGCCTCTGACCACGACTCCGGCGGCCCTCCGTCGCCTGCGTCCGTGCCCCTCCTCTGCCGCGCCCGCCGCCGTCTTCGTCTGCGCCCAGAGGAGCCCGCAACCTCCCTGCTTTCTGCTCGACTTCGTCCTCAAGCTCGTTCAGCGGCCCCATGTCTTCTCCTCGTGCCCGCCGCCATCTTCGTCTGCGCCCAGAGGAGCCCGCAGCCTCCCTGGCCTCGGATCTGGCCGGATCGAGCCGGTCCGCGTCCACCACCACCCTCGCCGTGCTCCGCCTGCCATGGCCTGCGAGGCCATCAGCTTCCCCTCGGCCTTGACCCAGGAGGACGAGCAGCGTTGCTGCCTGCTCGATTCACCTGCACGCGCGCCTCGCGCGTTGACCGCGACCAACTCCATGCCCGAGCGAGCATGCTCCTGTTCCCGATGCCCAGCACCGCCCAAGTTGTCGCCTCTGCGCACCATGTAGTGTCACCGTGGACGCATGCACCCCCGGATCAGAACCTAGAGCACCAAGTACACCACCGGCAAGACCCGAACTCCGAACGCCAAGTACAACTACGAACCCGAAGACCTCGGATGCTTCAAGCTCCTCTACCACCTGTGTACAACTACCGTCGACATGAACATCTACGAAAGCATGTACAACTACCGTCGCCACGTGAACAACGACTTCCACTACGCCGTGTACGACTACTTCCCACGACGACCCGTGAACGTCTACCTCCACTACGGCCCGTGAACGACTACTTCCCTCGACGAACTCGTTCCGTCCGAAATGCACGCTTCGAAGGTATAATCCGAGACGACCGCGATGAGATGCCCTTGCATGTATGAGATGTACCACAGTTCGCTTTGAATAAAACTCCTCCAGCAAGGCCCAACCTTGGTTTTACCATTTGCCTACCTAAGCCTTTTTCCCTTGGGTTCTGCAGACTCAAGGGTCATCTTTATTTTACCCCCCGGGCCAGTGCTCCTCTGAGTGTTGGTCCAAATTAGAGCCACTTGCGGTGCCGCCCCGAGGCAACTTGGGGTATCTTCGGTTGCCGTACGTAGTGTTCATCCGGTGTGCCCTGAGAACGAGATATGTGCATCTCCTATCAGGATTTGTCGGCACATTCGGGCGGCTTTGCTGGTCTTGTTTTACCATTGTCGAAATGTCTTGATGTACCGGGATACCGAGTCTGATCGGAGTGTCTCGGGTGAAGGTCTATTCCTTCGTTGATCGCGAGAGCTTGTCATGGGCTAAGTTGGGACACCCCTGCAGGGTATAAACTTTCGAGAGCCGTGCCCGCGGTTATGTGGCAGATGGGAATTTGTTAATGTCCGGTTGTAGAAAACCCGAAGTTGACCGTAATTAAAATACATCAACCGCGTGTGTAACCATGATGGTCTCTTCTCGGTGGAGTCCGGGAAGTGAACACGGTGTTGGAGTTATGTGTGACGTAGGTTGCTATAGGATCACTTCTTGATCATAGTTTTACCGACCGTGCTTTGCTTCTCTTCTCGCTCTCTTTTGCGATTGTAATCACCATATATGCTAGTCGCTTGCTGCAGCTCCACCTCATTACCCCATCCTTCCTATAAGCTTAAATAGTCTTGATCTCGCGGGTGCGAGATTGCTGAGTCCCCGTGGCTCACAGATACTTCCAAAACCAGTTTGCAGGTGCCTATGTTACCGAGCAGGTGACGCAACCAAGCTCTAGGAGGAGCTCGATGAAGATCTTGCCCTTTGTGTTGTTTCATTCTAATTGATCAGTAGTGGAGCCCAGTTGGGGTCGATCGGGGACCTTTGTCGCATTTGGGGTTCTTCTTTTATTTTGGTTCCGTAGTCGGACCTTGATTGTATCTGGATGATGTAATGCTTTATTCATGTAATTGTGTGAAGTAGCGATTGTAAGCCAACTATGTATCTCTTTCCCTTATGTATTACATGGGTTGTGTGAAGATTACCTCACTTGCGACATTGCTTTCAATGCGGTTATGCCTCTAAGTCGTGCTTCGACACGTGGGAGATATAGCCGCATCGAGGGCGTTATAAGTTGGTAATCAGAGCCTTCCCCGACCTTAGGAGCCCCACTGCTTGATTGTTTTTAGCGGCCGAGTTGTGTCTAGAAAAATGTTTTGAGTCATTTAGGATTATATATATCGGAGAGTTAGGAATTCTTTTTACTCCTCAGTCCCTTCGTCGCTCTGGTGAGGTCTCCTGACGTAGTAGTTTTGACTTTCCTCTTCTCAAATTTCACTAAATTTTTTTTAGGATCACGCGGGTATCTTGGAATCGTTCCGATGGTTTTATGATGAGAACATTGTCTTGGTGCCTCCTGTCAGGGGTTTAGTGGAAGTGTCCCGGGGAGTTGAGCTCTGAGGTGTTGTCGTCATAATTTTATCGTTGCAGTTCTGGGATACCTGAGTTTAGTACGCCGACATCGAAAATCTCTTTTATGCAGTTGTTGGTGAGATAACCCCGTTAACCCAGTACTGAGGTGAGTACGGGAGTATTGCCATGACTCGTATAACAGATGCTTTTCGAAGGTTGAGGTAGACGATTTCCGAAGGTTTCTTGGTTATGTGTTAAAGGATGGATACAGCTGGATGTAGGATTTGCTAGTTTTGGGTGAGATATTATGCTTCCCCTGTATCCCCAACACCTGATTGCATAACCGGAAAATTTCGGGAGTTTCATAGGTGGGAATTCAAGTAGCTCTTAGGATATCTTTCCTACGGATGTATGATATGAAATTGGGGTTCGACGTTTAGTGGTCCGCCTATTCACGGTTGGTTTTACAGTGGTCTCGTTGTGTCTTAAAGAGTCCTTGGCTATGCCGACTCGGGGACACTTCGTATGTCATGTGCACTGCCTTGTACATGATGGTGCTGTACGATCGAGCCCGTGTAGGCCCCACCACGAAAGCTTCGGACGAAATCTCTATCATATGTTTGTTCCGGCTTATTCTGCAAGCCAGTCCTTTGTTTTGTTTTGAGTTGTGGTATTCGAGTTGCTTCAATGTCAAGTGTTGATTCCATACCTTTCCGAAATGGTGTTCTCATACTCCGATGTGAATACCAATCCTTCTTGACAATCGAGATTGTCATGTCAATCCTTTTCAACCGACGTGTTTCTCTTCAAGTGGATCCGATCACTTCAACATCAGCAAGACCAATTATCATTTCTTCTCAACGGTGTATGTTTCATCCGTCTCCAAGTTGCCTTTGTTTTGTCCCGCCCACCCACCCTTTTTCCTCAAGGACTAAGATTTCTTTACCAAGTATCCTTTTATTTTTGTGAAGTTTCTCCATTCTTTTCCGTCAATGTTCTTACCCGGTGGTTCTCAAGAAGATTTCTACTAGTTCGTCATTCCTCATTCCTTTCTCTTCGCCGGTGGATTCAAGTCAAGTTTTGTTGATCATACCTTTTTCCTCATTTCAATGTCTTCTCATACCGGTGCACCTCATTATCATTCTACTTCTCGCTATTTGTTATTCCGGAGTGTTCAAGATATCTCGAAGATTCGTGTTTCCACTCTGCATTCGTTCAAGCTCTTTCGAGATTGGTATCTCATTCAAGTCATTTAATTCAACCGGTGCAACCTCTCTTTAAATTGTTCAACAGTGTTCTTTTGAGTGGGCCCTAACCCACAGGTCTTTTCCCAGGATCTTACCTGACTCTTCTATTTTCCCAGAGCTATCCTAAATTCTTCTCCAAGTTTGACGTAAGAATGAGTTATCATCAGTCAAATGCTTTTCTCCAAGATCTTTCAATTTTTTTTCATAGTTGGCTCAACCTCTTCGCTTTTGATTCTTCCGGTGTGCCTCAATAAATTCATGGTGGTGTTTCTCATCGTCATTCTCAACATTTGAAGACCGAAGAAGAGTTTCTCTTTAATCTTGCTCTATTCTCTTCAAGATTCATGGTGCTAGCTTGTTGCCATCATCTCATAATTGTTTTCGATTGTGAGAATCTTTTTCACCCATCCGGAGCATTTTAGGAGTCTTTTTGTTTCATTCTTTGAAGCCCATCATTTCAGTATTATTCATTCAAGCTTTCAGCTCTCGTTCTCCAAATCATACCGGTGCATCATTCAAGTATTCTTTAATCAGCTCGTGATCTATTCGTTCATTTGTATCTAAATCCCCTCAAGTATCTTCATTCGTTTTTCAATCCTTCCCGGTGATTTGTGCCTTTGCTACGTTCATTTTCAATTCTTACGACGGTTCGTTCAAGATTTTGCTTCCTTCGTTATCGTATCAATTCATTCATTCTTTCGTTGTTTCAATCCTACCGGTGGTTGTTGAAGACTTTTTTTTCAAGTTGGCGCTATATCTCTCTTTAATCCTTTCTACGAGAATAAGTAGTATGCCAAATCCGTTGCTTGTCATCAATTTAAATTGATGAAGGATACGCATAACATAATTCTTGTTCTTGTTTCATCCAAGTGATTAATCCTTTCCTTCGGAGTTTGTTCAGGAGTAATAAATTCTTGGCTTCTTGTTGTTCATCTTTCTTCCGGAGTTCTAAGTTTTCCGCATTATGTCATCGCGAAGCTCCATCTAAATCATCGCAAGGCTTCACCTTGTGTTTTCAACTTCTCTTTCTTTTTATCATCCTTTTATTACCGGAGTTCTTCATGGAGGCTTTACATGGTGCTTCCTCAAGGATTCTTTTCACTCTTCAATTGTTCTTCAAGATTTCTCTTGAAGTTAAGATCAGCCAAGCTATACTCAAAAATTAAACATGGTGTTCAACACATGTCTTGTTTTGGGGAGTTCAAGTATTCTTCATCTTGCATTCCGAAGTGCGATTCTTTCTACCTTATCTTCTGAGGTGGTGTTAGGTCATTCTTGATAATTTCCCTTCGCGTTTCATGATTCACAAGTTTTCAAGAGTGACATATTTAAATCCATATTTTTCTCTTTGTTCAAGAGATCTTTTCAACCGTCAATCTCTTCATTGGAGTTATCTTGGTATAGATTTCACCTAAAGCCTTCCCTAAGGAGTGTTGCTATTTTGGTGCTTACTAATGACCCAAGTTATCTCTTTTCCATCTTGATGGAACAAGCTTTCATCTCTTCATTAATCTCAAGCAAGCAATTGTTTCCGCTAGTGGCCGGTTGTCACCTCATAATGTTGAGATGTTTCCATAAGCCCACTACAAACTTATTCTTTTCGTTGTTGGTCTTCCAACAACTCTATTCTAACCTTCTTGCAAGGATGCCTTCCAAATTCAATTGTGGTAGAAGTTGTCATTTTCTTCTCCGTCCCTTTATCCCAACGGTCTAGCTTCTATTCTTTCGTTCCGGAGGCATTGTGATGTTGTGCTCTTCAATCATCATCTTGTTTTGTCAGGATCGTGTTCTTTTCATGCTTGTCCATTTAACCAGAGTGTCGTGTATTTTTCTTTCAAGTTCTTTTTCATCTTATCAAGTCTTGCATCTCTTTTCAACCGGAGTGCTGTCCGATTTTGATCTTCCTTGTTCCTTGTTTATCTCGTTTCAACCAGAGTGATTTCAATTCCTTCTTGTCCATTGTACTCGTCATTCATAGCTTTGCAACCTGCAAGTCCTCGTAATGTTCCTTGTTCCTCTTTTCTAACGTATTGTTTGCAATCTCGTTCATCTCTGTTGTACTCTTTCTTTTAAATTGCTCAACCTCTCAAGGTTCATGGTTTCACTCGTTGGTCAAAGAAGCAACTTAGTTTTACCTTTCTTGTTCTCTTCCGTTTTCCCTCCGGTGCCATTCTAGATCTCGGGACGAGATCCTCTCATAGTGGTGGAGTGTTGTAACACCCCGAGACCGACGCTCCAGAAGACTTCCAGCTACTCCGAGTTTCGTCATGTGATTTGTTTTGTTTGTTGCTTTCATCTTTGCATCATGTGCATTGCATCATGTCATCATGCCATCATATCATTATTTTTAAAACTCACCTAAATAAATGGCATGGATCTTTGATCCATTTAAATCGAGGGAATTCACATGGTGATTCTCTTTAAAACATATCCTCTCAATATTTAGAGAGCTATAGTAAATATTCCATTTTTGGAATTCACCATAACACAACTGCATAATCCCAATGCCTTTGTTGTCTTAATTCTTGGTCTCCAACCTTTGCCATTTATTCAGTCATCATTTTTCAGAGCTCCACCAAAAATCCGAACATTTTGGACCTTCCTTTTATCAAGTCCTAGTTCAAACCCATTTGAATTAAATTCAAATGAGTTTGAATTCTTATCGTTCGATCGTGGCCTTTCTATTTTTCTTGGAACGAGCATATTTTTGTGAGTCCAGGAAAATTATCCTCATGCCCAAATTCTTCCTCTAACCTTTCCCTTCTCTCTTTTCCTTTCTCTTATTTCTCTGTATTGTTTTTTTTTCTTTAGAGAGAGAGAGCCCAACCTTGCAACCTGCAGCCAGGCCAGCCTATCCAGCCGGCCCAAGGCCAAGGCCCAGACGCCCCCACCGAACCCTCCTAACCTAGCCCGACCTCCTCCTTCGCATCTCTCTTCCTCTCGTTCCCTGCCCGCCGCCACACCCGCACGCATCGCCCAAACCTGCGGCCGATCCTCATCTCCCTCTTCTCGATCTCCCCTCCTCCCTCGTTGCGCCGTCGCAGAGAGAGAGAGAGAGAGGAGCGCCGCGGCCTCGCCCTTCCTCCTCCCGCATCGAGCGCGCGACCCCACGTCCCCGCCGGCTCCCGTCGCCCCTGCCTCTCAGCCTCCTGCGCGCCTCCCTCTGCTTCCTCACAACCGCGCCGCCCGCCTCTGACCACGACTCCGGCGGCCCTCCGTCGCCTGCGTCCGTGCCCCTCCTCTGCCGCGCCCGCCGCCGTCTTCGTCTGCGCCCAGAGGAGCCTGCAACCTCCCTGCTTTCTGCTCGACTTCGTCCTCAAGCTCGTTCAGCGGCCCCATGTTTTCTCCTCGTGCCCGCCGCCGTCTTCGTCTGCGCCCAGAGGAGCCCGCAGCCTCCCTGGCCTCGGATCTGGCCGGATCGAGCCGGTCCGCGTCCACCACCACCCTCGCCGTGCTCCGCCTGCCATGGCCTGCGAGGCCATGAGCTTCGCCTTGGCCTTGACCCAGGAGGACGAGCAGCGTTGCTGCCTGCTCGATCCACCTGCACGCGCGCCTCGCGCGTTGACCGCGACCAACTCCATGCCCGAGCGAGCATGCTCCTGTTCCCGATGCCCAGCACCGCCCAAGTTGTCGCCTCTGCGCACCATGTAGTGTCACCGTGGACGCATGCACCCCCGGATCAGAACCTAGAGCACCAAGTACACCACCGGCAAGACCCGGACTCCGAACGCCAAGTACAACTACGAACCCGAAGACCTCGGATGCTTCAAGCTCCTCTACCACCTGTGTACAACTACCGTCGACATGAACATCTACGAAAGCATGTACAACTACCATCGCCACGTGAACAACGACTTCCACTACGCCGTGTACGACTACTTCCCACGACGACCCGTGAACGTCTACCTCCACTACGGCCCGTGAATGACTACTTCCCTCGACGAACTCGTTCCGTCCGAAATGCACGCTTCAAAGGTATAACCCGAGACGACCGCGATGAGATGCCCTTGCATGTATGAGATGTACCACTTGTTTGCACCGTGTCCTAATTGTCACTCGTTTCCATGCCACTATCCCGTGGGAACCCGGTAACCAGGAGCACCCCACCATCCTTGCATGATACGCTCCTGTCACACTTCCTTTTGCACCGGTACCTCCATGAGTTATCGGAACTGATATGTTGCCGTGGCACCATTTTTTTTGTTTCGCCACCGTGGCACCCTTTTCGTTCCGCCATGGTGACCAAATGCTCCTTATCATGCTCATGTCAACATTTTCATAAAAATTGCATAAAATTTGCATATGTCATCCGCATCATGATAACAACATTTAAATGTTTAAAGTTGTTGTTTGCTTTAATTGCTAAATGCATATGGGGATTTACCGGATTTGTTGTTTTTATATCCGGCCCCATTTAAATTGTTTAGATGGTATAGTTTTTGTTATGCTTCACCACTTGCCATGTTAACCAATATTTAATATTGTTGGGTACATAATCGAGAGAGAACTAAATAATTGATGTGGTGTTTCGTCAATATGCAACTCGTTGCATATTGGGCTCCATTTAACTTGTAGTTTTGTTTGTGCATATTGCCATGCCATGCTATTTAAACTGGACATGCATCATACTTGTTAGTGCATCATGCCATGATTATGCTTGTGTGTTTACCATGTTGTTTGCTTCTTTCCGGTTTGCTTTCTCTCGTTAGCTTCGGTTTCGTTCCGGAGTTGTGAGGATTCGTTCGACTACGTGCGTTTGTCTTCTTCGTGGACTCGTTCTTCTTCCTTGCGGGATTTCAGGCAAGATGATCATACCCTCGAAATCACTACTATCTTTGCTATGCTAGTTTGCTCGCTCTTTTGCCATGCCAATGCTACGATGCCTACCATTTGCTTGTCAGCCTCCCAAATTGCCATGTCAAACCTCTAACCCACCATGTCCTAGCAAACCGTTGATTGGCTATGTTACCACTTTGCTCAGCCCCTCTTATAGCGTTGTTAGTTGCAGGTGAAGATTGAAGTTTGTTCCTTGTTGGAACATGGAGATGTTGTTCCTTGTTGGAACATGTTTACTTGTTGGGATATCACAATATATCTTATTTAATTAATGCATCTATATACTTGGTAAAGGGTGGAAGGCTCGGCCTTATGCCTGGTGTTTTGTTCCACTCTTGCCGCCCTAGTTTCCGTCATACCGGTGTTATGTTCCCGGATTTTGCGTTCCTTACGCGGTCGGGTGATTTATGGGACCCCCTTGACAGTTCGCTTTGAATAAAACTCCTCCAGCAAGGCCCAACTTGGTTTTACCATTTGCCTACCTAAGCCTTTTTCCCTTGAGTTCTGCAGACTCAAGGGTCATCTTTATTTTACCCCCCGAGCCAGTGCTCCTCTGAGTGTTGGTCCAAATTAGAGCCACTTGCGGTGCCGCCCCGAGGCAACTTGGGGTATCTTCGGTTGCCGTACGTAGTGTTCATCCGGTGTGCCCTGAGAACGAGATATGTGCAGCTCCTATCAGGATTTGTCGGCACATTCGGGCGGCTTTGCTGGTCTTGTTTTACCATTGTCGAAATGTCTTGATGTACCGGGATACCGAGTCTGATCGGAGTGTCTCGGGTGAAGGTCTATTCCTTCGTTGATCGCGAGAGCTTGTCATGGGCTAAGTTGGGACACCCCTGCAGGGTATAAACTTTCGAGAGCCGTGCCCGCGGTTATGTGGCAGATGGGAATTTGTTAATGTCCGGTTGTAGAAAACCCGAAGTTGACCGTAATTAAAATACATCAACCGCGTGTGTAACCATGATGGTCTCTTCTCGGCGGAGTCCGGGAAGTGAACACGGTGTTGGAGTTATGTGTGACGTAGGTTGCTATAGGATCACTTCTTGATCATAGTTTTACCGACCGTGCTTTGCTTCTCTTCTCGCTCTCTTTTGCGATTGTAATCACCATATATGCTAGTCGCTTGCTGCAGCTCCACCTCATTACCCCATCCTTCCTATAAGCTTAAATAGTCTTGATCTCGCGGGTGCGAGATTGCTGAGTCCCCGTGGCTCACAGATACTTCCAAAACCAGTTTGCAGGTGCCTATGTTACCGAGCAGGTGACGCAACCAAGCTCTAGGAGGAGCTCGATGAAGATCTTGCCCTTTGTGTTGTTTCATTCTAATTGATCAGTAGTGGAGCCCAGTTGGGGTCGATCGGGGACCTTTGTCGCATTTGGGGTTCTTCTTTTATTTTGGTTCCGTAGTCGGACCTTGATTGTATCTGGATGATTAATGCTTTATTCATGTAATTGTGTGAAGTGGCGATTGTAAGCCAACTATGTATCTCTTTCCCTTATGTATTACATGGGTTGTGTGAAGATTACCTCACTTGCGACATTGCTTTCAATGCGGTTATGCCTCTAAGTCGTGCTTCGACACGTGGGAGATATAGCCGCATCGAGGGCGTTATAAGTTGGTAATCAGAGCCTTCCCCGACCTTAGGAGCCCCACTGCTTGATCGTTTTTAGCGGCCGAGTTGTGTCTAGAAAAATGTTTTGAGTCATTTAGGATTATATATATCGGAGAGTTAGGAATTCTTTTTACTCCTCAGTCCCTTCGTCGCTCTGGTGAGGTCTCCTGACGTAGTAGTTTTGACTTTCCTCTTCTCAAATCTCACTAAATTTTTTTTAGGATCACGCGGGTATCTTGGAATCGTTCCGATGGTTTTATGATGAGAACATTGTCTTGGTGCCTCCTATCAGGGGTTTAGTGGAAGTGTCCCGGGGAGTTGAGCTCTGAGGTGTTGTCGTCATAATTTTATCGTTGCAGTTCTGGGATACCTGAGTTTAGTACGCCGACATCAAAAATCTCTTTTATGCAGTTGTTGGTGAGATAACCCCGTTAACCCAGTACTGAGGTGAGTACGGGAGTATTGCCATGACTCGTATAATGGATGCTTTTCGAAGGTTGAGGTAGACGATTTCCGAAGGTTTCTTGGTTATGTGTTAAAGGATGGATACAACTGGATGTAGGATTTGCTAGTTTTGAGTGAGATATTATGCTTCCCCTGTATCCCCAACACCTGATTGCATAACCGGAAAATTTCGGGAGTTTCATAGGTGGGAATTCAAGTAGCTCTTAGGATATCTTTCCGACGGATGTATGATATGAAATTGGGGTTCGACGTCTAGTGGTCCGCCTATTCACGGTTGGTTTTACAGTGGTCTCGTTGTGTCTTAAAGAGTCCTTGGCTATGCCGACTCGGGGACACTTCGTATGTCATGTGCACTGCCTTGTACATGATGGTGCTGTACGATCGAGCCCGTGTAGGCCCCACCACGAAAGCTTCGGACGAAATCTCTATCATATGTTTGTTCCGGCTTATTCTGCAAGCCAGTCCTTTGTTTTGTTTTGAGTTGTGGTATTCGAGTTGCTTCAATGTCAAGTGTTGATTCCATACCTTTCCGAAATGGTGTTCTCATACTCCGATGTGAATACCAATCCTTCTTGACAATCGAGATTGTCATGTCAATCCTTTTCAACCGACGTGTTTCTCTTCAAGTGGATCCGATCACTTCAACATCAGCAAGACCAATTATCATTTCTTCTCAACGGTGTTTGTTTCATCCGTCTCCAAGTTGCCTTTGTTTTCTCCCGCCCACCCACCCTTTTTCCTCAAGGACTAAGATTTCTTTACCAAGTATCCTTTTATTTTTGTGAAGTTTCTCCATTCTTTTCCGTCAATGTTCTTACCCGGTGGTTCTCAAGAAGATTTCTACTAGTTCGTCATTCCTCATTCCTTTCTCTTCGCCGGTGGATTCAAGTCAAGTTTTGTTGATCATACCTTTTTCCTCATTTCAATGTCTTCTCATACCAGTGCACCTCATTATCATTCTACTTCTCGCTATTTGTTATTCCGGAGTGTTCAAGATATCTCGAAGATTCGTGTTTCCACTCTGCATTCGTTCAAGCTCTTTCGAGATTGGTATCTCATTCAAGTCATTTAATTCAACCGGTGCAACCTCTCTTTAAATTGTTCAACAGTGTTCTTTTGAGTGGGCCCTAACCCACAGGTCTTTTCCCAGGATCTTACCTGACTCTTCTATTTTCCCAGAGCTATCCTAAATTCTTCTCCAAGTTTGACGTAAGAATGAGTTATCATCAGTCAAATGCTTTTCTCCAAGATCTTTCAATTTTTTTTCATAGTTGGCTCAACCTCTTCGCTTTTGATTCTTCCGGTGTGCCTCAATAAATTCATGGTGGTGTTTCTCATCGTCATTCTCAACATTTGAAGACCGAAGAAGAGTTTCTCTTTAATCTTGCTCTATTCTCTTCAAGATTCATGGTGCTAGCTTGTTGCCATCATCTCATAATTGTTTTCGATTGTGAGAATCTTTTTCACCCATCCGGAGCATTTTAGGAGTCTTTTTAGTTTCATTCTTTGAAGCCCATCATTTCAGTATTATTCATTCAAGCTTTCAGCTCTCGTTCTCCAAATCATACCGGTGCATCATTCAAGTATTCTTTAATCAGCTCGTGATCTATTCGTTCATTTGTATCTAAATCCCCTCAAGTATCTTCATTCGTTTTTCAATCCTTCCCGGTGATTTGTGCCTTTGCTACGTTCATTTTCAATTCTTACGACGGTTCGTTCAAGATTTTGCTTCCTTCGTTATCGTATCAATTCATTCATTCTTTCGTTGTTTCAATCCTACCGGTGGTTGTTGAAGACTTTTTTTCAAGTTGGCGCTATATCTCTCTTTAATCCTTTCTACGAGAATAAGTAGTATGCCAAATCCGTTGCTTGTCATCAATTTAAATTGATGAAGGATACGCGTAACATAATTCTTGTTCTTGTTTCATCCAAGTGATTAATCCTTTCCTTCGGAGTTTGTTCAGGAGTAATAAATTCTTGGCTTCTTGTTGTTCATATTTCTTCCGGAGTTCTAAGTTTTCCGCATTATCTCATCGCGAAGCTCCATCTAAATCATCGCAAGGCTTCACCTTGTGTTTTCAACTTCTCTTTCTTTTTATCATCCTTTTATTACCGGAGTTCTTCATGGAGGCTTTACATGGTGGTTCCTCAAGGATTCTTTTCACTCTTCAATTGTTCTTCAAGATTTCTCTTGAAGTTAAGATCAGCCAAGCTATACTCAAAAATTAAACATGGTGTTCAACACATGTCTTGTTTTGGGGAGTTCAAGTATTCTTCATCTTGCATTCCGAAGTGCGATTCTTTCTACCTTATCTTCTGAGGTGGTGTTAGGTCATTCTTGATAATTTCCCTTCGCGTTTCATGATTCACAAGTTTTCAAGAGTGACATATTTAAATCCATCTTTTTCTCTTTGTTCAAGAGATCTTTTCAACCGTCAATCTCTTCATTGGAGTTATCTTGGTATAGATTTCACCTAAAGCCTTCCCTAAGGAATGTTGCTATTTTGGTGCTTACTAATGACCCAAGTTATCTCTTTTCCATCTTGATGGAACAAGCTTTCATCTCTTCGTTAATCTCAAGCAAGCAATTGTTTCCGCTAGTGGCCGGTTGTCACCTCGTAATGTTGAGATGTTTCCATAAGCCCACTACAAACTTATTCTTTTCGTTGTTGGTCTTCCAACAACTCTATTCTAACCTTCTTGCAAGGATGCCTTCCAAATTCAATTGTGGTAGAAGTTGTCATTTTCTTCTCCGTCCCTTTATCCCAACGGTCTAGCTTCTATTCTTTCGTTCCGGAGGCATTGTGATGTTGTGCTCTTCAATCATCATCTTGTTTTGTCAGGATCGTGTTCTTTTCATGCTTGTCCATTTAACCGTAGTGTCGTGTCTTTTTCTTTCAAGTTCTTTTTCAATTTATCAAGTCTTGCATCTCTTTTCAACCGGAGTGCTGTCCGATTTTGATCTTCCTTGTTCCTTGTTTATCTCGTTTCAACCAGAGTGATTTCAATTCCTTCTTGTCCATTGTACTCGTCATTCATAGCTTTGCAACCTGCAAGTCCTTGTAATGTTCCTTGTTCCTCTTTTCTAACGGATTGTTTGCAATCTCGTTCATCTCTATTGTACTCTTTCTTTTAAATTGCTCAACCTCTCAAGGTTCATGGTTTCACTCGTTGGTCAAAGAAGCAACTTAGTTTTACCTTTCTTGTTCTCTTCCGTTTTCCCTCCGGTGCCATTCTAGATCTCGGGACGAGATCCTCTCATAGTGGTGGAGTGTTGTAACGCCCCGAGACCGACGCTCCAGAAGACTTCCAGCTACTCCGAGTTTCGTCATGTGATTTGTTTTGTTTGTTGCTTTCATCTTTGCATCATGTGCATTGCATCATGTCATCATGCCATCATATCATTATTTTTAAAACTCACCTAAATAAATGGCATGGATCTTTGATCCATTTAAATCGAGGGAATTCACATGGTGATTCTCTTTAAAACATATCCTCTCGATATTTAGAGAGCTATAGTAAATATTCCATTTTTGGAATTCACCATAACACAACTGCATAATCCCAATGCCTTTGTTGTCTTAATTCTTGGTCTCCAACCTTTGCCATTTATTCAGTCATCATTTTTCGGAGCTCCACCAAAAATCCGAACATTTTGGACCTTCCTTTTATCAAGTCCTAGTTCAAATCCATTTGAATTAAATTCAAATGAGTTTGAATTCTTATCGTTCGATCGTGGCCTTTCTATTTTTCTTGGAACGAGCATATTTTTGTGAGTCCAGGAAAATTATCCTCATGCCCAAATTCTTCCTCTAACCTTTCCCTTCTCTCTTTTCCTTTCTCTTATTTCTCTGTATTGTTTTTTTTCTTTAGAGAGAGAGAGCCCAACCTTGCAACCTGCAGCCAGGCCAGCCTATCCAGCCGGCCCAAGGCCAAGGCCCAGCCGCCCCCACTGAACCCTCCTAACCTAGCCCGACCTCCTCCTCCGCATCTCTCTTCCTCTCGTTCCCTGCCCGCCGCCACACCCGCACGCATCGCCCAAACCTGCGCCCGATCCTCATCTCCCTCTTCTCGATCTCCCCTCCTCCCTCGTTGCGCCGTCGCAGAGAGAGAGAGGAGCGCCGCGGCCTCGCCCTTCCTCCTCCCGCATCGAGCGCGCGACCCCGCGTCCCCGCCGGCTCCCGTCGCCCCTGCCTCTCAGCCTCCTGCGCGCCTCCCTCTGCTTCCTCACAACCGCGCCGCCCGCCTCTGACCACGACTCCGGCGGCCCTCCGTCGCCTGCGTCCGTGCCCCTCCTCTGCCGCGCCCGCCGCCGTCTTCGTCTGCGCCCAGAGGAGCCCACAACCTCCCTGCTTTCTGCTCGACTTCGTCCTCAAGCTCGTTCAGCGGCCCCATGTCTTCTCCTCGTGCCCGCCGCCGTCTTCGTCTGCGCCCAGAGGAGCCAGCAGCCTCCCCGGCCTCGGATCTGGCCGGATCGAGCCGGTCCGCGTCCACCACCACCCTCGCCGTGCTCTGCCTGCCATGGCCTGCGAGGCCATCAGCTTCGCCTCGGCCTTGACCCAGGAGGACGAGCAGCGTTGCTGCCTGCTCGATCCACCTGCACGCGCGCCTCGCGCGTTGACCGCGACCAACTCCATGCCCGAGCGAGCATGCTCCTGTTCCCGATGCCCAGCACCGCCCAAGTTGTCGCCTCTGCGCACCATGTAGTGTCACCGTGGACGCATGCACCCCCGGATCAGAACCTAGAGCACCAAGTACACCACCGGCAAGACCCGGACTCCGAACGCCAAGTACAACTACAAACCCGAAGACCTCGGATGCTTCAAGCTCCTCTACCACCTGTGTACAACTACCGTCGACATGAACATCTACGAAAACATGTACAACTACCGTCGCCACGTGAACAACGACTTCCACTACGCCGTGTACGACTACTTCCCACGACGACCCGTGAACGTCTACCTCCACTACGGCCCGTGAACGACTACTTCCCTCGACGAACTCGTTCCGTCCGAAATGCACGCTTCGAAGGTATAACCCGAGACGACCGCGATGAGATGCCCTTGCATGTATGAGATGTACCACTTGTTTGCACCGTGTCCAAATTGTCACTCGTTTCCATGCCACTATCCCGTGGGAACCCGGTAACCGGGAGCACCCCACCATCCTTGCATGATACGCTCCCGTCACACTTCCTTTTGCACCGGTACCTCCATGAGTTATCGGAACCGATATGTTGCCGTGGCACCATTTTTTTTGTTTCGCCACCGTGGCACCCTTTTCGTTCCGCCATGGTGACCAAATGCTCCTTATCATGCTCATGTCAACATTTTCATAAAAATTGCATAAAATTTGCATATGTCATCCGCATCATGATAACAACATTTAAATGTTTAAAGTTGTTGTTTGCTTTAATTGCTAAATGCATATGGGGATTTACCAGATTTGTTGTTTTTATATCCGGCCCCATTTAAATTGTTTAGATGGTATAATTTTTGTTATGCTTCACCACTTGCCATGTTAACCAATATTTAATATTGTTGGGTACATAATCGAGAGAGAACTAAATAATTGATGTGGTGTTTCGTCAATATGCAACTCGTTGCATATTGGGCTCCATTTAACTTGTAGTTTTGTTTGTGCATATTGCCATGCCATGCTATTTAAACCGGACATGCATCATACTTGTTAGTGCATCATGCCATGATTATGCTTGTGTGTTTACCATGTTGTTTGCTTCTTTCCGGTTTGCTTTCTCTCGTTAGCTTCGGTTTCGTTCCGGAGTTGTGAGGATTCGTTCGACTACGTGCGTTTGTCTTCTTCATGGACTCGTTCTTTTTCCTTGCGGGATTTCAGGCAAGATGATCATACCCTCGAAATCACTACTATCTTTGCTATGCTAGTTTGCTCGCTCTTTTGCCATGCCAATGCTACGATGCCTACCATTTGCTTGTCAGCCTCCCAAATTGCCATGTCAAACCTCTAACCCACCATGTCCTAGCAAACCGTTGATTGGCTATGTTACCGCTTTGCTCAGCCCCTCTTATAGCGTTGTTAGTTGCAGGTGAAGATTGAAGTTTGTTCCTTGTTGGAACATGGAGAAGTTGTTCCTTGTTGGAACATGTTTACTTGTTGGGATATCACAATATATCTTATTTAATTAATGCATCTATATACTTGGTAAAGGGTGGAAGGCTCGGCCTTATGCCTGGTGTTTTGTTCCACTCTTGCCGCCCTAGTTTCCGTCATTCCGGTGTTATGTTCCTGGATTTTGCGTTCCTTACACGGTCGGGTGATTTATGGGACCCCCTTGACAGTTCGCTTTGAATAAAACTCCTCCAGCAAGACCCAACCTTGGTTTTACCATTTGCCTACCTAAGCCTTTTTCCCTTGGGTTCTGCAGACTCAAGGGTCATCTTTATTTTACCCCCCGGGCCAGTGCTCCTCTGAGTGTTGGTCCAAATTAGAGCCACTTGCGGTGCCGCCCCGAGGCAACTTGGGGTATCTTCGGTTGCCGTACGTAGTGTTCATCCGGTGTGCCCTGAGAACGAGATATGTGCAGCTCCTATCAGGATTTGTCGGCACATTCGGGCGGCTTTGCTGGTCTTGTTTTACCATTGTCGAAATGTCTTGATGTACCGGGATACCGAGTCTGATCGGAGTGTCTCGGGTGAAGGTCTATTCCTTCGTTGATCGCGAGAGCTTGTCATGGGCTAAGTTGGGACACCCCTGCAGGGTATAAACTTTCGAGAGCCGTGCCCGCGGTTATGTGGCAGATGGGAATTTGTTAATGTCCGGTTGTAGAAAACCCGAAGTTGACCGTAATTAAAATACATCAACCGCGTGTGTAACCATGATGGTCTCTTCTCGGCGGAGTCCGGGAAGTGAACACGGTGTTGGAGTTATGTGTGACGTAGGTTGCTATAGGATCACTTCTTGATCATAGTTTTACCGACCGTGCTTTGCTTCTCTTCTCGCTCTCTTTTGCGATTGTAATCACCATATATGCTAGTCGCTTGCTGCAGCTCCACCTCATTACCCCATCCTTCCTATAAGCTTAAATAGTCTTGATCTCGCGGGTGCGAGATTGCTGAGTCCCCGTGGCTCACAGATACTTCCAAAACCAGTTTGCAGGTGCCTATGTTACCGAGCAGGTGACGCAACCAAGCTCTAGGAGGAGCTCGATGAAGATCTTGCCCTTTGTGTTGTTTCATTCTAATTGATCAGTAGTGGAGCCCAGTTGGGGTCGATCGGGGACCTTTGTCGCATTTGGGGTTCTTCTTTTATTTTGGTTCCGTAGTCGGACCTTGATTGTATCTGGATGATTAATGCTTTATTCATGTAATTGTGTGAAGTGGCGATTGTAAGCCAACTATGTATCTCTTTCCCTTATGTATTACATGGGTTGTGTGAAGATTACCTCACTTGCGACATTGCTTTCAATGCGGTTATGCCTCTAAGTCGTGCTTCGACACGTGGGAGATATAGCCGCATCGAGGGCGTTATACTCCACCCGTCTTCAAAGACGGTGTTTTCGCCGAAGGGGCCTTGGCCGCCGGCCAAACTATCCGGCTTGGTGGTTTTCTTATGACCGCTTGTCCGGCCGCCGCTTCGACAATGACTTCTCAAGTCGTCAGAAGCAATCTTCGCGTCAGCCTTAAAGCTGCCGAACAGTTGGATCCAATAGAGCTCTCGTCTGTTAACGAGCTCTTGGATCGCATCGCCGCCCAGGGAGTCGCTACGGATTACAACCAGATTGGGCTTAAAACCGATCTGAGAGAGATTAACTCTCCCCAGGCCACCCACCACGTCGCAGTGGTAGAGGAGCAATACGGCAACTCCTTGCCTGTATTGAAAACTATTCATGTCCGGATTCCCGAACCCTCCATGCCGGATTCCCGCGGAGAGACGGACTTCGATCGAGCATTGAACTTAAAATCATGCATCGCTCAGGACTCGCTGGATTGTGTCCAGCAAACCAAGCTTCCGAATTCGGAAACCCCTCGGCCTTTGAGCCCCAAGATGGGCAGGGATCCGGATTTTAGTCCACCCACCCGGCCAGACATATGCGATCTATCTCTAATACGACAAGAGCCCGCTGAAACAGTACATCACTACTGGGCCAGATTCCTCCTGGTTATGAACAGGATAAAGGACTGCCGAGAGGAAAACGCAATCTCAATCTTCTGCAATAACTGCATGGACAAGGGAATACTAAACGCCATTGATCGTCGCAGAATTACGCGCTTCACCGATCTGGCATCCATAGTACGAAAGTACTGTGCGATGGAGAGTTTCCAGAAAATCGAAAATCAATTTTGGGATAACCCGGCCCCAAACCCAGTCCGCAGCAAAAGGGCGCCTTACACTCGGCCCCAGATGCAAAAATGAAAAAACAAAAACCCAATAAGGGAAACGGAACCGTACTGGAGGGATGGCTCAATGGACCCTGTAAGCTTCATAGTACAGAGGGAGCCGCCCCAACACATAGCCTTCGAGCATGTTGGATATTATGGCAGGTGGCCAAAAGTGGCGAGGAACTTCTAGCTCCGGGAAACCACTCCAACAATACCAGTACGGTATCAACAGTCTTCGAGACCTTCGCATCAAACAATATGCGAAAGCGAACAATCCGCGGACTCGCCGAAGTCTACCAAGTAGCAACAGCAAACCCATGGAGCGACACAGCTATTACCTTCAACGCCAGCGACGAGCCTAAATTCCGGACAGCCAGAGCGCCAGTGCACTGGTACTTAGTCCCATAGTGGACAGTTTTCGACTGACAAAAGTCCTCATGGATGGCGGCAGCGGACTAAACCTCATTTGCAAGGAAACTCTGTGAAAAATGGAAATCGATTGGAGCCGTATTGAGCGAAGCAGCACAACCTTTAGAGGAATAATCCCTAGCCGGGAAGCACTCTGCACTAGAAAAATCACACTCGATGTGGTGTTCGGCTCTCCGGACAATTACAGATCCGAAGAAGTCACGTTCTAGGTGGCCCCGTTCAGCAGCGGATATCACGCCATATTAGGACGAGAGGCATTCACAATCTTTCAAGCAGTACCTCATTACGGGTACATGAAGCTCAAAATGCCTGGGCCCAGCGGAATAATCACTCTTGTCAGTGATCCGGACATAGCACTCCGCGCCGAAAACAAGACAGCCGCACTAGCCCTCGAGGCACTATCCGAAGCCTTAGCGGCAGAAGAACTCACCGCGCTGTGCTCTACGGTGAACAGGGACGATGTGATACTCGATAAAAGATCCAAGTCCACCTCCTTCAAACCAGCAGATGAAATAATAAAATTCCAGGTCCATCCAACGGACCCAACAAAGACGGCCTCCATTGGGGCACAATTGAACCCCGAAGTAGACGCCGCACTGCGTGAATTCCTTTGGGAAAATTGGGACATCTTCGCCTGGCATCCTTCGGACATGCCCGGAATCCCACGCAGGTTGGCAGAACATAGCCTAAACATCCTAAAAGGATTTAAGCCAGTCAAACAGGCTCTTCGACGATTTTCCAAACCCAAAAGACAGGCAATGGGAGAAGAGCTAGCCAAACTATTGGAGGCCGGATTCATTAGAGATATCAAACATCCGGACCGGCTAGCAAATCTGGTGATGGTACCAAAGAAGGATAAATCCTGGCGCCTCTGTGTCGATTTTAAAGACCTCAATAAGGCTTGCCCAAAGGATCCCTTCCCTCTCCCCCGCATCGACCAAATTATCGATGCTACCGCAGGGCACGATTCGTTGTGCTTCCTGGACGCATACTCTGGCTATCATCAAATCAAGATGGCGGAAGCAGACCAAGCCGCAACGGCATTCATCACTCCATACGGACCATTCTGCTTCAACACGATGCCCTTCGGACTTAAAAATGCCGGCGCAACATATCAGCGCATGATTCAAACATGTCTGGCCACCCAGATCGGCAAAACAGTCGAGGCATACGTAGACGACGTAGTCGTCAAAACAAAACACGTAGAAACTCTAGTAGACGATTTGAGGCTCACATTCGACAACCTCAGAGCATATGACATCAAGCTGAATCCGGAAAAATGCGTTTTCGGCGTACCAGCCGGAAAGCTGCTGGGCTTCATTGTATCCGGTAGAGGAATTGAAGCAAATCTGGCTAAAATCCGAGCTCTGTCACAGTTGTATATTCCAAAAGACCTCAAACAAATACAAAAATTAACAGGATGCGTGGCAGCCTTAAGCCGCTTTATCTCCCGTCTAGGAGAAAAGGCGTTGCCCCTCTATCGCGTCCTCAGGCGCACCGAACACTTTGAGTGGACGGATGCTGCCACTGCCGGACTCGAAGAAATAAAGGCCATATTGGCAACAAATCCGGTCCTGGCTGCGCCCACTCTGGGCGAACCAATGTTGTTATACATCGCAGCAACGCATCAAGTTGTAAGCGCGGTCCTCGTCGTCGAACGAGCGACAGAAGGGCATAAATTCCCTCTTCAAAAACCAGTGTATTATGTATCCACTGTGTTAACCCCCTGCAAATCCCGTTACCCGCACTATCAGAAGATAGCATATGCGGTGTTCATGGCGCCCCGGAAGCTCCGACACTACTTTCAAGAGTGTTCGATAACAGTGGCCTCTGAAGTACCACTCAATGACATTATAAATAACCGCGACGCAACGGGCAGGATTGCAAAATGGGCCATTGAGCTCTTACCATTCGATATAACTTACAAACCTCGGCGAGCTATAAAGTCACAAGTTTTAGCTGACTTCGTCGCTGAATGGACCGAAGCCGAACTCCCTAAAGAGTACGGCGCATACTCCAATTGGGTTATGCATTTCGACGGCTCTAAAATGTTGGCCGGACTGGGGGCTGGCGTCGTATTGACGTCCCCAACCGGGGACACAGTCCAGTACGTACTTCAAATAATGTACACGGACTCCAACAACGCAGCCGAATACGAGGCCCTATTACATGGTCTCCGGATGGCAGTCTCCATGGGTATTCAACGCCTAGAGGTGCGCGGGGACTCAAACCTTGCAATATCCCAAATAAATGGAGACTTTGACGCCAAGGATCCGAAAATGGCAGCATATCGCAACGCCGTTCTAAAAATGTCAGCTCGGTTTGAAGGATTAGAATTCCATCACATAGCCCAAGATAATAACCAAGCGGCCGACGTACTGGCACGCATCGGTGCAAAACGTGATGCTGTCCCTCCAAATATCTTCCTGGAACGGCTCTTCAAGCTATCCGTACTATGGGAAGAGGAGCCCAGTAGTGACAAACCGGAAAAAACCGCTCCAATCGGTGATTCAGCAGATGACATAACACCTTCAGCCCACGTCATAATGGCAGTAATCGCCGCGTGGACAGAACCTTTCCTAGCCTACTTACTTAGGCAGGAACTTCCCGAAGACCAAAACGAGGCCCGCTGCATAGTCCGGCGATCGAAAGCCTACAAGGTCCATGAGGGAGAACTTTATAAGAAAAGCACAACCGGAGTCCTTCAGAGGTGTATCTCCGAAGAGGAAGGGCGAAACCTCCTGGCTGAAATTCATGCCGGACTAGGCGGACACCACGCAGCAGCCCGGGCCCTTGTAGGAAGGGCATTCCATACAGGATTTTATTGGCCGACGGCCCGGGCAGACGCGCAGGACTTAGTTCAGCGATGCGTTGGTTGTCAGCTCTTTGCTAATCAGAGCCATATGCCGCCCACCGTCCTCAAAACCATACCCATTACCTGGCCGTTCGCGGTCTGGGGGCTTGATATGGTTGGACCCCTCAAAGGGAGAACCCACAAGCAAAGGTACCTATTGGTCATGGTGGATAAATTCACCAAATGGATAGAGGCCAAACCGGTCAAAACGGCAGAGTCCGGACCAGTGATAGACTTTATATCAGGGGTAGTACACCGTTACGGAGTCCCCCACAGCATCATCACCGACAACGGCACGAACTTCACAGCCGACGAGGTTAAGTCATGGTGCAAAAACATGGGCATCAAGCTCGACTACGCTTCAATTTATCACCCTCAAACCAACGGTCAAGTGGAACGAGAAAATGGTCTAATAATGAGCGGCATTAAACCCAGACTAGTGAGGTCACTTACTAAATCCGACACACAATGGGTCGAGGAGCTCGACTCCGTACTCTGGGGGCTGCGGACAACGCCTAACCGTACTACCGGATTCACACCATTTTTTATGGTATACGGCGCAGAGGCAGTCTTGCCCTGTGATATTATTCATGACTCACCTCGAGTGCGCATGTATGAGGAAAGAGAGGCCGAGCTTGATCGGCAGGACAGCTTGGACACATTGGAGGAAGAACGTGACGTCGCGAAGGCTCGTTCCGCATTTTATCAGCAGCAGGCCAGAAGATATCAAAGCAGAGAAGTACGGGCCAAGACTTACAACGTTGGTGAACTAGTTCTACGCCTGCCGGACAAGAAAAAGGACAAGCTCAAGCCCAAATGGGAGGGCCCCTTCATTATCGATCAAGTCCTGACCGGCGGAGCATACCGTCTACGAAATGCGTCGGATAACCGACTCGAGCCGAACCCATGGAACGCAGCCCGCCTCCGACGATTCTATGCCTAGCGCCGGACTAAGAGTTCGTCCCCTTCCCCCGTCCAAACTTTTATACTTCGGCTGTCTTTTGTTTCTCTTTTTATACCTTTTCATCTAAAAGCCCTTACGGGCCTATTTTCGCATTTTTTGCATATGCATGATGTGCCATCCGCACTCATTATTCCTGGGGGCTTCTTTTACAGAAGCTCAATTATACGGGTTTCATACCCAGCACATGTGTCAAGCTTCCACATGTACCTTTTACTCGCCATTATATGCATCGATATGACTTAAGTTTTGGCAAAGCTGGGTTGCCTGGCTTCTGTGCTTACCCCTACGTTCCCGATTGTTCGGCTAGGAGGTAAAGGGAGCACCTCTGCGATTGTTACTGCCGGGTCAGCCAGATGTGTACCTCAGACTGGGTGAAGCCGAAAGCTAGCGTTCTTAAGGGAATATTCGGTCGGTGACTTAAAAGATGACTTTTTACCTATTTATCTATCTGGCCCCAGATGTTTTACTGCTTTCTTTGCAGTCCGGACATGCACTTTAGGGCATGCCTCCCAGGGAAAGGAACCCTTAACGGAACTATTCTCCCTGGAAGATGTTTCTTACTAACCATGTAATATAACATAACTAGTTGGGCACTTGTCTGATAAAGCACTAATGACCCCTACGCCTGGTCTCCATGCATACGACAGTTGTTTCTTAACCAAAAAGGTATTCGGACACACTCCGGACTCTAGGGTCCCGAGGTTGAAGCAAAAAGGTCGGCAAAGACAAACGATCTACAATCCGGCTAGAAGGAATTTCATATGTCACTTTAAAGGATAACATACATTGTCAAATTGACTGATTGTATTCCTCCTCAATCCCGTCTAACAGGCTGTCTAATTTACAGTCCCGTTGGGAAAATTTAGCAGCCAACTCTACTTGGCTGTATACTAAACTCATAGGGATCTCCTTCCCATCGGGCCCCACCGGTCCAACTTCGGCCATATGGTTGGGATCCGCCTTCTTGTACCGCGTCTTCACCATGGCCCAAGCCTCCCTAGCACCTTGACGGCAAGCCGAAATCTTCCACAAACGGAAGCGCTTCCGCACTCCCTGCAGCTTCTCCGCAAGCTCCCCGAGGCCCTCGGGTAGGGTGAGGGCTGGCCATAAAGCCTGAACGACGCCGCTCATTGCCTGCCGAACTCGTTCGAGTAGTTGCAGCAGCTCGGGAAGTTGATCACCCGTTGATACGGGCATCTCCTCCGCAGGGCGACCTGTGAGTATACCTACAAGACATATTATGTCAATTTGCTTCTTCGCCGAACTCTTCTTTTCAAAGGAGTTTGCTCAAGCACTTACTATAAATGCCGCGACGAAGCCGCTGATTCTCCTTAACGGAGCCGGACAGCTCGGCCCGAGCGCTTTTCAGCTCCTCTCCGAGCTTGGCGTGGGCATCCTGGAGCTTGTTCCTTTCTTGCTGCACCCTATTCATCACACTCTCGCCGGCCTTCAGCTGGCGCAGCAATGCTTGCCTGTCCGGATCTTGTCCGGCGACACCTGCAATGTCATTATTAGACTTGCGCGCACGCCGCACAGCGCTTATATTTATTAATAAAAATGTGTTACCAGGAGGGGTCCCTGCGTCTCCTCCTGCGGCAGCAAGTGCGGCCTCAAGTTGGGCCTTGCAATCTTGCAGCTCCCAAGACAGCTGGGCATTCTTCTCTGTAAGAGCCTGCGTTTTCAAATGATCCTTAAATTAGTTAACATAACTACTTTAAGTCTCGGGGGCTACTGGTATATACAACCATTAAAATTCCCTTACCCGTATGTCTTTCACATACTGCTCCGTGGCTCTGGTAAAACCATCTTGAGCGGCACGGAGATGCGCGTCCCCTGCGTTAAAGGCATCCAATGCCTCAGGGGAGAAGCACGCTTCACGAAATACTGTCCGGCGGCGCCTATGGTTCATGGCGCTCTCCACCTCAGACTTGGTGGCGGACAGTCTGTCGGTGTCCTCCGTTGGAGAAGGATCCGGCCCGCGTCTTGCGCTTGCCTCCCCCTCCAGGCCGGGCGCTGGAGCCTGGCTGGTGTAGGTTGGATCGGCAACTTCTGCGCCCGCAGTCCGGCGAGCGCTTTTTCTCCTACAAAGATCATGAGCACTCAGGCGATTCCTAGGAACGTTGCTCTGAAAATTCAAATACGAGCTATACCTTTTCGGCGACGTTTCCGCCCGCACCGCGCTCCTTTTCCGCCTGCTGGTCCGGACTGGCCTCTGTTGGTCAGCCGCCGTGGCCTCGACTTCCTTCCGTAAAGGCGCTTCCTGCAAAATACCATCGTTCGCGAAGGTTAGAAATGGGCAGGGAAGAGATAATGGTGTCCGGACTTCGGTCGCGGTCACCTGGGAAGCCGGACACAGTCCGGGGTAATCTGCCGTAATGGCAACCAAAGCATTGTCTATGCTGAGCTGGTGAAACACCCCGTCGATCAGCTCCACCTCGATGTCCGGGTCCTCTTCGGAGGCCGGATCCAAGGATCTTTCTGGATCCTCGGGTTGCGGAGCAGGACTCACCATGTCCTCCACAGTCCGGCGTAGATCCTGCGCCGAAGACATAATGTAAGAAGTTTAAACTTTGAAAGCATGGGTTGAGCCCTTAAAGGTGTTCTCTTACCCATCCTCTGGGGTTGATAATGGAAAACCCATTCAGAGGGTTCATTCGAAGGAAGTCCTCCTTCTCCCCCTTGTACAGGCTGGACAGGATCTCCGCCAGATCCTCAGTCGAATCCGGCCCTTTGCGGCCATGACGGGTGGCATCGTCTTCCCCGTTGAAATCCCACATGGGGTGGCCTCTGTATTGCAATGGCTGTACCCCCCGCATGATGCATGTCGCCATGACTCCGATCATGGTCAAGCCAGTATGGGCCATTAATCTTATTCGGCCCATCAAGTAATGGACGCTCTTGTCTTCCTCCAATCGGGGGATCCGTGGGCGCCAGCTGAGGCGTTTCTTCAAAGGAGCAGCACTAAACTCCGGGAGGCCGATCCAGACTGGGTCCGACAGCGGAGCGTCTCCTATATAAAACCACTCTGAAGGACAGTCTTCGGACGCCTTCTTGGGAGTGCCGGATGGGTATCCGGTCCCGGCAATGCGCCATATTTCGGCACCGCCCACTTGATATATGGACCCCTCGTGAGAATGGGGTACGAGGTAGAACAGCCTCTTCCACAAAGCAAAATGGGGCTCAATGCCCAGGAATAGCTCACAAAGAGCTACGTAGCCCGCGATATGCAGGACAGAGGCGGGCGTGAGGTGGTGGAGCTGGAGTCCATAGAACTCCAGGAGCCCGCGGAGGAACAGATGTATTGGGAATCCGAGTCCCCTTACCAGATAGGGGACGAAGCATACTCGCTCCCCCTTATTGGGGCTTGGGGTAGCCTCCGCTTGCCTCCCACCTTGATAAGTAACCAGTCCGGCCCGGACTGGGACCATGAAGGCCGGAGGGAGAAATCGCCCCGTTTGGAGCTTCACTAGCTCGTTGTGCGAAACAGAGCACCTCCTCCAATTCCCCGGCGGTGGGCTGGGAGTGCGTGAAGAAGAGCCGCATCGATGGTCCATGATGGAATGGATTTTTAGGTCAAAGGCGCTCCGATGAAGTGTTCGCGGGAGGAAGATGGTGTGGTTTGGATCTGGATTTTTGCCTCTTTTATAGGCGGATGACTCGCACGACTAGGGGGTTGAATGTAAAAGATACCCTGGCTTTTCGCATTCGTGCGACGCGTGGAAGAATACCATTATTGGGAGCAGAAGCCGAGAAACACAGTATTTATGGTGATGCCGGACACTATTCGGCAGGTACATGGAACTTGAGGGGAGAACCCGCCTTGCAACGCCGAAGACTATATACGCGCTGGACTTATCGTCATTGAAGCCTCGTTCGGGGGCTACTGAGGGAGTCCTGGACTAGGGGGTGTCCGGACAGCCGGACTATCATCGTCCGCCGGACTCCAAGACTACGAAGATACAAGATTGAAGACTCCGTCCCGTGTCCGGATGGGACTTTCCTTGGCGTGGAAGGCAAGCTTGGCGATATGGATATGTAGATCTCCTACCATTGTAACCGACTCTGTGTAACCCTAGCCTCCTCCAGTGTCTATATAAACCGGAGGGCTTTAGTCCGTAGGACACAACATACATTACAACAATCATACCATAGGCTAGCTTCTAGGGTTTAGCCTCCTTCATCTCGTGGTAGATCCACTCTTGTACTACCCATATCATCAATATTAATCAAGCAGGACGTAGGGTTTTACCTCCATCGAGAGGGCCCGAACCTGGGTAAAAACATCGTGTCCCTCGTCCCCTGTTACCATCCGCCTAGACGCACAGTTCGGGACCCCCTACCCGAGATCCGCCGGTTTTGACACCGACAACCGGTGCTTGGGTACTGCCCTTACTTGGACAAGCATCCCACTTATGATTAACCCCTATTGCAAGCGTCCTCAACTACAAAAGAAGTATTAAGGTAAACTTAACCACAACATTAAACATATGGATTCAGATCAGCCCCTAACGAAGCAACGCATAAACTAGGGTTTAAGCGTCTGTCACTCTAGAAAACCATCATCTACTTATTACTTCCCAATGCCCTCCTCTAGGCCCAAATAACGGTGAAGTGTCATGTAGTCGACGTTCACATAACACCACTACAGGAAAAGACAACATACATCTCATCAAAATATCGAACGAATACCAAATTCATATGACTAATGATAGCAAGACTTCACCCATGTCCTCAGGAACAAACGTAACTACTCACAAAGCATATTCATATTCATAATCAGAGGGGTAATAATATGCATTAAGGATCTGAACATATGATCTTCCACCAAGTAAACCAATTAGCATCAACTACAAGGAGTAATCAACACTACTAGCAACCCACAGGTACCAATTTGTGGTTTTGATACAAGATTGGTTACAAGATATGAACTAGCGCTTTGAGAGGAGATGGTGCTGGTGAAGATGTTGATGGATATTGACCCCCTCCCGATGAGAGGATCGTTGGTGATGACGATGGTGATGATTTTCCCCTCCCAGAGGGAAAAGTCCCTGGCAACGGCGCTAGAAAAGAGTCTTGATGATGCACAAGTGTAGGGGATCTATCGTAGTCCTTTTGATAAGTAAGAGTGTCGAACCCAATGTGGAGCAGAAGGAAATGATAGGCAGTTTTCAGCAAGGTTTTCTCTGCAAGCACTGAAATTGTAGGTAATAGATAGTTTTGTGATAAGATAAATTGTAATGAGTAACAAGTAAATAAAGTAAATAAAGTGCAGCAAGGTGGCCCAATCCTTTATGTAGCAAAGGATAAGCCTGGACAATTTCTTATAATGAGAAAGGAGCTCCCGAGGACACATGGGAATTATCGTCAAGCTAGTTTTCATCACGCTCATATGATTCGCGTTCGGTACTTTGATAATTTGATATGTTGGTGGACCGGTGCTTGGGTATTGACCTTACTTGGAAAAGCATCCCACTTATGATTAACCCCTATTGCAAGCGTCCGCAACTACAAAAGAAGTATTAAGGTAAACCTAACCACATCATTAAACATATGGATCCAAATCAGCCCCTAATGAAGCAACGCATAAACTAGGGTTTAAGCTTCTGTCACTCTAGCAACCCATCATCTACTTATTACTTCCCAATGCCCTCCTCTAGGCCCAAATAATGGTGAAGTGTCATGTAGTCGTCGTTCACATAACACCACTAGAGGAAAAGACAACATACATCTCATCAAAATATCGAACAAATACCAAATTCACATGACTACTGATAGCAAGACTTCACCCATGTCCTCAGGAACAAACGTAACTACTCACAAAGCATATTCATATTCATAATCAGAGGGGTAATAATATGCATTAAGGATCTGAACATATGATCTTACACCAAGTAAACCAATTAGCATCAACTACAAGGAGTAACCAACACTACTAGCAACCCACAGGTACCAATTTGTGGTTTTCATACAAGATTGGATACAAGAGATGAACTAGGATTTTGAGAGGAGATGGTGCTGGTGAAGATGTTGATGGCCCCCTCCCGATGAGAGGATCGTTGGTGATGATGATGGTGATGATTTCCCCCTCCCGGAGGGAAATGTCCCCGGTAGAACAGCTCTGCCGGAGCTCTAGATTGGTTCCGTCAAGGTTCCGCCTCGTGGCGGTGGAGTTTCATCCCGTAAGCTTGCCCACGATTTTTTCCAGGGTAAAAGCCTTCATATAGCAGAAGATGGACACTGGGGGGCCACCAGGGGGCCCAAGAGACAGGGGGGGGGGGCGCCCAGCAGGGGTGGGCGCGCCCCCACCCTCCTGGCCAGGGTGTGGGCCCCATGATGTATTTCTTCCGCTCAATAATTCTTATTAATTCCAAAAACAGGTTTCGTGGAGTTTCAGGATTTTTGGAGCAGTGCGGAATAGGTTTCCAATGTTTGCTCCTTTTCCAGCCAGAATTCCAGCTGCTGGCATCCCCCCTCTTCATGGTAAACCTTGTAAAATAAGAGAGAATAGCCATAAGTATTGAGATATAATGTGTAATAACAGCCCATAATGCACTAAATATTGATATAAAAGCATGATGCAAAATGGACGTATAAACTCCCCCAAGCTTAGACATCGCTTGTCCTTAAGCGGAAGCCGAAATCGAAAAATATGTCCACATGTTTAGAGATAGAGGTGTCAATAAAAATAAAATACAGACATGAGGGCATCATGATCATTCTTGTAACAACAACATATATAGATTTTATCATATGATTTCTTATACTCAAGTAACAATCAATTCACAATGTCAAGTATGGTTCAGAAACTTCATTGAGAACTAACAAACTCTAATCTCAGTCATTGAAGCAATTGCAATTTATCATAACATCAGAAAGAGTCAAAAATAGAGCTTTTCAGCAAGTCCACATACTCAACTATCATGTAGTCTTCTACAATTGCTAACACTCACGCAATACTTGTGGTTATGGAGTTTCAGCCGGACACTGAGAAAGATAGGGGCTTATTGTGTTGCCTCCCAACGTATTCACCTTTAGGTGATGTCAACAATAATAGCCCATGCTAACTTACATCCAATTGGATATATATATCATGATCTTTCAAACACGAGGAGCTTGCCAAAGGATAAAATGAAAAAGGGAAAGGTGAAGATCACCTTGACTCAAGCATAAAGTAGAAACATAAAGTAAAAGATAGGCCCTTCGCAGAGGGAAGCAGAGGTTGTCATGTGCTTTAGGGTTGGATGCATGAAATCTTAATGCAAAAGAACGTCACTTCATATTGCCCCTTGTATGTGGACCCGTCGCTTTTATTACTTCCAAAACAAGATCGTATAATGCTTATTTTCACTCCACTAATAAGTCATACATATTTAGATATCAATTTTTATTGCCTGCAACATGACAACTTACTTGAAGGATCTTACTCAATCCATAGGTAGGTATGGTGGACTCTCATGGCAAAACTGGGTTTAAGGATTTTTGGAAGCACAAGTAGTATCTCTAATTGGTGCAAGGAATTTGGCTAGCATGAGGGGGAAAGGCAAGCTCAACATGTTTGGAAGGTCAATGACAATATACTTTAACTGAGACGTGAGAAAACATAAACCATTATGTTGTCTTCCTTGTCCAACGTCAACTCTTTTAGCATGTCATACTTAATGAGTGCTCCCAATCATAAAAGATGTCCAAGGTAATATATTTGTATGTGAGCCTCTCTTTCCTTATAACTTCCTATTAATTGCAACGATGACCAAAACTACGTTTATCAACTCTCAACAACTTTTATGCCTCATACTTTCTATGTGTGAAGTCATCACTAACCGTAAGATCAACATGAACTCTTTTATTCTTTCTACTTTCTTAGGATCATAACAACATAGCAAAGCCCTTGACTCAACACTAATCTTTATTATAGATAGCTCACGAACTCGATTACATAAAGAGATCACAAAGCAAAACTCAAAACTACTTGATATCAAAACTTCAATCTACTAGATCAAGATACTACTAAAAGGATCGAACTAAATAAAACGGTAAAGATAGGAGTGTGATGGTGAGACGATACCGGGGAACCTCCCCCAAGCTTGGCAGTTGCCAAGGGGAGTGCCCATACCCATGTGATTATGTCTCCTTCTTCACGGTTGGTGTTATAATCTTCTTGGCACTACTAGAAAAACCCCTACTAATGGCGCACCTAATATGGCCATTAATGGCGCATCTGTGGTGCGCCATTAATAGCACGCCATTAGTAATTTTTACTAATGGCGCACCACCTGGTGCGCCATTAGTATCTGGTATACTAATGGCGCACCGCTGGTGCGCCATTAGTATAGGCCAGGGTGCGCCATTAGTATGCCTCCCAGGGGCCATGTATACCCAGGTGCTTTGACATACTAATGGCGCACCACCACTGGATGCGCCATTAGTAAATGCGGCATACTAATGGCGCACTGTCCAGTGATGCGCCATTAGTATGCACTGTCATGTGATGCGCCATTAGTATGAATATTAGGTTTTTTTTTATTTTTTATTTTTTGTTTTTTGCACAGGTTACAAAATGTATAATTTGACAAAATATAGACAGCACACATCAACAACAGATTCATCGAATACAATAGAAGATTAGTCTTTGAATACAATTCATCATATTAGTCTCCGAATACAATTCATCATATTAGTCTCCGAATTGAAAAGACCGAACAAAGATAGAACATTATATTACAAGTCTCGAGACCGCGAGTAGCGAGTTTCTCTTCACATTACAAGTCGATATCGATCATCTAAACTACCATCACATAGAAGAGAGCTGCGGTCATCATGATGAGCATCATCACGATGAAACTCGTCTTCATCCGGTTCCTCCAATGCTCCCTCCCCTCTCCCGCTAGATAGCGGGCGTATCTAGATTCGGCCTCGACCCTAGTGGTGTACCCTTTGTAACTGTTACCGCTGAATCGGTGAACCTGTCTCCGACACTCCTCCCAGTCATCGTAGACTCCGGGAACCTTACCCTTGTACACGACATACGTCGGCATCGCTATGCACTAGCCAAACGAAACGTTAGTACCAATTCACAGACAATACATAAGCAATATATAAGTATGCAACAGAACGATCGGAAGAGAAAAGCAAGACATTAATAGCATCGATTACATCTAAGTTGAACGACTCTCGAAACCAAAGAGACATACTACAAGTTCATTAAAGTTTAATTACAACATGAGCCAAACGATGTTTCAGAACTAGACACAGCAACACTGCTTTCGACTCGACTCAAGGGACCGGAGCGTGGATGAAGCCGCCGTCTATCGTGGGAGTCATGAAATAACAGTCGTTGTCAGCCTGCATTTGTAGCATTGTGTCGATGTCAATGTTGGACGGTTGATTGTTGAGGTAGAACTGCCCCGAGGTACGAAGGACATCTTGATGGATGATTTCCGCAAACTCCGACTGGATGCGAAAGAATTCTTGTCGGAGGTCCGCGTCCTGGATTGCCGACACGCTCTTTGCCCAATCTTTGAGTTTACTCGGTAGCAGAAGTTGATGATGGTCCCGTACGATCGCCCGCATGTGATGGATGGCGTAGTAGGCACCCTTCTGACCACCAGGCGGCTGCTTGACACAGCAGAACGTCGTATTGTGGGAGAACACGTGCTTGCCGTACTTACGAATAGGCCTGGTGAAGGTGCCTCCAGATTTGGCGTAGCCGGGGAGAACATCATCAAGAACCTTCTTGACATTTGTGTAGTCTACATTCGACTGACGGTCCAGGTCGAAATACGTGGCCATGGAATATTTGGGGCTTAGGAGGATGAGCGTGCATTGTGTGTCACTGCAGAAAACACGGAATGTTAAAAGAAAAACGATCGAAATGTAAGAATTCATATGTTACGGGGCGGTTGAGGGGAGGACTTACTCGGGAAAGTAAGGCACGAGGAAGTTATCCTTATCTTGGTTTGCCAGAATGACGCCTTCGAGGTAAGAACTCGCGACTTGCCGGTCCCCAGCGCTGCCCAAGATCTTGGCACGCATGTAGAAGGGGTCGACTATCACGATGTCCGGGGTCTTGTCGCGAATGATCCGCATCTCCATACTAAGCGAAAATAGCCGAACGAAGGTGTAGTGCAGCGGATGAAGGTTCAACATAGCGTGGATGTCATCAAAACGCAGGACGATCGTACGCCCGATGGAGTTATCCACAAAGCCCTTGCCCTCTGGCACCTTGGCCGCGAAAACTGGGTATGCCACATCCTTCTCTCTGAGACGCCACTTCTCCAAAGTAAGAACACTGTCATGCAGACTCCGCATAGCACCGGTTGCAGCATTGAGCATATTTGTCGGTAGCATCGCCCTACCCGCCACATGCACCCTCCTCGAGATATCCTGCGGTGAAGGTGGCCCGTCCTGAGCACGGATCGTACTCGGTGCTGGCTGGCTCGCACCCTTCTTACTCTTTCTTTTGCGTGCCTTCTTCTTCTCCTGTAATGGGACCGAGTTCTGCTCACAGACCGCCTTCTTGAGTGTGTTGGGGCTGATAATATTTCGCACCTCGCCTATCTGAGGCTCGGTGAAGTCGGCAGCTGGAGGCGTCTCCTGAGAGCTGAATGCCAGACGGCGCCTGTTGCAACTTGGCTTCTCCGTGGTACCAGCTAGATCACACATGTCTTTTGTTGGGTTTGGTTCTTGAGAAGGAGGCCCCATGAAGTCGCCATCGTACCCATGATTGGCAAAGTACTGATCGACGTTGGCAAATGTATCGTCGTCGTCGTTCTGATCCTGTGCCATATGCATGTTTGGATCCAGTGGCATAGGGATGTCCGGCACCGTTATGGCGGTCTTGCCATGGGGCCGACTTGGCGCCGGCACGACTGGCGGTGTTGTCTTTGGGGTGGTGTCCCCCGCCCCCAAACGAATCTGGCTCTTCGGCCATACCAGGGGCCAGCTCAGGCAGGCACTGAGGGTCATCACGTCATCATCGTTGGCCCCGACGGGTCGAATCGGAGGTAACAAGTCGTCGCAGCCTGGCAGCACCCGAACTAGTTGAACCCTAAACAAGTTGGGTGGCATCTGGGTACCGTGGAACAAGGGGTTGCCCGGTTGAACGATTTTGCCCTTGGCGACATCGACCAACTCGTTGTTCACGAAGTGGAGGAGAGTGCACGGAACGTCGGCGGCGCCCTGCGAAAACATGTAGGGCGTCAGGGATGCCCAGTCAAAGGCAAGGAGATGAAGTCCTCGGCCGAGAGAGGCTTAATTAGTTACCGTGATGATGGCGTCGAGCTCGGCTAATGTCGACGCACCGCCAACGGCGGGCGTGCAGTTGACGGAGGTGCCGCTTGCAGCAGAGGTGCCGGCCGGCGTACACCCGGGTGCATTAAGCTCCCATGCCGGCGTCGGAGACACCAATGCCGCCTCCGCCGGAGGCACCAATGGCCCCGCCATCGCATTATGCGAGTTGCTGGCCGTGAAGCTAGGAATCGGGGGCGGCCCCTGTTGGCCGCCCGCAATCCACGCACTCAACCCCGAGATCAAGGTAGGCACAATGGCGGTGATCATCGCTCCGAGTCGTTGTTCCACTTGCTCTTGGACAATCTCCGGAATCCACGCCACCTGTGCCTTGAGTTCTTGAACCTCTCGCGCCTGGCTTTCCGAGCTGGTCTTTTTCTCCTTCCGCACACCAGCGGTATAGTATGACCCCCATTTTGTCGACAAGCCTTTGCCGGCCACACGACCAGCTGACGTCGGCTTACTGAGCTTATGCTTGTTCTTCATTACATTCAACGCCCTATTTAGAGTGGTGTCCCAAGGGTTGCTCTTAGTCGACCCCGCGCTACTGCTTTCAGTCGCCTGCGGAAGGATTGTGTTGAATACTTATGTGGGTGAGTGTATCTGTAATTACTTTTTACTACACCGCAGGGTGTTCAAACACGCGGAGAGGATAAACGCTAGCAGGCTGATCATTGCATATCATTCATAACCATGAATGAAGGCTCAATGGACCAAGGAAAGAAAACCTACACAAACACAAGGATGACTATTGGAGACACTTAGGCCTGCTGCTTTGTGTTGATTGTTCAGAAGCTAGGGAATGTCCATTATATATAGATGCAGAGAAGCTTCGGCCATGGTGAAGGTCAACCCCTATATTTTAATTGGAGGGCCAAGAGATAAGCTAAGCTGCAAATTATGAATCTGCGTCGAAAATTGCACCACATTCAGCATAGGGCAGGAGACACCTACCCTAATGAATATGTTATTCTCACAGCTCATCACTTGCTAAACTTGTAAATCATTTCCGTGAAAACAATCAAACGGTTTTCAGCGACAAGTGATACAAGGAACTAAACTGGGTTTCAGCTCTACATGGGCCAGAGTGGACTTGAGAAAATGTGTGTATGTGATGTGCCCCAACAGGGTAAACTTATTAATATATACTCCAATCTTCATCAAGTTGCAATTTTGAAACGTTGGCAGTTTTTCTAGCTGATGAAAGGAAACGATTTCCTTCCTGGACCATCGAGTCATGCACACGTTGGGTTAATGCATAGTCGAACTCCGATGAAGAAAAATAGAAAGTATATGGCATAAAGGGGTCTAGACTTGTGCAATTTTGACATTTAGGGTTACCCAAATGCATGTGTTATGACTTCTGAAGCCAGACAGAAACTCCGATTATTTTTGGTTCTGTACATGATGCAAAATGGTATTGGCTTTCCTTAATTTGTACTATTTTTTCATTGTGCTGAATACTTATGTGGGTGAGTTTATCTGTAATTACTTTTTACTACACCGCAGAACTAATCCTGGTGCCCTTCAGTTGTAACTCTTTCAGGGATTCAGGATTATTTCTACAGAACTGCACTATCCTGGTGCCCTTCAGTTGTAACTCTTTCAGGGATTCAGGATTTCATCAACTTTTATTTACATATTTTCTATGTACTTTAGACTACTTAACATGTATGTATGCTTTTTTGGTCTATTTGCAATGTTTTGTTCTGTTCACATCATATAAAGATTGAATTTGCTATATGGGTGAAATTGGTTGGGTTTTAACATTCTTTCAGCCTAGAAAGGGTACCCTGTTATTGCTTTTTCAGTCTATAGCTGAAACATATTACACCATAGATGGTGATACTGTGTTTGCATATGAAAATAGCACCACATGCGGTCGATAGTCTTGCGCCCCTAGCAACTATTGAGTTTCTGAAAAACTCAACACTTCTACATTACAATTCTACTGGAATAGCTGCAGTGTTTTGTCAGTCAAGAGCTGGATGATGTTGTTTGCTCTATGGTTTCCTGTATGTAAACTTGCTGTATTTATTCTGTAAAAGGTGTAAAGTTCGCAGACCCAAAGAAATCTGAAGGAAGACCAGGTAACCATGTCAAATTGCTAGAGCAGTGGTTGTACTGACACAGAACATTGCTACACCAGGATAGTGTATCTGTAATTACTTTTTACTACACCAGGATTTTTACTATTTTTTCATTGTGTTGAATACTTATGTGGGTGTGTGAATAAAATACTAAACTAATCCAACCACTAAAGCAAATTAATTTTTATTTCGGTTGAGAATCGGGCACCTTCTAGGTCAAGAAAATTGGGCATGACCTTTGCTAATTTTCTTGACCTAGGAGTGCCCCATTTCTCAACCGAAACGGAAATTAATCAACGTTTCAGGAGAAAGGGGTTATTTTTTGGCACAAACAGAGATGTTCTAACTATTTTCAGTATCAAGGCATTGCAGTTTGAATCATCTTATCAGTGTCTCTACAAAAATAGCTCAGAATTATGATTCCATTTCCACATTGATCTTTGAGCAATATGGTGCATTGTTTTGCTTCAGGTGATCTGTCCCGGAGCAGCATCCGGACCAAAGCTTTGCAACCTTACAGCGGCGCGTGCACACACGCACGACGAGTTTCAAAGAGCTAAATCATGCTATTAGCTGGGCATATGCAGCAGGAACAACCAAACTTGAAGAAACTCATGCTAAAGAATTTAAAAGCTTCTGCAATACAAAGATGACAATTCACAATTCTTGCTAGTAAATGCATCAGATTTAGAATTCTTGTCAGAAGCATGGATACATGTTTAGAATTCCATTTTACTCAATCTTTGCTACAACTTTCAAGATGCCTTGAAAAAATTTACAAGGACACACTTGTGAAGCTTGTGACCACATTATGGGTACAAACATGTTTACCACAAACTCCATGTAATTCATAGTACTTGAAACTAAAAGTCCTGCATTCTTTCATTGGAAAAAAGAGAGATGCAGGCTGGTGAAAACTTATCCTAGGAGGCAAACTCTCTTTGAGAACTTTGTGTTAAAAAATGCACAGTAAAAATGCACAGTAAAAATGCAGGCTGGTGAAAACTTATCCTAGGGGGAGGGCAAAGTAGCCTAGCTCAGTTGAGGTGCTCTTATAGTGAAATGTATGCCAATGATGGTCAATTAGCAATGTGACTCTCCTGTTAATGTTGACAAGAATCAACTGACTTCTCCCTTCTTCATTGATCCGGGGGGAAGGGAGGGGTGGTATTTGCATACACATTAATGTGTGATAGAATAATTTACATTAACAAATATGTTAGCATGTGGGTTCATTAATTACTGCCGATGGGTCTCTCCCCGAAGCAGCTAGTGGAGCAGGGCAAGAAGTAGACCTTCCTGTTAGGCAAGGAAATAATGAGTACCAGGAATATAAATGCAAGAGCATATGTTTTGGCAAATTACACCTACAGTGTAGCGTAGCATTAATGAAACCAATTATAACAACAGCATAGCATTAGTGAAAACTTGAAATGCAACGGTAGTAGCGTTTGGCTGGCACAAACTAGAATGCAGGAACAGGACATGTATGAAACTTGAGATTGTGGGAAAATAGTAAAACTTGTTGCTCTTCATTTATTTATTTGCTGTGCGAAATTTTCAACAAAATAAAAAGGCAACAGACAAGGTCAATTGCTCTGCATCTAGTTCTTTCTACAACATCTGCAGACTATACAGAGATCAGTTCTACTATATGTTCTCTTTGGCTTACTTTTAAGTGTACTTGCATGTTGTAGCCTCAACTTGCAAGCATCACTGATCCAAGTTTGTTTTTGTTCACCAGATTGGGCCAGTGCTATGCCTTCCTAAATGTGATCACTTCTCATGGACACAGATTTGCATCAACCAGGAATGTAATCATAGACAGAACACCGGCACAAAACAACATGAGCGGAATTGAAGCATTTGAAAAACAATAGTAGTGGTTTGTGGCATTTCATATGGAGAACACTTGCTGATAGATAGATCCAAATTGGTGCAAGTTGTGGGAGAGGAGGAGGGGGAGCTCACGGGGGTGGAGGTGCTCCGGCGACGGTGGTGTGGACGGGACGGCGTCCGGGCGGCGGGGTCGCGTCGAGGCGGTGGGGCAGCGTCGAGGTGGGGCAGCGGCGTCGGGGCGGGGTCGAGGCGGCGTCGGGGCGGCGGGGCAGCCTCGACGCGGCGTCGGGGCGGCGTCCGGGCGGCGGGGTCGCGTCGAGGCGGCGGGGCAGCGTCGAGGTGGCGGGGACGATGGCGTCGAGGGAGGCGGGGCGAGGGAGAGGGAAGGCGAGGAGAGGGCGAGGGAGGGAGAGGGCGAGGGCGAGGAGAGGGCGGAGAGGCAGGGCGGCAGCGGTGGAGCGGGCGCGGGCGGACGGCGTCGGGTTAGGTTTGGGCGGACGGCGCGGGCTCGAGGGGGACAAAGGGGAGAGGGAGGCGGCGGGGGCGCGTGGGCGGCTGCGGTGCAGTGGGTTAGGGCAGCGGCGGCGGCGGCGGTGGATCGAGGGAGAGGGAACTGGCGAGGGGGAGAGGGAAGGGGGGATCAGGCGAAGGGGGAGAGGGAAGGGGGGATCGGGCACAATACTAATGGCGCACCACCCCTCGGTGCGCCATAAGTACATCCATACTAATGGCGCACCTCACCGTGGTGCGCCATTAGTATTTTTTTATTTCAACTCGAGCCAACAGGTTATGTACCACCAGAACTGATCCACATCAAGTCCCCTCTACTAGCTCGACTGGTCAGCAGCCAGTTCTCACACCAGGAGGTCCTGGGTTCGACTCCCAGGCTCCACAAATTTTTTTTAGCATTTAAAAAGCTGTTTGATACTTATTTGTGTTTAAATATGTTCAAACTTGTTTAAATAATAACAGTAATATTTTTTTATAAGACAGTAGCATTTAAAAAGCTGTTTGATACTTATTTTTTTTATAAGACGGTGCGCGGGGTGTGGGGGGTCGGCGGCGGCGGTTGAGTAGGGGAATCGAGGGTGCGGGGGGTCGGCGGCGGCGGCCGGTGGACTGGGGGGTGCTCGGCGGCGAGGAGGACCGGATCTGGCGAGGTGGGATAGCGAGGAGGTCCTGGGTTCGACTCCCAGGCTCCACAAATTTTTTTTAGCATTTAAAAAGCTGTTTGATACTTATTTGTGTTTAAATATGTTCAAACTTGTTTAAATAATAAAAGTAATATTTTTTTATAAGACAGTAGCATTTAAAAAGCTGTTTGATACTTATTTTTTTTATAAGACGGTGCGCGGGGTGCGGGGGGTCGGCGGCGGCGGTTGAGTAGGGGAATCGAGGGTGCGGGGGGTCGGCGGCGGCGGCCGGTGGACTGGGGGGTGCTCGGCGGCGAGGGGGACCGGATCTGGCGAGGTGGGATAGCGATCGAGATGGAGGGGGATCGAGATCGAGTGTCCATGAAATTTAAAAATATTCATGATAGTTCAAAAAGTACCCATGAAATACAATCGAGAAATGAAGGCTACGATTTAAATACAATCGATCTTAGCTAGCTATCTGTTCACAATCTTCTTGCCCTTCTTTTTCGCAAATGGAGTTCTTCTGTGGAACGGACGTCCTTTAGGTAGGGTGGTCCTGCTTCTTCTTGTGGTGTATGCTGCTACTTCATCATCGTCGTCATGTTCGATCCTCGGGTCGCCGTACTTGTCGAAGTCTTGCTCATTGGCTACTCCATCCATTCCGATGATCTTCCTTTTGCCTCTCCTCACGACAACACGACTGGGCTTTGGCGGGTCGGTAATGAAGAAGCATTGGTCCACTTGGGAAGCCAGTACCCATGGCTCATTTTTCGCGGTGACGTTTGCGCCCGCGGTCTTGGATTTGGCTTCGGGTATAACCATGGTGGTGAAATACCGGTCTTCTTTTATGACATTCTTGGCCCATCTGACACGGAACATCGGGACCTTCTCTCCAGCGTAGCTCAGCTCCCAGATCTCCTCGATCCTTCCGTAGTATCTGTCCTTGTCGTTACCGGTGTAGGATTCCATCGTTACCCCGGAGTTCTGATAACCATCGCTTTTCATGTCCTTGGCCTCGGTGTAGAATGTGTAGCCGTTGATATCGTACGCCTCATAGGTCATCAGGTTGTGCTCGGCGCCCTGTGACAAGGCGAATATGGGTTGTTCTTCCACGGAAGAATCCTCATGTAAAGGGTACGACAGAAGCTTCTGCTTGAACCAACGCGTGAAACATGAGTTGTGCTCTTTGAGTATATCTCCGTCCGTCCTCTGTTGGCCTCGGTCATTATACGTCTTCTTAATAAAGGTTTTGTGCTCTACCACCCAAGGATCGACCATGTCTATGTGTTGTAGCGCGACTAGGTTTGCTCTTTCGAAGTCGGCGAGTCGACCCTCGAAGTCGACATGCATTTCGCGGCGACCCTCACGGTGACCCCATCCAGCGAGCCTGCCGAGGTGCCTGTTGACGGGCAGACCAATGGGGTTCTCGATGCCTAGATAATTCGTGCAGTAGGAGATGCACTCTTCGGTCAGAAAGCCCCTGGCTATGCTTCCTTCTGGACGTGACATGTTGCGAACGTATCCTTTGATGACACCATTCATCCTTTCGAACGGCATCAAGCTGTGCAGGAACGTCGGCCCGAGTTGGATGATATCCTCCACTATATGGACCAGCAGATGCACCATAACGTCGAAGAATGCGGGCGGGAAGTACATCTCAAGCTCGCATAGTATCACCACGATCTCTTCCTGTAGCCTTCTGAGTTGCCTCACGCCAATCGACTTCCGAGAGATGACGTCGAAGAAGTTGCATAGGCCAAATAGCGTTTCACGGACGTGCGCGTCCATGATCCCACGGATTGCAACTGGAAGTATCTCCGTCATCAGCACGTGACAGTCATGAGACTTCATCCCGCTGAACTTCTGCTTCGCTGGGTCTAGGTATCTGCTTATCTTCCCCGCGTAACCGTAAGGAAGTTTTACTCCTAGGAGGCAGGTGAAAACTGCTCGATCTCCTCCTGACTTAGAGTCAAGCACGCGGGAGGGTAGTCATTTCCGGTCTTCTTGGCCTTTTTGCCTTTGCGACGACTTTCTGTGTCCTACTTCGCCTCATCATCATCATCATCATCATCATCATATATAGCGTGAAGCTCCTGCCTGATGCCCATTGATTTCAAGTCTGCCCTTGCTTTCGGCCCATCTTTGGTCCTCTCTGGCATGTTGAGCAGGGTACCAAGAAGACTCTCGCACACGTTCTTCGTGATATGCATGACATCAAGGCTGTGAGGCACACAGTGGATCTTCCAGTACGGCAAGTCCCAGAAAACAGACCTCGTTTTCCATAACTTCAGCAGCGGCTCTGGCGCCTTTCGCTTCTTTCCCGGCTCTGGCGCCTTTTGCTTCTTTCCCGGCAGTGGGCAGTCTTTCCAATTTTTCAACAGCTTGTCTATTTCCTCGCCGCTCCTCGTACACGGGCGTTTTCGGGGTTCGGTTTCACCATCGAACAGATCCTTGCGTTTCCTCCACGGGTCATCGTCGCGAAGCCACCTTTGATGTCCCATGAACACGGTTTTCGAAGACCCGGGATCTCTATCTAGCTGGCGATACGTTGTGTCATCCATGCACCTTACGCATCCAGAAAATCCGTGGACTACCTGCCCCGCAAGATATCCGTAACTGAGATAGTCATGCACCGTCGTGAGCAGTGCGGCTCTCATAGGGAAATATTCTTTCTCTGCGGCGTCCCACATATTGGCTGGCGTTTTCCACAGCGTGTCAAGCTCCTCTTTCAGCAGCCCCAGATACAGATTGATGTCGTTCCCTGGTTGTTTCAGCCCTTCAATTAGCATACTCATGTGAATGTACTTCCTATTCATGCACAACCAGGGGGGAAGGTTGTACATCCACACAAACACATGCCAGGTGCTATGTGTGCTTCTCTGGCTACCAAACGGATTGACTCCATCAGTGCTCGCGCCCAGCACGATGTTCCTTGGATCGTTCCCAAATTCTGGGTATTCGAAGTTCGACGCTTGCCACTGGCTCGCATCCTTAGGGTGACTCAGCATCTTGTCTTTTTTATCTATCTCCGGATCATTTGCGTCATCTTCTCGCTTCTTCTCCTCCCTATCTGCGTGCCAACGCAGGAGCTTTGCTACCTTAGGGTCCGCGAAATACCGCTGCAGACGAGGAGTGATCGGAAAGTACCACACCACTTTTCGAGGAGCTTTCTTCCTCTTCTTGTATCGAGTGACACCGCACACCGGACATATGGTAGACTCCGCGTGCTCGTCCCGATAAATGATGCAATTGTTCATGCACAAGTGGTATTTCACGTGCGGTAAATCCAAAGGACACACGATTTTCTTCGCCTCCTCCGAACTGGTCGGGCACTTGTTCCCCTTGGGAAGACGTTCGTGCCAGAATGACATGTTCTCGTCGAAGCATGCGTCGGTCATTTTGTGTTTTACCTTCATCTCCAGAGCCATGAGCGTTACTTTCAGGCGGGTATCCTCGGGCCTGCATCCTTCATACAATGGAGTAACCGCGTCTAACTCAAGTTGATCCATCTTGGCTTTCTCTTGGGCAGCAGCTCTTGCGTTATCCGTCTGCTTGAGAAGCAGCTCTTGAATATGAGGGTCCTGCACCCAGCCCATCGATGGTCCAGCGTCGTCTGCTCCGCCGGCATCATCATCATGTCCTGCATCTTCTACATGATGACTGTGTACAGCATCACCGTCGTGATCATCTCCTGGGGATTCTTCGTCTTCTCGCCCGCCCGAGCTGTGGTGGTTGTCTTGCTGCCCTTCCTCATTTCTTGCCCGGCCCCCATGGACGACTTCGTAGTCATCTTCATCACCTTGCCACCGATAGCCATCCATGAAACCACGCAAGAGCAGGTGGTCCCGCACCTGCCCGGAATCCGGGTCCGCAATAAGGCTATTCAGCTTGCATCTTCGACACGGACATCTTATCTCCGTCTCATTCTTTTGAAGCATCTCGGCCTTCGCGGACCTCAAAAACCTATTCACGATGCCTTCGGTCATCGTGCGGACCATGGTCGCCTGCGGGGTAGAGCAAAACGATATTTTAGAACCAAGAAAAAATTTGGCATGACTTTCCCTAAAAATAGGACCAAAAAGAATGCTTAATGCCAAAATTCTCGCCGAAACGGAAATGAATCAACATTCCGGCAAAATATTGGCAACTATCGCATTTCAAATACCGGTACACCTCCAAACACAAACACATATGCAACACCACAAACATATGCAACACCACGAACATACATAGATCTAGCTAGGCCATAAAAAGTGCATGTGCACATTGTTGTAGGGAGAACAACATAAATATAGCTTCCCCCTTACTTACCTAGCAAAATAAGGTAACTTAACCACTTAATTTGAATGAATCTATGGTGGAAATGAGGTGAAAAAGAGGAGACACCCGAGACAAGGAGGAGGGGGTGGAGAGAATGAAGTGGGGAGAAAGTGAGTGTGGGAGGAGAGGCTGTCCAAAATATCTTGTTGCTGCCCACTTACTGATGGCGCACCATCAACAAATGCGCCATTAGTAATCCAGGTTACTAATGGCGCACCCCCTGGTGGTGCGCCATTAGTAGTTTTGCAAAAAAAACATACTAATGGCGCACCCTGCCACGGTGCGCCATTACTAGTTTGAACTAGTAATGGCGCACCGCGTGCGAGTGCGCCATTAGTACTTTTGCAAAAAAAGGAATAAAAATAATAATAAAAAAATAACATTAGTGGCGCACTTTCTGGCTGGTGCGCCATTACTAGTTACAACTAGTAATGGCGCACTAACTGCGGATGCGCCATTAGTATGTTTGGACAGGCGCACTAGTTCAAAAAAAAATTGGTACTAATGGCGCACCGTGGGCCTGGTGCGCCATTAGTAGTTTCAACACTAATGGCGCATCAGAAGGTGGTGCGCCATTAGTATATACTAATGGCGCACCACTTGTCTGGTGCGCCATTAGTGTCAATACCATCTATAGCCCTTTTTCTAGTAGTGTGGAGATGATGCCCCTCAGGATACGGTTCTCCTCCTCGAGCTTATTGACTTGTTGTTTGGGGTCCATAATTTCTTTACGGAGCTTGCCCGTAACGGTTAAAGCTCCCTTTACCCAAGGATGCTGCATAGCTTCTAGAGAACAAGTGACACTCTTTTTCATATTTTCATAAGAAATAAATCTGAAGTTGGAAGGGATGACTAAATTTGGAATAGCCGAGCTATGTAGTTCCCCCATCATGAATTCTGCTTGGAGACGAGAGGTAACTTCTTGATCTTCCTCCATGGCATCTATCCTTTTCAAGTCAGCCTCCATCTCATCCTCTGTTGATGGTCCAAAATGATAAGCATCGCTATTTGCTCCCGGTCCTGGTGTTGGGTGAGACACCCGGCTCTCCCTGACGGACTCTTGGGAAGACATCTTGCTCTAAATCTGCAACAGGAACATCTCGAAATGAAAACAGAGGATATTTGCATGATACGATGGTCAAAACCTTCGGAAGTTTATATAATGAATTTTTACCGACCAAAATACGTAACATGCAAGAAAACGGAGTCCGGGAGGCACATGAGGTGTCCACGAGACAGGGGGGCGCGCCTAGTAAGGGTGGGCGCGCCATCCACTCTCGTGGGGGCCTCGTGTCCCTCTCGGACTACTTCTTTCTTCCGAAAATTCTTAAATATTCCAAAACTGATAAAAATTGCCATGGGAGTTGTTTTGGAGTCGGTTTACTTACCGTACCACATACCTATTCCTTTTCGGAGTCTGGAACATTCTGGAAAGTGTCCCTTATGTATTCCTCCGGGGTTACTATTTCAATAATATTAGTTTCAACATTGACAGGATTACCTGAGATATAATGTTTAATTCTTTGACCGTTTACCAGAATGATAGACCTCCTCGATAACGTAAGGACCTTCCCATTTAGAGAGAAGTTTTCCTGCAAAAAATCTTAAACGAGAGTTGAATAATAACACATAATCACCTACATTAAACTCACGCTTTTGTATCCTTTTGTCATGCCAGCGTTTGACTTTTTCTTTAAATAGCTTGGCATTCTCATAGGCTTGGGTTCTCCATTCATCAAGTGAGCTAATATCAAACAACCTATTCTCACCAGCAAGTTTGAAGTCATAGTTGAGCTCTTTAATAGCCCAATATGCTTTATGTTCAAGTTCAAGAGGTAAATGACATGCTTTTCCATAAACCATCTTATACGGAGACATACCCATAGGATTTTTGTATGCGGTTCTATAGGCCCATAATGCATCATCAAGTTTTTTGGACCAATTCTTTCTAGATCTATTTACAACCTTTTGCAAAATTAATTTGAGCTCTCTATTGCTCAACTCTACTTGACCACTAGACTACGGATGATAAAGAGATGTGATTCTATGATTAACATCATACTTAGCAAGCATCTTACGGAAAGCACCATGAATAAAATGTGAACCACCATCAGTCATAAGATATCTAGGGACTCCAAACCTCGGGAAAATAACTTCCTTAAGAATTTTAATAGAAGTGTTATGATCAACACTACTAGTTGGAATAGCTTCTACCCACTTAGTAACGTAATCAATAGCAACTAAAATATGAGTGTAACCATTAGAGGCAGGAAAAGGTCCCATATAATCAAAGCCCCAAACATCAAATGGTTCAATAACAAGAGAATAATTCATAGGCATTTCTTGACGTCTACTAATATTACCAATTCTTTGACATTCATCACAAGATAAGACAAACTTACGAGCATCTTCGAAGAGAGTAGGCCAATAAAAACCAGATTGCAGTACCTTGTGTGCAGTTCTATCTCCAGCGTGGTGTCCTCCATATGGTTCAGAGTGACACTTGCGTAGGATCTATTCCTGTTCATGCTCAGGCACACAACGTCTAATAACACCATCTACTCCTTCTTTATAAAGGTGTGGGTCATCCCAGAAGTAATGTCTTAAATCATAAAAGAACTTTTTGTTTTGCTGGTATGTGAAACTAGGAGGTATAAATTTAGCAACAATGTAGTTAGCATAATCAAAATACCAAGGAGCAGTACGAGAAGCATTAACGGCCGCTAATTGTTCATTAGGAAAGCTATCATCAATAGCAGTGGGTCATCAAGAACATTCTCTAACCTAGACAAGTTGTCTGCAGCGGGGTTCTCAGCTCCCTTTCTATCAATAATATGCAAATCAAATTCTTGGAGCAAGAGAACCCATCTAATGAGTCTAGGCTTAGCATCTTTCTTTTCCATAAGATATTTAATAGCAGCATGATCAGTGTGAATAGTAACTTTGGAATCAACAATATAAGGTCTAAACTTATCACATGCAAACACAACTGCTAAGAACTCTTTTTTAGTAGTAGCATAATTTCTCTGGGCAGTATCAAGAGTCTTACTAGCATACTGGATAACATTCAATTTTTTATCAACTCTTTGCCCTAGAACAGCACCTATAGCATAATCACTAGCATCACACATAATTTCAAAAGGTAAATTCCAATCAGGTGGCTGAACAATAGGTGCAGTGATCAAAGCTTTCTTAAGTATTTCGAATGCGTCTACACAATCATCATCAAAGACAAAAGGAATATCTTTTTGCAATAAATTAGTCAGAGGCCTAGAGATTTTAGAAAAGTCCTTAATGAACCTCCTGTAAAAACCGGCATGACCAAGGAAACTTCTGATACCTTTTATGTCCTTGGGACATGACATCTTTTCAATAGCATCAACTTTAGCCTTATCAACTTCAATACCTCTCTCGGAAATCTTATTCCCCAAGACAATGCCTTCATTAACCATAAAGTGACACTTTTCCCAATTCAGGACGAGACTAGTGTCTTCGCATCTCTGCAAAACTCGATCAAGGTTGCTCAAGCAATCATCAAAAGAGGATCCATAAACAGATAAATCATCCATGAATACCTCACAAATCTTTTCACAAAAGTCAGAGAATATAGCCATCATGCATCTTTGAAAGGTAGCATGTGCATTACATAAACCAAAAGGCATACGTCTATAAGCAAAAGTATCGAAAGGGCAAGTAAAAGTAGGTTTTGATTGATCCCCCGCTGACACAGGTATTTGAGAGAAACCAGAATAACCATCTAGAAAGCAGAAATGTGTGTGTTTGGATAGTCTTTCTAGCATTTGATCAATAAAAGGTAAAGGGTAATGATCTTTCTTAGTAGATTTATTTAATTTATGGAAATCATTTACCATCCTATAACCTGTAATAATTCTTTGCGGGATCAGTTCATCTTTATCATTAGGAACAACGGTAATACCTCCCTTTTTAGGAACACAATGGACAGGGCTTACCCATTCACTATCGGCAACGGGATAAATTATACCTGCCTCAAGGAGCTTTAGTATCTCCTTTCTTACCACTTCTTTCATCTTCGGATTCAGTCGTCGTTGAGGATCTCTAACTGGTTTGGCATCTTTCTCCACTGTAATTTTGTGTTGGCATAACATGGGACTAATGCCCTTAAGATCATCGAGAGTATATCCAATAGCAGCACGGTGCTTCTTCAGAGTTTTCAATAATCTTTCTTCTTCTTGCTCTGAAAGGTTAGCACTAATAATAACAGGATATATTTTATTTTCATCAAGATAAGCATACTTAAGATTATCAGGTAATGGTTTGAGTTCAAACACGGGATCACCCTTGGATGGAGGGGGATCCCCAAGAATTTCAATAGGAAGGTTGTGTTTCAGCATAGGTTCCTGTTTGAGGAACACTTCATCTATTTCCCTTCTTTCCTTCATAAACATATCATTTTCATGGTCAAGCAAATATTGTTCTAACGGATCAGTAGGAGGTACGACAATGGAAGCAAGACCAATAATCTCATCCTTACTAGGTGATTCTCTATCACGAGGTTGTCTATGAAACTTAGCAAAATTAAACTCATGAGACATACCCTCTAAGCCAATTGTAACAATATCCTTTTCACAATCAATCCTAGCACTAGCCGTATTCAAGATGGGTCTACCAAAAATAATGGGACAAAAGTCATCTTGTGGGGAACCAAGAACAAGAAAATCAGTAGGATATTTAACCTTCCCACACAAGACTTCAACATCTCTAACTATCCCAACTGGTTTAATGGTATCCCTATTAGCAAGCTTAATAGTAATATCAATGTCTTCCAATTCAACGGGTGCAATGTCGTGCATGATTTCTTTATATAAATCATAGGATATCACACTAGCACTAGCACCCATATCACATAAGCCATGATAACAATGATCTCCTATTTTAACGGAAATAACAGGCATGCCTACCACAGGTCTATGTATCTTAGTATCTGGTCTAGCAATATTAGCAGTCTCACCATAGAAATAAATAATATGCCCACCTAGATCATCATCCAAGAGATCTTTAACCATAGCAATACTAGGATCAACTTTGATTTGCTCAGTAGGTGTATAAGTCCTAGTATTACTCTTACGAACAACAATCGAAGTTTTAGCATGATCCTTTATCCTAACAGGAAAAGGAGGTTTCTCAACATAAGTAGTAGGAACAATAGGATCACTATAGGTGACAGTCTTTTCTTCAACTGTAATAGGTGCAACTACTTTTACTTCAATGGGAGGATTATATTTAAACCACTTCTCTTTAGGGAGATCAACATGAGTAGCAAAAGATTCACAGAAAGAAGCTACTATCTCAGAGTCAAGTCCATACTGAGCGCTAAATCCACGGAAAGCATCAGTATCCATAAAAGATTTAACCCAATCGAACTTAGGTGTCATACCTGACTCCTTACCATCATCGGAACCCCAATCTTCAGAGATGCATTTAATTCTTTCCAATAAGCCCCATTTGAAATCAATAGTCTTCAGCATATAAGAACCAGCATAGGAAGTATCGAGCAGGTTGCGATCATTAAGAGAAAGCCGAGCATAAATTTTTTGAATAATCATTTCTCTTGAGAGCTCATGATTGGGGCATGAATATAACATTGACTTAAGCCTCCCCCAAGCTTGAGCGATGCGTTCTCCTTCGCGAGGCTAGAAATTATATATGTAATTATGATCATGATAAACAAGATGCATAGGATAGAACTTCTGGTGAAATTCCAACTTCAGTCGTTTATAATTCCAAGATCCCGTATCATCACATAGCCTATACCATGTCAATGCATCTCCCTTCAAAGATAAAGGGAAGACCTTCCTTTTGACAACATCATCGGGAATACCTGCAAGCTTAAATAATCCACAAACTTCATCCACAAAGATAAGGTGTAAATCGGGATGCAATGTTCCATCTCCTGCAAATAAATTAGCTAGCAGTTTCTCTATCATACCCAAAGGAATCTCAAAGTAAATATTTTCAAAAAGTTTAGTAGGTTGAGGAGCAACTCTTTGCTCTTCTGGTCGGGGTGAAGATATCCCGAACAAGCCCTTCAAAGGATTAGTTTCCATAGTGACAAGTAATAGAAAATTTCAGCACACTATATAAATGTTTCCTTACCAAGTTCCACTCACGAAAAGCGCTACACTCCCCGGCAACAGTGCCATAAAAGAGTCTTGATGACCCACAAGTGTAGGGGATCTATCGTAGTCCTTTTGATAGGTAAGAGTGTCGAACCCAACGAGGAGCAGAAGGAAATGATAAGCGGTTTTCAGTAAGGTTTTTTCTGCAAGCACTGAAATTGTAGGTAACAGATAGTTTTGTGATAAGATAAATTGTAACGAGTAACAAGTAAATAAAGTAAATAAAGTGCAGAAAGGTGGCCCAATCCTTTATGTAGCAAAGGATAAGCCTGGACAATTTCTTAAAATGAGAAAGGAGCTCCCGAGGACACATGGGAATTATCGTCAAGCTAGTTTTCATCACGCTCATATGATTCACGTTCGGTACTTTGATAATTTGATATGTGGGTGGACCGGTGCTGGGGTACTGCCCTTACTTGGACAAGCATTCCACTTATGATTAACCCCTATTGCAAGCGTCCGCAACTACAAAAGAAGTATTAAGGTAAACCTAACCACATCATTAAACATATGGATCCAAATCAGCCCCTAACAAAGCAACACATAAACTAGGGTTTAAGCTTCTGCCACTCTAGCAACCCATTATCTACTTATTACTTACCAATGCCCTCCTCTAGGCCCAAATAATGGTGAAGTTTCATGTAGTCGATGCTCACATAACAGCACTAGAGGAAAAGACAACATACATCTCATCAAAATATCGAACGAATACCAAATTCACATGACTACTGATAGCAAGACTTCACCCATGTCCTCAGGAACAAACGTAACTACTCACAAAGCATATTCATATTCATAATCAGAGGGGTAATAATATGCATTAAGGATCTGAACATACGATCTTCCACCATGTAAACCAATTAGCATCAACTACAAGGAGTAATCAACACTACTAGCAACCCATAGGTACCAATTTGTGGTTTTGATACAAGAGATGAACTAGGGTTTTGAGAGGAGATGGTGCTGGTGAAGATGTTGATGGGGATTGACCCCCTCCCGACGAGAGGATCGTTGGTGATGACGATGGTGATGATTTCCCCCTCCCGGAGGGAAGTGCCCCCGGCAACGGCGCCAAAAAAGAGTCTTGATGACCCACAAGTGTTGGGGATCTATCACAGTCCTTTCGATAAGTAAGAGTGTCGAACCCAACAAGGAGCAGAAGGAAATGATATGCGGTTTTCAGTAAGGTTTTCTCTGCAAGCACTGAAATTGTAGGTAATAGATAGTTTTGTGATAAGATAAATTGTAACGAGTAACAAGTAAATAAAGTGCAGCAAGGTGGTGCAATCCTTTATGTAGCAAAGGATAAGCCTGGACAATTTCTTATAATGAGAAAGGAGCTCCCGAGGAAACATGGGAATTATCGTCAAGCTAGTTTTCATCACGCTCATATGATTCGCGTTCGGTACTTTGATAATTTGATATATGGGTGGACCGGTGCTTGGGTACTGCCCTTACGGGGACTAGAATCCCACTTATGATTAACCCCTATTGCAAGCGTCCGCAACTACAAAAGAAGTATTAAGGTAAACCTAACCACATCATTAAACATATGGATCCAAATCAGCCCCTAACGAAGCAACGCATAAACTAGGGTTTAAGCTTCTGTCACTCTAGCAGCCCATCATCTACTTATTACTTCCCAATGCCCTCCTATAGGCCCAAATAATGGTGAAGTGTCATGTAGTCGACGTTCACATAACACCACTAGAGGAAAAGACAACATACATCTCATCAAAATATCGAACGAATACCAAATTCACATGACTACTGATAGCAAGACGTCACCCATGTCCTCAGGAACAAACGTAACTACTCATAAAGCATATTCATATTCATAATCAGAGGGGTAATAATATGCATTAAGGATCTGAACATATGATCTTCCACCAAGTAAACCAATTAGCATCAACTACAAGGAGTAATCAACACTACTAGCAACCCACAGGTGCCAATTTGTGGTTTTGACACAAGATTGGATACAAGAGATGAACTAGGGTTTTGAGAGGAGATGGTGCTGTTGAAGATGTTGATGGAGATTGACCCCCTCCTGATGAGAGGATCATTGGTGATGATGATGGTGATGATTTCCCCCTCCCGGGGGGAAATGTCCCCCCAGAACAGCTCTGTCGGAGCTCTAGATTGGATCCGCCAAGGTTCCGCCTCGTGGCGGCGGAGTTTCGTCCCGTAAGCTTGCCCACGATTTTTTACAGGGTAAAAGCCTTCATATAGTAGAAGATGGACACTGGGGGGCCACCAGGGGCCCCAGGAGACAGGGGGGCAGTAGGGGTGGGCGCGCCCCCACCCTCCTGGCCGGAGTGTGGGCCCCCTGATGTATTTCTTCTACTCAATAATTCTTATTAATTCCAAAAACAGGTTTCGTGGAGTTTCAGGTTTTTTGGAGTAGTGCAGAATAGGTTTCCAATGTTTGCTCCTTTTCAAGCCAGAATTCCAGCTGCCGGCATCCCCCCTCTTCATGGTAAACCTTGTAAAATAAGAGAGAATAGCCATAAGTATTGAGATATAATGTGTAATAACAGCCCATAATGCACTAAATATTGATATAAAAGCATGATGCAAAATGGACGTATCAACGCTCCAAGTAAAATTCATGACATGTGATGAATAAAAATATAGCTCCAAGTAAAATTACTGATGGTCATTAGAACAAAGAGGGGATGCCTTCCAGAGCATCCCCAAGCATAGTTTCTTGGGAGTCCTTGAATATTACCTTGGGGTGCCTCGGACATTCCCAAGCTTAGGCTCTTGCCACTCCTTATTCCTTCCACTATAAAAAAAGACACATCTGTGATATTTTGGCCCGAACGAATTTTTTCTGTCATGCTTATGACACTTCTATGACGATAATTGTGACAAAAGCATGTATCATCATAGATGTTGCGTGCTCCTACTTCTATGACAAAAAATCATGACAATGGGATTTTCATCCTGGGCGGTCCGGGGATGCAGCTGCATGACATTCTTTGGGCCGTCCATGACAAAAAAATCATGGTAGAAGCGAGGGCGAGGAAAATATCAGGGAGTTCCTGGTTACGGTGGGTGGTCGGGGCCGAGCGATGCAGGGAGGTTTGCACATTTCTATTGTACACGTACGCGCGTGTGTGCGAGGCATTGGGCTCTAACTAAAATCGAGCGATTGCACTAGCTACATTACTAAACCAGAGCGATCGATCCCTTGGCTGTTAACTGAACCCGAGCGATTCCTTTGCTACTTCTGCTACCTAAAGCTGATCGAACCTGCCGCCTCTTGATGAACAGTGAACATTGTTGTGGGTTGGATGTACAGTTCCTGGTGGGGGCTGGATGAACATGACCCCATGGTAGTAGTAGGCCGTTGCCGCTGGATGAACATGACCCCGATTGTGGAGGCCACCACACACACCCGAGCTGGTTGGGGGTGGATATGAACAGGACCCCGTGGAGGGCTGGTTGAACAGTAGCTGGTGGAGGCTGGATGAACAGTAGCCCATGGAGGAAAAATAGCTGGTGGGGGTAGGAGGAAGACGCGATGGATGAACAGTAGCAGGTGGAGGCGGGAGGAAGTCGACGGTGGATGAACTGTAGCCCATGGATGCTGGAGCGAGACAGTAGATGGTGGATTAACAGTAGCCTGTGGAGTCTTGTTTTGCGATACGCCACACCCCTCATGATGAATAGGACACCATTTCGATCGTAGGCGCTCAAACACAAGGTCGTTCCCTCCATTTTGCGGTATGCCACACCCCTCCTGATTAACAACACCCGTTTTCGACCATAGGATCGCGAACACAAGTCCATTTCCCCTATTCTGCGGTATGCCAGGCCTCGTTTCGGCTGTTCCGTCCAAGCCGGTTGGCTCCTGATGAACACGATGCATTCCGTTGCCTCCCGATGAACACGACGCAGTTTCTCTGTTACGACCCACCTGGTTGGCTGCCGATTAACAGGATGCTATTGCTGTCGTCCATTGACTTTCCATGTACACGAGCCCTGGTCATATGTATGCGCGAGTAGGCATTCGAGACCCCGTCCATATGTATGTACGTGGCCGTATTTTTTGGCATTTGGCTGTATGTACGTGTACACAGTTTAGACTGGACTTCCTAAACTGCTACGTCGGGGGCTATACTACTACACGTGCCGCTGCTTGCTCGGCCATGGATCATCGTTGTAGAGACACCGATTAGATAGTATGTACGTACACGTTGGTGACCAACCAAACAATGCTACGTACGCTTCGACCGGGTGGGTCCCAGCAGTCAGGGAGGATAAGGAGACACTTCTTTGCGTGCGAAGATATAGCTGGTGGGTCCTAGTTGTCAGCGGGAGGAATTATTTTTTGCGCGTAATAAGGAGGAACTTCTTTGCGTCCGATGATGTAGCTGGTGGGTCCAGCTCTTAGCGTCACCGCATACAATCGTCTTCCGATGGTTGTCATTCGTTGACCACGTTGACCATGCCGCGCCGAGAGCACCAATGCGGTGGATGATGGTGAGGCCTAGGAAGGGAACGACGCGGAGCCGGGGAAGATGTGGGAGTGGATGCCCACATGGAGGGGAGTATGAGGGTTGACTGCTTCGGCTGCGGTGTGAGGCTACCGTCACCGGATGATAATAGGAGGTGTTGGTGAGTAGAGAGATGTCATGGCCAGCAGTGGCAGCACAGCCGGCCACGGAGGCAGTAGCAGGCGGTCCAGCCGGTGCTGGTTTCGGCGGCTGAAGCAAGAAGAATAGAGATTGAAGAAGCAGTGCGGCCGTTGGATGTTAATCCAACGGTCACTGCTGCTAGAATTGTTTGTTGACTAGGTTAACAAAGCCATGTGTACATGTCAACTTAGTAGGCCCACAAGTCAGCCTCCGAATCAGGCAGGTCTGAGTTAGCAGGGGGAGGAATCATTTTTCTTGCGCATAATAGGGAGGCACTTCCTTTCGTGCAAAGATGTAGCTCGTGGGTCCCAGCTGTCATGGGAGGGGGATTTTTTTTGCGTAATAAGAATAAACATCTCCGCGTGCGAATATTGTAGCTGGTGGGTCCAACCTGTCAGGGGGAGGATTTGTTTATTCTCGCATAATAAGGAGGCACTAGCTTGCGTGCGAAGATGTAGCTGGTGGTTCCCAACCGCCAGACTCTCGACGTACTCCATGTTCGCTCTCATTGTTGACCACACATCATTGAGCGGACCACGGTGGTGGATGACGGCGAGGCCTAAGATGGGAACGATCTGGAGTCATGGAACAAGGGGCACTCGAGTCCGTGGCGGAGGGGAGTACGAGGGACTGGTTCGGCTGTCGGGTGAGGCTGCCTTCGCCGGAGAATAACAGAAGCTATGGGTGAGTACATGTATGACCTGGCCACCGTTGGGAGTAGGATGGGGCGGTGAGGCTTGCGTGGCAGCACAGCCAGCCATGGGAGGCAGATGCAGGCTCTCCAGCGGCGCTGGTTTTGGCGGCTGGAGCAAGAGCAACTAGATCAGAGATTGAAGAAGCAAGATCGCCGTTGGATGTCAATCCAACGACTACATATATTAGAATAATTTGTTAACTTTTTGTTTTAGACCATTAAATCATTTTGTTCACTATATGGACAACATCTTGCGCATGCTTCGTCTAGTGGGCCAACAAAGTCAGCTTCGAAAGCTGTGGCGGAATGCAGCCCAATTATTTAGGTTTTACATCCCATTTAATTTTATTTGCGAATACATCTATTTCCTGGGCTTAGACTTAAAAGATATCTATTTCCTGGGCTGGGTAAAAATAATAATAGCCGATTTACTATTTATGATAATTTACAACACATTTGATTATTTATTCATATACACCTATTTACTGGGCTGGGTGAAAAATAATATTGCGTACATGAATCCCATTTATCATTTCTGATAATTTACAAGCTATTTGATTTTAGTAGAAATGGACCCATTTTCTGGGATGGGTGAAAAAACAATGATGGTCTGGACTGAGCATTTTGTATAAAAAATATTATTGAGATAGCAATATTATTAAAAAATTAAGTTGGGCTTGGTAATCTTATTATATAAAAAATGAACTGAGCTGTGCACTTTATTAAAAGAAACATAGACTAGGCTACGCTTATTTTAGGATCTTGTGTACAACTGTCGGCCCAGTTGCATTGCTGATGTTTAACAAAAAAGGCCTGTGTAGTACAGTACAACTTTACACGGCTACTCAGCCCACATTCAATGATGCCTAAAAAGGCCCAAACAAGGCTTCCGTACAAGTTTTTGAAGTCACCGAGCTCAATAACTTAAGAAAAAAGTTAGAGTACAGCGGAACCTAATTAAAAGCTGTCACGAGTGAAGAAATAATTCAACGGTCCCACTTGTGTGTGTGTGTGAGAGAGAGAGAGAGAGAGATAGATAGATAGATAGATAGATAGATAGATAGATAGAGACCCATCGGTCGATGCTCGTAAATACATCTTTCAGCCATATGCATTGCTGATGCTCGGTAAAACCTTATATAGTTGACACAATCATATAGAACATCATAGCACACTGAACTTGCATACAAAAATTTCACGCAGGTGGCACAATCTGGGTGGAAGCGGTGGATTGCTACGGGTAGGGCTATGTTGAAACCAACAAATTCATACATAACCGTTCATCGTCTTTATCAATGATGGGGAAATATCTTGAATGTTTTGCAAAGAAAACAGATAGGCAACACAATAAGTTTTGCTAGCACATTAAATTGACGTACACCACTTTCTAAAAAAAGTTCAGGTACAAAAATAGAACATGTCACAATCAAATGTACTGGCACATCAGTGCTTCACACTGATAGCTCGGATTTAACTAGTACCTGAGAAGATTCAGTTGTTACCTCAAATTAGAGCACATCCAGGCAGCCAACCCTGCCTCTTCTCCCAAAGAAGCAGTGGCCTCTGCCGTGCAATGGAGTAGGCCCTGTGCCATCCATCATTCCGAGCAACACGAGGAAAGTCTAACATTGACTCATGTAATGGACATCATTGATAGACCCTGGCACCAGCGGCGGCGACATGACTTCGATTGATGGATCGACCACTTCTTTGACATGTATGAACACTCGATACAGGTACATCCCTAATGTGGTACATGGCGGCCTTGGTGGCAACAAATAGTACAACCCCTGTTCCTGCATCGGCATGGTGGATGGCTTCCTCATCCATGCCACAACCCTCAGAGCCTAGCTGTCTGGAGGAACAAACATACTTACGAGCTCACCTCCTAGGTCGTTGATAAGCTCATTCATGGACTCGCTGTTCCAAGCACGTCGAGGCATGCCGTGGAAGGTAAGCTTTGTTAAAAACTCAAGCTCAGAGGGCACCGAGCCCCATCCTGGGTGCCACCGATCAAAGCTCACTAGCATGCCATTGTAGAACAAATGCCGGGAAGATTCAAACACATAACTGCAGTCGAAAGTTGTCCAGAACCTGACGAAGAAATCAGCTAGTGGCGGACAGACTTCGACGAGCAAGTCACTTATTTGGATGCCGGGTTCAATGCCAAGAGCTTTGACAAGGTCGGTGAGACGGGAGGCTGGTCGCCGTTAATGGTTACTGACGGTGTCCTGGACTAGGGGGTACTCACCACGTCATGTCCCGATCTGTTACATTGGGCCGAGGACCCCCATGGCCGTATACTCATGGGCCAGTCTGGACAGCTGCCGCATACAAGGAAGATTCTGCAAAACTTGGCGATCAAGACAAGGACTCCTCCCCCACCGGCGTATTCGGCTAGGACTCTTGTTATCCTAGGCCTCTGGTGCATTATATAAACCGAGGCCAGGCTAGTCGATAGAGATATACAACAATCATACCATAGGCTAGCTTCTAGGGTTTAGCCTCCTTGATCTCGTGGTAGATCTACTCTTGTACTACCCATATCATCAATGTTAATCAAGCAGGAGTAGGGTTTTACCTCCACCGAGAGGGCCCGAACCTAGGTAAAAACATCGTGTCCCTTGTTCCTGTTACCATCCGCCTAGACGCACAGTTTGGGACCCCCTACCCGAGATCCGCCGGTTTTGACACCGACATTGGTGCTTTCATTGAGAGTTCCTCTGTGCCGTCGCCATCAGGAAGGATGCCTCATCCCGTCATTAAAGACGGCACCGTTGCTAAAGGAGCTTTGGCCATCGGACAAACTCTCCGGCTAGGCGGTTTTCTTATGACCGCCTGTTCGGCCGCCGTGCCGACGATGACTTCTCGGGTCATCAAAAGCAATCTTCGCGTCAACTCGGAACTTGCCGAGCAGCTAGATTCGATGGAGCTCTCCTCCTTAAATGAGCTCTTGGATCGCATCGCCGCCCTGGGAGTCGCTACAGACTACGATCAGATTGGGCCTAAAACCGATCTGAGAGAGATCAACTCTCCCCAGGCCACCCACCACTTTGCTGTAGTGGAGGAACAGTACGACGACCCTTCTTCAATATTAAGGACTAGTTATGTCCGAATTCTCGACCCCTCTATGCCGGATTCCCGCGGAGGGACGGACGTCGATCAAGTCCTGAACCTAAAGTCAGGCAGCGGGCTAGATTCATTGGACAATATCCAAAATCCCAAGCTTCCAAGTTCGGAAACTTTTTGTCCCTTGAGTCTTAGATTGGACGGGGTTCCGAACTTAACTCCACCCGCCCATCCAAACATAAGCGATCTATCCCTAATCCGGCAAGAGCCCGCTGAAACAGTACACCATTACTGGGCCAGATTCCTCCTGGTTATGGACAGGATAAAGGACTGCCGCGAGGAAGACGCAATCTCATTTTTCTGCAATAATTGCACGGTCAAGGGAATCCTAAATGCCATAATTCGTCGTGAAATTACATGCTTTGCTGACTTGGCGTCCATAGTACGAAAGTACTGTGCGATGGAGAGCGCCTGGAAAACCGAAACCAAATTTTGGGATAATCCGGCTCCGAATACAACCCTAGTCCGAAATAAAAGGGTGCATCATCGCCAGGCACCCGGGTTAAATACCAAAAAGCAAAAAAACCCTAAAGGGCACGGAACCGTACTGGAGGGATGGCTCAATGGACCCTGCAAAATTCATAGTACAGAGGGCGCCACTCCAACTCATAGCCTTCGAGCATGCTCGATACTGCGTCAGGTGGCCAAAAGTGGCGAAGAGCTTCTAGCTCCAGAGAACCAGCCCAGCAACACCAGTACGGTATTAACAGTCTTCGAGACTTTCGCATCAAATAATACACGGAAACAAACACTCCGCAGCCTTGCCGAAGTCTACCAAGTAGCAACAATAAACCCATGGAGTGACACGGCTATTACCTTTAATGCTAGTGACGAACCTAAATTCCGAACAGCCCGAGCACCAGCCGCATTGGTCCTCAGTCCAATAGTGGATGGCTTTCGCCTTACTAAGGTACTCATGGACGGCGGCAGCGGATTAAACCTCATTTACGAGGAAACCCTTCGAAAAATGGAAATAGACTGGAGCCACATTGAGCGAAGCAGCACAACATTCAGAGGAATAATCCCTAGTCGGGAAGCATGCTGCACAGGAAAAATCACACTGGATGTGGTGTTCGGCTCGCCGGACAATTACAGGTCCGAGGAGGTCACGTTCCAAGTGGCCCCGTTCAGCAGCGGATATCACGCTCTATTAGGGCGAGAGGCATTCACAATTTTTCAAGCTATACCCCATTACGGGTACATGAAGCTCAAAATGCCCGGACCCAACGGAATCATCACTCTCGCTAGTGATCCGGACATAGCACTCCGCACCGAAAATAAGACAACTGCACTAGCCCTAGAGGCACTATCCGAAGCCCTAGCAGCCGAGGAACTCACTGCGCTGTGCTCCACGGCGAACAGGGACGATGTGATACTCGATAAGAGATCCAAGTCCACCTCTTTTAAGCTAGCGGACGAAATAGTCAAATTCCAAGTCCATCCAACGGACCCTACAAAGACGGCCTCCATTGGGGCACAGTTAAACCCTGATGTAGACGCCGCACTACGAGAATTCCTACGGGAAAATTGGGACATTTTTGCCTAGCACCCTTTAGACATGCCAAGAATCCCACGCCGGCTGGCCGATCACAACCTAAATATCCTAAAAGGATTCAAGCCAGTCAAACAGGCTCTTCGGCGATTTTCCGAACCCAAGAGACAGGCAATGGGAGAGGAGCTAGCCAAATTATTGGAAGCCGGATTCATCAGAGATATAAAACATCCGGACTGGCTAGCAAACCTGGTGATGGTACCAAAGAAGGATAAATCCTGGCGCCTATGTGTCGACTTCAAGGACCTTAACAAGGCTTGCCCAAAGGACCCCTTCCTCCTCCCCAGCATCGATCGAATTATCGACGCTACTGGAGGACACGACTCATTGTGCTTCCTCGACGCATACTCCGGCTACCACCAAATTAAGATGGCAGAGCCAGACCAAGCCGCAACGGCATTCATCACTCCATACGGCCCATTCTACTTCAACACAATGCCCTTTGGGCTCAAAAACGCCGGCGCAACATATCAGTGCATGATTCAGACATGTCTGGCAAACCAGATCAGCAAAACAGTGGAGTCATACGTAGATGATGTGGTCTTCAAATCCAAGCATGTCGAAACTTTAGTAGACGACTTAAGGCTCACATTCGACAATCTCCGAACATACGACATTAAGCTGAATCTGGAAAAATGCGTCTTCGGTGTACCAGCCGGAAAGCTCTTGGGCTTCATTGTATCCGGTAGAGGAACTGAAGCAAACCCAACCAAGATCCGAGCTCTGTCACAATTGGATATCCCAAAAGACCTCAAACAAATACAAAAATTGACTGGATGCGTGGCGGCTCTAAGCCGCTTTATCTCCCGTTTGGGAGAAAAGGCATTACCCCTTTATCGCCTCCTCCGGCATAGCGAACACTTCGATTGGATGGATGCCGCCACGGCCGGGCTCGAAGAAATCAAAGCCATATTGGCAACCAATCCGGTCCTGGCCGCGCCCAACATGGGTGAACCAATGTTATTATATATCGCGGCAACACATCAAGTTGTAAGCGCGATGCTCGTCGTCGAACGAGAAACAGACGAACACAAGTTCCCCCTTCAAAAACCAGTTTACTACGTGTCCACTGTCCTAACTCCATGCAAGTCCCGGTATCCATATTATCAAAAGATAGCATACGCGGTGTTCATGGCATCCCGGAAGCTGCGACACTACTTTCAAGAGTGTTCGATAACAGTAGCCTCCGAAGTACCTCTTAATGACATTATAAACAACCGCGACGCGACTGGCCAGATTACAAAATGGGCCATCGAGCTCCTCCCATTCGGCATAACCTATAAACCACGGCGAGCTATCAAGTCGCAAGTTTTGGCTGACTTCATCGCTGAATGGACTGAAGCCGAACTCCCTAAAGAGTACGGCGCATATTCCAATTGGATCATGCACTTCGATGGCTCCAAAATGTTGGCCGGCCTGGGGGCTGGCGTCGTCCTGACGTCCCCAACCGGAGACACGGTCCAATACCTACTCCAGATAATGTACACGGACTCCAACAACGCAGCCGAATACGAGGCCCTTCTACATGGTCTCCGGATGGCCGTCTCCATGGGCATTCAGCGCCTAGAGGTCCGCGGGGATTCAAACCTCGCGATATCCCAAATAAATGGAGACTTTGATGCCAAGGATCCGAAAATGGCAGCTTACCGTAACGCCGTCCTGAAAATGTCAGCTCGGTTTTAAGGGCTCGAATTTCACCATATAGACCGGGATAATAATCAAGCGGCGGACGTATTGGCACGCATCGGCGCAAAGCGCGATGCCGTCCCTCCCAACATCTTCCTGGAACGGCTTTTCAAGCCATCCGTACTATGGGAAGGGGAGTCCGGAAACAACAATCCGGACCCTACCGCACCGCCCAGCACCGAACATTCTGACACAATCGATGGTTCTGCCAATGAAATAACACCTTCAGCCCACGAAATAATGGCAGTCATTGCCCTGTGGACCGAGCCATTCCTAGCCTACTTAACTAGGCAGGAACTTCCCGAGGACCAAAACGAGGCCGGCTGCATAGTACGGCGATCTAAAGCCTATATGGTCCATGAGGGAGAGCTTTATAAGAAAAGCACAACCGGAGTCCTTCAAAGGTGTATCTCCAAAGAGGAAGGGCGAAATCTTCTAGCTGAAATTCACGCCGGACTAGGTGGGCACCATGCTGCAGCCCGGGCCCTTGTAGGCAAGGCCTTCCGTATAGGATTTTATTGGCCGACGGCCCGGGCAGATGCTCAGGACTTAGTCCAACGATGCGTCGGTTGCCAGCTCTTTGCTAACCAAAGCCACATGCCACCCACCGCCCTCAAAACCATACCCATCACCTGGCTGTTCGCGGTCTGGGGGCTTGACATGGTTGGACCCCTTAAAGGAGGAACCCATAAGCAGAAATACCTATTGGTCGTGGTGGATAAATTCACCAAATGGATAGAGGCCAAGCCAGTTAAGACGGCCGAATCTGGACCCGTGATAGACTTCATATCAGGGGTAGTACACCGTTACGGCGTCCCCCATAGCATCATCACTGATAACGGCACGAACTTCAGGGCCGACGAGGTTAAACTCTGGTGCAAAAATATGGGCATCAAGCTCGACTACGCTTCAGTCTATCACCCTCAAACTAATGGTCAAGTCGAGCGAGCAAATGGTCTAATCATGAGTGGCATCAAACCCATACTAGTGCGGTCCCTTAAGGAATCTAACACGCACTGGGTAGAGGAGCTCGACTCCGTACTCTGGGGGCTGCGGACCACGCCGAATCGCACTACCGGATACACACCATTTTTATGGTATACGGCGCAGAGGCAGTTTTGCCCTGCGACATAATTCATGACTCACCTCGGGTGCGCATGTACGAAGAAAGAGAAGCCGAGCTGGATCGGCAGGACAGTTTGGACGCCTTAGAGGAGGAGCGCGATGTGGCAAAAGCTCGTTCCGCATTCTATCAACAGCAGGCTCGAAGATATCAAAGTAGAGAAGTACGGGCCAAAACTTACAATGTTGGCGGACTAGTTCTACGCCTGCTGGACAAGAAAAAGGACAAACTCAAGCCCAAATGGGAAGGTCCCTTCATCATCAACCAAGTCCTGACCAGCGGAGCGTACCGTCTGCGAAATGCATCGGATAACCGACTCGAGCCGAACCCATGGAACGCAGCCCGTCTCCGAAGATTCTACGCCTAGCGCCGGACTCTAAGTTCGTCTCCTTCCTCCGTCTATATTTTATACTTTAACTGTCTTTTATTTCTCTGCTTCTCCCTCCTTTTCTCTGAAGCCGTTGAAGGCTCGTTTGTGCATTGTTCGCACATACTTGACGCGTTACCCGCACTCAGTATACCTGGGGGCTTGTTTAACAGAAGCTTATTTATACGGGCTTTATTCCCAACACATGCATCACACTTCCGCATGTACCTTTTATTCACCATTATATGCATCAAATATGACTTAAGTTTTGGCCAAGCTGGGTTGCCTGGCTCCTGTGCTTACCCCTATGGTCCCGATTGTTCGGCTAGGTGGTAAAGGGAGCACCTCTGCAATTGTTACCGCCGGGTCAGCCGGACGTGTACCTCAGACTGGGTGAAGCCGAAAGCTAGCGTTCTTAAGGGAATATTCGGTCGGTGAACAAAAAGACGAATTCTCACTTATTCATTTATCTGCCCCCAGATGTTTTTCTGCTTTTTTCACAGTCCAGACATGCACTTTAGGGCATGCCTCCCAGGCAAAGGAACCCCTAACGGAACTATTCTCCCTGGAAGATGTTTCTTACTAACCATGTAATATAACATAACTAGTTGGGCACTTGTCTGATAAAGCACTAATGACCCCTACACCTGGTCTCCACGCATGCCCCGGTTTTTTATATAACCGCGAGGGTATTCGGACACACTCTGGACTGTCGGGTCCCGAGGTTGAAGCGAAAAGGTCCGCTACGACAAACGATCTACAATCCGGCTAGAAGGCATTTTACATGTCATTTTAAATTACATAGTCAAATTGACTGATTATATTCCTCTTCAATACCATCTAATAGGCTGTCTAGTTTACAGTCCCGCTGGGAATACTTTGTGGCCAACTCTACTTGGCCGTACACTAAGCTCACAGGGATCTCCTTCCCATCGGGCCCCACAGGTCCGACGTCGGCCATGTGGTTTGGGTCAGCCTTCGTGTACCGCGTCTTTACCATGGCCCAGGCCTCCCTGGTGCCTTGACGGCAGGCCAATATCTTCCATAGCCGGAAGCGCCGCCGTGCTCCCTGAAGCTTCTCTGCAAGCTCTCCAAGACCTTCGGGTAGGGAGATGGATGGCCACAAGGCCTGGGCGACGCCGCTCATCACCTGCCGAACTCATTAGTGCAGTTGCAGCAGCTCGGGAAGAAGGTCACCCATTGAACCGGGCATTTCCTCTGTAGGACGACTTGTGAGCATACCTACAGACATATTTCTGTTAATCGGCTTCCTCACCGAACTCTTCTTTTCAAAAGTTCGCTCAAGCACTTACTATAAATGCCGCGACGAAGACGCCGATTCTCCTTCACGGAGTCAGACAGCTGGGCCCGAACATCTTTTAGTTCCTCGCCCAGCTGGGTGTTGGCATCTTGGAGGTTATTTTTCTCTTGCCGCACCCTTGTAAGCACATTCTCGCCGGCTTTTAACCGGCGCAGGAGCTGTTGCTTGTCCGGATCTACCCCGGCGCCAGCTGCAACGTTATTGTCAGACTTATACACACACCGCACTTCGCAAACTACTTCTCTTTTAAAGCGTATATTACTAGAGGGGGTCTCTGTGGCTTCTCCTGTCGTGGCTAGTGCGGCCTCAAGTTGGGCCTTACACTCTTGAAGCTCCTGGGACAGTTGGGTATTCTTTTCTGTAAGATCATGCATAACAAATGATCCTTAAATCAGTTATTCTAACTATTTTAAGTCTCGGGGGCTACTGGCATATATAACTGTCAAAATTCCTCACCCATATGTCTTTCACATACTGCTCCGTGGCTCTAGCTAGACCATCTTGAGCGGCACGGAGGTGCGCATCTCCCGAATTAAAGGCATTTAATGCCTCTTGGGAGAAACATGTGTCACGAAGAACTGTCCGGCGGCGCCTGTGATTCATGGCACTCTCCACCTCAGATCTGGTGGTGGACAACCCGCCGGCATCCTCCGTTGGAGGAGCATCCGGCACGCGCCTTGTGTTCGCCTCCCCCTCCGGACCTGGCATTGGAGCCTGGCTGGCGGAGGCTCGATTGGCAACCTCTCCGGACACAGTCCGGCGAGCACTCTTTTTCCTGAAAAGGTCACGAACGTTAGTACGCCTTCCAGGAATCTTTCCTTGAAACACGGTCGCGCGCCCTACCATTGCAGCGACGTCTCGATCCGCACCGCACTTCTTTTCTGCCTGCTGGGCCGAGCTGCCCCTTGTTGGCCAGCTGCCGCTGGCTCGGCTTCCCGCCTCAAAGGCACCTCCTGTGGAACACCATTGGTATGCGGTGATCAGAAATAAGCACGGATGGGTCACGGTATCAGGACTTCATTCACAGTTACCTGGGAAGCCGGAAAAATTCTGGGGTAGTCGGCCGTAATGGTGACCAAAGCATTGTCGATGCTAAGTTGGTGGAACACCCCATCGATCAGCTCCACCTTTATATCCGGATCCTCTTCGGAGCCCGGATCGAGGGACCGTTCCGGATCCTCGGGTTGTGGAGGCGGGCTGTGTATATCCTCTACAGCCCAGCGCAGTTCCTGCGTCGAAATCACAAAGTAAGATACTTAACCATGGGAATGGGGATCGGGTAAGCAAAAAGAAATATCCGCTTACCCAGCTTCGAGGATTGTTCATAGAAAATCCGTTCAATGGACTAACAAGGAGAAAATCCTCCTTTTCCCCTTTGTACAGGCCGGACAAGATCTTCACCAGATCAGCAACCGATCCCGGCCCCTTACGGCCATGACGGGTGGCATCATCCTCCCCGTTGAAATCCCACATGGGGTGGCCCCTATACTGGAGCGGCTGCACCCCCCGTGTCGGTGTCAAAACTGGCGGATCTCGGGTAGGGGGTCCCAAACTGTGCATCTAGGCGGATGGTAACAGGAGACAAGGGACACGATGTTTTTACCCAGGTTCGGGCCCTCTCGATGGAGGTAAAACCCTACTCCTACTTGATTAATATTGATGATATGGGTAGTACAAGAGTAGATCTACCACGAGATCAAGGAGGCTAAACCCTAGAAGCTAGCCTATGGTATGATTGTTATGTGTCCTACGGACTAAAACCCTCCGGTTCATATAGACACCGGAGAGGGCTAGGGTTACACAGAGTCGGTTACAATGGTAGGAGATCTACATATCCGTATCGCCGAGCTTGCCTTCCACGCCAAGGAAAGTCCCATCCGGACACGGGACGAAGTCTTCAATCTTGTATCTTCATAGTTTTGGAGTCCGGCCAATGATGATAGTTCGGCTATCCGGACACCCCCTAGTCTAGGACTCCCTCAGTAGCCCCTGAACCAGGCTTCAATGACGACGAGTCTGGCGCGCATGTTGTCTTCGGCATTGCAAGACGGGTTCCTCCTCCGAATAATTCATAGAAGATTTTGAACACCAGGATAGTGTCCGGCTCTGCAAAATAAATTCCACATACCACCGTAGAGAGAATAATATTTACACAAGTTCAATCTGCTGACGTATTTCGTGGCATGATGTCACGCCATGGCCAAGCCTTTATTCGAATTATTTTTATTGTTCCACCTGAGCGCGTTTAGCGAAGCGGTTTCCTTGGCACGTCTTGTCAAAGCAGAGATCGTGTCCCCTTACTCCAGGATTCTCATCAATACGGACGTGGGTAACCCAACCGCGCCATTGATTTGTTGGAAATATGCCCTAGAGGCAATAATAAAAGTATTATTATATTTCATTGTTCATGATAATTGTCTTTTATTCACGCTATAACTGTATTATCCGGAAATCATAATACACGTGTGAATACATAGACCACAATATGTCCCTAGTGAGCCTCTAGTTGACTAGCTCGTTGTGATCAACAGATAGTCATGGTTTCCTGGCTATGGACATTGGATGTCGTTGATAACGGGATCACATCATTAGGAGAATGATGTGATGGACAAGACCCAATCCTAAGCATAGAACAAAGATCGTGTAGTTCGTTTGCTAGAGCTTTTCCAATGTCAAGTATCTCTTCCTTTGACCATGAGATCGTGTAACTCCCGGATACCGTAGGAGTGCTTTGGGTGTATCAAACGTCACAACGTAACTGGGTGACTATAAAGGTGCACTACAGGTATCTCCGAAAGTGTCTGTTGGGTTGACACGGATCGAGACTGGGATTTGTCACTCCGTATGACGGAGAGGTATCTCTGGGCCCACTCGGTAATGCATCATCATATTGAGCTCAAAGTGACCAAGCGGTTGGTCACGGGATCATGCATTACGGTACGAGTAAAGTGACTTGCCGGTAACGAGACTGAACAAGGTATTGGGATACCGACGATCGAGTCTCGGGCAAGTAACGTACCAATTGACAAAGGGAATTGTATACGGGGTTTGATCGAATCCTCGACATCGTGGTTCAACCGATGAAATCATCGAGGAGCATGTGGGAGCCAACATGGGTATCCAGATCCCGCTGTTGGTTATTGCCCGAGAGTCATCTCGGTCATGTCTGCGTGTCTCCCGAACCCGTAGGGTCTACACACTTAAGGTTTGGTGACGCTAGGGTTGTATGAATATGAGTATGCAGCATACCGTATGTTGTTCGGAGTCCCGGATGAGATCCCGGGCGTCACGAGGAGTTTCGGAATGGTCTAGAGGTAAAGAATAATATATAGGAAGTGGTATTTCGGCCATCAGGAAAGTTTCGGGGTCTCCCGGTAATGTACCGGGACCACCGGAAGGGTCCCGGGGGTCCACCGGGTGGTGCCACCCATCCCGGAGGGGCCCATGGGCTGAAGTGGGAGGGGAGCCAGCCCATAGTGGGCTGGTGCACCCCCCTAGGCCCACCCCCTGCGCCTAGGGTTGAAACCCTAGGGTGGGGGGGGGGGCGCACCACATGCCTTGGGGGCACTCCTCCCCCCTTGGCCGCCGCCCCCTTGGGAGATTCAATCTCCCAGGGTCGGCGCCCCCCCTTGGCGGCCTATGTAAAGGAGGGCAGGGGGGAGGGCAGCCGTACCCTTGTGCTTGGCGCCTCCCTCCCCCTGCTACACCTCGTCTTCCTCCCGTAGTCGCTTGGCAAAGCCCTACTAGAGTTGTGCTTCATCCACCACCATGCCGTCGTGCTGCTGGATCATCATCAACCTCTCCTTCCCCCTTGCTAGATCAAGAAGGAGGATACGTCTCCCGTCCCGTACGTGTGTTGAACACGGAGGTGCTGTCCGTTCAGCACTTGGACATCGGTGATCTGAATCACGTCGAGTACGACTCCATCATCACCATCCCCTTGAACGCTTCCGCACTCGATCTACAAGTGGTATGTAGATGAAAGCTCACTCCCTTGACTCGTTGCTTAGATGAACTCATAGATGGATCTTGGTGAAACCGTAGGAAATTTTTTAATTTTCTGCAACATTCCCCAACAATGGCATCATGAGCCAGGTCTATGCGTAGTTCTCTAATGCACGAGTAGAACACAATTTTGTTGTGGGCGTAGATCTTGTCAACTTGCTTGCCACTACTAGTCTTTTCTTGCTTCAGCAGTATTGTGGGATGAAGCGGCCCAGACCAACCTTACACGTACGCTTACGTGAGACCGGTTCCACCGACTGACATGCACTAGTTGCATAAGGTGGCTGGCGGGTGTCTGTGTCTCCCACTTTAGTTGAAGCGGATTCGATGAAAAGGGTCCTTATGAAGGGTAAATAGAAGTTGACAAAATCACGTTGTGGTTATTCGTAGGTAAGAAAACGTTCTTGCCAGAACCCAATTGCAGCCACGTAAAAGATGCAACAACAATTAGAGGACGTCTAACTTGTTTTTGCAGCGATTGTTCATGTGATGTGATATGGCCAGAAGTTGTGATGAATGATGATTGATATATTGTGATGTATGAGATCATGTTCTTGTAATAGGATTCACGACTTGCATGTCGATGAGTATGACAACCGGCAGGAGCCATAGGAGTTGTCTTTATTTTTTTGTATGACCTGCGTGTCATTGAAGAACGCCATGTAAATTACTTTACTTTATTGCTAAACGTTAGCCATAGAAGTAGAAGTAGTCGTTGGCATGACAACTTCATGAAGACACGATGATGGAGATCATGATGATGGAGATCATGGTGTCATGCCGGTGACAAGATGATCATGGAGCCCCGAAGATGGAGATCAATGGAGCTATATGATATTGGCCATATCATGTCACTACTATATAATTGCATGTGATGTTTATTATGTTTATGCATCTTGTTTACTTAGAACGATGGTAGTAAATAAGATGATCCCTTACAAAAAATTCAAGAAGTGTTCTCCCCTAACTGTGCACCGTTGCTACAGTTCGTCGTTTCGAAGCACCACGTGATGATCGGGTGTGATAGATCCTTACGTTCACATACAACGGGTGTAAGACAGTTTTACACAGCAAAACACTTAGGGTTAACTTGACGAGCCTAGCATGTGCAGACATGGCCTCGGAACACGGAGACCGAAAGGTCGAACACGAGTCGTATGGAAGATACGATCAACATGAAGATGTTCACCGACGATGACTAGTCCGTCTCACGTGATGATCGGACACGGCCTAGTCGACTCGGATCGTGTAACACTTATATGACTAGAGGGATGTCTAATCTGAGTGGGAGTTCATTGTAATAATTTGATTAGATGAACTTAATTATCATGAACTTAGTCTAAAACCTTTGCAAATATGTCTTGTAGATCAAATGGCCAACGCTCCTGTCAACATGAACTTCAACGCGTTCCTAGAGAAAACCAAGCTGAAAGATGATGGCAGCAACTATACGGACTGGGTCCGGAACCTGAGGATCATCCTCATAGCTGCCAGGAAACAATATGTCCTAGAAGGACCGCTAGGTGACGCTCCCGTCCCAGAGAACCAAGACGTTATGAACGCTTGGCAGTCTCGTGCTGATGATTACTCCCTCGTTCAGTGCGGCATGCTTTACAGCTTAGAACCGGGGCTCCAAAAGCGTTTTGAGCATCACGGAGCATATGAGATGTTCGAAGAGCTGAAACTAGTTTTCCAAGCTCATGCACGGGTCGAGAGATATGATGTCTCTGACAAGTTCTACAGTTGTAAGATGGAGGAAAACAGTTCTGTCAGTGAGCACATACTCAAGATGTCTGGGTTGCACAACCGTATGACCCAGCTGAACATTAACCTCCCAGATGAGGTGGTCATTGACAGAATCCTCCAGTCGGTCCCACCAAGATACAAGAGCTTTGTGATGAACTACAACATGCAGGGGATGGTGAAGACCATTCCTGAAGTGTTTTCAATGCTCAAGACAGCAGAGGTTGAAATCAAGAAAGAACATCAAGTGTTAATGGTCAATAAGACCACTAAGTTCAAGAAGGGCAAGGGCAAGAAGAACTTCAAGAAGGATGGCAAGGATGTTGCCGCGCCCGGTAAGCCAGTTACCGGGAAGAAGTCAAAGAATGGACCCAAGCCTGAGACTGAGTGCTTTTATTGCAAGGGGAAGGGTCACTGGAAGCGGAACTGCCCCAAATACTTAGCGGATAAGAAGGCCGGCAACACCAAAGGTATATTTGATATACATGTAATTGATGTGTACCTTACCAGTACTCGTAGTAACTCCTGGGTATTTGATACCGGTGCCGTTGCTCATATTTGTAACTCACAGCAGGAGCTGCGGAATAAACGGAGACTGGCGAAGGACGAGGTGACGATGCGCGTCGGGAATAGTTCCAGAGTCGATGTGATTGCCGTCGGCACGCTGCCTCTACATTTACCTACGGGATTAGTTTTGAACCTTAATAATTGTTATTTAGTGCCATATTTGAGCATGAACATTGTATCAGGATCTCGTTTAATACGAGATGGCTACTCATTTAAATCCGAGAATAATGGTTGTTCTATTTATATGAGAGATATGTTTTATGGTCATGCTCCGATGGTCAATGGTTTATTCTTAATGAATCTCGAGCGTAATATTACACATATTCATAGTGTGAATGCCAAAAGATGTAAAGTTGATAACGATAGTCCCACATACTTGTGGCACTGCCACCTTGGTCACATTGGTGTCAAGCGCATGAAGAAGCTCCATGCTGATGGACTTTTAGAGTCTCTTGATTAGGAATCGTTTGACACATGCGAACCATGCCTCATGGGCAAAATGACCAAGACTCCGTTCTCCGGAACAATGGAGCGAGCAACCAACTTGTTGGAAATCATACATACCGATGTGTGCAGTCCAATGAGTGTTGAGGCTCGCGGAGGATATCGTTATGTTCTCACTCACTGATGACTTGAGTAGATATGGGTATGTCTACTTAATGAAACACAAGTCTGAGACCTTTGAAAAGTTCAAGGAATTTCAGAATGAGGTAGAGAATCAACGTGACCGAAAGATAAAATTCCTACGATCAGATCGTGGAGGAGAATACTTAAGTGACGAATTTGGTACACACTTAAGGAAATGTGGAATCGTTTCACAACTCACGCCGCCTGGAACACCTCAGCGTAACGGTGTGTCCGAACGTCGTAATCGCACTCTATTGGATATGGTGCGGTCTATGATGTCTCTTACCGATTTACCGCTATCATTTTGGGGATACGCTCTAGAGACAGCTACATTCACTTTAAATAGGGCACCGTCTAAATCCGTTGGGACGACACCGTATGAATTATGGTTTGGGAAGAAACCTAAGCTGTCGTTTCTAAAAGTTTGGGGATGCGATGCTTATGTCAAGAAACTTCAACCTGAAAAGCTCGAACCCAAGTCGAAAAAATGCGTCTTCATAGGATACCCTAAGGAAACTGTCGGGTATACCTTCTACTTAAAATCCTAGGGCAAGATCTTTGTTGCCAAGAACGGATGCTTTCTGGAAAGAGAGTTTCTCTCGAAAGAAGTAAGTGGGAGGAAAGTAGAACTCGATGAAGTACTACCTCTCAAACGGGAAGGTGGTGCAGCACAGGAAAATTTTCCTGTAATGCCCACACCAATTGAAGAGGAAAACAATGATGATGATCAAGGTACTTCGGATCAAGTTGCTATTGAACTTCGTAGGTCCACAAGGACACGTTCCGCACCAGAGTGGTACGGCAACCTTGTCCTGGAAATCATGTTGTTAGACAACGGTGAACCTTCGAACTATGAAGAAGCGATGGCGGGCCCAGATTCCAACAAATGGCTTGAAGCCATGAAATCCGAGATAGAATCCATGTATGAAAACAAAGTATGGACTTTGAAAGACTTGCCTGATGATCGGCGAACAATAGAAAACAAATGGATTTTTAAGAAGAAGACGGACGCGGATGGTAATGTTACCATCCATAAAGCTCGACTTGTCTCTAAGGGTTATCGACAAGTTCAAGGGATTGACTACGACGAGACATTCTCTCCCGTAGCGAAGCTGAAGTCCATCCGAATCATGTTAGCAATTGTCGCATACTATGATTATGAGATATGGTAGTTGGACGTCAAAACGGCATTCCTTAACGGATATCTTAAGGAAGAGCTGTATATGATGCAGCCGGAAGGTTTTGTCGATCCTAAGAACGCTAACAAAGTATGCAAGCTCCACCGATCCATTTATGGACTGGTGCAAGCATCTCACAGTTGGAACATTCGCTTTGATGAGATGATCAAAGCGTTTTGGTTTATGCAGACTTATGGAGAAGCCTGCGTTTACAAGAAAGTGAGTGGGAGCTCTGTAGCATTTCTCATATTATATGTAGATGACATACTCTTGATGGGAAATGATATAGAACTTCTGGACAGCATTAAGGCCTACTTGAATAAGTGTTTTTCAATGAAGGACCTTGGACAAGCTGCTTATATATTAGGCATCAAGATCTATAGAGATAGATCGAGACGCCTCATAGGTCTTTCACAAAGCACATACCTTGATAAGATTTTGAAGAAGTTCAAAATGGATCAGTCCAAGAAGGGGTTCTTGCCTATGTTACAAGGTGTGAGATTGAGCTCGGCTCAGTCCCCGACCACGGCAAAAGATAAAGAAGAGATGAGTGTCATCCCCTATGCTTCAGCCATAGGATCTATTATGTATGCCATGCTGTGTACCAGACCTGATGTAAACCTTGCTGTAAGTTTGGTAGCAAGATACCAAAGTAATCCCGGCAAGGAACAGTGGACAGCGGTCAAGAATATCCTGAAGTACCTGAAAAGGACAAAGGACATGTTTCTCGTTTATGGAGGTGACGAAGAGCTCGTCGTAAAGGGTTACGTCGACGCTAGCTTTGACACAGATCTGGATGACTCTAAGTCACAAACCGGATACGTGTATATGTTGAATGGTGGAGCAGTAAGCTGGTGCAGCTGCAAGCAAAGTGTCGTGGCAGGATCTACATGTGAAGCGGAGTACATGGCAGCCTCGGAGGCAGCGCATGAAGCAATTTGGGTGAAGGAGTTCATCACCGACCTAGGAGTCATACCCAATGCGTCGGGGCCGATCAAACTCTTCTGTGATAACACTGGAGCTATTGCCCTTGCCAAGGAGCCCAGGTTTCACAAGAAGACCAGGCACATCAAGCGTCGTTTCAACTCCATCCGTGAAAATGTTCAAGATGGAGACATAGATATTTGCAAAGTACATACGGACCTGAATGTCGCAGATCCGTTGACTAAACCTCTCTCGCGAGCAAAACATGATCAACACTAGAACTCTATGGGTGTTCGATTCATCACAATGTAACTAGATTAGTGACTCTAGTGCAAGTGGGAGACTGTTGGAAATATGCCCTAGAGGCAATAATAAAAGTATTATTATATTTCATTGTTCATGATAATTGTCTTTTATTCTTGCTATAACTGTATTATCCGGAAATCGTAATACACGTGTGAATACATAGACCACAATATGTCCCTAGTGAGCCCCTAGTTCACTAGCTCGTTGTGATCAACAGATAGTCATGGTTTCCTGGCTATGGACATTGGATGTCGTTGATAACGGGATCACATCATTAGGAGAATGATGTGATGGACAAGACCCAATCCTAAGCATAGCACAAAGATCGTGTAGTTCGTTTGCTAGAGCTTTTCCAATGTCAAGTATCTCTTCCTTTGACCATGAGATCGTGTAAATCCCGGATACTGTAGGAGTGCTTTGGGTGTATCAAACGTCACAACGTAATTGGGTGACTATAAAGGTGCACTACAGGTATCTCCGAAAGTGTCTATTGGGTTGACACGGATCGAGACTGGGATTTGTCACTCCCTATGATGGAGAGGTATCTCTGGGCGCACTCGGTAATGCATCATCATATTGAGCTGAAAGTGACCAAGCGGTTGGTCACGGGATCATGCATTACGGTACGAGTAAAGTGACTTGCCAGTAACGAGACTGAACAAGGTATTGGGATACTGACGATCGAGTCTCGGGCAAGTAACGTACCGATTGACAAAGGGAATTGTATATGGGGTTTGATCGAATCCTCGACATAGTGGTTCAACCGATGAAATCATCGAGGAGCATGTGGGAGCCAACATGGGTATCCAGATCCCGCTGTTGGTTATTGCCCGAGAGTCATCTCGGTCATGTCTGCATGTCTCCCGAACCCGTAGGGTCTACACACTTAAGGTTCGGTGACGCTAGGGTTGTATGAATATGAGTATGCAGCATACTGAATGTTGTTCGGAGTCCCGGATGAGATCCCGGACATCACGAGGAGTTTCGGAATGGTCCGGAGGTAAAGAATAATATATAGGAAGTGGTATTTCGGCCATCGGGAAAGTTTCGGGGTCTCCCGGTAATGTACCGGGACCACCGGAAGGGTCCCGGGGGTCCACCGGGTGGGGCCACCCATCCCGGAGGGCCCCATGGGCTGAAGTGGGAGGGGAGCCAGCCCATAGTGGGCTGGTGCGCCCCCTAGGCCCGCCCCCTGCACCTAGGGTTGAAACCCTAGGGTGGGGCGGGCGCACCACATGCCTTGGGGGGCACTCCTCCCCCCTTGGCCGCCGCCCCCTTGGGAGATTCAATCTCCCAGGGCCGGCGCCCCCCCTTGGGGGCCTATATAAAGGAGGGCAGGGGGGAGGGCAGCCTTACCCTTGTGCTTGGCGCCTCCCTCCCCCTGCTACACCTCGTCCTCCTCCCGTAGTCGCTTAGCGAAGCCCTGCTGGAGTTCTGCTGCATCCACCACCACGCCATCGTGCTGCTGGATCATCATCAACTTCTCCTTCCCCCTTGCTGGATCAAGAAGGAGGAGACGTCTCCCATCCCGTACGTGTGTTGAACGCGGAGGTGCTGTCCGTTCAGAACTTGGACATCGGTGATCTGAATCACGTCGAGTACGACTCCATCATCACCATCCCCTTGAACGCTTCCGCACTCGATCTACAAGTGGTATGTAGATGAAAACTCACTCCCTTGACTCGTTGCTTAGATGAACTCATAGATGGATATTGGTGAAACCGTAGGAAAAATTTTAATTTTCTGCAACATTCCCCAACATGATTGCGGCGCTTGGGAGATAAGCGAGTTTTACTGGGCTGGTGGGGACGCATAGTTTCGTCCGCCCATATATAAAGGGATAAGGATCCACCTTTTCACCTACGCCTTCTTCCTCCTTTGCTTATCCATCTCCGCGCACTCGAGCTCCAGCGCCCAAGTCCGCACATCTCACCTCGACCTTCTCCAACCATGTCCGGAGCGGGAGGCAAGTGGATGGCCTCCTCCGTCACGGAGGGGCACATCAAGAAGTTGCGCAAGGCCGGATATCTATCCAGCGATATCGCGCACCAGCTCCCCGACGAGGGGCAGGTCATTCCCACCCCCAGGCCCCATGAGAGGGTGGTGTTCCTTCCCCATTTCCTCCGCGGAATGGGCTTCCCACTCCACCCATTTGTCCGGGGGCTCATGTTCTACTACGGCCTGGACTTCCATGATCTGTCCCTGAATTTCATCCTCAACATCTCGGCATTTATCGTCGTGTGCGAGGCCTTCCTCTGCATCCAGCCCCACTTCGGCTTATGGCTAAAGACTTTTAATGTCAAGCCGAAGGTAGTGGGCGGTAGCCAAGCGGAGTGCAGAGGCGCCATGGTGGGAAAGATTCCCAATGTCACCTGGCTCGAGGGCGCCTTCGTGGAAACCATCAAAGGGTGGCAATCGTGGTGGTTCTATGTCACCGAGCCGCGTGACCCTGAATGGGCAGCGGCCCCCGAATTTAGATCTGGCATCCCCACACGGCTCACCTCCTGGAAAGAGAAGGGCCTGCCGTGGGGCGATTCGGAGGAGCTGACTGGACTCCAATCTTGTCTCCAAACCCTGGTGAACAAGAAGCTAAAGCTTGTCAACGTAGTCTAGGTCATGCTCATCCGCCGGATTCTCCTGTGCCAACAGCAGGACTTCAACTTGTGGGAGTTCGATCTGGCCCAACACCAGACCTTGAGCTGGCTCTTCAACACTACGTACGAAGAGGCCTGGAGGGTGCTGTTCAAGGGCGCCGAGGCTCCCGCATCCGCTACCGAAGATCGTGGATTCAGCTCGCAGCGTCCGGCTGGCGAGGTAAGCTATATTGTCCTTTACGGGGCACTTGCTTTCGATAGTTTGACTCTATGCGGGATCTAAAACTCCCATTACCTTTGACAGGCTTGGCAGAAGACGTCCAGACAGGTTGATTGTCCGGCGCCCCTCGCAGAAGACCCAACAGATGCCCGTTTGACAGGGCTGCTGGTCCCGGCGCCTTACGTGGTGCCGGAGAAGAAGGCCAAGAAGAAGGCCACGGGAACTCGGAGGAGTTCCCGGCGCCAGGTGTTATTGGACTCATCGTCCGATGACTCCGAGGCGGACTCCTCCCACGAGGACGAGGAGGAGAAGAAAGAGGCCTCTCCCCCAGCGGGGGGAGAGAAGAAAAGGAAGGCTTCCCCAACGGGGGAGGCCGAAGGGTCCAAGAAGGGAAGAACCCTTCCTCCGGACTGTTCCACCAACGCCGGCGACGGCGAGGAGGAGTGGCCTTCGAGGGCCAAGCCCCTAGCAAGATCGTAAGTGTCCGGATCCCAGAATAACTTATATTTTTCCTTTCGCCGCATAGTGTCTACTAATGCCGAACACGACCATACAGCCCGCCCAAGGAGGATCTCCCCGCTTCATCGAGCGGGTCCCTGGGTTTGTCGAATGTGAATAGTGCTTCACTTCCGACTGCCTCCTCCCCTCGTGATGCAGACGACGCCGAGGGAGGGTCCCAGAAGGGGACCGGCCAGGAGGAGGAGGCCCCGGAGGTGCCGCAGGGCAACCTCCCGGATTTCAGGCCGGACTCCGCGCCGGAACCTTCGGTGGTTCCGGAGTCTGGCGGGCGGCCCCTTCATAAGAAGGGCGAGACGGCGATGCCGGTGACCTCCATCCAACCAGAGGCACCGGATAATTTGCTGGAGGCGCTCAACGACGCTTCCATCGACGAGGAACACCGCACCGTTATGAGTGCGGTGATTCAAAAAGTTCAGTCCGCCAAGAGCGGGCTGACCGAAGCCTACACCAGCCTTCTAACAGGTTTTGAGTTAAGGGTTTTAAGATATGTAAAAATAGTACCACATAGACAGTAGCCCCTGATGCTCAGTTCGGTGTTCGGAAAGAAAAGCCGAACTGAGGATCTAAAAAGATATACGTAGGAGTCTAACACAAATATGTCAATATGGGAATGCAGGTTGCGCTGCTAACCTCTGCCGCACTGACTGAGGAGGTCAATTCCTTGAAGAAGAGCCTCGAGCGGTCCGAGAGCGAGCTCTGCCGTGCAAAGAAGCAGCTTGAGGACAAGGAAGGTAAGTAGAACCTTATTAAAGTTGTACCTTATAAAAAATGATTTGGTTGCAAAAAATTACAGGAGTAACGTGGGTATTGCAGGGGCCACAAACAAGGTGGCGACCCTAAAGGAGGCGGTGTCCGCGGCCGAGCACAATGCGGCTGCAGAACGCACCGAGCGAGAGAAGCAGGAGCCGCGGGTGGCAGAGGTGCGGCAAGAGCTCCTAGTTCTCGTGGAAAAACACAAGAATTTGGAGCGTGACTCGAAGACTCGAGAGTCTGAGTTTGCGTCCGCTCTTGAGAGTGCCAAAGCCGCTAAGGCCGAAGCCCAAAAGGCCCTCCAGGAAATCGAGGCAGTGAAGAAGATAGCGGCGGGTAAGGCATTCTTCATGCAAAGCAAGCATGTAAAAGTGAATTACCCGTTACTTACCCGAATTCGGAGCTCTCCAGGAGCGTTCGCACATCTGCCCCACAGCGTGTCCGATGCTGCCGCATTCTACAGATCCGAGGAGGGGAGCTCGACAGAGAAGGTGTTCTGGTCTTAGTATGCTGAGGCCGGACATCCGGTGCCCCTGAGCGACCAGCTGAAGCAGTTGGTCGAGCTCCACAAGGTGGCCGAACAGGCCATGAAGGGCCTTATAGTTCGGCTGTGGCCCAAAGAAGCCATGCCTGGGAGCTACTTCGGTCTGGTGCGGCGGCTAGTGGACGCCTGTCCATGGGTTGACATCATCAAGCACTCCGCCTGTATTGAAGGTGCCCGTCGGGCCCTTGCCCGCGCTAAGGTGCACTAGGGCAAGATGGACGCCAAGAATCTTGTGACGGACGCGCCACCGCCGGGCAAGGAGTATCGCACGCCCGAGATGTATTATAAGGGTGTCCTGAAGGGTGCCCGCATTATTGCGGGCGAGTGCTCCAAAGATGTAATTTTTTAGTAGACTCGCATTTTGTTATCTTGTGCGCTGAAGACTTTGTTCATATGCGCTAAGCAACGCTTGTTAATTTAAAATATTACCTTCTGTGCGGCCGTTTATCAAATCTGAGAGATGGCAAGTTGTTGGCTTCGGCCCCCATGCCACGAGTGCTGGGGTGTTCGGGATAAACTTGAGCGCTCTTGTTCCCATTGTTGAGTCCTTCTAGGGAGGCGCTCAACACAACAAATGAGGCAACCGGACTTATAATGTTTGAACACTCTCACTTAGCCATAGAATTCTATAATTTTAAATTTCGGCGAAGCCCCTGGTATTCGGAAGACCGAATTCGGGGCGCTATCCATGCCTGGGGCCGGACAAAGCCGGCTCCTCACTCTAAGCGGCATAAGTCTTTAGGGACTCGAAAAGACCTCTCGAACAGCGACCAGCTCTCGCCTTATCATGATAGTCAGTTTTAGCTTTCTTCACTGAGGTGCTCAACCCAGCTCAACTGGGGCACAATTGCAGTGGTTCTCCCAGCGCTACCTTAGCCGATATGACGGAACGTAAGGTACCAAAACATGGGAGCCCGGCAAACCCAACTATTGACCCAAGACATGATTCGGAGCCGATGCATATAATGCTATAAGTTCGGGGTGCCGCACTTGTGAAAGTGTTCGGACTTATCACACCATACTTTGGGGAACTTAAGCCCCTGGTGTATTTGGCTGTACCAAGGTGTACAGGTGCAACATGTCATAAGTGAACATATATGGAAAGGAATGCAATTATAGGCAAAAAGCGATGCATTGTTTATTCAAAAGATACTGCAATAAAGGCAGAATGATACAAATAGTGCGATAAGCAAGGGGTGGGCTATTTAACATGTCCCCCTCCAGGGGTAGGCTGCGGAATGGTATGTAAAATAGGTATAATGCTCGTAATGGAGACCACCTGGATACTCGTCGTAGCCTTTCTGCTTCCCTAGCTGTTGCGTCGTGAGTTCGGCAGGTCTACTGCCGTACAGGGCTTCTGGAAAACGGAGTCCTGAGGATAAGAATAAGAAAACGGAAGAAAAAGGTAGAATGATAAATTCGGGAGCCCCTGGTGTGGTTGATCCGCACTCTGGGCATGCCGTGGTCGTGCCCCTCCCCCTATGCCCATGGTATCTCCAGAGCGTAGTGATGTACGCGTGGCATTGGTCTCGCGATGTCGCGAGGGCTGGGGTTGGGGCCGCATTCCTACGCGTGCTTGGAACGTGCCAAGTGGTCATGTTGTAGGTTACTCCGGGCGTGCTTGACGGTGTTCGGTCGATTAACGACCGGACTCGAGAATTGCCTTAAGAGGCTACTCTGCACTTCCGCTGCAAAAGCCGTTGTATGCTCCTCCGTTCGGAGAGAGTGTTCGGTGTTTCCGTTGACCGTGATGACTCCTCGAGGGCCTGGCATCTTGAGCTTGAGGTATGCGTAGTGCGGTACCGCGTTGAACTTTGCAAATGCGGTTTGTCCGAGCAGTGCATGATAGCCGCTGCAGAACGGGACTATGTCGAAGATTAACTCCTCGCTTCGGAAGTTATCCGGGGATCCGAAGACCACTTCAAGTGTAACTGAGCCTGTACAATTGGCCTCTACACCTGGTATGACGCCTTTTAAGGTCATCTTTTTGGGTTTGATCCTTGAGGGATCTATGCCCATCTTGCGCATTGTATCCTGATAAAGCAGGTTCAGGCTGCTGCCGCCGTCCATCAGGACTCTAGTGAGGTGAAATCCATCGATGATTGGGTCTAAAACCAATGCGGCGAATCCGCCGTGGCGGATACTGGTGGGGTGGTCCCTTCGATCAAAAGTGATCGGGCAGGAGGACCACGGATTGAACTTTGGGGCGACTGGCTCCATCGCGTATACGTCCCTAAGCGTACGCTTCCGCTCCCTTTTGGGTATGTGGGTTGCGTATATCATGTTCACCGTCCGCACTTATGGGGGGAATCCCTTCTGTCCTCTATTGTTCGGTGGCCGTGTCTCCTCCTCGTCATCGCTATGCAGCCCCTTGTCGTTTCCTTCGGTAATTAACTTGCCTGCCTGTTTGAACACCCAACAATCTCTGTTGGTGTGATTAGCTGGCTTTTCGGAGGTGTCGTGTATCTGGCACGAGCGATCGAGTATCCGGTCCAAGTTGGACGGGCCTGGAGTAGTTCTTTTGAATGGCTTTTTCCGCTGACTGGGTTTAGAGCCTCTGAATCCAGCGTTGACTGTCGTATCTTCAGTATTATCTCCGTTGATGCGACATTTGTGCTTATTGCGACGCGACCTGCCATTGCTGTCTTTGGTATCCGAACTACTAGAGTTTTTGGTTAGGTTGTTACTGCGGGCTAGCCAGCTGTCTTCTCCCGCACAGAAGCGGGTCATGAGTGATGTGAGGGCTGCCATTGATTTCGGCTTTTCCTGTCCTAGGTGCCGGGCCAGCCATTCATCGCGAATGTTGTGTTTGAAGGCTGCAAGGGCCTCTGCATCCGGACAGTCAACGATTTGATTTTTCTTGGTTAAGAACCGTGTCCAGAATTGTCTGGCTGCTGAATTATGTGGCTTAGGTCATCGGCGTCTGGTGGTCGCACATATGTGCCCTGGAAGTTATCGAGGAATGTGGCTTCCAGGTCCTCCCAACACCTAATTGATTCTGCTGGCAGGCTGTTGAGCCAATGCCGAGCTGGTCCTTTAAGCTTGAGTGGTAGGTATTTGATGGCATGAAGATCATCACCGCGGGCCATGTGGATATGAAGGAGATAGTCTTCGATCCAAACCGCAGGATCTGTTGTGCCATCGTAGGATTCAATGTTCACGGGTTTGAACCCTTCAGGGATTTGATGATCCATTACTTCATCTGTGAAGCATAGTGGGTGTGCGGTGCCTCTGTATTGGGCTATATCACGACGCAGCTCGAACGAGCTTTGTCTACTGTGTTCGGCCCGGCCGGGGTTGTTGTATCCGGCGTGACAGTTGTCGTCGCGTATTGTAGGGCGCCCACGCAATCCATAGATCGATCTTGTTTGCCTTGCCTTATCCTCCAATATGTCTCGCAAGTCCGGCGCATTCCCCCGTGGCTTTGTACTTTTCGAGCAACGCCGGGGTGCGGCTTTAGTGGGGGGCCTAGAGGCCTCTCTGTCGCGGCCACGAGGTGGCCGGTCGGCCGTATTGTGCACTGGCGATGTAGGTTTGTGTGCTTCCTCCTCTAATTGGGGCAGCAGCTTGCGTTTGGGGTAACATTTCGAGGGGCATTCGAGTTCATACTCTTCGGCCGCAAGGACTTCAGTCCATCTGTCGGCTAGCAAGTCTTGGTCAGCTCTAAGCTGTTGCTACTTTTTCTTGAGGCTGCTTGCCGTGGCCATAAGCCTGCGTTTGAAACGCTCTTGTTCGACGGGATCCTCTAGCATGACAAATTCATCGTCGTCGAGGCTTGCCTCGTCTCCGGAGGGAGGCATGTAATTATCGTCCTCTACCTCTTCGTCTGCCACTCTCACGCGAGGGCTGGCTTCTCCGTCCTCCAGTGCTGAATCTTGCTACAGGGGGTTGTCTTCGGCACTATCCGGGGTGTTATTATCTCAAGTGCCGAATTCTCCATTCTTGCTGTGGCGGGATTTGGAGCGGCGCCGCTGACGCCGGCGCTTAGGCTGCTTTTTGGAGGGGTCATCCTCCGCTGTTCCATCGTCATTTCCATCCTTTGGGATGTCCACCATGTATATGTCGTATGACGAGCAGTGCTCTGTAGGTGCTGGTTCTTTGTCGTCTCCGGCATCGTCGTCCATACCGTCGATGTCTTCGGAGTCAGAGTCTAGAATGTCGGTTAAGTCATCGACAGTGGCTACGAAGTGGGTGGTGGGTGGGCTTTGAATTTCTTCGTCGTCCGTATCCCAACCATCCTGGCCATAATCCGGCCAAGGCTCTCCTGATAAAGAGAGACACTTTAGCGAATTCAGGATGTCGCCGAAAGGTGAGTGCTGAAAGATGTCCGCAGCAGTGAACTCCATGATCGGCGCCCAATCGGATTCGATTGGCAGGGGCGCGGAAGGTTCGTGGTCCAGAGAGGAGTCTGGTACCTTAGAGTCATGAGCTTCATGAGGGACAGGGTCGGTATTCGGCTCTATCACCATAGAGGTAGCAGCCCCCAAGGTGGTGTCCAACCACCCATCCTCGATTGGCGCCGTCGGCTCCGATCTAAGGGTCGGAGCGGACTCTTGTGCGGCCTCCAGGGCACTGTCCGGCAGCAGAGCTAAATCATGCCCGTCATGACAGTGCGGCACGCCTGGCTGTGGCTCAAATCCGTCGAAGATCAAGTCTCCGCGGATGTCGGCCGTATAGTTCAAACTTCCGAATCTGACCTGATGGCCAGGGGCGTAGCTTTCGATCTGCTCTAGATGGCCAAGTGAATTGGCCCGCAGTGCGAAGCCGCCGAATACGAAGATCTGTCAGGGGAGAAAAGTCTCACCCTGGACTGCGTTGTTATTGATGACACGATGTTAACAGGAGACAAGGGACACGATGTTTTTACCCAGGTTCGGGCCCTCTCAATGGAGGTAAAACCCTACTCCTGCTTGATTAATATTGATGATATGGGTAGTACAAGAGTAGATCTACCACGAGATCAAGGAGGCTAAACCCTAGAAGCTAGCCTATGGTATGATTGTTATGTGTCCTACGGACTAAAACCCTCCGGTTCATATAGACACCGGAGAGGGCTAGGGTTACACAGAGTCGGTTACAATGGTAGGAGATCTACATATCTGTATCGCCGAGCTTGCCTTCCACGCCAAGGAAAGTCCCATCCGGACACGGGACGAAGTCTTCAATCTTGTATCTTCATAGTTTTGGAGTCCGGCCAATGATGATAGTTCGGCTATCCGGACACCCCCTAGTCCAGGACTCCCTCATCCCGCATAATGCATGTGGCCATGACCCCAATCATAGTCAATCCGGAATGAGCCAATAATCTTATTCGGCCCATCAGGTACAGGACGTCCCTGTCATTCTCTCGTTGAGGGCTCCGCGGACGCCAACTTAGGCGTTTCTTCAGAGGAGCATTACTGAACTCCGGGAGGCCGATTCAAACTGGATCTCGTAGCGGGGCGTCTTCTATATAAAACCATTCCGAAGGCCAGTCTTCGGACGCCTTCTTCGGGGTTCCGGATAGATATCCGGTCCCGGCGATGCACCATAGTTCGGCTACGCCCACTTGATATATTGACCCCTCATGAGAACGGGGTACGAGGCAGAATAATCTCTTCCATAGCGCAAAATGAGCCTCGACGCCCAAGAACAGTTCGCAAAGGGCCACGAAGCCCGCGATGTGCAGAATGGAGGCAGGCGTAAGGTGGTGTAGCTAGAGGCCGTAGAACTCCAGGAGCCCCTGAAGAAACGAATGTATTGGAAATCTGAGTCCTCTTATTAGATAAGAGACAAAGCATACCCGCTCTCCTTTGGAGTGACTGGGGACGCTCTCCGCCTGCTTTCCGCCCTTGTAGGTGGTGAGTCCGGCTCGAACCGGAACCATAAAGGCTGGGGGAAGAAATCCCTTGGCTTGGAGCGTCACTAACTCACTGTGCGGGACTGAGCATCTCTCCCCATCTCCAGGCTGAGGGCTGGGAGCGCGAGAGGAGGAGCCGCGTCGACTGTCCATGATGGAATGGATTTTTGTCAGAGGCGCTCCGATGAATGCTCGCGGAGGGAGGATGGTGTGATATGGATCTAGATCCTCGCCTCTTTTTATAGGCAGCTCATTTGCGCAGCTAGGGGGGAAAGTGTAAAAATACCCCGGCTTTTCGCATTCATTCGACACGTGGAAGATGGCCATTATTGGGCATGGAAGCCAAGGAGCGCAGCATTTATTAGAAGCCGGACACTATTCGACAAGTACATGGAATTTGGAGAAGAACCCACCTTGCAATGTCGAAGACAATCAACACGCCGGATTCATCATCATTGAAGCCTGGTTTGCCGGCAAACTGGTCATTGATAACCCACAAGTGTAGAGGATCGCAACAGCTTTCGAGGGTAAAGTATTCAACCCAAATTTATTGATTCGACACAAGGGGAGCCAAAGAATATTCTTGAGTATTAGCAGTTGAGTTGTCAATTCAACCACACCTGGATAACTTAGTATCTGCAGCAAAGTATTTAGTAGCAAAAGTGGTATGATAATAATGGTAATGGTAGCAAAAGTAAACATAACTGTTTTTGGGTTTTTGTAGTAGTTGTAACAGTAGCAACAGAAAAGTAAATAAGCGAAGAACAATATATGAAAAGATCATAGGAAATGGATCAGTTATGGATAATTATGTCGGATGCGATTTCTCATGCAATAGCTATAACATAGGGTGACAAAGAACTAGCTCCAATTCATCAATGTAATGTAGGCATGTATTCCGTAAATAGTCATACGTGCTTATGGAAAAGAACTTGCATGACATCTTTTGTCCTACCCTCCCATGGAAGCGGGGTCCTAGCGGAAACTAAGGGATATTAAGGCCTCCTTTTAATAGAGTACCGGAACAAAGCATTAGCACATAGTGAATACATGAACTCCTCAAACTACGGTCATCACCGAGGAGTATCCCGATTATTGTCACTTCGGGGTTGTCGGATCATAACACATAATAGGTGACTATAAACTTGCAAGATAGGATCAAAAACACACATATATTCATGAAAACATAATAGGTTCAGATCTGAAATCATGGCACTTGGGCCCTAGTGACAAACATTCACTAGTAGAAAAGGGGGCAATGGTCTAGGCCGGGTCAGCCCATTAGTCCCGGTTCAGTCTAGAATCGGGACCCATGGGGGCATTGGACCCGGTTCGTGAGCCCCGGGGGCCGGCCGGGCCACGTGGGCCATTGGTCCCGGTTCGTCTGGACCTTTTGGTCCCGGTTGGTGGGATGAACCGGGACCAATGGGCCTCACTCCTGGCCCACCACCATTGGTCCCGGTTGGTGGCTTGAACCGGGACCAAAGGATACCCTTTAGTCTCGGTTCATGCCACGAACCGGGACCAATGAACTGCCTATATATACCCCTCGCCCGCGAGCAGAGCACTTCACTGCTCTGTTTTTCTGCCCGGCTGTTGGAGAGCTTTGTGGTGCTCTAGCTCACCTCCTATGCACACGAGGTGTTCGATGGAATGCCCGAGCCACACTACTTAACTTTCTCCTCTCCAAGCTCGACCTCCAAACTCCATTTTCCTCAATATTTGTCTAGGTTTAGCGGTTTGTCACGTCTCGTCTCCATCTTCACCGCCGTCGATCACCCGCGCCGATCTCATCGCCGGCACCACCGTGGCGAGCCTATTGTTCTTATCTTCTTTCTGAAAGGAAAAATATTCTTACTTGTATGTTTAGATAGATACTTGTATTATTTTCTTACTTTTATTATTGCATCTTATATAGTGCGATGGTTTTGGTATCCGCCCCCATCGGCCGTTGTCCTGTCTATGATTCGGACGTGACATAGATTTTATTTATCTTGGAGGTTGTTGAACCGGAAATTCCAACCGACCCTATTGTCAAGAGGTTAAATTTAGTTGAAGAAGAAAACAATTTCCTGAAGGAAAAAATAAGAAAAATTGAGGAGGAGAAGATGATATTGGAGTTGCATGTTGCGGATGTCATCGATGATCACAAGATCAAGATGGATGCAATGCGCTTGAAGATGAGAAAGATTACAAAATATGCCATTCATAAAGGGACCGAACCAGAGGCAATGAACTGGCCAGACCATTGCCAGACTTGGTTCTTCGGGGCTGGCGGAACCTTGGACCCTGTATCAGGGAAGTGCCGTTGGACGGACAAGGAACTGAAAATACCAGTCAAGAGGCTTCGGCACTATATCGATGCAGCGCAGCAAGGGACGTCCGTTCCAGATAGGGAGAAGGACGAGCTCACAATGGCCCTCGGGAATCCTGAGCACCCTAGGCGGACATGAGGCACGCCAGGCTCCATTCCGTGGAAGGTTGGTTTTCCGGACGCAGGGGGTTCCAAAACCCAGGAGAGGAGGAAGAAACTAGAGCAGAGCCAACTGCAGGCGTTGCACGAAAGGGTAATGGGGCTAGAGGAATGAGAAGCAGATCGCAGCAAATGACCTGCCGAAGCTTCCCCCGAAGCTACCCCTCCATCTCAGCGGAGAAGCAGCGTGGCTTCCACCGAGCTGCTTCAGCCGGAGCATGTCTTGACGGCTCCTACCAGCTATCCCGTGGATGCTATCACGGAGTCTCAAAATTGCCACATTATGACGCGATGGATGAATTTGAAGGTCAAGGCAGCTGTTGGCTCTGTTTATCCTACTGAACCCGGCCCAACTTTTCACTGCCGGTCGATTCCAGAAGGATATGCTAGGGTGATGGTGGATGAAATAACGGAGGGATTTGAGGACCTCCAGCTTGACCACCCTACCGGTGAAGGGGAGACTAGGCTGGGTTCTTCTCTGAAGACTCCATGCCTATGGCGAAAGGAGCTCATCAACCTTCCGAACTGGACGCCTCAGCCTCCTCCTCCTCCTCCGCCGAGTCAGGGCACTCCGCCTCCTCCACTGCCTCCTCCTCCGGCGAGTGACGATCAGAGCAATGGGCCTCCTTCTCCGGCGCATGGCGGCACTCCGCCTGCGCCGGCGCGCCCGAGCAGCCAGCAGCCTCCTCCTTCTCCGCCTCGCCAGCAAGGGCAGAAGAGACCCGCCGCCGCCCCGGCTGCTCCGGCGCGTCGTAGTTCTTTCCTCCGCCTCGTAAGCAAGCACGAAAGAAGACAGACACTGCAGCCGCTCCGTCTGCTCCGGCATCTAGCAGTACAGCCAGAGGTGGGAGGCAATACAGATACGGTCCTCCTCTGAAGCCTCTAGAGAAGTTACCGTATGAGAGGACCGTGAAGGAAAACGCGAAGATCGTGCGGGCCGAAGTGGACGACTTATTTGAAGGGTTGAAAGCAAAGAGACATCCACCTCTGGAGGAGAAGGTAGATCCGGTGAAAGCAAAGCGCACTCTCGATGCTCTGAGGAAACCAGCAATGTCTCCGTCGAGAACCAACTATGAGCACATTACTGAACAAACATATCTCCAAGTGGAGCGGTCGGGAAGTACTGTAAGACATCAAAGTTCAAGAGAACGAGCAGCTGCGAAAAAAATTTCCCAGCTCGGCAAACAAGCAAATCAATCGTGCCCCCCGCTCAATGTGTCTAGCGGCGACATCGTCGCTAATGCTCCGGAGACAGTGGCCGGTTATGGCAATCCTGCAGATTACCTGCCTGACGATCAACTTCCTGATTTCATGGAGGTGGAGGAACACAGATACGAGTACGGGAAGCCTCTCGTCAAAGATGAAAAATCTCTAACAACGATGATGCGAAGATTCCATAATTGGTACATGAAAACCTGCAGAGAGTCTGGGGGGACGAATAGTTTGTATCTGAACATTAAAGAGGAGCACGACCTCGTTGGAACTGATCTGTTGCCTGTTCCATTTGAGGAGTTCTTCGCGTTCTTCAATCAAAAGGCCCTCGATAAATTAACGGTCTTTTGCTACTGTATGTAAGTACTATTTTTGTCATTAAGTCTCTATATATAGCTCGGCTCTTTCATTGCATGAATTTATAATTAATTATCCTCACTATATTATGCAGATTGAAGATCGTCGAGTGCAGAAAACAAGAAATGTATGATATTGGGTTCATTAACACAAATATCATAGATGAAATTCAGGTTAAAAAGCACGCCGAAGAGGCCGAGGCCAACTTGCTACAATCGTTGATAAAATATCAAAACAAAGATACCATACTCTTTCCTTACAACTTCAAGTGAGTGTTACTGTCGTGTGCATATTCGGTTTCCCTTATTACTCGAGCGAGGTTATAGTAATGTAATTGATGAGTTATGCATGCGTGCGCAGCTTCCACTATGTTCTTCTGGAGATTAAGCTTGAGCGGGGACTAGTAATCATCTTAGACTCGAGACGAAAAGATCCCGAAACCTATGTGGACATGACTAAATTTCTCAACAAGTAAGTTCAATCGATCATTATCGCACCATATAGGCAACTTTTTGTTCATTTCCTGATATCTCAAGTAATAATAATTATTTTCTTTGTCTTGCAGGGTTTGGAAACAGTTCACCGCACAAGCTCCGGGACTGCCGAAGGAGCTGCGATATTCATACCCGAAAGTAAGTACTACTGGCTAGCTAGTTGCGCGCATCTCCCGTTGATTCTATAGCTATACTTTCATCAATGCCATTTATAATGCTTCATTATCAGTTTGATTAACCTCTATTTCTCGTAAAGTGCTTGTGGCAGGAACAAGGGAATGATTTCTGTGGATACTACGTGTGTGAGTTCATCTACAACGTGACTTTGAAAAATAAGCGGGGCTACTCTAAAAGACAATATGAAGTGCGTAAGCAATAATATTCACAATTTCATTTTATTACACCATCATTTCTGTTGATTTTCATTCATATATATGTATTAATTAACCCCTTCTTCAAATTAGACGTGGCAGATGCGGAATGAACTCCTAGAACAAGATCGCATGAAAGCAATTCAAGAGGAATTGGCGGGATTCTTTCTTGACCACGTCATCAATAAAGCCGGAGAATACCATGTGGAAGTTGATTTCAATTGCTAGGGGATTGTAATTAAGAGATCTTACATATTGTATATGTATGTAGCCAGTAGCATCGGATAGATAATACAAAAACTTGTTGTTCGACCAATCTCTCGGAGAAGGAGAGGTCGATCGATCACTTCTCTCGGTATGCATGGCGAACTTCTATACTTAATGGTTCCCTTCATTTTCTTACTAGCTAGCGTTTCGAGGGCCTCTCTATGTATAGTACGTAGCGTCGACCAAGCACGGACATAAGAGAGGACACTTCTCTCTATTAATTAGCTAGCTAACACAATATATGCCCCCGCAAAAAAAAAGCTAACACAATATATGAAACACCTAAATTAACCCCCCAAAACCCCCAACCCCCCCCCCCCCCCTTTAAAAAAACAAAAAACCCAGCCACTAAAATGCTGACGCGTGGATGCCCTTTGGTCCCGGTTGGTGCCACCAACCGGGACCAAAGGCCGTCTTGCCTGGGCTCGGCGCACCGGCCACGTGGAGGCCCATCTGTCCCGGTTCGGGTTAGAACCGGGACTAAAGGTCTAGGGCATTAGTAACGACCCTTTAGTCCCGGTTCATGAATCGGGACAGAAGGCCCTCACCAACCGGGATTAATAGGTGTTTTTCTACTAGTGATTAAGCATAGCAAAGTCATAGCAACATCAACCTCAGAACATAGTGGATACTAGGGATCAAACCCTAACAAACTAACTTGATTACATGGTAAATCTCATCCAACCCATCACCGTACAACAAGCCTACGATAGAATTACTCACGCACGGCAGTGAGCATCATGAAATTGGTGATGGAGGATGGTTGATGATGACGACGGCGACGAATCCCCCTCTCCGGAGCCCCGAACAGACTCCAGATCAGCCCTCCCAAGAGAGATTAGGGCTTGGCGGCGGCTCCGTGTTGTAAAACGCGATGAAACTTTCTCTCTGATTTTTTTTCTCCCCGAACGTGAATATATGGAGTTGGAGTTGAGGTCGGTGGAGGTCCAGGGGGCCCACAAGATAGGAGGGTGTGCCCTAGGGGGGGGCACCCCCCTATCTCGTGGACAGCCTGTGGGTCCCCTGGTGTTGATTCTTTCACCAAAAATTCTTATTAATTCCAAAAAGTGCCTCCGTGGATTTCCAGGACATTCCGAGAACTTTTATTTTTTACACAGTTCGGGAATTTATTTTGCAGAGCCGGACACTATACTGGTGTTCAAAATCTTTTATGAATTATTCGGAGGAGGAACCCGCCTTGCAATGCCGAAGACAACATGCGCGTCGGACTCGTCGTCATTGAAGCCTGGTTCAGGGGCTACTGAGGGAGTCCTAGACTAGGGGGTGTCCGGATAGCCGAACTATCATCATTGGCCGGACTCCAAAACTATGAAGATACACGATTGAAGACTTCGTCCCGTGTCCGGATGGGACTTTCCTTGGCGTGGAAGGCAAGCTTGGCGATACGGATATGTAGATCTCCTACCATTGTAACCGACTCTGTGTAACCCTAGCCCTCTCCGGTGTCTATATAAACCGGAGGGTTTTAGTCCGTAGGATAACAATCATACCATAGGCTAGCTTCTAGGGTTTAGCCTCCTTGATCTCGTGGTAGATCTACTCTTGTACTACCCATATCATCAATATTAATCAAGCAGGAGTAGGGTTTTGCCTCCATCGAGAGGGCCCGAACCTGGGTAAAAACATCATGTCCCTTGTCTCCTGTTACCATCCGCCTAGACACACAGTTCGGGACCCCCTACCCGAGATCCGCCGGTTTTGACACCGACAGTTATCCTCGATGGCAACAATACAATACGTGCCTTGCAACTCTTTCTGTCACTGAGTAAGGACACCGCAAGATTGAACCCAAAGCTAAGCACTTCTCCCATTGCAGGAACTACCAATCTAGTTTGCCAAACCAAAAATATAATTCGAAGAGACTTGCAAAGATAACTCAATCATACATAAAAGAATTCAGAGAAGAATCAAATATTTTCCATAGATAATACTGGATCATAAACCACAATTCATCGGTCTCAACAAACACACCGCAAAAATAAGATTACATCAAATAGATCTCCACGAGAGAGGGGGAGAACATTGTATTGAGATCCAAAAAGAGAGAAGAAGCCATCTAGCTACTAGCAATGGACCCGAAGGTCTGAAGTAAACTACTCACACTTCATAGGAGGGGCTATGGTGATGATGTAGAAGCCCTCCGTGATGGATGCCCCCTCCGGCGGAGCTCCGGAACAGGCCCCAAGATGGGATCTCGTGGATACAGAAGGTTGCGGCGGTGGAATTAGGTTTTGGCTCCTGTTCTGATCGTTCGGGAGTACATAGGTATATATAGGAGGAAGGAGTACGTCGGTGGAGCTCCGAGGGGCCCACGAGGTAGGGGGCACGCCCAGGGGGGCGCCCTCCACCCTCGTGACCTCCTCGAAAGCTTCTTGGAGTAGGTTCCAAGTCTCCTGGATCACGTTCGGTTGGAAAATCACGATCCCGAAGGTTTCATTCCGTTTGGACTCCGCTTGATTTTCTGTTTCTTCGAAATACTGAAAAAGGCAAAAAACAGCAATTCTGGGCTAGGCCTCCGGTTAATAGGTTAGTCCCAAAAGTAATATAAAAGTGTAAAATAAAGCCCAATATAGTCCAAAACAGTAGATAAAGTAGCATGGAGCAATCAAAAATATAGATACGTTGGAGACGTATCAAGCATCCCCAAGCTTAATTCCTGCTTGTCCTCGAGTAGGTAAATGATAAAAAAGAATTTTTGATGCGGAGTGATACTTTGGCATAATTTCAATGTAAATCTTCTTAATTGTGATATGAATATTCAGATCCGAAAAATTCAAGACAAAAGTTCATATTGACACAAAAATAATAATACTTCAAGCATACTAATCAAAGCAATCATGTCTTCTCAAAATAACATGGTAAAAGAAAGTTCATCCCTACAAAATCATATAGTTAGGCTATGCTTCATTTTTGTCACACAAAGATGTTCCCAACTTCTATACCCCCGATGACAAGCCAAGCAATTGTTTCAGACTTAAATAATCTCATACTTTTTCAACCTTCACGCAATACATGAGCATGAGCCATGGATATAGCACTATGGGTGGAATAGAATATGATGATGGGGATTGTGTGGAGAAGACAAAAAAAGAGAAAGTCTCACATCAACTAGGCGTATCAGCGGGCTATGGAGATTCCCATCAATAGATATCGATGTGAGTGAGTAGGGATTGCCATGCAACGGATGCACTAGAGCTATGAATGCTCAACAAAAGAAAACTAGTGGGTGTGCATCCAACTTGCTTGCTCACGAAGACCTAGGGCATTTGAGGAAGCCCATCGTAGGAATATACAAGCCAAGTTCTATAATAAAAAATTCCCACTAGTATAAAAAAGACAACTTATGAGACTCACTACATGAGGAACAAGGTGCTACTTTGAAGCACAATATATGAGAATCACTACATGAAGAACAAGGTGCTACTTTGAAGCACAAGTGTGGAAAAAGAGATAGTAGCATTGCCCCTTATATATATATATATATATATATATATATATATATATATATATATATATATATATATATATATATATATATATATATATATATGGGCTATTCTGTTACGCGTAACAGAATATTATTCTGTTACCCTACTTGTACTGATGCATTCGAGCGGTTGTACTGATTCTGTCATTTTCATTGAACTGGTCGTCTTTTATTAAAAATGCAAATAAGAGCCCCTCCTGCTCTTCCCCCCGTCCGCTCAGCCGGCCACTCCAGCCGTCGACCGAGCTGCTTGTGGCCGATCCCTCCCGGCAACCCAGGCCCTACCTCCAGCGACCGCGACTTTCTCGGCTACATCTTCCTCAATGGCTCTGCCTCCTGGCGCAGCGGCCGTGAAGAGCTCACCCTCCCATGGCTCCCCAACCTGCGGGCGCTCTACCAATTCTGCCTCTTCTGCTGTCCCGCCAAAAAGTACTCCTACCACCACGTCGACCACGACGGTAACCCGCTCCTCCACGGCCGCCACCACGTCGCCCACTCCGGCGAGGTCTCTTTCGCGGGCTCGGCCGCGCGGCCCGAGCAGGTGCACCTCTCGTTCGCTGATAGGGCCGACGAGATGCGGGTGATGTTCGTGTGCGCGGACGCCGGAAAGAGGCCGTGAGGTATGGGCTTGAGAAGGAGGAGGAGAAGCGCTGGACGGAGGTGGGCACGGAGGTGAGGACGTACGAGCAGAAGCATATGTGCGACGCGCCGGCGAACGACAGCGTAGGGTGGAAGGATCCGGGCTTCATCTTCGATGGCCTCATGAATGGGTTGGAGCCCGGAAGGAGGTACTTTTACAAGGTAAAACAAAGATTGGATTCCCCGCAAAAAAATACTCAGAGATTGAACCTGCAAAAAAACACCTAAATTTATCAATCATGACAGCAATTTAGTGTTCCAGTGGCAGCAGTTTGTTCTTCCAGTAGCTTGCCCAGCGGAGGAGCCGGCCGTCATCCTGAGCGGCGCGCTGTTCTCCATGTTGTCAGGCGACTTGCTGGAGCTCGACGATGAGCAATGGTTTGGCGGCATGGTTGCCGGGTCGTACTATGAGATCTTGGCGCAGGGGATGCTCGTCGAGCCGCCGGACGCTGGAGCATGGCGAGAGGACAGCGAGCACAGCGGCATGGCGGAGACGCGGACGCCGTGTGGAGTTAATCGTTCAGCTAAGTAGAGCACAGTTATACTGTACATAGTACTAGTTGTGTTGCGTTCTTCCCAATTTGGGAAGAAACAAAGGAGGCAGTTTGTTCCTTAATTGTGTATATAGCAAGTTTCCGATTTATATTTTTTGAGAGAAAGGGCTAGATTGCTTATTTGCATCCATCAATTATTGTTGTCCACGAATCCAAATCCATTTACTGTTTTGAAAGGGCCAGATTGCTTATTTGCTTATCCACGAAATTTCACAAAGAATTGTCAAATGCGAAACTTTCGAAGAGGCCAAAGATTTCAGTTTAACGTCTACGCAAAGCCATTGAAAATGTGAAACTTAGTCATGTCGAACATTTTCTCAAATTCGCAACTAGTGAAGAATAATTTGAAATACGGTGAGACCCTTCGTATTGTTTTCACGTCAAAAAAAATAGAGTACTCGTACTGATCTATGTGTATGTGTGTACTGAGGAGGTATTTTTCACAGAGTAATTTTGAATGGTTCCGAAAAAAGTACTTGAACGGATGTCCGTATGGGTTTGTACTGATCGTGTTTTCGCAGACTAGACTTTACTTTTTTTTGATACGGTTTTCCTCGTAACTTTTCAATGGTTTACGGTATCATAGTCCTCGGACTTGCATGATTTATATCTTGAATTGAATTATATTTTTTCAAAAAGAAAATGTTTTGTGTGTTTCTTTTTTGAACTCTTTTTTTCAACGATGTTTTTGGACTTCTCGCGTTTTGCGACTTGAACTTTTACCATTTGAATTTCCGTGGGCTTTTCTTTTATTTGAGCTTTCTCCCAAACTTATCTGAGATATCATGTTTGAACGTACAACTTTTGTAGTTGTGAACTTGTCATTTTTTCATTTATTAAGTTTCTTTTTTCCTCCAAACTTTTACCGGCACAATTTTTTTTGCAAATTTAATGTCCCTTGAGTCAGAACTGATGTAATTTTTTATTTTTTATTTATGGTACTTATGATACTAGAGAGTTTGTACTTCTCAAAAAATAATCACTCGATGTTCTTTTAGTTTTAGTTTTTAGTTTTCTTTCTCATCCTTATCCTTACTGACGGTGTCATCACACATCATACCTTTATGGTTTATGTAGTTGAAAGGATTTACATTTTTACCATTCCCTTCTTTTAAAAAACTTATGTTTTCTTCTCCAAACTTCCTACCTGACAAGAATCAAAACTTATTTATTTTTTACATTTGTACTTCCAAGTGTCTTTAGTGACATTTTCACCTTTTTACTTTGCTTTACCTCATCAAACAGGCGACAACACATTTAAAGAAACAAAATACGAATCTTGGAAGCACTAGGGGGATAACCATTTGCATAGGACTTCATGTGTGTCTTCATCATAGAAAAATATACTGAATATCACAATGTTCTAAGGTTGAACAAATGAATCATACATAATATTGTCAGAACTCCACATTTTTCTCACTAAAACAAACTTCTGTACTTGCATACAACCCTTTTTGAACTTGGACGGCACCTAGTCCTCAACTTGGACGATGACCAATGCTCAACTCAAACGGAGGAGGTTGTAGTTGCTTTTTAACCATGAATGCTTCAAAAGACACTTGGAATTGCTTCAAAACTGCTTTATACTTCTTAACATGAGGGTTCTCTCAGCTGGGCCAAGAAGCAATGCATAAGTCATATTTTTGTTCTACAAGAACAAAATACATCATATTGTTCTCTAACACTCACAGAATACACATAGAACACACACACTTAAGTTCAGAGAGCCATCCTGTTTATGTTCAGAGAATAAATGCATTTAAGCTCAAAGAACAAATGTGTTTAGGTTCAGAGAACAAAATAATCTTTAGTGTGATTTTCTACATATGGATAATCGCAGAAGCAACATAGTTGGACTGAAGCTCTAAAAATTTTTAGAAACTGCAATTGGAAAGGTGAGCATCAAGTGGTAATTAAGGAAGGCTAACAAAAACGGAAGTAGCATTTTTTTACATGACGGGTAGTGGTAGGTATTGGTTCATTGCTTTTGCCATCAAGTATGGTGTCAACAAGGATGCGGTAGCTCTCGTCCTGGATGGGCGCCCAGTCATCATCAAAGAGCTTGAGGAGGAGCTTCAGGACTGGCCAAACATGCTAATTGGAGAAGCCAAGAGGCTTCATCACCTCCAGCTCCTTTCTAGTAGCATTAGCATTGTTGGAAACCATGGACTTTAATAAAATGGTTCAGGGATCACTCCCAGTCAATCCCATCTGCTACTTGTGCTGCAAAGAACATGAATATGAAGCAGATGGTGACTCATCGATTTTTCTTTATGATATATCTAAACTTACAGAATTTTGAAACTTGCACTGACGATATTAGGGTGATATATCTAAACTTTACTGAATTTTGAAGAAACTCACTGCAAATCATTACTTATTTAGGTGATATATCTAAAGTTACAGAATTTTGAAACTTGCACTGACGATTTTTCTACACACGCACCAACTATTCTGTGATTTTTCATGGACTGAAGATAGAATATGCACCAAACTAATATTAAGTCTGGTACAAAAATTCTCTATTCTTGAACTGACAATATTTCTTCTATGTGGAATACACAAGATCTCCTCAATTGGCCATGATGCAAGCATCGCCGCAGGCAATACTTGGCGCACCGGAGAACCTGTACTGTTGGATTTGTCGAGAGAGGACTGAGGGAACACGCCAGCGTTAGGGTGGCGGATGCAAATATTGGAGTTCAGCCTAAAATCACAAGAGAATGGATCAAAATGAATTCAGATTGATTTCTAATCATTTATCAAGCTATAAAAGTTAGAACTGATGTTACACAAACCGAGACATTTTTTATATGAACAACTTACATAATATGTATAGTACCACTGTTTTTTTCATTCTCATGAACAAATAACCATAGACTAACGAGAGAATGTATTACTCGACAGTAGGCATTTTTTTCTCAGAACCACTTTGGTTTTCTTTTCTTTTTCTTCACTTTTGCTCTGCTTGGTTTTTTCTCTGCTTTATGAAGTACCCCATCAGAAAAGTTGAACTTTAGATTTTACCAATCTCCACATCTACTGAAACAAGGGAGCTCCTTTTGAAACATGTACAATGAACTGAGAAGGCACATACAAGGTCAACTGAAAAACCATATACAAGGTGAACCGGAAAAGCTTCTGAGAAAAAAAAGTGAACCACCCTTTTGTTGTTTTTCTAGTTACTAAACTACTTATTACCATAACAGCGGCTGAACTGATGTTGCATATGTATATAGGAAGGACGGTTACTGGTACCAAAAAAATAGGACAGTAAACAACATTATGAATTGAATTCCTGAATGTTATATGAAGATGAGGCAATTGTACTTATGATTTGGCATTAGATGTACTGAATAGCACACAGAAGATGGACTGAAAAAATTGAACTAGCACAACTATTCTGCTTGGTGAAGATGGTGGATTCAATTCTACATGGACTGATGTTCGTGCTCCACTTGGACGGCTGCGAGTAACCATGGTGGACGAGCTCGTGGCCAAGGGTGGCCAAGGCGACCACCGGAGACTGTAGGTGGTCGTGCTTGTTCTCGGCAGTGAACTTACACGAGGTGGCGGTGATGGCCGAGGAAGTCAGAAATCGGCGCCGAACTAAACAAATAAGAATTGTACTAACTAAAAATTAGAATTTGAACCAAGTGTGTCACTGAAGATGAACTTATGCATCTACTTCTTGCTCCCGCACCAGTGTAACAAATTCAGGATGACATAAATTTTGTGTGCATATAATAAGATGAATGAGTGAGAGAAGAAAGAGAGCAGTAAAAGGATTTTTTTCCACCTTGAGATGATATCTCTTCTTGAGGTCTTGATGAAAAGTGACGGTGTAGGTACCACATAACCACCAACTAAACACCAGACCTTAACAAACGATGATCTCTCCTTCCAGAGTCTGAACTTACTAGCTTTTCATAATCTGAAGAGGTGTAAACCTTTATTGGCAAACTGCTGCAAAATCCCCAAATGCCATATAATATAAAATACCCAAATGCCATATAATATAAAATCCCCAAACTGCAGCAACATCCAGTTCAAGATAAGTTATGAATTCAGATCTTAATAAGCAAGAGAAACAGTGAAGAAAGGCTGCATTTGTGTCCTCGGGCCATTCTTTAGGCACACTAAAACAAACATGCCGCTCATGTTAAGTATTCTTTCCAATAAACTTTCTAGAGTATCTTTGTTTAAACGTACTGTGGGGCGAACTTTTTCATTGTGTAGTTTTTGAACTCCTATGGTAGTAATACATGAACTCCCTGAGGACACGAATTCTTATATTAGCACCTAAAGTACAGATCACACATGAAAATTGCTCTAAGTGGAGAAATGATTTAGTTACTAAAGTTTTTGTGGTCTAGGCCCTAAACCACAGTATGTGTTTCTAGTTTTGGTCTATCAAACTATAGAATTTTTTTGAATCGAACTGCTACTGCAGTGTATACATATCTAAGTGAATTATTTTCCATCAACTAACTGATTTCACTTTTTATGTTGAACTTCTACAAATCTATTTTTGCTAGCAACTGTAAAAGCCTACAAAGGTGTACACATTTTATAGCAAATCCTATGAGAGGCATTTTGATCATACCCATTTTGATGATACATTGTGTCAACATGTGCATAGGAAAACCACCGCTGCATAATGAGCAATTGATCAATTTCTCCTTTTGCTCACTTCTCTGTCCCTGCCTCAAGCGAAACCAGATTAGACATTAGCTACAAACGAACATGAACATATCAAAACTAGTAAGCGAGTGCACTGAGACATTTTAGCAAACACATGGCATGCACTCAGCAAAAGCTTATGCGGTGAAGAAGAAAGAAGGGGGGTGGGCAGGGACCTGGGAGCTGCGACGAGTGAACGGCCTGGGGCGGCCGGGTTGGACTGCTGGTCGCCGCGGCGGCGAACCCAACGCCCTGGCCACACCAGGGCGACAGGCAACCAGACGGAGGTAGAGGGGCGTGTCCACGGCGGAGACATTGAACGGCCCATGGTCGCACGTTGAACTGCCTGCACGCGGTGGGGAACAGGGCCGGACGACGCGCGCTGGGGAGGGAGGTCATGGCGGATCAATTGCAGAACTTGCTATTAGAAACAGGAAAGATACAAAATAGTCATGTGCTCAAACTTGGAAGTAAGATATGATTTCATGTCCTTATCCATTATAAAATCATTCTGTACATTTTGTAGAATACTTGCTCTCAATACTAGTCATTCTACTTAGTTATCCAAAACTGTTGTGAATGCTGCACCCATTTTTCTCAAGAAAACGTAACATACAAGTTTTATACAGACAGAAATATGCACCAAAAGATATACCCAAAATTCAAGTTGTATTTCCCCCCCAAATTTTTTTTTCAAGTTCTACAGCATCGGAAGAAACAAATAGTTTGACGCCAACCTAAGCGAGCACTAAAAGATGCAAAAAGAGGCTTTTTCGAGACTTTGACTTTGGTACATGTTTTGCTCTACAAATTGATAAACCAAGAGCAGTACAGATGCTCATTTCTCATGCTTAACCACACGCTCATGTTTCTTCTATAGGAAGATGGAAACATAAAGGAAACCAGACTTACGATGAGGAAGTAGATGTACTAAAAAAGCATATGAAAGATGAACAATACCAACGCTAAATCTATTAGTCTGCAGCAACCAGACTATAGCAATACTAAATCTATTACTTGCTCGTGCTTCGTATGACGACATGACATGGTTTCAGTTCGGCATTTTCAGAGGAACTAGATTAAATTAAATTCCAGTACCGCTTAATCCACCCAGGCGCCCATGAAGACGGCAGTGTACAACAACTTCCCTGTCCTGGCTCATTGCGGGACATGCACTGGACCAACAAGAAAAAGGATCTGAAGTGATAAAGGCAACATACTCAAGATGACTGAAAATTTTGTCACAACATAATTGCAAATCAACATCTAGCTTCTTATACAATGGAGATCTACCCTACTAGTCAACATATGCAAGTCTGATACATACCAAATTGGTTGAAGATGATTACCAGAACAAAATGGATATTATTTTTCATATTTTGAATTTCTTCTAATTGGACTTGTGACCGGGAAGTAGATGGACTGAAAAGCGGGAACTATGACAAAATTTCTGGACAATGAACTACCATACAATATTAAACTGATTTATATTTTTTAACACGCACACTGCACTGATTCAGCTTTTCTTTACGAACTGATGATAAAATACACAGTGGGCTGCTACATGGGGGCTATCCATGATGTGAATCACGCCGAGTTGGACTGCGGAGCTGGACGTCCTCGACCCCCGTGGTTCCTCGGGTCGCACTGTTTTCACCAGTGAAGCAGAGGTGATGGAGTTGGACCTGAATGGGATTCGACTTGCACAGGAACACACACATACACATGTCAAATGTTCAGAACATGAGTCTTTGTGGTGTGCATAGAGTTTCTCAAAAACAAAGTAGTAATAAGATTGCACAGTACGTGAAGCAGATCAACCCAAATTGCACAAACATCACGCTCTTAATTTAGGGGAAAACACTCTGCTCAGGGTCTGAATGAATCGCTAGAAGCAAAACTTTGCTTTCAGCAGTGGAAACCAAACTTTGGTTTTGCAACTCAAGAATCTGTAACTCCTTAAAAAAGATTGCCAGCAAAGAATTGAGAAATGGAGCAGAAACAGAAACTTTGAGCCAAGATTTAGAGAGCGCCGCTCGGATCCTGCTCTCAGTACGTACATGAGCAGGAACCCCCATGCCTAAATCATCGAAATATCCTCCCTTGTTTCCCTTAGAAGTTCGCCAGGATGAACTGGAGCTTGAAGCTAGGGTGTACGTATTTCACAAGAAAATTATCTCACTAATTGAAGATATCTGAAGAAATCCAGATTCGAGGCAGTGTAGGCAAAACAGAGGAGGGGAGGGGAGAGCGTCCGTACAGATGGCGAAGATGAAGGTGATGACGCCGCGGAGCACCCGGCGCACCATTGTCTGGCTCCCGCCGGCGCCGCCCCTCCCACGGCTGCTCCCGCTCCCGCTGATGCCGCCGGTCCCGCTCCTCACCAGCGATGCCAGCGACACATTTCTCGAGCTCCGCACGAACGCGCCCGACGGATCCATCCGCCCCACGCCCTCGTCACTCCCCACTCCTCCTCCACCCCCTTGGATCACCCACGCACACGCACAGAGAAGAAACAGAGAACAATAGCAGCCGGCGGAGCTGGATCGGGTCTGGCGAGGGATCCGAGCAGGAGAGCCGACTTGGACAGCGGCTAGAGCTCATTTTGAACTGAGAAGGAGATCGCGGTTGCGCCCGGAAGGAAGAGAAGGGGTTTGCCCGGGGCAGGAGGCCGGCCGTGGTCAGGGAAAGAAGCCGGGCGGTGGGCGGCGCTTGGTAATTCAGGCGATGCAACGGTCATGTCGGACGAGGTCTCGGAGGCGCTGGCGTGCAGGGGGCACGGCGACGGCGTCCAACGGCGGTGGTTGTGGCGGGGCGCGCCCTGGCGACGGAGCCATGGAGGCTGTGGGAGGTGGAGATGGCGCGGCGCAAACCGGCGGTGGGGGCCGCGGCGCCTGTTGGAGGTGGTGGCGGTGGCGCGCGCCGGCGGCAGGGACCATGGCGCCTGTGGGAGGTGGTGGCGGTGGGCCGGTGGCGCGCGCGCCGGCGGCAGGGACCTTGGCGCCCGTGGGAGATGGTGGTGGTGGGACGGGGCCAATAAGAGGCCACGGGTAACACAATATTATTTTGTTAGCAGTAACAAAATAGCCCTGTTGGAGGTGGTGGCGGTGGGTCTTTTTTTTTTTCTTTTTGACCTTTCTTTATTTTCTATTTGGGCAATGCTCTAATAATGATAATCATCACACTTCTATTGATTACAACATAAGGATTACAACTCGAAACTTAGAACAAGATATGACTCTATATGAATGCCTCCGGCGGTGTACCGGGATGGTGCAATGAATCAAGAGTGACATGTATGAAAAATAATGCATGGTGGCTTTGCCACAAATACGATATCAACTACAAGATCATGCAATGGCAATATGACAAAAGTAATGCATGTCACGATGATGATGGTGGAAGTTGCATGGTAATATATGTCGGAATGACTATGGAAATGCCATGATAGGTAGGTATGGTGGCTGTTTTGAGAAGATATAATGAGGTTTATGAGTGATAGAGTATATCGTATCACGGGGTTTGTATGCACCGGCGAAGTTTGCGACAACTCTCAAGGTGAGAAAGGGCAATGCACGGTACCGAAGAGGCTAGCAAAGGTGGAAAGGTGGGAGTGCGTATAATCCATGGACTCAACATTAGTCAAAAGAACTCATATACTTATTGCAAAAATTTAGAAGCCATCAAAAATTCAAGTACTACACGCATGCTCCTAGGGGGATAGATTGGTAGGAAAAGACCATCGCTCGTCCCCGACCGCCACTCATAAGGATGCACAAGCCAGGTACACTTCATGTTTCAAATTTGTTACACAACTTTAACCGTACGTGCATGTTACGGGACTTGCAAACTTCAACACAAGTATTTCTCAAATTCATAATCACCCAACTAGCACGACTTTGATATTATCACCTCCATATCTCAAAACAATTATCAAGCATCAAACTTATCTTAGTATTCAATTCACTCAAAAGAAAGTTTCACATATCTTGAACACCAAGTATATTAACATTAAGAAAATTACCATGCTACTAAAGACTCTCAAAATAATCTAAGTGAAGCATGAGAGATCAAATAGTTTCTTTAAAACAAATCCACCACCGTGCTCTAAAAGATCTAAGTGAAGTACTAGAGCAAAAATTATCACGCTCAAAAGATATAAGTGAAACACATAGAGTATTCTAACAAATTGCAATTCATGTATGGCTCTCTCAAAAGATGTGTACAGCAAGGATGATTGTGGTAGACTAACAAGCAAAGACACAAATAATACAAGACGCTCCAAGCAAAACACATATCATGTTGGTGAATAAAAATGTAGCTCCAAGTAAATTACCGATGGAAGTGGACGAAAGAGGGGATGCCTTCCGGGGCATCCCCAAACTTTGACTTTTTGGTGTCCTTGGATTATCTTGGGGGTGCCATGGACATCCCCAAGCTTAGGCTCTTGCCACTCCTTGTTCCATAATCCATCAAAAGAATTCACCCAAAACTTGAAAACTTCACAACACAAAACTCAACAGAAATCTCGTGAGCTCCGTTAGAGAAAGAAAACAAAAGACTAATTCAAGGTACTGTAATGAACTCATTCTTTATTTATATTGGTGTTAAACCTACTGTATTCCAACTTCTCTATGGTTTATAAACTAATTTACTAACCATAGATTCATCAAAATAAGCAAACAACACACAAAAAAAAACAGAATCTGTCAAAAACAGAACAGTCTGTGGAAATCTGTAACTAACGCAAACTTCTGGACCTCCAAAAATCCTACCAAACTAGGAAGTCCTGGACAATTTGTTTATTGATCAGCAGCAAAAAGAATCAACGCAAAAGCACGTTCCTGTGATTTATCATAACTAAATTCGTGCACGCAAAGTTTCTGTTTTTCAGCAGAATCAAATCAACTATCATCGTAGGTTATCCTATAGGTCCTACTTGGCACAAACACTAATTAAAACATAAAACCACATCCAAACAGAAGGTAGATGGATTATTTATTCCTAAACATAAGAAAAAAACACAAAATAAAATTGGGTTGCCTCCCAACAAGCGCTATCGTTTAACGCCCTTAGCTAGGCATAAAAGCAATGATAGATCTAGGTATTGCCATCTTTGGTAGGCAATCCATAAGTGGCTCTCATAATAGATTCATATGGTAATTTTATTTCTAGGGAAGTGTTCCATTCCCTTCTTTAAGGGAAATTGGAATCTAATATTCCCTTCCTTCATATCAATAATTGCATCAATTGTTCTAAGGAAAGGTCTAACAAGAATAATAGGACATGAAGGATTGCAATCTATATCAAGAACGATAAAATCTACGGGCACATAATTCCTATTTGCAACAATAAGAACATCATTAATTCTTCCCGTAGGATTTTTAATAGTGGAATCCGCAAGATGCAAGTTTAGAGAGGAATCATAAAAATCACGGTAATCTAGCAAATCACATAAAGTTTTGGGGATAGTAGAGACACCAGCACCCAAATCACACAAAGCATGAAACTCAAAATCTTTAATTTTAATTTTAATAGTAGGTTCCCACTCATCATAGAGTTTTCTAGAGATAGAAACTTTCAACTCAAGTTTTTCTTCATAAGATTGCATCAAGGCATCAACAATGTGTTCGGTAAAGACCTTATTTTGACTATAAGCATGAGGAGATTCTAGCACGGATTGCAACAAGGAAATACAACCAATCAAAGAGCAATTTTAATAATTAAATTTCTTGAGATCCAAAATAGTGGGTTTAGCAACATCACGGTTTTTATTTATTTCAATCCCACTTTCATCAATTTCATCATCAAGATCTAGAAACTCCGAATTCTTAGAAGCCTTCTAGGTAAAGGAAGATAATCTTCAGATTCATCAAGATTCATATTGCAAAACAAAGATTTAATGGGGGACACATCAATAACTTTTAGATCTTCATCTTGATTTTCATAGGGATTAGAAGAACACGCTTTAATAAAGGCATCATTGGAAGCACGCATCCTAGCGGTTCTTTCCTTACACTCATCAATGGAAATTCTCATGGCTTTGAGAGACTAATTGATATCATGCTTAGGAGGAATAGATCTAAGCTTTAAAGAATCAATTTCAAGAGAAATTCTATCAACGTTCCTAGCCAAATCGTCAACTTTAAGCAATTTCTCTTCAAGCAAAGCATTAAAATTCTTTTGTGAATTCATAAACTCTTTAACACTACTCTCAAATTCAGAGGGCATCTTATTAAAATTTCCATAATACTTATTGTAGGAATTTCCATAATTATTAGAAGGATTACTAGGATAAGGCCTAGGATTAAAATTCCCTCTATAAGTGTTGTTTCCAAAACTATTCCTACCAACAAAATTCACATCCATAGATTCACTATTATTCTCAAGCAAAGTAGACAAAGGCATATCATTGGGATCAAGAGGAGTATTTTTAGGAGCAAACATCTTCATAAGTTCATCCATCTTTTCACTCAAAACATTGATTTCTTCTATAGCATGCACTTTTTTACTAGAAGATCTTTTGGTGTGCCATTGAGAATAATTAGCCATAATATTATCAAGCAATTTGGTAGCATCCCCTAACGTAATTTCCATAAAAGTGCCTCCTGCGGCCGAATCTAAAAGATTTCTAGAAGCAAAATTCAATCCGGCCTAAAATTTTTGTATAATCATCCATAAATTCAAACCATGAGTAGGGCAATTGCGAAGCATTAATTTCATTCTTTCCCAAGATTGGGCAACATGCTCATGATCAAGTTGTTTAAAATTCATCATATCGTTCCTAAGAGTGATAATCTTAGCGGGAGGAAAATACTTAGAGATAAAGAGCATCTTTGCACTTGTTCCAAGAATCAATACTATTTTTAGGCAAAGATGAAAACCAAACTTTAGCATGATCTCTAAGTGAAAACGGAAATAACTTCAATTTGACAATATTATTATCCATATCTTTTTTCTTTTGCATATCACACAAATCAACAAAATTGATTAGATGAGTAGCGGCATCTTCACTAGGAAGGCCGGCGAATTGATCTTTCATAACAAGATTCAACAAAGCGGTATTGATTTCACAAGACTCATCATTATTAAGAGGAGCAATCGGAGTACTAAGGAAATCATTATTATTGGTATTCGAGAAATCACACAATTTGGTATTATCTTGCGCCATGGCAACAAGTAATCCAACACACAAGCAAACAGAAAGGCAACGAGAAAAGGCAAACGGGAAAGAGAGGAGGAGATTGGGAAAGAGAGGGCAAATAAAACGACAAGGGTGAAGTGGGGGAGAGGAAAATGAGAGGCAAATGGCAAATAATGTAATGCGAGAGATAGGGATTGCGATGGGTACTTGGTATGGTTGACTTGCTTGCGTGAGCCTCCCCGGCAACGGCGCCAGAAATTCTTCTTGCTACCTCTTGAGTACTGCGTTGGATTTCCCCGAAGAGGAGAGGATGATGCAGTAAAGTAGCGTAAGCATTTCCCTCAGTTTTTGAGAACCAAGGTATCAATCCAGTAGGAGACCACGCACAAGTCCCTCGTACCTACACAAAACGATAGCAACTCGCAACCAACGCTTAGGGGTTGTCAATCCCTTCACGGCCACTTACGAGTGTGAGATCTGATAGAGATAATATTTTTGGTATTTTTGATAGATAGTTGCAAAGTAAAAAGTAAAGGTGAGGTGAAAACAAAGCAAGTAAATAAGTAATATAGATTGATATGATGAGAATAGACCCGGGGGCCATAGGTTTCACTAGTGGCTTCTCTCAAGAGCATAAGTATTCTCCAGTGGGTGAATAAATTTCTGTTGAGCAATTGACAAAATTGAGCATAGTTATGAGTATATCTAGGCAATGATCATGTATATAGGCATCACGTCCAAAACAAGTAGATTGAAACGATTCTGCATCTACTACTATTACTCCACTCATCGACAGCTATCCAACATGCATCTAGAGTATTAAGTAAAAACAGAGTAACGCCGTAAGCAAGATGACATGATGTAGAGGGATAAATTCATGCAATATGATAAAAACCCCATCTTGTTATCCTCGATGGCAACAATACAATACGTGCCTTGCAACTCTTTCTGTCACTGAGTAAGGACACCGCAAGATTGAACCCAAAGCTAAGCACTTCTCCCATTGCAAGAACTACCAATCTAGTTGGCCAAACCAAAAAGATAATTCGAAGAGACTTCAAAGATAACTCAATCATACATAAAAGAATTCAGAGACGAATCAAATATTTTCCATAAATAATACTGGATCATAAACCCACAATTCATCGGTCTCAACAAACACACCGCAAAAAGAAGATTACATCGAATAGATCTCCACGAGAGAGGGGGAGAACATTGTATTGAGATCCAAAAAGAGAGAATAAGACATCTAGCTACTAGCAATGGACCCGAAGGTCTGAAGTAAACTACTCACACTTCATAGGAGGGGCTATGGTGATGATGTAGAAGCCCTCCGTGATGGATACCCCCTCCGGCGGAGCTCCAAAACAGGCCCCAAGATGGGATCTCGTGGATACAGAAGGTTGCGGCGGTGGAATTAGGTTTTGGCTCCTGTTCTGATCGTTCGGGAGTACATAGGTATATATAGGAGGAAGGAGTACGTTGGTGGAGCTCCGAGGGGCCCACGAGGTAGGGGGCGCGCCCAGGGGGGGCGCCCTCCACCCTCGTGACCTCCTCGAAAGCTTCTTGGAGTAGGTTCCAAGTCTCCTGGATCACGTTCGGTTGGAAAATCACGATCCCGAAGGTTTCGTTCCGTTTGGACTCTGCTTGATATTCTGTTTCTTCGAAATACTGAAAAAGGCAAAAAACAGCAATTCTGGGCTAGGCCTTCGGTTAATAGGTTAGTCCCAAAAGTAATATAAAAGTGTAAAATAAAGCCCAATATAGTCCAAAACAGTAGATAAAGTAGCATGGAGCAATCAAAAATTATAGATACGTTGGAGACGTATCACTACACTCCCCGATGTAATGGGAGGTGTAATCAGGATACCACTGGCTGGTCATCTCCAGATCCCACTGGACAGATGATGCACGATAAGGGTCCAGCTCAGGTTCCGACTCAGGTTCAGGTTCTGGAGTAAAAGCTTGGGTTCGATGGTTGTTCACCGCTTCTGGCGTAACAAGAAAACTTTCTGCAAGTAAATCAAACAACAGAGGCGCAGGCAAAATAATAATCTCAATGTGTTTCTTATTAAATCTAAGTTTACACAAGAGCAGCTTTTCTTCGTTGTCAACATTAAACTCGTGTGCTACCATGATCTTGTAATCTAAGATGTGAGGAGGCAATTTTATCTCCTCCTCCTCATGGTGCCTAATGGGTATCTGAAAATGTTTAGCAAGACGTGCAGCATAGATACCTCCAAATATGGGGCCTTTTGTACGATTCAGGGCTAGCCGTTTAGCAACGACGACACCCAGGCTAAAAGTATTGTCTCCAAGCAAAGCATGTTGAAGAATGATAATATCAGGAACGCTCAAATTTCCACTATTTCCATGACCAATCAAGCATCTACTAGCAAATATGGCAAAGTAGCGTAAAACAGGAAAGTGTATGCTAGAGACTTTTGCCTCAGAGCCCTTCTTTAGCTCCTCTACAGCAATAGTATTAACAAAGCCACCCACATCTTCACGATGGGGTTCCTCTAATTCTCCCTCATAAGGTATCCTACATACCGCGCAAAAATGACGCAAAGACATTTCTTTGAACTCATCATATAAATGAAATGATACTGCAGGCGGTGACTTCTTAGGATAATAATAAAAGTTTTGCACGAAAGTATTGGTAAGTAAGAGATACTGATCGATTCGGTCATTGATGAAACCGGTGAGGCCTGCAGTTTCGATAAAAGCATAAAAATCTTCATGAACTTCAGCTTCTTTCAAGAAATCCTCACATGGCCATTCACACGACCGTACTTCCGCTAAGCGAGGGAGATTATACTTGGCTTTTTCCTTCTCTTTGGCTTGTTTTTCCTGGGAGCTTTGGCTAGAAGAGCCCCTCAAAAGTTTCCTCAACATTTTCTGAAAAATTCTGAAATTTTAGTAACTTCAAAATAAAAGTGAATAAAACTAAACAAGATTGGTAGCAACTACTCCTACAAGTGCCTAGAGTCTATATCATGCATTGGAATTGCTTGGGACCTCAAAAATTTAACATGCAAGCTCAAGAACATGGTCACCTATGCAGCAAGAATTTGCAATGAATAAAGCACTAGAACAAAAACTAATTGGACCAATGGAGGAGTCACATACCAAGCAACAATCTCCCAAAGCAGTTTTGTGAATGGAGCTTTGAGCATGGAGATCGAAAATCGCAGCAAAACGAGCTAGAACTCGTGCTTGAGCTGGATGGGGATTTTTTTGGGTAGAAGATGAAGTGTGTGGGTGCTGGCATAAGTGGAGGGGGGCCACCAGGGGCCCACGAGACAGGGGGCGCACCCTATAGGGGGGCGCGCCCTCCACTCTCGTGGCCTGGTGCTTGCCCCTCCTACAGTGATTTCAGTGCCTAAAATCCTCAAATATTCCAAAAAAAATCATACTAAATTTGCAGGGCATTTGGAGCACTTTTATTTTCGGACTATTTTTTAATGCACGGATAATTCAGAAAACAGACGTATAATACTATTTTTGCTTTATTTATTCTAAATAATAGAAAGTAAAAAGAGGGTACAGAAGGTTGTGCCTTCTAGTTTCATCCATCTCGTGATCATCAAAATGAATCCACTAACAAGGTTGATCAAGTCTTGTTAACAAACTCATTCTGAATAACACGGAACCGGAGGAATTTCGAATAACACTAAGTTACCTCAATGGGGATATGAAAATCCCCAACAATAAGAATATCATACTTTTTCTTGACAGTAGAAAGAGGAAATTCAAAACCTCCAAAAATGATAGTTGGAACTTTTTCAATAGAATTGATGCTATGAACTTGAGATTGTTTCCTCAGAAAGTGTACCGTATGCTCATTACCATCAACATGAGAAGTGACATTGCCTTTGTTGTAATCAATAACAGCCCCTGCAGTATTAAGAAAAGGTCTACCAAGGATAATAGACATACTATCGTCCTCGGGAATACCAAGAATAACAAAGTCCGTTAAGATAGTGACATTTGCAACCACAACAGGCACATCCTCACAAATACCGACAATTATAGCAGTTGATTTATCAGCCATTTGCAAAGATATTTCAGTAGGTGTCAACTTATTTAATTCAAGTCTACGATATAAGTAGAGAGGCATAACACTAACACCGGCTCCAAGATCACATAAAGCAGTTCTAACATAATTTCTTTTAATGGAGCATGGTATAGTTGGTACACCCGGATCTCCAAGTTTCTTTGGTATTCCACCCTTAAAAGTGTAATTAGCAAGCATGGTGGAAATTTCAGCTTCCGGTATCTTTCTTTTATTTGTGATGATATCCTTCATATACTTAGCATAATGATTTACTTTCAGCATATTAGTTAAGCGCATACGTAAGAAAATAGGTCTAATCATTTCAGCAAAGCGCTCAAAATCCTCATCATCCTTTGACTTGGATGGTTTAGGAGGAAAGGGCATGGGTTTCTGAACCCATGGTTCTCTTTCTTTACCGTGCTTCCTAGCAACAAAATCTCTCTTATCATAACGTTGATTCTTTGATTGTGGGTTATAAAGATCACAACAGGTTCAATCTCTACATCATTGTTTTTGCTAGGTTGAGCATCAACATGAACATTATCATTAACATTATCACTAGGTTCATGTTCATCACCTGATTGTGTTTCAGCATCAGAAATAGAAATATCATTGGGATTCTCAGGTGTGTCTATAGTAGGTTCACTAGAAGCATGCAAAGTTCTATCATCTTTCTTTTTCTTCTTTTTAGAAGAACTAGGTGCCTCTAAATTATATCTATGAGAATCTTGCTCGATTCTCTTAGGGTGGCCTTCATGATACAAAGGTTCCTGAGTCATTCTACCAGTTCTAGTAGCCACTCTAATAGCAAAGTCATTTTTATTATTTAGTTCATAAAGCAAATCATTTTGAGCTTTAAGTACTTGCTCAGCTTGAGTAGCAACCATAGAAGCATATTTGCTAACGCGGTGAAGTTCATCTTTAACTCTAGCCAGATTATCACTTACAAGTCCTATCTCAAAAGCATTATTCTTTAACTCTCTACTAACATAAGCATTAAAACTTTCTTGTCTAGCCATAAATTCATCAAATTCATCTAAACATGGGCTATGAAATTTAGTACAGGGGATTTCAACTTTATCATATCTATAGAGAGAATTTATCTTTACTACCTGTGTCGGGTTATCAAGACAATATGATTCTTCAGGCGGTATATTAAGACCATGTATTTCTTCAATAGGAGGTAAATTCTTAACATCTTCAGCTTTAATACCTTTTTCTTTCATTGATTTCTTTGCCTCTTGCATATCTTTAGGACTGAGAAATAAAACACCTCTCTTCTTTGGAGTGGGTTTAGGAATAGGCTCAAGAGTTGGCTCAATTGGTTCAGGAATTACTTCAGGAATTGGCTCAGGAAGAGTCCAATTATTTTCATTAATCAACATATTATTCAATAATATTTCAGCTTCGTCGACTGTTCTTTCCCTAAAAAGACAACCAGCACAACTATCCAAGTAGTCCTTGGAAGCATCAGTTAGTCCATTATAAAAGATATCAAGTATTTCATTTTTCTTAAGAGGATGATCAGGCAAAGCATTAAGTAACTGGAGAAGCCTCCCCCAAGCTTGTGGGAAACTCTCTTCTTTGATTTGCACAAAATTGTATATTTCCCGCAAGGCAGCTTGTTTCTTATGAGCAGGGAAATATTTAGCAGAGAAGTAATAAATCATATCCTGGGGACTACGCACACAACCAGGAGCAAGAGAATTATACCAAGTCTTAGCATCACCCTTTAATGAGAACGGAAATATCTCAAGGATATAAAAATAGCGAGACTTCTCATCATTAGTAAACAGGGTAGCTATATCATTCGACTTGGTAAGATGGGCCACAACAGTTTTGGATTCAAGGCCATAAAAAGGATCAGATTCAACTAAAGTAATAATTTCAGGATCAACAGAGAATTCATAATCCTTATCAGTAACACAGATAGGTGAAGTAGCAAAAGCAGGGTCGGGTTTCATTCTAGCATTAAGAGACTGCTGCTTCCATTTAGCTAATAATTTCTTAAGATCATATATATCATTGCAAGCAAAGATTTCCGTAGCAGCTTCTTCATTCATAACATAACCCTTAGGAACAACAGGCAATACATAATCATTGGGAGAACCTTCATCATCACTATCATCAGTAATAGGATCTTCAGTAATTTCATTCCCCCTAACTGTAGCAAGTTGTTCATCAAGAAATTCACCTAATGGCAAAGTAGTATCACGCACATAAGTAGTTTCATCATGCATAGCAGAAGTGGCATCATCAATAACATGCGACATATCATAATTCATAGCAGTAGCAAGTTTACGTGCCGCAAGCCTACTAATAACAGAAGGAGAATCTAGTGCAGAGCTAGATGGCAGTTCCTTACCTCCCCTCGTAGTTGAGGGCAAAATCTTGGTTTTAGCGTCTTTCAAATTCTTCATAGTGATCAACAAATATAAATCCCAAGTGACTCAGAGAATAGAGCTATGCTCCTCGGCAACGGCGCCAGAAATTAGTCTTGATAACCCACAAGTGTAGGGGATCGCAACAACTTTCGAGGGTAAAGTATTCAACCCAAATTTATTGATTCGACACAAGGGGAGCCAAAGAATATTCTTGAGTATTAGGAGTTGAGTTGTCAATTCAACCACACCTGGATAACTTAGTATCTGTAGCAAAGTATTTAGTAGCAAAAGTGGTATGATAATAATGGTAACGGTAGCAAAAGTAAAGATAAATGTTTTTGGGTTTATGTAGTAGTTGTAACAGTAGCAACGGAAAAGTAAATGAGCAAAGAACAATATATGAAAAGCTCGTAGGCAATGGATCAGTGATGGATAATTATGCCGGATGCGATTCCTCATGCAATAGCTATAACATAGGGTGACAAAGAACTAGCTCCAATTCATCAATGTAATGTAGGCATGTATTCCGTAAATAGTCATACGTGCTTATGGAAAAGAACTTGCATGACATCTTTTGTCCTACCCTCCCATGGAAGTGGGGTCCTAGCGGAAACTAAGGGATATTAAGGCCTCCTTTTAATAGAGAACCGGAACAAAGCATTAGCACATAGTGAATACATGAACTCCTCAAACTACGGTCATCACCGAGAAGTATCCCGATTATTGTCACTTCGGGGTTGTCGGATCATAACACATAATAGGTGACTATAGACTTGCAAGATAGGATCAAGAACACACATATATTCATGAAAACATAATAGGTTCAGATCTGAAATCATGGCACTCGGGCCCTAGTGAGAAGCATTAAGCATAGCAAAGTCATAGCAACATCAATCTCAGAACATAGTGGATACTAGGGATCAAACCCTAACAAAACTAACTTGATTACATGGTAAATCTCATCCAACCCATCACCGTCCAGCAAGACTACGATGGAATTACTCACGCACGGCGGTGAGCATCATGAAATTGGTGATGGAGGATGGGTGATGATGATGATGGCGACGAATCCCCCTCTCCGGAGCCCTGAAAAGACTCCAGATCAGCCCTCCCGAGAGAGATTAGGGCTTGGCAGCGGCTCCGTGTCGTCAAACGCGATGAAACTTTCTCTCTGATTTTTTTCTCCCCGAACGTGAATATATGGATTTGGAGTTGAGGTCGGTGGAGGTCCAGGGGGCCCACGAGATTGGAGGGCGTGCCCTGGGGGGTGCCCCCTTGTCTCGTGGACAGCCTGTGGGCCCTCTGGTGTTGATTCTTTCGCCAAAAATTCTTATTAATTCCAAAAAGTGCCTCTGTGGATTGCCAGGACATTCCGAGAACTTTTCTTTTCTACACGTAAAACAACATCATGGCAGTTCTGCTGAAAATAGCGTCAGTCCGGGTTAGTTTCATTCAAATCATGCAAGTTCGAGTCCAAAACAAGGGCAAGAGTGTTTGGAAAAGTAGATACCTTGGAGACGTATCAATCATCAAGCGCTGACATGCCACTATTGAGCGACAGCATGCAGCGCCCAAAGGCAGGATGGACCTCAAGGTCTCCGGCTTGGAGATCCGCGTTTACCGGAGACATATTAGTGCGCTTGAGTACAGGGAGTACAGGAGGGGGATTCAGGGGAACTGGAGTAGGAATCGAGATTCCAGAGTTGGGGGAGGGGCGGGAGATTGGGGATGAAAAGGTAGCATGAATTTCAAGCATGCGCCAATATGCTCTCGGTGCGCAAGCGCACGAAAACACCGGTGGCACCCACATGTCAGCCTAAGAGTCCTTTTTCTCTCTTTTTTGAGTGCCCGGTGAGGGAGTCCTGGATTATGGGGTCCTCGGAGAGCCGTCCTATGTGACATGGGCCGAACTAACAGGCCATGAAGATATAGAACCGAAGGCCTTCTCCCGTGTCCGGATGGGACTCTCCTTTGCGTGGACGACAAGCTTGGCGTCCGAATGTGTAGTTTCCTTCCTCTGTAAACCAACTTTGTACAACCCTAGTCCCCTCCGGTGCCTATATAAACTGGAGGGTTTAGTCCTTAGGGGCGAAGACAATCATACAAGCTTGACATCTAGGGTTTAGCCATCACGATCCCAAGTTAGAACAACTCTTGTAACCCCTATACTCATCAAAGTCAATCAAGCAGGAAGTAGGGTATTACCTCCATTAAGACGGCCCGAACCTGGGAAAACATCGTGTCCCCTGCCTCCTTGTTACCCTCGATCCTTAGCCACATGGTTCGGGACCCCCTACCCGGGATCTACCGGTTTCCACACCGACATTGGTGCTTTCATTGAGAGTTCCTATGTGCCATCGACAGAAGGATTGATGGCTCCCCTTGTCGTCAAGGACAGCATCACTTCCGGAGAAGCCCTAGCTTTAGGGAAAACCCTCCGGCTCGGCAGCTTCATCATGGGTGCTCTCCCACCCGTTAACCCATAAGCAGCCCAACCCATCGCCAAAAATCGCCTCTGCATCGGCCCTGAATACTCCAACAAGATGGATCCGGCAGAAATATCGGCCTTAAACAAACTGCTAGATCGCATCACCGCCCTGGGGGTCGCAACCTACTATGATCGGATTGGGCTTAAACCTAATGAGAGAGAAATCAGATCTCCACCGATCACCCATCATGTAGCAATTGTGGAGGAACAAGCCGACAAGGACTCTTCCCCTACGTTGAGAACAAAGTATGTGCTGGTTTCCAAACTCGGAGAGCCGGACTCCCGTCTTCTGGAAGACACTTCTGTCCTCCGAACATGGAATCGAGCCTTGAGCCTAAAAACGCACCGGATGCTCCGGAACCCAGGCATGTAGCCTAAAAAATTCTTCAGTATTCGGACTTCCCAGTGGGTCAGGGTTCGAATTTGTACTCGCCCACCCACCACAAGCAATATTCCCACGCAACTCTGGTCCTCCGGACATATGCGACTTAATGTACGTGCAGCAGCAGCCTCAGGAAACAATCCACCACTTCTGGGCTAGATTCCTACTTGTTAACAACAAGGTCAAGGATTGCTGCGACAGTGACGCGATCTCGGTATTTTGCAACAACTGCACGGATGAGGGAATCCTTAATGCCGTCAACCGCTGTCGCGTACTACACTTTGCCGATTTGGCATACATAGTACAGAAGTACTACGCAATGGAAAGCGCCTGGAAAACCCAGACAGCCCGCTGGGAACCGCAGGCCTTTAGGCCATCCCCCAGGCGGGCAAAGAGGATGCACCCCCGCGGAGAACCCAATCATCATCCCGCTAATAAGAAAATTAAACCCGTTATGGGGCATAGAACTATCCTCGAGGAATGGCTCGACAAGCCTTGTAAAATTCACATGACGCCGGACAACGAGCCAACGCATAGCCTTCGAGCATGTTGGATACTCCAGCACGTGGCCAAGAGCGGCGAGGATATCCTCACCAACAACACTCCAGAGAACTACTCTTCGGAGGACAATGATCCCAAAGTATTCACGGTCTTCGAGACCTTTTCTTCAAATAATTGGCGCAAAAGGGCGCTCCGCGACCTCGCCGAGGTCTGCCACGTGGCAACAGTAAATCCTTGGAATGACATGGCGATCACTTTCAATGCCGATGACAAACCAAGAGCCCGCTCAGTCGGGGCACCAGCCGCTTTGGTCCTAAGCCCAACAGTAGACAGTTTTTAACTCACTAAAGTGCTCATGGACGGCGGTAGTGGACTGAACCTCATCTACGAGGACACGCTCAGCAAAATGCAAATGGACAGGAGTCACATTGCGCAAAGTAACACAACCTTTCGCGGTATTATCCCTAGTCGAGAAGCCAGATGCTCGGGAAAAATCAAACTCGACGTGGTATTCGGCACACCGAAGAACTATAGGTCCGAAGAGTTACTCTTCCATGTGGCACCATTCAACAGCGGGTATCATGCTTTGCTGGGGCGAGACACATTCGCGCGCTTCCAAGCCGTACCCCATTACGGGCATATGAAGCTCAAAATGCTTGGGCCCAATGGAATTATCACTATCACCAGTGATCCAGCCATAGCACTCCGCGCCAAAAACAAAACAGCCTATCTGTCCCTTGAGGCATTATCCGAGGCCCTCGCGGACGAGGAATTGACCACTCTACGTTCTACAGTAGATAGGGACGATGTAATCCTCGACAAGAGACCCAAATCTACTTCCTTCCAGCTAGCAGAAGAAATAGTCAAATTTCAGGTCCAGCCAACGGACCCCAAGAAAACAGCCTCCATTGGGGCACCAGCTGGATCCGATAGTAGACGCAGCATTACGCGCATTCCTACGTGGGAACTGGGACATCTTTGCCTGGCACCCTTCGGATATGCTAGGTACCCCACAAAGACTGGCCGAGCATAGTCTCAATATACTAAAAGGATACAAACCAGTCAAGCAAACTCTGCGTCGATTCTCTGAACCCAAACGACAGGCTATGGGGGAGGATCTAGCCAAGCTACTCGAAGTCTGGTTTATCAGAGAGATCAAACATCCAGGCTGGCTAGCAAATCTGGTTATGGTACCTAAGAAGGATAAATCCTGGTGCGTGTGTGTCGATTTCAAAGACCTTAATAAGGCTTGCCCTAAGGACTCCTTCCCTCTACCTTGAATTGACCAGATCATTGATGCAACCGCATGACGTGATTCCTTGTGCTTCCTTGACACATACTCCAGATACCATCAAATTAAGATGAAAGAATCCAACCAAGCCGCAATGGCATTCATCACTCCGTATGGGCCCTTCTGCTTCAACACTATCGGGCTCAAGAATGCCGGTGCAACCTACCAGCGCATGATTCAAACATGCCTGGAAAAGTAGATCGGAAAAATTGTGGAGGCGTATGTAGACGACGTAGTCATCAAAACCAAACATGTCGATTCACTGGTGGATGACTTATGCCTTACATTCGACAACCTCTGGGCATATGAGATACGACTCAATCCGGAAAAGTGCGCTTTTGGCGTTCCAGCCGGAAAGCTGCTTGGGTTCATCATCTCCAACAGAGAAATCGAAGAAAACCTCGCTAAAATCCGAGCCTTGTCACAGTTGGCAATACCAACAGACCTCAAGCAGGTCCAAAAATTAGCTGGGTGCGTGGCAGCTTTAAGTCGTTTTATCTCCAGACTAGGGAAAAAGGCGTTGCCATTATATCGCTTGCTACGCTGCACAGACCACTTCATGCGGGCGGATGCTGCCACAACCAGACTAGAAGAAATAAAGGCTCTGTTTGCGAGTAACCCAATCCTGGCCGCACCAAACATCGGCGAACAGATGCTGCTGTACATATCTGCAACTCACTAGGTAGTGAGTGCAGTGCGCGTCGTCGAACGAGATGAGGAGGGACATAAATTCCCACTTCAAAAACCAGTATATTATGTATCGACGGTCCTTACACCATGCAAATCCTGATACCCGCATTATCAAAAGATAGCATATGCGATCTTTATGGCATCCCGCAAGCTGCGGCACTACTTTCAGGAGTGCTCGATCGCGGTGGCTTCCGAAGTACCACTTAACGACATTATAAACAATCAAGATGCCACCGGCCAGATTGCCAAGTTGGCCATTGAGCTCTTACCATTTGAAATAACTTACAAGCCACACCGAGCTATCAAATCTTAGGTGTTGGCTGACTTCGTCGCTGAATGGACAGAGGCCGAACTCCCTAAAGAATACGACACATATTCCAACTAAGTGATGCACTTCGACGGCTCTAAAATGTTAGCCAGATTGGGGGCTGGTGTCGTCTTGACATCCCCCACAGGAGACACAGTCCGTTATGTGCTCCAAATATGGTATACAGACTCTAACAATGCAGCCTAATACGAGGCCCTATTGCATGTTCTTCGGATGGTCGTCTCCATGGGCATATAGTGCCTTGAAGTTCGCAGGGACTCGAACCTTGCAATATCTAAGATAAACGGAGACTTCGACGCAAAGGACTCGAAGATGGCGGCTTACTGCAACGCCGTACTCAAAACGTCAGCTGGGTTTGAAGGGCTCGAGTTTCATCATGTGGCTTGAGAGAGTAATCAAGCTGCGGACATACTTGCCCGCATGGGAGCCAAGCGCGACCCCATCCCGCCTAACACCTTTGTGGAAAGGCTCTTCAAGCCATCCGTCGCGTGGTAGGAGGGTAGCGGGAACACCGTCCCAGAACTGATCATACCGCTAGATTCCGAACACAGTCCCGATATCGCCGGGGGTTCAGACACCGAAATAACACCATCGGCTCACGAAATCATGTCCGTAATCGCCCCGTGGACTGAACTGTTCCTCGCCTACAGCTCCCTGATGACCAGACGGAGGCCCGTCACGTTGTTCGACGCTCGAAGGCCTATAAAGTCCATGAGGGTGAACTATACAAGAAAAGTACCACCAGAGTACTCCAAAGGTGTATCTCCGAAGAAGAAGGACGGCAGCTCTTGACTGAAATACACGCTGGTCTTTGTGGCCATCATGCCGTAGCTCGGGCTCTTGTAAGTAAGGCCTTCCGTACGGGTTTCTTTTGGCCCATGGCCCAAGCAGACGCACAGGACCTCGTACAGCGCTGTGTTGGATGTCAGCTTTTCGCCAATCAAAGCCATATGCCGCCCACGGCCTTACGAACAATCCCCATTACTTGGCATTTTGCGGTCTGGGGGCTAGTGTCGGTGTACTAAAGTAGGGGGGCACCTTAGTACCCCGAACTTGTGCACGGGCAGTCATAGCACCCCGCGACAAGGCTTGCCGGACGCCCGCCAAGATCCTCCACGGCTACTTTGATGCCATTCAAGATCAAAGTACTCAAACCAAGGCCCCGGCAAGAGGAGCTTGCCGGGAAGGCCAACCAAGGTCCCGGCAAGAGAAGCTGGCCGGGAAGAAAACAAAGGCCCCGGCAAGAGGAGCTTGCCGGGAAGGCCGACCAAGGCATCTCCAGAAGACTTGCCGTGGCGCCCCGCGCGTCCCGGCAAGGCCCGACGGCCGGCAAGCTTGCCGGCACAACAAGAGAAGGACTGCGGCAAGGCACTTGCCGCGGCAAGACTGCCACCCAATCTCCAGCGCATCCGGTGACGTGTCATCATAGGGCCATCCCAAGGGCACGTGGCGGGGCACTACGTAGCCATGCGAGGCGAGGTGGCAAGAGGAGCTGACAGAGACGCCATCGTGGCAACCGGTGGCTCACTTGACGGTCGCTTCTCTGCACTGTTGGGGCGACCGGACGGGCATTAAATGCCCTTGTCCCCTGCCATCAGAGTTAGGTAGGAGACACTGTTGGTCACTGTTACACCAACCTGCGTTTTTACCTTTCTACCCCCTCTTCTTACGCTGCCACCTGTTGGTGCCCCCTTCAGACTATAAAAGGGAGGCCCGTGCGCACGTAGAAGGGGTTCGGTCCATTGGACACAGGCAACGCCACCATACGCTCGGACCCTCGAGCAAGATCAAATACGAACACAAAAGCAGCAGTAGGAGTTTTATCTCCCCAGGAGAGCTCCGAAGCTGGGTAAAAATCGTCCTGTCTCCCCAGCGCGCGCCCGGACCTCGATCTGCTCTGCGCGCGGCCTCCGCCCCCCCTTGCCGGACTAGAAGGGGCCCCCCCGTGCCCCATAGGTTCTCGTGGCCACAGAGAGACACGCCCCGACATCTTTGGCGCGCCAGGTAGGGGGTGCGTCGAGGTCGTGAGCATCTGATCCGGTCTCTGCGCGCGCTGCATCAACGCCTTCATCAACATGCCACCGAAGAAGAAGCCTTCGGAGGTGGCCGCTCCGTCTACATCGATTCCGCCGCCACCGCCGGAGCGAACGGGCGGTGGAGTGGACGCCGGCGGAGGAGCGGGCGCCGACAGCGGGACTCACGTCGTCACCAGATCCAAAAACAAGGCCCCGCAAGCGTCGGCGACCATGCAGACACCGCACCCTTCCCAGGAAGCGCAAGGTCGACAACGCCCCGGTGCTCCTAGCACCGTGCTCGCGTTGGAACAAGGCCAAGCTGGTGGGTCGCGAGACGCTCGAGGTCAGCATGCACGCCCGCATGCTGGCGCGAGCGAGGTACGGTCGCCAGGGCGGGGTGTTGCACCTCCCAATCCAGTTGGGAGTCCGAGCACATCCCGCTCCTCGCGCCGCTCGTCGCCACCACCACCCAAGACGGCAGAGGAAGCGCTGGCCCGAGCCCAGCTGCTTCTAGACTACCCTCCGGTGCCGCACAAGATCGACGACTGGAAGATGGCCATATACAGCCTCATCAGCTTCGCCAACGGCGACAAGCCCCGGCAACCGAGCGCATCGAGGCCCCGGCAAGGCGCCCAGGCGCAAGCCGACGCCGACAAGACCGCTGGGGGTGCCACCTCCGTGCACTCCCAGCCCCGAAGGCCAAGATCGCCGGCTCATCGGACCAACCCCGACGGCGACTCCACCGCGTCGTCGGACCCGCGAACCCGATGCGATCAACGCCACGTTCTTCAAGAACGGCAGCACGAAGACGCTCGCACTCGCATCGAGCGCAGAAGGGAAACGCGACGTCAATCTGACCAGCGTGCTGGGCCCACTGTCGACATGCATGCACTAGGGGAACCAGGCGACTTGCCGTACGCGGCAGGTTGCCCTGCGTTCACCCGCGAGCTGCGGCAAGTCCAGTGGCCCAAAACCAAGAACTTCAAGCCAGACATGCCCGAGAAGTATGATGGCAGGATACATCCATCGGAGTTCCTCAGCATCTACACCATCGTGGTGCAGGCTGCCGGAGGGCGCGATGAGAAGATCCTCGCCAACTACTTCCCGCTAGTGCTCAAGCCCAATGTCAGATCTTGGCTCATGCACTTGCCGGACGGTTCCATCTCTTCATGGGCGGACCTGTGTCATCAGTTTGTCGGCGCCTTCACGGGTGGCCACAAGCCTCATGGCCAGGAGAGTGACCTCCACTTGCTCGTCCAGAAGGAGGGAGAACCCCTGCGCAAGTACATACAGAGATTCAGTCAAGTGCAGCGTAACATCCCAGACGTCCACCCCGCCGCGGTTATCAGCGCGTTTCATCAGAACGTGCGTAACCGCAGGATGAGGGAGGAGATGGCGATGTGCAAGATCCGAGACGTCAGCGAGCTCTATGCTCTGGCCGACAAGTGTGCACGGGCCGAGGAGGGGAGGAAAATCCCCGAAGAGGTTGCAGGAGCAGAAGGATCTGACAGTGAGGATGCCGCCCCGGCAAGGAGGAGCCGGAGACGGAACAATAGGAAGAGAAAGACTAAGGATGTGCTAGCTGTTGAGCATTCCGGCAACGGGGGCGGATCCGACAAGGCCAAGGCCGATGACTCCGGCGAGGCTGTTGTAGCCGCCGACAAGCAGGATGGCTCCGGCAAGCGATATTGCAAGATCCACCGCACCAAGGGCCACGATCTCCAAACCTGTAAGAAAGTCGAAGAGATGGCGGAGCTACAGAAAGCCGAGTACGAGCGCCGCGATAAGGAGAGAGCCCAGGGAGGTGGCGGAGGATCCGGCAAGAAGCTTCCCGCCCGGGGAGGACACCGCAGCAAGTCCATGCCGCGGCAAGGAGATAGGCCTCCCCGCGGCCGCGACAAGGACGAAGATGAGGATGAGGAGGATGAGATGGAGGAAGATGAGACCGATGACCAAGGGTTCCAGAAGGCGACAGAGGTGTTGTGCATCGACGGCGGCGCCTCTCTGCACGCCTCGCACCGCCAACTCAAGCAGTGGGTGCGAGAGGTGAACGCAGCGGAGCCGTCCGTCGAGGCGCGCAAGCCTCTGAAATGGTCCGGCACGCCCATCATCTTCGATGTTGAGGACCACCCTGATCGCATCACTGCGGTCGGGTGCTTGCCAATGTTGGTCTCACCAACAATCCGCAACCTCAAGGTCACGAAAATGTTGGTTGACGGCGGGGCCGGCCTGAACCTGATTTCCTCCGCAGTGCTCAAGAAGCTCCAGATCCCCGACAGCGAGCTCGAAGAGACTGGTACCTTTCAAGGGATAAATCCGGGAAGAAGCAAGCCCAAGGGGAAGATCACATTGCTAGTGACGTTTGGCAGCGAGCTGAACTTCAGGACAGAGAGGGTCACCTTCGACGTTGCTGATATCCCATTACCCTACAATGGGATACTCGGCCGACCGGCGCTTGCCAAGTTCATGGCAGCCTCTCACTACGCATACAATGTGCTCAAGATGCCTGGCCCGATGAGTGTCATTTCTGTCCAAGGTGACAAGAGGGATGCACTCATTTGCGCCGACAAGATCTACCGGGAAGCAGCAGCCGCAGCAGAGCGCAAGCCACTTGCCGCTGAAGCTCCCCGGGGGAAGAAGAAACTCAAGTCCGGCAAGTGCAGCTCTGATGCCCACTCCGGCAAGCGCACCTCCCCGGAGTGTTGTGCTGCCGTCGAGGACGCACCATCGAGCTCCACCGGCAAGTGCAAGAAGGCAAAGGCAGAGCCGCCAAAGACTAAGCCTGGCAAGAACAGCTCTGGTACCTGCTCCGGCAAGCACGCCTCCCCGGAGTGCCGCGCTGCCGTCGAGGATGCGCCATCGAGCTCCACCAGCCAGTAGGGCGAAGAAAGCGTCTAGTTTCAAGCTTTTGAATTGTATTCCCTGAGAATCCGTACCTTGTACAAAGAACCTGTGCGCAGAAGGGTCGAATCATGGCTAAGTTGCGCCCTTGATCCGTTTCGAGTCCGCTCAACGATGAAAGCACGCCGCAACTAGCCCGACGAGTTCTTCCTGCCGGAAGCAACACCGCCAGCGGGCTGCTGATGTCCCGCACTCAGCGAGTGTGTTTGCGCCGGCGGGTTCCCTGAAAGCGCGAGGGGGTGAAAACGTACAAGGGAGGAAGTCAAGGGAGGAGTGCGGCTTCGCCGGACCGCGGGAGACAGAAAAGCTAAGTCACCCGAGCTTGAGTGCATAGCACTTTTTAGTTCTAAGCTCTTATGTTATATTCCTCGAACGATCGTCCCTTGTACGAAAAACCTGTGCGCGGAGGAACCAACTCGTGGTTAAGTTGCGCCCTTGCTTTGTTTTCGAGTCCGCTCAACAATACAAGTGCGCTACAACTGTCCCGAGAAGGTTTCTTGCCGGGTACAACACCGCCAGCGGGCTGCTGACGTTCCGCACTCAGCAAGTGTGTTAGCGCCGGCAAGTTCCCTAGAAGCGTGGGGTAAAAACGTACAAGGGATGTAATGAAGTAGAGGATGTAACGTAGCAAGCCTTGCCATGAGACGTCCTTTGTATGATAAACTTGTGCGCAGAGGAGCTAACTCGTGGTTAAGTTGCGCCCTTGCTTTGTTTTCGAGTCCGCTCAACAATACAAGCGCGCTGCAACTGGCCCGAGAAGGTTTCTTGCCGGGTACAACACCGCCAGCAGGCTGCTGACGTTCCGCACTCAGCAAGTGTGTTAGCACCGGCAAGTTCCCTAGAAGCGTAGAGTGTAAACATACAAAGGGCGAAACATGGCGTTGCATTGCCCGACTTGAAGTTACGTTGCAAAGAGTAACTTATTACGGCGCTGTCTTAGCTATTTTTTTTTGTGACTAAAATGACAGCGACAAGGAAAGAATAGAAGGGCACACTGGCCCCAGGGCCCCGGCAAACTAGCGTTGCTGGGGGCTGCGAGTACCAAGATCCCTACGCGGCAAGTCAGGGTCCCCGGAGGCTGCGACGCCGGCGGCAAGGACAAAGAAAGGCGCACCGGCGCATGGGTCGCGGCGAGCCAGAGTTGCCGGGGGCTGCAAATATCAAGATTCACCCCCGGCAAGCCAGAGTCGCCGGGGGCTGTAATATCAGATATGTTTTTCATCCCTCGTCATGCATCCTCTTATGGGCTGGGGAAAGCGAGGCCGCGTCCTTGAACGAATATGCCTTGTAACAAGAACCTGTGCGCGGAGAAACTAGCTCGTAACTAGCCACGCGCCGACTGTTGTTTCGAGTCCACTCGACAGCTTAGGTGAACTGCGGCTAGCTCAACGACAAGGTTTCTTGTCGGTCGCGACACCGCCAGCAGAAAACCAACTCGTAGCTAGTTGCCTTGCTGTCGTTTCGAGTCCGCTCAACGACGTAAGTAAGCCGCGACTAGCTCCACGACAAGGTTTCCTGTCGGTTGCAGTTCCGTTGCCGACGTTCCGCACTCGGCGCTCACGGCAAGGTGCCCGCGCCGGCAAGTTCCCTAAAAGCGTAGGGTGAAAACGTACAAGGCACAAAATCAAGTAAAGGACTTAATCCGGCAAGCTTTCCCCTCTTTTCATTAAAAAACATCCCAATTTAGTGAAAGTCCATAGAGGATGAAAAACATGATAGAGAGGATTACAAACTTTAAATACAGCTAAGGCCCGAAGGCTTACAAATTAAAAGATAAGATGCCCGTAATCCCTCTCCTGTTTCTCTCTTCAGGAGGTAGGTCAAGGAGGCCCCGGCAAGAGAAGCTTGCCGGGGAGGGCAAAAGGAGCGCCTAGGCGAACTACGGGTGCCAGAAGACACCAAGAGAACACCCCTGGGGCCGGCCAGGAGCTTGGCGGAGACGGAGGCGCCGGAGGAAGAGCTCGAAGACGGGGCGGCAGGACGTCAGCACGCGATGGCGTCTCTGTCAGCTCCGCTTGCCACCTCGCCTCGCATGGCTGCGTAGTGCCCCGCCACGTTCCCTTGGGAAGGCCCTGTGATGACACGTCGCCGAATGCGCTGGAGATTGGGTGGCAGTCTTGCCGCGGCAAGTGCCTTGCCGCGGTCCTTCTCTTGTTGTGCCGGCAAGCTTGCCGGCCGTCGGGCCTTGCCGGGACGCGCGGGGCGCCACGACAAGTCTTCTGGAGATGCCTTGGTTGGCCTTCCCGGCAAGCTCCTCTTGCCGGGGCCTTTGTTTTCTTCCCGGCCAGCTTCTCTTGCCGGGACCTTGGTTGGCCTTCCCGGCAAGCTCCTCTTGCCGAGGCCTTGGTTTGAGTACTTTGATCTTGAATGGCATCAAAGTAGCCGTGGAGGATCTTGGCGGGCATCCGGCAAGCCTTGCCGCGGGGTGCTACGACTGCCCGTGCACAAGTTCGGGGTACTAAGGTGCCCCCCTACTTTAGTACACCGACAGGAGCCCCCGGGCCTGGGCCATACACGGTGCCGAGCGCTGTTGGGCCAGGCCCAAAACAGTGCACGGGCACGCGTGGCCTTGGTCCACCGCATCGGACTCCGTGCCCACCGCGTTCTCCCGCAACGTCACGCGTCAAACACGGCGTCGTGGGTGACGTGGGTGGCGCGTGCGGGGCTGAGCCTCGCGAGCATGCATCAAGCCATGATGAAGGGGACGGCTCACGCCCTCCTACCTAAACGGAGGTAGGCGCGGGGGCGTGGCGCATTTACTGGACGGTGCCAGTGCGCGGCTTTTGAGGCGTCCACTCCCATGCTCACGGGGTGGGGCGAGATCGCCTCATCCGTCCACTCGGCGCTGCATCCCTGCCACGCGGCTCCCATGCGCTTGGGGTCACGGACGGTGAAATTGGGAATCCGGGCAGGCGTGAGCAGAGGCAGCGGGTCGGTCCCGATTCCCTGCTCTCCCGTGCCTTGATTCGCCGAGCGGGGCGGCCGGGCTCCCACCCTGCTCCTTCATAAAGAGCAGGAGGGGGGGCACGGAAGCCCGCACTCCCTCATCTCCTTCTTTCTTTTAACTTCTGCTCCCCTTTCTCCCATTCGCCATGGAGAAAGGGAATCCTGGCCCTTCATCGGTGGCAGCGAGGGTTGCCGCCAGGCAGCGCACCCCTCCCTCTCTTGTCCCTGTGGTGGCGGAGCCGGCCGCGAGGGGAAGAGGGAGGGGGTGAGGCCGTGGACGAGGTCGAGGGCATGGCCAAGGCGCTCGGGGAAGAGGCGGCCGGGGTGGTGTGCCACCCCCATCTCCGCCGGCGGCTCCTCTCCTCGAGGCGGTCCACATCGGGGACGACCCCTGGGAGTTCTTCGTCAAGCTGCGTTGGGCACCTCGCCGACGCCTCCGGCTTCCAGCTCCGTTTGCAAGCGCGATGGAGCCGGACCCGCCCGAGATGCTAGAGTTGCGCATGAGGGGCTGTGGGATCAGCGGCACTCGAGTTAGTGTCGTATCCCCAGCCCCCGGCGTGATGTACTTCGATCGAGGGTGGAAGACGTTCGCCCGCATCCACAGCTTGACGGCGGGGTTTACCCTCCAGCTAGACATGGTCGGACCCCTTAAAGGGGGAAGCCATAAGAAGAAATGTTTACTGGTCATGGTCGACAAGTTCACTAAGTGGATAGAAGCCAAACTAGTCAAAACGGCCGAAGCCGGACCGGTTATAGACTTCATATCCTGTGTGGTACACCGTTATGGTGTCCCGCACAGTATTATTACTAATAACGGCTCTAACTTTACGGCCGATGAGGTGAAAACCTGGTGCGCTAATTTGGGCATCAAGCTCGATTACGCCTCCGTATATCACCCTCAGACAAACGGTCAGGTTGAACAGGCTAACGGCTTGATAATGAGCGGCATCAAACCCAGACTAGTGCGATCTCTGTGAGAATCAAACAAGCACTGGGTTGAAGAACTCAATTCTGTACTCTGGGGGCTGCATACCATGCCCAATTGCACGACCGGATATACACCTTGCGACATTATTCATGACCCACCTCGAGTGCACATGTATGAAGAGAGAGAGGCCGAGCTCGACTGGTAGGATGATCTGGATGGCTTGGAGGAGGAGCGCTATGTCGCGAAGGACCGTTCCGCATTTTACCAACAGCAAGCTCGGTGATATCAAAGCAGGGAAGTACGGGCAAAGACTTATAATGTCGGTGAACTCGTCTTGCGCCTACCAGAAAAGAAAAAGGACAAGCTCAAGCCCAAATGGAAGGGTCCCTTCATCATAGATGAAGTTCTCACTTGGAGGAGCCTATCGCCTTTGCAACGCTTCGGATAATCGTTCGGAACCAAACCCATGGAACACCGCTCGACTCCGGATATTCTACGCCTAAGTCCACACTTGTAACTTTTTCTGTCTTTTCTCCCTCTCACCCCTTTTTCTCTCTTTTTTGGTTTTTCTACTACTTCTACCAGTGTTTGGATAAACCGCACACTCGAGGGATGTACATCATTAAATGTACATACCTCATGATACCTGGGGGCTTCTTTTCACAGAAGCTTATTATGATTATTATTTTGGAGCGTCAAGCTCGATCACCGTATATATGTGTTGTCTACTCACATATGTCCTGTCTTCGCCATTATATGCACCTTTATGACTTAAGTTTTTGCCAAGCTGGGTTGCCTGGCTCCTGTGATTATGCCCTACGTTCCCGCTTATTCGGCTAGGGCATAAAGGGAGCACCTCTGCGATTGTTACAACCGGTTTATCCGGACGTGTACCTCAGACGGGTGAAGCCTAAAGCTAGTGTGCTTAAGGGAATAATCGATCAACGGACTAGAGACGAAATGCCCTCATTGCAATATATGCCCCAAATTATAATGCGTACTGTGATTTCTCGCACCACAACTTATGCGTGCGCAAGAGCGCATGCTGGCCCAGGGAAAGGACCCTTAACAGAACTATTCTCTCTGGAAGATGTTTCTTATGATCAAATGTAATATAACATAACTCCCTGAATACAACTTGTCTGTTTAAGCAACTATGACCGGATTGCCTAGTTTCTGAACATGCCTTGGTGTTCACCAATGGTTTAAATATCCGGAAACACTCCAAACCTCGGGTTCTGGAGGTCGAAGCGGAAAGTTTGCCATGACAATCGTTTTACAATTCAGCTGGAGATAACTTTGTAGGTAAAGTACACTACTACTTGGACTCAAAAACTTCTTCTTCCTCTAGACCCTCTAGTAGGTTGTCTAGTTTACAATCCTATTGAGAAAACTTAGCGGTTGTTTGCACTTGGTCGTACACTAAGCTAACAGGAATTTCTTGTCCATCTGGTCCCCGAGGTCTGACCCGGGCCATATGATTCGGATCAATCTTGGTATACCGTGTTTTCACCATGGCCCAGGCTTCTCGGGCGCCTTCCCGACATGCTGATATCTTCCATGGCTCCAAACAACGACGAGCTCCCTTGAATAAATTTGCAAGCTCATCCATACTTCCTGGAGGGGAATAAGATGGCCATAATGCCTTCGCCATATTCCTCAATGCTTTCCGAGCTCGCTCGTGCACTTTGGACTGCTCTTGTAACAGGTCGCCTTGGAATCCAGACGCTTCTCCTTTGGGACGTCCGGCTAGCACACCTACAGAAGCAAACTTGTAAGGTTTTAAAAACAGGAGACCGTGTGACAGATAGGTTAAAGAGCATACTGAATATGCTGCCTTTCAGTTTCTTGTTTTTTTCAAAGCATCCGATAATTGGGCTCCTAAATCCATTAGTTCTTCGGCTTGCTTGATATTTGCATCCTGTAGTTTGTTTTTCTCATTAATGGTCTATGTCAATACACGTTGACCAACGGGTTCTTGCCCTTCGGCATATTGTTTGTCCGCTTGAGCATCCCTTAGCCTCTCCTCCAGTTGATCTGTCGAGCCTACCAACGAGACAAAATTATATTTAAGCAACCTCGTTGTAGGCGTGGAACCTTAATTCTGAGCTACTACTATACTTACCATCAGGTGCCTTCTTGGATTTCTTCAAATTTTCTAGTTCGGCGGTGGCAGCTGTCAGCTTAGTTCGGCATTCCTCCAGTTCCTTCAATAATGTGTTATTCCTCTCCATGAGTACCTAACAAAGTAACGAATCTTAAATCAGTTGGGCAACCGCTTCAAGACTCGAGGGCTACTGGCATATGATTATTGAATCTGCAAAAAAAAATTCTTACCCGCATATCCTTTGAAAGTTGGTGAGTGGCTCCAGCAACTCCATCACGAGCAACTCAGATATAAGCATTCGCTGAGGTGAGAGCATTGAAAGCCTCTTCGGTAAAATGCGGGTCACGCATAGCTACTCTCCGCCGCCGGTGACCCATCGCACTATCCACTTCGGAGTTTGTGACGGATACATTATCCAAATCCTCTGGGAGATGACAATCCAGCATTACTCCCGCATCCCCTCCAGTCCTTGTGGAAGGGTCCGTGGCTGGATAAGTCTGTACATGGCCTGCCAGGTCTCCGGGTGCAGTCCGGCGTACACTCCTCCTGCAATATGGTGTAGCAGGGAACATCACCGTCCGGTCTATCCGCTGAGTGCATGCTAAAGGATTATACCTTTTCGACGCAAAGGAGGGCCTGGTTGTATCATTGTTCACCTTTCTTTTTAGATATGCGTCTTGTGCAAGTGTTGTCTTCTTAGAGGACACCTTTGTTGTAGTACGCTGGTGCGAGTGTCACCCCTTGGGAGCATGATGTAGTGTGGTGGGTGAGTCGTAGTGGAAAAACTCTTTTTGGGGAGATGTCTCCTAGGTACTTACATGGGAGGAAGGGAGAAGGCCGGGGTAGTCGGCTATAATAGCCACTTTCGTGCCGTCATAGCTCGTCTGATAAAAGATTCCATCCTTAAAATCTATGTATATATCCGGATCTTCTTCGAATACGGGATCAAGGTCTCGATTATGGTCCTCTGGCTGCGGAGCGGGTCTGTAGATCCCCGCGACGACCTCTCTCCATTCCTGTTAAAGGTAGTTGGATTAAGTTTTACTGTAAAGCATGGTTAAGGGAACACTACTACATGCCTATTTGGTTTGCAGGATTTGTAAAATACACTAACGTGCCATCTTCAATCTGACATGATTAACATGGGCATTTTATTACAATCTAGAAAAATGTAGCCTTCTTCACAAGAGGTTGGAGTGGATGAAAAGTTCCCTAAGAAAACTAGTACATACGAATCCAAAGGAGAAATGCTTATGGATTGTAACCATATGGATCAAGCAACCAATATGGGGGGGGGCATGTATGTACTAAAATCCTCCAAAAGAATCATTCAGAAATCGTAGTACATTGTCATTGTAAACTTGGAAAAAGGTGTCACAAATTGAATTCCCTTATGGTTAACATTTAACAGGAAAGGAACATCACCTCGATATATAGCTTCTCCAGGCACAGAAAGCATCTCAGGAAACTGATTACTTGCTCCAGGTTGGGGCCGATAGATTCTAGTGCCAAGACCTTCACTATGCGCAGTTTCGGGGTCAAGCTTGTTGTAATCATTTTCTGGATGATAGACGAACATACATCTTCAACATTAGAAATAATGCTAATTTGTAGAAGGAGAGGTAGAAGGCGGTTGTTGTACCTGAACGGGTGTGGATCCAATAACAAGTTCGGAGTATTTGTCAGACGAGTAGCCCACCGTTGTCAATTTTGGCGCAGAAATGGCGCTGATTCTTGTTGGACCTTCTTGATCAACTACAAGTAACCTCTCAAGTGCAGGTGTGTCCTCATTGACCATACCGTGGTACACATCTTGTGATGTCTTCCTGCCGCAACAGCAACACACATAAATAGTTCGGAGAGTCATGGAGGTGATGTGGAAGCTACTCAACCCATTGATCGCCTGAAGACAAAGGTCCTCGAGTGAAGTACAGCCACGGAGCAGGCGCTCCATGTCACCGTTTGGGAGGCAGACGGTGACAACCTCGAGGTGCTTCAGTCGTGGTAGAATAAGAGCGAGCGCATCATTAGGGGGGATGGCAGTTCCTGAACTTGGCAATGCACAGTGTGGGTGCGAGGCGGAGCGCAGACGTTGGCAGCGAGCGCATATGTCCATCATCAAAAGTGAGCTCCTCGAGATGATCTAGGGAGGGGGATTGGAACTAGTCGTCAAGCTTGGCTGGGTCCTTGCCGTTGGAACGGAACTTGCCCATTCTAAGGCCTCTGGTTGGGCCAAGGTGACTTCCGAGGATCTTGGAGAATGCATGCAAGCGTTTGCGATAGCCATAGTAGAGCTCGTGGGCGTCGATGAGGTCGAGAGGGGTGGATTTCCATAGGGGGCACCACCACCGGGAAAGGACGGTTGTCCATGCCCCATATTTGATTGGGAGGAGGGAGATGATGACTGTCAACATATCATTGGTGAGGCTGCTGATGAAGTCTAGGCCTGCTGGATTCGCTTGCGGTTCTTGCTCGCCCCGCCACCACTTGTTGGCAACCCCGTTCCACCTTTGGAGTCTCCTTGTCAATAGCGCTTTCTGATAGAAGTGGGAGTACAGGGAATATTTAGTTAAAACAGGGCAATAGAAAAGTGTATTGGTAACTAAAAGTTATTAGGTAGGAATATAGTAAGAAAATGAAATAACAATTGGTTGCTTAAATACTACACAATTCATTTGATATTGCTGGGTAAGTCAACATGCAGATACTTGAAAAGGAAACTTACTTCAAACAAAGTCTGGACGGATGATATCGTCGGGGAAGTTAACATATATCTCATGACCAAGCTCTTTTATGTGCAGTGCAATTTTGGTGCAACTTTCAATACATAAAACTTAGAAATTCCTTTCCAAAGGCCAGTGCCAAAATAGGAGTCACCAGGTTCATCAAGTCTTACAGTAGCAACGATTGTAAATCGATGGTTTGTGTTCAGTATGACATCCCTGCAGTCTTGATTTATGTAAAGGGAAAGATTGTGCACTACAGATTCTGTTGCATAGCAAGGGACGCGCTGCAGAAAATGGTAGGATTGTTAAAAAAATATGGTAACATGCAAATATGGGCCCAAATTGAAAGAACTGTACAATAGTTGAAATCAAAGGACAAAAATCTATTATTAAACAGATAGGGTAAACATGATGTCATGGAAATATGAGAGTAATCAAAAGAACAATACATCATTAATTTGCCTAATATAGAAAGAAGAGGGGAAAATATCCCCTTTGATGTATATGGTGCATGTGGCACGTGTTATCCAAATGTAGCAATATTTAGTATATGTTCAGGAAAGTAGGCCACGCCAACCGATTTAGGGTGAGATTGAACATACCCGCGCATCCTCAAGTCATCTGGTATAGTGAGATGGAATGTCTGGCAGAGGCCGCAAAGTCCTGATGTGTCCGTGCACCGTACACTCTATGACTAGAAGAAAACCCTCAAATCAGCTCAAATAAAAATGAATTCACGGCGATTTCGGCTGGGTGATTAAAGGAGGCAGATGAACTGGGATAAGAGACGAGATAATATCTCATTAAATTAGTTTCCTTGTTGTCCATGAGAAAGAACCCTCAGTACGGTAGATTCCCCAACCGAGCAGAGCTGGGTCGACCGCGAGCAACGTTGAGAAATTCGATGGCGATAGGCGGCGGCAGGCGGAAGTGGCGAAATACGGTGGGGTTTGCCGGCAGCCTTTGGCGGCGACAGGTGTCGAGCTAAGTGGTTACCGCCGCAATAGGCAGTGCCATGTATAGACACGGAGGAGCTTGTGCAGGTGCGAATGGGGACCGGAGGGGGTGGCGGGTGGGGTGAGGGTTTTTGTGATGTGGGGATGGTGAGGGTTTTCTTTTTTCTTTTTTGAATTGGGTGGTGAGGGTTTTATGTCCCACAAAGAATTACGGAGGCAATGGTTTGCTAGAGCCAACCGTGTGTGATTGACGCAAGAGGCAAAATGAAAGTCATTGCACATGGTTCCAATTGTGGGAATCGTGTGTGATTGGCATACTACCTCCGTCCTAGTTTATTGGTCCCCTTTGTAATTTGTACCAAATTTTGACCAAATATTTAACTAAGAAATGTTTATGCATGTCACCAAAAATTATATCATTGAACACTATGTTCAAATAGGCATTAATGATATAATTTTTGCTAACCTGCACTAACATTTTGTCAGTTAAATATTTGGTCAAAATTTAACACAAATTACAAAGGGGACGAATAAATGAGGACAGAGGTAGATTCCATCAACCGAACTGATTGCATCCATATCCTATTGTTAGACCATGAGTAAACATAGATTAAACATACTCAGACATAGATAATAAGCGTATACGTACACAAGCATAGTTCAACCATAAGTACATAGTTCAACCGTCATTAAGCATATTAAAGCATACATAGTTTAATCCCACATCTCATCTCACATGCTGGCACGATCCTAAAGCTTCTCCAGGTACTCGGCGTACGCGCCATGCGCCACCTTGCGAGAATACTTCTACTTGAAGGATCCAACGACCCGTCCTCTTGCATGTGCCAGAACACTTTGATACGCGTCATGAAGCTTGTGGTTGCAAAATGGGCATCGATAGCCACCGTCCTAGGTCCTAATATGCCTATTATGCATTCCCACATAAAGGTCCCTCAAGATTTTCCTCTTGTACCTCCTCTGGACATCTTCATCCTCGCTGTCCACACTGTCAGACAACAGCAATAAAAATAGTAAAAAAACATTGTATCAAATCAATGTTTACAAACTAATCTCTAGCAAACATTTGGCATCAAATCAATGTTTACATGCCATGAAGTAGGATTAGGAATTTATGGCTATTTTTTATACATATCCAGAGATTATGGCTCAATTTTTAAGCACAATCGTTTATGTACAGACAAATCTTGAAGAAAATAATGACACAAACACATATGTAGCTCATTCAAAATCAATTGTCAACTCCTGGCTAGGAATTATTAACACGAACACTAACCCTAGTCGGATTACTAGTAGAAATCATTTGCACATATGAAACAACCAATCACTTATCATTAGTACCATTCAAACAATCAATACACTACATGGATCTATCGAAACTTACTCAGATTTCATGGATTGGGAGAATGTAACCATAGGATTTCTATTCCAAAAAGGGGAGGCATGAGTAACCAGAGAAACCATAGGATCTATTTGAAACATAAATGGGTATAGATGACTAACCAGTTGTCCGTCGTCGTCGGAGTCGTCACCGGAGTGTTCGTCGGAGTCGTCGCCGGGGTCATCACCCGAGTCGTCACCAGAGTCGGTGCGGAACTCCACCTCCGGCTGCGGAAGATCGACGCCGTCGACGATGTCAGGGTGTAGCGATAACTCGCTGATATGCCCATTCTGCATCATGTTTTCCTACTGTTATTTATGTTGTTTTTTGTATAATAATGCTTTTTGGAGTAATCTAATGCCTTTTCCATCATAATATGCAAGGTATGCACCAAGGGGGAGAATTCTGGCAGTTGGAAATCTGGACCTGAAAAGGCTACGTCAAGCTACCTATTCTGTACAACTCCAAATGAGCTGAAACTCCCTGAGGATTTTTTATGAAATATTTCATAAATATTAGAGCAAATAAGTACCAGAGGAGGGCCACCATGTGGGCACAACTCACCTGGGCGTGCAAGGAGGCCCAGGCGCGCCCTGATGGGTGCTGCCCTCCTCGGCCCACCTCCGGTGCCCATCTTCTGGTATATAAGTCATTTTGACCAAGAAAAAAATCAAAGGAGGACATTCGGGATGAAGTGCCGCTGCCTCGAGGCGGAACTTGGGCAGGAGCACTTTTGCCCTCCGGCGGAGCGATTCCGCCGGGGGAACTTCCCTCCCGGAGGGGGAAATCACCGTCATCATCATCACTAACAACTCTCCCATCTTGGGGAGGGCTATCTTCATCAACATCTTCATAGCACCAACTCCTCTAAAACCCTAGTTCATCTCTTGTGTTCAATCTTTGTATCAAAACTATAAATTGGTGCTCGTGGGTGACTAGTAGTGTTGATTAAATCTTGTAGTTGATTACTATATGGTTTATTTGGTCGAAGATTATATGTTCAGATACATTATGCTGTTCAATACCCCTCTGATCTTGAGCATTTTTATCATTTGCGATTAGTTACTTTCATTCTTGAGGTCATGGGAGAAATCATGTTGCAAGTAATCATGTGAACTTGATATGTGTTTGATATTTTGATGATAAGTATGTTGCCATTCTCTTAGTGGTATCATGTGAACGTCGACTACATGACACTTCACCATTTTTGGGCCTAAGGGAATGCATTGTGGAGTAGTTATTAGATGGTGGTTTGCTAGAGTGAGAAGCTTAAACCCCAGTTTATGCGCTATTCCGTAAGGGACCGATTGGATCCAAAAGTTTAATGATATGGTTAGAATTTATTCTTAATACTTTTCTCGTAGTTGCGGATGCTTGCGAGAGGGTTAATCATAATTAGGAGGTTTGTTCAAGTAAGAACAACACCTAAGCACCGTTCCATCCACATATCAAATTATCAAAGTACCGAACACGAATTAAGCCAACGTGATGAAAGTTACTAGATGAAATACCCGTGTACCCTCAAGAACACTTTGCTTATCATAAGAAACCGTTTTGGCCTGCCCTTTGCTTAAAAAGGATTGGGCTACCTTGCTGCACTTTTGTTACTACTATTATTACTCGCTCGTTACAAATTATGTTGCTATCAAACTACTCCACTACTTATAATTTTGGCACTTGTAGACAATACCTTGCTGAAAACCACTTGTCATTTCCTTCTGCTCCTTGTTGGGTTCGACACTCTTGCTTATCAAAAAGGCTACACCCCATATACTTGTGGGTCATCAAGGCTATTTTCTGGCGCCATTGCCGGGGAATGAAGCGCTCTTGGTAAGTGGAAACTGGTAAGGAAACATTATTACTACGTGCTGAAAGTTATTGTCACTTGCTACTATGGAAAACAATCCTTTGAGGGGTTTGTTCGGGGTATCTTCACCTCGACCGGAACCACAATTAATTACCCCTCAACCTACTACACTTATTGAAAATATTGAATATGAAATTCCTTTGGGTATGTTAGAACAACTGCTGGCTAATTCTTATACAGGAGATGGAACCGAACATCCTGATATGCACTCGATATATGTGGATTGTTTAAGCTTGCAGGTTTGCCCGAAGATGAAGCTAAGAAGAAGGTTTTCCCTTTATCTTTGAAGGGAAAAACATTGACATGGCATAGGCTATGCGATGATATTGGATCTTGGAACTGGAACAGTCTAAAATTGGAATTTCATCAGAAATTTTATCCTATGCATCTAGTTCATCGTGATCAGAATTATATATATAATTTTTGGCCTTGTGTAGGAGAAAGTATTGCTCTAGATTGAGGGAGGCTTAAGTCAATGTTATATTCATGCCCCAATCATGAGCTCTCAAGAGAAATTATTATTCAGAATTTTTATGCTCGGCTTTCACGTAATGATCAATCCATGCTCGATACTTCTTGTACTGGTTCTTTTATGAAGAAGACTATTGCATTTCGGTGGGATATTTTAGAAAGAATTAAATGCCACTCTGAAGATTGGGAACTCGATGAAGGTAAAGAGTCAGGTATTGAACCTAAGTTTGATTGTGTTAAATATTTTATGAATACCGATGCTTTTCGAAAGTTTAACACTAAATATGGACTTGACTCTGAGATAGTAGCTTCATTTTGTGAATCCTTTGCTACTCATGTTGATCTCCCTAAGGAGAAGTGGTTTAATTATCACCCACCAATTAAAGAAGAAGTTAAAGAACCAACAAAAGCTAAAGAAGAAACTATCATTTACAATGTTGATCCAGTTGTTCCCACTGCTTCTATTGAAAAACCACCCTTTCCTGTTAGGATGAAGGAACATGCTAAAGCTTCAACTGTGGTTAACAAAAGTTATGTTAGAACACCCAAACCATCTGAACAAATCAAAGTTGAACCTAGTGTTGCTATGGTTAAAGATCTCTTAGTTGATAATATTGATGGGCATGTTATCTACTTCTGTAGTGAAGCTTCTAGAATTGCCAAACCTGAAGGAGAAGATAAACATAGACCAGTTGTTGGCATGCTTGTTGTCTCAGTTAAGATAGGAGATCAATGTTATCATGGTTTATGTGACCTAGGTGCTAGTGTGAGTGCTATTCCGTTCTCCTTATAACAAGAAATTAAAGATGAAATAGCACCTGCTGAAATAGAAGACATAGATTTTACTATTAAACTTGCTAATAGAGATACTATATCACCAATTGGGATTCTTAGAGATGTTGAAGTCTTGTGTGGGAAAATAAAATACCCTACTGATTTTCTTGTTATTAGCACCCCACAAGATGACTTTTGTCCCATTATTTTTGGTAGACGTTTCTTGAACACCGTCAATGCTAAAATAGATTGTGAGAAACAAACTATCGGTGTTAGCTTTGGTGATGAATCTCATGAATTTATTTTTTCCAAGTTTAGTAGACAAGCTCATAAGAAAGATTTGCCTAGTAAGGATGAAAATTAATGGTCTTGCTTCTATTGATGTGCCTCCTACTGATCCTTTGCAACAATATTTGCTAGACCATGAAAATGATTTGCATATTCGTGAAAGAAATGAAATAGATATAATCTTTTTTCCAACAACCACCTCTGCTGAAACACAATTTTCCTATTGAAAGTCTAGGAGGTCCTCCTCCACCTAAAGGTGTTCATGTGTTTGAATTAAAACAATTGCCAGACACTCTGAAATATGCTTATCTTGATGAAAAGAAGATATATCCTATTATTATTAGTGCTAACCTTTCAGAACATGAAGAAGAAAGATTATTAAAAGTTCTAAGGAAGCACAGGGCTACTATTGGATATACTCTTGATGATCTTAAGGGCATTAGTCCCACTCTACGTAAGCACAAGATTAATATGGAACCTGATGCTAAACCTGTTGTTGATCACCAACGTCGGTTAAATCTGAAGATGAAAGAAGTGGTAAGAACGGAAATATTGCAACTTCTGGAAGCAAGTATAATCTATCCTATAGCTGATAGTAGATGGGTAAGTCCTATTCATTGTGTCCCTAAGAAAGGAGGTCTTATTGTTGTTCCTAATGATAAAATGAGCTTATTCCACAAAGAATTGTTACGGGCTATAGAATGGTAATTGATTATAGAAAATTAAATAAATCTACTAGAAAAGATCATTACCCTCTTCCTTTTATTGATCAAATGTTAGAAAGATTATCTAAGCACCCACATATTTGCTTCCTTGATGGAGACTCTGGCTTTTCGCAAATACCAGTTTTACAATCAGACCAAGAAAGACTACTTTTACTTGTCCTTTTGGAACATTTGCTTATAGACGCATGCCTTTCGGTTTATGTAATGCACCTGCTACCTTTCAAAGATGTATGACTGCTATATTTCTCTGATTTTTGTGAAAAGATTGTTGAGGTTTTCATGGATGACTTTTCTGTTTATGGTAAGTCTTTTTATGATTGTTTAAGAAATCTTGATCGAGTTTTGTAGAGATCTAAACAAACAAATCTCGTCTTGAATTGGGAGAAGTTCCACCTTATGGTTAACGAAGGTATTTTATTGGGCCATAAAATTTCTGAAAGAGGCATTGAGGTGGACAAAGCCAAGGTTGATGCAATTGAAAAAAATGCCATGTCCTAAAGATATCAAAGGTATTCGTAGTTTCCTTCGTCATGTTGGTTTCTATGGGAGGTTTATCAAAGACTTTTCTAAAATTTCTAGGTCCCTTACTAATATTTTGCAAAAGGATATTCCCTTTGTGTTTGATGATGATTCTATGGAAGCCTTTGAAACACTAAAGAAAGCCTTAATTACTGCACCTGTTGTTCAACCACCTGATTGGAACTTGCCTTTTGAGATTATGTGTGATGCTAGTGATTATGTTGTTGGTGATGTTCTAGGACAAATAGTTGATAAGAAACTAAATTTTATTCATTATGCTAGTAAAACTCTAGGCAGTGCTCAACAGAACTATGCTACTACTGAAAAAGAATTCTTAGTAGTGGTGTTTGCTTATGATAAATTTAGATCTAACATTGTTGATTCTAAAGTAATTGTTCACACCGATCATGCTGCTATAAACTATCTTATGGAAAAGAAAGATGCTAAACCTAGACTCATTAGCTAGGTTCTTCTTCTACAAGAATTTGATTTGCATATCACTAATAGTAAAGGAGCAGAGAACCTCGTAGCTGATAACTTGTCTAGGCTTGAAAATATTCATGATGACCCACAACCAATTAATGATAACTTCCCTGATGAACAACTAGCTGCAATAAATGTTTCTCATAGTACACCTTGGTATGCTGACTATGCTAATTATATTGTTGCTAAATACATACCACCTAGCTTTACATACCAACAAAAGAAAAAAAATACTTCTATGATTTAAGACATTACTTTTGGGATGACCCACATCTATATAAAGAAGTAGTAGATGGTATTATTAGACGTTGTGTACCTGAGCATGAACAGGAACAAATCCTACAGAAAACCCACCTCGTGTACTTTCCGGTCTCTGTTTTTCTTCTGTTCTGCTTGTTCCCCAAGACAAGAAATCTATATATACCTCCCGAACCTCTTAACCTCCGTATCATGGAGAAATCTCCTGTTTTCTTTTCTTGCTTTTTTTGTCAGATCCAATCCACCATGGCCACTTCAAGCTCCTCCAAGGACAAGTTCTTCGACAATGTCATCAACCCATATCTGTGGGAGGTGATGCAGCACCGTCAAGCTATCTAGATGCGCGATTGGGTGCTGCACATCCGTGATGTGCAAGGACCCAGGGGGATTGGATCCGTGGAGCCCAGGCTTGGAGCTATGGAGCAGGACATTGATGACTCACAAGTGTAGGGGATCAATCATAGTCCTTTCGATAAGTAAGAGTGTCGAACCCAACGAGGAGCAGAAGGAAATGTGTGGGATCAATCGTAGTCCTTTTGATAAGTAAGAGTGTCGAACCCAATGAGGAGCAGAAGGAAATGATAAGCGGTTTTCAGTAAGGTTTTCTCTGCAAGCACTGAAATTGTAAGTGATAGATAGTTTTGTGACGAGATAAATAGTAATGAGTAACAAGTATATAAAGTAAGTAAAGTGCAGCAAGGTGGCCCAATCCTTTATGTAGCAAAGGATAAGCCTGGAAAATTTCTAATAATGAGAAAGGAGCTCCCGAGGACACATGGGAATTATCGTCAAGCTAATTTTCATCACGTTCATATGATTCGCGTTCGGTACTTTGATAATTTGATATGTGGGTGGACCGGTGCTCGGGTACTTCCCTTACATGGAGAAGCATCCCACTTATGATTAACCCCTATTGCAAGAGTCCGCAACTACAAAAGAAGTATTAAGGTAAACCTAACCACAGCATTAAACATATGGATCCAAATCAGCCCCTAACGAAGCCACACATAAACTAGGGTTTAAGCTTCTGTCACTCTAGCAACCCATCATCTACCTATTACTTCCCCATGCCTTCCTCTAGGCCCAAATAATGGTGAAGTGTCATGTAGTCGACGTTCACATAACACCACTAGAGGAAAAGACAACATACATATCATCAAAATATCGAACGGATACCAAATTCACATGACTACTAATAGCAAGACTTCACCCATGTCCTCAGGAACAGACGTAACTACTCACAAAGCATATTCATGTTCATAATCAGAGGGGTAATAATATGCATTGAGGATCTGAACATATGATCTTCCACCAAGTAAACCAATTAGCATCAACTACAACGAGTAATCAACACTAATAGCAACCCACGGGTACCAGTTTGTGGTTTTGATACAAGATTGGATACAAGAGATGAACTAGGGTTTTGAGAGGAGATGATGCTAGTGAAGATGATGATGGAGATTGACCCCCTCCCGATGAGAGGATCGTTGGTGATGATGTTGGTGATGATTTCCCCCTCCCGGAGGGAAGTGTCCCTGGCAGAACAGCTCCGTCAGAGCCCTAGATTGGTTCCGCCAAGGTTCCGCCTCGTGGCGGCGGAGTTTCGTTCCGTAAGCTTGCCCACGATTTTTTCCAGGGTAAAAGCTGTAATATAGCAGAAGATGGACACCGGGGGCCCACCAGGGGTCCAGGAGACAGGAGGGTGCGCCCAGTAGGGGGGGGGCCCTCCACTCTCCTGGATAGGGTGTGGGCCCCCTGGTGTATTTCTTTTGCCCAATAATTCTTGCTAATTCCAAAAACATGTTTCGTGGAGTTTCAGGATTTTTGGAGCAGTGCAGAATAGGTTTCCCATGTTTGCTCCTTTTCCAGCTAGAATTCCAGCTGCCGGCATTCCCCCTCTTCATGGTAAACCTTGTAAAATAAGAGAGAATAGCCATAAGTATTGAGATATAATGTGTAATAACAGCCCATAATGCAATAAATATTGATATAAAAGCATGATACAAAATGGACCTATCAACTCCCCCAAGCTTAGACCTCGCTTGTCCTCAAGTAGAAGCTGAGATCGAAAAATATGTCCACATGTTTAGAGATAGAGGTGTCGATAAAAATAAAATACGGACATGAGGTCATCATGATCATTCTTATAACATCAACATATATAGATTTTATCATATGATTTCCTATGCTCAAGTAACAATCAATTCACAATGTCAAGTTTGGTTCAAAAACTTCATTGAGAACTAACAAACTATAATCTCAGTCACTGAAGCAATTGCAATTTATCATAGCATCAGAAAGAGTCAACAATAGAGCTTTTCAGAAAGTGCACATACTCAACTATCTTGTAGTCTTCTATAATTGCTAACACTCACGAGATACTTGTGGTTATGGAGTTTCAGCCGGACACTGAGAAAGATAGGGGCTTATTGTGTTGCCTCCCAACGTATTCACCTTTAGGTGATGTCAACAATAATAGCCCATGATAACTAACATCCAATTGGATATATATCATGATCTTTCAAACACGAGGAGCTTGCCAAAGGATAAAATGAAAAAGGTAAAAGATAGGCCCTTCGCAGAGGGAAGCAGAGGTTGTCATGTGCGTTTAGGGTTGATGCACAAAATCTTAATACAAAAGAATGTCACTTTATATTGCCCCTTGTATGTGGACCTTTATTATGTAGTCCGTCGCTTTTATTACTTCCACAACAAGATCGTACAAAGCTTATTTTCTATGCACTAATAAGTCATACATATTTAGATAGCAATTTTTATTGCTTGCAACATGACAACTTACTTGAAGGATCTTACTCAATCCATAGGTAGGTATGGTGGACTCTCATGGCAAAACTGGGTTTAATGATAATTGGAAGCACAAGTAGTATCTCTACTTCGTGCAAGGAATTTGGCTAGCATGAGGGGGAAAGGCAAGCTCAACATGTTTGGAAGGTCAATGACAATATACTTTAACTGAGATGCGTGAAAACATAAACCATTACGTTGTCTTCCTTGTCCAACGTCAACTTTAGAATGTCATACCTAATGAGTGCTCCCAATTATAAAAGGTGTCCAAGATAATATATTTGAATGTGAAGCCCTCTTTCCTTATCACTTCCTATTAATTGCAACGATGACCAAAACTACGTTCATCAACTCTCAACAACTTTTATGCCTCATACTTTCTATGTGTGAAGTCATCACTATCCAAATATGAACTCTTTTATTCTTTCTACTTTCTCAAGATCATAGTAACATAGCAAAGCCCTTGACTCAACACTAATATTTATTATAGATAGCTCATGGACTCGATTACAAAAAGAGATCACAAAGCGAAACTCAAAACTACTTGATATCAAAACTTCAATCTACTAGATCAAGATACTACTAAAAGGATCGAACTAAATAAAACGGTAAAGATAGGAGTGTGATGGTGATACGATACCGGGGCACCTCCCCCAAGCTTGGCAGTTGCCAAGGGGAGTGCCCATACCCATGTGATTATGTCCTCGGAGGTGATGGAGGTGGTGATGATGAAGGTGGATAATCGCACATTGAGTGTAAAAGCCCCTCCAACTTGCGGATAATGCCCTTGAGTCTGGAGATATGATCCTTCAACAGAATATTCTCCTGTGAGATACTTGTTCTGTATGCTCGCTAACTCAATCATCTTGAAAGCGTCAATCTCTCTTGGAGTAAAGAGGTCAGGTAAAGGTTGAGGGATATCTTCTTCTTTCACTGCCGGAGCCTGAACATCCATGGCCTTCTCGATCCCTTCATCCTTGTTGATCTCTTCTGGTTCTTCTCTTTTCAGCTCTATCTTCAATAGCCAAGCATCCTTGTCTTCGTTGTTCGAGGAGGGTGACGTCATGATGCTCTAGATCTGCAACAGAAACAGCTCGAAACGAAAACAGAGGATATTTGCGTGATACGGTGGTCAAAACCTTCGGGAGTATATATAATGAATTTTTACCGACCAAAATAAGTAACGTGCAAGAAAACGGAGTCCTGGAGGCACACGAGGTGCCCACGAGACAGGGGGCGTGCCCAGTAAGGGTGGGCACGCCCTCCACTGTCATGGGGGCCTCGTGTCCCTTTCGGACTACTTATTCCTTCCAAAAATTCTTAAATATTCCAAAACTGATAAAAATTGCCATTGGAGTTGTTTTGGAGTTGGTTTACTTACTGTACCACATACCTATTCCTTTTTGGAGTATGGAACGTTCTGGAAAGTGTCCCTTATGTATTCCTTAGGGGTTACAGTTTTAATAATATTAGTTTCAACATTGATAGGATTACCTGAAATATAATGTTTAATTCTTTGACCGTTTACCACCCTTGGACTTATGCCTTCGAAGTTGTTGATTTTTATGGCACCAGAACGATAGACCTCCTCAATAACGTAAGGACCTTCCCATTTAGAGAGAAGTTTTCCTACAAAAAATCTTAAACGAGAGTTGAATAATAACACATAATCTCCTATGTTAAACTCACGCTTTTGTATCCTCTTATCATGCCAGCGTTTGACTTTTTCTTTGAATAGCTTGGCATACTCATAGGCTTGAGTTTTCCATTCATCAAGTGAGCTAATATCAAATAACCTGTTCTCACCGGTAAGTTTGGAGTTATAATTGAGCTTTTTAATAACCCAATATGCCTTATGTTCAAGTTCAAGAGGTAAATGACATGCTTTTCCATAAACCATCTTATATAGAGACATACCCATAGGATTTTTGTATGTCGTTCTATAGGCCCATAATGCATCATCAAGTTTTTTGGACCAACTCTTTCTAGATCTATTCATAGTCTTTTGCAAAATTAATTTGAGCTCTCTATTGCTCAACTCTACTTGACCACTAGACTGCGGATGATAAGGAGATGCGATTCTATGATTGACATCATACTTAGCAAGCATCTTACAGAAAGCACCATGAATAAAATGTGAACCACCATCAGTCATAAGATATCTAGGCACTCCAAACCTCGGAAAAATAACTTCTTTAAGCATTTTAAAAGAAGTGTTATGATCAGCACTACTAGTTGGAATAGCTTCTATCCACCTAGTAACGTAATCAACAGCAACTAAAATATGTGTGTAACCATTAGAGGCAGGAAAAGGTCCCATATAATCAAAGCCCCAAAAATCAAACAGTTCAATAACAAGAGAGTAATTCATAGGCATTTCTTGACGTCTGCTAATGTTACCTACTCTTTTGCATTCATCACAAGATAAAACAACCTTACGAGCATCTTTGAAGAGAGTAGGCCAATAAAAACCAGATTGTAGTACCTTCTGTGCAGTTCTATCTCCAGCGTGGTGTCCTCCATAGGATTCAGAGTGACACTTGCGTAGGATCTGTTCCTGTTCATGCTCAGGCACACAATGTCTAATAACACCATCTAGTCCTTCTTTATAAAGGTGTGGGTCATCCCAGAAGTAATGTCTTAAATCATAAAAGAACTTTTTCTTTTGCTGGTATGTGAAACATGGCGGTACAATTTTGGCAACAATGTAATTAGCATAATCAGCATACCAAGGAGCAATACGAGAAGCATTAATGACTGCTAATTGTTCATGAGGAAAACTATCATCAATAGGAAGTGGGTCATAAAGAACATTCTCTAACCTAGACAAGTTGTCTGCAACGGGGTTCTCAGCTCCCTTTCTATCAATAATATGCAAATCAAATTCTTGTAGCAGGAGAAGCCATCTAATGAGTCTAGGCTTAGCATCTTTCTTTTCCATAAGATATTTAATAGCAGCATGATCAGTGTGAATAGTAACTTTGGAATCAACAATATAAGGTCTAAACTTATCACATGCAAACACAACTGCTAACAACTCTTTTTCAGTGGTAGCATAATTTCTCTGGACAGTATCAAGAGTCTTACTAGCATACTGGATAATATTCAATTTCTTATCAACTCTTTGCCCTAGAATAGCACCTACAGCATAATCACTAGCATTGCACATAATTTCAAAAGGTAAATTCCAATCAGGTGGCTGAACAATAGGTGCAGTGATCAAAGCTTTCTTAAGTATTTCAAATGCTTCTACACAATCATCATCAAAGACAAAAGGAATATCTTTTTGCAATAAATTAGTCAGAGGCCTAGAGATTTTAGAAAAGTCCTCAATGAATCTCCTATAAAAACCGGTGTGACCAAGGAAACTTCTTATACCTTTTATGTCCTTGGGACATGGCATCTTTTCAATAGCATCAACTTTGGCTTTATCAACTTCGATACCTCTCTCAGAGATCTTGTGCCCCAAGACAATGCCTTCATTAACCATAAAGTGACAATTTTCCCAATTCAGGACGAGACTAGTGTCTTTGCATCTCTGCAAAACTCGATCAAGGTTGCTCAAACAATCATCAAAAGAGGATCCATAAACGGAAAAGTCATCCATGAATACCTAACAAATCTTTTCAAAAAATCAGAGAATATAGCCATCATGCATCTTTGAAAGGTAGCAGGTGCATTACATAAACCAAAAGGCATACGCCTATAAGCAAAAGTACCAAAAGGGCAAGTAAAAGTAGTTTTAGATTGATCCTTCGCCGACACAGGTATCTGAGAGAAACCAGAATAACCATCTTTCTAGCATTTGATCAATAAAAGGTAAAGGGTAATGATCTTTCTTAGTAGCTTTATTTAACTTACGGAAATCAATTACCATCCTATAACCTGTAATAATTCTTTGTGGGATAAATTCATCTTTATCATTAGGAACAATGGTAATACCTCCCTTTTTAGGAATGCAATGAACAGGGCTTACCCATTCACTATCAGCAACGGGATAAATAATACCTGCCTCAAGGAGCTTTAGTATCTCCTTTCTTACCACTTCTTTCATCTTGGGATTTAGTCGTCGTTGAGGATCTCTAACAGGTTTGGCATCTTTTTCCACTGTAATTTTGTGTTGGCATAATGTGGGACTAATGCCCTTGAGATCATCCAGAGTATATCCAATAGCTGCCCGGTGCTTCTTCAGAGTTTTCAATAATCTTTCTTCTTCTTGCTCTAAAAGGTTAGCACTAATAATAACAGGATATATTTATTTTTCATCAAGATAAGCATACTTAAGATTATCAGGTAATGGTTTTTGTTCAAACACGGGATCACCCTTGGGTGGAGGGGGATCCCAAAGAATTTCAACGGGAAGGTTATGTTTCAGCATAGGTTCCTGTTTGAGGAACACTTCATCTATTTCCCTTCTTTCCTTCATAAACATATCGTTTTCATGGTCTAGCAAGTATTGCTCTAACGGATCAGTAGGAGGCACAACAATGGAAGCAAGACCAATAATCTCATCCTTACTAGGTGGTTGCCTATCACGAGGTTGTCTATGAAACTTAGCAAAATTAAACTCATGAGACATACCATCTATGCCAACGGTGACAGTATCTTTTTCACAATCAATCTTAGCACTAGCTATATTCAAGATGGGTCTACCAAAAATAATGGGACAAAAATCATCTTTTGGGGAACCAAGAACAAGAAAATCAGCAGGGTATTTAACCTTCCCACACAAGACTTCAACATCTCTAACAATCCCAACTGGTTTAATGGTATCCCTATTATCAAGCTTAATGTAACATCAATGTCTTCTAATTCAATGGGTGCAATATCATGCATAATTTCTTGATATAAGGTATAAGGTATTGCACTGGCACTAGCACCCATATCACATAAGTCATGATAACAATACCTCCTATTTTAACAGAAATAACAGGCATGCCTATGACATGTCTATGTATCTTAATATCTGGTCTAGCAATATTGGCAGTTTCACCGCAGAAATAAATAACATGCCCATCTAAATCATCATACAAGAGATCTTTAACCACAACAATACTAGGTTCAACATTAATTTGCTCAGGAGGTGTATAAGTCCTAGTATTACTCTTACAAACAATAGTCGAAGCTTTAGCATGATCCTTTATCCTAACAGGAAAGGGAGGTTTATCAACATAAGTAGTAGGAACAATAGGATCACTATAGGTGATAGTCTTTTCTTCAACTGTAATAGGTGCAACTACTTTCACTTCAACAGGAGGATTATATTTAAACCACTTCTCTTTAGAGATATCAACATGAGTAGCAAAAGATTCACAGAAAGAAGCCGCTATCTCAGAGTCAAGTCCATACTTAGCACTAAATCCACGAAAAGCATCGGTATCCATAAAAGATTTAACACAATCGAACTTAGGTGTCATACCTGACTCCTTACCATCGTCGGAACCCCAATCTTCAGAGTTGCGTTTAATTCTTTCCAATAAGTCCCATTTGAAATCAATAGTCTTTAGCATATAAGAACCAACACAGGAAGTATTGAGCAGGTTGCGATTATCAAGAGAAAGCCGAGCATAAAAGTTCTGAATAATCATTTCCCGAGAGAGCTCATGATTGGGGCATGAATATAAAATTGACTTAAGCCTCCCCCAAGCTAGAGAGATGTTTTCTCCTTCACGAGGCCAGAAATTATATATGTAATTATGATCACGATGAACAAGATGCATAGGATAGAACTTCTGGTGAAATCCCAACTTCAATCGCTTATAATTCCAAGATCTTGTATCATCACATAGCCTATACCATGTCAATGCATCTCCCTTCAAAGATAAAGGGAAGACCTTCCTTTTGACAACATCATCGGGAATACCTGCAAGCTTAAATAATCCACAAACTTCATCCACAAAGATAAGGTGTGAATCGGGATGCAATGTTCCATCTCCTGCAAATGGATTAGCTAGAAGTTTCTCTATCATACCCGAAGGAATCTCAAAGTAAATATTTTCATAAAGTTCAGTAGGTTGAGGAGAAACTCTTTGCTCTTCTGGTCGGGGTGAAGATACCCCGAACAAGCCCCTCAAAGGATTAGTTTCCATAGTGACAAGTAACAGAAAATTTCAGCACACTATATAAATGTTTCCTTACCAAGTTCCACTCACCAAAAGCGCTACACTCCCCGGCAATGGCGCCAGAAAAGAGTCTTGATGACCCACAAGTGTAGGTGGTCAATCGTAGTCCTTTCGATAAGTAAGAGTGTCGAACCCAACAAGGAGTAGAAGGAAATGATAAGCGGTTTTCAGTAAGGTTTTCTCTGCAAGCACTGGAATTGTAGGTGATAGATAGTTTTGTGATAAGATAAATAGTAACGAGAGTAACAAGTATATAAAGTAAGTAAAGTGCAGCTAGGTGGCCCAATCCTTTATGTAGCAAAGGATAAGCCTGGACAATTTCTAATAATGAGAAAGGAGCTCCCAAGGACACATGATAATTATCCTCAAGCTAGTTTTCATCACGTTCATATGATTCGCGTTCGGTACTTTGATAATTTGATATGTGGGTGGACCAGTGCTTGGGTACTGCCCTTACTTGGACAAGCATCCCACTTATGATTAACCCCTATTGCAAGAATCCGCAACTACAAAAGAAGTATTAAGGTAAACCTAACCACAACATTAAACATATGGATCCAAATCAGCCCCTAACGAAGCAACGCATAAACTAGGGTTTAAGCTTCTGTTACTCTAGTAACCCATCATCTACTTATTACTTACCCATGCCTTCCTCTAGGCCCAAATAACGGTGAAGTGTCATGTAGTCGACGTTCACATAACACCACTAGAGGAAAAGACAACATACATCTCATCGAAATATCGAACGAATACCAAATTCACATGACTTCTAATAGCAAGACTTCACCCATGTCCTCAGGAACAAACGTAACTACTCACAAAGCATATTCATGTTCATAATCAGAGGGGTAATAATATGCATTAAGGATCTGAACATATGATCTTCCACCAAGTAAACCAATTAACATCAACTATAAGGAGTAATCAACACTACTAGCAACCCACAGGTACCAATTTGTGGTTTTGATACAAGATTGGATACAAGAGATGAACTAGGGTTTTGAGAGGAGATGGTGCTGGTGAAGATGTTGATGGAGATTGACCCCCTCCTGATGAGAGGATCGTTGGTGATGACGTTGGTGATGATTTCCCCCTCCCAAAGGGAAGTGTCCCCGGCAGAACAGCTCCCTCAGAGCCCTAGATTGGTTCCGCCAAGGTTCCGCCTCGTGGCGGAGGAGTTTCATTCCGTAAGCTTGCCCACGGTTTTTTCCAGGGTAAAAGCTCTAATATAGCAGAAGATGGATACCGGGGGCCCACTAGGGGGTCCAGGAGACAGGGGGGCGCGCCCAGTGGGGGGGCCTCCACTCTCCAGGACAGGGTGTGTGTCCCCTGGTGTATTTCTTTCGCCCAATAATTCTTATTAATTCCAAAAACATGTTTCGTGGAGTTTCAGGATTTTTGGAGCAGTGCAGAATAGGTTTCCAATGTTTGCTCCTTTTCCAGCCAGAATTTCAACTGTCGGCATTCCCCCTCTTCATGGTAAACCTTGTAAAATAAGAGAGAATAGCCATAAGTATTGAGATATAGTGTGTAATAACAGCCCATAATGCAATAAAATATTTATATAAAAGCATGATGCAAAATGGACGTATCAGACATCTTCAAGTGCAAGGGGATGGTGGAGCATGGACTCAGTGCCAATCACCTCATGATCGCGGACTATACCCGTGGTCTCAAGGTGGATGGCAAGCCCATAAAGGACATCATCTTCTCCCTCAACGAGCAAATCAACTTCGTCCATAGCCAGATCCACGACCTTCGGAGCCAAGTCTTTGAATATGAGGCAAGGTTTAAAGGTATATATGAGTTTGGCTGTTAGTTGCAGGATCCGGGAGAGTCACTCCTCCTCTTATGATGGTGAGCCTTTACCGTGGAAACCCGAGGACAAGAAACCATCTACTTCATCACCACCGTCTTCTTCATCACCACCAAAAGAAAACCGAGTATTGGGTGTGGGCACCCCCCCTTGGCTTTAGCCAAGCTTGGGGAGGTGCCCCGGTATCGTATCAATCTCCACTGTATTTTTCCTTTACTTTCTTAGTTCGATCAATGGCTATCTTTTGCTATTAGATGAATAAAAGTTTAGTTCGATCCTTTCTTTTTATGAGTTTGCTTAGTGATCAATCCTTATAATCATGTGTGAGATATAATAAAGTTTAGCTTGAGTTTTGCCTTCTTTACTTTCTTGCTGGAATAAAAAGAAAGGAAATAAAAGAAAAATATCATATGCTAATCTTATGGTAAGTGATGACATCACACAAGGAAAACTATAAGTAGAAAATTTTATTTTAGATTGACAAACATAGCATTGGTCAATGATGCAACACATGAAAGAATTAATGAGGGAAGAGAAGATTCACGTATAAATATATTATCATGGAAATCTTTTGTGATTGTGAGCACCCATCAAAATATTATATGCCAAAATTGTTGACGTTGGACAAGGAAGACAACCTAATGATTCATGTTTGTTCATATTCACATAGAAGTCATATAGTCATAGATCCTTCAACATGTGGTGCTTGCCCCTATCTTTGCAAGCCAAAAACTCTGCACTAAGTAGAGATACTACTTGTGCATCCAGAACCCTTAAACCCTATCTTGTTTGAGAGTCCACCATACCTACCTATGGATTGAGTAAGATCCTTCAAGTAAGTTGTCATCAGTGCAAAAGGGCAATAAAAATTGCTTATAAAAATGTGAGATCATTTAGTGTAAGGGAAAATTGAGCGTTGTACGAACTTGTCGTGCTGAAGAATAAAAGCGACAGACTGCATAATAAAGGTTACCATCACAAGGGGCAATATAACGTGACGTTCTCTTGCACTAAGGGGTTGAGCATACAAACAAAAAGCGCATGGCAACCTCTACTTCCCTCTGCGAAGGGCCTATCTTTTACTTTCATGTATGTACTTTCATGCAAGAGTCAAAGTTTTTATCTCTATTACTTTTATTTTTCTCCTTTGGAAAGCATCATGTGGTGAGGAAAGATCTAGGCACATATGTCCAGTTGAATATGGGTAGCATGAGTTATTATTGTTGACATCACCCTTGAGGTGAGTGTGTTGGGAGGCGAAATTATAAGCCCCTATCTTTCTTTGTGTTCGGTTGAAACGTTTTGCTCATGTGTACACGGTGAGTGTTAGCAATCATAGAAGACTAAATGATGGTTGAGTATGTGGACTTTCCTAAAGGCTCCGATACGTGACCGTTCCTGAAAACATGATGAATTATAGTTGCAAAGTTGACTGAGAACATAGTTTGTTGGTTTCCAATAGATTTTATGCTTTATACTTCAATGTTGTGATGAATTGCCACTTGTTCATAAGAAGTCTATGATAAAAGTTCTATGATAAAAGTTTTATATTAAAGTTTGTTGCTGTTATAATAAGTCACATGATGCTGCTATGTTCGTATTTTTGTTTTTATCGACACCTCTCTCTCTAAGCATGTGGACATGTTTTTCAATTTTGGTTTTTGCTTGAGGACAAGCGAGGTCCAAGCTTGGGGGAGTTGACACGCCCATTTTGCATCATGTTTTCCTACTGTTATTTATGTTGTTTTATTGTATAATAATGCTTTTTGGAGTAACTCTAATGCCTTTTCCCTCATAATATGCAAGGTAAGCACCAAGGGAGAGAATTTTAGCAGCTGGAAATCTGGACCTGAAAAAGCTACGTCAAGCTAACTATTCTGCACAACTCCAAATGACCAGAAACTCCCCGAGGATTTTTATGGAATATTTAATAAATATTGGAGCAAATAAGTACCAAGGAGGGCCACCAGGTGGGCACAACCCACCTGGGCACACCAGGAGGCCCAAGCGTGCCCTGGTGGGTGCTGCCCTCCTCGGCCCACCTCCGGTGCCCATCTTCTGGTATATAAGTCATTTTAACCTAGAAAAAGATTTAGAGGAGGACATTCGGGAGGAAGTGGCACCACCTCGAAGTGGAACTTGGGCAGGAGCACTTTTGCCCTTTGGCGGAGCGATTCCGCCGGGGGAACCTCCCTCCCGGAGGGTGAAATCATCGTCGTCATCATCACCAACAACTCTCCCATCTTGGTGAGGGCGATATTCATCAAAATCTTCACAGCACCAACTCCTCTAAAACCCTAGTTCATCTCTTGTGTTCAATCTTTGTATCAAAACTATAGATTGGTGCTCGTGGGTGACTAGTAGTGTTGATTACATCTTGTATTTGATTACTATATGGTTTATTTTGTGGAAGATTATAGGTTCAGATCCATTATGCTATTCAATACCCCTCTCATCTTGAGCATGTTTATCATTTGTGATTAGTTACTTTCGTTCTTGAGGTCATGGGAGAAATTATGTTGCAAGTAATCATGTGAACTTGATATGTGTTCGATATTTTGATGATATGTATGTTGCCATTCTCTTAGTGGTGTCATGTGAACGTCGACTACATGAAACTTCACCATATGTGGGCCTAAGGGAATGCATTGTGGAGTAGTTATTAGATGGTGGGTTGCAAGAGTGATAGAAGCTTAAACCCCAGTTTATGTGCTATTCCGTAAGGGACCGATTGGATCCAAAAGTTTAATGCAATGGTTAGAATTTATTCTTAATACTTTTCTCGTAGTTGCGGATGCTTGCGAGAGGGTTAATCATAAGTAGGAGTTTTGTTCAAGTAAGAACACCACCTAAGCACTGGTCCACCCACATATCAAATTATCAAAGTACCGAACACGAATTAAGCCAACATGATGAAAGTGACTAGATAAAATTCCCGTGTACCCTCAAGAACACTTTGGTTATCATAAGAAACCGTTTTGGCCTGTCCTTTGCCTCAAAAGGATTGGGCTACCTTGCTGCACTTTTGTTACTACTATTGTTACTTGCTCGTTACAAATTATTTTGCTATCAAACTACTCCGCTACTCCATCTTCTGCTATATCATCACTTTCCCTCTGGAAAAAATCGTGGGCAAGCTTACGGGACGAAACTCTGCCACCACGAGGCGGGACCTTGGCGGAACCAATCTACGGCTCCGGCGGAGCTGTTCTGCTGAGGACACTTCCCTCCGGGAGGGGGAAATCGTCACCAACGTCATCACCAACGATCCTCTCATCGGGAGGGGGCCAATATCCATCAACATCTTCACCAGCACCATCTCCTCTCAAAACCCTAGTTCATCTCTTGTATCCAATCTTGTACCAAAACCACAAATTGGTACCTGTGGGTTGCTAGTAGTGTTGATTACTCCTGGTAGTTGATGCTAATTGGTTTACTTGGTATTGTCTGCAAGTGCCAAAATTGTAAGTAGCGGAGTAGTTTGATAGCAAAAAAAATTGTAACGAGCAAGTAACAATAGTAGTAACAAAAGTGCAGCAAGGTAGCCCAATCCTTTTGAGGCAAAGGACAGGCCAAAACGGTTTCTTATGATAACCAAAGTGTTCTTGAGGGTACACGGGAATTTCATCTAGTCACTTTCATCATATTGGCTTAATTCGTGTTCGGTACTTTGATAATTTAATATGTGGGTGGACTTGTGTGAGATACTTGTTCTGAATGCGAGCTAACTCAATCATCTTGAAAGCTTCAATTTCTGTTGGAGTAAAGAGGTTAGGTAATGGTTGAGGGATGTCTTCTTCTTTCACCGCCGGAGCTTGAACCTCCATGGCCTTCTTGATCCCTTCATCCTTGTTGATCTCTTCCGGTTCTTCTCTTTTCAACTCTATCTTCATTAGCCAAGCATCCTTGTCTTCGTTGTTGGAGGAGGGCGACGTCATGGTGCTCTTGATCTGAAACAGAAACAGCTCGAAACAAAAACAGAGGATATTTGCATGATACGGTGGTCAAAACCTTCAGGAGTATATATAATGAATTTTTACCGACCAAAATACGTAAAGTGCAAGAAAACGGAGTCCGGGGGGGGGGGGCACACACGAGGTGACCACGAGACAGGGGGGCGCGCCCAGTAAGGGTGGGCGCGCCCTCCACTCTCGTGGGGGCCTCGTGCCCCTTTCGGACTACTTCTTTCTTCCTAAAATTCTTAAATATTCCAAAACTGATAAAAATTGCCATTCACTATAGAAATCAGCTACTTTGCCATCTGCCAAGGCAGACGGCAAAGGCAGGAACGGCGGACGGCAAATGTCTTTGCCGTCTTCCGCGGACGGCAAAAGGCTCCGGCAAAGTAAGGATCGGCAAAGAGCTACTTTGCCGTCTGCTTTCGGCGGCTGACGGCAAAGGGGCCTTTGCCATCAGCAGCTGATGGTAAAGAAAGCAGACGGCAATAATTATACTGTTAGTCTGTTAGGTGGCTAACGGCAGCCTTTGCCGTCCGCCGCGGACAGCAAAGGGCATGGCTCTTTGCCATCTGCTAGCAGACGGCAAAGGCTGCCATCTGCTGGCAGATGGCAAAGAGCCTATATTGCCCCATTTAATTCTGTTTTTTCTTATATCAATTCATTTTCACATAAAATCTCTCTCTCTCTCTCTCTCACACACACACACATGTATCACCAATATAGCATATCCAACACATATTACCAATAGTCATGAACACATATATATCCAACACATATTACCAATAGTAGCAAGTTTCATCCCTACATATACATAGTTCCATCAATATTACACAGTTTCATCCATAGATAGCAAATTTCACAAAGTCAAAACTATCTTATTACTAAGATCTTCTCTGGATCTTCTTCTTTTCTTCCAACCTGCATAACAAAAACACTAAGAAAGAGAGAATGAGTTAGGAGTAGAAATGTAGCATTTCACTTGGTGAAATGCAATGCTGTAGGAGCCAGCACTTCAGATTAAGACAATCTTAAATCTCTATTATTAAAGGGGAATCTGCCGTCGTCGTGATGGTTCGACCGCATCCCACCCCCCTCGATGGCACGCGGTAAAAATATCTGTAGATCCCGCACCAGAGACCCGAAAAACAAGACCACAAGCCCACACATCGTCGCTCAAAAAAAATTGAGAGAATAAACTGCCCCACACATGCACGTCCCTCCCCCACCTCTCCCCGAGCCATCGCTCCTGATCTCCCATCTCTCCTGCCAAATATCATCGCTGCCAGAGAGAGGAAGGAGCGTAGCGGAGGCACCGAGGAGGAGGGGGTCGCCTTGCTCGCTTCTGCTGACGCCGCCACCCCCACGACCCCACTGCCGTCGCTGCCGCGGCGGACGCATAGAGCCCCAAGCCGCGGGGCACCGGGCGCGGCCACCCCCGCCGCCGCTAGGACATGAAGAGCAGGACCGCATGAGCCGGCGAGGGATCCGAGGAGAGCGTCCGCCCCGAACCAGACCCCCGCCCCCAGGTGAGATCCGGTTCTGCCGCCCTGTAATCCGCTGGAGCCGTGCCTAACGCCATGGTTTGTTGCAGGTTGAGGTGGAGTACGTGCCGGAGAAGCCCGACCTCGGCGCCAGCGACCCCCTCCTCCGCGGCGCCTTCGCGGCCGCCCCTCCCCCAGGCGAGCTCCGGTCTCACCGCCCCTTAGAGAAGGAAGAAAAGAAGCATGGGGAAGGCTAAAATTAGTGATGTCTCGTCATCCTCTAGGTCTCCCTCGCTGCTACCACCGGTGACCTTTGGAGGAAGGGGACGTGGCTCTTGTTGGTGGGAGGAAGCAGCGATGCGGCGGGGTCGAACAGGCAGAGGGTGTGCCTGCAGGTCCTTGTGCGTGAATGCAATGCAGCGGCGTCAGACTTTACCAAGCTCATCACATCCACCATACAGAAGTTCTTGTTCTTCTTTTGTAAGCATTCTTCCTCTCATGATATTTCAATCTTTGGTTATGTTCCAGTTATATCTTTTGGTATTATCCCTCTCTTGATTGGTCAGATTGCTCATACAATATTGATTCATTGCAGATCTGAAATTTTAAAAAGGCAATATAAATCTTCCTCCACTGAATGTTTGTATTATGCCCTCAGTATCAATGAGTCCTGGTTTACAAAGCAATCACCCTAAGTTTTTTTCCATTCCTTTGGTAGTTGTGGATGCAATACAGTAGCTGAGGGACAAAAGCCACTCCATTAGTTCAGGCAAAAAAGGGGCAATCAATTAGAGCTGGCACAACATTCATATTTGTAGGTTTTATATCATAGTGTTTCTGTAAATTGTCAATAAATTGAATTAAATTCAATACATGAGATAATTTTGATTTCCACCTGATTTGTGTTCAAAATTTTAACTCAAGCACCATTGTACTATTTGCAATAATTTATTAAGATTAGTAAAATATCAGGTAAATATATAGTTGATACCATTGTTCTTTCAACCCCCTTACCAAAATTCAGTTCTAGCTCCAAAGCGAGCAGTTGAATTAGTACTTACAACGAAGGTACCAATGGTTAGCTAAAATTGATAGAAAAGATTTTTTATGTGTTACACTTCAAACATGCATCTGATCTTGTTCTATAGTTTACAGGAAAACGAAAAAGCTATCATGTGAACTTTAGTATGGCCATGAGATAGCCGTGCTTGCTCTCTTCTACCTGGCTTCTTTATTTTATTTTTATCTGTGTATTACACAATTAAACAATTATATATACCATCTGCCAAGGTATTCATTCACATTTGAAACATATAATTTTATTTTATAGAAATTATATGAGTATGAATGGAAAAAAGGTGTTAGTCCCAGGAGCACTATGAATTCTTTCAAAAGTACAAAAGCTACTGCAATAGAAACACAAAACATACATTATGTACTTTTTCTAAGGAAAGTAATTCGTTTATTTCATTCAGCTGGTTTGCAAGCAAATGATTCAGAAAGGATAAATGACTAACAGTTTCAGACTACTTTTCTCCCATATTCTGGAGTCGGACTCACAGACATTGATCCAAGCAGTCAATGCCGGTGATTTTTATGTGGCGGATTATGGTGTACTGCCTCATAATGTGAGGAGTACCTGCATGGCGACCGTTTGATGGGCATGAGTTTATCTTTTTTTGTTTTCATGTAATTCTATTGGACATGCCATAGCAAAATTTGGGTACCATTCGGCTATGGCTTCTATATTCTGGCTAGAGTCTAAACCAGACTATGTATCACTTCGGGTTGCCAATGACTCTGCTGAGCTCCTTGGTTAATGAAATTATTAAAAAACACTTGTTTTGCATGCTTATGTAGGCGAGCCACCATACAAGGTAGATAATTTTGTAACCAAGTACTAAGCTAATCTATGAGCACCCATATTCTAATCGCCGTAGAGACATCATCATCAGGGTCAAAGTAGTGCATGGTAGTCGAATAGGTAAGAAGCAAGAGAAGTTTCTCATGTTATCATACAGAGGGGAAAAACCAAGATTGACACACATTTGCAGAGGAGAAAAACAACTTTGTTCAGTTCCTTTAACACTACTTTTTCTTCCATGGCAATGCGACAAGTATTGCATACTAGGTTTGTTACAAGGGTGGATGAAGAGCATGAAAGTGGAAGGGAATGAGGGGCAGGAAAAAATACACTTTGTTTTCATGCAAGGAGTGGTGGTTGTCGAGGAGGAAAGAAGCAAGTAGTGCATGGTAGTCAAATAGGTAAGAAGCAAGAGAAGTTTTTGATGTTATCATACAGATGGGAAAACCCAAGATTGACAAACATTTGCAGAGTAGAAACATAACTTTGTTCAGTTCCTTTAACACTACTTTTTCTTCCATGGCAATGCGATAAGTATTGCATACTAGGTTTGTTACAAGGGTGGATGAAGAGCATGAAAGTGGAAGGGAATGAGGGGCGGGAAAAACATACACTTTGTCATCATGCAAGGAGTGGTGGTTGTCGAGGAGGAAAGAAGTGAGAAAGAGAATTGATATGTATTATATCGATATATCGATGGAAATCAAGCCACCACATTAGACAGATATCTAAAATAGCTAAGATGTTTAATTGGTATGTCATTTTATTTATTCCGTGGCAACGCACGGGCACCAAACTAGTTAGTGTAAAGTTATGACAGATCCGTGCATGTGTACATAAAGCAATTAACCATAGTTGTACGTCCTAGCTACTCTAGCAAATACTCCTACTCTATTGCAATACAGAAGAACATTGTGCTGCTGTAGTAGGTAGAGGAGTAGGAACAACATGCTGCCTGTGGGAAACTGATCCAAGGACGCATCTGGTGGCCGATGGGCTTGGCCGGCGCTACTCCAGCGAGGGGCGTCACTCCGGCAAGGAGGAGGCCCGTGCAGCGAGGAGGAGGCCCGTGCGGCGAGGAGGATGCTACTCCCAAGACTCCCATGCATGTCGTCCTCAAGATTTACCTAAAACATATAAGCAACAAAGGATGAGTACAAAGACTCAACAAGTTCATAAAGGAATAATAAACAGTACTCATATCAATATACCAAGACTCGGTTAACACCATACACTCATTAGTGTTCAACACATATAATGGTGCCCTACATGCCTACATGCTCATCTCATTTCATTGTGTATACTTGTATAGCTTGAGTGGACGCCCGTCGACATCCACTCACTCCAATATGTGGAGGTTGCCTCCAAAGTAGGTCGCAACCCAACAATGAAGGTCTCAATGTTCCCACCAAGGTAGTGCACGCCTTCATTCACTATCATCATGAGTGCAAGTATGCAAATGCAAGCATAGTACTTGAATCAACATATCATGGTCATCGTCATCGCCATCATAATAAACATCATTGACATGGAAGATATCATAAATAAAAATGGAATGTAGAGATTATGCAAGTCATTATCCCGTCGTGAACTTGCCTCAACCGCGGGGCACAAATTGTGAGGCAAACGGTTCCGAACTCGAAGTACCCACACTTGTCATCAAGCATATATCTCAGTCACAGCAAAGCATGGTCTCAACACATAAGAATATATAATTTACTGGCGCTCCTACGCACAAGACCCCAGCTCATACATACGTTATCACATTATAAGTCCTCATATCATCAACGATGACAAAATCTTAGAGTATAAGTCTAGTTACAATCACCAAGTCAAACGTAAAATTCTGTCCAACATAGTACAGTCATCTTAATAATTCCATAGGATTTAGTGTATAACACGAAATCTAACAAATAATATATGTTTAAGCACCTGCAGAATATCCTCTACAATTTTTGTGTTGTGACTTTAATTTAATTAAACCTCTAGCATGGCCTAAACTGCCATACAACAAATTCTGCACCCGAGGAACATAAATTTCGGGACAGAAAACTAAAATGATGGCTGCTCTCAAACCGTACATCCAAACGAAGCAAATAAGTACTCTACGGAAACCTTGGAACTTTATCTAAAACTTATGTAAAAAGGCCAACTCTAAATTCTAAGCATAGCTAACTCATTTTTTAGATAGAAGCTTGCTGTCCAGAACTGTCAAGCACTGCAGTTTTTAACTGAACCAAGTTCAGTGATGTACAGCAAGGGAAAACCAGTGTACAAGAGCATTTCTAATCCCCACGTGTAAGATAAAACAGAATTATAACTTGCAAACTAACTCCTCTCCCCAGGTTTAATTGCTTACACGCATATAGACATGTTCGTCAAGCTGTTGGCATACCTGAACAGGCAAAACAGGCCACATCAAACAATCCAGCCAAGATGCTAACCCACCTACAGGAACTATGTTGCTCCAGCGCTAAAGATTGAACCAAGAGTGACACAAGGAGTTGGAGAAGCAACAGACCGGGGGTGGGCCGATGGCCAGCAGCAGCCCGTGCTCCACTGGCAGCTGGGGCGGCCACGAAGACGCAAGGAGCAGGGGAGAGGGAGCAGCCTCCACATGGCAGCGACCACGACGAGAAGCGGCGCCAAGAACAGCAGCAATCTCACAGCGATGGCAATCACGCCACCACCAGCAGCAGCGACCTGACGGCTGCGGCCTCCCATGGATAAGATGAGAGGAAGACTTGGAAAGGGGAATAGAAGAAAAACAGGGCTTGAGCACAGCGTAAAGCGGCGCAAGGGGCACGAGGCAGCGTGGGGCGGCAGCGGCGACGCGGGGACCCGGGCAGGGCACAGAGGAGCTCGGTGCTCGGCTCCCATGGCGGCGGCGGATCTCGAGGTCGGGGCGACCGGCGACGTGCCTTCCGCAGCGGGGCGACGAGCTTGTGGGGAGGTGGCGGCGACGCGGGGACGCGGGCGGGGCGCAGAGGAGCTCGGTGCTTGGCTCCCATGGCGGCGGCGGATCTCGAGGTCGGGGCGACCCGCAACGAGGCTTCCGCGGCGGGGCGGTGAGCTTGTGGGGAGGTGGCGGCACGCGACGTGGCGCAGGCGGAAGCGCGAGGCGGCGGGGCTCCTGGGGTCCGGTGAGGTGGCGGCACGCACCGGCGGGCGGAGGCAAGGTGGCGCAACGGTGCGGGGTCGAGGGAGGCATGGTCGGGCGGCGCTCGGCTGTGGGGCAGGGGCGGAGAGAGGGGATAGAGATAGAGGAGGTGGGGGCAACGATTTTTATTTTACCCGCAAAAAAAAGATAGCCCCCCTCTTTGCCGTCTGCATGCGGATGGCAAAGAATCTTTGACGTCCGCTGGCAGACGACAAATATTCCAGCAGACGGCAAAGAAATGACACATGTCAAAGACCTTCTTTGCCGTCTGCCAGTTCTTTGCCGTCTGTTGTTTGGTAGCTGATGGCAAAGACCTTCTTTGCCGTCCGCAAGCAGACTGCAAAGAACTGACAGACGGCAAAATCCCTGATTCCAGTAGTCATTGGAGTTGTTTTGGAGTCGGTTTACTTACTGTACCACATACCTATTCCTTTTCAGAGTCTGGAACGTTCTGGAAGGTGTCCCTTATGTATTGCTCCGGGGTTACGGTTTCAATAATATTAGTTTCAACATTGATAGGATTCCCTGAAATATAATGTTTAATTCTTTGACCGTTTACCACCCTCGGACTTGTGCCTTCGAAGTTGTTGATTTTTATGGCACTAGAACGATAGACCTCCTCGATAACGTAAGGACCTTCCCATTTAGAGAGAAGTTTTCCTGCAAAAAATCTTAAACGAGAGTTGAATAATAACACATACTCTGCTACGTTAAATTCACGGCTTTGTATCCTTTTGTCATGCCAGCATTTAACTTTTTCTTTGAATAGCTTGGCATTCTCATAGGTTTGGGTTCTCCATTCATCAAGTGAGCTAATATCAAACAAGCTCTTCTCACCGGCAAGTTTGAAGTCATAATTGTGCTCTTTAATAGCCCAATAAACTTTATGTTCAAGTTCAAGAGGTAAATGACACGCTTTTCCATAAACCATCTTATATGGAGACATACCCATAGGATTTTTGTACGCAGTTTTATAGGCCCATAATGCATCATCAAGTTTTTTGGACCAATTCTTTCTAGATCTATCATAGTCTTTTGCAAAATTAATTTGAGCTCTCTATTTCTCAACTCTACTTGACCACTAGACTGCGGATGATAAGGAGATGCGATGCTATGATTAACATCATACTTAGCAAGCATCTTACGGAAAGCACCATGAATAAAATGTGAACCACCGTCAGTCATAAGATATCTAGGGACTCCAAACCTCGGAAAAATAACTTCTTTAAGCATTTTAATAGAAGTGTTATGATCAGCACTACTAGTTGGAATAGCTTCTACCCACTTAGTAACGTAATTAACAGCAACTAAAATATGTGTGTAACCATTAGAGGCAGGAAAAGGTCCCATATAATCAAAGCCCCAAACATCAAATAGTTCAATAACAAGAGAGTAATTCATAGGCATTTCTTGACGTCTACTAATGTTACCTACTCTTTGACATTCATCACAAGATAAAACAGACTTACGAGCATCTTTGAAGAGAGTAGGCCAATAAAAACCAGATTGTAGTACCTTGTGTGGAGTTCTTTCTCCAGCATGGTGTCCTCCATAGGATTCAGAATGACACTTGCGTAGGATCTGTTCCTGTTCATGCTCAGGCACACAACGTCTAATAACACCATCTACTCCTTTATAAAGGTGTGGATCATCCCAAAAGTAATGTCTTAAATCATAAAAGAACTTTTTCTTTTGCTGGTATGTGAAACTAGGCGGTATAAAGTTAGCAACAATGTAATTAGCATACCAAGGAGCAGTACGAGAAGCATTAATGACCGCTAATTGTTCATCAGGAAAGCTATCATCAATAGGCAGTGGGTCACAAGAACATTCTCTAACCTAGACAAGTTGTCTGCAATGGGGTTCTCAGCTCCCTTTCTATCAATAATATGCAAATCAAATTCTTAGAGCAAGAGAACCCATCTAATGAGCCTAGGCTTAGCATCTTTCTTTTCCATAAGATATTTAATAGCAACATGATCAGTGCGAATAGTAACTTTGGAATCAACAATATAAGGTCTAAACTTATCACATGCAAACACAACTGCTAAAAACTCTCTTTCAGTAGTAGCATAATTTCTCTGGACAGTATCAAGAGTCTTACTAGCATACTGGATAACATTCAATTTTTTATCAACTCTTTGCCCTAGAACAACACCTACAACATAATCACTAGCATCACACATAATTTCAAAAGGTAAATTCCAATCAGGTGGTTGAACAATAGGTGCAGTGATCAAAGCTTTCTTAAGTATTTCGAATGCTTCTACACAATCATCATCAAAGACAAAAGGAATATCTTTTTGCAATAAATTAGTCAGAGGCCTAGAGATTTTAGAAAAGTCCTTAATGAACCTCCTATAAAACCGGCATGACCAAGGAAACTTCTTATACCTTTTATGTCCTTGGGACATGGCATCTTTTCAATAGCATCAACCTTGTCTTTATCAACTTCAATACCTCTCTCGGAAATCTTATGCCCCAAGACAATGCCTTTGTTAACCATAAAGTGACACTTTTCCCAATTCAGGACGAGACTAGTGTCTTCGCATCTCTGCAAAACTCGATCAAGGTTGCTCAAACAATCATCAAAAAAGGATCCATAAACGGAGAAGTTATCCATGAATACCTTGCAAATCTTTTCACAAAAATCAGAGAATATAGCCATCATGCACCTTTGAAAGGTAGCAGGTGCATTACATAAATCAAAAGGCATACGTCTATAAGCAAAAGTACCAAAAGGGCAAGTAAAAGTTGTTTTTGATTGATCCCCCGCTGACACGGGTATTTGAGAGAAGCCAGAATAACCATCTAGAAAGCAAAAATGTGTGTGTTTGGATAGTCTTTCTAGCATTTGATCAATAAAAGGTAAAGGGTAATGATATTTCTTAGTAGCTTTATTTAATTTACGGAAATCAATTACCATCCTATAACCAGTAATAATTCTTTGCGGGATCAGTTCATCTTTATCATTAGGAACAACGGTAATACCTCCCTTTTTAGGGACACAATGGACATGGCTTACCCAATCACTATCAACAACGGGATAAATTATATCTGCCTCAAGGAGCTTTAGTATCTCCTTTCTTACCACTTCTTTCATCTTGGGATTCAGTCGTCGTTGAGGATCTCTAACTGCTTTGGCATCGTCCTCCAAATTAATTTTGTGTTGGCATAACGTGGGACTAACGCCCTTAAGATCATCCAGAGTATATCCAATAGCAGCTCGGTGCTTCCTTAGAGTTTTTAATAATCTCTCTTCTTCTTGCTCTGAAAGGTTAGCACTAATAATAACAGGATATATTTTCTTTTCATCAAGATAAGCATACTTAAGATTATCAGGTAATGGTTTGAGTTCAAACATGGGATCACCCTTGGGTGGAGGGGGATCTCCAAGAATTTCAATGGGAAGATTATGTTTCAGCACAGGTTCCTGTTTAAGGAACACCTCATCTATTTCCCTTCTTTCCTTCATAAACATATCATTTTCATGGTCAAGCAAGTATTGTTCTAACAGATCAGTAGGAGGTACGGCGATGGTAGCAAGACCAATAATTTCATCCTTACTAGGTGGTTATCTATCACGAGGTTGTCTATGAAACTTAGCAAAATTAAACTCATGAGACATACCGTCTAAGCCAATTGTGACAATATCCTTTTCACAATCAATTTTAGCATTAACTGTATTTAAGAAGGGTCTACCAAAAATAATGGTACAAAAGTCATCTTGTGGGGAGCCAAGAACAAGAAAATCAACAGGGTATTTACAAAACTTCAACATCTCTAACAATCCGTACTGGTTTAATGGTATCCCTATTGGCAAGCTTGATAGTAACATCACTACCTTCCAACTCAACGGGTGCAATGTCGTGCATAATTTCTTTATATAAATCATAGGGTATTGCACTAGCACTAGCACCCATATCACATAAGCCATGATAATAATGATCTCCTATTTTAACAGAAATAACAGGCATGCCTACAACAGGTCTACGTATCTTAGTATCTGGTCTAGCAATATTAGCAGATTCATCACAGAAATAAATAACATGCCCATCTAAATCATCATCCAAGAGATCTTTAACCATAGCAATACAAGGTTCAACATTGATTTGCTCAGGAGATGTATAAGTCCTAGTATTACTCTTACGAACAACAGTCGAAGTTCTAGCATGATCCTTTATCCTAACAGGAAAAGGAGGTTTCTCAACATAAGTAGTAGGAACAATAGGATCACTATAGGTGATAGTCTTTTCTTCAACTGTAATAGGTGCAACTACTTTCACTTCAACAGGAGGATTGTATTTAAACCACTTCTCTTTAGGGAGATCAATGTGAGTAGCAAAAGATTCACAGAAAGAAGCTACTATCTCAGAGTCAAGTCCATAGTTAGCACTAAATCCACAAAAAGCATCGGTATCCATAAAAGATTTAACACAATCGAACTTAGGTGTCATACCTGACTCCTTACCATCGTCGGAACCCCAATCTTCAGAGTTGCGTTTAATTCTTTCCAATAAATCCCATTTGAAATCAATAGTCTTCAGCATATAAGAACCAACACAGGAAGTATCGAGCAGGTTGCAATCTTTAGGAGAAAGCCGAGCATAAAAGTTTTGAATAATCATTTCCTGGGAGAGCTCATGATTGGGGCATGAATATAACATTGACTTAAGCCTCCCCCAAGCTTGAGCGATGCTTTCTCCTTCGCGAGGCCAGAAATTATATATGTAATTACGATCACGATGAACAAGATGCATAGGATAGAACTTCTGGTGAAATTCGAACTTCAATCGTTTATAATTCCAAGATCTCGTATCATCACATAGCCTATACCATGTCAATGCATCTCCCTTCAAAGATAAAGGGAAGACCTTCCTTTTGACAACATCATTGGGAATACCTGCAAGCTTAAATAATCCACAAACTTCATCCATAAAGATAAGGTGTAAATCGGGATGCAGTGTTCCATCTCCTGCAAATGGATTAGCTAGCAGTTTCTCTATCATACCCGAAGGAATCTCAAAGTAAATATTTTCATGAAGTTCAGTAGGTTGAGTAGCAACTCTTTGCTCTTCTGGTCGGGGTGAAGATACCCCGAACAAGCCCCTCAAAGGATTAGTTTCCATAGTGACAAGTAACAGAAAATTTCAGCACACTATATAAATGTTTCCTTACCAAGTTCCACTCACCAAAAGTGCTACACTCCCTGGCAACGGCGCCAGAAAAGAGTCTTGATGACCCACAAGTGTAGGGGATCTATCATAGTCTTTCGTTAAGTAAGAGTGTCAAACCCAACGAGGAGCAGAAGGAAATGATAAGCGATTTTCAGTAAGGTTTTCTCTCCAAGCACTGAAATTATAGGTAATAGATAGTTTTGTGATAAGATAAATAGTAACGAGTAACAAGTAAATAAAGTAAATAAAGTGCAGAAAGTTGGCCCAATCCTTTATGTAGCAAAGGATAAGCCTGGACAATTTTTAATAATGAGAAAGGAGCTCCCGAGGACACATGGGAATTATCGTCAAGCTAGTTTTCATCACGTTCATAAGATTCATGTTCGGTACTTTGATAATTTGATATGTGGGTGGACCGGTGCTTGGGTACTGCCCTTACTTGGACAAGCATCCCACTTATGGTTAACCCCTATTGCAAGCATCCGCTACTACAAAAGAAGTATTAAGGTAAACCTAACCACAACATTAAACATATGGATCCAAATCAGCCCCTAACGAAGCAACGGATAAACTAGGGTTTAAGCTTCTGTCACTCTAGCAACCTATCATCTACTTATTACTTCCCAATGCCTTCATCTAGGCCCAAATAATGGTGAAGTGTCATGTAGTCGACATTCACATAACACCACTAGAGGAAAAGACAACATACATCTCATCAAAATATCGAACGAATACCAAATTCACATGACTACTAATAGCAAGACTTCACCCATGTCCGTAGGAACAAACGTAACTACTCACAAAGCATATTCATTGTGATAGCCTGGCTTATTAGGGATGATAGACTACTCATATCAATAAGGAATTCCTTCTTTTTTGGGAGCCCATTTGGAAAGAACTCCAAAGTTAAGCGTGCTCGGCTTGGAGTAATTTCAGGTTGGGTGACCTACCGGGAAGTTGCTCCTGGGTGCGCACAAGTGAGGACAAAGTGCACAGAAAAGACTAGTATTGATCTGTGGGGCCAGTCTAGATCCCGTCAGGAGTAATGTCCTCCGGCGGGTGTGTCCGGGGCGTTACAAGTTGGTATCAGAGCCGACCCTCGCGGTTACATGGATGTTTGCGGACAGGTGCGCGGTCATGTTGTTCATGACGTTTGTGACCCGTCGTTGCACACGGCATGGCAGATGTACCGGACTGGATGCACAGACGTATGTGCCAAGAGGGAACGTTCCTGTGGCCCGACGAGGACGTCGATTCCTCCGAGTGGGGGTGTATGTGATAGCCTGGCTTATTAGGGATGATAGACTATTCATATCAATAAGGAATTCCTTCTTTTCCGGGAGCCTATTCGGAAAGAACTCCAAAGTTAAGCATGCTCGGCTTGGAGTAATTTCAGGATGGGTGACCGACCGGGAAGTTGCTCCCGGGTGCGCACAAGTGAGGACAAAATGCGCAGAAAAGACTAGTATTGATTTGTGGGGCCATGATACATCTCCAACGTATCTATAATTTTTGATTGCTCCATGCTACTTTATCTACTGTTTTGGACTATATTGGGCTTTATTTTGCACTTTTATATTATTTTTGGGACTAACCTATTAACCGGAGGCCCAGCCTAGAATTGCTGTTTTTTGCCTATTTCAGTGTTTCGAAGAAACGGAATATCAAACGGAGTCCAAACGGAATGAAACCTTCGGGAACGTGATTTTCTCACCGAACGTGATCCATGAGACTTGGACCCTACTCCAAGATGTAACAGAGGCGGTCATGAGGGTGGGGGGCGCCCCCTAGGGCGCGCCCCCTGCCTCGTGGCCCCCTGTTGCTCCACCGACGTACTCCTTCCTCCTATATATATCTACGTATCCCCAAACGATCAGAACAGGAGCCAAAAACCTAATTCCACCGCCGCAACCTTCTGTATCCATGAGATCCCATCTTGGGGCCTGTTTCGGAGCTCCACCGGAGGGGGCATCCACCACGGAGGGCTTCTACATCAACACCATAGCCCCTCCGTTGAAGTGTGAGTAGTTTACTTCAGACCTTTGGGACCATAGCTAGTAGCTAGATGGCTTCTTCTCTCTTTTTGGATCTCAATACAATGTTCTCCCCCTGTCTCGTGGAGATCTATTCGATGTAATCTTCTTTTTGCGGTGTGTTTGTTGAGGCCGATGAATTGTGGGTTTATGATCCAGCTTATCTATGAACAATATTTGAATCTTCTCTGAATTCTTTTATGTATGATTGAGTTATCTTTGCAAGTCTCTTCGAATTATCCTTTTGGTTTGGCCAACTAGATTGGTAGTTCTTGCAATGGGAGAAGTGCTTAGCTTTGGGTTCAATCTTGCGGTGTCCTTTCCCAGTGACAGAAGGGGCAGCAAGGCATGTATTGTATTGTTGCCATCGAGGATAACAAGATGGGGTTTTTATCATATTGCATGAATTTATCCCTCTACATCATGTCATCTTGCTTAAGGCGTTACTCTGTTTTTAACTTAATACTCTAGATGCATGCTGGATAGTAGTCGATGAATGGAGTAATAGTAGTAGATGCAGAATTGTTTCGATCTACTTGTCTTGGACGTGATGCCTATATACATGATCATACCTAGATATACTCATAACTATGCTCAATTCTGTCAATTGCTCAACAGTAATTTGTTCACCCACCGTAGAATATCTATGCTCTTGAGAGAAGCCACTAGTGAAACCTATGGCCCGGGTCTATTCTCATCATATCAATCTCCATTAGTTTATTACTTGCTTTGTTTTTTACTTTGCCTTTTACTTTTCACTCTGCATCTATCTACCAAAAATACCAAAAATATTATTTATCATCTCTATCAGATCTCACTCTCGTAAGTGACCGTGAAGGGATTGACAACCCCTAGTCGCGTTGGTTGCGAGGAGCTATTGTTTTGTGTAGGTACGAGGGACTTGTGCGTGGTCTCCTACTAGATTGATACCTTGGTTCTCAAAAACTAAGGGAAATACTTACGCTACTTTGCTGCATCATCCTCTCCTCTTCGGGGAAATCCAACGCAGTGCTCAAGAGGTAGCAAGAAGAATTTCTGGCGCCGTTGCCGGGGAGGCTCACGCAAGCAAGTCAACCATACCAAGTACCCATCACAATCACTATCTCTAACATTACATAATTTGCCATTTGCCTCTCGTTTTCCTCTCCCCCACTTCACCCTTGCCGTTTTATTCGCCCTCTCTTTCCCAATCTCCTCCTCTCTTTCCCGTTTGCCTTTTCCCGTTGCCTTTCTGTTTGCTTGTGTGTTGGATTACTTGTTGCCATGGCGCAAGATAATACCAAATTGTGTGATTTCTCGAATACCAATAATAATGATTTCCTTAATACTCCGATTGCTCCTCTTAATAATGATGAGTCTTGTGAAATCAATACCGCTTGCTGAATCTTGTTATGAAAGATCAATTCGTCGGCCTTCCTAGTGAAGATGTCATTACTCATCTAAACAATTTTGTTGATTTGTGTGATATGCAAAAGAAGAAAGATATGGATAACAATATTGTCAAATTGAAGTTATTTCCATTTTCACTTAGAGATCGTGCTAAAGTTTGGTTTTCGTCTTTGCCTAAAAATAGTATTGATTCTTGGAACAAGTGCAAAGATGCTTTTATCTCTAAGTATTTTCCTCCCGCTAAGATCATCACTCTTAGGAACAATATTATGAATTTTAAACAACTTGATCATGAGCATGTTGCCCAATCTTGGGAAAGAATGAAATTGATGCTTCGCAATTGCCCTACTCATGGTTTGAATTTATGGATGATCATACAAAATAGAGGGAATTTTAATCCTAGGCCTTATCCTAGTAATCCTTCTAATAATTATGGAAATTCCTACAACAACTCTTATGGAAATTTTAATAAGATGCCCTCTGAATTTGAGAATAGTGTGAAGGAGTTTATGAATTCACAAAAGAATTTTAATGCTTTGCTTGAAGAGAAATTGCTTAAAGTTAATGATTTGGCTAGGAATGTTGATAGAATTTCTCTTGAAATTGATTATTTAAAGCTTAGATCTATTCCTCCTAAGCATGATATCAATGAGTCTCTCAAAGCCATGAGAATTTCCATTGATGAGTGCGACGAAAGAACCGCTAGGATGCGTGCTTCCAAAGATGCCTTTATTAAAGCGTGTTCTTCCAATTCCTACGAAAATCAAGATGAAGATCTAAAAGTTATTGATGTGTCCCCCATTAAATCTTTGTTTTGCAATATGAATCTTGATGAAACTGAATATGATCTTCCTTTACCTAGAAGGCATTCTAAGAATTCGGAGTTTCTAGATCTTGATTATGAAATTGATGAAAGTGGGATTGAAAGGAATAAAAACCTAGATGTTGCTAAACCCACTATTTTGGATCTCAAGGAATTTAATTATGAAAATTGCTCTTTAATTGGTTGTATTTCCTTGTTGCAATCCGTGCTAGATTCTCCTCATGCTTATAGTCAAAATAAGGCCTTTACCGAACACATTGTTGATGCCTTGATGCAATCTTATGAAGAAAAGCTTGAGTTGAAAGTTTCTATCCCTAGAAAACTCTACGATGAGTGGGAACCTACTATTAAAATTAAAATTAAAGATTATGAGTTTAATGCTTTGTGTGATTTGGGTGCTAGTGTCTCTACTATCCCCAAAACTTTGTGTGATTTGCTAGATTTCTGTGACTTTGATGATTGCTCTCTAAACTTGCATCTTGCGGATTCCACTATTAAAAAGCCTATGGGAAGAATTAATGATGTTCTTATTGTTGCAAATAGGAATTATGTGCCCGTAGATTTTATCGTTCTTGATATAGATTGCAATCCTTCATGTCCTATTATTCTTGGTAGACCTTTCCTTAGAACGATTGGTGCAATTATATTAGATTCCAAGTTCCCTTAAAGAAGGGCATGGAACACTTCCCTAGAAAGAAAATAAAATTACCATATGAATCTATCATGAAAGTCACTTATGGATTGCCTACCAAAGATGGCAATACCTAGATCTAGCCTTGCTTTTATGCCTAGCTAGGGGTGTTAAACTATAGCGCTTGTTGGGAGGCAACCCAAATTTTTTTTGCTTCTGTTTAGGAATAAATAATCCATCTAGCCTCTGTTTGGATGTGGTTTTATCTTTTAATTAGTGTTTGTGCCAAGTAGAACCTATAGGATAACCTACGATGATAGTTGATTTGATTCTGCTGAAAAACAAAAACTTTGCGTGCACGAATATAATTTTGTTAAATCACAGAAACGTGCTTTTGCGTTGATTCTTTTTGCTGATGTTCAATAAACAAATTGTCCAGAACTTCCTATTTTGGTAGAATTTTTAGAGTTCCAAAAGATGCTCGGGAAGAAGCCCGAGGGGCTGCACGGGACATACAGGAGGCCCGGAAAGTTGTGGCTGGTAAGGCCTGTTGTATTCATGGCCATTTTTACATGATAGTGGGGAGAACTCCAAGCAACAAGCTGAATTATTGTTTTTGCAGGGGCATTTGCGGATCTGCCTCGCAGCATATCAGATGCCGCCCAATTCTACTGGACCAAGGAGAAGAAGTCTGCAGAGAGGAACTTCTGGTCGCAGTATTTGGCGCCGAACTATCCGGTGCCTTTTCTCGATCAGCTGAAGCGGCTGGTCGAACTGCACCAGGCGGCCGAACTAGCCATGAAGGACTTGGTTGTCCGGCTGTGGCACGCGGAGCTAATTCCAAGCAGTTACTTCGGACTCATGAAGCGGATTGTGGGCGCCTGTCCTCGACTTGATGCTATCAAATGATCAGTCTGTATAGAAGGTGCACGCATGGCTTTCGCCCATGCAAAAGTGCATTGGGGGAAGCTTGACGCGGAGAAGCTGATGACTGAGGGGCCGCCGGAGGGTAAGGAGCACCGCAAGGCCGAGCTGTACTATGAAGGTGTACTGGAGGGGGCCGCCTTGTGGCGGATAAATGTATCAAAGACATTATATTTCCCTAAGGGCATTCGTGCCGTTCTTTGTAATATGGGATAATGGCACTTTTATTATATATTGCCTGTTTTGTTTGAACATATGTTCTTCCTGTGCGGCTGTTTATTGTATGTAAATCCTGAGAGTTGGCCAGTCGTCGGCTTCTGCCCCCACGAAAAAAAACGGGGGTTGGTACGTCTCCAACGTATCTATAATTTTTTATTGTTCCATGCTATTATATTACCCCTTTTGGATGTTTATGGGCTTTGTTTTACACATTTATATCATTTTTGGGACTAACCTACTAACCGGAGGCCCAGCCCATATTGCTGTTTTTTTGCCTATTTCAGTATTTCGAAGAAAAGGAATATCAAACGGAGCCCAAACGGAATGAAACCTTCGGGAGCGTGATTTTTGGAACGAGCGTGATCCGGAGATCTTGGAGTGCAAGTCAAGAAGCAGCCAAGGGCTCCACGAGATAGGAGGCCGCCCCCCTGTAGGGCGCGCCCCCTGTCTCGTGGGCCCCTCGGGCAGCCACCAACGTACTTCTTCCTCCTATATATACCTACGTACCCCGAAAACATCTAGGGGCACCATGAAACACAATTTCCATCACTGTAACCTTCTGTATCCGCGAGATCCCATCTTGGAGCCTTCACCGACATTCTGTCGGAGGGGGAATCGACCATGGAGGGCTTCTACATCAACATCCTTGCCCCTCCGATGAGTTGTGAGTAGTTTACCACAGACCTACGGGTCCATAGTTATTAGCTAGATGGCTTATTCTCTCTTTTTGGATCTCAATACAATGTTCTCCCCCTCTCTTGTGGAGATCTATTCGATGTAAACTTTTTTTGCGGTGTGTTTGTCGAGATCTGATGAATTGTGGGTTTATGATCAAGTTTATCTATGAATAATATTTGAATCTTCTCTAAATTCTGTTATGTATGATTGAGTTATCTTTGCATGTCTCTTCGAATTATCAGTTTGGTTTGGCCTACTAGATTGGTATTTCTTGCCATGGGAGAAGTGCTTAGCTTTGGGTTCAATCTTTCGGTGTCCTTACCCAGTGACAAAAAGGGTTGCAAGGCACGTATTGTATTGTTGCCATCGAGGATAACAGGATGGGGTTTATATCATATTGCATGAGTTTATCCCTCTACATCATGTCATCTTGCTTAATGCGTTACTCTGTTCTTATGAACTTAATACTCTAGATGCATGCTGGATAGCGGTCGATGTGTGGACTAATAGTAGTAGATGCAGGAAGGAGTCGGTCTACTTGTTATGGACGTGATGCTATATACATGATCATGCCTAGATAATCTCATAACTATGCGCTTTTCTATCAATTGCTCGACAGTAATTTGTTCACCCACCGTAATACTTATGCTATTTTGAGAGAAGCCACTAGTGAAATCTATGGCCCCCGGGTCTATCTCTTATCATATTTTCTTTCAATCTACTTTTATTTGCATCCTTACTTTTTGCATCTATATTATAAAATACCAAAAATATATTTATCTTATCATACTATCTTTATTAGATCTCACTTTTGCAAGTGGCCGTGAAGGGATTGACAACCCCTTTATTGCGTTGGTTGCAAGTTCTCAGTTTGTTTGTGTAGGTGCGTGGGACTTTTGAGGAGCCTCCTACTGGATTGATACCTTGGTTCTCAAAACTGAGGGAAATACTTACACTACACTTGCTGCATCACCCTCTCCTCTTCGAGGAAAACCAACGCAAGCTCAAGACGTAGCAAGAAGGATTTCTGGCACCGTTGCCGGGGAGGTCTTCGCTCAAGTCAAGACATACCAAGTACTCATCACAAACCCATCTCCCTCGCATTTACATTATTTGCCATTTGCCTCTCGTTTTCCTCTCCCCCACTTCACCCTTGCCGTTTTATTCGCCCTCTCTCTTTCCCAATCTCCTCCTCTCTTTTTTGCTTGCCTGTTTCTGCTTGCTTGTGTGCCTGTTTGTCCTTATGGCTTCGCCTAAGGGTCCTGACCACCTTCTCAGAAGGATGGATGAGATTGAATCAAATATTAGAAACTTTATGAATTTGTAATTTGAGCACAATAATTTCTTTAGAAAAGAGCTTAAGGAACAAAAGGGTTTTTTGGGGTTTATGAACAAAGAGCTTGATGATATGAATAAAGAATTTTATGGTGTTAATGCTCAAATTACCCGTCTTGAAAATGCTATAGCCAAAATTTCGGACAAGCAAGCCACCTTAGTCAATAAGATGGCCGCTAAACCAGAAAAATTAGATGAAAATAATGATGAGGATCTTAAAGTTATTGATGCGTCTCCTATTAGATCTATGTTTTACAATACGAATTTTGATGATTATGGGACTGATGATGAATCAACTTTGCCTAGAAGGCGTCCCAAGAATTCGGTATCTTTAGATCTTAATGCTAAATTTGGTAAAAGTGAGATTGGAGAATCCTCAACTTCTAATAATATTGAACCTTCTATCTCGGATTTCAAGGAATTTGATTATGATAATTGCTCTTTAAAAGGTTGTATTTCCTTGTTGCAATCCGTTGTTAATTCTCCTCATGCTTATAGTCAAATTAAAGCTTTTACCAAACATATCATTGATGCCTTGATGCAATCTTATGATGAAAAACTTTAATTTGGAAGTTTCTATACCTAGAAAACTTAATGATGAGTGGGAACCTACTATAAAGATTAGAATTAAAGATTATGAGTGTTTTGCTTTGTGTGATTTGGGTGCTAGTGTTTCCACGATTCCGAAAACTTTATGTGATATTCCAGGTTTCCATGATCTTGATGATTGCTCTTTAAATTTGCACCTTGCGGATTCCACCATTAAAAATCCAATGGGAAGGATTAATGATGTTCTTATTATTGCAAATAGAAATTTGGTGCCCGTAGATTTTATCGTTCTTGATATAGATTGCAATCTTTCTTGCCCTGTTATTCTTGGTAGACCTTTCCTTAGAACGATTGGTGCGATTATTGATATGAAGGAAGGGAATATTAGATTCCAATTTCCCTTAAAGAAAGGCATGGAGCACTTTGCAATAAAGAAAGTCAAATTACCTTATGAATCTATCATGTGTGCTACTTATGAATTTAGTGCCAAAGATGGCACTCGTTAGATCTATCTTTGCTTTTTTATGCCTAGCTAGGGGCGTTAAACGATAGCGCTACTTGGGAGGCAACCCAATTTTCTTTATGTTTTTTGTTTTTGCTCCTGTTTAGTAATAAATCGTGCATCTACCTTCCGTTAGATGTGTTTTTATCTTTTAATTAGTGTTTGTGCCAAGTAGAACCTATAGGATAACCTACGATGATAGTTGATTTGATTCTGCTGAAAAACAGAAACTTTGCGCGCACGAATATAATTTTGTTAAATCACAGGAACGTGCTTTTGCGTTTATTCTTTTTGATGCTGTTCAATAAAAAAAATTTCCATGACTCCCTATTTTGGTAGGATTTTTAGAGTTCCAGAAGTTTGCGTTAGTTATAGATTGCTACAGACTGTTCTGTTTTTGACAGATTCTGTTTTGCGTGTGTTGTTTGCTTATTTTGATGAATCTATGGCTAGTAAAATAGTTTATAATCCATAGAGAAGTTGGAATAAAGTAGGTTTAACACCAATATAAATAAATAATGAGTTCATTACAGTACCTTAAGTAGTTCTTTGTTTTATTTCTCTAACGGAGCTCAAGAGATTTCTATTGAGTTTTGTGTTGTGAAGTTTTCAAGTTTTGGGTGAATTCTTTTGATGGATTATGGAACAAGCAGTGGCTAGAGCCTAAGCTTGGGGATGCCCATGGAACCCCCAAGATAATACAAGGACACCAAAAAGTCAAAGCTTGGGGATGCCCCGGAAGGCATCCCCTCTTTCGTCTACTTCCATCGGTAATTTACTTGGAGCTATATTTTTATTCACCACATGATATGTGTTTTGCTTGGAGCGTCTTGTATCATTTGCGTATTTTCTTGTTAGTTTACCACAATCATCCTTGCTGTACACACCTTTTGAGAGAGCCATACATGAATTGGAATTTGTTAGAATACTCTATGTGCTTCACTTATATCTTTTGAGCTTGATAGTTTTGCTCATAGTGCTTCACTTGTATCTTTTGAGCTTGATAGTTTTGCTCATAGTGCTTCACTTATATTTTTTGAGAGTGATAATTTTTGCTCTAGTGCTTCACTTAGATCTTTTTGAGCACGGTGGTGGATTTGTTTTAAAGAAACTATTGATCTCTCATGCTTCACTTAGATTATTTTGAGAGTCGTTAATAGCATGGTAATTCACTTAACGTTAATATACTTGGTATTCAAGATATGTGAAACTTTCTTTTGAGTGCGTTGAATACTAAGATAAGTTTGATGCTTGATAGTTGTTTTGAGATATGAAGATGGTGATATTAGAGTCATGCTAGTTGAGTAGTTGTGAACTCAAAGAATACTTGTGTTGAAGTTTGTGATTCCCGTAGCATGCACGTATGGTGAACCGTTATGTGATGAACTCGGAGCATGATTTATTTATTGATTGTCTTCCTTATGAGTGGCGGTCGGGGACGAGCGATGGTCTTTTCCTACCAATCTATCCCCCTAGGAGCATGCGCGTAATACTTTGGTTTGATAACTTCTAGATTTTTGCAATAAGTATATGAGTTCTTTATGACTAATGTTGAGTCCATGGATTATACACACTTTTTCCCATCCTTCCACCATTGCTATCCTCTTTAATACCGTGCAATTTTCACCGTATCATACACCCACCATATACCTTCCTCAAAACAGCCACCATACCTACCTATCATGGCATTTCCATAGCCATTCCGAGATATATTGCCATGCAACTTTCCACCGTTCTGTTTATTATGACACGCTCCATCATTGTCATATTGCTAGCATGATCATGTAGTTGACATCGTATTTGTGGCAAAGCCACCGTTCATAATTCTTTCATACATGTCACTCTTGATTCATTGCATATCCCGGTACACCGCCGGAAGCATTCATATAGAGTCATACTTTGTTCTAAGTATCGAGTTGTAATTGTTGAGTTGTAAGAAAAATAAAAGTGTGATGATCATCATTATTAGAGCATTGTCCCAAGTGAGGAAAGGATGATGGAGACTATGATTCCCCCACAAGTCGTGATGAGACTCCGGCGAAAAAAAGAGGCCATAAAAAAAGAGAAAGGCCCAAATAAAAAAAAATGAGAGAAAAAGGGAGAAGGGACAATGTTACTATCCTCTTACCACACTTGTGCTTCAAAGTAGCACCAAGATCTTCATGATAGAGAGTCTCTCATTTTTTCACTTTCATATGCTAGTGGGAATTTTTGTTATTGAACTTGGCTTGTATATTCCAATGATGGGCTTCCTCAAAATGCCCTAGGTCTTCGTGAGCAAGCGAGTTGGATGCACACCCACTTAGTTTCTTTTGTAGAGCTTTCATATACTTATAGCTCTAGTGCATCCGTTGCATGGCAATCCCTACTCACTCACATTGATATCTATTGATGGGCATCTCCATAGCCCGTTGATACGCCTAGTTGATGGGAGACTATCTTCCCTCTTTTTGTCTTCTCCACAACCACCATTCTATTCCACATATAGTGCTATATCCATGGCTCATGCTCATGTATTGCGTGAAGATTGAAAAAGTTTTGAGAATGTCATAAGTATGAAACAATTGCTTGGCTTGTCATCGGGGTTGTGCATGATTTAAATATTTTGTGTGCGGAAGATGGTGTCGGATTTCGGGTTCCGGCAGACCCTCGAGGTTCGAACACTGGGGTGCGCGCGGAGATTCAACCCTCTACCGTCTCGCTCCTCGCCGGACCGCTAGGACCTAAACTACTAAAATGAACAGCACAAGAGACACAAGATTTATACTGGTTCAGGCCACCATTGTGGTGTAATACCCTACTCCAGTGTGTGGTGTGGTGGATTGCCTCTTGGGCTGATGAGGAACAATACAAGGAAGAACAGCCTCGCGAGGGTCTGTTCTTGGCTGGTGCGATGAACTGCTAGGAGGGGTTCAGTCGCTCTAACTACTGGTTTCTTGATGAGGATCAAGCTGCCTCTACCCCGGAGGTGGCTAGTCCTATTTATAGGCAAAGGCCTTGGGCCTCTTCCCAAATATTGAGCGGGAAGGGCGCCAACAATTAGCCATTTTGAAGGGGAATAGCGGGTACACTTATCCTAACTAAAGTTGGTCCTCGCTTGCCAAAGGCTCTGGTGATGACACCGGCTTGGGCTCCACGATGACTCCCTTCCAGCCGTTGGGCTGGTCTTGGTCTTGTTGCACCGAAATGGATGCCTTTGCTTGATACTCTCGCCTGCGCTTGCTCCCTTAGCACCAAAGAGGAAAGGAGGACACTGCGCGGGCTGGCGCCCGACTGGCGCCCTTGGTCGTCATGGCTTGCATCATGGGCACCTCGCGAGGTACCCTGCCTTGAACTCTCCGCCTCCTCATGAGCCAGCCTGACGAGGCCATGCCTGAGGAAGCTCCTTGTCATCCGCCCCGCGAGGCTTGGCCCCCCGCAAGGGTCTTGAGCTTGCGTTGATGAAGACGGGCTGTGCTTGGCCTCCTTTGAGCCACGCCTCAGGCCGCAGGCAGGCAAGTCTGGGGACCCCCGTTCCCAGAACACCGACAGTAGCCCCCGGGCCCACAGCGCGCCCGAACTTGGCTGAGCAGAGATGCGAAAGGGCAAGTGCGAAGCGTCGCGGGCCCTAAGAGCCTGCGGCCTTGGGCGCCGCATGGCGGTTGATTGGACGCGTGCGCCTCTGCAACCGCGCGAGTTGATAAAAGAGCGGCATCTCCCTTGCCTTCTTTACTTTCTCCAGTTGCTGCTCAGATCCCCTTTCTTGCGCCTCTCTTCCCTGCTCCCAAAATCTTCAGATCTACTCCACCTGCGTGCCCTAGCCAGTCATGGCGCCTCGCCAAGCCCCGGCCGGAGCTTGGTACTCGCCTGCCCTGGACCCGCCAAATGTGTCAGGGGCGAGCCTTGCCCTGGTGCGCCGGATGGCGGAGGCGCAGGGCATCGACGGAACGAGGGCGTTCAAGGCCGGCTCATCCGTCCCTGAGTGTCGAGGGAGCACCTTCTATCCGCTCTTCGTGAGCGCCGTCATCGCTGGTCTGGTGCCTCCCTTTTCCGAGTTCTTCTTTGTCCTTCGCCACTACAATATCCAAGCTCTGCACCTCCATCCCAACTCCGTCCTCCTTCTGGGAATCTTCACCTACTATTGTGAGGCTCACGTAGGGGTGAAGCCCTCGGTGGCCTTGCTACGCCACTACTTCTCCCTCCAAACCTCCCGTGGTTCCGCCTCCGCGTGCGCGAGCTTCATCGCATACGGTGGTGCCATCGCCATTTCAAACCCTGGGAAGAGGATTGAGGGCTTCAGGAGCAAGTGGGTCTTGGTGGATGCTGGGTGCATTCATCCTCGGCTGATCCTGCCCAAGGAGCACCCCGCGAGCTCCGATGACTGGTCCCGAGTGGAGCTGCTGGATCCCTGCGCAAAGCTGGTGTTGGAGAAGATGGACACAGATCTGAGGCCGGCCAGCGTGGCGGCGGCGAAGTTGACCGGTGCGTCGCTGCTGAGGGAGTTCCTAGAGCATCAACTGGCTCCGCTCCGTCAGTACTCGCTTTCGATGTGGAGGCCTCACTCGAGCCCCATGGTCCTGGCTGACGAGGATCTGGCAGCGGTCCTTTAGTCCTTGGTTGGGGGCGACATGGCGAGGCTGGAGGGCACTCCTACGCCCCTGTTCCTTCGCAAGGACTAGGAGCTGGTAGTGGGGTCCATGCCTGTCTTCAACGGTGATGGGCCCGTGCCCGTGGAGGCTCCAGAGGACCCGGTGGACGTGTCCTCCGACGACTCCAACGAAGAGGTGGAGGAAGGGGAGCTAGAAGAGGGGGTTGACTCGGGGGCGGAGTCAAGAGCTCCTCCCCTTGGCGCAGGTCCCGCACTCTCCGCCTCCCCCAGAGTGACGACGACGAGGATGAGGATGAGCAGGGAGGCGGGAGCCTGCCCCCGATCCCAAAGAAGGACCGGTGTCGGTGTCAAAACCGGCGGATCTCGGGTAGGGGGTCCCGAACTGTGCGTCTAGGCGGATGGTAACGAGAGACGAGGGACACGGTGTTTTTACCCAGGTTCGGGCCCTCTCAATGGAGGTAAAACCCTACGTCCTGCTTGATTAATATTGATGATATGGGTAGTACAAGAGTGGATCTACCACGAGATCAAGGAGGCTAAACCCTAGAAGCTAGCCTATGGTATGATTGTTGTAATGTATGTTGTCCTACGGACTAAAGCCCTCCGGTTTATATAGACACCGGAGGAGGCTAGGGTTAGACAGAGTCGGTTACAATGGTAGGAGATCTACATATCCGTATTGCCAAGCTTGCCTTCCACGCCAAGGAAAGTCCCATCCGGACACGGGACGGAGTCTTCAATCTTGTATCTTCGTAGTCTTGGAGTCCGGCGGATAATGATAGTCCGGCTATCCGGACACCCCCTAGTCCAGGACTCCCTCAGTAGCCCCTGAACTAGGCTTCAATGACGATTAGTCCGGCGCGCATAATGTTCGACATTGCAAGGCGGGTTCCTCCCTTGAATAATCCAGAGAAGATCATGAACACCAGGATAGTGTCCGGCTCTGTAAAATAAATTCCACATTCCACCGTAGAGAGAATAAAATGTACACTTAGTTCAATCTGCTGACGTATTATGCGGCGTGACATCACACCGCTACCAAGCCTTTGTTTGAATCGTTTTTTACCATACCACCTCAGCACGTTTAGCGAAGCGGTTTCCTTGGCACGTCTTGTCGAAGCAGAGATCGTGTTCCCCTTATCCCGGGATTCTCATCAATACGTGCGTGGGTAACCCAACCGCGCCATTGATGGTGGCGCTTGGGAGATAAGCGAGTTTTACTAGGCCGGTGAGGGACGCATAGTTTTGTCCGCCTATATCTAAGGGATAAGGATTCACCTTCTCACCTACGCCTTCTTCCTCCTTTGCTTATCCATCTCCGCGAACTCAAGCTCCAACGCCCGAGCTCGCGCATCTCGCCTCGACCTTCACCGAATATGTGCGGAGCGGGAGGCAAATGGTTGGCCTCCACCGCTAAGGAGGAGGACATCACCAAGCTGCGCAGCGCCGGATACCTTTCCGGCGATATCGCGCAGCGGCTGCCTGACGAGGGGCAGCTCATCCCTACCCCTGGGCCTCATGAGAGGGTCGTCTTCCTCCCCCACTTCCTCCGCGGACTGGGCTTTCCGCTCCATCCATTTGTCCGGGGGCTCATGTTTTACTACGGCCTGGATTTCCACGATCTGGCGCCGAACTTCATCCTCAACATCTCGGCGTTTATCGTCGTGTGCGAGGCCTTCCTCTGCATCCGGCCCCACTTCGGCCTGTGGCTCAAGACCTTCAACGTCAAGCCGAAGGTTGTGAAGGGCACGCAAGTGGAATGCAGAGGCGCCATGTTGGGCAAATTGCCCAACGTACCTTGGCTCGAAGGGACCTTCGTGGACTCCGTCAAGGGGTGGCAATCGGGGTGGTTCTACATCACCGAGCCGCGCAAACCTACATGGGCGGCGGCCCCCGAGTTTAGATCTGGCATCCCCACGCAGCTCACCTCCTGGGAAGAGAAGGGCTTGCAGTGGGGCAATCTGGTGGAGGTGACGGGACTCCGAGCCTGCATCAAGAAGATGGTGAGCAATAGGCTCAGGCTTGTCGACGTGGTCCAAGTCATGCTCATCCGGCGGATCCTCCCATGCCAAGAACAGGCATTCCATTTGTGGGAGTTCAATTCGGAACAACACCAGGTGCTAAGCGGGCTCTTCGATACAACATACGAAGGCGCCTAGAGGGTGCTGTTCAAGGGCGCCGAAGCCCCCGCGTCCGCGACCGAAGACCGCGGATTCAGCTCGCAGTATCCAACTGACGAGGTAAGTGATTCAACCCCATTACGGGACACTTGTGATAATTAGATTGACTCTAGTGAGGTTTCATTCTGCCTCTTCCTTTGACAGGAATGGATGGAGAAGGCCAAGCTGCTTATAAGACCGGCTCCCATGCCAGAAGATCCAGTGGATGCCCGCTTAGCAGGGCTGCTGGTTCCGGCACCGCACGTGGTGCCGGAGAAGAAGGCCAAGAAGGTGGCCGCGGGGACTCAAAAGAGTTCCCGCAATCAGGCGTCTGACGACGACGAGGACTCCTCCCCTGAAGACGAGGAGGAGGAGTATTCCCTCCCAGAGGAGGGAGAGAAGAAGAGGAAGGCTTCCCCAATCGGGGAGGCCGAAGGGTCCAAGAGGGGGAGAACTATCCCCCCGGACAGTTTCGCCAACACCAGCGTTGGCGAGGATGAGTGGCCTCCAAGGGCCAGGCGTCCGGCGAGATCGTAAGTATCCGGATCCTTTATATGCATATCTTTTACGTCACATAGTGTCCTTCTAACGCTGCATTCTGTCCGTAGTCCGGCCGATGACAATCTCCCCGACTCATCGAGCGGGTCGTTGGCCTCGTCGGATGTGAATTCACTTCCGACCGCCTCCACCCAACACGCCGACGAGGACGCCGAGGTGGGGTCCCAGAGAGGGACGCATCAGGAGGAGGCTCCGGAGGCGCCGTCAGGCGACCTCCCGAACTTTGCGTCGGACTCTACATCGGAACCCGCAATGGTTCCAGAGTCCGGTAAGCGGCCCCTTCGAAAGAAGGGCAAGACCGTGACACCGGCGGCCTCCGTCCAACCGGAGGCACCGGATAACTTGCTGGAGGCGCTTAAAGGCGCTTCCATTGAGGAAGAACACCGCACTATCATGAGTGCGGTGATTCAAAAGGTTCAGTTCGCCAAAAGCGGGCTGACCGACGCCTGCAGCAGCCTTTTAACAGGCTTTGAGGTAAGAAGTTAAAATTATGTAATGTAATACCGCATAGACAGTAGCCCCTGATGCTCAGTTCGGTGTTCGGAAAGAAAAGCCGGACTGAGGATCTAACAAGATATTCGCAGGGTTGCTAAAAATATGTCAATATGGGTTTGCAGGCTGCGCTGCTGGCCTCTGCCGCATTAACGGCGGAGGTCAATAAGTTAAAGCAGGATCTCGAGCGGTCCGAGCAAGAGCTCGGCCATGCAAAGAAGCAGCTCGAGGAAAAAGAAGGTGAGTAACACCACTTTGAATATGTACCTTACAGAAAAGGGTTTCGGTTGCCATAAAATTAACAAGGATAATATGTGTATTGCAGGGGCCACTAATGAGGTGGCAGCCCTGAAGGATGCTGTGCCCGCGGCCGAACACAGTGCAACCGCGGAACGGGCTGAGCGAGAAAAGCAAGAGGCACGGGTGGAGGAAGTTCGGCAAGAGCTCCAGGCTCTCATGGAAAAACATGAGAGTTTGGAGCGTGACTCCAAGACTCGAGAGTCCGAGCTTGCCTCGGCTCTCGAAAGTGCCAAGTCTGCCAAGGCCGAGGCCCGTAAGGCCCTTCAGGAGGTTGAGGACATAAAGAAGATAGCGGCAGGTAAGGCGTTTTTCATGCAAAGCAGGCATGTTAATGTGAACTACCTGACACTTACCCGCATTCAGAGCTCTCCAGGGGCGTTTGCAGATCTGCCACGTAGTGCGTCTGATGCCGCCGCATTCTATCGTGGCGAGGAGGGGAGCTCGACGGAGAAGGTCTTCTGGTCTCAGTATGCTGAGGCCGGCCATCCGGTGCCCCCAAGCGACCAGCTGAAGCAGCTGGTCAAACTCCACAAGGTAGCTGCGGAGGCCATGAAGGGCCTCATAGTCCGGCTGTGGCCTAGACAGTCCATGTCTGGGAGCTACTTTGGCCTTGTGCGGCGGCTGGTGGATGCATGCCCCTGGGTGGAGGTCATCAAGCGCTCCGCCTGTATTGAAGGCGCTCGTCGGGCCCTTGCCCGCACAAAGGTGAACTGGGGCAAGTTGGATGCGGAGAAGCTTCTCAGGGATCCACCGCTACCGGGCAGGGTGTATCGTACGCCAGAGAAGTATTATAAAATTGTCCTGAAGGGAGCCTGCGATATTGCAGACGAGTGCTCTCGAGATGTAATCTTTGAGTGAACTCGCTATGTATTTATCCTGTGCGCTAAAAACTTCGTTTATATGCGCCATGAGCAACACTTGTTTAATTTAAAATATTACCTTCTGTGCGGCCATTTATAAAATCTGAGAGATGGCAAGTCGTTGGCTTCAGCCCCCAAGCCGCGAGTGCTGGGGTGTTCGGGATAAACATGAGCACTCTTGTTCCCATTGTTGGGTCCATCGAGGGAGGCGCTCAACACAACGAACAAGGCAACCGGACTTATAATGCTTGAACACTCTCACTTAGCCATAGAATTCTATAATTTTAAATTTCGGCGAAGCCCCTGGTATGCAGAAGGCCGAATCCGGGGCGCTATCCACGCCTTCATCGGACATTATCCGGAACTTCGCTCGAAGCGGCGTGAGTCTTTAAGGACCCAAAAAAACCTCTCGAACAGCGACCAGTCTCTCGCCTTATCATGCCAGTCAGTTTTAGCTTTCTCCACTGAGGCGCTCGCCCGGCTCAACCGAGGCGCAATCGCAGTGGTTCTCCCAGTGCCACGTTAGCCGACGGAACGGAACGTAAGGCACCAAAACATGGGAGCCGGGCAAACCCAACTATTGACCCAAGACATGATTCGGAGCCGATTCATATAATGCTATAAGTTCGGGGTGCCGCACTTGTGAAAGTGTTCGGACTTATCACACCATGGAGTGGGGAACATAAGCCCCCGGTTTATGAGGCCGTACCAAAATATACGGGTGCAAGATGCCACATAATGAGCATATATATATATATATATAAGAGGTAATGCAATTGCGATCAAAAAGTTGCTGCATTATTTATGAAAGAAAGTCTGCTAGTAGAGCGGACTGATACAAATAGCGCGGTAAGCAAGGGATTTGGACTAAGTAAACATGTCCCCCTCCAGGGATTAGCTGCGGACTTGGTGTATATAATCAAATTTAATGCTCGTAATTGAGACCACCTGAGTGTTCGTCGCGGCCTTCTTTAGTCCCTGACTGCTGCATCATGAGTTTGGCAGGTTCGCCGCCGGACAGGGCTTCTGGTTAACAGAGTCCTGTGTACAAAAAAGAAGAAAAATAATAAAAAAAAGAGGCACATTTGCGAGCCCCCGGTGTGGTCGAACCGCACTCTGGGTCCGTTGCAATCTTGCCCCCTCCCCTGCGCCCATGGTATCTCCAAAGCGTAATGATGTACACGGAGTATTATTCTTGCGATCATACGCGGGCGAGGGTTGGGGCCGCATTGCTACGCGTGCTCTGATCGCGCCAGGTGGTCTTGGTTGGCATTGCTCCGGGCACGCTTTGCTGTATCCGGCCGTTTAACGGCCGGACTCGAGAATTGCCTTAGAAGGCTGCTCTGCACTTCTGCCGCGAGAGCCGCTGTGTGTTCCTCCGTTCGGAGGGAGCGTTCCGTATTCCCATTGACTGTGATGACTCCATGAGGGCCTGGCATCTTGAGCTTTAGGTATGCATAGTGCGGCATCGCGTTGAATTTGGCAAACGCAGTTCGTCTGAGCAGAGCGTGATAGCCGCTGCGAAACGGGACTATGTCGAAGATTAACTCTTCGCTCCGGAAATTATCCGGGGATCCGAAGACCACTTCCAGTGTGACTGAGCCTGTACAGTTGGCTTCCACTCCTGGTATGACACCTTTAAAGGTTGTCTTTGTAGGTTTAATCCTTGATGGGTCTATGCCCATTTTGTGCACTGTATCCTGATAAAGCAGGTTCAGGCTGCTGCCACCGTCCATCAGGACTCTCGTGAGGTGGAACCCATTGACGATTGGGTCTAAGACCAATGCGGCGAATCCACCATGGCGTATGCTGGTCGGATGGTCTCTTCGATCAAAAGTGATCGGACAAGAGGACCATGGGTTGAACTTTGGGGCGACTGGCTCCATCGCATAGACGTCCCTTAGTGCGCGTTTCCTCTCCCTCTTGGGTATGTGGGTCGCGTATATCATATTCACCGTTCGCACTTGTGGGGGAAAACCCTTCTGTCCTTTGTTGTTCGGCGGCCGGGTCTCTTCCTCGTCATCACTGTTTAACCCCTTGTCATTGTTTTCGGCAATTAACTTGCCGACCTGCTTGAACACCCAGCAATCTCTATTGGTGTGGTTAGCTGGCTTTTCAGAGGTGCCATGTATCTGGCATAAGCGGTCGAGTATTCGGTCCATATTGGACGGACCCGGAGTGGTTCTTTTAAATGGCTTCTTTCGCTGACCGGGTTTAGAGCCTCGGAATCCGGCATTGACTGCCGTATCCTCCTTATCATCGCCGTTAATGCGGCGCTTGTTTTTGTTTCGACATGACCTGCCGTTGTTGTCCTTAGTATCCGGACTGCCAGAATTTTTACGGAGATTGTTGTTGCGGGCTAGCCAGCTGTCCTCTCCCGCACAAAAGCGGGTCCTTAACGATGTGAGGGCTGCCATGGATTTCGGCTTTTCCTGCCCTAGGTGCCGGGCTAGCCATTCGTCCCGGATGTTATGTTTGAAGGCTGCAAGGGCCTCTGCATCCAGACAATCGACGATTTGATTTTTCTTCGTCAAGAACCGTGTCCAAAATTGTCTGGCCGATTTGTCTGGCTGCTGAATGATGTGGCTTAGGTCATCGACGTCTGGTGGTCGCACATATGTGCCTTGGAAGTTATCAAGGAATGCGGCCTCCAGGTCTTCCCAACACCCAATTGACTCTGCGGGTAGGCTGTTAAGCCAATGCCGAGCTGGTCCTTTAAGCTTGAGTGGGAGGTACTTGATGGCGTGGAGATCGTCGCCGCGGGCCATATGGATGTGGAGAAGATAGTCTTTGATCCAGACCGCGGGGTCTGTTGTGCCATCGTAAGATTCGATGTTTACGGGTTTAAACCCTTCGGGGATCTGATGATCCATTACTTCGTCAGTGAAGCATAACGGGTGTGCGGCGCCCCTGTATTGAGCGATATCGCGACGCAGCTCGAGAGAGCGCTGTCTGCTGTGTTCGGCCGGCCGGGGTTATTGTATCCGGCACGACGGTATTCGTCGTGGGTCGTAGGGCGCCCACGTGATCCATAGATGGATCTGGATTGCCTTGCTTTGTCCTCCAATATGTCTCGCAAGTCCGGCGCGTTCCCTCTTGGCTTCGTACTTTTGGAGCGATGCCGGGGTATGGTCTTGGCTGGGGGCCTGGATGCCTCTCTGTCACGACCACGGGGTGGTCGGTCAGCCATATCATGCGCTGGTGAGGGAGGTACGTATGCTTCCTCCTCTAATCGGGGGAGCAGCTTGCGTCTTGGGTAACTTTTGGAGGGACGTTCGAGTTTATACTCTTCGGCCGCGAGGACCTCGGTCCATCGATCGGCTAGCAGGTCCTGATCAGCTTGAAGCTATTGCTGCTTTTTCTTTAGGCTGTTTGCTGTGGCGATAAGCCTGCGCTTGAAGCGCTCTTGTTCGACGGGATCCTCGGGTACGACGAATTCGTCATCGTTGAGGCTTGCTTCGTCTTCGGAGGGAGGCATATAGTTATGATCCTCAACCTCTTCGTCTGCCGCCCCCTCATGAGGGCTTGCTTCTGCATCCTCCTGCGCTGAGTCTTGCTGGAGGGGATTGTCTTCGGCGCTCTCTGGAGTGTTATTATCTCCTGTGCCGGAATCTCCATTCTTGCTGTGGCGAGATTTCGAGTGGCGCCGCTGACGCCGGCATTTAGGCTGCTTCTTTAAAGAGTCTGCCTCCGCTGTTTCTTCGCCATCCCCGTCTTTTGGGGTGTCCACCATGTATATGTCATATGACGAGGTGGTCTTCCAGTGCCCTGTAGGCGCTGGTTCCTATTCGTCTCCGGCATCGTCGTTCATGGCGTCGATGTCTTCGGAGTCGTAGTCGAGCATGTCGGTTAGATCGTCGATAGTGGCTACAAAGTGGGTGGTGGGTGGGCTCTGAATTTCTTCGTCATCCGTACCCTAACCATCCTGGCCATAGTCCGTCCAGGACTCTCCTGATAACGAGAGATTCTTTAGTGAATTCATGATATCGCCAAAAGGCGAGTATTGGAAGATGTCCGCGGCGGTGAATTCCATAACCGGCGCCCAATCCGGATCAATTGGTAGGGGCGCGGGAGGTTCGGAGTCCGGCGAGGAGTCCAGCGCCTCAGAATCACGAGTTTCGCAGGGGACAGGATTAGTGTTCGGCTCCATCGCCGTGGATGTTGGGGCCCCCAGGGCGGCGTCTATCCACCGGCCCTCGATCTGGGCGATCGACTCCGGGCTAATGGCCGAAGCGGACCCGTGTGCGGCCACCAAGGCACTGTTCGGTGGCAGAGCTAAATCATGCCCGTCGTCACAGTGCGGCACTTGGCTGTGGCTCGAGTCCGTCGAGGATCAAGTCTCCGCGGACATCGGCCGTGAAGTTTAAGCTTCCAAATCTGACCTGACGGCCAGGGGCGTAGCTTTCGATCTGCTCCAGATGGCCAAGTGAATTGGCCCGCAGTGCGAAGCCGCCGAATACGAAGATCTATCTAGGGAGAAAAGTCTCACCCTGGACAGCGTTGCTGGTTGGAGATGCCATCAAGCCTATCGGTGACGACACAGAGGAACTCTCAATGAAAGCACCAATGTCGGTGTCAAAACCGGCGGATCTCAGGTAGGGGGTCCCGAACTGTGCGTCTAGGCGGATGGTAACAAGAGACGAGGGACACAGTGTTTTTACCCAGGTTCGGGCCCTCTCGATGGAGGTAAAACCCTACGTCCTGCTTGATTAATATTGATGATATGGGTAGTATAAGAGTGGATCTACCACGAGATCAAGGAGGCTAAACCCTAGAAGCTAGCCTATGGTATGATTGTTGTAATGTATGTTGTCCTACGGACTAAAGCCCTCCGGTTTATATAGACACCGGAAGAGGCTAGGGTTACACAGAGTCGGTTACAATGGTAGGAGATCTACATATCCGTATTGCCAAGCTTGCCTTCCACGCCAAGGAAAGTCCCATCCGGACACGGGACGGAGTCTTCAATCTTGTATCTTCGTTGTCTTGGAGTCCGGCGGATAATGATAGTCCGGCTGTCCGGACACCCCCTAGTCCAGGACTCCCTCAACCGGACTAGGCTGGTCCCTCGCGGGTCTGCCCCGGCCCCGGGGCGAACCGCAGGCGCGCCTCCTGCTCCCGAGCCCCTTGAAGCCAACCCTTGCAGCCGGCTCTCAGGCTTCAAGTTCGGCTGGAGGCTGCTCGAGTCCACCAGCGACGACCTGTAAGTGCCTGCTTCCCGTCTTGATTATTGCTCTGTCGACGAGATCTGATGTCCATGTCCTTCGGCCAGGCTGGAGCCCGCGGCGAAGAAGCTGAAGGGAGCTCCTGAGGTCCCATCCGTGGCAGTGCCTCTGCCCGAGGAAGAAGGTGATCATGACGCACAGGCCTCTCCTGCCCGGGCGTCCTCGCGAGGCCAGGCTGAGCCCGCTGGGGCGAGCTCAGCCTCCTTGACCCAGGTGACTCCCGAGGTGCCCTTGCTTGACACTGCCTCCACTGTCGTCATGGCATCGCTGGTTCCGCCACAAGGCACAGTGGTCACACAGCCGTCTTCTCCTCCTACTCCACCGACTGCTGCTTCTCCGAATACTGTTCTAGATCGCGCCATTGCCGGACTGGACCGCCTGCGGCAGGATCTTCTGGGTGCCGACCCCCGTCTGATGGCCGGGCGCTTGGAGCTGGCTTCTGGCTGGATTCGCTCCGATGCTTCAATACGGGCGGCGCTGGTCCAGGCCTCGACGGCTTGTGACGAGGAGAAACAGGCTGTCCGTGAGGCGAAGGTTGCCCGTGATGTTGCCCTGGGGGAGGCAGCTAGCGTCCAAGGTCGCTGTGAGACGCTGGAGAGCGAGCTGAAGGGCCTGCAGAACTAGCTTGCCGAGGAGGCCCGCCTTTGCCAAGAGCAGGAGGAAAGCATGAAGGTTCGCGAGGCGGCCGTCAGGGACCTGGAGACCAAGCTCAAGAGGCGCCGTGGCCGCCTAGGCGTGATGGAGCAAGAGCTGGAGGCGAGGAAGGTTGAGCTGGAAGGCAAGGCCCGGGTTCTCGCCGAGGATCGCGTGGCCTTCGCGGATATGGAAGAGAAGGCTCGCATTTCGCTGAAGATGCTTTACGAGAGCGGCCTTGAGAGCCCGCTGGCCGGCGAGGAGGAGGGCCCCGCCAAGCTACTTCCTTTCCTGGTTCGCGCCCTTAACGACGTCACCCTTGGCCTTGGCCCTACGGCTGAGGCCGAGGCACGCGTCTTGTCTTCTGCAGCGCTGACGCGGGTCTTCACCCACATCTATCTTCGCGACCCCAACATCGACCTTGACAGCCTGCTGGAGCCAGTGAGCGGCGAGCGTGCCGCTGCCGCTGCTGAGGCCGTGAAGGGTCGCGCGGAGGCTCTGCTGGGGAAGTTCCGGGCCTTCATTACCAGGCCGAAGCGGAGCGCTGTTGGCCCTGCTGCTCCACAAGGCGAACCTGCTCCACGTGGCTCCCCCGCCGGCAAGTGACTCTGTCATGGCTCCCGTCCTGTTTTTAATTCCTGCGCATGTACCATGCCTCGGAGAGGCGTTAAAACTTATGTTTGACGCTGTGATAACAGCATGGACTGTAATATTTGCTTTTGAATTCCCTGGAATTTGCATTATTCCTTCTTGCTTGCTTATGTTCTATGCCGGCAGAGCCCAGCCCCGCGCATACCTCAGCCGCCGTTGGCCTCGACCGGAAACCAGGACGGGACCAAGGAGTGAGGGGCTACGTGACAAGTTAAGCTCCTAAGTCGCGATGCTCAGGAGTCCCCCTTGGTGCTTGAACCGCAAGCAGGGAGGCGAGATGTGGGTGGATTTGCCGTTCTACGTCTGCAGGGCCTGGTCCCGCGCATACCCCAACCACCGTTAGCCTTTCGGAACTAAGTGGTGAGGGGCTACGTGACCAGTTAGGCTCCTGAGTCGCGATGCTCAGGAGTCCCCTTTGACGCTCAATCGGCCTTCGTACCTTGGCTCCGCTCGGGGAGGGGCGCGCGATGAACCAGGCCCGAGGAGGCCTGGCCAGGCGGGGTGCGTCCGGGCGGGACCCAGGTGCAGCCCCCGTGCCCAGCCCCTTCGCGTGGCACTCCTGAGGGGAGGCGTTGCGACAAGGCCGGACACTAAGCTCTGGGCTCCCTGAGGTTGATGCAGCCCGGAGGCCACCCTCAGTTGTTTATCACCAGCGCGGAGCATAGCGCTTCCGTATGCGTACGGGCATAGCCGTTCCTCGGCAGTGTCGTCAGCCAGCGCGGGGCATGGTGCTTCCACTGGTACGTGGGAGCGGGCTCCCCTCCGGGAGGAGCCCCCGGGGCGTATACAGCCCCACCCTGACACGTGGCTAGCACGGTAGGGCTGGACGTGGTGTATCTGGGCACGTGAGCCAGCGCGGGACTCACGGGGCCCTACCTCAAGGCGGGTTGCGCCTGGCTCTAGGCCTTATCTTGGAGTTTGTTCCTACAAATTTGGCCAGATGCCGGTGCTCTACGTATTCGGGTCCCGGTTCTCGGGCTAGTCTCAACCGTCACTGGCAAGCCAGGTCGCGATGCCGTGGACAAGACCAGAGGGTGAGGGCCGGAGAACCGATAGGAGCCCTGAGTCATGATGCTCAGGCACCCCCCCTTTAACGCGCAAGCTGGGTTAGATGCAACAACTCTACGTCCTCGGGTCCCGGCTCTCGGGCTGGTCTCAGCCGTCGCTGGCAAGCCAGGTCGCGATGCCGTGGACAAGACCAGAGGGTGAGGGCCCGAGAGCCGGTAAGAGCCCCGAGTCGCGATGCTCAGGCACCCCCCCTTTAACGTGCAAGCTGGGTTAGATGACGAAACTCTACGTCCTCGGGTCCCGGCTCTCGGGCTGGTCTCAGCCATTGCTGGCAAGCCAGGTCGTGATGCCGTGGACAAGACCAGAGGGTGAGGGCTGGAGAGCCGGTAGGAGCCCTAAGTCGCGATGCTCAGGCACCCCCCCTTTAACGTGCAAGATTCCGTCACCCAGAAGAAGGCACCAAATAACAAGCATGGTGGAGCGAAATCATAGTCCTAAGATAAACGCAAGAAGGATACATGCCGCTGGGACAGGCCCGAGCGGCTTCGGGATGATGCAGCCCGAGGGGCGCCCCCAATAGGATAGGCTAAGGACATGAAATAAAAGGGACACATGCCGCAGGGACAGACCCACGCGGCCTGGGAATAATGCGGCCCTGAAGGCGCTCCCAGCCGGAAACGAAGCTTAAAAGATGTCACCTGATGATGTTGGGGACGAAGGGGTGTTGGTGTAGCAGACTCGGTGGGCTGCGGGAGCCAGTCCTCACGAGCCCCTAGGCCCAGGGGCCTCCGGAGGCTCCGGAGGCGCTGGCGGCTCCTCGCGAGCCATCTCCATCTTCGCCAGGGCCGCGGCATGCCTGACCTGTTGAGCCTCCAGGATGGCCCTCATGAGACGTTGGTGCGCAGCAGCCGCGTTCGGCAGGCCGTAAGGCATGCGCACGTAGCTGTGGGGCGGACCCTCACAACGTCCCACTCGCGAGGGCCAGAGGCGCTCTTGAGACGCGGCTCGGTTGAGCCCTGGTATGTCGATGCAGACGCGCATCCCACCATCATCGCCTGGATGGGGACCACAACGGGTAGGCGGCGGTTGCCTCTCATGACCCTTGACTCCTGTAGCTCCTGAATGGCCTTGCTGACGAACTCCTGAGGGTTTGGCCCTCCTTGCCTTGCTCCTTCTTGAGGGAAACGTGCTTCGAAGCACGCCCCCACGTGGTGCTCAAGCGCCTCCCTCGTGACCTTGGCGAGGTCGGCGGCCCTCTAGGGGAGAGCCCCCGAGCCCTGCCTGAGGAGGTCGCCGGGCGCGCTTCCCTATGCGATGGAAGGGGGCTCCTCCTGGCCAGGCGCGGGCCCCGAGGGGCCTGCCTCTTAAGGAGCCGGGCTGGTCGATGTCTTCTTCTTCTTGGGTGCGCCCTCAGAAGGCCTCCTGCTGCTGCAGTCTGGGTCTTCTAGTGATGCGGCCTGAAAGGCTCGCTCTAGGGAGCACACTGTGTCTCTCTCTTCGCAGGGCACCGTGATGACCCCGCCGCTTCCTAGCATCTTGAGGACATTGTAGCCGTGGTGGGTTACGGCCATGAACTTGGCCAGCACCGGGTACCCGAGGATGGCGGTTTACGGCAGGCGAATGTGGGCGACGTCGAAGTCGATGAGCTCGGTGCGCTAGTTGTCGCGAGCCCCGAAGGTGACAGGAAGGCAGACCTGCCCGATCGGGACCGTGGAGCCGTCGGTTACTCCGGAGAAGGGCTTGGTTGGCTGAAGCTGACTGTAAGGCACTTGAAGATTGTTGAATGTTTCCACGGATAGGACGTTGAGCCCTACCCCGCCGTCGATGAGGGTCTTGGTGACTAGCACGTTGCTGATGATTGGGGAACAAAGCATCGGGAGGACTGCGGCTGTGGCCGCGCACTTGAGCTGATCCGCTGAGCTGAACGTGATGGCGCACGCAGACCACCTGAGAGGGCGCGTGGCCTCGAGCTTGGGGAGGACTGCATTCACTTCGCGGGCGAACTGCTTGAAGATGCACTGAGAGGCTGGGGCTTGAGCTCCGCCCAGGATGCAGGCGATTGCGCGCGGTTCCTGGAAGCCCCCAGCCCCCTCGTCCTGATGACGGTCTTCATTTCTCCTTGGCTGCGGCGGCAGCGGGGGGAGGCCTGTGTTCCCTTGCGGGCGATCCTCGCGAGGCTGATCCTTCCAGCCTCCCTCGCGAGGCGGGTCCTGCCAGCGGTCCTCGCGTGGTTGGTCGCGCCACCCTTGGCGCGGGCCGCGGTCTTCCCAGCGTCCTGCGTTCCTTCCTCCTCCTCGGCCGTAGCCCCGGTCGCTGCGCTCGGGGCGTCTGCCGACCCTTCCTTTGCACACGGCCCGGAGCTCTTGGCATTCATTTGTGTTGTGGGTGTGGAGGTCATGGTACACGCAGTACCGACTGCCCTTGGAGGATTCGGGCTGATCTCTGCCCCGCTTGGTGTCTGGCTCGGCCGCGAGCACGGCAGCCCCCTTGTGCTTCACGTCCTTGGCCTTAGGCTTCTTCTCTTCAGGGTCCACGGCAGGTAGCTCGAGGAGGGAGAGGCGCCCCTCCTCAGCCCTGGCGCACTTGGTCGCCAAGTTGAACAACTCCAGGGAGGTGCACAGATCTTCATGCATCGCCAGCTCCTCCTTCATCTTGACGTCGCACACGCCGTCGGAGAAGGGAGAGATGATGGCCTCCTCCGTTACCCTGGGGATCTTGAGGCGAGCATTGTTGAAGCGCTGAATGTACTTTTGTAGGGTTTCCCCTGGCTGCTGCTTGATGCGGCGCATGTCACTCACGGCAGGTGGCCGGCCGCGAGTACCCTGGAAGTTGGCGATGAAGCGGGTGCGCATCTCGTCCCAAGAAGAGATCGTGCCTGGGGCGAGATTCAGGAGCCAGGTGCGGGCTCCGTCCTTGAGCGCCATGGGAAACCAGTTCGCCATGACCTTTTCGTCCCTGTTGGCGGCCTCGATGCCCAGCTCGTAGAGTTGGAGGAACTCCGCGGGGTCAGCCGTGTCATCGTAGCGAGGAGGCAGGTCCGGATTGAACTTGGCGGGCAACGCGACGCTGCGCAGCTCGGAGGTGAAGGCGCGGCAGCCCGCCATGGCCGCAGGGGCCTTGGGCGATGGAGAGCTTGGTCCTGCGGGTCCCCATGCGCCGCGGCTGGGGGAAGCGCAGGGTCTTGACGTGCTGGAGCGGGGAGCGCTCGGGCAACTTCTCATGGGCGAGGGACTTCTTGGCAGCTCTGCTCTTGCCGTGCTGGCGCCTGGCGGAGCGGGTTCCACCCAGGGGCCGCGCGCCTTGGGGCCAGGGCGCCTTCTTGAGGAGGAGGCGGCTGAGGCGCCCCCGGAGCTTCATCGCCCGCGCGGGGCGGGGTGCGGTGCAGTGAGAAGGATGGCGCGGGGGCGCCTCCAGCGGTGCGGACGAGCTCGGCGACTCGGTCGAGCCATTCTTCGTCGTCGATGGGGCGGTAGCGCAGGAGCTCGTTTGCCGCGATGAGCGCAGCTCGGGTCGCCATGGCCGCGTGGGGCGCGCGTGACAAAGAACCAGCGGGGGTGAGCGAGGGCGCGGCGTTGCGGCCGTCCCGCCTCATGGATGGGTGCTGGGACGATGCTTGCTGCTCGTTCCCCGCCGGGCCGGTGGCGGCGTTGACGGCAGGCGACGGGGAACGACGAGGGCGCCCGCCGACGGGAGCGGTCTGGGCGACATGGGAGGCGAGGGCGGCTCGGCGCTCGGCGCGAGCCCGACGAGCGTCAGACATGGTTGCGGTGGTCGGGGAAGAACGAGACGACGGAAGGCAGATTCTGGCGCACCCCTACCTGGCGCGCCAAATGTCGGATTTCGGGTTCCGGCAGACCCTTGAGGTTCGAACACTGGGGTGTGCGCGGAGATTCAACCCTCTACCGTCTCGCTCCTCGCCAGACCGCTAGGACCTAAACTACTAAAATGAACAGCACAAGAGACACAAGATTTATACTGGTTCAGGCCACCATTGTGGTGTAATACCCTACTCTAGTGTGTGGTGTGGTGGATTGCCTCTTGGGCTGATGAGGAATAATACAAGAAAGAACAGCCTCGCGAGGGTCTGTTCTTGGCTGGTGCGATGAACTGCTAGGAGGGGTTCAGTCGCTCTAACTACTGGTTTCTTGATGAGGATCAAACTGCCTCTACCCCGGGGGTGGCTAGTCCTATTTATAGGCAAAGGCCCTGGGCCTCTTCCCAAATATTGAGCGCGAAGGGCGCCAACAATTGGCCATTTTGATGGGGAACAACGGGTACACTTATCCTGACTAAAGTTGGTCCTTGCCTGCCAAAGGCTCTGGTGATGACGCCGGCTTGGGCTCCACGATGACTCCCTTCCAGCCGTTGGGCTGGTCTTGGTCTTGTTGCACCGAAATAGATGCCTTTGCTTAATACTCTCCCCTGCACTTGCTCCCTTAGCACCAAAGAGGAAAGGAGGACACTGCACGGGCTGGCACCCGACTGGCGCCCTTGGTCGTCATGGCTTGCATCATGGGCACCTCACGAGGTACCCTGCCTTGAACTCTCCGCCTCCTCATGAGCCAGCCTGACGAGGCCGTGCCTGAGGAAGCTCCTTGTCATCCGCCCCGCGAGGCTTGGCCCCCCGCGAGGGTCTTGAGCTTGCGTTGATGAAGATGGGTTGTGCTGGGCCTCCTTTGAGCCACGCCGCAGGCCGCAGGCAGGCAAGTCTGGGGACCCCCGTTCCTAGAACACCGACAGATGGAGCATAGCCAGACTATATGATTTTGTAGGGATAACTTTCTTTGGCCATGTTATTTCGAGAAGACATGATTTCTTTGATTAGTATGCTTGAAGTATTATTATTTTTATGTCAATATGAACTTCTGTCTTGAATCTTTCTGATATGATTATTCATGCCACAATTAAGAAGATTTGCATTGAAATTATGCCAAAGTATCACTCCACATCAAAAATTCTTTTTTATCATTTACCTACTCGAGGACGAGCAGGAATTAAGCTTGGGGATGCCTGATACGTCTCCAATGCATCTATAATTTTTGATTGCTCCATGCTACTTTATCTACTGTTTTGTACTATACTGGGCTTTGTTTTCCACTTTTATATTATTTTTGGGACTAACCTATTAACCGGAGGCCCAGCCCAGAATTGCTGTTTTTTTGCCTATTTCAGTGTTTCGAAGAAACGGAATATCAAACGGAGTCCAAACGGAATGAAACCTTCGGGAACGTGATTTTCTCACCGAACGTGATCTAGGAGACTTGGACCCTACTCCAAGATGTAACAAAGGCAGTCACGAGGGTGGGAGACGCGCCCCCCGTAGGGCGCGCCCCCTGCCTCGTGGCCCCCTGTTGCTCCACCGACATACTCCTTCTTCCTATATATACCTACGTATCCCCAAATGATCAGAATAGGAGCCAAAAACCTAATTCCACCGCCGCAACCTTCTATATCCACGAGATCCCATCTTGGGGCCTGTTCCGGAGCTCCGCCGGAGGGGGCATCCACCATGAAGGGCTTCTACATCAACACCATAGACCCTCCGATGAAGTGTGAGTAGTTTACTTCAGACCTTCGGGTCCATAGCTAGTAGCTAGATGGCTTCTTCTCTCTTTTTGGATCTCAATACAATGTTCTCCCCCTCTCTCATGGAGATCTATTCGATGTAATCTTCTTTTTGCGGTGTGTTTGTTGAGACCGATGAATTGTGGGTTTATGATCCAGCTTATCTATGAACAATTTTTGAATCTTCTCTGAATTCTTTTATGTATGATTGAGTTATCTTTGCAAGTCTCTTCGAATTATCCTTTTGGTTTGGCCAACTAGATTGGTAGTTCTTGCAATGGGAGAAGTGCTTAGCTTTGGGTTCAATCTTGCGGTGTCCTTTCCCAGTGACAGAAGGGGCAGCAAGACACGTATTGTATTGTTGCCATCGAGGATAACAAGATGGGGTTTTTTATCATATTGCATGAATTTATCCCTCTACATCATGTCATCTTGCTTAAGGCGTTACTCTGTTTTTAACTTAATACTCTAGATGCATGCTGGATAACGGTCGATGAGTGGAGTAATAGTAGTAGATGCAGAATCGTTTCGATCTACTTGTCTTGGACGTGATGCCTATATACATGATCATACCTAGATATGCTCATAACTATGCTCAGTTCTGTCAATTGCTCAACAGTAATTTGTTCACCCACCGTAGAATATCTATGCTCTTGACAGAAGCCACTAGTGAAACCTATGGCCCTCGGGTCTATTCTCATCATATCAATCTCCATTACTTTATTACTTGCTTTGTTTTTTTACTTTGCCTTTTACTTTTCACTTTGCATCTATCTACCAAAAATACCAAAAATATTATTTATCATCTCTATCAGATCTCACTCTCGTAATTGACCGTGAAGGGATTGACAACCCCTAATCGCGTTGGTTGCACGGAGCTATCGTTTTGTATAGGTACGAGGGACTTGTGCATGGTCTCCTACTGGATTGATACCTTGGTTCTCAAAAACTGAGGGAAATACTTACGCTACTTTGCTGCATCATCCTCTCCTCTTTGGGGAAATCCAACGCAGTGCTCAAGAGGTAGCAGGCTAGTCTAGATCCCGCCAGGAGTAATGTCCATCGACGGGTGTGTCCGGGGCGTTACATTCATGTTCATAATCAGAGGAGTAATAATATGCATTAAGGATCTGAACATATGATCTTCCACCAAGTAAACCAACTAGCATCAACTACAAGGGGTAATCAACACTACTAGCAACCCACAGGTACCAATTTGTGGTTTTGATACAAGATTGGATACAAGAGATGAACTAGGGTTTTGAGAGGAGATTGTGCTGGTGAAGATGTTGATGGATATTGACCCCCTCCCGATGAGAGGATCGTTGGTGATGACGTTGGTGATGATTTCCCCCTCCTGGAGGGAAGTGTCCCTGGCAGAACAGCTCCGCCGGAGCCCTAGATTGGTTCCGCCAAGGTTCGGCCTCGTGGCAGCGGAGTTTCGTGCCGTAAGCTTGCCCACGATTTTTTCCAGGGTAAAAGCCCTCATATAGCGGAAGATGGACATCGGGGGACACCAGAGGGCCCAGGAGACAGGGGGGCGCGCCCAGTAGGGGGGGCGCGCCCCCACCCTCCTGGACAGGGTGTGGGTCCCCTAGTGTATTTCTTCTGCTCAATAATTCTTATTAATTCCAAAAATAGGTTTCCTGGAGTTTCAGGATTTTTGGAGCAGTGCAGAATAGGTTTCCAATGTTTGCTCCTTTTCCAGCTGCCGGCATTCCCCCTCTTCATGGTAAACCTTGTAAAATAAGAGAGAATAGCCATAAGTATTGAGATATAACGTGTAATAACAGCCCATAATGCAATAAATGTTGATATAAAAGCATGATGCAAAATGTACGTATCACACCTCCATACATATGCATGTAGTGGTTGTTTTCAAACTGCACACTCCCTCGCGTGGTTATTGGAGATAAGCATATATATTCGTGGGCACGCGTGGACATCCATGATCACCTTGACCGACAACAAGATAGGTTACCATGGCTATTCTTCCTTTGGTTCGTGTTATTGTAGTATAGTTCATGGTGAGATTTAGAACTAATTAAGTTTGAGCGCATATACTATGCACGCATGCATGCATGAATCCTCATCATCGGCTTGAAGTGTGGTGTGACATACATATGCATCGTCAACCTAACCCTCACTCAGTGTGGGAATTTTTAGTTCGAAAGCACGATGCTACATCAAAGTTGTTCCATTGTGTATTCAAAAACACACCTCTCCATACATACGTTTGGGCCACACGCACACAGTGGTTGTCTTTGGGGACTAGCTACTTGCGTGATTATTGGCGAGCTAGCCCATCTCCGGGGTCGCATGGACAGCCATCACTTTGACCAACAACAAAAGAGAGGTTGTACGACCAAGGTGGATTATTCTTGGTCCACTTTACGATCCATCTTGGTGAGATGACTCTCTGGCCCACCGACTGAAAGTGTGTGTGTGTGTGTGTGGGGGGGGGGGCTGCTACTTCGCACTTTGCTAGGTGAACCTCGGTTGGGGGGGGGGGCATGCATTCATAGCTTAGGATTCCCTTCGTGCCGACATGAGGGGGCAAGCAATACCATGCGCTTTGCGAGATAGGTGCCACATAGGAGTTGCATTTGGTATTTGAACATGAAACCACCCTTTTCATACATAAATTTGGTCCACATGCAAGTGTGTTCATGTTCTGACCTTCTCCCGCGTCATTTTTCACCAAATTTATGAACATTAGACAAGTCGGATGACTCAACAGACATGGTTCACTCAAACTAACCATGTTCCACGCTGGTGCCCCTGTCACGCACATCCGCACAGTACATTGGGCACCACGAGGCTTCCCCTCTCAAAAATATCTACCCGCCTGCAGCTTTTTTCTATTTGATAACACACATTTATTATGTTTCGACCGTGTGTGATGTTCCCAATCCCGCCGGCATCCCTCGAAAATATCTGCCCGCCTCGAGGGTTTTTATTTGATAACACACGGTTCTTATCTCCGAACCGTGTGCGATGCACCATCATCAAAAATTTCAATAGCCCCGGCATTTGACTCCCGCATTTGACTTCTGCGTAGTAAAATTTTCAGTACCCGCGTTATTTCCTCAAACACACCCCCGCCCCTCCACACATACACTCTCTCTCTCTCTCACACACACACACAAACACACACACACACACACACACACACACACACACACACACACACACACACACACCAAAACCTCCTCGGGCGCGCACACACACACCCCTCCCTCGCTAGCAAGGTCCCCGCCGCCTCCGCCGCCAACGCCGCAAGGCCTCCATTGTCAACATCTGTCGGTTTGCCCGTGCAGCTTACCCACTGATCTCCATACCCATGCTGCCTTGAGTTTCTTAGATGACACCTGCCAAATGCCCCATTTCTCACAGATCCCCATCCCACTAGTAGAAAAAGGGTCAAACGTGAAGCACATTAGTGCCGGTTTGTATTAGAACTGGTTCCAACGGCTAGCCGGGCCGCTCTCATTAGTACCGGTTCGTGGCTAACCTTTAGCACCGGTTCGTGCCACGAACCGGTACTAATGAGGGTGGTGGCAGGATGTTGTCAGTCTGGGCCCCCTCCAGCACCTTTAGTACCGGTTCGTGGCACGAACCGGTACTAAAGGTCCTCCTGCATATAAACCCTTCGTCCAGCTCGCTCTGTTCTTCCCCCTTTCGCCTCTCCTCTCCTCTCTGTTCTTCCTCTTCTCCCCTCGAGCTCATCACACATTTTGCCCAAAATTTGTCAAGATTTGAAGGCCCCCATCCATTCAAGTGATCACAAAGGTTAGCAACTTTGTCCTGTCATCTCTCATTGCTAGATTAGCTCTTGCAATGCTTTATATAGTTACTAATTTGTGAGTTTAGTAATTTGGGAGGAAATATATATATGTGCTAGTATTTGATTTATATGCAATTTGAGGTAAAAAATAACACTTAGTTTGCATATGTAGGTGTGGTTTACTTAGTGCCTTCTAAACCTCCGTCGTAACCACCGTCGATCGCCCGCACCGTCCCGTCGCCGGCACCACCTTGTGGTGAGCCTCTTGTTCATGAAATTTTATATAAAAAATTGATGTTTGTGTGATTTGGATATATAGTTAATCATGTAATAATTATCTTACCCGTACGTTGTTTGTTATACATAGTGCCATGGTTTTGATATCCGTCCCCGTCGACCCTCGTCCTTGTTATGATTCGGATGTGGTATATTCTCTTTTAAAACTATTTGTTGCATTTCGTGTTTATGACAAATTATGCCCATCAAGTTGACATAGATATTTTTATCTAGGAGGTATGTGAACCGGAAATTCCAATCGACCCTATTGTCGAGAGGTTAAATTTAGTTGAAAGAGAAAACAAGTACTTGAAAGAAAAATTGAAAAGAATTGAGGGGGAGAAGATGGAATTGGAGTTGCATGTTGCCGATGTCGTCGATGATCACAACATAAAGATGGAGAAAATGCGCTTGAAGAATAGAAAGATTAGAAAATATGCCATCGATAGTGAGGCTTGGTATCATTATGCTGTTGGATCAATTGTTACCTTAGTTGCGATCTTGATCGCATTTGTTGTTGCATTTAAATGCTTTAGCTAGAGAGTTATTTGTTTGTTGCATTTAAGTGTTGTATGAACTTTATGTATGAACTTGTATTAATTTGGTCTATTCGGTGTTGTGTAATGAAGATGAGCCGGCAATGGATGTACGATGACCGATGCTCCCCCCAATTCGTTGAGGGCGTGCATACTTTTCTGCTTGCGGCTGAGGCAAACAAGCGGGCGGATGGTTTTATGCCTTGTCCATGTGCTGGCTGTAAGAATGGTCACAATTACTCTACGTCAAGAACCATTCATGTCCACCTGTTTGAGTCTGGTTTCATGCCCCACTATAATGTTTGGACCAAGCATGGAGAAAGAGGGGTTATGATGGAAGACAATGAAGAAGAAGAGGACGACGACAGCTATCCTAGCCATGGGTTCCCTGAATACGATGATACAACAATGGGGGAAGAAGCTGAGCCGGTAATGCGGGAAGAAGCTGAGCCGGCAATGCGGGAAGAAGCTGAAGAAGAGGCATCAGATGACCCCGTTGATGATCTAGGTCGGGCCATTTCCGATGCAAAGAGAAACTGCGCAAGTGATTTGGAGAAGAAGAAGTTGCAGCGCATGTTAGAGGATCACAAAAAATTGTTGTACCCGAATTGCATAGGTGACAAGAAAAAGCTGGGCACCACACTAGAATTTCTGCAATGGAAGGCAGAGAATGGTGTATCTGACAAGGGATTTGGAAAGTTGCTGGTAATGATAAAGGATATGCTTCCAAAGGACAACGAATTGCCCGAGAGTACGTACGAAGCCAAGAAGGCTGTCTGCCCTCTAGGGTTAGAGGTGCAGAAGATACATGCATGCCCTGATGATTGCATCCTCTACCGCGGTGAGTACGAGGATTTGAACGCTTGCCCGGTATGTGGTGCATTGCGCTATAAGATCAGCCGCGATGAGCCTGGTGATGTCGAGGGCGAGCGCCCCAGGAAGAAGATTCCTGCCAAGGTGATGTGGCATTCTCCTATAATACCACGGTTGAAACGTTTGTTCCAAAACAAAGAGCATGCCAAGGCGATGCGATGGCACAGAGAAGACCGTAAGAAAGACGGAAAGTTGAGAGTACCCGCTGATGGGTCGTAGTGGAGAAAAATCGAAAGAAAGTACGGGAAGGAGTTTGCAGATGACGCAAGGAGCGTATGGTTTGGTCTAAGCGCAGATGGCATTAATCCTTTTGGGGAGCAGAGCAGCAACCATAGCACCTGGCCTGTGACTCTATGTTTGTATAACCTTCCTCCTTGGTTGTGCATGAAGCGGAAGTTCATTATGATGCCAGTGCTCATCCAAGGCCCTAAGCAACCCGGCAACGACATTGATGTGTACCTAAGGCCATTAGTTGAAGAACTCTTACAACTGTGGAATGGAACAGGTGTACGTGCATGGGATGAGCACATGGGGGAAGAATTTGACCTAAAGGCGTTGCTGTTCGTGACCATCAATGATTGGCCTGCTCTCAGTAACCTTTCAGGACAGACAAACAAGGGATACCGCGGATGCACGCACTGTTTGGATGATACCGCCAGTATATATTTGAATAGTTGTAAGAAGAATGTGTACCTGGGACATCATCGATTTCTTCCGAGCAGGCATCCCGTAAGAAAGAAAGGCAAGCATTTCAAAGGTGAGGCGGATCACCGGACGAAGCCTCGCCACCATACTGGTGCTGATGTACATGATATGGTCAAGGATTTGAAGGTGATATTTGGAAACGGTCCTGGCGGACAACCTGTTCCGAAGGACGCGGACGGACGCGCACCCATGTGGAAGAAGAAATCTATATTTTGGGACCTGCCATATTGGAAAGACCTAGAGGTCCGCTCCGCAATCGACGTGATGCACGTGACGAAGAATCTTTGCGTGACCCTTCTTGGCTTCTTGGGCCTGTATGGGAAGACAAAAGATACACCTGAGGCACGGGAGGACCAGCAACGTATGCACGGAGAAGGCGACATACATCAGGGTCATGCAAGCTACGCTCTTACCAAAGAAGAGAAGGAAATCTTCTTTGAATGCCTGCTCAGTATTAAGGTACCGTCTGGGTTCTCGTCAAATATAAAGGGAATAATAAACATGGCAGAGAAAAAGTTCCAGAACCTAAAGTCTCATGACTACCACGTGATTATGACGCAACTGCTTCTGGTTGCATTGAGGGGGCTTCTACCGGAAAATGTTCGATTAGCCATTGTGAAGCTATGTGCATTTCTCAATGCAATCTCTCAGAAGGTAATCGATCCAGAAATCATACCAAGGTTACAGAATGATTTGGTGCAATGTCTTGTCAGTTTCGAGTTGGTGTTCCTACCATCCTTCTTCAACATCATGATGCACGTCCTAGTTCACCTATGCGAAGAGATTAACGTTTTGGGTCCTGTATTTCTACACAATATGTTCCCCTTTGAGAGGTTCATGGGAGTCTTAAAGAAATATGTTCATAACCGTGCTAGGCCAGAAGGAAGCATCTCCAAGGGCCATAAAAATGAGGAGGTCATTGAGTTTTGTATTGACTTTATTCCTGACCTTAAGCCGATTGGTGTTCCTGAATCGCGGCATAAGGGCAGACTGGATGGAAAAGGCAAGCTAGGAGGGGAACAAATAATATGTATGGACAGACATTCTCTCACTGAAGCACACTACACAGTTCTACAGAATTCCACCTTGGTGGCTCCGTATATGGATGAACACAAGAATTTGCTACGCTCCAAACACCCGAAGCGGTCTGATGACTGGATTACACGTGAACAAACCAGGAGTTTCGCCAACTGGTTGCAGACATGTACCATGCATGACACCTCTATTGAAGATGACCTGTACTTGCTGTCCCAGTTACCATCTTTGAATATAATGACTTTCAAAGGGTACGAGATCAATGGTAATACATTTTACACGATCGCCCAAGATAAGAAGAGCACCAACCAAAACAGTGGTGTCCGCTTTGATGCAGAAACCAAGACGGGAAAGGAAACATATTATGGTTATATACAGGACATATGGGAACTTGACTATCGACGTGGTTTAAAGGTCCCTTTGTTTCGGTGCAAATGGGTCAATATGACACGAGGTAGGGTAACGGAAGACCCGCAGTACGGAATGACAACAGTGGATCTCAACAATCTTGCGTATGCAGACGAACCATTTGTCCTAGCCAATGATGTGGCACAGGTTTTCTATGTGAAGGACATGTCTACCAAGCCAAGAAAAAGAAAAGATAAGGAAGCGAATGCATCGTACGATGAGACAAAGCGGCACATAGTTCTTTCTGGGAAGAGAAACATCGTGGGAGTGGATGACAAGACAGACAAGTCAGAAGATTATGAAAAGTTTGATGAAATTTCTCCATTCACAGTGAATATTGACCCGAGCATCCCGTTAAATGATGAAGATTTTCCATGGTTACGGCGCAAAGGGACACACACGAAGAAAAAGTTTCACAACCAAAGATCTGGGATGTGATCGGCTTCACTATCATCACTTTCTTCTGTGTTTCACACCCAGGACAGAATGTCTGTAATAGTTAGGGTAGTTATGTGTTTTGGCATTTGAAACACGAAGAAATTTTATGTGCAAACAAATTCTTTTCATGCATTTACTGATTTTTTTCCAGCTAAATGACCCTGAAATTGAAAAGCAATTCAAATGAACTCAGAAAAGGTTGAAAGTTGGCATGGTATCATAATTTCATACAAATAGCATGTGCAAGAAAGTAGAGAGGGTTACGGCAAAAACTGGATGCACTTCGTGTACAAAATGGACAATCTCTTTCGAAGTATCAGGGTTTCCGACGAAAACTGAACTGTTACAAAGGCATTTCATTTTTTAAATAACCTAAGCATTACTAAATTGAATATAATGATAAAACACACTAATATTAAACATAAGAAAAAAGAATCAATGAAAAAACTTTTTTCAAAGTTAAGTTATTCACAAACTAGTGATTCACACAAATTTCAAATAATTCAAAATTTAAACTATTCAAATTTGAAATCTACCGGCACTAACAGAAAGTTTGTAATTTTTTGTACTTAAAGCAAAACTATTCACAAAGAAACTCTAAATACAGCAAAAAAACAACTCAAAAATAAATAAAACAAAAAAAATAAAGCAAAAAAAATTAAGAAAAAAAAGCCCGCCTACTGGGCCAAAGCGGCCTGCATACGACTAGCGACACAACCTTTCGTTGGGCCAGGATGCAGGCCCGCGAAGGCCCAGTAGGCCCACAAGGCGAGGAGGACAGGTAGGCCCAGTAGGCCTGATTAGGAGAGGAGCTCGAGAGAGCTACCGCACTGGGGCTTATAAACCAGTGCGGTAGCCCCTCGACTAGCGAGGTGGGACTAAACTTCCGCACCGCACCTGCGCCAGCGCACCACCTTTAGTACCGGGTCGTGGCACAAACCGGTACTAAAGGGGGGGGGGGGGGCTTTAGTACCGGTTTGTGCCACCACCCGGTACTAAAGGGGGTCGCTTCCCGCCGCTTGGCCTGGCCAAAACAGACCTTTAGTACCGGTTGGTGGCTCCAACCAGTACTAAAGGTGCCTTCTATATATACAACTGCTACAAAAATTTCAGTTTCCCTCTGTTTTCGTTCCTCTGTTCCGTCGTCTTCGTCGCCGTCGCCACCGCCCTCGATCGTCTCCGACGTCGCCGCTCGTCTCCGTCGCCGCCCCCGTCCCCGTCGCCGCCCCCGTCCCCGTCGCCGCCCTCGTCTCCGTCGCCGCCCCGGGCCCGTCCCCGTCGCGCCGTCCCCATTCCCGTCGCGCCGTCCCCGCTGTCGCCGCCCCGGCCGTCGCCTCGCCGTCGCCTCTCCTCGCCGTCGCCTCGCCTCGCCGTCGCCGTCGCCCGCTGTGAGTCCTCCAGCCCCGAGCCCGTACACACACACACAAGCATGTTTAATTATTTTAGATAATTAGTCTTTAATTAGTTTAGATTATTATTTTGTATGTTTAATTAGTTTAGATAATTAGTGTTTAATTAGTTTAGATTATTTAGATTATTATTTTTTCACTATTATATATGTATGAATGCATGTTAGATGGATATAATTAGTGCTTAATCAGTTAGAAATTAGTGTTATATAGAAATGTTAGAAATTAGTGTTATATAGAAATGTTAGAAATGTTAGAAATTTTAGTGTTATTTAGATTATTTAGATTAGCATAATTAGTGTTATATAGAAATGTTAGAAATTTTAGTTATCAAAATCCAATCATTAAAAAAATATTACTTTTTGCGGGCATATAGCTAGTATTTGTTCTCGACGATGCCCAGCCCGCATCCTCGCCATCGACCCGTCCGTGACGACGTCCAGCCGACCCATGTCCGGGACTGGGCTCTGCCGGGCTGGCACTGGGAGGTGCTGCTTGGAGGGGCGCGCCGCTTGATGAGGAACCCAGCCGCGGGTCCCGTCGTCGACCCTGATCTCGTTTGGTGGCATTCGCGTGGGCCAGTTTCGGTGCGGAGGGACCCGGCCCCACCGGAGGTGGTACGTCGCCGTGTTAGGGAGGAGGACGAGCACGTCCATCGCTACATGGTTGCGTTAGAGGGCGGCAGGTTCTCCAATACGTGGCAGTATCTTCAGGGATCTCACTTCAGCTATGATCCTGTGAGGGTTCCTTCTCGTTGGGTGTCCACCGCCCACGCCAGAGGAACCGCGAGTGTCCTAGATTCTTCTGTAGTATTCGATCTTTATTAGCTAATAGCCAGTGATGTACTATTCAATATTATATATTATTCGAGACGATCTATTTGAGATTATATCTATTATTCTAGACGATGTATTCAAGATTATATCTATTATTCGAGACGATGTAATTTGAATACTAAATTGTTTTATATTTCTTTTGGATTAGTTAAAAAAAAGCTATGGCAGACAATACCGACAGAGAGGGAGAACAGACCATGTTCGATATGATACGCGGGCCAGATGATAATCAGAATGAAGAAGATTATGATGGCTCCGAATTTCTAAACAACACCGGAGAGGGTGATATGATATTCGATCGCGACGACGAAATTGATGAAGTCATGAACTATGATTATGACGATGACGAAGAACATGTTGATCCTGAAACAACAAACACCGGCGACGTATATATATTTATATAAGTAGGCATCTGGTGATCATCACATGTTTTAAATGACTTGAAGATATATTAACGAATCGATCTTTGTTCTTTCAGCCATCCGGATCGAGCAAATCTTCAGGCAAAATGACGAAACGAGGCCCGAACAAAAAGTTGAAGCCGGGCGTAAAGTACAATATCGAGGCATGCGGCCCTACTGGCAAACAATTAGCGCCTAAGAAGATTGCGGACAAGTTTGTTCGTCAATGCGGAGTTCTTGTGAAGGACCAACTCCCGATCAAACTTCAAGAATGGAGAGCGCCAGCAAAGCCACGTCCAGATGTTACTTTTGTCGACAAGAATCAAAAAGATCTGCTTTGGAATACTCTCATGGAACATTTCACCCTACCAGATCATTTCACAGAAGCAGATGTGCAGAAAGTCAAAGAGGCTGCTCTTAGGATGATGGCGATTGCATTCAAGAACTACAAGAATCGTGAATGGAACAAGTACGTCAAGGGAGGAAGGAAGACTCCAGTATTCAAGGGAACACTGGAGAACCAACGTGATCATTGGGACGATTTCGTGAAATTCAAGGATTCGGAATTAGCTAAGGAACGGTCGAGAATAAACAAGAAGAATGCCGAAAAAAAGGATAAGTTCCATAAGCTGGGGCCAGGTGGCTATGCGGTGGCAATGCCTAAGTGGGATAAGTCTGAGAAAGAGATGGATGATGCAGGTGTCACTCCGGCTACTAAGAGCAGGCCCCCAGGGTCAGGACTTGGTTCTATGCGCATGGGGGGGGGGAGTTGGACCTGGAGACAGGCAATGTTTCGACGAGGGCAAGTCTGAAGGGAGCCGACAATGTGATACTTGTTGCAATAGAAGAGGCACGAACGGGGGTGTTCCAGCCCAACAGAGAGAACGACGAGCTTACGCGTGCCCTGGGAAATCCTGAACACCCGGGAGGAACACGAGGCAAGGGCGCTATGCCGTGGTATGAGGGGTTTTCAGACTGGAACAACGACTACAGAACCCGTGCGAGAAAGAAGATTGCGGAGGAGAAGAAGAGGAAGATGGAGGAGGAGCAAAGGAAGCGGGACTATGAACGCCTTCAAGGCCTAGAAGCAAGTCAAGCGGAATTGGCAGTCAAATTCCAGCGGCAGCAGGAGCAGATCGACTCACTTACCCATCAAAGGGGGTCTCAGCAGCTGCATCAGCTAGCGGATGATCCAGCATTGGATAGCACCGGCCCATCCATGCCGAGAAGCAGCGTGGGTTCTGTCCCGGACGACGCAATGCTGGGTAGATAACCCGTGGATGACATCACGGAGAACACTAACTGTGAGCTACACGTCAAAATGAAGAACATATCCATGAAGGTGGCGGACGACTGTGCTTTCACAAATCCCCCGAGGCAACCTTCCATTGCAACCCGATTCCAGTGGGCTATGCTCATGTCTTGGTTAATGAGGTGGTGGACCCACCATATTCGGGGCTACAGATTGACATTGCTGGAGGTGACGGCGAGAGCTTTCTCGGAGAGGCCAAACATCGTATCATCCTATGGAAAAAGGATTGCATCATCTTTCGAAGGCCACCGACACCGCGTCAGCCGAGTCCTCGTCGAAGTCCGCCACCGAGTCAGCAGACTCCCGCTCCTGCAAGTCCACCAAGTCCGGCAAAGTGTCAGGCCACTCCTCCTCCTCCAAGTCCGGCAAAGTGTCAGGACAATCCTCCTCCTCCAAGTCCGCCACAGCGTCAAACGTCCACTCCTCCTCCAAGTCCAGCACAACCTCAGGCCACTCTTCCTCGTCCAACTCAGTCCCGTCAGCTGTCTCCGCCGCCTAAGCAATCGCAGAAGAGACACCCTGCAGCTATGGTGCGTAGCGGTACAAGTCGAGGTAGTACAGGAAGTACAGGTGGAGGCAAGCGATATAAATATGGTCCAAGCCTCAAGCCTCTTCCGCAGAGGTCTTATGACAGGTCCGAGGAGGAAATCACAATCATATCGAAGGCCGAGGTGGAAGCCCATTTTGCACCGAAACCGCCACCGCCGCCAAGGGAGAAAGTGCCTGAGGAAACGATTGACCACTTCATTCGTATGGCTCAACCACCAGCTCCCAAGCCCGTTGACACAGACTATGAGCGCCACATCAGGAAGTTAAATCGAGCACGTCTACAAAGGGAGGCGAGCACGTCTACATCGGGATCGAGCAAACAAGAAGCAGCTGCCAAAAAATGCGGGAAAACCATTCCCCAGCTGGGAGCACAGGCGGCGCAATCGATCCCCTTGCTTGTTGTGCCAACAACAGGTGACAGTACGCGTGCCCAATATTATTGTGGGCAAACAGTGCATGTTCCCGAGGTGGGCAATGTGGTAATAACGGAGGAGCATATAATGCAGGCTGAAGTTCTCAACATCATTGTTGGACAACTCCTCGAGATCAAGCCCATGCCTTTGCTTAGAGAGGATGAAGTAAAACGGAAATATGTCCGGGGCCAACCTTTGGTCGCGCCAGACAAGGTCAAGAACCTCCCAACGAGAATGTATGAATTGCATCAATGGTACATGAACATTACCAAGATTTCAGATCGATTGTCCCTCATGGTGAATGTCAAGCAGGACCATTACTACCATGAGAAAGCTTTGTCCGTTGAGTATTTAGAACTATTTTAGTTATACAATCAAGACGCACTCGACAAATCTATCGTCAGTTGCTATTGTCTGTAACTGATTTCTTTCTATAATTTAAGTCTCAAGCTAGCTGTAGTGATCCTTTTGATCAATCATTACCTGTAATTATCCTCACTATATTCTTTTCTGTGGTATTATGCAGGATGAAGATATATGAAATGAGAAAAGGTGGACGCTTTGGCATTGGGTTCATTGACCCAAACACCGTTAATGAATACACATGGAAGATAAATCAACGTTATGCAAAGGAAGTAGAGGACAGCATGCTAGAGTTCTTGAAGCGCCTCAAATACAATGAAGATATACTACTTCCTTACAACTTCCAGTGAGTCACACTGTCTTGTACTACAAATTCTCTGTTTTTGCCTACTAGCTAGCTACATGTTTTTGCTTACATATGCCCGCTTAATTAAGACATGCAAACGTGTGTGCATGCAGATTTCACTGGGTCTTGTGTATCATTAAAGTTGACGCCGGAACAATTGAAGTACTGGACTCACTAATGTCAGAAAAAACTGACTATAACATCTTGTATGGGATAGTCAACAGGTAATTTCAATCATTATTAACTATATATCTCGGCCTATTTAGTTCGTCATTTCATGATATGAACTATTTAATAACCCCTTTATTCATTTTCTTTGTCCGCGGGCAGGGCTTGGACAAGGTTCATCGCCGTCACGCCCGGCGAATGGAAAAAAAGCTTAAATGGTTTCGACCCAAGGTAAGCAATTAAGTAGTACTATAGCTCTAGCTAGCTAGCTGCCATCTCTTCAATTATCATGCTTGATTAATTTTTATCTAATCAAATTCCATTCTCGTAAAGGCCCTGAAGCAGGCGCAGGGGACTGATCTGTGTGCATTCTGCGTTTGCGAGAACATTCGCATGATGGCGTCCGAAAGGAGCATATCTCAAAGACAGGAATGGGTATGCTTGTCAGAACACTATTCATAATTTTTACACCATTATCGATATCTAGTCACACAACTAATACACATGCATATTGATCTCCTTCTTAACAGTTCAAAGAGGTGCGGGAGAAGCTCATAGAAACTGAGCGCGTAGAAGCACTTCAAGAGGAAATAGTGGGATTTTTGCTCGACCAGGTCATAAATCCGAAGGGAGAATTCTATTACCCGCTACCGCCCCCATGAAAACCACTTCCAATTGTCATCGTGCTCCGAAGGCACCAATTAGGCTAATGCCACTGGCTCCAAAGGCAACATTCATATGTAGGAGAAATTGTATATAGCTATACATGTGTGTATGTGTGAATTAATTAATATGGTGGTTTGTAGGACATTGATGATATATATATATATATATATATGCATGATTATGCATATATATATATATATATATATATATATAAATATATATATATATATATATATATATATATATATATGCATAACGTGTACAATGTGTAGTATCGTAAAATACCAGCAAACGAAAAAGAATTAAAATGGAAACACAAAATTAAATGAAAAAGAAATCATAAAACTAAAACCCCCCCAAACCTTATAGTACCGGTTGGTATTACCAACAGGTACTAAAGGGCTCCAGGCCCCCGGAGCTGGCTCGTGCCACGTGGTTGCCCTTTAGCACCGGTTCGTGCTGAACCGGTACTAAGGGGGGGGGGGGCTTTAGTGACCACAATTTAGTGCCGGTTATGTAACCGGCACTCCAGGGCCTTACGAACCGGTGCTAATGCCCGGTTCTGCACTAGTGTCCCCATCCCCATGCCTCACTCCGGAGCATCGTAGACTAAGCCCATCTATGCTTCCCGTGGAGCTCGAGGAGCGGCTGGCCCAAAAGAGGTGTATCGCGGTCTCTTCGCCCGATGTCGCCGAGGAAGCTGACGACCATTACTAGCCGCAGGCACTCAATCAGTGGGCTAGAGTATGCGGGTATGTCGCGGACGTTAGCTACAACATCAAGGTCATCCACAACGATGGCCTGAGGCAGGCTATGTCACAGGTTAGTTGGCCCACTGCCAACCCCTCAGGTTCAACCACCGCCGATCTCATCCATGGCCCCGCCGCTGATCTCCTTTGGCCCGTTGTCAAGAATTTGACATCCTACATCGCCATCGAGCCCCTTTTATCATTTCCGAAGGACACGTTCTGCGACGCTGGCTTGGGATCCATAGCTTTGAAGTCAGACCTCATCGACGATGATCACGAGGAGGGCACCCTCTCCGGCTCTTCCAAGGGGAAAGAGCCCATCTGCTCTTCCAAGGGGAAATAGCCCATCTGCAACATCAGGGAGGGCACCCTACAGTCGTGCTCTTCCAAGGGTAAGGAACCCATCTGCGGCAGCATGGAGCGCATCCAGGGTCCGTGCTCTTCCCACGGGAACGAGCACATCTGTGACAAGTGAGGAAACCCATGATTAGTTTTGTCATGCCTCTTCATAGGGGGAAACCCATGATTTGTTTTGTCGAGACCCTTTGGTAGTGTAGTGAGAATATGTCTAGTTTTAATTGCTATATTTGGTTGTTTGCAGTATGCCTTGTTTATTTCAGTTGTTCACAATGTGATGCTCTATATGTGCAATTATTTACTATGCAGTACATTTCATCAATCCAGTTTTAAACATACCGATAGGAATGCATATATTTGCTTGCTATTAACCCTATTATAGCTAGCATATGCCTCTTTTAAAGTTTTTTTTATTGTTTGGTTGTTTGTAATTAGCGTATGTCCAATTTCAAATGCTATTTTTGGTTGTTCGTAGTATGCCTTGTTTATTCCAGTTATTCACAACGTGATGTTCTATATGTGCAAGTATGAACTGTGCAGTTCAGTTTCATCAATACTAGTTTCAACAATACCACTATGAATGACTACATTTGGTTTCTGCATCTTGTAGTTAACACGCCTTTCCATTTTTATTTAACAATAACTAGTGTACTTAGACCGGCACAATACCCGTTTGGATGACAATGTTTGCTTGTTGTTAAATGTTAGGCATGTTGCAGTTAACACACCTTTCCACTTGATTAGCTTTACTAGCGTGCTTAAACCTGCACACTGAAGCTACCTTTTGGACATTATTTTGTCTGTCATGGATTAAGGTTGATGTTTAGCCTGTTATGCTTAAAATGCCTCTCGAGGTACCTACACAAGACAATTTTGGGAACGACTGCTATTTTCCATCGAGCTTAGTTTCATCCCATGGCTTATATGTACTCGCTGTTCAGGATATCAGTAGCTGGTACCATATAGACCGGGGGCTGATAAGGGACTAATCGATGAATCAGACATTTAACTGAATATATTTGTAGCCCATCTATCGTTAGGTTAACTAGGGCAATATGTAATACATCTGATGCTACATAGCAACATGCACTGTACTTAATGTCTAAATATGCAATCCTAGGCTACATAGCAACAAGGAAGCGTGTTACCTTAATGTTCTGATGATGTCTAGATATACGTAGAAGAGCAGCAACAGCAGCAGCAGCAGCAACAACAACAACAACAGCAACACAACCCTGCTTGGATACTCAACTTATCTAGAGGTTAGAGGTTAGATTGACAATAAATGCACTAGGAGAACTAGCTCCAATTAGCACCTCTTGGTTGGATAGTTTTTTGGGTGGATTAGATGCAACTAGCTAAACTAGCCCTCATGTTTGGATATAGTTTAGGGATATTTGAGCCAGAACTAGCTCAAACTAACTCTAACCCACGGATACAACAATAGTTAAAAAGCCGATAATTTGTAAGAATTAAATAAACTCCTTCCGGCCTATAATATAAGATGTTAATTCGTCTAATATGTGACTATATTGGATGTTATAAAATATTATAAAAGAGTGTTGTACTACATCATTGTGCAATTGTTGTTGAGCTTCTAATATTAACTTGGTCGTTTTAGATACATATGTCATTGGTAAAGATCCATGGTTTGACCTTTTCTACGTATGGGGAAATGAGATATTGATGAACCAGTATCAAGTGAGGAAGCTGATAAAGATTGTTAGTAAAATGGGTCAAAAGATGGCAATTAAACTATTTGTTTACACTTTATCCAAGACAACAACGAATTGCAGGATGGTAAGTAAGAACACTGCAACCTTCTTTTTACTACCCATAATGAGTTGTGTTAGATAACAATGTTCGAATCTTTTTTCCTTTGAAGTGGTTCCCAAAGCAGATTACTCCAGATTACCTATCAAACTACATGATTGGTGGGCATGCAAAGGTTAAAGTATTTCTACCAGAACACGATGATTATCTAGATGTTTTCATGAAGACCGTGAAGGATGGGCGGCCGGCCAATATGGGCATTCGACTTCACCTTGTTCAGCCACCAGAATGTATTTCGCCTCTTCCGTTACCGTCTTTAATAGTACAAGTAAATGATACGTCTCCAACGTATCTATAATTTGATTGTTCCATGCTGCTATATTATCATTCTTGGATGTTTTACAATCATTTCATATCATTTTTTGGTACTAACCTATTGACATAGTGCCCAGTGTAGGTTGTTGTTTTCTGCTTGTTTTTTACATCGCAGGAAATCAATACCAAACGGAGTCCAAACGTAGCGAAACTTTTTGTGGATTTTTCTGGACCAGAAGACACCTGTTGGGCCAAAGAAGTACCAGAGGGGTGCTCCAAGGGGAGCACAACCCACCAGGGCGCGCCTAGAGGGCCCAGGCGCGCCCAGGTGGGTTGTGCCCACCTCGGTGGCCTCCCGCACCGCCTCTTTGCTCTATAAATACCCCAATATTCCAGAAACCCTAGGGAGTCGACAAAAATCAATTCCAGCTGCCGTGATACGTCTCCAACATATCTATAATTTTTGATTGTTCCATGCTATTATATTATCTGTTATGGATGTTTAATGGGCTTTAATATGCTCTTTTATATTATTTTTGGGACTAACCTATTAACCGGAGGCCCAGTGCCAGTTTCTGTTTTTTTGGCTATTTTAGAGTTTTGTATAAAAGGAATGCCAAACGGAGTCCAAACGGAATGAAACATTCGCGATGATCTTTCTTGGACCAAAAGCAAACCAGATGACTTGGAGTTGAAGTTAGAAATGCCACGAGGCGTCCACGAGGTAGGAGGGCGCTCCCGGGGGGTAGGCGCGCCCACACCCTCATTGGCCCCTCGTAGCTCCACCGACGTACTTATTTCGCCTATATATAATCTTATACCCTAGAAACATCAGGGGAGCCATGAAACAACTTTTCCACCGCCGCAACCTTCTGTACCCATGAGATCCCATCTTTGGGCCTTTTCCGGCGATCTGCCGGAGGGGGAATTGATCATGGAGGGCTTCTACATCAACACCACTGCCTCTCCGATGAAGCGTGAGTAGTTTACCACAGACCTTCAGGTCCATAGTGATTAGCTAGATGGCTTCTTCTCCCTCTTTGATTCTCAATACAAAGTTCTCCTCAATGTTCTTGGAGATCTATTGATGTAATACTCTTTTGCGGTGTGTTTGCCGAGATCTAATGAATTGTGGATTTATGAACAAGATTATCTGTGAATATTATTTGGTTCTTCTCTGAATTCTTATATGCATGATTTGATATCTTTGCAAGTCTCTTTGAATTATCGGTTTAGTTTGACCTACTAGATTGATCTTTCTTGCAATGGGATAAGTGCTTAGCTTTGGGTTCAATCTTGTCGTGTCCTTTCCCAGTGACAGTAGGGTAAGCAAGGCACGTATTGTATTGTTGCCATCGAGGATAAAAAGATGGGGTTTATATCATATTGCTTGAGTTTATCCCTCTATATCATGTCATCTTGCTTAATGCGTTACTCCGTTCTTATGAACTTAATACTCTAGATGCATGCTGGATAGCGGTCAATGTGTGGAGTAATAGTAGTAGATGCAGAATTGTTTCGGTCTACTTGACACGGACGTGATGCCTTAGATGTCTTCATAATTATGCGCTTTTCTATCAATTGCTCGGCAGTAATTTGTTCACCCACCGTAATATATGCTATCTTCAGAGAAGCCACTAGTGAAACCTATGGCCCCGGGTCTCTTTTCGATTATATTACATCTCTTTTCTATTATATCGCATCTCGTTTACTATTTTACAATCTTTACTTTCCAATCTATACAACAAAAATACCAAAAATATTTACTTTACTATCTTTATTAGATCTCACTTTTCTGAGTGACCGTGAAGGGATTGACAACCCATTTATCGCGTTGGTTGAAAGTTCTTGATTGTTTGTGCCGGTACTAGGTGACTTGTGTGTCGTCTCCTACTAGATTGATACCTTGGTTCTCAAAACTGAGGGAAATACTTACACTACTTTGCTGCATCACCCTTTCCTCTTCAAGGGAAAACCAACGCATGCTCAAGTGGTAGCAAGATGGATTTCTGGCGCCATTGCCAGGGAGATCTACGCCAAGTCAAGCCATACCAAGTACCCATCATAAACTCTTCTCCCTTGCATTACATTATTTTCTATTTGCCTCCGTTTTCCTCTCCCCCAGCTCTAAAATGATTTTTGAAAGCATCTTACCTTGCTAAAAGTTTATGGATCCTCATCCACTTGCTAATATTTTTAAGAGATCCAATTATGATGAACCTATTGCTAGTGAGTTGAGTGCACTAGATTATCTTTATGAGGTTTTGCTTGAAGTTCGTGAATCTGAAAATTGTGATGAAGAAATTTATGAAGAGATTCATGATAGCTCCTTGAATGAAAAGCATGATTGCAATGATTTTACTATAAATTCTATTAATGTCAATTGTGCTAATAATATGCAAAACCCTAAGCTTGGGGATGCTAGTTTTGCTATGTCCACTACTTGTTGCAATGATTATGATTGGGGTGATTCTTCTTATGATCTTGAAAATTTATTTAAGCCCCATGATGAATATAAGATTGATAATAGTGTTTGAAATATTGTTGAAAGTGGGTTTGGAAGAGTGTTAACTTTAGATCCCACATATTTGTAGAATGTTCAATCTTATGAAGTTTTTGATAAGAGTGGGGTTTGAGAGGTCATGACTTTAGTTAATGTTAATCCCACTATTTTGGAAGAGTGTCAACTTCGCATGCATGTTGATTGTGTTTTATGTGATAGCTATTTTGTTGAATTTGCTTATGATCCGACATGTAATATGAGAGAGGAAAATATGGTTGTAGAAATTTTCATGTTACTAAGTTACCTCTCTTCATGTTGAGATTGCTATTGTTTCTTTCTGCTTCCTTGCATATGCTAGTTTTTGCTTGCTATGATAATTTGTTTGCCTATAAGATGCCTATGCATAGGAAGTATGTTAGACTTAGATGTGTTTGTCACGTGTTTCATTGTGCTCTCTTTGCGCTTCAATTCTTGTCTTTCACGTGAGCATCATTGAAATTATTAATGCCTAGCTAGGGGCGTTAAACCATGGCGCTTGTTGGGAGGCAACCCAATTTTATTTTTGTTCTTTGCTTTTTGCTCCTATTTAGTAATAAATATTTCATCTAGCTTCTGTTTAGATGTGGTTTTACATTTTAATTAGTGTTTGTGCCAAGTAGAACCTTTGGGAAGACTTGGGTGAAGTCTTTGCGATCTTGTTGTAAAAAAACAGAAACTTTTGCTCTCACGAGAATAGCTGTAATTGTTTTTTGTGCTTTTAGGTTTATTCTTTTTGCTGATGATTAATATACAAATTCCCCACATCCACCAATTTATTTGGGAATTTTTAGAGTTATAGAAGTATTCGAAAGTTAAATATTGCTACAGACTATTCTGTTTTTGACAGATTCTGTTTTTCGTGTGTTGTTTGCTTATTTTGATGAATCTATGTGTAGTATCGGGGGGTATGAACCATAGAGAAGTTGGAATACAGTTGGTTTAACACCAATATAAATAAAGAATTATTTCATTACAGTACCTTAAAGTGGTGGTTTATTTTTCTTATACTAACGAAGCTCATGAGATTTTCTGCTGAAGTTTTGTGTTGTGAAGTTTTCATGTTTTTGGGTAAAGATTTGATGGATTTCGGAATAAGGATGGGAAAGGGCCTCAGCTTGGGTATGCCCAAGGCACCCCAAGGTAAAATTCAAGGACAACCAAAAGCCTAAGCTTGGGGATGCCCTGGAAGGCATCCCCTCTTTCTTCTTCGTCTATCAGTAACTTTACTTGAGGCTATATTTTTATTCACCACATGATATGTGTTTTGCTTGGAGCGTCTTGTACGATTTGATTCTTTGATTTCTAGTTCACCACAATCATATTTTCTGTACACACCTTGTGGGAGAGACATGCATGAATCAGAATTTATTAGAATACTCTATGTGCTAGACAATATTGCTCTAGTGCTTCACTTATTTCTTTTTAGAGCATGGTGGTGGTTTTATTTTATAGAAAATATTGATCTCTCATGCTGCACTTATATTATTTTGAGAGTCTTTTAGAACAACATGGTAATTTGCTTTGGTTATAAAATTAGTCCTGATATGATGGGCATCCAGGATGGGTATAATAAAAACTTTCATATAAAGTGCATTCACTACTATGAGAAGTTTGATTCTTTATGATTGTTTTGAGATATGAATTGAAGGAAATATGCCTTAGAGGCAATAATAAAGTTATTATTTATTTACTCATATCATGATAAATGTCTATTATTCATGCTAGAATTGTATTAACCGGAAACATAATACATGTGTGAATACATGGACAAACATATTGTCACTAGTATGCCTCTACTTGACTAGCTCATTGATCAAAGATGGTTGAGTTTCCTAACCATAGATATGAGTTATCATTTGATCAATGAGATCACATCATTAGAAGAATGATGTGATTGACTCGACCCATTCCGTTAGCTTATCACTTGATCGTTTAGTATGTTGCTATTGCTTTCTTCATGACTTATACATGTTCCTATGACTATGAGATTATGTAATTCCCGCTTACCGGAGGAACAATTTGTGTGCTACCAAACGTCACAATGTAACTGGGTGATTATAAAGGTGCTCTACAGGTGTCTCCGAAGGTACTTGTTGAGTTGACATATTTCGATATTAGGATTTGTCACTCCGATTGTCGGAGAGGTATCTCTGGGCCCTCTCAGTAATGCACATCACTATAAGCCTTGCAAGCAATGTGACTAATGAGTTAGTTGCGGGATGATGAATTACATAACGAGTAAAGAGACTTGCCGGTAAGAGATTGAACTAGGTATTGAGATACCGACGATCGAATCTCAGGCAAGTAACATACCGATGACAAAGGGAACAACGTATGTAGTTATGTGGTTTGAATGATAAAGATCTTCGTAGAGTATGTGGGAACCAATATGAGCATCCAGGTTCCGCTATTGGTTATTGACAGGAGACGTATCTCTATCATGTCTACATAGTTCTCGAACCCGTAGGGTCCACACTCTTAAAGTTCGGTGATGATCGGTATTATGAGTTTTTGTGTTTTGATGTACTGAAGGTAGTTCGGAGTCCCGGATATGATCACAGACATGACGAGGAGTCTCGAAATGGTCGATACGTAAAGATCGATATATTGGATGACTATGTTCGAACACCGGAAGTGTTTCGGGAGGTTTCAGACATTTACCGGAGTGGCGGGGGGTTACCGAAACCCCCCGGGGAGTATATTGGGCCTAATGGGACTTGGTGGGAGAAGAGGAGGGACGGCTAGGGCAGCTGCGCGCCCCTCCCCCTCTAGTCCAAATTGGACAAGGAGGGGGGTGAGGTGCCGCCCTTCTTTCCTTCTCCTCCTCTCTCCCTTCCTTCCCTTCTCCTACTCCAACAAGGAAAGGAGGAGTCCTACTCCCGGTGGGAGTAGGACTCCTCCCTTGGCGTGCCCTCCTTGGCCGGCCGCTTCTCCCCTCTTGCTCCTTTATATACGGGGGCAGGGGGCACCTCTAGACACACAAGTTGATCTGTTGATCTCTCCCAGCCGTGTGCGGTGCTCGGAGGTGCTTAGGCGAAGCTCTGCGTCGGTAGCATCATTAACACCGTCATCATGCCGTCGTGCTAATGGAACTCTCCCGCAAAGCTCTGTTGGATTGGAGTTCGTGAGACGTCATCGAGCTGAACATGTGTTGAACTCGGAGGTGCCGTACCCATATCATCAACATCATCAACCAAGAGTAGGGTTTTACCTCCATCGAGAGGGCCCAAACCTGGGTAAAAACATCATGTCCCTTGTCTCCTGTTACCATCCGCCTAGACGCACAGTTCGGGACCCCCTACCCGAGATCCGCCGGTTTTGACACCGACAGTATCCCTCATCATTCACTTAGGACGAGGCAGGCAGGCAAGGGGACTACTCCTCATTTAATGAATGCAGCGTCAGCCTCCCGACATGATTCTCAAGAAACAGAAATGCTAGATGAAGATAGTGAACGTAGCTCTGTAGTTGATTACAGCATTTCCCTTACACTAGCATTGCAGGTGATTGCTCTAACTTGGCAGCGTGATATGTGGTTGCATGTTGCATATGGTGTCTAGATTGTAATTCTTCCAATCTGGTTAAACTGCATGTGCTAGTCTACTTAGCTTATACTCCTGTAAATGTGACATTATACCTGTTAATGTGACATGCCTTCCTGTATTTAGTACATAGTACATCTGTCTATTAAGCATGTCCTTACATAAAACTATTGTTTTTTTGTATCCCGCATCAATCAATATGATGAGACACCTTTAGTATATGTAGTGCGATATTAGTTGCATCTTTCATATGATTTATAGCATGCGCTGCTTCTAATTTGTTGAAATTCCATTTATGATGGGTCGCTTTTAACTTGGCAGTCATATTGGTTGCATCTTTCATGTGGTGTCTAGCTTGCATTGCTTCTTAGCTAGAATGCTTTCTGCTTAGTTTACACAAACAGTTGTGAACATGCCATGCCGTCCTGTTTTTCGTACATATTCCATCCTGGTATCATGTGTTTGCCTTACATCAAAGTAGTGATTGTCAGTATCATGCATAAATGAGTTCCGAAGAGAGAATTTTATTGCTTTTTCTTGTCGGTTTTACTTGACAATTCAAAATCAATAAAGCGGAAGGAAGTTAGCAAGGCAGCAGATAAAGGTGCTCCTTCCAAACGGAGGGCCTCTACAGTTTCTACTCCTCCACACCCCCAAGATGATTTCCAAGACAACACATGCATAGACACTCAACAAAGTTGTGTTTATGATGAGCACGTCTCCCCTAGTGCAGCATCACCATGTTATTACATCAAATTACTACTGTTGTGTAACCTGCAACAATCACTTATCATAAGACATGTTTGACTTCGGAGTGTGATATAGGTTACATCTCACATTCTTTTCTAGCTTGTACTACTAATTTGTTGAAATGACACTTATGACGAGACAGTTTTAACTTGGTAGAGTGATATTATTTGCATCTTTCATATGGTGTCTAGCTTTCATTGCTTTTAATTTGTTGAAATGCCTTCTCCTTAGTTTACACATCATAAGCTGTGAATATGCAATGCTGTGAATATGCAATGGCACTAATGACGAGAGACCCTCTAACATGGTAGTGTGATGTTGTTTGCATCTTGCATATGATTTATTTCTTGTACTGCCTCACATTTGTTTAAACGCCATTTATGCTGAGACACTGTTATCTTGGCAGAGCGATGTTTGTAGCATCTTTCATATGGTGTCTACCTTCCATTGCATTGCTTCTAATTTGGTGAAATGTCTTCTTCTTAGTTTACACATCATAGTTCTGGTTATCTCTTCCGTCCTGTTTTTCATACATATTACATCCTCCTATCATGTGGTTGTCTAACATCAAAGTTTTATTCGTCTGCATCACGCATCAATTTGTTCTGAAGAACTAAATTTTATTCATTTTTCTTGTCGGCTTGACTTAACATGGCACAGAGAAAGAGGAAGAAACAGAGAATGGCAGGGAATGAGAAGCGCATGAATCCTGCAGATTCTGCTGGTACTGATGGTGCAATAGAAGGTGAAAGTCTAGGGGAAAATTCTACAAACACGACATCCCATGCTACACGAACTGCAAAAAATGCCAAACAGAAACAAATAGCTGCCACCAAACAAGCAGAGACAGCCCTAGTTCTTGCAACACCTACCACAGTACTACCAGCTGCACGACATACTCGTGCGTCAACTGAGCTAGCAGCATGTTCCAAAGCTCCCTTCCACCTGACACTACTTCCCAAGCACTCTTGACACAAGATGAGTTGGCAATATCAGATGAACCTTGTGAGCTTCAACAGCAAGAAGGTAGTTGCTGGAGTCAAGTTACAGTTGCATGCTTCTTTATATGTAGTCTCACAGTTTGATGTACACTAACACTTCCTATGTTTGTTGTTGGACTAGCACCTAGGCGCAAGAGGAAACAAACATCAGGGATAATGCTCCATAGGTTAACTAAATCTAGAGGAGGAAGAATGGAGATCCGTTTTGAGGTAGGTTTAAAAAGGCCACGTGATGCTACAGAGTCAGCCAAGTTAGTATCAGAGGCAGCGGTTGCCATTAGGTGTCATGTACGTATCCTCCCAACATGGATTCAGTACAGGAATGACAAAGAAGAAACCTAGTTCAACACCTTCCTCGACCATTTATCTGTAAGTATGGTTATGTTGGAAACTAGTAATATCGTCTTGCTCTGTCCCATACTTTCTAGGTTGTTGATAATGAGACTCCCATAATTTTCAACAGATGAGGTTCAAGTTGGATAGCCAAGATGATGCAACCAGACAAGCTTGCACCCATGTTTTCAAGTATGCTCTGCGACAGTATCGGTATAACTTGAGGAAAACTCACTCTGAAGGCAAGGCTAACAGTGAACTTTCCCAAACATCTCCAGTGGAAAATATATCGGATGAAGACTGGAGGGGCCTTGTTAAACACTGGTCTGATCCGAAGTATCAGGTACATTATATATATGTGATCAGATCACATGTTGAAGTCCTATTGACGCATGTGCCACACAAATCTATCTTCTTGTAGGTGAACTATTCAAAGAACAAGGCCAACCGTATGAAAGTGAAATTCCAACAGACGATAGGATCTCGTAGCTATATTGCACACTCCGAGGCTCTTGTAATTAGCTGCTGTTTCACTCTTTTCGCTGTACCATATTATCCGATCTATATTGACTTGTTCGAAATGCAGAGGAAAGCCCGCAAGGACCAAAAAGTACCTGAACCAAATGCTGTGGAAATCTTCAAGGACTGTCACACCAGCAAGAAGAAGGGCATGACTACACCAGTCAAAGCCGCTGTTGTAAGTCCTTAATCCTCATGCCTTTTAACTACTACTTACTCTGACTTGTGCCTTGAACTGCATGGTTTGCAGCCAAAGTCTATTACTATTTTCAATTTTAGACACAATTGTCTTAGCGTATCATTGCACCTTACAAGGTTTAAAAGGGAGGAGTGATGTTCCTTTGATCTTGACCCGTAATCTAGTTCCGTCCTGGACTTGCCCACACAACGTTACAATTGCTTGTTTGTCTGTTCTCAGTTGTTTTGTGATATGAATGATGTCATACTATGCTTACCGTATTATAAACTTTGTCTCGTTATCCTTAGCCCTCAATACAATGTGAAGAAATAGACAATACATTAGCGATGGTACATGGTCATATGTTTGGAACCTGGTTTTATTATGTACTTTGCAATAAAATACAACTAATATTTTACATGGGTTCACCAGAATAAGTTCTGTATATAGACCAAAGCTATTTTGTTTGGTTTTGCTGCCTCCTTAATATCTTCAGTTCTGGTACTACTAATGTAAAACCTCAACTTTTCAGCGAGCTATGGAAAAAATGGTGGAACCGCCACCTTCTGAAGGTGGCGAGGCAACTATAACCGCAATGTCAGCTCTTGCTGCAGTGGGTCAGTACCTGTCCACTAACAGTGCCAAAAGCACGTTCATGCGTAATACTGGGTTGGTTGTTAAGGCAATATCGTCCAAACTGCCTCATGATCAAGATATGCAAGCTCAAAGCAATGTTGTATCTGCGCTCGAGACACAAGTCCATTCCCTAACAGAGGCCCTTTCTGAAACAAGGAGAAACATTGCTCAATGTCATCAAGATATGCATGGTTTTGAAACCAAACTATAAGATATTTGCTATGTTCTTCAGGAGCCTAGGGGAAATGAAGGCGAGGGTTATGGTTTAGTTGATTTGGATCACGTGATCACTTAGATGATTAGAGAGATGTCTATCTAAGTGGGAGTTCTTAAGTAATATGATTAATTAAATTTAAATTTATCATGAACTTAGTACCTGATAGTATTTTGCTTGTCTATGTTGTTGAGGATTATCCTCATTGCTGCATAGAAGAATTACGTCCTGGAAGCACCGCTGGGTGCCAGGCCTGCTGCAGATGCAACTGCAGTCGTTTTGAACATTTGGCAAAGCAAACCTGATGACTACTCAATAGTTCAATGTGCCATGCTTTATGGCTTAGAACCGGGATTTGAATGATGTTTTGAACATCATGGAGCATATGAGATGTTCCAGGAGTTGAAGTTAATATTTCAAGCAAATGCCCGGATTGAGAGATAGTGGGTCAGTACTTGTCCACTAACAGTGCCAAAAGCACGTTCCTGCGTAATACTGGGTTGGTTGTTAAGGCAATATCGTCCAAACTGCCTCATGATCAAGATATGCAAGCTCAAAGCAATGTTGTATCTACGCTCCAGACACAAGTCGGCCCTTTGTGAAACAAGGAGAAACATTGCTCAATGTCGTCAAGATATGCATGGTTTTGAAACCAGACTATCAAACATTTGCTATGTTGTTCAGGAGTCTAGGGGAAATGAAGGCGAGGGTTATGGTGTTCCATCGGACAATACATCATGAAAACCTAACAGTCAGGTCAAATGAACCGTGCTTCTGAACTTTTGGTGGTGCATTTATCTGCTAGACTGTTAAGTTTTATGCCAACCTTCCTTTTGTCATATAGTTGTAATTTGTTTTGGTGCGATACAAAATTTATGCTTAACGTGTAGCCACCGGCTGAAGAAAACAGCAAACCATTTTTGTATAGTGTAGGGTGTTCCCTATATTTGCACTGGTGGCGATCTTTGATGCCGAGTGGATGTAATCTGTGCAATCGCCTTAATAGCCTAGCGTTAGTTTGGGCCTTATTTATTTCCTAGTCTTCTTTTTCCCTGGTTTGCTAGTGGCCGCAACTACCCATGGGCCATATACGGGCCGTAGGATCCATGGGTCTCCTACGGGCCGTCGATACATGAGCCTGTAATTTGTGGGCCTCGGGCCGTCGATAAATGGGCCTAGGGCCGTCGGATAAATGGGTCTACATGGGTCGTAATCAGGCGTAATTGGTATCGGCCCAGCACGGTAACGGGCTGTTAACAGGCCGTAGGACTGTAAAAGCTTAATTCTGTCATAGGCATAACGGGTCGTTAATGGGCCAGAATATAGGACGGGCTGGACAAAAACGGGCCGACTCTTGCCATGGGCCGAATTTGGCCCATTAGGGTAACATGCCAGTAACGGGCCGACTCTTGCCATGGGCCAAATTTGGCCCATTTGGGGAACATGCCAGTAACGGGCCGACTCTTGCCATGGGCCGAATTTGGACCATTAGGGGAACAGGCCAATAACGGGCCGGAAGTAATCGAGGGCCGAAAAGGAGCCCAAGAACGTATGGGCCGTCAATAGGCCGAAAGCTAACACGGGCTGGAAACGGCCCATGTAAATCACGGGCCGTTAACGGGTACAAAGTAAATTACTGTTCATTATGGGCTAGAGTCACCGTGGGCCTGTAATGGGCCAAAAGATACGAAGGCCTCATATGGGCCGAAAGACGTCATGGGCCATACATGGGCCGAAAGTGAAATGGGCTGGTGTTATATTCGACGGGCCACATGACGTTGTTGGGCCGATTTCCTTTAGTGCCTAACGGGCCGTAAAATGGGCTATTTGCAAAGAGACCGTGTTAGCAGGCTTTTCATGGTCCAGCCCCTTAACTTTTGACCAAGTCAAACGGGTCGGCTTTGTAAGCTAAATGGGCTAGTGGTGGGTCGTGGCACGTGTCGACATATCATAGGCGCCTATCTGACCCACTAACGAGCTGACACGTGTTTCGTCCGGCCAATAAGAATTTTACATGTGGAAATTTCCCATTGGTCAGGGCTGTTAACGGGTTATCGGATCCAAAACCCGACCCGATAGCTTAACTGCGTTCCGTTACGGTGGATGCCACGTGTCGGTCACCCTTGATGAAAGCACTTCTGTGACGCGCGATTTATCATCATGGAAGTGGACACTTCCGTGATGATAATTTTGGTAATGTCATGGAACACTTCTACGACAGCACAGGTATGACTATCTTGATTCTGTCATAAATTTGTCATGGATGTACATGCATGACAAAAATCGTGACCTACGGTGACAAACACGTATCATCACGGAAGTGTATTTTTTCGTAGTGAGGTGTCGCGCCGGTGATGATGGTGATCATGACGGTGCTTCGGAGATGGAGATCACAAGCACAAGATGATGATGGCCATATCATATCACTTATATTGATTGCATATGATGTTTATCCTTTATGCATCTCATTTTTCTTTGATTGACGGTACCATTATAAGATGATCTCTCACTACATTTCAAGGTAAAAGTGTTCTCCCTGAGTATGCACCGTTGCCAAAGTTCGTCATGCCGAGACACCACGTGATGACCGAGTGTGATAAGCTCTACGTTCATCTACAATGGGTGCAAGCCAGTTTTGCACACGCAGAATACTCAGGTTAAACTTGACGAGCCTAGCATATGCAGATATGGCCTCGGAACACTGAGACCGAAAGGTCGAGCGTGAATCATATAGTAGATATGATCAACATACTGATGTTCACCATTGAAAACTACTCCATTTCACGTGATGATCGGTTATGGTTTAGTTGATTTGGATCACGTGATCACTTAGATGATTAGGGAGATGTTTTTCTAAGTGGGAGTTCTTAAGTAATATGATTAATTGAACTTAAATTTATCATGAACTTAGTACCTGATAGTATTTTGCTTGTCTATGTTGTTGGATGGCCCGTGCTATTGTTCCGTTGAATTTTAATGCGTTCCTTGAGAAAGCAAAGTTGAAAGATGATGGTAGCAATTACACGGACTGGGTCCGTAACTTGAGGATTATCCTCATTGCTGCACAGAAGAGTTACGTCCTGGAAGCACCGCTGGGTGCCAGGCCTGCTACAGATGCAACTGCAGACGTTTTGAATGTTTGGCAGAGCAAACCTGATGGCTACTCAATAGTTCAGTGTGCCATGCTTTACGGCTTAGAACCGGGACTTCAATGACGTTTTGAACGTCATGGAGCATATGAGATGTTCCAGGAGTTGAAGTTAATATTTCAAGCAAATGCCCGGATTGAGAGATATGAAGTCTCCAATAAGTTCTACAGCTATAAGATGGAGGAGAATAGTTCTGTCAGTGAACATATACTCAAAATGTCTGGGTATAACAATCAGTTGATTCAATTGGGAGTTAATCTTCCAGATGATAGTGTTATTGACAGAATTCTTCAATCACTGCCACCAAGCTACAAGAGCTTTGTGATGAACTATAATATGCAAGGGATGAAGAAGACAATTCCCGAGCTCTTCGCAATGCTAAAGGTTGCGGAGGTAGAAATCAAGAAGGAGCATCAAGTGTTGATGGTCAACAAGACCACCAGTTTCAAGAAAAAGGGTAAAGGGAAGAAGATGGGGAACTTCAAGAAGAACGGCACACAAGTTGCTGCTCAAGAGAAGAAACCCAAGTCTGGACCTAAGCTTGAGACTGAGTGCTTTTACTGCAAGCAGACTGGTCACTGGAAGCGGAAATGCCCCAAGTATTTGGCAGATAAGAATGATGGCAAGGTGAACAAAGGTATATGTATATAAATGTTATTGATGTGTACCTTACCAGAGCTCACAGTAGCACCTGGGTATTTGATAATGGTTCTGTTGCTAATATTTGCAACTTGAAACACGCACTACGGATTAAGCGAAGACTAGCTAACGACGAGGTGACGATGCACGTGGGAAATAGTTCCAAAGTCAATGTGATCGCCGTCGGCACGCTACCTCTACATCTACCTTCGGGATTAGTTTTAGACATAAATAATTGTTATTTGGTGCCAGCGTTGAGCATGAACATTATATCTGGATTTTGCTTAATGCGAGATGGTTATTGATGTCTACTACACAACCTTCTTCTTTTAGACGTTGTTGGGCCTGCAAGTGCACAGGTTTGTAGGACAGTAGCAAATTTCCCTCAAGTGGATGACCTATGGTTTAGCAATCCGTGGGAGGCATAGGATGTAGATTGTCTCTCTCAAACAACCCTACAACCAAATAACAAAGAGTCTCTTGTGTCCCCAACACACACAATACAATGGTAAATTATATAGGTGCACTAGTTCGGCGAAGAGATGGTGATACAAGTGCAATATGGATAGTAGATATAGGTTTTTGTAATCTGAAAATATAAAAACAGCAAGGTAACTGATGATAAAAGTGAGCGTAAATGGTATTGCAATGGTAGGAAACAAGGCATAGGGTTCATACTTTCACTAGTGCAAGTTCTCTCAACAATAATAACATAGATAGATCGTATAACTATCCCTCAACATGCAACAAAGAGTCACTCCAAAACCACTAATAGCGGAGAACAAACGAAGAGATTATGGTAGGGTACGAAACCACCTCAAAGTTATTCTTTCGGATCAATCTATTCAAGAGTTTGTACTAGAATAACACCTTAAGACACAAATCAACCAAAACCCTAATGTCACCTAGATACTCCATTGTCACCTCAAGTATCCGTGGGCATGATTATATGATATGCATCACACAATCTCAGATTCATCCAACCAACACAAAGTACTTCAAAGAGTGCCCCAAAGTTTCTACCGGAGAGTCAAGACAAAAACGTGTGCCAACCCCTATGCGTAGGTTCATGGGCGGAACCCGCAAGTTGGTCACCAAAACATACATCAAGTGGCACGTGGTATCCCATTGTCACCACAGAAAAACACGGCAAGACATACATCAAGTGTTCTCAAATCATTAAAGATTCAATCCGATAAGATAACTTCAAGAGGAAAACTCAATTCATCACAAGAGAGTAGAGGGGGAGAAACATCATAAGATCCAACTATAATAGCAAAGCTCGCAATACATCAAGATCGTGCCATAGAGAGAACATAAGAGAGAGAGAGATCAAACAGATAGCTATTGGTACATACCCTCAGCCCCGAGGGTGAACTACTCCCTCCTCGTCATGGATAGCGCCAGGATGATGAAGATGTCCACCGGTGATGGGTTCCCCCTCCGGCAGGGTGCCGGAACGGGCTCCCGAGAGGTTTTCGGTGGCTATAGAAGCTTACGGCGGCGGAACTCCCGATCTATCTTCGTTTTCCATGTTTTTAGGGTACGTAGGCTTATATAGGCGAAAGAAGTCGGTCGGGGGAGCCTCGAGGGGCCCATGAGAGGGTAGGGCGCGCCCAGGGGGGTGGGCGCCCCCCTATCTCGTGGCTTCCTCGATGCTCTTCTGACATGAACTCCAAGTCCCCTGGATCATAATCTTTCCAAAAATCACGTTGCCGAAGGTTTCGTTCCATTTGGACTCCGTTTGATATTCCTTTTCTTTGAAACACTGAAACAGACAAGAAAACAGTAATATGGGCTGGGCCTCCGGTTAGTAGATTAGTCCCAAAAATGATATAAATGTGTAAAATAAAGCGCATAAACATCCAAAAGGGGTAATATAATAGCATGGAACAATCAAAAATTATAGATACGTTGGAGACGTGTCAGTTATTCATTTAAATCTGAGAATAATGGTTGTTCTATTTATATGAGTAATATCTTTTATGGTCATGCACCCTTGAAGATTGGTCTATTTTTGTTGAATCTCGATAGTAGTGATACACATATTCATAATGTTGAAGCCAAAAGATGCAGAGTTGATAATGATAGTGCAACTTATTTGTGGGACTGCCATTTGGGTCATATTGGTGTAAAGCACATGAAGAAACTCCATACTGATGGACTTTTGGAATCACTTGATTATGAATCACTTGGTACTTGCGAACCATGCCTTATGAGCAAGATGACTAAAGCGCCGTTCTCCGGAGCAATGGAGCGAGCAACAGATTTATTGGAAAATCATACATACTGATGTATGTGGTCCGATGAATATTGAGGCTCACGGCGGGTATCGTTATTTTCTCACCTTCACAGATGATTTGAGCAGATATGGGTATATCTACTTAATGAAACATAAGTTGAAACATTTGAAAAGTTCAAAGAATTTCAGAGTGAAGTGGAAAATCATCGTAACAGGAAAATAAAGTTTCTACGATCTGATCGTGGAGGAGAATATTTGAGTTACGCGTTTGGTCTACATTTGAAACAATGCGGAATAGTTTCACAACTCACGCCACCGGGAACACCACAACGTAATGGTGTGTTCAAATGTCGTAATCGTACTTTACTAGATATGGTGCGATCTATGATGTCTCTTACTGATTTACCTCTATCATTTTGGGGTTATGCTTTAGAGACGGCTGCATTCACGTTAAATAGGATACCATCAAAATCTGTTGAGACGACACCTTATGAACTGTGGTTTGGTAAGAAACCAAAGTTGTCATTTCTTAAAGTTTGGGGCTGCGATACTTATGTGAAAAAGCTTCAACCTGATAAGCTCGAACCCAAATCGGAGAAATGTGTCTTCATAGGATACCCAAAAGAAACTGTTGGGTACACCTTCTATCACAGATACGAAGGCAAGACATTCATTGCTAAGAATGGATCCTTTCTAGAGAAGGAGTTTCTCTCGAAAGAAGTGAGTGGGAGGAAAGTAGAACTTGATGAGGTAACTGTACCTGCTCCCTTATTGGAGAGTAGTTCATCACATAAACCGGTTCCTGTGACGCCTACACCAATTAGTGAGGAAGCTAATGATATTGTTCATGAATCTTCAGATCAAGTTACTACCAAACCTTGTAGGTCAACCAGAGTAAGATCCGCACCAGAGTGGTACGGTAATCCTATTCTGGAGGCTATGTTACTTGACCATGATGAACCCACGAACTATGAGTAAGCGATGATGAGCCCAGATTCTGCAAAATGGCTAGAGGCCATGAAATCTGAGATGGGATCCATGTATGAGAACAAAGTGTGTACTTTGGTTGACTTTCCCGATGATCGGCAAGCCATCGAGAATAAATGGATCTTTAAGAAGAAGACTGACGCTGATGGTAATGTTACTGTCTACAAAGCTCGACTTGTTGCAAAAGGTTTTCGACAAGTTCAAGGGGTTGACTACGATGAGACTTTCTAACCTGTAGCGATGCTTAAGTCTGTCCGAATCATGTTAGCAATTGCCACATTTTATGATTATGAAATTTGGCAAATGGATGTCAAAACTGCATCCCTGAATGGATTTCGGGAAGGAGAGTTGTATATGATGCAACAAGAAGGTTTTGTTGATCCGAAAGGTGCTAACAAAGTCTGCAAGCTCCAGTGATCCATTTATGGACTGGTGCAAGCCTTTCGGAGTTGGAATAAACATTTTGATAGTGTGATCAAAGCATATGGTTTTATACAGACTTTTGGAGAAGCCTGTATTTACAAGAAAGTGAGTGGGAGCTTTGTAGCATTTCTGATATTATATGTGGATGACATATTGTTGATTGGAAATGATATAGAATTTCTGGATAGCATAAAAGGATACTTGAATAAAAGTTTTTCAATGAAAGACCTCGGTGAAGCTTCTTATATATTGGGCATCAAGATCTATAGAGATAGATCAAGACGCTTAATTGGACTTTCACAAAGCACATACCTTGATAAAGTTTTGAAGAAGTTCAAAATAGATCAAGCAAAGAAAGAGTTCTTGCCTGTATTACAAGGTGTGAAGTTGAGTCAGACTGAATGCCCGACCACTGCAGAAGATAGAGAGAAAATGAAAGATGTTCCCTATGCTTCAGCCATAGGCTCTATCATGTATGCAATGCTGTGTACCAGACCTGATGTGTGCCTTGCTATTAGTTTAGCATGGAGGTACCAAAGTAATCCAAGAGTGGATCACTAGACAGCGGTCAAGAACATCCTGAAATACCTGAAAAGGACTAAGGATATGTTTCTTGTTTATGGAGGTGACAAAGAGCTAATCGTAAATGGTTACATCGATGCAATCTTTGACACTGATCCGGATGATTCTAAATCGCAAACCGGATACGTGTTTATATTGAATGGTGGAGCTGTCAGTTGGTGCAGTTCTAAACAAAGCGTTGTGGCAGGATCTACGTGTGAAGCGGAGTACATAGCTGCTTCGGAAGCAGCAAATGAAGGAGTCCGTAAGAAGAAGTTCATATCCGATCTAGGTGTCATACCTAGTGCATCGGGTCCAATGACAATCTTTTGTGACAATACTAGTGCAATTGCCTTGGCAAAGGAATCCAAATTTCACAAGAGAACCAAGCACATCAAGAGACGCTTCAGTTCCATTAGGGACCAGGTCCAGGTGGGAGACATGGAGATTTGCAAGATACATACGGATCTGAATGTTGCATACCAGTTGACTAAGCCTCTTCCACGAGCAAAACATGATCAGCACCAAGACTCCATGGGTGTTAGAATCATTACTGACTAATCTAGATTATTGACTCTAGTGCAAGTGGGAGACTGAACGAAATATGCCCTAGAGGCAATAATAAAGTTATTATTTATGTCCTCATATCATGATAAATGTTTATTATTCATGCTAGAAATGTATTAACCGGAAACATAATACATGTGTGAATACATAGACAAACATATTGTCACTAGTATGCCTCTACTTGACTAGCTCATTGATCAAAGATGGTTGAGTTTCCTAACCATAGATATGAGTTATCATTTAATCAATGAGATCACATCATTAGAAGAATGATGTGATTGACTTGACCCATTCTGTTAGCTTAGCACTTGGTCATTTAGTATGTTGCTATTGCTTTCTTCATGACTTATGCATGTTCCTGTGACTATGAGATTATGTAACTCCCGCTTACCGGAGGAAAAATATGTGTGCTACCAAACGTCACAACGTAACTAGGTGATTATAAAGGTGCTCTACAGGTGTCTCCGAAGGTACTTGTTGAGTTAACGTATTTCGAGATTAGGATTTGTCACTCCGATTCGGAGAGGTATCTCTAGGCCCTCTCAGTAATGCACATCACTATAAGCCTCGCAAGCAATGTGACTAATGAGTTAGTTGCGGGAGATGCAGTACATAACGAGTAAAGAGACTTGCCGGTAACGAGATTGAACTAGGTATTGAGATACCGACGATCGAATCTCGGGCAAGTAACATACCGATGACAAAGGGAACAATGTATGTATTTATGCGCTTTGACCGATAATGATCTTCATAGAATATGTGGGAACCAATATGAGAATCCAGGTTCTGCTAATGGTTATTGACCGGAGACGTGTCTCGGTCATGTCTACATAGTTATCGAACCCATAGGGTCCGCACGCTTAAAGTTCGGTGACGATCGGTATTATGAGTTTTTGTGTTTTGATGTACCGAAGGTAGTTCGGAGTCTCGGATATGGTCACGGACATGAAGAGGAGTACCGAAATGGTCGAGACGTAAAGAATGATATATTGGATGACTATGTTCGAACACCGAAAGTGTTTCGGGAGGTTTCAGACATTTACCGGAGTATCGTGGGCTTACCGGAACCCCCCGGGGAGTATATTAGGCCTAATGGGCCTTAGTGGGAGAAGAGGAGGGGCGGCCAGGGCAGCCGCACGCCCCCTTCCCCTCTAGTACAAATTGGACAAGGAGGGGGGGCGGCGCCCCCCTTCTTTCCTTCTCCTCCTCTCTCCCTTCCTTCCCTTCTCCTACTCCAACAAGGAAAGGAGGAGTCCTACTCCCGGTGGGAGTAGGACTCCCCCCTTGGCGCGCCCTCGTTGGCCGGTCGCCTCTCCCCCCTTGATCCTTTATATACAGGGGCAGGGGGCACCTCTAGACACACGAGTTGATCTGTTGATCTCTCCCAGCCGTGTGAGGTGCCCCCCTCCACCATATTCTACCTTGCTAATATCGTAGCGGTGCTTAGGTGAAGCTCTGCGTCGGTAGCATCATCAACACCATCATCACGCCGTAGTGCTGATGGAAATCTCCCGCAAAGCTCCGCTGGATCGGAGTTCGTGGGACGTCATTGAGCTGAATGTGTGCTGAACTCGGAGGTGCCGTACGTTCGGTACTTGGATCGGTCGGATCGTGAAGACGTAGGACTACATCAACCGCGTTGTGCTAACACTTCCGCTTTCGGTCTACGAGGGTACGAGGACAACACTCTCCCCTCTCGTTGCTATGCATCACCATGATCTTGCATGTGCATAGGATTTTTTTTGGAATTACTACATTACCCAACATGAAGATGGTGATATTAGAGTCATGCTAGTAGAGTAGTTATGAATTTGAGAGATACTTGTGTTAAAGTTCGTGATTCCCGTAGCATGCACGTATGGTGAACCGTTATGTGATGAAGTTGGAGCATGATTTATTTATTGATTGTCTTCCTTATGAGTGGCGGTCGGGGACGAGCGATGGTATTTTCCTACCAATATATCCCCCTAGGAGCATGCGCGTATTACTTCGTTTCGATAGCTAATAAATTTTTGCAATAAGTATGTGAGTTCTTTATGACTAATGTTGAGTCCATGGATTATACGCACTCTCGCCCTTCCACCATTGCTAGCCTCTCAAGTACCGCGCAACTTTTGCCAGTACCATACACCCACCATTCCGTTTATTATGACACGCTCCACCATTGTCATATTACCTTGCATGATCATGTAGTTGACATCGTATTTGTGGCAAAGCCACCTGTCGGTGTCAAAACCGGCGGATCTCGGGTAGGGGGTCCTGAACTGTGCGTCTAGGCGGATGGTAACAGGAGACAAGGGACACGATGTTTTTACCCAGGTTCGGGCCCTCTCGATGGAGGTAAAACCCTACTCCTTCTTGATTAATATTGATGATATGGGTAGTGCAAGAGTAGATCTACCACGAGATCAGAGAGGCTAAACCCTTGAAGCTAGCCTATGTTATGATTGTTGTTCGTCCTACGGACTAAGACCCTCTGGTTTATATAGACAGCAGAGAGGGCTAGGGTTACACAGAGTCGGTTACAATGGTAGGAGATCTACATATCAGTATCGCGAAGCTTGCCTTCCACGCCAAGGAAAGTCCCATCCGGACACGGGACGGAGTCTTCAATCTTGTATCTTCATAGTCTTGGAGTCCGGACGACGGTGATAGTTCGGCTATCCGGACACCCCCTAGTCTAGGACTCCCTCAGTAGGCCCCAAACCAGGCTTCAATGATGATGAGTCCGGTAGGTAGATTGTCTTCGGCATTGCGAGGAAGGTTCTTCTCCAAATTCCATGTACTTGTCGAATAGTGTCCGGCTTCTTATAAATGCTGCGCTCCTTGGCTTCCATGCCCAATAATGGCCATCTTCCACGTGTCGAACGAATGCGAAAAGCCAGGTTTTTTTAAACTCCCCCCCCCTAGCTGCGCAAATGAGCTGCCTAAAAAGAGACAAGGATCTAGATCCGAATCACACCATCCTCCTTCCGCGAGTATTCATCGGAGCGCCTCTGACAAAAATCCATTCCATCATGGACAACCGACGCAGCTCCTCCTCTTGCTCTCCCAGCCCTCAGCCTGGAGATTGGGGGAGAGGCTCAGTCCCGCATAGTGAGTTAGTGATGCTCCAAGCCGAGGGATTTCTTCCCCCAGCCTTTATGGTTCCGGCTCGAGCCGGACTCGCCACTTACAAGGGAGGAAAGCAGGCGGAGAGCGTCCACAATCCCTCCAAAGGAGAGCGGGTATGCTTTGTCCCTTATCTAATAAGAGGACTCGGATTTCCCATACATCCGTTTCTCCGGGGGCTCCTAGAGTTCTATGGCCTCCAGCTGCACCACCTTACGCCTGCCTCCATTCTGCACATTGTGGGCTTTGTGGCCCTTTGTGAGTAGTTCTTGGGCGTCGAGGCTCATTTCACGCTGTGGAAGAGATTATTCTGGCTCGTACCCCGTTCTCATTACGGGTCAATATATCAAGTGGGTGGAGTCGAACTATGGTGCATCGCCAGGACCGGATATCTATCCGAAACCCCGAAAAAGGCATCCGAAGACTGGCCGTCGGAATGGTTTTATATAGAAGACGCCCCGCTACCAGATCCAGTTCGGATCGGCCTCCCGGAGTTCAGCAATGCTCCTCTGAAGAAATGCCTAAGTTGGCATCCGCGGAGCCCTCAACGGGAGAAAGACAGGGACGTCCTGTACCTGATGGGCCGAATAAGATTATTGGCTCATTCCGGATTGACCATGATTGGGGTCATGGCCACATGCATTATGCGGGGGTGCAGCCACTCCAGTATAGGGGCCACCCCATGTGGGATTTCAACGGGGAGGATGATGCCACCCGCCATGGCAGTAAGGGGCCGGGATCGGTTGCCGATCTGGTAAAGATCTTGTCTGGCCTGTACAAAGGGGAGGAGGAGGACTTCCTCCGTGCCAGTCCATTGAATGGATTTTACATGAACAACCCTCGAAGCTGGGTAAGCGGACATTTGCCTATCCGATCCATATTCCCAAGGTTAAGTGTCTCATCTTCGGATTTCGACGCAGGAACTGCGCCGGGCCGTAGAGGATATACACAGCCCGGCTCCACAACCCGAGGATCCAGAACGGTCCCTTGATCCGGCCTCCGATGAGGATCTGGACATAAAGGTGGAGCTGATCGATGGGGTGTTCCACCAACTTAGCATCGACAATGCTTTGGTCACCATTACGGCCAACTACCCCGGAATATTTCCAGCTTCCCAGGTAACTGCGACCGAAGTCCTGATACCATGACCTAACCGTGCTTATTTCTGATCACCGCATACCAATGGTGTTTCGTAGGAGGTGCCTTTGAGGCGGGAAGCCGAGCCTGCGGCGGCTGGCCAACAAGGGGCAGCTCGGCCCAGCAGGCGGAAAAGAAGTGCGGTGTGGATCGAGACGTTGCCGCAATGGTATGGCGCGCCACCGTGTTTCAAGGAAAGATTCCTAGAAGGCATATTAACGCTCATGGTGTTTTCAGGAGGAAGAGCACTCGCCGGACTGTGTCTGGAGAGGTTGCCAATCAAGCCTCCGCCAGCCAGGCTCCAACGCCAGGTCCGGAAGGGGAGACGAACACAAGGCGCGCGTCAGATGCTCCTCCAATGGAGGATGCCGACAGATTGTCCGCCACCAGATCCGAGGAGAAGAGCGCCATGAATCACAAGCGCCGTCGGACAATTCTTCGTGATGCATGTTTCTCCCAAGAGGCATTAAATGCTTTTAATTCGGGAGATGCGCACCTCCATGCCGCTCAAGATGGTCTAGTCAGAGCCACAGAGCAGTATGTGAAAGACATACGGGTGAGGAATTTTGACAGTTATATATGCCAGTAGCCCCCGAGACTTAAAGTAGTTAGAATAACTGATTTAAGGATCATTTGTTATGCAGGATCTTACATAGAAGAATACCCACCTGTCCCAGGAGCTTCAAGGGTGCAAGGCCCAACTTGAGGCCGCACTAGCCGCCTCAGGGGGAGCCACAGAGACCCCCTCCGATAATATATATTTCGAAAGACAAGTAGTTTGTGAATTGCGGCGTGTGTATAATTCTGACAATAATATTGCAGATGGCGCCGGACTAGATCCGGACAGGCAACAACTACTGCGCCACCTAAAGGCCGGCGAGAAGGTGCTTACAAGGGTGCGGCAAGAGAAAAATAACCTCCAAGATGTCAACACCCAGCTGGGCGAGGAACTAAAAGATGTTCGGGCCCAGTTGTCTGACTCCGTGATGGAGAATCGGCGGCTTTGTCGCGGCATATATAGTAAGTGCTTGAGCGAATCTTTTGAAAAGAAGAGTTCGGCGAGGAAGTCGATTAACAGATATATGTCTGTAGGTATGCTCACAGGTTGTCCTGCAGAGGAAATGCCTGGTTCAACGGGTGACCTGCTTCCCGAGCTGCTACAATTGCACGAATGAGTTCGGCAGGTGATGAGCGGCGTCGCCCAGGCCTTGTGGCCATCCATCTCCCTACCCAAAGGTCTTGGAGAGCTTGCAGAGAAGCTTCAGGGAGCACGGCGGCGCTTCCGGCTATGGAAGATATCGGCCTGCCGTCAAGGCGCCAGGGAGGCCTGGGCCATGGTGAAGAGGCGGTACACGAAGGCTGACCCGAACCACATGGCCGAGGTCGGACCAGTGGGGCCTGATGGGAAGGAGATCCCTGTGAGCTTAGTGTACGGCCAAGTAGAATTGGCCGCAAAGTATTCCCAGCGGGACTGTAAACTAGACAACCTATTAGATGGTATTGAAGAGGAATACAATCAGTCGATTTGACTATGTAATTGAAAATGACATGTAAAATGCCTTCTAGCCGGATTGTAGATTGTTTGTCGTAGCGGACCTTTTCGCTTCAACCTCGGGACCCGACAGTCCGGAGTGTGTCCGAATACCATCGCGGTTATATAAAAACTGGGGCATGCGTGGAGACCAGGCGTAGGGGTCATTAGTGCTTTATCAGACAAGTGCCCAACTAGTTATGTTATATTACATGGTTAGTAAGAAACATCTTCCAGGGAGAATAGTTCCGTTAGGGGTTCCTTTCTCTGGGAGGCATGCCCTAAAGTGCATGTCCGGACTGCAAAAAAAGCAGGAAAGCATCTTGGGGCAGATAAATAAATAGGTAAGAAATCATCTTATAATTCACCGACCGAATATTCCCTTAAGAACGCTAGCTTTCGGCTTCACCCAGTCTGAGGTACACATCCGGCTGACCCGGCAGTAACAATCGCAGAGGTGCTCCCTTTACCTCCTAGCCGAACAATCGGGAACGTAGGGGTAAGCACAGGAGCCAGGCAACCCAGCTTGGCCAAAATTTAAGTCATATCGATGCATATAATGGTGAATAAAAGGTACATGCGGAAGTGTGACACATGTGGTGGGCGTAAAGCCCGTATAAATAAGCTTCTGTAAAAGAAGCCCCCAGGTATAATGAGTGCGAGTAGCACGTCAAGTGTGTGCGAACAAGGCGCAGGCAAGCCTCTAAAGGCTTTGAGAAAAAGGGGAGGAGAAGGAGAGAAATAAAAGACAGCTAAAGCATAAAATGTAGACGGAGGAAGGAGACAAACTCAGAGTCCGGCGCTAGGCGTAGAATCTTCGGAGACGGGCTGCGTTCCATGGGTTCGGCTCGAGTCGGTTATCCGATGCGTTTCGCAGGCGGTACGCTCCGCCGGTCAGGACTTGGTCAATGACGAAGGGACCTTCCCATTTGGGCTTGAGTTTGTCCTTTTTCTTGTCCGGCAGGCGTAGAACTAGTTCGCCAATATTGTAAGTTTTGGCCCTTACTTCTCTGCTTTGATATCTTTAAGCTTGCTGTTGATAGAATGCGGAACGAGCTTTTGCCATGTCGCGCTCCTCCTCTAAGGCGTCCAAACTGTCCTGCCGATCCAGCTCGGCTTCTCTTTCTTCATACATGCGCTCGCGAGGTGAGTCATGAATTATGTCGCAGGGCAAAACTGCCTCTACGCGGTAAACCATAAAAAATGGTGTGAATCCGGTAGTGCGATTCGGCGTGGTCCGCAGCCCCCAGAGTACAGAGTCGAGCTCCTCTACCCAATGCGTGTTAGATTCCTGAAGGGACCGCACTAGTCTGGGTTTGATGCCGCTCATGATTAGACCATTTGCTCGCTCGACTTGACCGTTAGTTTGAGGGTGATAGACTGAAGCATAGTCGAGCTTGATGCCCATGTTTTTGCACCAGAGTTTAACCTCGTCGGCCGTGAAGTTCGAGCCGTTATCAGTGATGATGCTATGGGGGACGCCGTAACGGTGTACTACCCCTGATATGAAGTCTATCACGGGCCCGGATTCGGCCGTCTTAACTGGCTTGGCCTCTATCCATTTGGTGAATTTATCCACCATGACCAATAGGTACTTTTGCTTGTGGGTTCCTCCTTTAAGGGGTCCAACCATGTCAAGCCCCCAGACCACGAACGGCCAGGTGATGGGTATAGTTTTGAGGGCGGTTGGTGGCATGTAGCTTTGATTAGCAAAGAGCTGGCAACCGACGCATCGTTGGACTAAGTCCTGAGCATCTGCCCGGGCCGTCGGCCAATAAAATCCTGTGCGGAAGGCCTTGCCTACAAGGGCCCGGGCCGCGGCGTGGTGCCCACCGAGTCCGGCGTGAATTTCAGCCAGAAGATTTCTCCCTTCTCTTCAGAGATACACCTTTGAAGGACTCCGGTTGTGCTTTTCTTATAAAGCTATCCCTCATGGACCTTATAGGCTTTAGATCACCGTACTATGCAGCGGGCCTCGTTTTGGTCCTTGGGAAGTTCCTGCCTAGTTAAGTAGGATAGGAATGGCTCTGTCCACGGGGCAATGACTGCCATTATTTCATGGGCTGAAGGTGTTATTTCATTGGCAGAGCTATCAATTGTGTAAGAATGTTCGGTGTCGGGCGGTGCGGTGGGGTCCGGATTGTTGTTTCCGGACTCCCCTTCCCATAGTACGAATGGCTTAAAAAGCCGTTCCAGGAAGAAGTTGGGAGGGACGGCATCGCGCTTCGCGCCGATGCGTGCCAATACGTCCGCCGCTTGATTATTATCCCGGGCTATATGGTGAAATTCGAGCCCTTCAAACTGAGCTGACATTTTCAGGACCGCGTTATGGTAAGCTGCCATTTTCGGATCCTTGGCATCGAAGTCTCCATTTATTTGGGATATCGCGAGGTTCGAATCCCCGCGCACCTCTAGGCGTTTAATGCCCATGGAGACCGCCATCCGGAGGCCATGTAGAAGGGCCTCGTATTCGGCTGCATTGTTGGAGTCCGTGTACATTATCCGGAGTACGTATTGGACTGTGTCTCCGGTTGGGGACGTCAGGACGACGCCAGCCCCCAGGCCAGCCAGCATTTTGGAGCCGTCGAAGTGCATAATCCAATTGGAGTATGCGCCATACTCTTTAGGGAGTTCGGCTTCAGTCCATTCGGCGATGAAGTCAGCCAAAACTTGCAACTTGATAGCTCATAGTGGTTTATAGGTTATGTCGAATGGGAGGAGCTCAATGGACCATTTTGCAATCCGGCTAGTCGCGTCGCAGTTGTTTATAATGTCATTAAGAGGTACTTCGGAGGCTACTATTATCGAACACTCTTGGAAGTAGTGTCGCAGCTTCCGGGATGCCATGAACACCGCGTACTCTATCTTTTGATAATGTGGATACCTGGACTTGCATGGAGTTAGGACAGTGGACATGTAGTAAACTGGTTTTTGAAGAGGAAACTTGTGTCCGCCCGCTTCTCGTTCGACGACGAGCACCGCGCTTACCACTTGATGTGTTGCCGCGATATATAATAACAATTGTTCGCCCAAGTTGGGTGCGGCTAGGACCGGATTTGTTGCCAATATGGCTTTGATTTCTTTGAGTCCGGTCGTGGCGGCAACCGTCCACTCAAAGTGTTTGGTGCACCGGAGGAGGCGTTAAAGGGGTAATGCCTTTTCTCCTAAACGGGAGATAAAGCGGCTTAGAGCCGCCACGCATCCAGTCAATTTTTGTATTTGCTTGAGGTCTTTCGGGATATCCAATTGTGACAGAGCTCGGATCTTGGCTAGGTTTGCTTCAATTCCTCTACCGGATACAATGAAGCCCAAGAGCTTTCCGGCTGGTACGCCGAAAACGCATTTTTCTGGGTTGAGCTTAATGTCATATTCTCGGGGAATGTTGAATGTGAGTCTCAGGTCGTCTACTAGAGTTTCGACATGCTTGGATTTGACGACCACATTGTCTACGTATGCCTCCACTGTTTTACCGATCTGGTTTGCCAGACATGTTTGAATCATGCCCTGATATGTTGCGTCGGCATTTTTGAGCCCGAAGGGCATGGTGTTGAAGCAGAATAGTCCGTATGGAGTGATGAATGCCGTTGCGGCTTGGTCTGGCTCTGCCATCTTAATTTGGTGGTAGCCGGAGTATGCGTCGAGGAAGCACAATGAATCGTTCCCTACGGTAGCGTCGATAATTTGATCGATGCGGGGAAGAGGGAAGGGATCCTTTGGGCAAGCCTTGTTAAGGTCCTTGAAGTCGACACACAGGCGCCAGGATTTGTCCTTTTTTGGTACCATTACCAGGTTTGCTAGCCAGTCCGGATGTTTTATATCTCTGATGAATCTGGCCTCTAATAGTTTGGCTAGCTCCTCTCCCATTGCATGTTTCTTGGGTTCGGAAAATCGCCGAAGAGCCTGTTTAACTGGCTTGAATCCTTTTAGGATATTTAGGCTATGCTCGGCCAGCCGTCATGGGATCCTGGCATGTCTGAAGGGTGCCAGGCAAAAATGTCCCAATTTTCCCGTAGGAATTCTCGTAGTGCGGCGTGTACATCAGGGTTTAATTGTGCCCCAATGGAGGCCGTCTTTGTAGGGTCTGTTGGATGGACTTGGAATTTGACTATTTTGTCCGCTGGCTTAAAAGAGGTGGACTTGGATCTTTTATCGAGTATCACACCGTCCCTGTTCACCGTGGAGCGCAGCGCAGTGAGTTCCTCGGCCGCTAGGGCTTCGGATAGTGCCTCTAGGGCTAGTGCAGCTGTCTTATTTTCGGCGCGGAGTGCTATGTCCGGATCATTGGCAAGAGTGATGATTCCGTTGGGCCCGGGCATTTTGAGCTTCATGTACCCGTAATGGGGTATAGCTTGAAAAATTGTGAATGCCTCTCGTCCTAATAAAGTGTGATATCCGCTGCTGAACGGGGCCACTTGGAACGTGACCTCCTCGGACCTGTAATTGTCCGACGAGCTGAACACCACATCTAGTGTGATTTTTCCTGTGCAGCATGCTTCCCGACTAGGGATTATTCCTCTAAAGGTTGTTTTGCTTCGCTCAATGTGGCTCCAGTCTATTTCCATTTTTTGAAGGGTTTCCTCGTAAATGAGGTTTAATCCGCTGTCGCCGTCCATGAGTACCTTAGTAAGGCGAAAGTCGTCCACTATTGGACTAAGAACCAATGCGGCTGGTGCTCGGGCTGTTCGGAATTTAGGTTTGTCACTAGCGTTAAAGGTAATAGCCGTGTCACTCCATGGATTTATTGTTGCTACTTGGTAGACTTCGGCAAGGCTGCGGAGTGTTCGTTTCCGCATATTATTCGATGCGAAAGTCTCAAGGACTGTTAATACCGTATTGGTATTATTGGGCTGGTTCTCTGGAGCTAGAAGCTCTTCGCCACTTTTGGCCACCTGCCGTAGTATCCAACATGCTCGAAGGCTATGAGTTGGAGTGGCGCCTTCTGCACTATGAATTTTGCAGGGTCCATTGAGCCATCCCTCCAGTACAGTTCCGTACACTTTAGGGGTTTTTTGCTTTTTGGTATTTAACCCAGGTGCCTGGTGATGATGCACCCTTTTACTTTGGACTAGGGTTGTATTCGGGGCCGGATTATCCCAAAATTTGATTTTGGTTTTCCAGGCGCTCTCAATCTCACAGTACTTTCGTAGTATGGACGCCAAGTCGGCAAAGCGTGTAATTTCACAACGACTTATGGCGTTTAGGATTCCCTTGTCCGTGCAATTATTGCAGAAAAGTGAGATTGCGTCTTCCTCGCGGCAGTCCTTTATCCTTTCCATAACCAAGAGGAATCTGGCCCAGTAATGGTGTACTGTTTCAGCGGGCTCTTGCCGGATTCGGGATAGATCGCTTATGTTTGGGAGGGCGGGTGGAACTGAATTCGGAACCCCATCCAATCTAAGACTCAAGGGCCGAAAAGTTTCCGAACTTGGAAGCTTGGGTTTTTGGATATTGTCCAATGAATCTAACCCGCTGCCTCACTTTAGGTTCAGGACTTGATCGACGTCCGTCCTTCCGCGGGAATCCGGCATGGATGGGTCGGGAATCCGGACATAACTAGTCCTTAATTTTGAAGAAGGGTCGCCGTATTATTCCTCCACCATCGCAACATGGGTGGCCTGGGGAGAGTTGATCTCTCTCAGATCAGTTTTAGGCCCAATCTAGTCGTAGTCTGTAGAGACTACCAGGGCGGCGATGCGATCCAAGAGCTCGTTTAAGGAGGAGAGCTCCATCGGATCTAGCTGCTCGGCAAGTTCCGAGTTGACGTGAAGATTGCTTTTGATGACCCGAGAAGTCATCGTCAGCGCGGCGGCCGAACAGGCGGTCATAAGAAAACCGCCTAGCCGGATAGTTTGGCCGATGGCAAAAGCTCCTTTAGCAATGGTGCCGTCTTTAAAGACGGGACGAGGCATCCTTCCCGATGGTGACGGCACAGAGGAACTCTCAATGAAAGCACCAATGTCGGTGTCAAAACCGGCGGATCTCGGGTAGGGGGTCCCGAACTGTGCGTCTAGGCGGATGGTAACAGGAGACAAGGGACACGATGTTTTTACCCAGGTTCGGGCCCTCTCGGTGGAGGTAAAACCCTACTCCTGCTTGATTAATATTGATGATATGGGTAGTACAAGAGTAGATCTACCACGAGATCAGAGAGGCTAAACCCTTGAAGCTAGCCTATGTTATGATTGTTGTTCGTCCTACGGACTAAGACCCTCCAGTTTATATAGACACCGGAGAGGGCTAGGGTTACACAGAGTCGGTTACAATGGTAGGAGATCTACATATTCGTGCCAAGCTAGCCAAGCTTGCCTTCCATGCCAAGTAAAGTTCCATCCAGACACGGGACGAAGTCTTCAGTCTTGTATCTTCATAGTCTTGGAGTCCGGCCGACGGTGATAGTTCGGCTATCTGGACACCCCCTAGTCAAGGACTCCCTCAACACCGTTCATAATTTTTCATACATGTCACTCTTGAATCATTGCACATCCCGGTACACCGCCGGAGGCATTCACATAGAGTCATATTTTTTTCTAAGTAGTGAGTTGTAATTCTTGAGTTGTAAGTAAATAAAAGTGTGATGATCTCCACTATTAGAGCATTGTCCCAGTGAGGAAAGGATGGTGGAGACTATGATTCCCCCACAAGTCGGGATGAGACTCTGGACTAAAAAAAGAGGCCATAAAAAAGAAGAGAAAAGGCCCAAATAAAAAACTGAGAGAAAAAGAGAGAAGGGGCAATGCTACTATCCTTTTACCACACTTGTGCTTCAAAGTAGCACCATGATCTTCATGATAGAGAGTCTCCTATGTTGTCACTGTCATATACTAGTGGGAATTTTTCATTATAGAACTTGGCTTGTATATTCCAATGATGGGCTTCCTCAAAAGTGCCCTAGGTCTTCGTGAGCAAGCAAGTTGGATTCACACCCACTTAGTTTCTTTTGTTGAGCTTCCATACACTTATAGCTCTAGTGCATTCGTTGCATGGCAATCCCTACTCACTCACATTGATATAATTTGACGGGCATCTCCATAGCCCATTGATACGCCTAGTTGATGTGAGACTATCTTCCTCCTTTTTGTCTTCTCCACAACCACCATTCTATTCCACCTATAGTGTTATGTCCATGCACTACTAGGGAAAAGGCTATACACAGAATCTTAGCAGCAGCGAGGGTTAAAAACCCTCGCTACTGCTACTTAGTAGCAGCGCAGGTTTTTAAACCTCGCTACTACTAAGTTGATAGCAGCAGCGTGGGTTCGTAACCCTCGCTACTACTAAGCGGTCTCTACCGTGCCCCCCGGGATATGCCATAGCAGCAGCGCGGGTTTTTAACCCTCGCTACTACTAAGTCGATAGCAGTAGCGCGGGTTTTTAACCCTCGCTACTACTAAGTGGCCCCTAGACCATGCCATAGTAGTAGCGATGGTTATAAACACGCGCTGCTGCTATCAACTTAGTAGTAGCGAGGGTTAAAAACCCGCGCTGCTGCTAATCGTCTGTCATAGTAGTAGCGCGGGGTATGGCCTATTTGTCAAAGTCTACCCCCCCCCCTGTGGACCGCCTTTTCAGTTTTAAAAAAAATAAAAGAAAATGATAAAAATGTCAAAAAAATAAAAGAAAATAAGATTCCCATGTGATATGTGGTCTAGTTGTTGGGAAAATTTACAAATATGAATTTCGACTTTATTTGCAAAATCTCTCTGGAAATTTGTAGAATGGCCATAACTTTTGCATACGAACTCGGATGAAAAAGTTTTTTATATGAAAAATCATCTACTCGAAAAGTTACATCCAAAATTAAAGGGGGAACCCCGTTAAACATTTTCAAAATCCTCAAAAGCCTAACAGAAAAAAAGTTACGGGGCTTTTAAGATCTGGAGGCAAAAAAATTAAAAAAAAATCAGTTTTTTTTAATTTTTGTTAAATCTGGTCAAACTATGGTCAAACTAATTATTCAAGAATATTAGTGTTACTAAATAATTATTTTAGTTTTTTTGAATTTTGGTCAAATCTGGTCAAACTGTGGTCAAACTATGGTCAAACTAATTATTCATGAAATATTAGTGTTACTAATTTTTTAGAACAATAGTTTCAAACTCAAACAGTGAAATGTGTGACTTCATGCTCAAGCTAAATTCCTGAGGTTAATAGGATTGACATCTTACTATTGTCAGGAAAACAACAAGTGCAGACTTGGAAACGAGGGAGAATAGAACCCGCAAGTTAAGCGTGCTCAGGCTGGAGTAGTGAGAGGATGGGTGACCGTCCGGGAAGTTAGATGATTTGGAATGATGAGGGGTGATTAGAGATTAAATTGAGCAGCGATGAGGGGTGATTAGAGATTTGAGTTAAAATAATTCAGAAATTTGAAAATTTCGAAAAAAAAATCAAAATTTTTTTTTTGAAAAAATTCAAATTTTTTTTGGAGATTACAGATTAGTAGTAGCGGGGGTTTTTACCCACGCTACTGCTATACGTTAGCTGTAGCGCGGGTGGCACCCGCGCTACTGCTATAAGTTAGCTGTAGCGCCTTATTAGTAGCGCGGGTACCCGCGCTGCTGATAGGCCTAAAACCCGCGCTGCTGCTAGGCTTTTCCCTAGTAGTGATGGCTCACGATCATGTATTGCGTGAAGATTGAAAAAGTTTGAGAACATCAAAAGTATGAAACAATTGCTTGGCTTGTCATCGGGGTTGTGCATGATTAAATACTTTGTGTGATGAAGATAGAGTGTAACCATACTATATGATTTTGTAGGGATAGCTTTCTTTCGCCATGTTATTTTGAGAAGACATGGTTGCTCTGTTAGTGTGCTTGAAGTATTATTGTTTTTATGTCAATATTAAACTTTTTTCTTAAATCTTTTGGATCTGAACATTCATGCCACAATAAATAAATTACAATGATAAATATGCTAGGTAGCATTCCACATCAAAAATTCTGTTTTGTTCATTTATCTACTCGAGGACGAGCAGGAATTAAGCTTGGGGATGCTTGATACGTCTCGAACGTATCTATAATTTTTGGTTGTTCCATGCTATTATATTATCTGTTATGGATGTTTAATGGGCTTTAATATGCTCTTTTATATTATTTTTGGGACTAACCTATTAACCGGAGGCCCAGTGTCAGTTTCTGTTTTTTTGCCTATTTTGGAGTTTTGCAGAAAAGGAATACCAAATGGAGTCCAAACAGAATGAAACCTTCTCGATGATCTTTCTTGGACAAAAAGTAAACCAGAAGCCTTGGAGTTGAAGTCAGAAACGCCACGAGGCATCCAAAAGGCAGGAGGGCACACCCAGGGGGCTAGGCGTGCCCCCCACCCTCGTGGGCCCGTTGTAGCTCCACCGATGTACTCCTTTCGCCTATATATACTCTTATACCCTAGAAACATCATGGGGAGCCACGAAACCACTTTTCCACCGCCGCAACCTTCTATACCCGTGAGATCCCATCTTGGGGCCTTTTCCGGCGATCTGCCGGAGGGGGAATCGATCACGAGGGGCTTCTACATCAACACCATTGCCTGTCCGATGAAGCGTGAGTAGTTTACCACAAACCTTCAGGTCCATAGTTATTAGCTAGATGGCTTCTTCTCTCTCTTTGATTCTCAATACAAAGTTCTCCTCGATGTTCTTGGAGATCTATTGATGTAATACTCTTTTGCGGTGTGTTTGCCGAGATCCGATGAATTGTAGATTTATGAACAAGATATCTATGAATATTATTTGGTTCTTCTCTGAATTCTTATATGCATGATTTGATATCTTTGCAAGTCTCTTCGAATTATCGGTTTAGTTTGGCCTACTAGATTGATCTTTCTTGTAATGGGAGAAGTGCTTAGCTTTGGGTTCAATCTTTTGTTGTCCTTTCCCAGTGACAGTAGGGGCAGCAAGGCCCGTATTGTATTGTTGCTATCGAGGATAAAAAGATGGGGTTTATATCATATTGCTTGTGTTTATCCCTCTATATCGTGTCGTCTCCTACTGGATTGATACCTTGGTTCTCAAAACTGAGGGAAATACTTACGCTACTTTGCTGCATCACCTTTTCCTCTTCAAGGGAAAACCAACACATGCTCAAGAGGTAGCATGCCACAAGTTCCAGAAACACCATTTCGAATCTAGACACCATCACGGAGGGGTTCATCATCCTCATTGGTGCCTCTCTGATGATGCATGAGTAGTTCATTGTAGACCTACGGGTCCGTAGTTAGTAGCTAGATGGATTTCTTTCTCTCGTTTGATTCTCAATACAATGGTCTCATGGAGATCCATATGATGTAAATCTTTTTGCGGTGTGTTTGTTGGGATCCGATGAACTTTGAGTTTATGATCAGATCTATGTTTTTATCCCTGAAAGTTATTTGAGTCTTCTTTGATCTCTTATATGCATGATTGTTTATAGCCTTGTATTTCTTCTCCATATATGGGTCTTGTTAGGCCAACTTGATCTATTTATCTTGCAATGAGAAGATGTGCTTTGTGATGGGTTTGATCTTACGGTGCTTGATCCCAGTGATAGAAGGGGAACCAACATGTATGTATCGTTGGTATTAAGGATAACAAGATGGGGTCTGTTTCTACATAAATAGATATTGTCAACATCATGTCATCGTTCTTATTGCATTACTCCAGTTTTCCATCAACTTAATACACTAGATGCATGCTGGATAGCGGTCGATGTGTGGAGTAATAGTAGTAGATGCAGGCAGGAGTTGGTCTACTAATCTTGGATGTGATGCCTATATAATGATCATTGCCTAGATATCGTCATGAGTATTTGAAGTTCTATCAATTGCCCAACAGTAATTTGTTTTCCCACCGTTTGCTATTTTTTTGGAGAGCCACTAGTGAAACCTATGGCCCCCGAGTATCTTCTTTAATATATTTGCCTTCATGATCTATTTTCATTTGCTTTTATTTTCAGATCTATTAAACCAAAAATACAAAAATACTTTGCTGCACTTTATTTTATTTGTGATCTATTTATCCAATCTATTACAACTTTCTCCCGTCCACTTGCCAATTTCTAGCGCCGTTACCCGAAAGGGATTGACAACCCCTTTAACACGTCGGGTTGCGAGTATTTGTTATTTGTGTGCAGGAGCTGTTTACGTTGTGTTGCGTGGTTCTCCTACTGGTTCGAATACCTTTGTCTCATCACTGAGGGAAATACCTACCGTCGCTGTGCTGCATCATCCCTTCCTCTTTGGGGAAATACTGACATAGTTCTAGCAGACATCAAAAGGACTTTCCGGCGTCGTTGCCGGGGAGGATCAAGGCAAGATAGTCTCTTGGCCTCGCGCCAATTTCTGGCACCGTTGCCGGGGAGATATCATCAATATCAACCAGGTTCTTAATCACAAATCTCATCTCCTTGCAATTTACATTATTTGTCATTTGTCTCCCGTTTTCCTCTCCCCCACTTCACAAAAATTTGCCACCTTATTTGCCTTCTTTTCTGTTTGCCTTTTTCTCTTTCGATCTTTTATTTTCTTGTGTTACCATGTTTCCTCTATTTGGTTTTATATTTGCTTGCCAATTTTTTTTGACATAAAGACTCTAAGGGAGCCCCCTACAGTAAAATTGGTGCAACATACTCAAATTGCAAGTACCATGCCTTGAACTTGGGTGGGTGGGAAGGCATCAGCCCCTTCCCTCCACTAGGCTATGCCTTAGTCTGCTGCTAAAAACCTATTGATATGGATCCACATCCACTTGCTAATCTTTTCAAAAGATCCAATTATGATGTACCAATTGCTAGTGAATTGAGTTCACTAGACTATCTTTATGAAGTTTGGCTTGAGATTTATGAATCTGAAAATTGTGATGAAGTGTTAAATAAAGAAATTTATAAAGTGATTCATGATAGCTCCTTGAATGAAAAGCATGATTGCAATGATGTTATTATAAATTCTATTAACGTAAATTGTGTTAGTGATATTGTAACACCCCAAAAATTTAACCAAGTTTTAAATATTAAAATTTTGCCAGGAGTTTTAAATTTTTTATTTCTGTTGATTTCAGAACCTTTCTTTCAATATTAAGGAGTCTTTACCAAGTGGAGCTTTCCAAAACATATTGGACTTCTATGCTCTCTGTATAACATTTTCTTAATCAGTAGAATTATTTATTAAATTATTTCACCCTAAGCTTTATTCATTAAAATGAATTGTTTTAAATTTTGGAGCTCTTTTTGAACTACAACCATTTGATATATTTAGCTAAAAATCCAACCAAAATTTGGAGATGTCATGTGATGTCTCTAAATCACTTTTATGCAATAATATATTTATTTCATTTCATATTTTGAGCTCTGCACCTGTTTTTCAAATTTGGTCCAGTGGACACTTTTGCACTATAGCCTAATTAAATATTTCCCTAAAGCCTCCACCAAAATTATGGGATGTCAGTGGTTGCATGCCATCCAACTTTATGCAAAAACCTTGTGATGTTCTATGGAGAAATTAAGTGCACCAACCTCTTTTTCATTCTGGACCTGACTTGTGTTTTGTAATGAAACCCCATTCATTCTTGCTCTAGTGACCTTGTGCTTTCACCTGCTTGTAGTCAACCCTGCAAAACCCCTAAGTCCATGAGCATGCACTCTTTGGAACACTTTTGGTCCATGTAGTGATGCCATTTACTCCCTGTCCAGAATTGTAGTTTTGCAAAACTTGCACTAGAAAGTTTCTCCTTTTGGCAAACTAACTTCACCACCCTCTCATACACCCATAGAGACACTGATCTGGAAGATTTGGCCACCCCAAGAACTGCCTGGATGCCCTTGGCATTTTGACAAACACCCTGAGTGCATAGCCAGATTTGACATGATTTCAAGTTTACTTTGTGAACTTGAGCCCCTGACCCATCCACCATGTCCCTTGATTCCCTTACTAACCCTAAACTAGCCCTGTTTCTTGCCAACCTCACCCGCGACCTCTAGGCTACCCTGGCATTTCGTTGAGCACGTCCCGGGCGTGCTCTGGGCGCGCCCAGAGCGTGTGTTTGGCACGCACGTGCGCCCGAGCTGCCGCGTGCCGCCCCGCACTCACTCCGGTCCGTGACCGACCGCAGCCAGCACGCCGTGTCCCCTTCTGCACCCCACGAGCCCCGCAGCTCTCGCCACGTCTCCAGCAGGCCAGCAGCTAGCCGCCACTGCCGCCCGACAGCTCCTGCGCTGGCCAGTGCTGCCCAAACCACCTCCGCTCGCTAGCTCGCCCTTGGAACAGTAGCCGCTCGTCCGCTAGCTCCTGCCGCCATCCCCAACCTCGCCGCGATGCCCTGCAGCTACAGAAAGACGGTCGCCGACGAGCTCATCCGCGGCCGCCGCTGAACCGCCTCGACTCGCCTATTTAAGGAAGCCCCGAGCCTGTTCTCGCACACAGGCAACCTCAGGCCACCCCATGGCGCTTCCCTAGTTCGCAATCGACCCGGGTAGGTTTTCTTCCCTGTCTCTGGCAACTCCTGCCGCCACCACCGCCCCGGCCATTCCGGCACCACTAGGACCTCCCCCTCTCCACTCTCTCCACCAGGAGCCTTCTCTTCCTCCCATGAACCCTTCCCCCTGCTCGATTTTGATCGGGAACCACCACAACCCCAAAAGCACTTTGCTCCCGAGGCCTCCTCCGCCGCGAAGCTTACCGTCGGCGACTCCCTCCACCCCCGCCGACCAAACAACCACCAGGAGGACCGCCCCGGTCTTGCGGATCCATCCCGACTCTCTGGAGCCCGCGGGGAGCAGCCATTCGCCAGCGTTGATCGCCGTCGCCTCGCCTCCGTTCGGGCGAAGGAAGAAGAGGCAGGGATGGACTGGTCAAACCTGACCAGTGGGCCCCTGGACCCACTGTCAGTGACCCCGCCCCAGTCCACGTGGGTTAAGTGCAAGCGCGTTTCCAAAGTATGCCTTCTACGTGTACGTATATATTCGAAACGTTTTCTTTTCTGTTTTATTTTAAATAGTAGATTTTGACCAAACTTTGATCGGCTATATCTTATTAATTACAACCCCAAATAAATTAATTCTTTTTCCTACCTCTCTCAAATATTGTCTAGTTTATTTTAAGATTTATTTGAAAAATTTTCAAAACAACTTTTTGTGCTGTTTTGATTTTGTGTGTTAATTCATTTATATTTTTAAAAAAATAGGATTCTTGAAGATTTCAAGATGTTTTGGAATGCACCCTGCTTTCCCATGACCTGAAGGCAAGCATTCTGAACCCTGGTGTAATTTTTGTGTGTGTTGTTTGACTCGGTGACAACACCACCCCGACACGAGCATACGTCATTTTATGTGAGGACGTGATCCTACTCATGAGTGCATAAAAATGATTTTTATGCTGATGGAGTTGATATGGTTATGATGGAAATCACCGTCATATGCCTCTCATGCATACCGGAAGGGAAGCCGGGGAGGCCTCTGTCTTGGGTAGACACGGTCTTGCCCCTAGTCCTTCGTCGAGACGGTCGTGTCCTGTATGGCATGAAGGGGTTTGTCGCGTGGTGTTTCTATCTGTTGGTTGAAGAATATGTATTGTTATGCTAATCATGCAGGAAATATTTGAACCTCCTAAGTCGACCGTAGATCGAGTCTTGTTCCGGTAACGCCCATACTTGTTTCGTGCTGCCACTTGTCCCTGCAAAAGGTAGGGTACGGTTCAGTAAGTTGTCAACCCCTTTCCTAGCACACACCGTATAGAGAGGCCATGGTGGAAGATACTGGAGGCATCCGGTAGTCATGCCACCGGGTCCGAGAGCATGGGTGTTTCGATTGTAGCCGAAGGGGTAGCTCCCCAGTTTGCGCGCGGTATAAATTTTGTGATCCCATGTTACGTCGAGGTTGTAGCCTCCCCACTTAGAGTTTTGCTTGACAAGTGTCGTGGGTGATTCCAGACACATGTGAATTAAGCTGGTGTGTGCAAGTTAGGTGTGTTTTCAACAAAAAGACCGTAGACGGAATTAGTCCCAATCGACTAAAGGAATCCGTTACTCGTGGGTAAAGAGTACACCCTCTGCAAAGATTAAACCTATTCGAATAGCCGTGTCCATGGTTAAGGATTACAGTCTGGGATGGGTCAAGTGTCGGTCTTAGTGTCGGTCTTCGGAGGTGAAACTGTTAAACCAGAACTGGAATCACAACTTGTGACTTGTGATAATTATGATTATTATTATTGTTGACTAACCCGTGATATTATTGGTATTATCGAATATCCCTGGGATGGTTCTACCTCCTAGATATTTACTGTGTTTTCTTTTAAAGCCCTTTATGTGGTGTCGCTAGGACGCCCGACTGTGGCATTTCTTTTAAAGCCCTTTATGTGGTGTCGCTAAGACGCCCAACTGTGGCATTTCTTTTAAAGCCCTTTATGTGGTGTCGCTAAGACGCCCGACTGCGGCATTTCTTTTAAAGCCCTTTATGTGGTGTCGCTAAGACGCCCGACTGTGGCATTTCTTTTAAAGCCCTTTATGTGGTGTCGCTAAGATGCCCGACTGTGGCATTTCTTTTAAAGCCCTTTATGTGGTGTCGCTAAGACGCCCGGCTGCGGCATTTCTTTTAAAGCCCTTTATGTGGTGTCGCTAAGACGCCTGACTGCGACATTTCTTTTAAAGCCCTTTATGTGGTGTCGCTAAGACGCCCGACTGTGGCATTTCTTTTAAAGCCCTTTATGTGGTGTCGCTAAGACGCCCGACTGTGGCATTTCTTTTAAAGCCCTTTATGTGGTGTCGCTAAGACGCCCGACTGTGGCATGCTCTTTATTTATTTCAAAATTTTAATACTACTATGTTATTGCATATTCATAAATAACATGCTTGCATGCATCAGAATTTTATTTATCTTTTGTGACTGACGTCATGAGCATAAAATATTTTCAGCACATCATTGTTATATTATACCTGTGTTCATAATGTTTGCGAGTACATTCAAAGTTCTCACTGGCTTGTCCCTAGCTATTGTCTTGGCCAGATTTTCTTGCGCATAGAGGAGCGACCGTGGCGACAGTTCCGGAACCTAAGTAATGGTGATAGCAGCCTCACGAGGATAGGAATTAACCTGGTCAGCTGTTCCTGTGGGAATTGGAGTCCCATAGACACTGATGATCCATAAACCGCTTCCGCCATCAATCATTAGAAACCATTTGTTGTACTCACGGGCCAGAATGGTCTTGTGCTACATATTTTGTATTTTTCTTGGAATTTCTGTATCAAGTTGGTGCCTCATCAGCTAACAGTTATCCTGGGGCTAGTGAGCACAAGGGCCATTTTCTGGAGATTAACACCCGGAGATTTGGTCCCCACAAACTTGGTACCAGAGCCAGGCTGACCATTGGCTAATCCTATCTTAGCTAGGTCGGAAAACTTAGGCAAACGAACCTACCAGACCCTAACCAAAACCCCAGCCAAGCTTCCCGTGCAAGATAGCCACACAGTGTTCCCGACACTTTTGGCAGTCGGTGCCCAACCTATCAGCCTAGCCTGTCGATCAAAACCAGTGACCGATGGCTAAAATGTCTCATTCGCAAGCGTGCGAAGGAAGACTCCATCCCCTTTTCTATAAAAAAGGCACGCTAGACTCAACCCAGCACAGCACAACCTCTTCCCCAACCTAGCCACAATGCCTGGTCCCATAGTGCACAATGAGACCACAGCAACCAACCTTGGAGGTTTCGTGGCCATACTCGCAAACCTCACCCGTTGTGCCTATGCGTTAGAAGAGCCCCCAGAAATATGTTGTGTACCAAGGACCCATGAGCGGTGAGGACTGCCAATTCTGGGCCACGGTGCACATCTACGGTAGGGGTCTGTCGCCAGAACGCCCCTACAGGTTCACCGGAAGAACAACTTCCTTCGAGCCATAAGCCATCCAACTAGCTGCTCGAGAGGCTATAGTTCAACTCCGACAGTTGTTGCCCAGAGTTAACTGTCGCTCGTTCTACTACTACCCCAGGCGTGAAGGGTATGGTAGACCACCCCAAGTTGCCAACGGAGATCACGAGACGGATCCCGCATTGCTGCACCTAGTGTGCTATGTAAGTGCACTAGAGGCACTGTTCGACCAGATCACCATTGATCTGATCGCAGCTCGAGGAGAGCTGGTTCGTAGAGCCCCGGCAAGCAGGGAAGCTGAGCCCGACGCCGACAACCCAGTCGTGATGTTCGGACACCCGATCGAGACCCTGAGGTCAGCTCCAGCCAGCGGCCAGGGTGCCTTGATGACCCCAGAAGTGCTTCGTCACCTTTTGGGAGCACACTCCAGCGGAATTGTGGCCAACAATCCCCGCGATGGTCATCATCGCTACCCCGACCCTGCAGTTCCTCCACCATCTCCGACTAATCCCGACAGTGAGACACGTGGAGAAGCCTCGACATCCACCAGGCACACCCGTTTAGACATAAACGAGGTAGACTAAGCCGTACGAGTAGTATCGAGTCTCAGTGTATCCTCGCTTGTAATCGTGCGACCTTGTATATAAACGTAGCATGTCGTTGTGCCTCTGTTTTAATAGTAGCCTTGCGTGTTTTGTCAGTGCATGGTTGCACATTTTTAGGGCATAGCTACCAAAACCAGCCCCGACGACACCCACAGTAATACGTCTCTTTATGAGATATGTGTATCCCTGACACTGACCCCGACCTTTGGAGCTAATCTGGCAGATTTATTACCTTTCACCACGGTAGATAAACCAACCCAGATGCTATATAAGAAGGTCACCTTGTGACCTTACCCAGCAACCCTCACCTCGTGCACCACTCTCACAACCATTTATTGCCATGCCGAGCCCTAGTATTTATCGGAGAACCCCAGATGCAACCCCAGGTAGCTTTGTCAAAATATTGTGGGACTTTACCTGCAGTACCATGGGTTCTACCCAGCCACCCCAGTACGAGCTGTTCAAATCGAGAATCACCCCTTCCACCTCGGAATATTGGGCAGCAGTACACATCCCTCCTGTAGACCCCAACCAAGATCCAACGGAGGTTTCCTTCGTGGGGAAATATATGCCAACCCCACGCTTGACCATAGAAGCTGCTGCGAATGAAGCAATTGCTCGTCTTCGATTCACGGTACCCTATTCCCACGAACGAGGATATTATTATTTTCCGAGCCGTGCAACACCCGGAGGAGTGACGTCTTTTCCCGGTGGGCGGATTGAGAGAGACCCAGTGCTAGCCAACCTTATCCAGTACATCATCGCTCAAGAGCATTTGAACCAGCGAGTGATGGATTATCTCCAGAGTCTCGCTGATTTGAATCCTCAGATTGCCATCAGCAGACCACTGAGGCCCGACCCGGAGACACATATATCGACTGGTCAATCCACTTCCTCCGATAGAAGAGGAGTGTATCCCTTTACCAGAGACATTTTCTCGAGACCCTGTCCAGTTACCATTCTCATTTTAGACGTCACTGCTGTGTTTGTTATTTCAGCATTTATTATTACGTTGTAACTTATCCATGGTACCTCAAATTTGTGCGGCGAGTCAAATATTTAGCTTCTACTTATATGAGTGGTTTTCTTCGTGAGTAACCTGTGTAACCGCGAAAATCCTGGAATGAGATTTCTTTTCCCTGAGTTGCTGCATCATTTATCCTCTCACGGCATGGATTATTTTTCATGCAGCACCACGGCAACAGACCCACAACCACTCGGACTCTTACACTACTTGCAAATACACGCAACCATGTTGCATCTCACCAACCACCCCTCTAAGCACTCCACATGCCTCCAAGGGAGAGATTAGCGGATAATCATCCGGATACTAATCACCTCCGACACACCGATAACAGTGAATAACCGGAATTACACCTAATCCCCGTGATCACCGCCACCGCGGAGAACCAACACCCGAGCAGCAACATCACGGCGATCATCAAAGATCATCGCGCACAGGAGCACAAAGAGCCCCAGCACTGCCGCCAGCCCTCCACACACCAGGATCACGTACCAGTCCGGCACCGTCTCCGCCATTGGAGCCTCGTCTCGAGCTCTCGTAAGCAGTAATGGAGGAGAAGGAGGAGGAGAAACGAGGCCAAGTGCGAAGATGAAGAAGGAGCACCGCGGTCGTTTTATAGCTCTAGATCGGTGTACGGTGGGCGAAGTCCACCAGCGCCACTCGTCGCCCGATCGCCAGTGTTCGGAGGCAGATCCGCGAGCAGTGCCGACAACGCACTGGCCCGCGAGGTGAGTGCACACTGCACCAGTAGCAAGCACGCCGCGCACTACCGCAGTACGGCCTAGATGCCCTACGCGCTAAACGTCGCCGGTGGAGAAAGCCGGGAAAGCGCGCGGGAGAGAGGAAGAAGAGAGAGCCAGAGGAAGAAGGAGAGACTGACAGTGGGCCCTGGTCCCACCTGTCAGCCAAAGGGAGCACTGTGCTCTCGGGTACGACCAGCGTATTGTAGAATTTAGAATTTATTCTAAATTCACTGCGTCCAGCATAGAAATCGCTCGTTTTTCCTAAGCGTGGAACTTCTCCACACAACGCCAGTATCCCACACTGTAGTTACTCACCACTTATTGCCCTCTCACTGTAGCCACCTTTTTACCGCTTTAGTAAAGTGATCTTTTGAACATGTAAAAGTATTTTGTTTTACAACCCTTAGCAAATCTTGAGGACGAGATTTTTATTAAGGGGGGTAGTAATTGTAACACCCCAAAAATTTAACCAAGTTTTAAATATTAAAATTTTGCCAAGAGTTTTAAAAATTTTATTTCTGTTGATTTCAGAACCTTTCTTTCAATATTAAGGAGTTTTTCCAAGTGGAGCTTTCTAAAACATATTGGACTTCTATGCTCTCTGTATAACATTTTCTTAATCAGTAGAATTATTTATTAAATTATTTCACCCTAAGGTTTATTCATTAAAATGAATTGTTTTAAATTTTGGAGCTCTTTTTGAACTACAACCATTTGATATATTTAGCTAAAAATCCAACCAAAATTTGGAGATGTCATGTGATGTCTCTAAATCACTTTTATGCAATAATATATTTATTTCATTTCATATTTTGAGCTCTGCACCTGTTTTTCGTCCAGTGGACACTTTTGCACTATAGCCTAATTAAATATTTCCCTAGAGCCTCCACCAAAATTATGGGATGTCAGTGGTTGCATGCCATCCAACTTTATGCAAAAACCTTGTGATGTTCTATGGAGAAATTAAGTGCACCAACCTCTTTTTCATTCTGGACCTGACTTGTGTTTTGTAATGCAACCCCATTCATTCTTGCTCTAGTGACCTTGTGCTTTCACCTGCTTGTAGTCAACCCTGCAAAACCCCTAAGTCCAGGAGCATGCACTCTGTGGAACAATTTTGGTCCATGTAGTGATGCCATTTACTCCCTATCCAGAATTGTAGTTTTGCAAAACTTGCACTAGCAAGTTTCTCCTTTTGGCAAACTAACTTCACCACCCTCTCATACATCCATAGAGACACTGATCTGGAAGATTTAGCCACCCCAAGAACTGCCTGGATGCCCTTGGCATTTTGACAAACACCCTGAGTGCATAGCCAGATTTGACATGATTTCAAGTTTACATTGTGAACTTGAGCCCCTGACCCATCCACCATGTCCCTTGATTCCCTTACTAACCCTAAACTAGCCCTGTTTCTTGCCAACCTCACCCGCGACCTCTAGGCTACCCTGGCATTTCGTCGAGCACGTCCTGGGCGTGCTCTGGGCGCGCCCAGAGCGTGTGTTTGGCACGCACGTGCGCCCGAGCCGCCGCGTCCCGCCCCGCACTCACTCCGGTCCGTGAGCGACCGTAGCCAGCACGCCGTATCCCCTTCTGCACCCCACGAGCCCCGCAGCTCTCGCCACGTCTCCGGCAGGCCAGCAGCTAGCCGCCACTGCCGCCCGACAGCTCCTGCGCTGGCCAGCGCCGCCCAAACCACCTCCGCTCGCTAGCTCGCCCTTGGAACAGTAGCCGCTCGTCCGCTAGCTCCTGCCGCCATCCCCAGCCTCGCCACGATGCCCTGCAGCTACAGAAAGACGGTCGCCGACGAGCTCATCCGCGGCCACCGCTGAACCGCCTCGACTTCCCGCACACAGGCAACCTCAGGCCACCCCAATGGCGCTTCCCTAGCTCGCAATCGACCCGGGGAGGTTTTCTTCCCCATCTCCGGCAACTCCTGCCGCCGCCACCGCCCCGGCCATTTCGACACCACTAGGACCTCCCCCTCTCCACTCTCTCCACCAGGAGCCTTCTCTTCCTCCCGTGAACCCTCCCCCCTGCTCGATTTTGATAGGGAACCACCACAACCCCAAAAGCACTTTGCTCCCGAGGCCTCCTCCGCCGTGAAGCTCACCGTCGGCGACTCCCTCCACCCCCGCCGACCCAACGACCACCGGGAGGACCGCCCCAGTCTTGCGGATCCATCCCGACTCTCTGGAGCCCGCAGGGAGCAGCCATTTGCGGCGTTGATTGCCGTCTCCTCGCCTCCGTTCGGGCGAAGGAAGAAGAGGGAGGGATGGACTGGTCAAACCTGACTAGTGGGCCCCTGGACCCACTGTCAGTGACCCTGCCCCAGTCCACGTGGGTTAAGTGGAAGCGCGTTTCCAAAGTACGCCTTCGACGTGTACGTATATATTCGAAACGTTTTCTTTTCTGTTTTATTTTAAATAGCAGATTTTTACCAAAGTTTGATCGGCTATATCTTATTAATTACAACTCCATATAAATTAATTCTTTTTCCTACCTCTCTCAAATATTGTCTAGTTTATTTTAAGATTTATTTGAAAAAATTTCAAAACAACTTTTTGTGCTGTTTTGATTTTGTGTGTTAATTCATTTATATTTTTTTAAAAATAGGATTCTTGAAGATTTCAAGATGTTTTGGAATGCACCCTGCTTTCCCATGACCTGAAGGCAAGCATTCTGAACCCTGGTGTAATTTTTGTGTGTGTTGTTTGACTCGGTGACAACACCACCCCGACACGAGCATACGTCATTTTATGTGAGGACGTGATCCTACTCATGAGTGCATAAAAATGATTTTTATGCTGATGGAGTTGATATGGTTATGATGGAAATCACCGTCATATGCCCCTCATGCATACCGGAAGGGAAGCCGGGGAGGCCTCTGTCTTGGGTAGACACGGTCTTGCCCCTAGTCGTCCGTCGAGACAGTCGTGTCCGGTATGGCATGAAGGGGTATGTCGCGTGGTGTTTCTATCTGTTGGTTGAAGAATATGTATTGTTATGCTAATCATGCAGGAAATATTTGAACCTCCTGAGTCGACCATAGATCGAGTCTTGTTCCGGTAACGCTAATCATGCAGGAAATATCTGGGAGCATGGGTGTTTCGGTTGTAGCCGAAGGGGGTAGCTCCCCAGTTTGCGCGCGGTATAAATTTTGTGATCCCATGTTACGTCGAGGTTGTAGCCTCCCCACTTAGAGTTTTGCTTGACAAGTGTCGTGGGTGATTCCAGACACATGTGAGTTAAGCTGGTGTGTGCAAGTTAGGTGTGTTTTCAACAAAAAGACCGTAGACGGAATTAGTCCCAATCGACTAAAGGAATCCGTTACTCGTGGGTAAAGAGTACACCCTCTGCAGAGATTAAACCTATTTGAATAGCCGTGTCCATGGTTAAGGATTACAGTCTGGGATGGGTCAAGTGTCGGTCTTAGTGTCGGTCTTCGGAGGTGAAACTGTTAAACCAGAACTGGAATCACAACTTGTGACTTGTGATAATTATGATTATTATTATTGTTGACTAACCCGTGATATTATTGGTATTATCGAATATCCCTGGGATGGTTCTACCTCCTGGATATTTATTGTGTTTTCTTTTAAAGCCCTTTATGTGGTGTCGCTAAGACGCCCGACTGTGGCATTTCTTTTAAAGCCCTTTGTGTGGTGTCACTAAGACGCCCGACTGTGGCATTTCTTTTAAAGCCCTTTATGTGGTGTCGCTAAGACGCTCGACTGCGGCATTTCTTTTAAAGCCCTTTATGTGGTGTCGCTAAGATGACCGACTACGGCATTTCTTTTAAAGCCCTTTATGTGGTGTCGCTAAGACGCCCGACTGTGGCATTTCTTTTAAATCCCTTTATGTGGTGTCGCTAAGACGCCCGACTGCGGCATTTCTTTTAAAGCCCTTTATGTGGTGTCGCTAAGACGCCCGACTGCGGCATTTCTTTTAAAGCCCTTTATGTGGTGTCGCTAAGACACCCGACTGTGGCATTTCTTTTAAAGCCCTTTATGTGGTGTCGCTAAGACGCTCGACTGTGGCATTTCTTTTAAATCCCTTTATGTGGTGTCGCTAAGACGCCCGACTATGGCATGCTTGTTATTTATTTCAAAATTTTAATACTACTATGTTATTTCATATTCATAAATAACATGCTTGCACGCATCAGAGTTTTATTTATCTTTTGTGACTGACATCATGAGTATAAAATACTTTCAGCACATCATTGTTATATTATACCTGTGTTCATAATGTTTGCGAGTACATTCAAAGTACTCACTGGCTTGTCCCTGGCTATTGTCTTGGCCAGATTTTCTTGCGCGGAGAGGAGCGACCGTGGCGACAGTTCCGGAACCTAAGTAACAGTGATAGCAGCCTCGCGAGGATAGGAGTTAACCTGGTCAGCTGTTCCTGTGGGAATTGGAGTCCCATAGACACTGATGATCCATAAACCGCTTCCGCCATCAATCATTAGAAACCATTTGTTGTACTCACAGGCCAGAATGGTCTTGTGCTACATATTTTCTATTTTGCTTGGAATTTCTGTATCAAGTTGGTGCCTCATCAGCTAACAGTTATCCTGGGGCTGGTGAGCACAAGGGCCATTTTCTGGAGATTAACACCCGGAGATTTGGTCCCCACAGATATGCAAACCCCCAAGCTTGGGGATGCTTGTTTTGCTATGTACACTACTTATTGCAATGATCATGATTGGGGTGATAATGATTCTTTTGATCTTGTATAGTTATTTAAACCTCATGATGAATATGCTTGCGATAATAGTAAAAGTGGGTTAAGAAGAGTGTCAACTTTAGCTAAAAATAATCCCACATATTTGGAGAGTGTTCAATCTTATGAATTTTTTGATAAAAGTGGGCTTGGAGAGGTCATGACTTTAGTTGATGTTAATCCCACTATCTTGGAAGATTATAAAATTTTTATGCATGTGGATCATGAAGAGAAAATTTTACATTATAGATATCTTGTTGAATTTGATTATGATCCTACATGTAATTATTATGAGAGAGGAAAATATGGTTGTAGAAATTTTTCTACTAAACTACCTCTCAATATGTTGAGATTGCTAATTTTTCTTTCTTCTTCCTTGCATATGCTAGTTTTTGCTTGCCTTGATAATTTGTTTGCTTATAAAATTCCTATGCATAGGAAGTATGTTAGACTTAAATGTGTTTGTCACATGTTTTATGATGTTCTCCATGTGTTTCAATTATTATCTTTCATGTGAGCATCATCGAAATCTTTATGCCTAGCTATGGGCGTAAAACGATAGCGCTTGTTGGGAGGCAACCCAACCTTTATCTTTTATCTTTTTGGTTTTCTTTCTGTCTTGCAATAAATGTATAAAGATGCCTATGTTTAGATGAGTTTTTATATTTTAGTTAGTGTTTTCGCCAAGCGAAGCCTTTCGGATGATTTGGGTGAGAGTTGATCTGATCTTGCTGAAAAACAGAAACTTTTGCACTCACGAAAAAAATTCCCACTTTAACAGAAATTGCTTGTGAGTTGATTCTTTTTGCAGAAGATTAATAAACAAATTCCTCACGTTGTGCTAATGTTTCAGAAATTTTGAAGTTGAAGAAGTATTCGAAATATCCAGATTGCTACAGACTGTTCTGTTTTTGATAGATTATGTTTTCTTTGCGTTGTGTGCTTGTTTTCATGATTCTATGGTTTTCTTTGAAGAGTTTTTGCCATAGAAAGTTGTAATACAATAGATATAATGCAATAATAAAATACGAACTGGTTTGAAATAGCAATTACAGTAGTGGATTGCTTTCTTATACTAACGGATCTCACGAAGGTTTTGTTGAGTTTTGTGTGATTAAAGTTTTCAAGTTTTGGGTGATATTACGATGGATGAAGGAATAAGGATTAGCAAAAGGCTAAGCTTGGGGATGACCGAGGCACCCCAAGATAATATTCAAGAAGTATCAAGCAACTAAGCTTGGGGATTCCCCCGAGTGGCATCCCCTCTTTCTTCTAACAACCATCGGTATTTTACTTCGAGCTATATTTTTATTCGTCACATATTATGATTTTTGCTTGGAGTGTCTTGTATGATATGAGTCTTTGCTTGTTTTTCTTTTTATTTTACGTCATGAATCCTTGCTGGACACACCTTTTTGAGAGAGCTAAAGATTATGCTATGCTTGCTCCTATGCTTCACTTAAATTTTTAGAGCCTTGGAATTGCTCTAGTGCTTCACTTATATATTTTTGAGCACGGTGTGCTTTGTTATTTTTGAAGAAATGCTCTCATGCTCCACTTAGACTTATTTGTGAGTTAGTAATTTTTTTAAGAAATTCTCTCTTGCTTCACTTAGATTATTTTTAGAGAAATAAATACTATGTTCATGTTCTTCACTTATATTTGTTTGAGCTTATTAAAAGCAACATATGAAATTAGTCCCAGAGTGATAGATATCCAAGGAGGATATAATAAAAAAAATTCATGAAGAGCATTGGACAAAATAAACTTGGTTCTTTGTAATGGTTTTGAGATATGACGATCTGATATGTGAGTCATGTTGATGAGTAGTTATGCTTCAGTAAGAATATTAGTGTTAAGGTTTGTGATTCCCTATGCAAGCACGGAAGTCAATAGTTATGCAATGAAATTACATTCTACTTGTGTTGAAATATTCGGTGTTAGTTATGCTTAATGCTCTCTTATGAGATTTTTCGTTTCTTGGTTGGACGCTTCTCTATCTTTTTTCTAGCCTTCATTTGCACTAAGTATGATCACTACTTGTGCATCCAAAACTCATTAAACCAGTTTTGCCATATGAGTCCACTATACCTACCTATATGCGGTATTTTCGTGCCGTTCTAAGCAAATTTGTATGTTCAATCTCTAATTTTCAAAATAAATTTGTCTTTTGTGTGCTCATACCGCTCATGAGGCACTGAGGGGTGGCCGATATTTTCCATGCTAGATGTGTTATTCTCGCGATGAGTGTTTATTCACTTGTCATTGCATGAGGGTAAGGCAAAGGTATTAGGGATGCCCAGTCCCGAAATGAAAAACGAATTTACTTTATGTTAGCAAACAATAAATTCCTTGGAAAGTGTTGGTATGGAGGGCACCCGTGGATACGGTTAGCCATGGAAAGTGAAAGTATGGTGGAAAAAGGAATAAAATTTATTTTCTGTTTGGGAACCGCCTATGATATATATAGCATGGAAAGTGTCAGGAACTCTAAGTCTTTTTCATTGGTGGGCAAAGTATGCCTCCCAACATGTTTTTATCTCTCAATTTTCGCTTTGAGCTGTGGCACCTCTACAAACCCCTACTTCCCTCCACAAAGGGCATTTCTTTTACTTTATGCACTTTTTACTTTCTACTTGAGTCTCCATCTTCTCTTATAAAGCACCAACTAAGGGGCAGTATGATCTTGAGCACTGGGTATAGCTAGTATTCGAGTGTATTTCATGAATGGATCAATGATTGAGCATAATGGGCTAGGGATAACTTGCTTTAGCATTGATATTGTGAAAGACATGGTTGCTTGTTGATATGCTTGAGTATTAAAGTCTTCATGTCAAAACTATACTATTGCTTTGAACCATATAAGACTCCAAATGTCCATGCTACAAAGAAAATAATACGTGATGAACATGTTAGGCAACATTCCATATCAAAAATTATGTTTTTATCATTTACCTACTCGAGGACGAGCAGGAATTAAGCTTGGGGATGTTGATACGTCTCCAACGTATCTATAATTTTTGATTGTTCCATGCTGTTATATTATCATTCTTGGATGTTTTACAATAATTTTATATCAATTTTTTGGTATTAACCTATAGACATAGTTCCTAGTGCCAGTTGCTGTTTTCTGCTTGTTTTTTACATCACAGGTAATCAATACCAAATGGAGTCCATACCAATGAAACTTTTTGTGGATTTTTCTGGACCAGAAGACACCTGTTGGGCCAAAGAAGTACCAGAGGGGTGCTCCGACGGGAGCACAACCCACCAGGGCGTGCCTGGGGGCCTAGGCACGCCAAGGTGGGTTGTGCCCACCTTGGTGGCCTAGCGCACCGCCTCTTTGCTCTATCAATACCCCAATATTCCAGAAACCCTAGGGGAGTCGACAAAAATCAATTCCAGCCACCATAAGTTCGAAAAACACCAGATCCAATCTAGACACCAGCACGGAGGGGTTCATCATCCTCATTGGTGCCTCTCCGATGATGCATGAGTAGTTCATTGTAGACCTACGGGTCCGTAGTTAGTAGCTAGATGGCTTTCTCTCTCTCGTTTGATTCTCAATACAATGGTCTCCTGGAGATCCATATGATGTAACTATTTTTGCGGTGTGTTTATTGGGATCCGATGAACTTTGAGTTTATGATCAGATCTATGTTTTTATCCATGAAAGTTATTTGAGTCTTCTTTGACCTCTTATATGCATGATTGCCTATAGCCTCGTATTTCTTCTCCGATATTTTGGTTTTGTTTGGCCAGCTTGATCTATTTATCTTGCAATGGGAAGAGGTGCTTTGTGATGGGTTCGATCTTACGGTGCTTGATCCCAATGATAGAAGGGAACCGACACGTATGTATCGTTGCTATTAAGGATAACAAGATGGGGTCTATTTCTACATAAATAGATTTTGTCTACATCATGTCATCGTTATTATTGCATTACTCCAGTTTTCCGTCAACTTAATACACTAGATGCATGTTGGATAGCGGTCGATGTGTGGAGTAATAATAGTAGATGCAGGCAGGAGTCGGTCTACTAATCTTGGACGTGATGCCTATATAATGATCATTTCCTGGATATTGTCATGAGTATTTGAAGTTCTATCAATTGTCCAATAGTAATTTGTTTTCCCACCATTTGCTATTTTTCTCGAGAGAAGCCACTAGTGAAACCTATGTTGGAAATATGCCCTAGAGGCAATAATAAATTAGTTATTATTATTATATTTCCTTGTTCATGATAATCATTTATTATCCATGCTATAATTGTATTGATTGGAAACTCAGATACATGTGTGGATACATAGACAACATCATGTCCCTAGTAAGCCTCTAGTTGACTAGCTCGTTGATCAATAGATGGTTACGGTTTCCTGACCATGGACATTGGATGTCGTTGATAACGGGATCACATCATTAGGAGAATGATGTGACGGACAAGACCCAATCCTAAGCCTAGCACAAAGATCGTAGTTCGTATGCTAAAGCTTTTCTAATGTCAAGTATCATTTCCTTAGACCATGAGATTGTGCGACTCCCGGATACCGTAGGAATGCTTTGGGTGTACCAAACGTCACAACGTAACTGGGTGGCTATAAAGGTGCACTACAGGTATCTCCGAAAGTGTCTGTTGGGTTGGCACGAATCAAGACTGGGATTTGTCACTCCGGTAAACGGAGAGGTATCTCTGGGCCCACTCGGTAGGATATCAACATAATGTGCACAATGTGACCAAGGGGTTGATAACGGGATGATGTGTTATGGAACGAGTAAAGAGACTTGCCGGTAACGAGATTGAACAAGGTATCGGTCTACCGACGATCGAATCTCGGGCAAGTGCTATACCGCTCGACAAAGGGAATTGTATACGGGATCGATTGAGTCCTTGACATCGTGGTTCATCCGATGAGATCATCGTGGAACATGTGGGAGCCAACATGGGTATCCAGATCCCGCTGTTGGTTATTGGCCGGAAAACGTCTCGGTCATGTCTGCATGGTTCCCGAACCCATAGGGTCCACACACTTAAGGTTCGATGACGCTAGGGTTATAAAGGAAGTTTGTATGTGGTTACCGAATGTTGTTCGGAGTCCCGGATGAGATCCCGGACATCACGAGGAGTTCCGGAATGGTCCAGAGGTAAAGATTTATATATGGAAAGTTGTTGTTCGGGTTCCGGGAAAAGTTCGGGTTTTTCTGGTATTGTACCGGGAAGCTTCCAGAAGGTTCCGGAGGATTCCGGAGGGGTCCGGAGGTCCGGAAATTGTTCCACCACGTCTAATACAGCAGCATGTGCTGTAGGGGGCGCCCTAGCCTTAATGTGCCAGGGGTACCAGCCCCCCCAAAGCCCATGTGCATGGGAGGGGGGAAACCCTAAGGGGGAGGGCCTCCACTTGACTTGGGAGGCACTCCTCCCCCCTTTGCCGCCGCCCCCAACCCTAGATGGGATCTAGGGGGGCCGGCCCCCTCTTCCCCCCCACCTATAAATAGTGGAGGGGTGGGAGGGCAGCCGCACCCAAAGTTCTGGTGCAGCCCTTCCCCTCTCCCAAGTACTCCTCCTCTCCCGCGGTGTTTGGCGAAGCCCTGCAGGATTGCCACGCTCCTCCATCACCACCACGCCGTTGTGCTGCTGCTGGATGGAGTCTTCCTCAACCTCTCCCTCTCACCTTACTGGATCAAGGCATGGGAGACGTCACTGGGCTGTACGTGTGTTGAACGTGGAGGTGCCGTCCGTTCGGCACTAGGATCTCCGGTGATTTGGATCACGACGAGTACGACTCCTTCAACCCCGCTCTCTTGAACGCTTCCGCTTAGCGATCTACAAGGGTATGTAGATGCACTCTCCTTCCCCTCGTTGCTGGTTTCTCCATAGATAGATCTTGGTGACACGTAGGAAAATTTTGAATTTCTGCTACGTTCCCCAACAGTGGCATCATGAGCCAGGTCTATTCCGTAGATTCTTTGCACGAGTAGAACACAAATTAGTTGTGGGCATTGATTTTGTTCAATATGCTTACCGTTACTAGTCCAATCTTGTTTCGACGGTATTGTGGGATGAAGCGGCCCGGACCGACCTTACACGTACACTTACGTGAGACAGGTTCCACCGACTGACATGCACTTGGTGCATAAGGTGGCTAGCGGGTGCCAGTCTCTCCCACTTTAGTCGGAACGGATTCGATGAAAACGGTCCTTATGAAGGGTAAATAGCAATTGGCATATCACGTTGTGGTTTTGCGTAGGTAAGAAACGTTCTTGCTAGAAACCCATAGCAGCCACGTAAAACATGCAAACAGCAATTAGAAGACGTCTAACTTGTTTTTGCAGGGTATGATATGTGATGTGATATGGCCAAGAAGAATGTGATGAATGATATGTGATGTATGAGATTGATCATGTTCTTGTAATAGGAATGACGATGCATGTCGATGAGTATGACAACCGGCAGGAGCCATAGGAGTTGTCTTTATTTATTGTATGACTTGCGTGTCATTGAACAACGCCATGTAATTACTTTACTTTATTGCTAACCGGTAGCCATAGTAGTAGAAGTAATAAGTTGGCGAGACAACTTCATGGAGACACGATGATGGAGATCATGATGATGGAGATCATGGTGTCATGTCGGTGACGATGATGATCATGGATCCCCGAAGACGGAGATCAAAAGGAGAAAAATGATATTGGCCATATCATGTCATTTTTGATTGCATGTGATGTTTATCATGTTTATGCATCTTATTTGCTTAGAACGACGGTAGTAAATAAGATGATCCCTCATTAAAATTTCAAGGAAGTGTTCCCCCTAACTGTGCACCGTTGCGAAAGTTCTTTGTTTCGAAGCACCACGTGATGATCGGGTGTGATATATTCTTACGTTCACATACAACGGGTGTAAGCCAGATTTACACACGCGAAACACTTAGGTTGACTTGACGAGCCTAGCATGTACAGACATGGCCTCAGAACACAAGAGACCGAAAGGTCGAGCATGAGTCGTATAGTAGATACGATCAACATGAAGATGTTCACTGATGATGACTAGTCCGTCTCACGTGATGATCGGACATGGCCTAGTTGACTCGGATCATGTAATCACCTAGATGACTAGAGGGATGTCTATCTGAGTGGGAGTTCATAAGATGAACTTAATTATCCTGAATATAGTCAAAAGATCTTTGCAAATTATGTCGTAAGCTCGCTCTTTAGTTCCACTGTTTAGATATGTTCCTAGAGAAAATATACTTGAAAGTTGACAGTAGCGATTATGCGGACAGTAGAAACCTTATGTCCTTAATGCACCGCTCAGTGTGCTGAACCCCAAATGTCGTTTGTGGATGTTGCAAACATCGGACATACACGTTTTGATAACTATGTGATAGTTCAGTTAAATGGTTTAGAGTTGAGGCACCAAAGACGTTTTCAAAACGTCGCTGAACATATGAGATGTTTCGAGGGCTGAAATTGGGATTTCGGGCTCGTGCCCACGTCAAGAGGTATAAGAGCTCCGACGATTTTCTTAGCCTGCAAACTAAGGGAGAAAAGCTCAATCATTGAGCTTGTTCTCAGATTGTCTGAGTGAAACAATCACTTGAATCGAGTGGGAGTTGATCTTCCAGATGAGATAGTGATGTTTCTCCAAAGTCATTACCACCAAGCTGCTAGAGCTTCGTGATGAACTATAACATATCAGGGATAGATATGATGATCCTTGAGGTATTCATGATGTTTGACACCGCGAAAGTAGAAATCAAGAAGGAGCATCAATTGTTGATGGTTGGTGAAACCACTAGTTTCAAGAAGGGCAAGGGCAAGAAGGGATACTTCATGAAACGGCAAATCAGCTGCTGCTCTAGTGAAGAAACCCAAGGTTGAACCCAAACCCGAGACTAAGTGCTTCTGTAATAAGTGGAACAGCCACTGGAGCAGAATTACCCTAGATACTTGGTAGATGAGAAGGCTGGCAAGGTCGATAGAAGTATATTGGATATACATTATGTTAATGTGTACTTTACTACTACCCCTAGTAGCACCAGGGTATTAGATACCGGTTCGGTTGCTAAGTGTTAGTAACTCGAAATAAAAGGCTACGGAATAAATGGAGACTAGCTAAAGGTGAGCTGACGATATGTGTTGGAAGTGTTTCCAAGTTTGATGTGATCAAACATCGCACGCTCCCTCTACCATCAAGATTAGTATTAAACCTGAGTAATTGTCTTTTGGTGTTTGCATTGAGCATAGACATGATTGGATTATGTCTATTGCAATACGGTTATTCATTTAAGGAGAATAATGGTTACTCTATTTATTTGAATAATACCTTTAATGTTCTTCCACCTAAAGGAATGGTTTATTGAATCTCGATTCGTAGTGATACACATTTTTCATGCCAAAAGATATAAGATAGTAATGATAGTACCACTTACTTGTGGCACTGCCATGTAAGTCATATTGGTATAAAACACATGAAGAAGCTCCATGTTGATGGATCTTTGGACTCACTCGTTTTTGAAAAGTTTGAGACATGCGAACCATGTCTATTGGTGTATACGCATGAAGAAACTCCATGCAGATGGATCGTATGGACTCACTTAATTTTGAATCACTTGAGATATGCAAATCTTACCACATGGGCAAGATGACTGAAAAGCCTCATTTTCAGTAAGATGGAACAAGATAGCAACTTGTTGGATGTAACACATTTTGATGTGTATAGTCCAATGAGTGCTGAGGCATGCAGTGAATATCATTATGTTCTTACTTTACAGATGATTCGAGTAGATGTTGAGTATATTTACTTGAGGAAACACAAGTCTGAATTATTGAATGGTTCAAGTAATTTCAGAGTGAAGTTGAAGATCATTGTGACAAGAGGATAAAATGTCTATGATATGATCATAGAGATGAGTATCTGAGTTACGAGTTTGGCACACAATTAAGACATTGTGGAGATTGTTTCACAACCACTACCGCCTGGAACACCATAGTCTGATGGTGTGTCCGAACATCATAACTGCACCCTATTGGATATGGTGCATACCATGATGTCTCTTATCGAATTACCACTATCATTTATGGGTTAGGCATTAGAGACAACCACATTCACTTTAAATAGGGCACCACGTAATTCCGTTGAGATGACACCGTATGAACTATGGCTTAGAGAAACCTAAGCTGTCATTTCTTAAAGGTTTGGGGCTGCGACGCTTATGTGAAAAAGTTTCAGGTTGATAAGCTCGAACCCAAAGCGGATAAAATGCATCTTCATAGGACACCCAAAATAGTTGGGTATACCTCCTAATTAAGATCCGAAAGCAATAGGGATTGTTTCTTGAATCGGGTCCATTCTCGAGGAAAAGTTTGTCTCGAAAAGTTGAGTGGGAGGATGGTGGAGACTTGATATGGTTATTGAACCATCACTACAACTAGTGTGTAGTAGGGCACAGGAAGTTGTTCCTGTGGCACCTACACCAATTGAAGTAGAAGCTTATTATAGTGATCAGGAAACTTCGGATCAAGTCACTACCGTACCTCGTAGGGTGACAAGGATGCATACCGCTTTAGAGTGGTACAGTAATCCTGTCTTGGAGGTCATGTTGCTAGACAACAATGAACCTACGAGCTATGGAGAAGCGGTGGTGGGCCCAAATTCCGACAAATGGTTGGAAGCCATGAAATCCGAGATAGGATCCATGTATCAGAACAAAGCATGGACTTTGGTGGAATTGCCCAATGATCGGCAAGCCATTGAGATAAATGGATCTTTAAGAAGAAGACGGACGTGGATGGTAATGTCACCATCTATGAAGCTCGACTTGTGGAGAAGAGTTATTCACAAGTTCAAGGAGTTGACTACGATGAGATTTTCTCACCTGTAGCGATGCTTAAGTCCGTCGGGATCATGTTAGCATTAGCTGCATTTATGAAATCGGGCAGATGGATGTCAAAACGAGTTTCCTTACCAGTTTTCATAAAGGAAAGGTTGTATGCGATACAATCAGAAAGGTTTTGTCGATCCTAAGGATGCTAAAAGGTATGCTAGCTCCAGCGATCCTTCCATGGACTGGAGTAAGCATCTCGGAGTTGGAATATGCACTTTGATAAGATGATCAAAGATTTTGGGTTTATACAAAGTTTATGAGAAACTTGTATTTCCAAAGAAGTGAGTGGGAGCACTATAGAATTTCTGATGAGTATATGTTGTTGGCATATTGTTGACCAAAAATGATGTAGAATTTCTGGAAAGCATATAGGGTTATTTGAAAAGTGTTTTTCAAGTGAAAACCTGTATTAAGCTACTTGAACATTGAGCATCAAGATCTATAGGGATAGACCAAAAAACGCTTAATGGTACTTTCAAATGAGCATATACCTTGACATGATCTTGAAGGTGTTCAAGGTGGATCAGTCAAAGAAGGAGTTCTTTCCTGAGATGTAAGGTATGAAGTTAAGACTTAAAGCTTGACCACGGCAGAAAAGAGAGAAAGGACGAAGGTCGTCCCCTATGCTTTAGACGTAGGCTCTACAGTATGCTATGTTGTGTACCGCACCTGATGTGTGCCTTGCTACATATATGGCAAGAGGGTACAAAGGTGATCAAGGAGTGGATCACCAGATAGCGGTGAAAATTATCCTTCGAGGAATAAGGATATGTTTCTCGATTATGGAGGTGATAAAGAGTTCGACGTAAAGATTTGCGTCGATGCAAGCTTTAACACCTATCCGAATGACTCTGAGTAGCAAACCGGATATGTATAGTGGAGCAACCATTTGGAATAGCTCCAAGTGGAGCGTGGAAGCAGCATTTACAATATGACCTAGAGATTTGCAAAGTACATACGGATTTGAATGTTGCAGACCCGTTGACTAAAACCTCTCTCACAAGCAAAACATGATCAAACCCCAGAACTCATTGAGTCTTAATCACATGATGATGTGAACTAGTTTAGTGACACTAGTAAACTCTTTGGATGTTGGTCACATGGTGATGTGACCTGTGAGTGTTAATCACATGGCGATGTGAACTAGATTATTGACTCTAGTGCAAGTGGGAGACTGTTGGAAATATGCCCTAGAGGCAATAATAAATTAGTTATTATTGTTATATTTCCTTGTTCATGATAATCGCTTATTATCCATGCTATAATTGTATTGATAGGAAACTCAGATACATGTGTGGATACATAGACAACACCATGTCCCTAGTAAGCCTGTAGTTGACTAGCTCGTTGATCAATAGATGGTTATGGTTTCCTGACCATGGACATTGGATGTCGTTGATAACGGGATCACATCATTAGGAGAATGATGTGATGGACAAGACCCAATCCTAAGCCTAGCACAAAGATCGTAGTTCGTATGCTAAAGCTTTTCTAATGTCAAGTATCATTTCCTTAGACCATGAGATTGTGAAACTCCCGGATACCGTAGGAATACTTTGGGTGTACCAAACGTCACAACGTAACTGGGTGGCTATAAAGGTGCACTACAGGTATCTCCGAAAGTGTCTGTTGGATTGGCACGAATCGAGACTGGGATTTGTCACTCCGGTAAACGGAGAGGTATCTCTGGGCCCACTCGGTAGGATATCAACATAATGTGCACAATGTGACCAAGGGGTTGATCACGGGATGATGTGTTATGGAACGAGTAAAGAGACTTAACGGTAACGAGATTGAACAAGGTATCGGTCTACCGACGATCGAATCTCGGGCAAGTACTATACCGCTAGACAAAGGGAATTGTATACGGGATCGATTGAGTCCTTGACATCGTGGTTAATCCGATGAGATCATCGTGGAACATGTGGGAGCCAACATGGGTATCCAGATCCCGCTGTTGGTTATTGGCCGGAGAACGTCTCGGTCATGTCTGCATGATTCCCGAACCCGTAGGGTCTACACACTTCAGGTTCGATGACGCTAGGGTTATAAAGGAAGTTTGTATGTGGTTACCAAATGTTGTTCGGAGTCCCGGATGAGATCTTGGACATCACGTGGAGTTCCGGAATGGTCCGGAGGTAAAGATTTATATATGGAAAGTTGTTGTTCGGGTTCCGGGAAAAGTTCGGGTTTTTCCGGTATTGTACCGGGAAGCTTCCAGAAGGTTCCGGAGGATTCCGGAGGGGTCCCGAGGTCCGGAAATTGTTCCACCACGTCCAATACAGCAGCATGGGCTGTAGGGGGCGCCCTCGCCTTAATGGGCCAGGGGAACCAGCCCCCCCAAAGCCCATGCGCATGGGAGGGGGGAAACCCTAAGGGGGAGGGCCTCCACTTGACTTGGGAGGCACTCCTCCCCCCTTGGCCGCCGCCCCCAACCCCAGATGGAATCTAGGGGGGCCGGCCCCCTCTTCCCCCCACCTATAAATAGTGGAGGGGTGGGTGGGCAGCCGCACCCCAAGTTCTGGCGCAGCCCTTCCCCTCTCCCAAGTACTCCTCCTCTCCCGCGGTGTTTGACGAAGCCCTGCAGGATTGCCACGCTCCTCCATCACCACCACGCCGTTGTGCTGCTGCTGGATGGAGTCTTCCTCAACCTCTCCCTCTCACCTTGCTGGATCAAGGCATGGGAGACGTCACTGGGCTGTACGTGTGTTGAATGCGGAGGTGCCGTCCGTTCGGCACTAGGATCTCCGGTGATTTGGATCACGACGAGTACGACTCCTTCAACCCCGTTCTCTTGAACGCTTCCACTTAGCGATCTACAAGGGTATGTAGATGCACTCTCCTTCCCCTCGTTGCTGGTTTCTCCATAGATAGATCTTGGTGACACGTAGGAAAATTTTGAATTTCTGCTACGTTCCCCAACAACCTACGCCCCCCGGGTCTCTTATTTAATATATTTGCCTTTGCAATCTATTTTCATTTTCTTTTATTTTCAGATCAATTAAACCAAAAATTCAAAAGTACTTTGTTGCACTTTATTTTATTTGCGATCTATTTATCCAATCTATTACAACTTTCTCCCATACACTTGCCAATTTCTGGCGCTGTTACCCGAAAGGGATGGTCAACACTTTTAACATGTCGGGTTGCGAGTATTTTTTATTTGTGTGCAGGAGCTGTTTACGTTGTGTTGCATGGTTCTCCTACTTGTTCGATAACCTTGGTCTCATCACTGAGGGGAATACCTATCGTCACTGTGATGCATCATACCTTCCTCGTTGGGGAAATACTGACGTAGTGAATAAAGCGCGGGGTATGGCCTATTTGTCAGAGTCTACCCCCCCCCCCCCTCGTGGACCGCCTTTTCAGTTTTAAAAAAATAAAAGAAAATGATAAAAATGTCAAAAAAATAAAAGAAAATAAGTTTCCCATGTGATATGTGGTCTAGTTGTTGGGAAAATTTACAAATATGAATTTCGACTTTATTTGCAAAATCTCTCTGGAAATTTGTAAAATGGCCATAACTTTTGCATACGGACTCGGATGAAAAAGTTTTTTATATGAAAAATCATCTACTCAAAAACTTACATCCAAATTTAACACTGGGGAACCCCATTAAACATTTTTAAACTCCTCAAAAACCTAACAGAAAAAAGTTACAGGGCTTTTAAGATCTGGAGGCAAAAAAATTCAAAAAAAATTAGTTTTTTTAGTTAATGTTAAATCTGGTCAAACTAATTATTCAAGAATATTAGTGTTAATAAATAATTATTTTAGTTTTTTTGAATTTTGGTCAAATCTGATCAAACTATGGTCAAACTGTGGTCAAATCTGGTCAAAGTGTGGTCAAATCTGGTCAAACTGTGGTCAAACTAATTATTCACGAAATATTAGTGTTACTAATTTTTTTAGAACAATAGTTTCAAACTCAAACAGTGAAATGTGTGACTTCATGCTCAAGCTAAATTCCTGAGGTTAATAGGATTGACATCTTACTATTGTCAGGAAAACAACAAGTGCAGACTTGGAAACGAGGGAGAATAGAACTCGGAAGTTAAGCGTGCTCAGGCTGGAGTAGTGAGAGGATGGCTGACCGTCCGGGAAGTTAGATGATTTGGAATGATGAGGGGTGATTAGAGATTAAATTGAGCAGCGATGAGGAGGCTGGAGTAGTGAGAGGATGGGTGACCGTCCGGGAAGTTAGATGATTTGGAATGATGAGGGGTGATTAGAGATTAAATTGAGCAGCGATGAGGGGTGATTAGAGATTTGAGTTAAAATAATTCAGAAATTTCAAAATTTCGAAAAAAAATCAGAAAAATCGAAAAAATTCAAAAAAGAAAAATCGGAGATTAGAGATTAGTAGTAGCGCGGGTTTTTACCCACGCTACTGCTATACGTTAGCTGTAGCGCGGGTGGCACCCGCGCTACTGCTATAAGTTAGCTGTAGCGCCTTATTAGTAGCGCGGGTACCCGCGCTGCTGATAGGCCTAAAACCCGTGCTGCTGCTAGGCTTTTCCCTAGTAGTGTCCCCTGACGTGCACTCCAAGTTCCCTGGGTTGCTTTCCTTCCAAAAATAACTTCTCCAGTTGATTTCGTTCCGTTTTGACTCCGTCTGATATTCCTTTTCCTCGAAACACTGAAATAGGCATAAAACAGCAAATCTGGGTTGGGCCTCCAGTTAATAAGTTAGTCCCAAAAATAAAATAAAAGTGGATAATAAAGCCCAATATTGCCTAAAACAGTAGATAATATAGCATGGAGCAATCAAAAATTATAGATACGTTGGAGACGTATCACACACCGTTGCCGTTTGCAAAGCGTGTGCGATCTCACCCAATATCAAAAACAGTGCGGGCAAACTAAACGTTTGTGATAGTTGCCTTATTGTACATGATTCGCAACCATCAATTGTTTCTGATGAAGTATGCATCGTAAATGTTACACCATAGAATAGCGTGTGCGATAGTTGTCGTGTACGATGATGTTACGACAGTCTGACTTTTCATAATCCTGTCTGACACTCGTACGACGATTAGCTAATCTTCTTAATTAGTTATCGCATACGGTTTGTGTCGGGGATATACCCCGCGGTATGACCTGGCCGGATGTATGACCCGGCCAGACTTGGCGACTTACTAATGACCCGCCCTGACTGGACGACTCACTAAGTGACCCGCCCGAGTCTGGCGACTTATGGGTGACCTGGCAAGCGGATCAGAGGAGCGACAAGACCCGGGGGCCCAAGAGGCTCAAGGCCCAGAAGGCCGGCTTACGTTATGATAGGTCGGCTTAAGAGGAAGAAAGCAAGACCCGGACTTGTATTCAACTTGTAAGAAAAGATAGACTAGTCCTAGTCCTACTAGGACTCCACATGTAACCCGCCCCTCTAACTTATATAAGGAGGGGCAGGGCTCCCCAAAGAGGGACAAGCAGCAAGAAACAATATCTAGGTCTAGACACAAAGGGGGAGCCGGCTTATGCGGCGACTCCCTCATGAGCATAATGAGACCTAGCCTCAAACAGCATGTAGGGTTATTACCGGATGATGTTTCCCGAGGCCCGAAGCTGTCTAAACCCTTGTCTTGCGTGTTGATCCGCCCTGCGTATCTCGTCCCACTCAACCCCTCTCAAGCTACCACATAAATGTGTTGGCCTCGCGACTAAGTCCTGACAATAAGGACATCTGCTGTGACAAAACCACGACAGTTGGCGTCCACCGTGGGACCCGCGCACGGTGGTGTTGAGTTCTTGGAGGGATATCAACCAGAGATCAAGAAGAGCCAGCACAAAAAGGTTCACATCATCTTCGAGTTCGTCAATCATGGGTGAAAGGATGCAATCTGTCCACCATCACAATCTTGTGATCCGGCATATCACAGTTGTTCTTTCTGCGGTCGTAATCCGCCTAGACCAAAGGAAAGTCAATCTCTGTGGTTGCATTATCCTACAAGGGCACGCGAGTCCCAAGAAGATTCATCGCAGCGGCAGCAGGCAGAACCAAAAGAGCAAGTCACATCAATGTACAATAGCAAATACGTCCAACCGCTGTCAAGTCAAGATCGATCTGGCAGGAGACCTCATTTGGCGGTACTACTTTTTCATAAAAGGGAAATCTGGCCCGTGAAAAAACCGGCCTTGACCGCTTCGTCTCCACTCCGAACCGCCCTCACCTCGTTGAACTGGCTCCGCTGCTGGGATCCACCCACGCCGGTGCGCCTCTGAGCCGCCTACCTCCATCTACAAGTCAACGCCGCCGCTTCGCTTCATCTCCGTGGAGCCGCCTGCCGCTGTCATCACCTCCGTGGTCGGCCACTGCTGCTGCCTCCTCTACCGCAGCACCTTGAGCCGCTGGGGGCTTCCTCATCCGCAGCCATTACAGCAAGCACATATCAATCAAACAGATGAAAGAAAAGTCAAAGTTGAAGCAAAAAGGGAAGCTAATATGCAGAAGGGAACACGGATATGAATTCATCAAATCAGCCACGACTTAGAAGCGGAGACTGACGCGGGCTCCGCTGCTACAGCCGCGCCACATGCCATCTTGCCTTGGCCACGCTACCTTTTCCACCTGCAGCCGGCTCGCAGCGCCTCTCCGCCCTCTACCGATTTGCCGCTGCGCTCTGCCGGGTCTCCCACGCCTGAGTCGCCTCCGCCTCCGTGGAGCCGCCGTGCCGGTGTTGAGCCGCCGCCGGATCAAGTTGACCCGGTCTCACCGCCGCCCCTGCGGCCGTCCGATTTATAGCTTCCGAGTGATCCGCCTTGGCCTCGTCTGCACCGAGACCCGCCTGGTTTTGCCTCACCTCACCTCTCCCGCAATTCGCTGGCTGCCATGGAACCACCGAGTCAATCTCGCGCGCCACTTCACCGACTTCCACCGACTGTGTTTGAGCCGTCCATCCACCTCTCCACGCTCCGCCTTAAACGCAGCAAGGGCAAGGCGCCGCTCGCCCAGAGCCGCCGTTCGAATGCTGCTACACCCATCTCTTGCTGCTGCTGTCTTTGCCACTCCTCCGCTTCAGCCGCCGTGGCTTTACGCCGCCGTGAGTCGCCCTCATCAAGATAGCTGATTCGCCTTGGGTCACCTCCGCCGCGACGCGCGGAGCCACCACAGCTTCATCGCGGCGGGTTACAATTCTCCTTGGGTCACCAACTGCCTCTGAGCCGCTGTCCCTACGGCTGCGTATTGAGTCGCTGCCTCTGTGGCTGGCCTCGCCTCGCCCTCGCGGAGCCCCTAGGCCCAGTTCGCATCCGCCGCGGTTGACCTGGCACTTCAAGAGCTAGAAGTGGCCCGCGTCAGTACAGGTATCCTTGGTGCGCGAGGTCAGCGGTCACTGGTAAATTGGCCAGAAGCCAGTAGCACCAGGATCGCGTGTGCATGTTTGTTGTACTACCACTACTACCTCAACCAAGGCACACGTCTCATCCCCCAAGAAAAAAAACCCGTGAAGACGCAATCAGAGTACTCAAAGTCACTGCCTACGGACGTAATCAGGTGCACTCGTCTCCGTTAAATTGCTCTGCGCATTAAATTTTCATTATACAAAATATATGTGGTCTACTCATGCTATTTTATATTCGCAGATCTATTCAGCTCAAGAGTTTTTTCTGGCATTTTTATTGCGTCGTTTCCAACAATCTTCTAAGTCGCCGCTATGCTGGCCCTACAGCCCTAAAACCACCGGCTGCTATCACCAGATCCACTCGTTTGTTGGTTCCACTCCGCTATGCTGGAACCGTCGCATTTAAACCGTCACTATTAGGGGAACGCCAGCTTCAAGTCCCGAGGGAATCGGTACCGCTGCTACTGTGTCCTACAAGATCTAAGGAATAAACCAACATGACTAGTGCTGGTACTCCGTATTGGGCTGATTTTCTTCCGAGATCAGTTGGCATGAAGTACACATATATGGAAACTAGCTACGTGCTAATGGCCATGCCCACATACGTCCAAAAAAATAAATCAGGTGTTATTTCTCCTATGCATTTTCTTAGTATATTTTAATTACTCTGAGCACAACTACTCTGCTCTACGGTATTTTTTATATGCAGGAGAATTATTCATTACAAAGTGGCGTTATACCACGGATGCACGTTCGGCTGTACCGCGCGGCTTCACGGACAGGCGTGTCATGGTCCGATTTACATCAACGCGCCGGCTAACTCGCCCGTCCGCGCTGCAGTACAGCGCCACATACGACTCGCCCACCCACCCTCACCACCGGTTCACGTGTCCGCATCGGCTTAAAACGAGGAGGACAATTTGCTCGTCCGCACCGCCTTACAACGCCGCGGCCGATTCATCTGTCTGCTCCTGCCGCCGATTCACCAGTGAGTGATTTCAGTTTCACCTAGTGATCATCAACTTCATGGCAGATTGTTTTCGGCCCAAACAAATCAGGTGATATCCATCCAAGTTTGTTTTATTAGCACATGTTATTTTTGCCAAAGAACGAGTTTATCTTTGCCTTGGTCTGCAATATTGTTTATGCAGGGCAATTATTTATGATAAAATGTGATATTATACCGCGGCGATGGAGGCATCCCAACATCTTTTGGCACAGGTGGTCGTCGTTACTCAACGAACTCCCGCACCGGCTTACAATGCCGTGGCCGTCTCTCGCGACCGCACCGGCTTACAACGCCATGACCGTCTCTCGCGACCACGCCGGTTTACAGCAAGGAGGACAGCTTGCCCGTCCGCACCGGCTTACAACGCCACGGCCAGTTCATCTATCTGTGCCGCCTCAGATGTTGCGGTCGTTTTTACCGTCCGTCTCTCGCGGCCTGGTCTACATCAACACATCGAGCCGCATTTGTCTGGTTGATCTGTTTATTGATTATGAGCAAGTCACTACTTGGGTAGCCCGGTTTTATTCCAACAAATTGGAGGCAAATTATCATATATTATCAACCGCCGTCTGCACTGGATGGTTCAATGGGCAGGCGCACAAGTCGCCACTACTATAGTTTGGTTAACTTCAAACATCCAATTGGAAGGAACCATTGGCCGAGTTGCTGACACGGCTCATACGGGATCATTTATAACCCGCTGTAGTCACCTCAACCTTCTGTGGATTCACATCGTGCTATAAACGCCAATAATATACACCTTCTGCTATGGTCAAATATGGAGAATCTCAAGCCAACTCCTCGAGTCGTCTTGAGACTCGGGGGCTACAATGGTTTGGCTCGGTAAAATTAGCCGGTTTCAATGAATTCAAGAACTCCGGGTCATTGAAGGGAAAGATAACCCGGCCCTAGAGGCTACTGCTTTATTGGCAAATATTTAAAGGCCGTCAGAAAAATTTCCAGTTCAAAATGAAGATTCCGGTTTAAAATACAGCTCAAGAGACATCTTTCCCCCGCAAAGCTTTGAAGCTCTCAAAACCGGTTCAACATCCGGATCAAGGTAAATTTGTCCCTTACAAAGCTTTGAGGATCTCAATATTCGGTTTAAGAATCTCCGGTTCAAAAGAATTAATCTCTCGCAAGTTCGAGATCTCAGACAAATTAATGGTTACCAAAGGGAACTTGCTGCCATGATGCACGGTTCAAAACATGGGTATCCTGCCTTACGACTTACTTTATTATGGTCACTTGGGGGCTTCCTGCTCATCGGGCATAGCTATCAGTTCCCTCTTGATTGGCGCAATGCCAAAATTTACGTGGTCACTTGGGGGCTTCCTGTTCAAACATAGGTCGTATTCGAACCAAAGAGAACATAGCTGTCGATACCCTTTTGATTGGCAAACTGCTGAACCTACTTGGGGGCTTCTTGATCGTATCCGAATCATAGCTCAACCTCTTTGGGAATCGACGTGGATCGTATTCGAATCAGCGTCGTTAAACAACTTTTAAGGTCATTTGGGGGCTTCCTGTTCAAACATAGGTCGTATTCGAACCAAAGAGAACATAGCTGTCGATACCCACTTTGATCGGCAACGCCAACGCCGCTGGGGGCTATATGATCATATTCGAATCTTAGCTTAACCCCTTTGGAACGGTTTACTGATCGTATTTGAATCAGAAGCCTCAAAATTTTTATCTGTTTTTATACAATCGCAAGTATTTGAGTTGCCACAAATATCATATGTGCCGGCTTTTACAGACTTGAGTTATCAACTTCACTGTCCGGGTCACATAAGCCGGCGGTATCATTCAAAGGATCATAGGGATCTTGTGATCTACTTGTGTGCAAGATAAGACTACATTTGGGTGGTTACCCGCCCTGGCTTTTGACGTTAAGTCGCCAGGGCATATGTTGTTTAAACTCTTTGCAGGATTTGCAGAAATATGAGATATAAATGATTAAGTTCAAGCTCATTACCAAAGTTGGTGCTTCAAAATGATTATTCGTTCTGGATTTTTCTCAAAGGCTATAAACCGCCGGGTTATAAAATTTCCGGCTTACAATGGAGGTGTATTCAATCGCCAACGGCCAAGAGCTGCCGAGTATTTAAACTCTGGATGTACTTATCAACAGATGAGGTATTCAAAGTCGCTTTGGCACAATGGCTATTATTTTATTAATGGATATGATTTATTCTACAATGGAAGGAATAGTCCCGAGTCGCTGCAGGCTTACGACTCGGCACTTGGGGGCTACATTATTCAAATTGAGGTTACATCAAATATGCAAGTCTCATGTCGCTGCAAGCATGCACCATGACACTTGGGGGCTAATGCAAAGTCATTTTTGTTCACCTCATTGAAGACCCGACTCATCACATCGTAATGAGCCGGCCCTTGGGGGCTACCAATTGCTCCTGTCAAAAATTCAAGGTACTCAAGCATTAATCCATTATATTGAACGGTTCACTATTTAGTTGGTAGAGTACAAAGCTCTTAAACTTGTGGATGTGGGTTCACGCCCTATGGTGGAGATTATATTATATGATGTTATTATCAATTATATACAAAGTCCCAGCTTAGTATTATCTTACTAAGCTGGGGGCTACGCATTGTTGTTCAAGTTTGCATGGTTATATCTACAAAGTCCCTGCTCATTATTGCATAATGACCCGACCCTTGGGGGCTACACTGGTTGAAGTTTTTATGAGCATAAGGCAATTTCAAGTCCCAGGTTGCTGCAAGCATGACAACCCGACACTTGGGGGCTACATATATGGAGTATTCAGTTTTTACTAGTGACTGAGATGAACATGGATTTCTTCAAAGTGGCAGTAATTATATGGAAACAAGTCTCAAATCATCACTTAGTTCTGTTCAAGACTTGGGGGCTACATGTAATATGGATATAAGGGAGAAATATCTTCCAATTTTCAGTTTTGAGCAAACCAGATTGACCCGACATCACCAATCATTATGACCCGGTGTCTGCAACAATTATAACCCAGCGTCATCAATAATCATGAACCGGCACTGGCAACAATCATAAACCGGCGTTGGAAACAATCATGACAAGAATTATCAGTTTTTATAACCCGGTGATTTTGGAAATCAGAGATCGACAAGTTCTATATTTTCAAACCGGCTGAATATCATGTGAGTACTTCAAGACCAATATTTCTTAATCCGGTGCTTTGGAAGCCGACTCAAGTGGATTATTCTTCACAATATTTCTCTATGAGACACCAACGTCAGCAATTTGAGTATGAAGATGGTTTATTGACCCGGATTTTATAGAAGGAGGAAATAACAAGGGATTAAGGATGATCAAGTGCCGGCTTACAAGAATATTAACCCGGAGCAGAGCCTATCAATTTTGTTCTTGTATTTATTTTGCAGCATAAGTTTACCATGGATAAATCCAAGCTAAACTGGGGGCTAATATCGGGGATATACCCCGCGGTATGACCTGGCCGGATGTATAACCCCGTGTAACGCCCTCGATGTGGCTATATCTCCCACGTGTCGAAGCACGACTTAGAGGCATAACCGCATTGAAAGCAATGTCGCAAGTGAGGTAATCTTCACACAACCCATGTAATACATAAGGGAAAGAGATACATAGTTGGCTTACAATCGCCACTTCACACAATTACATGAATAAAGCATTACATCATCCAGATACAATCAAGGTCCGACTACGGAACAAAAAATAAAAGAAGAACCCCAAATGCGACAAAGGTCCCCGATCGACCCCAACTGGGCTCCACTACTTATCAACTAGAACGAAACAACACAAAGGGCAAGATCTTCATCGAGCTCCTCCTTGAGCTTGGTTGCGTCACCTGCTCGGTAACATAGGCACCTGCAAACTGGTTTTGGAAGTATCTGTGAGCCACGGGGACTCAGTAATCTCGCACCCGCGAGATCAAGACTATTTAAGCTTATAGGTAGGACAGAGTGGTGAGGTGGAGCTGCAGCAAGCGACTAGCATATGGGGTGGCTACAATCGCAAAAGAGAGTGAGAAGAGAAGCAAGGCACGGTCATGAAGCTAGTAGTGATCAAGAAGTGATCCTAGAGCAACCTACGTCAAACATAACTCCAACACCGTGTTCACTTCCCGGACTCCGCCGAGAAGAGACCATCACGGTTACACACGCGGTTGATGTATTTTAATTCGGATCTGGTGTCAAGTTATCTACAACCGGACATTAACAAATTCCCATCTGCCACATAACCGCGGGCACGGCTCTCGAAAGTTTATACCCTGCAGGGGTGTCCCAACTTAGCCCATGACAAGCTCTCGCGATCAACGAAGGAATAGACCTTCACCCGAGACACTCCGATCAGACTCGGTATCCCGGTACATCAAGACATTTCGACAATGGTAAAACAAGACCAGCAAGACCACCCGCTGTGCCGACAAATCCCGATAGGAGCTGCACATATCTCGTTCTCAGGGCACACCGGATAAGCTAAGCGTACAGGTATCGACGTAATCCAAGTTGCCAAGGAATGGTCCCGCACGGTGCTCTAGTTTGGACCAACACTCAGAGGAGCACTGGCCCGGGGGGTAAAATAAAGATGACCCTTGAGTCTGCAGAACCCAAGGGAAAAAGGCTTAGGTAGGCAAATGGTAAAACCAAGGTTGGGCCTTGCTGGAGGAGTTTTATTCAAAGCGAACTGTCAAGGGGGTCCCATAAATCACCCGACCGCATAAGGAATGCAAAATCCGGGAACATAACACCGGTATGACGGAAACTAGGGCGGCAAGGGTGGAACAAAACACCAGGCATAAGGCCGAGCCTTCCACCCTTTACCAAGTATATAGGTGCATTAATTAAATAAGAGATATTGTGATATCCCAACAAGTAAACATGTTCCAACAAGGAACAACATCCCCATGTTCCAACAAGGAACAAACTTCAATCTTCACCTGCAACTAACAATGCTATAAGAGGGGCTGAGCAAAGCGGTAACATAGCCAATCAACGGTTTGCTAGGACATGGTGGGTTAGAGGTTTGACATGGCAATTTGGGAGGCTGACAAGCAAATGGTAGGCATCGAAGCATTGGCATAGCAAAAGAGCGAGCAAACTAGCATAGCAAAGATAGTAGTGATTTCGAGGGTATGATCATCTTGCCTGAGATCCCGCAAGGAAGAAGAACGAGTCCAAGAAGAAGACAAACGGTCGAAGTCAAACGGATCCTCACAACTCCGGAACGAAACCGAAGCTAACGAGAGAAGTAAACCGGAAAGAAACAAACAACATAGTAAACAACCATCACATAAACATGGCATGAAGCACAATCAAGTATGATGCATGTCCGGTTTAATGAGGCATGGCATGGCAAAGTGCAACAAACAATACTACAAGTTAAGTGGAGCTCAATATGCAACGAGTTGCATATTGACAAAACACCACATCAATTATTTTAGTTTATTCTCGGTTAGGCTACTCATCAATATTAAATGTTGTTAAACATGGAAAGAGGTGAAGCATGATCAAACCACCTATTTAGGCAAGTTTAAATGAGGCCGGAAACAACAAACAACAATTCCGGAAAATCCCCATATGTCATTTAGTAGTTTAAAGAAAACACAATTTTAAGGATTTTAATTGTTGTTAACATGATGCGGATGCCATAATCAAGGTTTATGCAATTTTATGAAAATGTTGACATGAGCATGACACGAGGCATTTGTCGCCATGGCGGAAGGAAAAATGTGCCACGGCGGTGAAACAGAAATGGTGCCACGGCAACATATCGGTTCCAGTAGCTCACGGAGATACCCGTGCAAAAGGAAGTGAGCGGATGTGCGCAACATGCTAGAGATGGTGGGGTGCTCCCGACTACCGGGTTCCCACGGGACGACGGCATGGCAAACGAGGAGGAACGTGCACGAAACAAACGGGCACGGTGCAAACATACGATTCATCTCATACAACATGCATTCGTTCACGGGCATCGTCTCGGCGTTATACCTTCGAAGCGTGCATTTTCGGAGTGGTTCGAATCGTCGAGGGAAGTAGTGGTACTCGTTTCGTAGATGAACTTGACGGATTCGAATCCCTTCGGGGTTGTCGTGGTACTTGCGGTCTCGGCGACGGTAGTCGTTCACGTTTCGTAGTCGTACATGTCGACGGTAGTGGAAGTAGTGGTACTCGTTTCGTAGATGTTCGGGTCGACGGTAGTGGTACACGTTTCGGAGAGGAACTTGTCGTATCCATGTAGTCGTTCACGTGTCACCGTGGTGTAGTCGTACATGTCGGCGATAGTGGAACTTGGCGGTCTTGACGGTCGTCGGGGTACTTGTGTCTTGTGTCACTGGATTCAGTGGCCTTGGTAACAACAAAAGGAGCAGCATCACGTAGCATGCTTGGCGAGGGGCTACAAGTGGGAAGCCATGGCAGCGGTGAAGCGAGCAGCAACAGCACGAGTCACGGACAGAGGAGGTGCTGCCGGGCGCTGATGGTGGTGGAGCAGGGGAAGGCAATGCGGGCTCGCGTGTGGCCTCCAGCGGGACTTGGCGAACGGTGCAGAAGCAAGGCAGCAGCGGCACTGCTCTTGCGGCTTGGCGGGTGGCCTGTGATGGAGGTCAGCTCCGACGGGGACGGGCCACCAGAGTCAGGTCCGGCCGTGACCTCGCCTGATCTTGGGATGAACAGCGGAGGGGGGTGGACTTGGAACTCCGGGCAACAGCGCGACTGGAGCACGGGGAGGCGAAGCAGGCGTCGAGGGAGGGGTGACAGGAGCCAGCGGGGACGTGGGGTCGCGCGCTCGATGCGGGAGGTTGTTGGCGCACGGACGAAGCAGCAACGGGCAACGGCGGGCATGGGAGGCGCCCTTGTGTGCGCACGTGGCATTGAGCATGGGAGGAGAGGCGGACGGGGTCCCGCGACGTGCGGCTCTGGCTGCTCGATGTAGGGGCGCGGCAGGGGCCGATGTAGGTCGTGAGGTCCGGGGTGGGCGGCGGAGCCGCGGGGCTCGGCGCGGGTCCTCGGGGCGCCGGCGGCAGGAGGCGGCGACGGGGTCGCGAGGCAGACGGCGAGCTCGTCAGGACATCGGCGCGCGGGACATGGCAGCGGGGCGGCGGGATAGGATGAAGGAGCACGAACAGGAGGGGATCGGGATGAGGACACAGCGAGTGGGTGGCGGCGCAGGAGGAGAACGAAGGGGAGAGATGGGAAGGGGGGCTCGGGGCTAGGGTTATAGGTTTAGGTGGGCTGGATGGGCATGACGCAAATGGGCCGGCCTGGCTGCAGGTTGCGGCTGGGCTCTCTCTCCCTACTAAAAGAAAAGAAAAAAAAGATTAAGAAAGAAAAGAAAGAGGGGTTAGGGGAAGATGTTGGACACGCAGATAATTTCCTCGGATTCACAAAAATGAGCTTGATCCAAGGAAATAGAAGTTGGCATGAATGCAAGATTTAAATTCAAACTCATTTGAATTTAATTCAAATGGTTTGAACTAGAACAAGGTTTTAGAAGTGTCCAAAAATGTTCGGATTTTTGGTGGAGCTCCGGAAAATGATGAAAGAAATTGTGGGCAGAGTTGGAGACCAAGAATTGAGATAACAAAGGCATTGGGATTTTGCAAGTGTGTTATGGTGAATTCCAAAAATGGAATATTTACTATAGCTCTCTAAATATCGAGAGGATATGCTTTAAAGAGAATCACCATGTGAATTCCCTCGATTTAAATAGATCAACGATCTATGCAATTTATTTAGGTGAGTTTTTAAAAATTAAATGACATGATGGCATGATGCAATGCAAATGATGCAACAAACAAAACAAATCACACGACGAAACTCGAAGTAGCTGGAAGTCTTCTGGAGTGTCGGTCTCGGGGCGTTACACCCCGCCAGACTTGGCGACTTACTAATGACCCGCCCTGACTGGATGACTCACTAAGTGACCCGCCCAAGCCTGGCGACTTATGGGTGACCTGGCAAGCGGATCAAAGGAGCGACAAGATCCGGGGGCCTAAGAGGCTCAAGGCCCAGAAGGCCGGCTTACGTTATGATAGGCCGACTTAAGAGGAAGAAAGCAAGACCCGGACTTGTATTCAAATTGTAAGAAAAGATAGACTAGTCCTAGTCCTACTAGGACTCCACATGTAACCCGCCCCTCTAACTTATATAAGGAGGAGCAAGGCTCCCCAAAGAGGGACAAGCAGCAAGAAACAATATCTAGGGCTAGACACAAAGGGGGAGCCGGCTTATGCGGCGACTCCCTCATGAGCATAATGAGACCTAGCCTCAAACAGCATGTAGGGTTATTACCGGATGATGTTTCCCGGGGCCCGAAGCTGTCTAAACCCTTGTCTTGTGAGTTGATCCACCCTGCGTCTCTCATCCCACTCAACCCCTCTCAAGCTACCACATAGATGCGTTGGCCTCGCGACTAAGTCCTGACACTAAGGACATTGCCGTAACAAAACCACGACAGTTTGGGTAAAGCAAATGTTTGTGATTGTATGCTTATCATACATGTTCTATAATAGTGAATCGTTTGTTATGGGTCGCGCATCGTAAACGTAGCACCATAGAATACCGACTGTGATGGAAATGCGAGCACAAACGAGTAGGAGTACTATATATGAATCTTGCCTCCCTATCCCCGACGGTTTCTGGGTCATGTAGGAAGGACCCCCATATCGCCCAAATGCCGTCGTGGAAAGGGGTTAAAAACCGGTTGTATAGCAGCGACGCGTACCAGTGATGAGGAAGACAAATGGATCCGTGCGTGTCCATTTAGATTAGATATTAATTATACCACGAGAGCTGGATTAGCACCGCTTAGTTCATGTAAATTTAATGAAATTTGTCATGTTTATATGAAGATCCGACTTTTTTATATGATATCCTTCATGCTTACATGAAATCAGTCCGTGTTTGCACGAATTTCCTCTGGTTGGTTAAGCGCGAGGAAATTTGCCGGTTGTCATTGGATATATTCTTATGCTGGAAATAATAGTCACATCCAATCCATTTGAGTTAATTGTGTGTATCATTCTCCCTCTATAAAAAGTTAATTGCATGTAGAGTGTACATGACTTGCAGGTTGGCTACAGATTCGTACAGGAAGTTAAAAAGAAACGAATCCATCCTTAATCTTGTATCCTAAGTACTCTATGGGTTCCACTGTCAGTACAGTAGCAAAAGAAGTATATATTAAAAAAATCTAAAGTTTAAGACAAAATTTGAACTTATGTCATCGCATTGCGAGCATCTGGCACTAACCAGTCCACCAGATGTTTGTTGTGGACGATGCAAGAGATATATCTCCACTCTTATAAAAAACAGAGTTGGTGATGATGGTGCACCTGCCATCCTGCAATATAGGCCCTTCAATTTCTATCTAACGGATAGGAAGGAAACTATGGCAATTTTGCAAAAAGATACCCACACCCCTCTCCACATTGCAAATAAGGCCTTCCCTCATTCATCATTTTCTCCCACAAGATAAACTACTCATACAAATGCATCTTGATGTTTCGTGCAACGCACGGGCATCTATCTAGTTTCTTTTTTAAATAGTTACTTCGATAATTGGGTTGAAGTAATATATTTTATGTGTGCCCTGAATGATCTCAAATTCACTAGTAGTAACAAAGAAAAGATTGCCTTGTTAATTAACAGAAAATAGGGTGAAAAATATCACATGAGGCCGGTAAAAACAAGGCACACTGCATTCAACGTCATCGTCACTATAGTTGTGCGCAAGCGAGAAATCTACATATCAAGGGGGGCTACGGAGAGCAAGACGTATCAAATGTGTGTGAGCGAGGCACAGAGACACAAGTAGCAAGTGTGTGTGTGTGTGTGTGTGTGTGTGTGTGTGTGTGTGTGTGTGTGTGTGTGTGTGTGTTGAGAGAGAAGCCAATTGATAGATTATGATGAAGATCGAGGTGTCACCCTACTCCTTCGATGTCGGGAAGTGTGTTTGTGTGTGTGTGTGTGAGAGAGAGAGAGAAGCCAGTAGATAGATTAGTATCAAGATCGAGGTGTCACCCTACTCCTTCGGTGTCAGGAAGTGTGTGTCTGTGTGGGGGAGTGTGCCAGTGACACTTAGATATAGGTAGAGGAGTTTGTGTTATAAATATCTATATTAAGGGATAGGTAGATAGCATGTGTGCGAGGCATACTTAAAGCATCACGGAGATAAACAAGCGGTGTGCATGCAAGTGCCAGAAAAAAATAAAAAGAGAAACAATGTGTGCGCGCACGCGCGCGCGTGTGTGTGTGTGAGCGAAATCTCAAAATAAAAGGTGCTCTACTAGAATCCCATTGTATGTATTCATATGGTTTCGGGACTCGAGTTAACCTTACGCATATGTGAGACATAGTTATACTTTGAGACACTAGTGGCGGTGGGTGGTCGGAATTAAAGGGGTGGGCGTGTTCGATAGAGAGAGAGAGAGAGAGAGAGAGAGAGAGAGAGAGAGAGTGTTTTTTTGTGTGAGAGACTTGTAGGACAGGTAGAAAGATGAATTCTAACCTTGACAGAGGGAGAGAATTACACGAAGTGCGCCTGTGTGATTCTGATGCCCACGGAGAAACAAGATATGTATGTGTGTGAGAGAGATTGCACAATTCATTCATGTATCACTATCTACCGATTGTGGAAATGCATCGCTTGAACATAATCAATATCTACCTCGTATCATGGCCAAATATACAAAATTAATTCAACGCTATAAAGATTGGACACTCACATATCACATTTTTTCGAATAGTCTTTTTCAATTGTGCATGCCAAAGTTATAGTGATTGTCGTGGAATTGTCACGTCAGATGTCCTCATGAAAGGACTTAGTTGTGGAGCCATCGCAACTAGGAAGCTTGAAGGGGTTAAATCGGGACAAAGGACACGAGAGGTTTTATACTAGTTCGGCCCCTTACGATGAAGGTAAGGCCTACGTCTAGTTGGGTTGGTATTGATGTTTCGATGACCAGGGAGCGAGATATGCTATGCCCGGCTCTCGATGAGTTGTTTCTTGCCCTAAGCCGCCAGTAGGTCATCCCCTTATATACACGGGTTGACGCCCTCTGGCTTACAGAGTCCCGGCCGGCTTATAAACAGTGTCCGGCTCGATGACTAGTTAAATCTATCTTATGATACAAGTCATGCCATCATGGCGGTTTACTACAACGGGCCTTAAGTCGCCTGTGGGCCTTAAGCCCTTTATTGAATCGCCGTCTTCATGCTTGGCTTTGGGCTTCTCTCTGGTGAGTCTTCTTTGCATAACCCGGCCCCTCCTGGGCGGTTTACACAAATAGTTACATCCCCAACATTAGGCCCCAGATTGATTTGAACATGTTCATGTTAATCTTAAAATACCTTAATATATACTCAGTCTTCTGACCGTGCAAAAAGGTTTCCTTTAACCCACTATGACATCATCTCTTGGATCCAGGTTAAGCCGCTGTGACGTCATCCTTTTCTTAAATTCTTTTTCTATTCCACCGTATCTTTCAACGGATCTCTGTCTTTATTGACTGTTCCGAAAATTGAGGCATCGGGGCCGTTGGATAATAACTCTTATCTCCTCATTTCCCGCGCCATCTCAGTTATCCTCTCCTTATAAATAGGCGCGACCTAGGTGTTGGGGAACGTAGCAGAAATTCAAAATTTTCCTACGAGTCACCAAGATCTATCCATGGAGGGACTAGCAACGAGGGGAAGGAGAGTGCATCTACATACCCTTGTAGATCGCTAAGCGGAAGCGTTCAAGAGAACAGGGTCGAAGGAGTCGTACTCGTCGTGATCCAAATCACCGGAGATCATAGTGCCGAACGGACGGCACCTCCGCGTTCAACACACGTACAGCCCGGTGACGTCTCCCATGCCTTGATCCAGCAAGGAGAGAGGGAGAGGTTGAGGAAGACTCCATCCAGCAGTAACACGATGGCGTGGTGGTGGTGGAGGAGCATGGCAATCCTACAGGGCTTCGCCAAGCACCGCGGGAGAGGAGGAGGACTTGGGAGAGGGGGAGGGCTGCGCCAGAACTTCGTGTGAAGCTCCCATGCGCCTCCCCACTTTATATAGGGGTGTAGGGGCTGGTTTCTTGCCCTCCAAGTCCATTGGGGCGTTGGCCAAGGTGGGAGGAAAGAAATCCCATCATTTCCTTCCCCACCGATTGTTATCCCCCCTTTTTAGGGATCTTGATCTTATCCCTTCGGGATATGATCTTATTCCTTCTAAGGGGGGATCTTGGTGCACCTTGACCAGGGGTGTGGGCCCTTTCCCCCACTACCCACGTTCATGTGGGACCCCCATGAAGGTGGGCCCCACTCCGGAACCTTCTAGAACCTTCCCGGTACAATACCGAAAAATCCCGAACATTTTCCGGTGGCCAAAATAGGACTTCCCATATATAAATCTTTACCTCCGGACCATTCCGGAACTCCTCCTGACGTCCGAGATCTCATCCAGGACTCCGAAAAACATTCAGTAACCACATACAAACTTCCTTTATAACCCTAGCGTCATCGAAACTTAAGTGTGTAGACCCTACGGGTTCGGGAGACATATAGACATGAGCGAGACGTTCTCCGGTCAATAACCAACAGCGGGATCTGGATACCCATGTTGGCTCCCACATGTTCCACGATGATCTCATCGGATGAACCACGATGTGAAGGACTCAATCAATCCTGTATACAATTCCCTTTGTCTAGCGGTATTGTACTTGCCCGAGATTCGATCGTCGGTATACCGACACCTTGTTCAATCTCGTTACAGGCAAGTCTCTTTACTCGTTCCGTAACACATCATCCCGTGATCAACCCCTTGGTCACATTGTGCACATTATGATGATGTCCTACCGAGTGGGCCCAGAGATACCTCTCCGTTTACACGGAGTGACAAATCCCAGTCTCGATTCGTGCCAACCCAACAGACACTTTCGGAGATACCTGTAGTGCACCTTTATAGCCACCCAGTTACGTTGTGACGTTTGGTACACCCAAAGCATTCCTACGGTATCCGGGAGTTGCACAATCTCATGGTCTAATGAAAAGATACTTGACATTAGAAAAGCTTTATCATACGAACTACACGATCTTTGTGCTAGGCTTAGGATTGGGTCTTGTCCATCACATCATTCTCCTAATGATGTGATCCCGATATCAACGACATCCAATGTCCATGGTCAGGAAACTGTAACCATCTATTGATCAACGAGCTAGTCAACTAGAGGCTTACTAGGGACATGGTGTTGTCTATGTACCCACACATGTATCTGAGTTTCCTGTCAATACAATTATAGCATGGATAATAAATGATTATCATGAACAAGGAAATATAATAATAACTAATTTATTATTGCCTCTAGGGCATATTTCCAACAGTCTCCCACTTGCACTAGAGTCAATAATCTAGTTCACATCGCCATGTGATTAACACTCACACGTCACATCGCCATGTGACCAACATCCAAAGAGTTTACTAGTGTCATTAAACTAGTTCACATCATCATGTGATTAAGACTCAATGAGTTCTGGGGTTTGATCATGTTTTGCTTGTGAGAGAGGTTTTAGTCAACGGTTCTGCAACATTCAGATCCGTATGTACTTCACAAATCTCTAGGTCATATTGTAAATGCTGCTTCCACCCTCCACTTGGAGCTATTCCAAATGGTTGCTCCACTATACGTATCCGGTTTGCTACTCAGAGTCACTTGGATAGGTGTTAAAGCTTGCATCGACGTAACCCTTTACGCCGAACTCTTTATCACCTCCATAATCGAGAAACATGTCCTTATTTACTCCAAGGACAATATTGACCGCTGTCCAATGATCCATTCCTAGATCATTCTTGTTCCCCTTGACTGACTCATGGCAAGGCACACTTCTGGTGCGGTACACAGCATAGCATACTATAGAGCCTACGTCTGAAGCATAGGGGACGACCTTCGTCCTTTCTCTCTCTTCTGCCATGGTCGAGCTTTAACTCTTAACTTCATACCTTACAACTCAGGCAAGAACTCCTTCTTTGACTGATCCATCTTGAACACCTTCAAGATCATGTAAAGGTATGTGCTCATTTGAAAGTACCATTTAGCATTTTTGATCTACTCATAGATCTTGATGCTCAATGTTCAAGTAGCTTAATCCAGGTTTTCTATTGAAAAACACTTTTCAAATAACCCTATATGCTTTCCAGAAATTCTACATCATTTTTGATCAACAACATGTCAATAACATATACTCATCAGAAATTCTATAGTGCTCCCACTCACTTCTTTGGAATTACAAGTTTATCATAAACTTTGTATAAACCCAAAATCTTTGATCATCTTATCAAAGTGCATATTCCAACTCCGAGATGCTTACTCCAGTCCATGGAAGGATCGCTGGAGCTAGCATACCTTTTAGCATCCTTGGGATCGACAAAATCTTTCTGATTGTATCACATACAACCTTTCCTTACGAAAACTGGTAAGGAAACTTGTTTTGACATCCATCTGCCAGATTTCATAAATGCAGCTAATGCTAACATGATTCCGACGGACTTAAGCATCGCTACGGATGAGAAAATCTCATCGTAGTGAACTCCTTGAACTTGTGAAAAACTCTTCGCCACAAGTCGAGCTTCAAAGATGGTGACATTACCGTCCACGTCCGTCTTCTTCTTAAAGATCCATTTATCTCAATGGCTTGCCGATCATCGGGCAAGTCCACCATAGTCCATGCTTTGTTCTGATACATGGATCCTATCTCGGATTTCATGGCTTCTAACCATTTGTCGGAATTTGGGCCCACCATCGCTTCTCCATAGCTCGTAGGTTCATTGTTGTCTAGCAACATGACCTTCAAGGCAGGATTACTGTACCACTCTGAAGTAGTACGCATCCTTGTCACCCTACGAGGTACGGTAGTGACTTGATCCAAAACTTCATGATCACTATCATAAGCTTCTACTTCAATTGGTGTAGGCGCCACAGGAACAACTTCCTGTGCCCTGCTACACACTTGTTAAAGTGACGGTTCAATAACCTCATCAAGTCTCTACCATGCTCCCACTCAACTTTCTGAGACAAACTTTTCCTCGAGAAAGGACCTGATTCAAGAAACAATCCCTATTGCTTTCGGATCTGAATGAGGAGGTATACCCAACTGTTTTGGGTGTCCTATGAAGATGCATTTTATCCGCTTTGGGTTCGAGCTTATCAACCTGAAACTTTTTCACATAAGCATCGCAGCCCCAAACCTTTATGAAATGACAGCTTAGGTTTCTCTAAACCATAGTTCATACGCTGTCATCTCAACGGAATTACATGGTTCCTTATTTAAAGTGAATGTGGTTGTCTCTAATGCCTAACCCATAAACGATAGTGTTAATTCGATAAGAGACATCATGGTACGCACCATATCCAATAGGGTGCAACTATGATGTTCGGACACACCATCAAACTATGGTGTTCCAGGCGGTATTAATTGTGAAACAATTTCCACAATGTCTTAATTGCGTGCCAAAGCTCGTAACTCAGATACTCATCTCTATGATCGTATCATAGACATTTTATCCTCTTGTCACGATGATCTTCAACTTCACTCTGAAATTACTTGAACCATTCAATAATTCAGACTTGTGTTTCATCAAGTAAATATACTCAACATCTACTCGAATCATCTGTGAAGCAAGAACATAACGATATTCACTGCATGCCTCAGCACTCATTGGACCACACACATCAAAATGTGTTACTTCCAACAAGTTGCTATCTTGTTCCATTTTACTGAAAAATGAGGCCTTTTAGTCATCTTGCCCATGTGGTATGATTTGCATATCTCAAGTGATTCAAAATCAAGTGAGTCCAAACGATCCATCTGCATGGAGTTTCTTCATGCGTTTTACACCAATATGACTTACATGGCAGTGCCACAAGTAAGTGGTACTATCATTACTATCTTATATCTCTTGGCATGAAAATGTGTATGACTACGATCGAGATTCAATAAACCATTCCTTTAAGTGCAAGACCATTGAAGGTATTATTCAAATAAATAGAGTAACCATTATTCTCCTTAAATGAATAACCGTATTGCGATAGACATAATCCAATCATGTCTATGCTCAACGCAAACACCAAATGACAATTATTCAGGTTTAATACTAATCTTGATTGTAGAGGGAGCGTGCGATGTTTGATCACATCAAACTTGGAAACACTTCCAACGCATATCGTCAGCTCCCCTTTAGCTAGTCTCCGTTTATGCCGTAGCTCTTTTATTTCGAGTTACTAACACTTAGCAACCGAACCGGTATCTTAATACCCTGGTGCTACTAGGAGTACTAGTAAAGTACACATTAACATAATGTATATCTAATATACTTCTATCGACCTTGCCAGCCTTCTCATTTACCAAGTATCTAGGTTAATTCCGCTCCAGTGGTTGTTCCCCTTATTATAGAAGCACTTAGTCTCGGGTTTGGGTTCAACCTTGGGTTTCTTCACTAGAGCAGCAGCTGATTTGCCGTTTCATGAAGTATCCCTTCTTTCCCTTGCCCTTCTTAAAACTAGTGGTTTCACCAACCATCAACAATTGATGCTCCTTCTTGATTTCTACTTTCGCGGTGTCAAACATCGCGAATACCTCTAGGATCATCATATCTATCCCTGATATGTTATAGCTCATCACAAAGCTCTAGCAGCTTGGTGGCAATGACTTTGGAGAAACATCGCTATCTCATCTGGAAGATCAACTCCCACTCAATTCAAGTGATTTTTGCACTCAGACAATCTGAGCACAAGCTCAACGATTGAGCTTTTCTCCCTTAGTTTGCAGGCTAAGAAAATCGTCGGAGGTCTCATACCTCTTGACGTGGGCACGAGCCTGAAATCTCAATTTTAGCCCTCGAAACATCTCATATGTTCCACGACGTTTCGAAAACGTCTTTGGTGCCTCAACTCTAAACCGTTTAACTGAACTATCACGTAGTTATCAAAACGTGTATGTCTGATGTTCGGAACATCCACAAACGACGTTTGGGGTTCAGCACACTGAGCGGTGCATTAAGGACATAAGCTTTCTACTGTCCGCATAATCGCTATTGTCAACTTTCAACTATATTTTCTCTAGGAACATATCTAATCAGTGGAACTAAAGCGCGAGCTTACGACATAATTTGCAAAGATCTTTTGACTATGTTCAGGATAATTAAGTTCATCTTATGAACTCCCACTCAGATAGACATCCCTCTAGTCATCTAAGTGATTACATGATCCGAGTCAACTAGGCCGTGTCCGATCATCACGTGAGACGGACTAGTCATCATCGGTGAACATCTTCATGTTGATCATATCCTCCATACGACTCATGCTCGACCTTTCGGTCTCTATGTTCCGAGGCCATGTCTGTACATGCTAGGCTCGTCAAGTTAACCCTAAGTGTTTTGCATGTGTAAACCTGTCTTACACCCGTTGTATGTGAACGTAAGGATCTATCACACCCGATCATCACGTGGTGCTTCGAAACGACGAACTTTAGCAACGGTGCACAATTAGGGGAAAACACTTCTTGAAATTGTTGTAAGGGATCATCTTATTTACTACCGTTGTTCTAAGTAAACAAGATGCATAACCATGATAAACATCACATGCAATCAAATAGTGACATGATATGGCCAATATCATTTTGCTCCTTTTGATCTCCATCTTCGGGGCTCCATGATCATCATCGTCACCGGCATGACACCATGATCTCCATCATCATGATCTCCATCATCGTGTCTCCATGAAGTTGTCTTGCCAACTTATTACTTCTACTACTATGGCTACCGGTTAGCAATAAAGTAAAGTAATTACATGGCGTTGTTCAATGACACGCAGGTCATACAATAAATAAAGACAACTCCTATGGCTCCTGCTGGTTGTCATACTCATCGACATGCAAGTCGTGATTCCTATTACAAGAATATGATCAATCTCATACATAACATATCATTCATCACATTCTTCTTGGCCATATCATATCACATAGCATACCCTGCAAAAACAAGTTAGACGTCCTCTAATTGTTGTTGCATATTTTACGTGGCTGCTATGGGTTTCTAGCAAGAACGTTTCTTACCTACGCAAAACCACAACGTGATATGCCAATTGCTATTTACCCTTCATAAGGACCCTTTTCATCGAATCCGTTCCGACTAAAGTGGGAGAGACCGGCACCCGCTAGCCACCTTATGCACCAAGTGCATGTCAATCGGTGGAACCTGTCTCACGTAAGAGTACGTGTAAGGTCGGTCCGGGCCGCTTCATCCCACAATACCATCGAAACAAGATTGGACTAGTAACGGTAAGCATATTGAACAAAATCAACGCCCACAACTACTTTGTGTTCTACTCGTGCAAAGAATCTACGCAATAGACCTAGCTCATGATGCCACTGTTGGGGAACGTAGCAGAAATTCAAAATTTTCCTACGAGTCACCAAGATCTATCCATGGAGGGACTAGCAACGAGGGGAAGGAGAGTGCATCTACATACCCTTGTAGATCGCTAAGCGGAAGCGTTCAAGAGAACGGGGTTGAAGGAGTCGTACTCGTCGTGATCCAAATCACCGGAGATCCTAGTGCCGAACGGACGGCACCTCCACGTTCAACACACGTACAGCCCGGTGACGTCTCTCATGCTTTGATCCAGAAAGGAGAGAGGGAGAGGTTGAGGAAGACTCCATCCAGCAGCAACACGACGGCGTGGTGGTGGTGGAGGAGCGTGGCAATCCTGCAGGGCTTCGCCAAGCACCGCGGGAGAGGAGGAGGACTTGGGAGAGGGGGAGGGCTGCGCCAGAACTTCGTGTGAAGCTCCCATGCACCTCCCCACTTTATATAGGGGTGGAGGGGCTGGTTTCTTGCTCTCCAAGTCCATTGGGGCGTTGGCCAAGGTGGGAGGAAAGAAATCCCATCATTTCCTTCCCCACCGATTGTTATCCCCCCTTTTTAGGGATCTTGATCTTATCCCTTCGGGATATGATCTTATTCCTTCTAAGGGGGAATCTTGGTGCGCCTTGACCAGGGGTGTGGGGCCTTTCCCCCACTACCCACGTTCATGTGGGTCCCCCCATGCAGGTGGGCCGCACTCCGGAACCTTCTAGAACCTTCTCGGTACAATACCGAAAAATCCCGAACATTTTCTGGTAGCCAAAATAGGACTTCCCATATATAAATCTTTACCTCCGGACCATTCCGGAACTCCTCGTAACGTCCGGATCTCATCCGGGACTCCGAACAACATTCGGTAACCACATACAAACTTCCTTTATAACCCTAGCGTCATCGAACCTTAAGTGTGTAGACCCTACGGGTTCGGGAGACATGTAGACATGAGCGAGACGTTCTCCGGTCAATAACCAACAGCGGGATATGGATACCCATGTTGGCTCCCACATGTTCCACGATGATCTCATCGGATGAACCACGATGTCAAGGACACAATCAATCCTGTATACAATTCCCTTTGTCTAGCGGTATTGTACTTGCCCGAGATTCGATCGTCGGTATACCGATACCTTGTTCAATCTCGTTACCGGCAAGTCTCTTTACTCGTTCCATAACACATCATCCCGTGATAAACCCCTTGGTCACATTGTGCACATTATGATGATGTCCTACCGAGTGGGCCCAGAGATACCTCTCCGTTTACACGGAGTGACAAATCCCAGTCTCGATTCATGCCAACCCAACAGACACTTTCGGAGATACCTATAGTGCACCTTTATAGCCACCCAGTTACGTTGTGACGTTTGGTACACCCAAAGCATTCCTACGGTATCCGGGAGTTGCATCATCTCATGGTCTAAGGAAAAGATACTTGACATTAGAAAAGCTTTAGCATACGAACTACACGATCTCTGTGCTAGGCTTAGGATTGGGTCTTGTCCATCACATCATTCTCCTAATGATGTGATCCCAATATCAACGACATCCAATGTCCATGGTCAGGAAACCGTAACCATCTATTGATCAACGAGCTAGTCAACTAGAGGCTTACTAGGGACATGGTGTTGTCTATGTACCCACACATGTATCTGAGTTTCCTGTCAATACAATTATAGCATGGATAATAAACGATTATCATGAACAAGGAAATATAATAATAACTAATTTATTATTGCCTCTAGAGCATATTTCCAACACTAGGTCTCCCATTCTCCTCCTTCCAGTCGTCTTCTTCCTCTTGCCTCCTCTCCGCCACTCGAGCTCCGCCGCCGCCGCCGCAGGTCTCCTTGTCTTCACCAACTTAGACCGCTGCATCAACCTGGTCGGACCAGAAAAACGCGGCACCCTTCCACAGCAGCCTTGCATCGGTAAGTCTCCCCTTTCCTGCTCCTTAGATCTACATTAAGGCCTTCGTGTTCTTTGAGTTCTTCGCTGTCTAGTAGCTTTCTTTCATATCCTCGCTCTTCTTGATCTTGAAGATGATAAAACTGATGTGGTAGATGTTTTGCGCCTACTTTGAAATGCAAATGAACCCCTTTCTGTCGAATAGAGGCCCCATTCGAGCCCTTGAGCTTTATCCGCTCAAGTCTTAGGTCTAGAAAATTTCCTTTTCAGAACAGTTATTTGATCCAAAATAACAGTGGTAGATTATGAAACCTGTTTGTATCACCCGGAAAATTACTTCTGTCAAATACCCATAAACACAACTGTCCATGTAGCCGGTTAAAATAAGTGATACTGAGCTGTAAGCCTTGCTTTCATCTCATAACCTTAAGAATTTTGAACTGTTCTTGATACTTGTAGCGGCTTAAATATTGTTGCACAATCACCCTTATATCATTAGGCCCCTTCTTAAGCCGCCGCTTTAAATAATGTAGATATTTCTCCCAGGTTAAAGTTGAATCGAAGCTTCTTATTTTGTCATAGGCCAACTGTTGTCATGGCACCTAAGGCGGCCAAAGCCCCTGTGACTTGCAATTGGGTCCCATCCACAGTTACCAAAAGTAAACTTGCTGAGTTCGTGAAGTCTGGCCATCTGCCCAAAAAGGAGGTCATGTCTTATCATGCCCCTGACCCGTCTGAAGAGAGGCCTCATCCCAAAGAAGGGGAGGTGATAGTGTTTACGGATCACATGAACCGGGGATTTGCCCCTCCCGGCTCAAAATTCTTCAGGGAAGTTTTGAATTTATTTGATCTTAAACCTCAAGACATTGGACCCAATTCCATGTCAAATCTTTGCAATTTCCAAGTCTTCTGCGAGGTGTACCTGGGAGAGGAGCCAAGTCTACTTTTGTTCAGAGAACTTTTTTACTTGAACCGGCAGAATGAACGTGCCAACGGGCCTAGTCTTGAGCTTGGCGGCATCTCAATCCAGCGGCGGAGAGATTGTCTTTTTCCTTATGATGAGCTGTCGAGTCACCCGAAAGATTGGAACCAGACGTGGTTCTACTGTCAAGACACGTCACCGGCTGATGAGAGGCCTCTGCCCGGTTTCCGCGCCCTGGGCCTTGAATCCAACCATCCGATGGCGGATAAGTTGTCTGTTGTTGAGCGCCTGCCTCTCAACCCCACCATCAGGAAGATCAAAGCTCTTCTAGGAAACGGGTTAAACGGCATCGATCTGGTTCGAGTCTGGGTCACTTGGCGGATACTACCATTAAGCCGCCGCTCCGGCTTAATGTGTACTTACACAGGCGAGAAGGATGATCCAATGCGTCATAGTCCTGATGACTTACCAGATGATGTGGTAGATGCTACAACCCAGTCACTGCTGAAGGAGGGCACTGTAACTATCAATGCCTTCGGCTTACTTCCCTTCTGCAAGAAGAACCCGGCCCTTGCAGTGAGTTACCAATCTTAATAAACACTTTTTAACATGTTATACCTTATTTGTACTTATGATTCCTTATCTTTTTCCACAAGCCGGTGATAATTTCTGGAAGGTCAAGTATGACCATGAGGCTGCCAAACAGTCCAGGGCAGCCAAGAAAACCGAAAGGAAAGCCGCCAATACGGGCACCTCAAAGTAGAAGAAACCCAGCGCCTCCGATATGCTTAAATTGGATGACTCTTGTTCGGATGATGAAGAGGTAATCTTTTGATTTTCTTAACTCCTTTGTCGTTACTTTACTGACATTCTATCCTTTTAGGAGGATACAGGGAACAATCAAGCAATTGACGAAGAGGTAACTATAATCTCCTCCGACTCAGAGCCTTTGCCAAAGCAAAATATCCGAAGGGCGACACGGAAAGTAAGATTTTCACATCCTCTAGCTCACCAAGATCCTCAATTTATTTTGAAGCAACAACAGCTTGAAAACCGGAGGCAGACTCGGGCCAATCAAGACGCAGAACTCTCCTCCGGCTTACCCGATGTAACCAGGAAGCGTCGGACCGAGGTTATCTCTAATTTACGTTCTGCTTTACCTTTGGCGGTTTTGATTTGCCAACCTCTCAATTCATCTGACTCCAATTATCAGGATACCTCTCCTTCCTCTGACGAGTCGATGCAATCAAACATGCCGGCTTTCAAAACGGCTCCCGGGTAATGTAACCTTTCTTACTTTAAGTTTTTTCATACTTATACTTCAATACTCATCCTTCTACCTTGATTGACAGCCTGCAAGTGAAGCCTAGCAAGAGGGCAAAGAAGAATAAGCTGTCCCAAGACCCAGTGGTCACTGAACCGGCGCTTGACTCATCCGCTCTTGATAGCTCCACTCATCAGCCACTGCCTGAACTGGCTTCTGATATTCCGGTGCCAACCTCTGACCCGCCTGCAGAAGATGTTATCCACAATTCTGATAACCCGGAAAATCCTAGCCCGGTCAAGACAACTGACTCGGAAGTTAAATTTCTGAAAAGTCAATATGTTGAACCGGGCCGGCCTACTGTTCTTGCCCAATGCACTGCCAAGGAGGAGTTTGCCCAACGTCGAAAAGCCAAACAGGACATCATTGATTATACTCACCTAAGCATTGGTGATATAGTCTCGGGCTATCTGAACCAAGTGCACAATAGTCGTGACCTGGAAATTGTCATGGTGAAACAAATACAACACAAATCTAAGGTATAACTTATGCGTTTTTCCTGAATCTTACTTACTGTACCAGCCCCCAAGTCTATTGCTTATGAATGAATATGCTGTATACTTAGAAATCTACTTACTGTTAGTTTGTCCGGTTTAAAGTGAATACATTTAACCCGGTGATAGCATGAGACTTTGAATTTGTGTTACACATTAGCCCCCAAGTGTCAAGTATCTTTACTTGTAAAGTGCTTGAGACTTAATATGTATGACTCGGTAGGATAGGTTAAAAAATTCTTTAAGCATACATTAGCCCCCAAGTGCCAAGTATCTTTACTTGTAAAGTGTTTGGGACTTGAATGTTACCTTACCATGATTCTCACCATAACTTGATGTCAATACATGCCACCATAAGTCAATTTGAGTCGGAGCTTGCTGACCTGAAGAGCCAGCTGAAAACTCAAGAGCTTGAAACTCAGAAAGCCAACTCCAAGTTTGAATTCAGTGTCTCTGAACAAGAGAAGTTGAGGCAAAATTTTGAGTCAGAAAAGAAAATTTGGGCTGATGAGAGGGCTTCACTGGTGACTCGGGCCGAGGCGGCAGAAGCATCTCTTACAGAGGCAACAACCGAACTGTCCGACTTAAAACGGCAGATATCCCAAATGGTCTCAGCCATCTCCGGTAAGTCACTCTGAAAAACCTTAAACATTGTAATCTTCCAGGGATTTATTGTAATAGTTATCTCCGGCTCATTGTTATGCTTGTGAACTTACAGGCCCCAGGAGTACCAACCTCAAGCAAAACATGCTGATCAAGCTTAAGGCGGTTTATACCTTAGTGGAACAGCTGTACTCCGGGTCACAACATGCCTTGGTCGTTGTGGCCTTAGCAAACACCACTCCCCACCTCCTTCAAGATGTACTGAAGAAGCATCTCGCAGTGCTGCCTCAACAAATTCAGGATTTAAGGCGGCATCTTCAGGAGCCGGAGCCATGGCCGCATTAAGCGGGGCAAAGGCATGGGTGCCAGAACTTGACTTGGCTGATCTCTCTCTTGGATATCCAAGCCTGAAGGAGGACGGCACTGCATTTGACGATCAAGACTTCACTGCCTGTGTCAAAGTCGTACATCCCTTGGCGACCCTTATCGGGAATGATACTAATCTCACTAAGTATTCGTCGGGCTATGATAGCGAGAACCGGAGAATTCCAAATATTCCATATGACCAAGTCAGCATGATCCCTCCAACGCGTAAGCATACCTTTGCCCCTGAAGTGGACTCAGCCGGTTTAATAGATGATGAGGCTTAATTTGAAGCCTTGAGCGGCATTGACTGGGCCTCGTCCACCTTCCAGGACAAAGCAACCGACGGAGAGGCGGAGAAGGATAACCGGAGTCTTCAAGCCCGCCGAAGGAATGAGCCGCCAGGCGTTTTATAACTTTGCCAAAACAATGCTTCACTTATTCAGACTCGGGGAGTCTTGTAATATGATAGAAAAAACTTCTTAATGTTTGTCATGCCCTTGCGCATGTTTATGGTGCTTATTACTTTTGTAAGCCGCCATCACTATATTTCTCTGGCTTATGTTAACCATGTATTTCTTTGATGTTTAACTTGATTTTCCTTATCCTACACATAAAACAAGCAAAATTTTCTGGGCGGTTTACTGTGCCAGGGGTTTATAGAGTATTGATAACCCGGAACATGACCCAAAGACATCATATACAGGCCGGTTTATGATTATTTAAAATATAATCACAATAGCATAACTGTGACCCCTTTGATAGTCTTCCCGGCTTATTTGATGCTTTACCTGGCACTTACGAACCTGGGGTGATCAATATTAAACCAGAAGAATTAAGGACCATCTCCTCAAGAAGGTTTCAAGATAGTTAAAGTAATTATATGTATAAGCAATGTTCACAGGCTAGTGATTCGAATACGATCAGAAAACCGTCCCAAAGGGGTTAAGCTAAGATTCGGATATGATCATATAGCCCCCAGTGGCTTTGGCGATGCCGATCAAGTGGGTATCGACATCTATGTTCTCTTTGGTTTGGATATGACCTATGTTTGAACAGGAAGCCCCCAAGTGAACATAAGAGTTGTTTAATGACGCTGATTCGAATACGATCCACGTCAGACCCAAAGGGGTTAAGATATGATTCATATATGATAAAGAAGCCCCCAAGTGGGTTTGGCAGTATGCCGATCAAGTGGGTATCGACAACTATGTTCTCTTTGATTCGAATACGACCTATGTTTGAATAGGAAGCCCCCAAGTGACCATGGCTAGATTCAGATATGATCATAAGGCAGTCCAAAGGGAAAGCCGGATTCAGATGTGATCTACTCCCTGTTGTTGTCTCCACTACCTGATAAAGAAGACACATAGAGTTTTGAGGGTAAAAAGGACGGAGGTCCTGCTTTATTTCTTTATATAATATATACATCGTCAAAAACTATATACATCTTGAAAGCCGGTGGATTAAGTATAATAAGGCCGGAGATGAGCAATATTCCCCGGCCGGCGGGTCTCCTCCTCCGACTTAAGTGAGTCTTTGTGCTCTCGAACATCGATGAGGTAGTATGACCCGTTGTGCGGATTCTTGCTGACCACAAAGGGCCCTTCCCAAGGCGGGGATAGCTTGTGCATATTATACTGATCCTGGATAAGCCAGAGCACCAAGTCGCCTTCCTGAAAGGTTTTGCTCCTAACCCGGTGGCTGTGATAGCGATGCAGGTCTTGTTGATAAATCGCTGAGCAGGCTATTGCCAAGTCTCGCTCCTCATCCAGCAAGTCAAGTGCATTTTGATGAGCTTCTTCATTGTCAGCCTCAACGTAAGCCGCCACGCGGGGTAAATCGTGCCGGATGTCACTTGGCAGGACCACCTCTGCACCATACACCATAAAGAAAGGCGTGTAGCCTGTGGATCTGTTAGGCGTAGTGTTGATGCTCCATAACACAGAAGGTAACTCCTCCACCCAACAACCCGGAGTCCGCTGTAAGGGGACTAAGAGCCGGGGCTTGATACCTTTCAGGATCTCTTGATTAGCTCTTTCTGCTTGACCATTGGATTGAGGATGAGCAACAACCGAAACATCAAGCCGGATATGTTCACTTTGACAGAACTCTTCCATGGCACCCTTGGAGAGATTGGTGCCATTGTCAGTTATGATGCTATGTGGGAAACCAAAACGAAAGATCACCTTTTTCATGAATTGAACCGCCGTGGCTGTATCACACTTACCGACCGGCTCTGCCTCAACCCACTTGGTAAACTTATCCACTACCACCAGGAGATGTGTCTTTTTATCCTTAGACCTCTTGAAAGGCCCAACCATGTCAAGCCTCCAGACTGCAAACGGCCAAGTGATTGGGATCATCCTCAATTCTTGAGCTGGCACATGAGCTCGTCGTGAGAACTTTTGACAACCATCACATTTGCTGACCAGATCTTCCACATCAGCATGAGCCGTCAGCCAGTAGAAACCATGACAGAAAGCTTTGGCTACCAGAGATTTTGACCCGGCATGACGGCCACAATCCCCCTCATGGATCTCACGAAGTATTTCTTGGCCTTCTGTAGGGGACACACAGCGTTGAAACGCCCCAGTGACACTTAGGTGATGTAACTCGCCGTTAACAATCGTCATAGATTTGGAGCGCCTGACGATTTGTCTTGCCAAGGTCTCATCCTCAGGTAACTCACCCCGGGTCATATAAGCCAAATAGGGCACTGTCCAATCTGGGATAACGTGAAGAGCCGCCACCAACTGTGCCTCCGGGTCTGGCACCGCTAGCTCTTCCTCGATAGGCACCTTGAGAGAAGGGTTATGTAAAATATCGAGAAAGGTGTTAGGCGGCATCGGCTTACGTTGGGATCCCAACCGGCTTAAAGCATCAGCCGCCTCATTCTTCCTTTGATCAATGTGCTCCACTTGATAACCCTTGAAGTGACCAGCCATAGCATCTACTTCACGACGATAAGCCGCCATAAGGGGGTCCTTGGAATCCCACTTGCCTGACACCTGTTGAGCCACGAGATCTGAGTCGCCCAAGCATCTTACCCGGCTTAAGTTCATCTCCTTAGCCATCCAGAGACCATGGAGTAAGGCCTCATACTCAGCTGCATTGTTAGTACACGGAAACATAAGCCGGAGTACATAACAAAATTTGTCACCTCGAGGGGAAGTTAAAACCACTCCAGCCCCCGAGCCTTCTAGCTGCCTGGACCTGTCAAAGTGAATCGTCCAATATGTGTTATCGGGCTTCTCCTCAGGGGCCTGTAACTCTGTCCAATCACTGATAAAGTCCACCAAGGCCTGAGACTTAATAGCAGTATGTGGCATATACTTCAAATCATGAGGCCCAAGCTCGATTTCCCACTTGGCGACTCGTCCTGTAGCCTCCCTATTCTAAATGATATCTCCCAAAGGGGCAGAACTTACCACAGTTATAGGGTGACTTTGAAAGTACTGCTTCAACTTCCGGTTGGCCAAAAACACTCCGTAAACAAGTTTCTGCCAATGTGGATACCTTTGTTTGGATTCAATGAGCACCTCACTGATGTAGTAAACCGGCCGTTGAACCGTATGCTCCTTGCCAGCTTCCTTACGCTCCACCATGATGGCAACGCTGACAGCTCGTGAATTGGCAGCCACATATAGCAGCAAAGGCTCTTTATCAATTGGAGCCGCGAGAACCGGCGGTTCAGACAATTGTCTCTTCAAGTCTTCAAAAGCAGCATCAGCGGCCTCACTCCAGACAAAAGTGTCAGTTTTCTTCATCATCTGATACAATGGAATGGCCTTCTCACCTAACCGGCTTATGAACCGGCTTAACGCGGCAACACGACCCGCCAATTGCTGAACATCCTTGATGCACGCCGGTTTAGCCAGATAGGTAATTGCCTTGATCTTCTCCGGATTAGCTTCAATGCCTATGTTTGATACCAGTAAACCCAAAAGCTTGCCTGCAGGTACACCAAATACACACTTGGCCGGGTTAAGCATCATTTTATAAACCCGGAGATTATCAAAGGTCTCCTTTAAATCAGATATTAAGGTTTCCTTTTCTCTGGACTTCACCACAATGTCATCTACATAAGCATGAACATTACGCCCGATTTGATCGTGTAGACAGTTCTGCACACATCTCTGGTAAGTCGCCTGAGCACTCTTGAGTCCAAACGGCATAGATACATAACATAAGGCCCCAAACGGAGTGATGAAAGCCATCTTCTCCTGGTCCTTAACTGCCATTTTGATCTGATGATAACCAGAGTAAGCATCCAAAAAACTCAAACGTTCACAACCCGCCGTAGCATCAATGATTTGATTAATACGGGGGAGCGCAAATGGATCAGCCGGACAAGCCTTGTTTAAGTCCGTGTAGTCCACACACATCCGCCAGGTGCCGTTCTTCTTGAGGACAAGCACCGGGTTAGCCAACCACTTCGGGTGAAAAACTTCAATAATAAACCCGACCACCAAGAGCCAGGCGACCTCCTCTCCAATAGATTTCCGTCTCTCCTCATTAGAACGGCGAAGAAACTGCCTGACCGGCTTATATTTCGGATCAATATTGACAGTGTGCTCAGCGAGTTCCCTCGGTACACCTGGCATGTCAGAAGGTTTCCATGCAAAGATATCCTGGTTCTCACGGATGAACTCGATGAGCGCTCTTTCCTATTTGGGATCCAAATTGCTGCTGATGCTGAACTGCTTAGAAGGGTCACTCGGGGTAAAGTCAACAAGCTTTGTCTCAGCAGCCGATTTAAACTTCAACGCCGGGTCGTGCTCTGTAGTTGGCTTCTTCAGGGATGTCATATCCGCCGGGTCAACATTATCTTGATAAAACTTGAGCTCTTCCGCCGCACAAGCCGACTAAGCATAAGCCGTGTCGCCTTCTTCACATTCCAACGCCACCTTCCGACTTCCATGCACAGTGATGGTGCCCTTGTGACCCGGCATCTTGAGCTGCAAATAGACATAACACGGTCGGGCCATGAATTTAGCATAAGCCGGCCGCCCGAATAGAGCATGATATGGGCTCCTGATTTTGACCACCTCAAACGTCAACTTCTCAGCTCTGGAGTCATATTCGTCTCCGAAGGCCACCTCCAACTCAATCTTGCCAACTGGGTAAGCCGACTTACCAGGGACCACTCCGTGGAAAATAGTGTTGGACGTCCTCAAATTTTTATCAGTTAATCCCATGCGTCGAAAGGTCTCATAATAGAGGATATTGATGCTACTACCTCCGTCCATGAGTACCTTAGTGAATTTATATCCACCAACCTGAGGTGCTACCACCAAGGCCAACTGTCCTGGGTTATCGACCCGTGGAGGATGATCTTCTCTACTCCACACAATGGGTTGTTCTAACCATCTCAAGTAACAGGGTACATCCGGCTCGACAGAATTCACGGCCCTCTTATGAACCTTCTGGTCACGTTTGCATAAGCTAGTGGTAAACACGTGGTACAGCCCACCATTCAACTGCTTCGGGTTGCTTTGATAACCTGACTGCTGCTATTGTTGCTCTCCTTGACCAGACTGCTGTTGATTATAGCCGCCTTGACGTCCCTGAAAGCCGGAACCTGAGCCACCACCCGGGCCATGCGAACCGCCGGCCCCTGAACCGCTGCCAGACCCATTATGGCCATCATAGGTGTTGGAATTCTTAAACGCCTTCATGATCGCGCAATCTTTCCACAGGTGTGTGGCGGGCCGCTCCCTGGTGTCGTGTCTCGGGCAGGGCTCATTGAGTAGCTGCTCAAGAGAGGGGCCTGACCCACCGGATCGAGGCGTCTTACCTTACGTCTCTGATTGTTACCTTGTGTATTGGCATTGGCCACAAACTCCGGGTTACCGTCCGCCTTACGCTTATTGCCGCCTTGATTCCCCGGGTTATGCTGTTGGCCCTTTCCATTGCCGTTCCTTTTTCCCGTCCCTGTCTTCTCATTGTCAGATGCGGGATCCTTGGTACTATCAGAATCGGCATACTTGACTAAAGCTGCCATCAACGTACCTATATCCTTGCAGTCACGTTTAAGGCGCCCCAGTTTCTGCCTCAGCGGCTCAAAGCTACAATTCTTCTCCAACATAAGGACTGCAGAGCCGGCATCCATCTTGTCAGATGAATGAATTATTTCCTTGACCCGGCGTACCCAATGGGTGGGGGATTCACCCTCCCCCTGCTTACAATTCGTCAAGTCCACAGTCGACATAGATTGCTTACAAGTGTCCTTGAAGTTCTGGATGAACCGGGCCTTTAGCTCTTCCCATGAACCAATGGAATTGGGTGGCAAACCTTTTAACCAAGACTGAGCCGTTCCATCTAACATCATGGTGAAATATTTAGCCATCGCCGCGTCACTGACTTCCAGCAGCTCCATGGCCATCTCATAACTCTCGATCCATGCTCCGGGCTGTAAGTCGGCCGTGTAGTTCGGCACCTTTTGAGGCCCCTTGAAGTCCTTGGGTAACCGCACATTACCCTAAGCCGGCACCAGGCAAGGAACACCACCGGTTCTAGTGGCTACTCCCGCCTCAACGGAGGCCGTTGGATACTCTGGAAAATCTTGATGTGCCATCTGTTGAGCCGTTGACTGAGCCGCCCGCTCGTTCTCCTGACGTATTCGATCTTGCACCGGATTATAGCCACCGGGCTGGTTACGGCGTTGGGCGTTGCTTGACAAAGCTTCCGACTCCATGTGCCTGCTATAACTCGGGCTCTGGTTCTGGCGAGGCAGTGCTAACCAAGGCGGGGGAGTTGAATGAATTTTGTCCCGGCTGTAAGAATACGTCTCCTGCTGAGCTAAGGCCGTCTGGAGAAGTTCTCTGAGTCTCTGGGTCTCCACTGCCGCTGGGTCATCACCGTCCATAGGAAGAGCCGCCAAACGTGTTGAGGCTGCGATTAGGTTCTCCATGGGGCTGGAAAAGTGACCCGGTGGAATCGGCACATAACGCGGCAGTGGCATGCTCACGTGAGGTGGTGCCGTCTCCCGAGGCTGAGCCAGCCCTCCTGTTCCGGCTTTCATAAGCTGATTGGCCTCTGGCGGGTTACTTGGGCCGGCTCCGGGTGTAGCAAAGAGAACCTGAGGGTCGTAATTCGGAGGTAAACGGGACTGGGTTTTCTGATGTCTCCTCCTCATCACCTCATTGGATGCGTTCAAACTCATTGTGAGCTGGTAGGCCTCCGACTGCAACCGCTGCGCCCGGGCATCTAGAGCCGCTCGCTCCGTGGCTAATCTAGTATCCTCAGCTGCCAAAGCCTCCTTGGCCTGAGCTATTTCCTCATGCACCCGTGCCACCTCTGCGTCATGCTCATCTTTATCTACAGGAACAACCGTTGCGGTCAACAGGGCCGTAAGCTTGTCCATGCGGTCTATCAGCACCTGAACCGGTGGGCGCACGGGGCCACCTGCCCCGGCTGCTCCTAACCCGGACGTCACTGCTGCAGCAGCTGTAGAGTTTGATCCGAGCTGAGTCCCAGCCATAAAGACTCCTGCCCATCTTGGTGGCTCACAGGGGTCCGGAATAATGATGCCATCGGAACAGCCCCCGAGCACGCCGTCTTGCACTTGGTACAATGAATCTGTTGAACCGGCGGATGAATCACCATCTGAGAGGACGGCCGTCTCACCTCTATCTTCAGATCCTTCAAAAAGTTCCTCTCCGTGGATGCAGCACACGAAAGCACGCTTCATGACAGGTTGAGTCCAGGTCTTCTTCGCACGCTGAGCCGTCTCGACGAGGTCGGTGCAGTTGTCCGGCTCAGGGCCCGGCTCACCGATCCGGCCGATGAAGACGTGGATTCTGCCGAAGGGGACCCGGTATCCGTACTCAATTGAGCCGGTGTCAGGACCCCAGCCTTCATTGTCGATGTAGATCTTGCCGCGACGACTCTTGGTCATCCGGCCCACCACGTATCCCTTGATCCCTTCGAAGTTGCCCTTCAAGAACTCAAATCCACCGTGCGTTGGCCCCATGGTGGGAGCCAACTGTCGTGGAATTGTCACGTTAGGTGTCCTCCTGAAAGGACTTAGTTGTGGAGCCATCGCAACTAGGAAGCTTGAAGGGGTTAAATCAGGACAAAGGACACGAGAGATTTTATACTAGTTCGGCACCTTACGGTGAAGGTAAGGCCTAGGTCTAGTTGGGTTGGTATTGATGTTTCGATGACCAGGGAGCGAGATACGCTATGCCCGGCTCTCGATGAGTTGTTTCTTGCCCTAAGCCGCCAGCAGGTCGTCCCCTTATATACACGGGTTGACACCCTTTGGCTTACAGAGTCCCGGACGGCTTATAAACAGTGTCCGGCTCGGTGACTAGTTAAATCTGTCTTATGATACAAGTCATGCCATCATGCCGGTTTACTACAACGGGCCTTAAGTCGCCTGTGGGCATTAAGCCCTTTATTGAATCACCGTCTTCATGCTTGGCTTTGGGCTTCTCTCTAGTGAGTCTTCTTTGCATAACCCGGCCCCTCCTGGGCGGTTTACACAAATAGTTACATCCCCAACAGTGATGTTTCTTCAAACAACCATTGTAGTTATCATGTACATGCACCATTGTTAGTTTTGCATTCAAATTTATGAGTCTTGGATGATTTAAGGTTCTATTATGAAGTAATATATCTCTACTCTTATAAAAAAGAGATGGTGATGATGGTGTGCCTGCCATCCTGCAATATAGGCCGTCCGATTTATATCTGACGGATAGGAAGGAAACTATGGAAATTTTGCAAAAAAGATACCCACACCCCTCTCCACATTTGCAAATAAAGCCTTCCCTCGTTCATCCTTTTCTCCCACAAGATAAACTACTCATACAAATGCATCTTGATGTTCCGTGCAACGCACAAGCATCTTCCTAGTGTAATATTCATATATGAATTCAATGGGTATGCAATTTATGAAATGGAGGCCATGTAATCATATGAGGTAAAACTTTTAAGTAGAAGACTAGAATATCCATTTCTTTTTCTGCATCTATATTAAAATTAACATGTCAATGCATTATGTTTACAATAAATAACTATCGGTGCCAAAACCGGCGGATCTCGGGTAGGGGGTCCCGATCTGTGCGTCTTAGGCTGATGGTAACAGGAAGCAAGGGACACAATGTTTACCCGGGTTCGGGCCCTCTCGATGGAGGTAAAACCCTACTTCCTGCTTGATTAATATTGAAGATACTAGTACTACAAGAGTAGATCTACCACGAGATCGTGGAGGCCAAACCCTAGGAGCTAGCCTATGATGATTATGATTGTAATTGTGAGAGGGAGAGGGCTAGGGTTTATATAGACATGGAGAGGGCTAGGGTTTACATGGAGTCGGTTACAAGGAAGGACCAACCTCTCCGGTTTATATAGACATGGAGAGGGCTAGGGATTACATGGAGTCGGTTACAAGGAAGGAAACATAATATCCGGATCGCCGAGCTTGTCTTCCACGCAAAGGAGAGTCCCATCCGGACACGGGATGGAGTCTTGAGTCTTGTATCTTCACGCTTCAATAGTCCGGACAATGTATATAGTCCGGCTGTCCGGATACCCCCTAATCCAGGACTCCCTCACTAGCCCCTGAACCAGGCTTCAATGACGATGAGTCCGGCGCGCAGTCTTGTCTTCGGCATTGCAGGGCGGGTTCCTTCTCCGAATACACCAAAGTAATTATCGAACGCCTAAACCATGTCCGAATCTGCAAAACGATCTCCACATACCACCGTAGGGAAAATGATATTTCACAAATGTGATCTGCTGACCATGTGAGATGTCATTATGGTCGGGTCATTATTCGAACCGTTTTCCCACAACCAGCCACAGCGCACATTGCGAGGCGGTTTCTTCTGCATGTTTATCCATAGCAGAGATCGTATCCCCTTATTATGGGATTCTCATCAATACGGGTATGGATAGTCTAACAGCACCGCTAATCGCAGCGAGTGGGGAGCGAGCGGGTTCCACCAGGCAAGTGGGGAGGCGCAAAAAGCTTTTGTCGTTTCTATAAAGAGATAAGGTCTCTTCTTCTTTACCCACGCCTTCTCCTTCTGCTAGCCCATTCCCCTCTGTTCGAGCCCTAACGCCCAGGCATTCTCCTTTTCCATCAAAGAGAGATTTTCCAAAGATGTCCGGATCTGGAGCAGGAGGCAGATGGATGGCCTCTACCGTCCAGGAGAAGGATATCAAGAAGCTCCGGGAAGCCGGGTATCTGGCCAAGAAGATCGGCCACCGTCTCCCACCAGCGGGACAGGTCGTCCCTACTCCGGAGCCTCACGAGAGGGTCGTGTTCCTTCCCCACTTTGTCCGCGGGCTCGGGTTTCCCCTTCACCCATTTGTTCGTGGAGTCATGTATTACTATGGGATTGATTTTCATGATCTTTCCACCAATTCTTTCCTCAATATCTCAACATTCATCGTCGTGTGCGAGGCCTTTCTCCAGATTTCACCTCACTTCGGCCTGTGGCTGAAGATTTTTAATGTGAAGCCCAAGGTGGTGAGTGGCGAACACGCCGAGTGCGGCGGTGCCATGGTGAGAAAGATGCCCAAGGCCGTTCGGCCGAAGGGTGCCTTCAACAACTCTGTCAAGGAGTGGCAACAGCAGTGGTTCTATATCACCGAACCACACGGCAAAAAGTGGGCTGTAGCTCCTGAGTTCAGATCCGGAGCCCCACTGCGGCTCACGTCCTGGCCAAAGAAGGGCCCGAACTGGTCCTCGTCTGATGAGCTGTCACTACTCCAGACACGCGTTAAGAGCGTGGTCGACAAGGACGTCAAACTCGTCGACGTAGTCCAGGTGATGCTAGTTCGCCTGGTTCTCCCTTGCCAGCTCCGAGCCTACACTTTGTGGGAGTTCGACCCAACCGAGCACCAAACCCTTTGGGAGCTCTATGACTCCACCCACAAGGATATCTGGAAGGTGCACTTTAAGTCCGGCAAATCATGATCGGGCTCCGCCAAGGACCGTGGGTATCAATTATCCCATTCTGCAAGCCCGGTAAGTTATAGCCATGCTCTGTCCATCCATGCTTCCGTTGGCATGTCCTGAGGGAGACATTTTCATCGTGTTCCATCGTAACCCTAGCGATGGATAAAAAAGGTGGAGTGGACACATTGTCCGGCCCCGCTGCCGGAGGAACCGGCCGGACCTCTTCTAATGAAGATGCTGGTCCCCGCGCCATACGAGGCGCCAAAGAAAGAGGCCTCCAAGAAGGTCAAAAAGACCCGGAGTGGCCTCTGTCGTCGCGAGGCCTCGGACGCCAAATCCGAATACTCCAGCGACGATCCTTCTTCTGAAGACGAAAGCGGATGAAGCAGAGGAGGACGAGCCTCGCCCTGGAGGTGGGAAGAAAAGGACGGCCTCCTCATCCCTGGAGGCCGAATCGCCCAAGAGGGGGAAAGGTTCCTTCCCAGAGGCATCCACCACGGCTGCCGATAGCAGCTTGGAGTGGGATCCCAGGGCCCAGCCCCTGGAAAAGTCGTAAGTATATGAAATCCGAACACGCATATGCGTCCGGGATCGTTTGGGTGTAGTAGTTTTAACTGTTGCCATATTTTGTACAGCCCGGCGAGGTCTTGCGCTGGACAGTCCTCATCGGAGGATTCGCTGAGCTCAGATGCTGTGGTGAGCGAGACGCCTCCGGATGCTCCTTCCTCGTAGTCCAGGCGCGACACCAAGGTGTCATCTCAAAGAGACCCGGACCAGGGGAGGCATGTCTCTAGAGCCTGACACATGGGGCGGTGGCCCCACGGCGTGTCAATGATGGGGGCGATCTCGGGTTCGGACCGCAGCCGGATAAGGTCCTGGAGACCTCTAAGGTTCCAGGATCGAGTGAGCAGCCACCTTCGACAGAGGGAGGCTTGCCTACTCCGCCGGCAACCTCTGTCCACGCAGAGCTGCCGGGCGGTCTATCGACAGCGTTAAAGAACGCGTCTATTGTCGATGAACATCGAACCCTCATGGGTGCGGTGGTTGAAAGGATTCAGACTGCCGAAAGAGGGTTGAATGAGTCCTGCCTTGGCCTTATAAAGGCTTTTGAGGTATGTTTTCTAAGAAACCTTTGAGGAATCATCATAATATGAGTAGTAGCCCCTGATACACTATCCAGCGAAAGAGAGAGCCGGGTAGGGGATCAAATCCTCTATTTTCATGGGAACCTTTTTTAATGATGTATACCCCTTTGTGTGAAAACAGGTGTCTGCGGAGAAGACAGCCGCTCATAATGCGGAAGTGTCCGAACTGAAGCAGAGCCTGAAATAGGCCGAGGAGGAACTTGGCCATGTGAATAAGCAATTAGAGGAGAAACGAGGTATGTTGAAACATTGTCTTGCATTAGGAATGAATGAGTAATTGTGTCTATTGAAAAGTATTTGTGTTGTATGCCCTAGGAGCGAGTGCCGAATATGAGGCACTGAAGAAGGCTGTGGTTGATGCCAACGAGAAGGCTGCCGCTGAACAGGCGCTTCATGAAAAACACGAGGCCAGGGTCATCACAGCTGAGCGGGAGCTCCAGGAGCCTGTGAATAAAAGCGAGGGTCTGGAGCAGAGTCTAGTAGGGAAAGAATCCAAACTCGCCCAAGCTCGCCAAGCCGCAGAAGATGCTCGGGAAGAAGCCCGAGGGGCTACGCAGGACATACAGGAGGCCCAGAAAGTTGCGGCTGGTAAGGCGTGTTGTATTCATGGCCATTTTTACATGATAGTGGGGACAACTCCAAGCGACAAGCTGAATTCTTGTTTTTACAGGGGCATTTGCGGATCTGCCTCGCAGCATATCAGATGCCGCCCAATTCTACCGGACCAAGGAGAAGAAGTCTGCGGAGAGGAACTTCTGGTCGCAGTATTTGGCGCCGAACTATCCGGTGCCTTTTCTCGATCAGCTGAAGCAGCTGGTCGAACTGCACCAGGCGGCCGAACTAGCCATGAAGGACTTGGTTGTCCGGCTGTGGCCCGTGGAGCCAATTCCAAGCAGTTACTTCGGACTCGTGAAGCGGATTGTGGGCGCCTGTCCTCGGCTTGATGCTATCAAACGATCAGTCTGTATAGAAGGTGCACGCATGGCGTTCGCCCGTGCAAAAGTGCATCGGGGGAAGCTTAACGCGGAGAAGCTGATGACTGAGGGGCCGCCGGATGGTAAGGAGCACCGCAAGCCCGAGCTGTACTATGAAGGTGTACTGAAGGGGGGCCGCCTTGTGGCGGATAAATGTACCAAAGACATTATATTTCCCTGAGGGCATTCGTGCCGTTCTTTGTAATATGGGATAATGGCAATTTTATTATATATTGCCTATTTTGTTTGAACATATGTTCTTCCTGTGCGGTTGTTTATTGTATGTAAATCCTGAGAGTTGGCCAGTCGTCGGCTTGTGCCCCCACGAAAAAAATACGAGGGTTGATACGTCTCCAACGTATCTATACTTTTTAATTGTTCCATGCTATTATATTACCCCTTTTGGATGTTTATGGGCTTTATTTTACAAATTTATATCATTTTTGGGACTAACCTACTAACCCGAGGCCCAGCCCATATTGCTGTTTTTTTGCCTATTTCAGTATTTCGAAGAAAAGGAATATCAAACGGAGCCCAAACGGAATGAAACCTTCGGGAGCGTGATTTTTGGAACGAGCGTGATCCGGAGAGCTTGGAGTGCAAGTCAAGAAGCAGCCGAGGACTCCACGAGATAGGAGGCCGCCCCCCCCCCTGTAGGGCATGCCCCCTGTCTCGTGGGCCCCTCGGGCGGCCACCAACGTACTTCTTCCTCCTATATATACCTACGTACCCCGAAAACATCCAGGGGCACCATGAAACACAATTTCCATTACTGTAACCTTCTGTATCCGCGAGATCCCATCTTGGAGCCTTCGCCGGCATTCTGTCGTAGGGGGAATTGACCACGGAGGGCTTCTACATCAACATCCTTGCCCCTCCAATGAGTTGTGAGTAGTTTACCACAGACCTACGGGTCCATAGTTATTAGCTAGATGGCTTCTTCTCTCTTTTTGGATCTCAATACAATGTTCTCCCCCTCTCTTGTGGAGATCTATTCGATGTAAACTCTTTTTGCCGTGTGTTTGTCCGATGAATTGTGGGTTTATGATCAAGTTTATCTATGAATAATATTTGAATCTTCTCTGAATTCTTTTATGTATGATTGAGTTATCTTCGCAAGTCTCTTCGAATTATCAGTTTGGTCTGGCCTACTAGATTGGTCTTTCTTGCCATGCGAGAAGTGCTTAGCTTTGGGTTCAATCTTTCGGTGTCCTTACCCAATGACAGAAAGGGTTGCAAGGCACATATTGTATTGTTGCCATCGAGGATAACAAGATGGGGTTTATATCGTATTGCATGAGTTTATCCCTCTACATCATGTCATCTTGCTTGATGTGTTACTCTGTTCTTATGAACTTGATACTCTAGATGCATGCTGGATAGCGGTCGATGTGTGGAGTAATAGTAGTAGATGCAGGAAGGAGTCGGTCTACTTGTTATGGACATGATGCTATATACATGATCATGCCTAGATAATCTCATAACTATGCGCTTTTCTATCAATTGCTCGACAGTAATTTGTTCACCCACCGTAATACTTATGCTATCTTGAGAGAAGCCACTAGTGAAACCTATGGCCCCCGGGTCTATCTCTTATCATATTTTCTTTCAATCTACTTTTATTGGCATCTTTACTTTTTGCATCTATATTATAAAATACCAAAACTATATTTATCTTATCATACTATCTTTATTATATCTCAGTTCCGCAAGTGGCCATGAAGGGATTGACAACACCTTTATTGCGTTGGTTGCGAGTTCTCAGTTTGTTTGTGTAGATGCGTGGGACTTTTGAGGAGCCTCCTACTAGATTGATACCTTGGTTCTCAAATCTAAGGGAAGTACTTACGCTACACTTGCTGCATCACACTCTCCTCTTCGAGGAAAACCAACGCAAGCTCAAGACGTAGCATGGGTGTTCGGGACATATCTGAACACTCTTTATCCCATGGTTGGGTCCTTTTAAGGAGGTGTTCCTCACCACGAACCAGGCAATGGGACTATAGGGCTTTACCATTCTCACTTAGCCATAGGAATTCGAGTATGGTCGGCGCAACCCCTAGTGTTCGGAAGGCCAAACTAGGGGCTCTATTGGCGCCTGATTGGAAGACCGATCCGTCGCACTCTGCATTTATAATGGCATTATGCGGAATAAATCTTTAAGGATTTTACAACCTCTCGAACAGCTGACCAGCTCTCGTTGTATCATGACAGTCGGTTTTCGGCTTTCTCTACTCAGGTGCTAGTCCGGCAGAACCGGGACACAATCACAGTAGTTCTCCCAGCGCTACCTTAGCCGATGGAACGGAACGTAAGGTACCAAAACATGGGAGCCGGGCAAACCCAACCAATGACCCAAGACATGATTCGGAGCTTAGTGCTATAAGTTCGGGGTGCCGAGCGACCGAAATGGTGGTCGGACATTATTGCCGTACTGTGAAGCCCCCGGCATAATCGGGCGTAACACGAGGCGTGGCTGCCGTTTTTGGCAAAGAGGCGTCGATGATAAACGACGTCCAGTAAGTGTTATTTAAGTATACGCATTGTAGTAGGATGATATGTTTATGCATATGAGTATGATTTATGATTATGAAAAGATGTGTTTTTGACGGAACCTGTGATGGCCGGACTGGAGGGGGCTTTGAGTGGATCTGAAGTGAATCCGGACTGCCTTCTTTGTGGGGGTTCACATGCATGTTCCTGCCCTTTGTGTGTCTGAGCAGATTCCACATCGCCAATCCTGTTCTGCGTCAAAGTTAGTTTGCAAAGGCAGATGCATGTAGACAGCTGAACGTCCTCTTGCGGTTGATCCGAGGGTTCTTGATCGGATCCTGGTTAACCCAGCCATTATACCATGAAGTAGCGCGGACTCCTCAGTGGGTGTCCGGATAGTTGGTTGTCGTATCAAAATTTTGATAGGCACGCACGACTCTCTGCTCCGGCCGCTGTATGGTTTCCGCTCTAAGGGCGGGGTTCGGCCTTGCCTATAAGTGTGATTATGTCACACGGTGTTCGCCTAATGGTTTACCACGTGGAATCTAGTCAACGTGGTTCATCCCATTAGCATACGGTAAATTACCATATGAGGGGAAGGTCCCGAAGAATTATTCTTTGGCGTGGCATTTTTTAGTGATCCGAAGACAACCGTTAGTGTGGTGGGCCAATAAACTTGGCCTTTGCACCTGGCATCTTTTAGAAGATGTTATTTGTGGTTTCATACCCGCGGGGGCTTTATGTGTTATGGAGCCCCCGGACTACTAGGTCTAGGGGTACGGCAATTGAATTGATGTGGTTAGTGTGATCGGGGGTGATCGGCCATACTTTTGTGCTCTGGGGGTCTTTTGACTAGACGCCTCCCCTCATTGTTTCCGGCACATGACCGGCCGCTTTGTTTTAAGGATCCGGCATTCTCTATTGGTATGCTTTGCCGTCCTTCTAGGAGTACCGTGAATTTCACATGGTTGATCTAGTATGTGGCTCGGGCCGGATAGGCCTGAGCTGTTCTTTGTCCGTTGATCGGACTGGGAGTTGCTGGACTTGGCACCAGCTTCCCTGACTTGACGTTTATGAACATTGCGCCGAGGCTTGAGGATGCCTCTCCGTGTATCCTTCTTACTGTCTTGGACCGTAGTGTTGTGTTGACATCCAGGTGTGTGCCTTGGGTTCTCCTGCTTAGGTTGAGGTAGCCAGTTCTGCCGCGTGTGCCCTTTGTCGGGGCGGTCGAGTCTGTATTTTTCGGTGGCCAGGATCTTGGTCCACCTATCCACGAGCAAATCTTGGTCGGCTTTAATCTGCTCTTGCTTCCTTTGCAGGCTCCTTGCCGTGGCCATGAGCCATCGTTTGAAGCGAACTTGTTCCACTGGATCTTCAGGCACGCCGAATTCGTCATTGCCGAGGCTTACCTCGTCCTCGGAGGGGGGTGTATAGTTGTCCCTCTCCGAGTATCCCACCGTGGCTAGTCCGGCCTGCTTGAAGGTAGGCTGATCAGGGTTGTATTCATCTTTAGCGCCATTCGGATTGTTTTCGTCTCCTGGGCCGGTATCGCTATGGCGGGGCTTGGAGCGGTGCCAACAACGCCCCTGCTTTGATTTTATCCTTGAGGGGTTATCCTCCGTTGCCTCATCGCCATTAGTTTCCTTCGGAGTGTCCACCATATATATATCTTATGAGGAGGTGGTTGTCCACCGCCCTGTGAGTGGTGGTTCATGTACTTCTCCTGCATCATCGTCAGTACCGTCGAGGTCTTCGGAGTCGAAGTGAAGCACGTCGGTTAAGTCATCGACCGTGGCAATGAAGTGGGTGGTGGGTGGGCAACGAATTCCTCCATCACCTACTTCCCACTCGAGCCGGACATAGTTCGGCCAAGAGCCTCCTAACAAAGAGAGAGACTTTAATGAGTTCAGCATGTCGCCAAGGGCGAGTGCTGGAAGATATCCGCAGCCGTAAACTCCATCACCGGAGCCCAACCTGGCTCGGCTGGCTCGAGTGTGCGCGGACTGGAACCAACAACCGGATACGAGTCCAGGGGTCCGGAATCACAGGCTTCCACAGAGGTGAGACATGTGTTCGACTCCACCGCCGATGAGTGTGCGGCCTGCGGGGCGGGGTCCATCCCTCCGTCCTTAGGCAACCCGCAACCTGCTCCGGATTTAGGTCCGGGGCTACCGCAGGGGTGATATCCCGAGCATTGTCCGACAACAGGTCTAAGCCGTGCTCATCGTGACTATTCGGTGCTCCTGGCATAGGCCCAAATTCGTCGAAGATCAAGTCTCCGCGAATGATCGCCTTGTAGTTCAAGTTTCCGAACCTGACCTGGTAGCCAGGGGTGTAGCTGTTGATCTGCTCTAGATGGCCAAGCGAATTGGCCTGCAGTGCGAAGCCGCCAAACACGAAGATCTGTCCGGGGAGAAAAGACTCGCCCTGGACCGTGTTGTTGATGATTGAAGGCGCCATCAAGCCTTGTAGCGACGACACAGAGGAACTCTCAGTGAAAGCACCAATGTCGGTGTCAAAACCGGCGGATCTCGGGTAGGGGGTCCCGATCTGTGCGTCTTAGGCTGATGGTAATAGGAAGCAAGGGACACAATGTTTACCTAGGTTCGGTCCCTCTCGATGGAGGTAAAACCCTACTTCTTGCTTGATTAATATCTAAGATACGAGTAGTACAAGAGTAGATCTACCACGAGATCATAGAGGCTAAACCCTAGGAGCTAGCCTATGATGATTATGATTGTAATTGTGATCGGCCTTCTAAGGACCAACCTCTCCGGTTTATATAGACAATAGAGAGGGCTTGGGTTTACATGGAGTCGGTTACAAGGAAGGAAACATAATATCCGGATCGCCGAGCTTGTCTTCCATGCAAAGGAGAGTCCCATCCGGACACGGGACGGAGTCTTGAGTCTTGTATCTTCACGCTTCAATAGTCCGGACGATGTATATAGTCCGGCTGTCCGGATAGCCCCTAATCCAGGACTCCCTCAATAATCATGGTACTAAATTATATATTTACACGAGAAATACATAGGCTGAGTGTTTGATCCTTTTTTGTGAACCTGCCTCTACACCGGTACGATTGGCCGCGCCCGTGTGAACGTCCATGTTATCGGTGCATCATCCCGAGTTATTGTATTTTTTCTGGGATGGACTTCATACCAGTTATTAACTGCTAACGTGTGCCCCGTGTACATAGTATCGCATGACCTTCCCGCTAGCACTGTCCAAAATTAGTTGAAATTGGATACAAACAATCCCGCTAGCAGAAAAATCTCCTGCTTCCTTCTAGAATTTCCACCACCTAGTCTTTAGCATGCGAAATTCCCCTTTTGTCCTTGGTGCACGGAGAACAATAGTTACAATACGACCCCATTTATGTAATAGGTCAGGGTTGCTTTGGTAACTTCCGATTCCCCCCACCACATGACACCGCCATTTCCTCTCCCCCTCCCAAAAAAATGACTACTCCACAACATCAGAGCATATTACATCACACCGTCCGTACTTCATCGTCATCTCTACCACTTCCCTCTCGAAACCCTAGACTCCTCATCCACCAGCGTACCAGAGCCCATTCACTGCCAGCGTCGCCCACCTCGTCGGATCTGCTTCTGCGGCCGCATCTACCCCTCCCACCTGCCCTAGAAACAAGTAGACTAATCATCCACCACTGTACCACAACCCATTCAGTGTCGGCCTTGTCCATGGCGCCGAATCTGCTTCGCCGCTACTCTCATCAACCGCAGCGCATCTACAATGGCTCCTTTGTACTCCCCACCTGAGACGCTTCATCCACACCCCCGGAGCTGGCCCCGCCACCCCCATCGACGACCTCTAATCCTCTTCGCCGACACCTTCCTAAACCCTACCGGAGCCACTTCTCTGACACCATCCTCAACCCTACTAGAGTGGCTTCGCCTATACCATTCTCAACCCTACCGGGGCCTCTTTGCCAAGGCCCAAGTCCACAACATCAGATCCGCTTTGTTGCACCCTCGTCCAACCTACCGAGGCAGCTTCTGACGCCCTATCCATGATCGTACGTAGATCTGCATTATCGACACCATCCTGAACCACACCGAAGCAGCTTCACTAACGCCCTCGTCCATGACCTCAGATCCGCTTCGCCCGCACCTTAGTCCACCCTACCGGAGCCGCTCCACAAACACCCTACTCCACGGTTCTAGATCTCCAAACCGGACCCTGATAGCCAGCGCAATGTCATCACCCTTGACATTTCTAACCTAATTTCCCACCGTCTGGCAAGATGCTAAGCACCCGCCGCGGCCTACGTACTTGTCACCTTTAAACCCGTCCAGCATCACGTGACCGATATACTTCAAATATACTAACAGGTCGCCGTTACATGTTATGTAGCTCACAATAACTACAAGGACGATGTTTCTTCTGGATCTAACAGCTTGGCCAACCAAGATCCTGGACTGAGGCATTGTTATGATCTTGTAAGTGTGTCTCTCTCTTGTATTGTTGTGTGCCTGCCAGCGTGCTTTGCTAGGATTTTCGACTAGTAATCCCTTTGTGCAGACAATGATTTCCAATACTGCCTGCTAAATTAGAGATGTAGATGTCATACATGATACTCCCTCCATTCCTAAATATAAGTATTTCTAGAGATTCCACTATAGACTACATACAGAGCAAAATGACTGAATCTACAATCAAAAATGCTTCTATATACATTTGTATGTGGTCCATAGTGGAATCTCTACAAAGATGTATATTTAGGAACAGAGGTAGTACATTACACAAAATCATAGGTGGCATGTACGAATTCCAGTGCACTACATTAGGCTCCTTTAGAGTGCCTGCTAGTCCAGTACACAGAGTCATGGCTAGTTTATGCTACGCACACTATCGTTATTGGTGGTTTAAATATGCGCAAGGGATATGCAATGTATTATCATGTAGAGATATCTCAAATTAGCCGTGTCAACTTGCAGATGGGGCGCTGTAATGAAAAAGTACAAGATTTCTTAGTACAAGATGTATGTGGCAATCTCATTGAACATCGCAGAAAAAGGTGAGGCAACGGTGAGCCTATGCAGTGTGCTATGGTAGGTCACTCCATTGCAATCATCGTAACATGTTATTTGAATGTCAGTGTTGTTGGCCAGGGTTCTTAGGGACAATTATTTCGAGTTATCCTAAGAAAATAAGCACCTTTCAATATAAGCTCCAGATAATAAGCCAACCAGTTCTTTTCATTGCCTGCCTTATCAGCTTATTTTTGGTATACCAGTGAAAAGTCTAGATTGCATTATATTTTTGTCATTTTGCTGTCCATATGAAAATTAATTTGACTTTCAAACATCACAAATTGAACCTAGTGCAGTAATTTATATCATAGGAAAACATACCATCAATATTTGTTCAAAATGAAAATACAAATATACCATCTACTAGGCACAATCTACTTTGGTCAATGTCTTCCATGGAGAGCCCATTTCCTAATTTAAATGAAGAACACATTGCCTAAATTTAAATTAAGAACCATTATTTATCAAAATTCGATGGTCCACCTGAAAGTATCATATAGCAGCAGCAGCTCATAGCAACTCATCATACAGCAGCAACACATAACAATTCATCATATACCAGCAGCAGCTCATAGCAATTCATCATATAGTAGCAGTAGGTGTATCTCATAGCAACTCATCATATAGCAGCAACAGGAGCAGCTTATAGAAACTCATCATATAGCAGCAGCAACTCATAGAAATTCATCATATAGCAGCAACAACTCATAGCAATTCATCATATAGCAACAGTGGGAGCAGCTCATAGCATTGCGTCATATATCAGCAACAACATCTCATAGAAATTCATCTTATAGCAGATCAGAATGAAAATTTGGCAAAAAATCAAAGGAGATCCTCACCTTGTTGGATGAGATCATCCTTCAACAATACCTCAAGGCCACGGCCTGGGAGGAGGGGAGGGGGAACGAGGTGCCTTCTGACAAAGTGGGGCATCGGCCGTAGTTGTGTGGCGACCGCCATAGTAGTGCATTGGACGGACCATAGCGGAGCAGCTGCTGGATACCATGAGAATGAGGGGTGGTGCCAGAGGGAGAAGCAGCCGGGCAGATTTGGCCCTACCCGCCGGCCATGTAGCCTAGCTGGACAGAGCATTGCCGAGGAGCAGGCTAGATGGGACTAGTGGTGGTGGCTCGCTGGAGGAACCCTAGCACTGCTGGCAGGGGATCGAGGTAGAGGGAAAGGGGAGAGGAGATGCAAGTGGGCAGGGCAATGAACCAATGCGTGTTTGTTTTTACTTGAGGGTCAGGTGTGACGCGGGTGTGAGCAGTGGCATTTTGAGTGTAATATAGGCAGACAACAGAGTCATTTTGCTACCCCCCTTACCTTCAATTTTTAGTGAGCTTCTACCCGAAGCACCCCCCCCCCCAAAGTGAAATATGTTAAGCCCAGGCCCATAACTCAAAAAACAAGTTCTTTACATCCTTTAGGGATTATTTTGACAATAAGCTCCGAAAAGGCGGAATAGAACTGGCCCTTAACCTGCAATTCAATTGTGTGTGTGATGACGAATCACTCCTGCCTGCAATGGTGTACATTTGGGCATCATACATGGCATAACCTAATACATGTGCATTTCCTTATAGAATCTGAAATATGAAATGTTTATGTTAGTTCATATGTTGCACATGATGTTTAAATGCCCCTTAAATCTGGTTAGTCAAGTGATGGTCTTTAAGCCTCCTTATATGCTTCATTTCTTGATATGTAATTCAATGTTGTGCAAGATTTGCTCACACATCTGTTCAATTGCTTGTTTGTATCAGCCAACTATACTAGGACTATTTGCTTTGATTACTTGTTGTTCTTGACCTAATAGAGCTTATCAACGAATTAAACACTTAGGGATGCTGTAGTGGGGGCTTGTATAACTCATAGGTGACATAAAGGTTTGGTTGTACACTAAAGTAGGCTCTCTAAGAGTGCCTGGAGGTCCAGTTCGAAGGTATGCCTAGTTTTTAAACAACGCGCACATAGTAAATGCTCATTTCATTGTGTGCAAGAGATGTGGCAGGTTTCATTTGTTGGGGAACGTAGTAATTTCAAAAAAATTCATACGCACACGCAAGATCATGGTGATGTATAGCAACGAGAGGGGGAGTGTATCTTCATACCCTTGAAGATCGCTAAGCGGAAGCGTTTATCAACGTGGTTGATGTAGTCGTACGTCTTCATGATCCGACCGATCCAAGTACCGAACGCACGGCACCTCCGAGTTCTGCACACGTTCAGCTCGATGACGTCCTCGCCTTCTCGATCCAGCAAGACGGGCGAAGTAGTAGATGAGTTCCGGCAGCACGACGGCGTGGTGACGGTGTTGGTGAAGAACAATCTTCGCAGGGCTTCTCCTAAGCACTACGGAAACTATGACGAAGGATAAACTAGAGGGGACAGGGTTGCCGGCACACGGCTTGGTGTTTCTTGATGTCTCTTTGGTGCTAGCCCTGCCCCTCTATTTATATGTTGAGCCTTGGGGTCGAAACTTGGAGTAAAAGCCTCCACAAAGTCGGTTTCACCCGAAAGGCAAGAGTCCATCTCGGACTCCAGGGCCTAACGCCAGGGTTCCCGGCGTATGGACCCAGACGCCAGGGACCCTGGCATCTGGCCCCTGGACTCCGCAAAACTTCCTTTTGCGCTTTCCAAAAACCTTGTGGGGTTTCCCCTTTGGCCCAAATAACGTGTTCTCGTACCCAAACATTTCAGGAAACATCCGGAACCCCTTCTGGTGAATTCCGGAACCCTTCCGGAGATCAAACACTATTATCCCATATATCAAACTTTATCTCCGGACCATTCCGGAGTTCCTCGTCATGTCCATGATCTCATCCGGGACTCCAAACAACATTCGGTTACCAACATGCATAACTCATATAATACTATATCGTCAACGAAACATTAAGTGTGCGGACCCTATGGGTTCGAGAACTATGTAGACATGACCGAGTAACGTTTCCGGTCAATAACCAATAGCGGGACCTGGATGCCCATATTGGCTCCCACATATTCCACGAAGATCTTTATCGGTCAAACCACATAACAACATACGTTGTTCCCTTTGTCATCGGTATGTTACTTACCCGAGATTCGATCGTCGGTATCCAATACCTAGTTCAATCTCATTACCGGCAAGTCTCTTTACTCGTTACGTAATGCATCATTCCATAACTAACTCATTAGCTACATTGCTTGCAAGGCTTATAGTGATGTGCATTACCGAGAGGGCCCAGAGATACCTCTCCGACAATCGGAGTGACAAAACCTAATCTCGAAATACGCCAACCCAACATGTACCTTTGGAGACACCTGTAGAGCTCCTTTATAATCACCCAGTTACGTTGTGACGTTTGGTAGCACACAAAGTGTTCCTCCGGTAAACGGGAGTTGCATAATCTCATAGTTACAGGAACATGTATAAGTCATGAAGAAAGCAATAGCAACATACTAAACGATCAAGTGCTAGGCTAACGGAATGGGTCATGTCAATCACATCATTCTCCTAATGATGTGATCCCGTTAATCAAATGACAACTCATGTCTATGGTTAGGAAACATAACCATCTTCGATTAACGAGCTAGTCAAGTAGAGGCATACTAGTGACGTTATGTTTGTCTATGTATTCACACATGTATCGTGTTTCCGGTTAATACAATTCTAGCATGAATAATAAACATTTATCATGATATGAGGAAATAAATAATAACTTTATTATTGCCTCTAGGGCATATTTCCTTCAGTCTCCCACTTGCACTAGAGTCAATAATCTAGTTCACATCGCCATGTTTTTTAACACCAATATTCATATCTGTATATGATTAACACCCATAGTTCACATCGTCATGTGACCAACACCCAAAGGGTTTACTAGAGTCAGTAATCTAGTTCACATCGCTGTGTGGTGTGATCATGTTTTGCTCGTGAGAGAAGCTTAGTCAACGGGTCTGTCACATTCAGAACCGTATGTATTTTGCAAATATTCTATGTCTTATAATGCTCTACACGGAGGAACTCTAGCTAATTGCTCCCACTTTCAATATGTATCCAAATTGAGACTTAGAGTCATCTGGATCAGTGTGAAAGCTTGCACCGATGTAACTCTTTACGACAGGCTCTTTTATCACCTCCATAATCGAGAAATATTTCCTTAGTCCTCACTAAGGATATTCTTGACCAATGTCCAGTGATCTACTCCTAGATCACTATTGTACTCCCTTGCCAAATTCAGAGCAAGGTATACAATAGGTCTGGTACACAGCATAGCGTACTTTATAGAACCTATGACTGAGGCATAGGGAATGACTTTTCATTCTCTTTCTATTTTCTGCCATGGTCGGGTTTTGAGTCTTACTCAACTTCACACCTTGCAACACAGACAAGAACTCCTTCTTTGACTGTTCCATTTTGAATTACTTCAAAATCTTATCAAGGTATGTACTCATTGAAAAATCTTATCAAGCGTCTTGATCTATCTTATAGATCTTGATGCCCGATATGTAAGCAGCTTTACAGAGGTATTGAAAAACTTTTATTCAAGTATCCTTTTATGCTATCCAGAAATTCTATATCATTTGCAATCAACAATATGTCATACACATATAATATCAGAAATGCTACAGATCTCCCACTCACTTTCTTGTAAATACAGGCTTCTCTAGAATTCAGTATAAAACCATATGCTTTGATCATACTATCAAAGCGTATATTCCAACTCCGAGATGCTTGCACCAGTCCCTAGATGGATCGCTAGAGCTTGCACATTTTGTTAGCACTTTTAGGGTTGACAAAACCTTCTGGTTGCATCATATACAACTCTTCATTAATAAATCCATTTAAGGAATGTAGTTTTGACATCCATCTGCCAGATTTCATAAAATGTGGCAATTGCTAACATGATTTGGACAGACTTTTAAGCATCGATACGAATGAGAAAATCTCATTGTATTCAACACCTTGAACTTTGTCAAAAACCTTTTTGCGACAAGTTGAGCTTTGTAGATAGTAACACTACTATCAACGTCCGTCTTCCTCTTGAAGATCCATTTATTTTCTATGGTTTGCCGATCATCGGGAAAGTCCACCAAAGTCCACACTTTGTTCTCATACATGGATCCCATCTCAGATTGCATGGCCTCAAGCCATTTTGCGGAATCTGGGCTCATCATCGCTTCCTCATAGTTCGTAGGTTCATCATGGTCTAGTAACATGACTTCCAGAACAGGATTACCGTACCACTCTGGTGCGGACTGTACTTTGGAGGACCTACGAGGTTTTGTAGTAACTTGATCTGAAGTTTCATGATCATCATCATTAGCTTCCTCACTAATTGGTGTAGGAATCACTGGAACTGATTTCTGTGATGAACTACTTTCCAATTCGGGAGAAGGTACAAATTACCTTATCAAGCTCTACTTTCCTCCCACTCACTTCTTTTGAGAGAAACTCCTTCTCTAGAAAGGATCCATTTTAACAACGAATATCTTGCCTTAGGATCTGTGATAGAAGGTGTACCCAACAGTTTCCTTTGGGTATTCTATGAAGACGCACTTCTCTGATTTGGGTTTGAGCTTATCTGGATGAAACTTTTTCACATAAGCATCGTAGCCCCAAACTTTAAGAAATGACAACTTGGGTTTCTTGCTAAACCACAGTTCATCTGGTGTCGTCTCAATGGATTTAGATGGTGCCCTTTTAACGTGAATGCAGCTGTCTCTAATGCATAACCCCAAAACGATAATGGTAAGAGACATCATAGATCGCACCATATCCAATAAAGTGCGGTTACGACGTTCGGACACACCATAATGTTGTGGTGTTCCAGGTGGTGTGAGCTGTGAAACTATTCCACATTGTTTTAATTGAAGACCAAACTCGTAACTCAAATATTTGTCTCCGTGATCAGATCGCAGAAACTTTATTTTCTTATTACGATGATTTTTCCACTTCACTCTGAAATTCTTTGAACCTTTCAACTATTTCAGACTTATGTTTCATCAAGTAGATATACCCATATCTGCTCAAATCATCTTGTGAAGGTTAGAAAATAACGATACCCGCCACGAGCCTTAATACTTATTGGTCTGCATACATCAGTATGTATTATTTCCAATAAGTCAGTAGCTCGTTCCATTGTTCCGGAGAACAGAGTTTTAGTCATCTTGCCCAAAAGGCACGGTTCGCAAGCATCAAATGATTCATAACCAAGTGATTCCAAAAATCCATCTTTATGGAGTTTCTTCATGCGCTTTACACCGATATGACCCAAACGGCACTGCCACAATTAAGTTGCACTATCATTATTAACTTTTCATCTTTTGGCATCAATATTATGAATTGTATCACTATGACCGAGATCCAACAAACTATGTTCATTGGGTGTATGACCATCAAAGGTCTTATTCATGTAAACAGAATAACAATTTATTCTCTAACTTTAAATGAATAACCATATCGCAATAAACATGATCAAATCATATTCATGCTCAATGCAAACACCAAATAACATTTATTTAGGTTTAACACTAATCCCGAAAGTATAGGGAGTGTGCGATGATGATCATATCAATCTTGGAACTACTTCCAACACTCATCGTCACTTCACCCTCAACTAGTCTCTGTTTATTCTGTAACTCCTGTTTCGAGTTACTAATATTAGCAACCGAACAAGTATCAAATACTCAGGGGCTATTATAAACACTAGTAAGGCACACATCAATAACCTATATATCAAATATACCCTTGTTCACTTTGCCATCCTTCTTATCCACCAAATATTCAGGGCATTTCCGCTTCCAGTGACCATTTCCTTTGCAGTGTAAGCACTCAGTTTCAGGCTTTGGTCCAGCTTTGGTCTTCTTCACGGGAGTGACAACTTGTTTGCCATTCTATCTGAAGTTTCCCTTTCTTTCCCTTTGCCCTTTTCTTGAAACTAGTGGTCTTATCAATCATCAACACTTGATGCTCTTTCTTGATTTCTACCTTCGTTGATTTCAACATCACAAAGAGCTCGGGAATCGTTTTCGTCATCCCTTGCATACTATAGTTCATCACGAAGTTCTAGTAACTTAGTGATGGTGACTAGAGAATTCTGTCAATCACTATCTTATCTGGAAGATTAACTCCCACTTGATTCAAGCGATTGAAGTACCCAGACAATCTAAGCACATGCTCACTAGTTGAGCGATTCTCCTCCATCTTTTAGCTATAGAACTTGTTGGAGACTTCATATCTCTCAACTTGGGTATTTGCTTGAAATATTAACTTCAATTCCTGGAACATCTCATATGGTCCATGACGTTCAAAACATCTTTGAAGTCCTGATTCTAAGCTGTTAAGCATGGTGCACTAAATTATTAAGTAGTCCTCATATTGAGCTAGCCAAACGTTCATAACGTCTGCATCTGCTCCTGCAATAGGTCCGTCATCTAGCGGTGCATTAAGGACATAATTCTTCTGTGCAGCAATGAGGATAAACCTCAGATCACGGATCCAATCCGCATCATTGCTACTAACATCTTACAACAAAATTTTCTCTAGGAACATATCAAAATAAACATATGAAAGCAACAACGCAAGCTATTGATCTACAACATAATTTGCAAAATACTACCAGGACTAAGTTCATGATAAATTTAAGCTCAATTAATCATATTACTTAAGAACTCCCACTTAGACAGACATCTCTCTAGTCATCTAAGTGATCACGTGATCCAAATCAACTAAACCATGTCCGATCATCACGTGAGATGGAGTAGTTTTCAATGGTGAACATCACTATGTTGATCATATCTACTATATGATTCACGTTAGACCTTTCGGTCTCCGTGTTCCGAGGCCATATATGTTATATGCTAGGCTCGTCAAGTTTAACCTGAGTATTCCGCGTGTGCAACTGTTTTGCACCCGTTGTATTTGAACATAGAGCCTATCACACCCGATCATCACTGGTGTCTCAGCACGAAGAACTTTCGCAACGGTGCATACTCAGGGAGAACACTTCTTGATAATTTTTAGTGAGAGATCATCTTAAAATGCTACCGTCAATCAAAGCAAGATAAGATGCATAAAGGATAAACAACACATGCAATCAATATAAGTGATATGATATGGCCATCATCATCTTGTGCTTGTGATCTCCATCTCCGAAGCACCGTCGTGATCACCATCGTCACCGGCGCGACTCCTTGATCTTCATCGTAGCATCGTTGTCGTTATGGCATCTATTGCTTCTACGACTATCGCTACCGCTTAGTGATAAAGTAAAGCAATTACAGGGCGTTTACATTTCATACAATAAAGCGACAACCATATGGCTCCTGCCAGTTGCCGATAACTTCGGTTACAAAACATGATCATCTCATACAATAAAATATAGCATCACGTCTTGACCATATCACATCACAACATGCCCTGCAAAAACAAGTTAGACGTCCTCTACTTTGTTTTTGCAAATTTTACATGGCTGCTACGGGCTGAGCAAGAACCGTTCTTACCTACGCATCAAAACCACAACGATAGTTCGTCAAGCTAGTGCTGTTTTAACCTTCGCAAGGACCGGGCGTAGTCACACTCGGTTCAACTAAAGTGAGAGAGACAGACACCCGCCAGTCACCTTTAAGCAACGAGTTCTCATAACGGTGAAACCAGTCTCGCGTAAGTGTACGCGTAATGTCGGTCCGGGCCGCTTCATATCACAATACCGTTGAACCAAAGTATGACATGCTTGTAAGTAGTATGACTTGTATCGCCCACAACTCACTTGTGTTCTACTCGTGCATATGACATCTACACATAAAACCAGGCTCGGATGCCACAACCCACTTGGCGATACGGATATGTAGATCTCCTACCATTGTAACCGACTGTATGTAACCCTAGCCCTCCCTGGTGTCTATATAAACTGGAGGGTTTTAGTCCATAGGGCAACAACCATTACGACAATCATACCATAGGCTAGCTTCTATGGTTTAGCCTCCTTGATCTCGTGGTAGATCCACTCTTGTACTACCCATATCATCAATATCAATCAAGCAGGAGTAGGGTTTTACCTCCATCGAGAGGGCCCGAACCTGGGTAAAAACATCATGTCCCTTGTCTCCTGTTACCATCCGCCTAGACGCACAGTTCGGGAACCCTACCCGAGATCCGCCGGTTTTGACACCGACATTGGTGCTTCCATTGAGAGTTCCTCTGTGTCGTCACCGATAGGCTTGATGGCTTCTTCAATGAACAACAACGCCGTCCAGGGTGAGACTTTCCTCCCCGGACAGATCTTCGTGTTCGGCGGCTTTGCACTACGGGCCAATTCACTTGGCCATCTGGAGCAGATCGAAAGCTACGCCCCTGGCCATCAGGTCAGGTTTGGAAGCCTAAACTTCACGGCCGACATCCGCGGAGACATGATCTTCGACGGATTCGAGCCACAGCCGAGCGTGCCGCACTGTCACGATGGGCATGATTTAGCTCTGCCGTCGGACAGTGCCCTGGAGGCCGCACACGAGTCCGCTCTGACCCATAGTTCGGAGCAGACCACGCAGATCGAGGACAGGTGGCTGGACACCGCCTCGGGGGCTGCGACTTCTACGGCGATGGAGCCGAATACTGACCTTGTCCCTTATAAATCTCGTGACTCCGAGGCACCGGACTCCTTGCCGGACTCCGAACCTCCTGCGCCCCTGCCAATCGAATCCGATTGGGCGCCGATCATGGAATTCACCGCCGCGGACATCTTTCAGCACTCACCCTTTGGAGACATCCTAAACTCGCTAAAGCATCTCTGGTTATCAGGAGAGCCCTGGCCAGACTGCGGCCAGGATGGTTGGGATGCGGACGACGAAGAGATTCAAAGCTCACCCACCACTCACTTTGTAGCCACTGTCGACGATCTAACCGACATGCTAGACCACAACTCCGAAGACATCGACGGTATGGACGACGATGCCGGAGACGATCAAGAACCAGCGCCTACAGGACACTAGAAGACCACCTCGCCATACGACATATGCATGGTGGACACTCTGAAGGGGAGCGATAACGAGGAACAACGGGACATGGCAAAGGATAATTCATCCGAAAAACAACCAAAATGGCGACGCAAGCGCCGCCCCAAGTCCCGCCTCAATGACAATAGTACCCATAATAACCCAGCCATAGAGCGGGGCAAACCAATAGGCGACAAGCATGCAACCAGCAGCTATCAGAACAGGATGAACCAGACGATCAGCTCATCCTTGGTGAAAATAACAGTCCGGACGATCTCACGCCGGACTCACCACCGGAGTGCAAGAACCTCCAAAAAAGGCTTGTCGCCACCGCAAGAAGCTTGAAGAAGGAAAAACGGAAGCTCAAAACAGCGGAAGACATACTCAAGATGAGGTGGAGCAAAGTACTCAAGACCGCGGACAAATATGGCAATGGCCACCAAACAAAGAGCTACCCGAAGCGCAAGATACTGCTAGAATTCGACGAGGAAGCCATAGAGCCTCCACAGTCAAAAAGCGAAGAGGCCGCCTGGCCGGATAGACGACCAGATGACAGGCCAAAATAGACAAGCGACGCCGCACACAAGACGACACGTGACCCTCATAAAACAGATGGCCCGGTCAGGTCCATTTATGGGCCAAAAAAGAGGGCCCCAGGAAGCAACACAACACGCCGCATGTTCGTAGATAACGGCACGCCTAAATACAGGGGCGCCGCACACCCACTATGTTTCACCGATGTGGTGCTGGATCATGAATTCCCAGCGGGATTCAAACCCGTAAACATAGAGGCATACGACGGAACAATAGACCTTGGACTCTGGATTGAAGATTACATACTACACATACACATGGCTAGAGGAGATGATCTCCACGCCATAAAATATCTACCCCACAAGCTCAAAGGGCCAGCTCGGCATTGGCTCAAAAGCCTCCCAGAAAATACTGTTGGAAGTTGGGAAGAGCTCGAGGATGCGTTTAGAGCAAATTTTCAAGGGACTTATGTCCACCCTCCGGATGCAGACGATCTAAGTCATAAAACTCAACAGCCCGGAGAGTCAGCGCGCAAATTCTGGAACAGGTTCCTCACCAAAAAGAACCAAATAGTCGACTGTCCGGACGTTGAAGCCTTAGCAGCTTTTAAACATAATGTCCGAGACGAATGGCTCGCCAGACACCTCGGCCAAGAGAAGCCGAGAACAATGGCCGCGCTAACAAGCCTCATGACCCGCTTTTGCGCGGGGGAAGACAGCTGGCTAGCAAGATGTAGCACCAGCGACCCGAGTACATCCGAGATCAGAGATGGAAACGGAAAATCACGGCGCAGAAAGGACCAGCGCCGAAACAAAGAAAAAAGCCCAAAGAACACGGCGGTCAACGCCGGAATCAAAAGCTCGCGTCCGAACAACAAAACACTGCCTCTTAAGGACAACAGTGACGAGCTATCCAACTTAAACAAAATTTTGGATCAGATATGTCAAATCCACAGCACCTCCGGAAGGCCTGCAAACCACACCCACCGAGATTGTTGGGTCTTCAAACAGTCCGGCCGACTCAACGCCGAACACAAGGGGCTCGACACACCAAGCGAGGATGACGACGAACAACACCAGCAGAGCGCCGGAAAACAAAAGACTTTCCCACAAGAAGTCAAAACAGTAAACTCACTTCATGTGATAATACGGAACAACAGTGCGGCACCCGCTAAAGCAGGTATCGCACGGTCCACCCCAGCGGAACCTCAAGGTTGGATGTCAAAACCAATTACTTTCGACCACCTGGACTATTCCAGAGGTATTCGAAACGTAGGATGGACTGCTCTGATATTGGATCCTATAATCGACGGACTACAATTTACACACGTCCTGATGGACGGCGGCAGCGATTTAAACCTGCTATATCCGGACACAATCCGCAAGTTGGGGATAGACCTTACTAAAATTCGACATAGTCGCACTTCCTTCAAAGGAGTGACGCTAGGCCCTTACGCCAAGTGCACAGGCTCCTTACTACTAGAAGTTGTGTTCGGGTCACCCGACAACTTCCGACGCAAAAAGCTAATCTTTCATGTCGCCCCATTCAAAAGTAGCCATCAAGCACTATTGGGACGAGAAGCTTTTGTCCGCTTTAATGCAATACCACACTACGCGTCTCTTACACTTAAAATGCCCGGTCCATACGGCATCATCTCACTAAAAGGTCGTTCAAGACCCCGGACATGGCTAGACGAGTCCGGCATAAAATAAGCTAGGGGCTCCCTAGCCGCACACCCCTTTGCAAGGGGCTGTACGTATGAGCTAATATAGGCTCAGCGTTATTCATTCATTCATATTTCGATTTTTAATACATTTTTTGCATGATTTCCTTTCAAGCTAAGTTCCTCTCTTTTTACAGATGAACAACGTGTAGACCCGTCCAGGATACGGCACAACGGAGACACAGGCACAGACATGCAGCAGGGACCCGTCGCAAGGATTCTTTTCAGATTAAGTCCCTGCGTAAACCTTTCTTACTGTCTTTTGTTGATCACATCCCACGGTTTTTCACCATAACCAACGAGGAGGCTGGCGTTTTGGCATCGGCCGTGCCAGAAATTCTCGCCCGTACCTGGACACTAGGGGCTTAGGGCATTGTTCTGCCCGTTATTATAAAGACCGAACACCTTAGGGAGTGTTCGGTGTCTCGAGTTAGGCCATATATGCATCAGCTCCGAGTCATGTCTTTGGTCAAATGTTGGGTTTGCCCGGCTCCTGTGTTTTGCTGCCTTCCGTTCCGTATCATCGGCTAACGCGGCACCAGGAGAACTACTACGATTGTGCCCCGGTTCGGTCGGGCGAGCACCTCAGTAGAGAAAGCCGAAAACTGACTGTCATGATATAGCGAGAGACTGGTCAACCACTCGATCGACTATCGGAATGTTTAGAATTCCGCCGCTTTGACGAAGGACTGTTTCCCGGTCAGGCACATACGCGCCCCGAATGCGGAGAGCACGGTGCCCCTAGGGGCTATGTGGTAGCCCCACCCTCGAACTCCTATGGCTAAGTGAAAGTGATAAAGCATTACAGTCCGGTTGCCTCGTTTGCTACGCTACCACCTCCTTCACAGGACAGAGACGTCGGATTAAGTGTGAAAATGCGCTATTTTTGCAAACACCCCCGCACCTTGTGCGTGGGGGCTGAAGCTGATGACTGCCATCTTTTAGGTTATACACACGTATACATAAACGGCCGCACAGGAGATATTTTAATACTTGAACGCACAAGTACAAAAAGCGCTTACATTATAAACATCGTTTTACAAACCATAACGTTCATTTGAATATGACATTCTTAGAGCACTTCAACTCTATTTCACGAGCACCACGCAGAACTTCCCCAAAATAGTTCCGGCGAGTAACCGGCTCTCATCCGAACCCTGGGTCGCAACAGCGATGGCATCCATCTCTGTCCAATATGTCTTCACACGGGCGAGGGCCATCCGTGCACCCTCTATGCAGGCCGACCACTTCATCGCCTTGATATGCGGCACCGCCCCAAGAAATTGCTGCAATAAGACAAAATAACTCTTCGGCTTGGGCCTATCCGGCCAGACATGAGTCACGATATCCGTCATGGCAAGTCCGGACAATCTATTCAGCTCAGCCCACTCGGCCAATCGATCGGTCAGCGGAAGGGAATGCTCCGGACTATGGAATTGAGACGAAAACAGCTCTTCCGTCTTGTGATCCTTCTGACTTCGGAAGTGCACAACGGCATCCGCCGCACTCGCCGCTAAGTCCATATAAGGATCCTCCGGACCCCACAGCTGGCCAAGTTGAGCATACTTTGGATCTGTAAACCTTCGGCGCAGCAGAAAGGGCTTGCCAGCCACAATGTCTCCGGCCTGGCGTAGCTCCTCCTTTATAGCCCGCATTGCAGAACGGGCATCCTTGGCTTCAGCAGTGGCCTTCCCCAGGTCTTCTCGCTCCGCTAGGCGCTCCATTTCAAGAACCTCATTGTGGTCGGTAGCATATTTTAACTTCACAGCCATTTCGGCCATCTCCTCCCTGCTTCGGCAGTGTGCAGCCCTTTTGGCTTCTAGCTCTTCGGCCGCCCTCGAGGCAGCCGCATCACTCCTTCTGTCTTGCTCCTTGGCATGAGCAAGTTCTGCCCGAAGGCTCTCCACAGCAGCGGCACCATCTGCATTTAGCACACATGTTGTAAGGAGTGGGCTTCGGCTCCCTTACTCGGTGACCACGAAAAAAAACCTACCTTGCGACTCGTCAAGTCGTTTATTGACCAGCGCGATGTCCGCATCCGCAGCGTCGAGCTGCCGCTTTAGTTCAGCAACTCCATCAGTCCGGCTAGCCACCAAACTGTCCGCCACCTGCATAGGAAAGGCGAAAATCAATACCTGGGATTTTGATCCTCGGCACGCTATCGTTCTCGACACCCTACCGAGTCTCAGGGGCTACTATCTATAAAGGGCGCACTTTATGTGTAAAACTGTCAAAGGGTATGTCATTTTTACGTACCTCAAACCCCGCCAGCAAACTCCTGACGGCATCACGCAATACGCCTTCGGCGGATGAGATTCTTTCAATCACTGTACTCATCAGTGTACGGTGACCTTCTGAGATAGACGCCGTCTCAAACAGATCCTTCAGCTCCCCCGGCCGCACACCAGTTGGTGCCGAACTATTCGGCCCTGCCGGACTCGGGGACACCCTCCGTGATGACACTTCAGCCTCGTCCGCCCTATCCGATGGCGCGGCAGACGGAGGCGTCTCGCTCTCCATCATCTCCGGACGGAGTTCCCCCGAAGACGAGCTCATCTGAGAAGGACGGAGATCCGAACTACAAGGTAAAAACCTAAGTTATCCTCAGAAGCACAAATAGGGATGTCCCTTATTATAAAACTCCCATTTTTCTACTTACGGCTCGCTGGAGGGCTGATTCTTTAGGGGAGACTGTGCGGCCGGAGCCTCTCCAGACGCAGGACCCTCTGGTAAAGATCTCTTCCCCCACTTCGGGGCTTTGGCCTTCGGGTTTTCGGAGGCGGTCCTCTTCTCCCCCTGGAAGGAGGGATTCTCGATCCCCCCTTCCTCAAAAACCTCCTTGGTTGAGGCGGTAGTTCCTCTGTTCTCCCCTTCGCCTTCCTCCGAAGGTGCAACCTCCAGCATCCTGACCAGCACGGGATCCGGCGCGGTCTCTGGGAGGGGGGCCGGACACCGTATCAGTTTTGCTTGCGCTATCCACTCCTTTTTAGAGGGCAGTTGGTCAAAAAGAGAATCATAGAAAGGCGAACAAACAGTATGTCCGGACATGGATCTACTTACTTGTGTATTCGGGCGATTGCAGCTTAGGCCGGCGTCCTCGGTCAATTCTGGACACATCTCTTGTGATCCGAAGAACAATTTGTACATCTCCGCGGGTGTCATACCCATGAAGTGTTGAAGAATTCGTGGTCCCTCCTGATTAAACTCCCACAGCCGGAGAGGACGGCGTTTGCAGGGCAGGAGACGCCTAATTAGCATGACCTGCATCACCACGACCAGATCGATCTCCCTCGCTTGGAGGTCTCGGATCCGGCCCTGCAATAGGGGCACGTCCTTTGGTGGCCCCCAGTTGAGCCCTTGGCTGACCCATGACATCAGCCGCTGTGGAGGACCCGAGCGGAAGATGGGCGGCGGTTTCTGCCTACTGCCCCTGGGAGCGGTTATGTAGAACCACTCCTGCTGCCACAAGCCGAGCTCCTCCTGGAAAGAGCCCTCGGGCCATGGAGCGTCGGCCCTTATGCTCACAACCGCCCCGCCGCACTTTGCTTGACGCCCCTCGATCATCTTCGGCTTCACGTCGAAAGTCTTAAGCGACAAGCCGAAGTGAGGGGTGACGCGGAGGAAGGCTTCGCAGACGACAATAAATGCAGAAATACGAAGGATGGACTTCGGAGCCAAGTCGTAGAAGCCTAAACCCCGACGCAGGTGGGATACGAACATGACATACTCGCCGGGCTCGGGGGTGGGGATGATTTGCCCTTCGGCGGGCAACCTGTGCGAAATCTCGTAAGACAGGTACTTGGCCTCTCGCAGCTTTAGCACGTCTTCTTCCGTAACGGAGGAGGGCATCCACCGGCCCTGTAGGTCGGAGCCGGACATTGTTGAAGGTCCGAAGCGCTCGAATCTGGGGCTCTGGGTGTTGGAACTCGGGGCAAGGAGTAGATTCGATTGAAGATTGAAGAAAAGAAACAAGCCTTGGTCCCATTATAAAGGGGGAGAATACCAAGAGCCGTCCCCTTGACCGTTCGGGACTCGCCTCCGATAGAGGGGGCGTGGCGATGGCCACGGTAGGGTTACCCACGTCCGTATTGATGGGAATCCCAGAATAAGGGGAACACGATCTCTGCTTTGACAAGACGTGCCAAGGAAACCGCTTCGCTAAACGCGCTGAGGCGGTATAATAAAAAACAATTCAAGTAAAGGCTTGGTAGTGGCTTGACGTCATGCCGTGAAAATTCAGCAGATTGATCTTGTGTACATATTGTTCTCTCTACGGTGGAATGTGGAATTTATTTTGCAGAGCCGGACACTATCCTGGTGTTCACAATCTTCTATGAATTATTCGGAGGAGGAACCCGCCTTGCAATGCCGAACAATATGCTCGCCGGACTCATCGACATTGAAGCCTGGTTCAGGGGCTACTGAGGGAGTCCTGATCTAGGGGGTGTCTGGACAGCCGGACTATCATCGTCAGCCGGATTCCAAGACTATGAAGATACAAGATTGAACACTCCGTCCCGTGTCCGGATGGGACTTTCCTTGGCGTGGAAGGCAAGCTTGGCGATACGGATATGTAGATCTCCTACCATTGTAACCGACTCTGTGTAACCCTAGCCCTCCCCGGTGTCTATATAAACCGGAGGGTTTTAGTCTGTAGGGCAACAACCATTACAACAATCATACCATAGGCTAGCTTCTAGGGTTTAGCCTCGTTGATCTCGTGGTAGATCCACTCTTGTACTACCCATATCATCAATATCAATAAAGAAGGAGTAGGGTTTTACCTCCATCGTGAGGGCCCGAACCTGGGTAAAAACATCATGTCCCTTGTCTCCTGTTACCATACGCGTAGACGCACAGTTCGGGACCCTCTACCCGAGATCCGCCGGTTTTGACACCGACAGGGGGAGTGTATCTTCATACCCTTAAAGATCACTAAGCGGAAGCGTTTATCAACGCGATTGATGTAGTCGTACGTCTTCACGATCCGACCGATCCAAGTACCGAACGCACGGCACCTCCGAGTTCTGCACACATTCAGCTCGATGACGTCCTCGCCTTCTCGATTCAGCAAGACGGGCGAAGTAGTAGATGAGTTCCGGCAGCATGACGGCGTGGTGACGGTGTTGGTGAAGAACAATCTCTGCAGGGCTTCGCCTAAGCACTACGGAAACTATGACAGAGGATAAACTAGAGGGGACGGGGTTGCCGGCACACGGCTTGGTGTTTCTTGATGTCTCTTTGGTGCTAGCCCTGCCCCTCTATTTATATGTTGAGCCTTGGGGTCGAAACTTGGAGTAAAAGCCTCCACAAAGTCGGTTTCACCCGAAAGGCAAGAGTCCTTCTCGGACTCCAGGGCCAGACGCCAGGGTTCCCGGCGTCTGGACCCAGACGCCAGGGACCCTGGCGTCTGGCCCCTGGACTCCGCAAAACTTCCTTTTGCTCTTTCCAAAAACCTTGTGGGCTTTCCCCTTTGGCCCAAATAACGTGTTCTCGTACCCAAACATTTCGGGAAACATCCGGAACCCCTTCCGGTGAATTCCGGAACCCTTCCGGAGATCAAACACTATTATCCCATATATCAAACTTTATCTCCGGACCATTCTGGAGTTCCTCGTCATGTCCATGATCTCATCCGGGACTCCGAACAACATTCGGTTACCAACATGCATAACTCATATAATACTATATCGTCAATGAAACATTAAGCGTGCGGACCCTACGGGTTCGAGAACTATGTAGACATGACCGAGACACATTTCCGGTCAATAACCAATAGCGGGACCTGGATGCCCATATTGGCTCCCACATATTCCGCGAAGATCTTTATCGGTCAAACCGCATAACAACATACGTTGTTCCCTTTGTCATCGGTATGTTACTTACCCGAGATTCGACCGTCGGTATCCAATACCTAGTTCAATCTCGTTACCGGCAAGTCTCTTTACTCGTTACGTAATGCATCATTCCGTAACTAACTCATTAGCTACATTGCTTGCAAGGCTTATAGTGATGTGCATTACCGAGAGGGCCCAGAGATACCTCTCCGACAATCGGAGTGACAAAACCTAATCTCGAAATACGCCAACCCAACATGTACCTTTGGAGACACCTGTAGAGCTCCTTTATAATCTCACCCAGTTACGTTGTGACGTTTGGTAGCACACAAAGTGTTCCTCCGGTAAACGGGAGTTGCATAATCTCATAGTTACAGGAACATGTATAAGTCATGAAGAAAGAAATAGCAACATACTAAACGATCAAGTGCTAGGCTAACGGAATGGGTCATGTCAATCACATCATTCTCCTAATGATGTGATCCCGTTAATCAAATGAAAACTCATGTCTATGGTTAGGAAACATAACAATCTTTGATTAACGAGCTAGTCAAGTAGAGGCATACTAGTGAAGATAAGATTGAGGATTTCCATGTACAAGATGTTAGGAAGGAGCCTTGCAAAAGAAGGAGGAGCTGCGTGAGCCTGTTCAACCACTATGGTAAGTCACTGTATTACAATTACGAGGACATCCTATTTGCCTGACATTGTGCTTGTGTAGGGTTCTTCACCTGTAACCCAGTCATTAGGCCATTGATTAAAACTCCATCCGCTCACTACTATATGATGTTCTAAATTTTTTGTAAATCAGATGTATGTAAACACATTTTAATGAGTTTGTTCACTCATTATGGATGTAGTCTACTTTTAAATATCTAAAACATCTTATAGTAGTGAACAGTGTGAAACTGCTTCTTGCTATGGTACAGTTGTCGATGTCATAAATGTCATAACCAAACGCATATTCATATCATTAGCCTCCCTATCATTACTAGGATCTTGATTACATACTAGTCGAGATACTTCATAGGAGGCAAACAATATTACATTACTTGTTCCTTTATATAGTAAATGTAGCTAGGCCATGTATGTTATTGAGGCGTGCATGTATGCATGCTGCCAACTCAACAGTTCAATTGCTTGTTTGTTTCAGACATAGTTAAATTGCTCTTTTCAATTGCTTTATTTGTCCTCATTTAATGAGATGCCCAAACAATGATTCCTAGTGTAGGGTACTTGTATAACTATTAGTTGACATAATTAAAGGCCTTACCATTTAGTTACTCTTGTGAAGTGTGCCTGAAGCTTTGAAGTCTATAAACCAACTATTACTGCATGAGGCTCACAATCTAGTTTATACGAGGCTAATGATTGCATAGTTTTGCTTGCTGTAGTAGGTTTGTATTAATCCCTCTGTTATTCCTTATGCTCCCTAAGACTCTTCTGGAACATGGCACAAAATGTTCCAACTAGTTAATTGAGCTACATAATGCCAACTGCTTGCTTACTTATACGCAAGAGTCTTATTCTGCTAACACCCCTAAGAGTCTTATTCTACACACAAAACGTCTTATTCTGCTAACACTTCGGCACTTGAACAACCCTCAAACCGAACCACATGGAAAACAAAAAAGGAGCAACCCCACCCCACCCACCTCCTTCCCCCACCTCTCCTCGAATCCACCCCTGCCGATCCACCACCTCCTTCCCCTGCTCTACCCCGAAGGCACAACATTAGGCGGTGGATCTCGGCAGGCAACCGCGCGACCACCAGCGCGCCTCCCGGCGGCGGATCCGGGCCAGCAACCACCCCGAGCGCCCGGAAAGAAGCCTTCCCCGATCCCCACCCCACCCACACACTCACCTCTTCTCTTCTGTCTCTCTCCCCGTGCTCCTCAAACCATGCCACACCACCTCCCTCCCCCCAGCCGCGGCCTCACCACCTCCCCTCCCAGCCAAGCCACAACATCTCCCTCCTAGTTGCCGCCGTAGCTCCTCCTCACGCCGCCAACACACCTCAACCGCCTGGCCCGAGTCGGACCCTTGCCAAGCCACCTACCCCGGCCCTGTTGCCGCTGAATCCGGCGGGATCCTCCTCCCGTGCCTGCCTGGTGATGCGCGCATCCCACCGGTGAGCTCCCCTGCTTCCCTTCCCCTCCTCTTCGGCGAGCTATGCCGCCCCATCCTCTTGGACAAGCTCTCCTGTTTCCCCTCCCCTCTAGCGACCTCGCCACGGCCGGATCCACCCTTCTGACCTCTGGACCCGCCGCGACCCTGCCTTGCCTCACTACCCCGCGGTGACGGAACTGAGCGTCAATGCCCCCCCTGCTCTAGCCTGCCGGGCGCCCTATGGTCTGCTCCGTCAAGCCACCAGTGGATCCAAGCTCCAAAATTCAGCTGGTTCACCATGCGCCGCCCCTCCAGGACACCAGGAGGTAGCCCCGGTAAACCACGAGGAGCCGACAGCCGGTGGGCAGCAGCTAAGTACCACTGCCCAGGGACTGACCCATATGAGCATTTGCAGTTCGGTGGCCATGGCAAGAAGTTCTATTTTGCAGCATTCTTGGTGGGATGTGGCTTACAGTTCATCAGGCATGCGCTGCAGTTCCTTTTTCTTTTGTTTTTTACAAAGATATTGTTTTCATGCAGATGAGATCGGGCGTAGCTGGCGTGCAGTTTGCATTTGATGTGCTCGCGATTCAAAGTGCTGGCGCGTCATGCTCCTTGCAGGGTCTTACCGATAAAGGCTCGTGGGATCAAAAAGGGCGTCTGGTTCTGCAGATCTCTTGTGCATCCATTGCGGCTTCAGTGGTCATGGGCTTCCACGGTGGCGCTCACCGGTGCCTCATCTCTATGCAGTTTTTCCATGGATCTCTTTGTAGGGTGAGTATGCATCATAGTTGTGTGGTTCATGTAGTTTGGTATCCGTAGCCATGCAGTACAGCAACAGAGCGCGCGCATGGTATGTAGTTCGGCATCAGTAGCCGAACAATTCAGCTTAACACATGGCGGTTTGTTGGATTCCTTCATGGGTGTGCAGCCCACTGTTTGACTTTTTGTTTTGTGTTTTTGAGGTGGTCGCATTCCGGGGGGTATGAGCGTGCAGTGCGGTACGCATGGTCCGTGGGCCATGGGCATGCAGTACGCCGTTGGGGTGTGATCTAGTGCAGGTCGGCTAGTCCTCAATTGCGGTTCGGCTGGTGACAGTGTCGATTGTGTGTATGTATTTGTGTGGCTGTGTAAAAAAATGAATGGGTATATAGGTTCTGAAGCTCACTTTGTTCTCACATGTGGTTCACTATAAAGCTCCTCCGTGGTTCACTATATCAATGCAACACCTGCAGTGCGTTTGGTCCTTGGATGTGGTTCACTTTTGAGTGTGATGTTGTTCACTTGCGCACAATCTGGAAGTGCGATTTTTTTAGCAAAACAACAAAAAAGCTCTTCTGTCTGATGAAGTAGGCACGAAGATTTGGGTATCGCGAAAAACAGTGTCCGCGTTTCAATATTTTTTAAACTGCTCTTAGACTGTAAGGAATTAGAGAGAGTGTTCTAGATGAAAAAGTTACGTCTTGATGACATCTTTCCAATGGCGTATCTTTGGATCATTTCGGTCAGCGATTTGTAAAAAATTCACGAAAAAAACTATGTTGCCACTTGTCATCCGCCACACGATTTCTAAAATTAACTTAAAACCATAAGCAATCTCAAAAATAGTTGTACATATGAAAGTTGCGCCTCATCTGTAGCTTTCCAACAGGGTATCACGTGCCTTGTTTCGACAAATGGTTAACAAACTGGAGCATAAACAGTACCAAAAATTCAAAAAATTGAAAAATACAATTCCGCGATTTAGTAAATTTGATACTGATCTGAAACCGTAACGAATTAGACAAAAATAATACATATGAAAAATATGCGCCTCGATGATATATTTCCAACGGTGTATCATTTGCTTCATTTTGACGAGCGGTTTAGAAAAAAGCGAAGAAACGCTCGCTGTCACTCCTCGTGTGCCGCACCGTTTTTGAAACTACTCTTAAACTATGATGAATGTTAGAAAAAAATTAACATGGCGAAGTTGCACCTAATCCAGAGCTTTTCAACGGTATATTTTACACCTCATTCCGACAAACGGTTTAAAAAATGAAGTGAAAATAGTACCAAAAAAATTGTGTGCAGTTTTTTGCGACGCGAAGTTCACTCGCCTCAGTACTGCAGCACACTTGCTTCTAACAATGGCGTGCACTTGTGATGAGCGTGCAGTGCGGAAGTGTTAGCAGAATAAACCAGCTATATAATGTTCAGTAGTTGCGTGTGGTCTAAATTTGTAACCTGGCTATGTTTTGGATTTGGCCCCAACATCATGCTCCTCTGGTGAGCTAAGAGAGATTTCTGTATGCGGGTTGCACAGACTATCATTTTTATAATTTTTTAAATATCACCTTCTTATGCTTCACGACGTGTAACATTATTATTAGTCCTGTTTTGCCATGTACAAGATAGTCTGTCTTGCTCGCTTCACTGTTGTAACGATATTTTTGCCCTAGTCATGTGTACTTACAGAAACATTTCAGGATGAAGTGACATCAACACAAAGATCTCAGAGTAGTGCAACATGGCCGTTACCAAATGATTATCAATTGGAATTGTGTGCTGATGTTCTCGACCATCAACTAGAAGTGGCAAGACAATGTGTATATGATTCTCAACATGTAGTAAAAATGTTGAGGCTGGAATTGCAGGTATTAGATGCAGGAGTCAAAAAATGAAACAGGACATTGAGGTAACCACAATGGAATTGGAGATTTTGCAGACTGGAATTTGTGCTATCTGAATCCGGTCAATCCTATTTTCTAAAGAGGTTATAGTTCAAATGGTAAGTTCCGTTGATTCGCGTCCATGATGTATGAGCTTTATTTGCCAAGTGTATGTAATTTGCTATTTTTGTACACTTTATTATCACTGGTGCCTAACTATATTGCCCAGTGGATATAATCTGCTGTAAATTCTTTATTATATAGTGTGGGATTATTCTTCGTTTCTATGTCTTAGTCCATTTTATTGTGTGGTGTAGGTATTTTAGAGCCGATAGTATAGAGTAGGATAATTCTTTTTATATGTTATATCATTGAAACAGGGGCTAACACGCCCAAACATTACCTGGACGCCATCCAAATGAACAAACATGTGTAGTCAAAGCGGTCCTTAATTGGGTTGTTCAACTAATATTTAGTGGATCCCAGTCGTTGTGGCCCACCGTAACAACGGCTCTTAGTAGGCCCTTAATAGGCTGAAAGCTCGATAGGGTTGTATAAATGGAAACGGCCCGCGGGCCTCTAGCAGCTCAAAATAAATGTCAATTTTGTCTCAGGCCTTTTACTTGATGGGCCAGTTAGAGGACAAAAGTGTTTTGGGCCAAAACAGGCCCAATTTACGAACTAGGCTTTTAACAGGCCGAAAGTCGCGTCGGGCTGAAATTGTTCCCTGCTTAACGTGGGCCGCTAATATACCCTAAATCAGGTGGTGCTGACAAAGGCCCAACTGTTGTGCAGGTTGTTAATAGGCCGAAAGACAAAATGGGCTAGAAATTGGCCCATGTACAGAATGGGCCGAGGAAAGGCCAAAAGTCACAACGGGCTAGAAGTTGGCCTAACTATAGAATGGGCCGAGAAAAGACCGAAAGACGTACCGACGGCATATTGGTCCATATCTATAATGGGTTGCTAACAGGCCGAAAGAACGTCATGCCGTAATTGAGCCCAAAGACGTAGCGGGCCGTTAACGAGCTGGAACTGACGATGGGTTGGAAATTGTCAAATCTAAAATGGGCCTTTGATGGGCCGATTCTATGTAACGCGTATGGGCTGTGGTTGTGAATGTGCCTAATGCAAGTAGGCCGCTAATGGGCCAACCCGCTTATTTTGACAGGCCCAGCCTTTTAACCTGAATGGGCCACTATTGGGACGAGCCACGTGTCGACTTATCATAGGCGCTTCCTGTCCATTGTCTAGATGGCATTTGTCCCAAGGCTGAGCTAACACGTGGATCCTCCAGCGAATCAGAATTTTACATGTGGAAAATCCCCATTGGTCTGGGCTGTTAACGGGTTATCAGATCAAAACTGGAACCCGATAGCTTAACCACACCCCGTTACGGTGGATGCCACATGTCGGTTACCCTTAACGAAGAAACTTCCATGACGCGCCATTTATCGTCATGGAAGTGGACACTTCCGTGATAATAATTTTGGTATTCTCATGGAACACTTCTACAACAAAATAGATATGACTATCTTGATTCTGTCATAAAATCATCATGGATGTACATGCATGATAGAAAACGTGACCTACTTTGACAAACACGTATCATCACGGAAGTGTTTTTTTGGTAGTTTTCATCCATTGTGATCTCACCCAAAACTTGAAAACTTCAATCACACAAAACTTAGCAAAACCTTTGTGAGATTCGTTGGTATAATAAAGCAAATCGCCACTTTTAGTATAGTTGAAAACCCATTAATATTTTGTTATTGCATTGTACCTATTGTATTCTAACTTTACCATGGCTTATACCCCCTAATACAATCTGTATTCATCAAAATAAGAAAACAATGCAACGAAAACAGGATCAGTCAAAAACAGAACAGTCTGTAGTAATATGAACATTGACCATACTTATGTAACTCCAAAAATTCTAAAAAATAGGACAATAAAATTAGAATACAGTGTTGCATTGTGGTGGTGGAACTCCCAATATACTTTTGCCAACACTTCTTATAGTAATTTGAAGATTGACCATACTTTTGTGGTGGTGGAACCCCCAATATACCCTATTTCATAAGCAGTGTTGGCATCGCATTCAATAAAATTATCCTTTGCGGCACAATCCAGAAGTTGTCTATGGGGCATGGTTAATCCTATGTAAAAATTAGCAAGCAAATTTTTTACATCCCCTTTTATAGTGCAAACACGATAAGATTCCATTAATCTGTACCAAGTATCTTTCGAATTTTCTCCTTGTTTCTGCTTGAAGTATGGAACTTCAAAAGCTGGTGACAACGGAGGGATAATTGTACTAGTCATAATGATAAGGCAAGCAAGAAGCAAAAAGCAAACGGAAAATGTTTTTGTATTTTTTGTAAAAACTTTTTAGAAGTGGGGGAGATGAAAATGAGAGGGAAAGGCAAATAAAGTAAATGCAAGGAGATAAAAGTTTATGCATAGGTACTTGATAGATGTTGATGATGTCTACCCGGTAACTGCGGAAGAAATTCTTCCTGCTACTTGTGAGCTGCGTTGGGATTTCCTCGAAGAGGAGAGGATGATGCAGTACAGTAGAGTTAAGTATTTCCCTCAGTTAAGAACGAAGGTTATCAATCCATTGGGAGAACCATGCAACACTATGTAAGTAGTACCTACACACAGGATAACAAATCATTGGACCCCATGCAAACAAGGGGCTGGCAATTCCTTGTCGGTTAATTGGGAGATTAAATTGTATGTTGATAGATAGATAGATCACACTAAATATAAAATAAAATAAAGAAAGAAATAAAAATTTCATCAACATATTTTTGGATTTTAATATATGATAAAAGTAGACCCGGGGGCCATAGTTTTCACTAGAGGCTTCTCTCGAGAAAATAGCATACGCTGGGTAGACAAATTACTATTGGGCAATTGATAGAAAAGCTAATCATGACTATATCCAAGGCAATGATCATATATAGGCATCATGTCTGAGAGAAGTAGACCGACTGCTGCCTACATCTACTACTATTACTCCACACATCGACCACTATCTAGCATGCATCTAGAGTATTAAGTTCATAAAGAACGGAGTAACGCCTTAAGCAAGATGACATGATGTAGACAAGATAAACTCACGTACGAATAAATCCCATATTTCTACCCTTAATTGAAACGACACATACGTGTCATGTCCCCTTCTGTCACTGGGATTGAGCACTGTAAAATCGAACCCATTATAAAGCACCTCTTTCCATTGCAAGATAAATCAATCTAGTTGGCCAAACCAAACCAATAAATCGGAGAAAAAATACAAAGCTATAGCAATCATGCATAAAAGTGTTCAGAGAAAATTCAAATAATATTCATGGATAATCTAATCATAAACTCACAACTAATCGGATCCCAACACACCACAAAAAGTAATTACATTGAATAGAACTCCAAGAACATAAAGGAGAATAGTGTATTGAAGAACATCGAGAGAGAAGAAGCCATATAGTTATTAAATATGGACCCATAGGTCTGTGGTGGACTACTCACACATCATCGGAAGGGCAGCAAGGTTGATGTAGAGCCCCTCCATGATCAACCCCCCTCCGACGGAGTGCCGGCGGAGGCCTCTAGATGGTATCTCACGAGAACAGAAACTTGCGGCGAAGAAAAGAGTATTTTGGGTGGCTCTCTTGTGAGGGGAATATTTGAGTATTTATAGAGGTGGAATTAGGGTTGGTAGTGCCATGAGGGGCCCACAAGCCTGGGGGCACCCCATGGGCTTGTTGCTCCCTTGTGGCTCTTCTGGCCTTTTCGCTCCCTTGTGGCTCTTCTGGCCTTGTCGCTCCCTTGTGGCTCTTCTGCCTTCTCCCCATGTGCACCCCAAAGTTTTTTCTCCGTTTGGACTTTGTTTGATATTGATTTCCTGAAAAGCCAAAAACATGCAAAAAAACATCAACTGGCACTGGGCACTAATTTAATAGGTTAGTCCCAAAAATGATATAAAGTTGTTGTAGATGAATATAAAGCATCCAAGATTGGTACTATAATAGCATGGAAAAATAAAAAATTATAGATACGTTGGAGACGTATCAATGCACCGTCCTTATCGTTCTTTTCCCGTGAGTCTCCCATGTTGTGTATTTCGAATCATCCAGAAAATAGCAGAAGAAGTACTACACCCACATAAGGAGTACTCTGGATGCTGCTCTCCACTGCTTCATCATTAGGGGTGGCCACATCGAGATCAGGAAACAAAGGAAAGAGCACGCCGGGTTTCTTGCATAAAACTACCTTTTGCCGTGTCCATCAACCGACATCAAGCAAGAACGATGGATTCTATGTCCTCCATCTCATGATGGAGTCCAGAAGGGATAACCAACAACTTCGCATGACAAGCAGAAACGATGAACATATCCGCAAATTGGCAAAATCCTTAGGAGCCGAACTAGAATATAAACTCAGAGATGACTTCTTTCGCATCCATAAGGACATTGCAACGATCATGATGAAAGAAGTCACCGAAGAGAACGAGATGTTCTACCATGGCCCTATATCGTAAGATGACATTTGAACTCGCATAGGCCTACAACGTTTGGACTTGACGCCGTTCATGAAGCTAGGGTGCATTCTCCCAGATCTGGATGGATGGAACTTCGAGTGATTGACGATGCCGATGATTATGTGTCGGTTGAACTTGTACATTCTATTGTAATGAAACTTTGTGATGTAAATGGTCCTACTGAACTTGCGTAATGCTAGTTTGGGTATGATAACTTGCGTACATCTAGTTAATTAGTTTTTTGGGTACGATGAACATGCGTTGATTAATTATGTTTAATATATGTTGCATCTATTTACTAAATTTTTCTCTTCATGTTGCTCAAGTATATTATGTTGCATATTATTTTTAAATTCGATTGATGAAGATGAATCTCTAATAGGTACATAGGTCCTTGATGGCGATAAGTGCTATGTCGTGTACATAGGGAGGGTTTCGTGACTGTACGACGAGTGGCCAGAGTGTCAGGCCCAAGTGTCATGGTTCTCGGGCAACAGCCATAAAGGGTTCGATAGCAGACAAGAAGCAGAAGCTAGTCACTTGAGGTTCACGCTAGCGCGAGAGAGGAATCAGAACCGGCGCCTCATGTACTGCATAATTCTGCTCTTGCTCATAGTGATGGCTCTTCTCTTCTATATCATTGTTTAGATGGATGACGATGTAGTTGCATGTATTTGATACATGTCATAACTTGTATCGCCATTTCGAGATGATGACGAGAGACATCATTTGTGTTGGATGATGATTATGATGATGACATGATTTGATGAGACTATCTGTATGTGTATGATATGATTAGATTTGTATGTGTATGATATGATAAGACTATTGTGTGTATGATATGATAGAGATTATATAAAACTTGTACAAATACAGAGGACATATGCTGCCGATTTTTTCTAGAAAATAATAGCAGTAGTGTGGCGTATGTGTGTAGCAGCAGCGGGGCTTTAGCAGTAGCACGCTCTAAATAGGAGTGCTGTAGATTTTAGCGGCAGTGCGGTTTCCTAAAACATGCTACTGGTACATATGGATAGCAGTAGTGGGGGGACACACGCGCTACTGCTAAAAGTTAGGTGTAGCGTTGTACCAGTAGCGCGGTGCCCACACTACTGCTTGGCGTTTAACCTGTGCTACTGCTAGGCTTTCCCTTAGTGGTGTAAACATCTCAGGCAATTCATAAAAGCATTATATGTTATAACCCTGGGCGCCGAGAATCCTTCATGATCATCTTTAATCTGTTGAGGTGCCTTGATGGCCAATATTTCGTTGCCATGGCAACCGTTTCAAAAATGTTGTTGTGGCGGCAATTTTAGAAAATGTTGTCATGGCGATCGTTTCAAAAACCGTTGTCCTGGCATCAAATACAGAAATTCCATCGTAGCACAAAATTATAGCTCCCCGTCCCGCGCCTAGTACACCTTCTCCACGTCGGGTTCATCCGTGTACGTTTCACATCGTCACCTGTAACTTTTAGGCTATCTCTATGATATTTACATTAATGTGACAATCTCATGGCTCCAGCCATAATGTCGTGATAGCAGGCCATTTAACATTACAACATATAACCATCTCATACATAAATTCATTATTATGAGAAATGCTATACCACATCATATGCATACCCTGCAAAATCAAGTTAGACGTCCTCTAATAGGTTTAGCAAAATTTTAGTTACGAGGTTAACCAGTTTTAACAAATAATACTAGCTACCTACATCCACAACTTAGGCGATGATTCTTGATGCTAGATTAAGTTTTGGGGTGTGTGAAAGAAGAAAATTAATTAAAAGTCTCTTCCACCACACTAAACTTTGTCAGATACGCGTGACCCCTAGAAGTTCATCCATCTTCTTCACCTGACGCTACACCACGACACCACACTAGCGACATGCATCTGTTGGTATAAGTACACAATGTTGACACTCTTTTTGTCTCAAACTATAGCAATGGCTCAATGACCATCGATGTAAATGTGTTGGCATATACGATCTATACTAATACATTATGTGTCGGTAGTTCGCCTGGACAGAAAGAGTGTCGACATTTCTTAGACCGGGCCAACCAATTTCTATCCCCACGCCAACATTAAAAATATCAAGCGGCAAGAGCCCCACGCGGACGAGGCCCAAATCCAGATATTTTGTAAGGCCATCCCCAATAACACAAACCCACCATCCACCTCTGACGCCATACATAGACCTAATGAAAATCCCAACCTAGACCTAGCTGCCACCGCCACCACCACCATCATCCTCTTGGCTGATTTGGTTGTGCCCCTGCCCCTCTCACCCTAGGTGACGCGTCCTGAAGCTCCTGTCTAGCTGCACTTCCCCACCGTCCGTAGCCCGAGGTGCTGCCCAGCTTTCCGCTCACCTAGCAGTAGTTGCCGCCTGCCGTTTGATTTCCTCGCGCCGTCGCGTCCACTGACCCCAATCTACCTCGCGATGCCACCTCCCCTGACTATGACATGCCTCGTGCCGCCACCTCCCCATACTAGGACCTACTGATACATCCATTTTGCATCATGTTTTCCTACTGATAATTATAAAGTTTCTTATCATTATAACTCTTTGTGATGCAATTCTAATGCATTTTCTCTCTTAATTTGCAAGATTTATATGAAGAGAGAGATTGCCTGTAGTAGGAATTCTGCACATGGAAAAGCTACAACAGAGATACCTATTCTAAAGAACTCCAAATGACCTGAAACTTCACGGAGAATTTTTATGGAATATATAAAAAATACTGGAGCAAAGAAGTACCAGAAGGGGGCACCCAGTTACCCACAAGGCAACAGGGCGCGGCCACCCCCTGGGCTCGCCCTGATACCTTGTGGGGCCCACAGCTAGCCTTCGGCCCCCACCTTCTTCTATATGAAGGGTTTTGACCTAGAAAAAATAAGGACAAGACATTCAGGACGAAGCGCTGTCATCTCGAGGCAGAACATGTGCAGGAGCACTTTTGCTCTCAAGTGGAGTGATTCCACCAGGGATACTTCCCTCCGAGAGGGGGGAATCGAAGCCACCGACACCATCAACATTCCTCTCATCATGGGAGGACCAATCTTCATCAACATCTTCACCAACACCATCTCATCTCAAACCCTAGTTCATCTCTTGTATTGAATCTTTGTCCCAAAACCTTAAATTGGTACATGTGGGTTACTAGTAGTGTTGATTACATCTCATAGTTGATGTTAGCTGGTTTATTTTGTGGGACATTATATGTTCAGATGCTTGATGATATTCAATATCCCTCTGATCTTGAACATGAATATGATTTCTGAGTAGTTACTTTTGTTCTTGAGTACATGAGAGAAGTCTTGTTATAAGTAATCAAGTGAATTTGTTACTCGTTTGATATTTTGATAATATGTATGTTGTTGCTTCCTTTAGCGGAGTCATGTGAACGTCGACTACATGACACTTTTGTTGGGAAATGTTGCATGGAAAACAAAAAACTTCTACGCACACGCAAGATCTATCAAGGAGATGCATAGCAACGAGAGGGGGAGAGTGTGTCTATGTACCCTCGTAGACCAAAAGCGGAAGTGTTTCACAATGCGGGTTATGTAGTCAAGCTTCTTCTCGCTCCAACCGATCAAGTACCGAACGCACGGCACCTCCGTGTTCTGCATACATTCAGCTCGGTGACATCCCCGCCTTCTTGGTCCAACAAGATGGACGAAGTAGTAGATGAGTTCCGGCAACACGACAGCGTGGTGACGGTGATGGTGATGCAATCTCCGCAGGGCTTCGCCTAAGCACTACGAAAATATGACCGAGGGAGTAAACGGTGGACGGGGGCCCCACACATGGCTAAGACAATGTTCTGTCCTTGTGTGGTGCCCCCTCCCCACATATATAGGTGGGAGGGAGGGAGGAGCAGCCAAAGGAGGCGCCCAAGTAGGAGGAATCCTACTTGGGGTCCCTCCCAAGCCGCGCCCCCACCTGCCTTATATAGGCGCGGGGAAAAGATAGGGAAGGGTGGGCCCCCTTCCGTTTCTTAGCAGTAACGCGTGCCCGCACGCGCTACTGCTAGGACAAATAGCTGCAGCGTTTGTTCAATACCACGCTACTGCTAAGGTAACTACTTGCAGCGTGTTTTCTATCCATCGCTACTAGTAATATTTTTTTTAGTGTATTTATGCGCCATCGTACAAATATTGGTACAATACCAGCTGTTATGAGGTTTACATCATTATGTCCATAACAGTGTGTCAAATGAAGGTGGATTAGGTTCAAGTGGAGGCAATATGTGGTGCATGTCAAAAGTATACTACTAATCCAAACTTGATCTAGTTTGGACTAGTAGTACTTTCGTTGTGCACCACATGTTGCCTCCACTTGAATCTAATCCGCCAGCTCAAGCTATTTAATCATCATCATAGTCATTACCAACAACAGTATTTATTTAATCAGCACTAACACTAGCTAATAATAATAATCATCATAGTCATTACCACCAACACTAGCTATTTTATCATCATAGTAACAGTGTAGCACATCATCGTCCTCAAACTCATTTCTAGCTAGCTAATTACTCCTGCTGCTCTCTCTTAGGTAAAATAACATAAAACATGTATAGCTCTCCTCCTCGATCAAACTGGAGCATGCAGATGAACCTGTCTCCTAATCATGGGTAGCGCATACGTTTGCTGCCCCCTAGTACTTCTCTGTGCTCCCCCATCACATATTTGGTCCAGTCTTGCACTATTAAGCATCCGTCGCTAATCTTGAATGCACTAAAGTAATCTGTAGGATATCTTGGCCGTAAGCTGATAATACTCATGGTACCTTTAGTCTCGATCCCATAAGGCACAACATTCATCGGGAGTCCCTGTTGAAGAACATCGTACGGTAACATACTTAGCAATGAAGTTTAGCTTCAAAAATAATGTATGGAAAAGATGCACTGATGACAAATAGTAAAAATCTTACCATCCTTCATAAATAGATGTGACCGTAGTTCATTACGAACACTATTGGTCGCACATTTTCAGTACTAACATTTCTAAATGCAGGAAGAAAATTTGTCTTGACAGTATCAAGATCCTCAAGCCATCAAACATAATGACTGAGCTCCTCGCAGTTGAGTTCAGCCCCAGGACAGTATACGGTCCTGTCTACCAAGCGCTGGACATGTTTGCTTGCACCGAAATAAGCTGACAATACAAATTAGTTGTCAATTATTTTTGAATAAACAATATCAAAGACATAAATATGGTTGAGAAACTTACATAATGGTATAACTGGAGGCGTCTGCACATCGACCCAGATGTCGGTATTACCTTCAATATCATCTTCCGAATGAATATCAAAGGTGATAACCATATCAGGCTCAAATGCATAAGTCTTGCATAGTGCTCGCCATGTTTTGCATCCAAAATAGGTGTAGTCGTCTGAATTGTATAACTTTGCATGGAAAATATAACCATGCTCAGTCTTCAAGTAAACTTTCTTTTCCTCCATACTATGACTGAAACCTATCTTATCCAATACAAAAACTCTTGCATGGCAGGGGATACGCTAGTAGAATAGTAAAAAAATAAAAGTTGAAGCAAATGAAGCAGATGTCATGCTTAATTACGAAAAAAGAATTGTCGTTGTGACTTACTGTATCCACTTCGAAGTTCTCGTCCAGCTTGATGCTGAAGCGCCTATCATCATCTAGGAAGATTCCGTCGCACAGGCCGAGCTCGTCTTCGCAGTATTTGCAAATACCGAAATCCTTTTCGTCGTCAGACATTTCCTATGTTCATAGTTAAAACATTAATTGAAAATCGATCGAAGACAACTACCAAGATACTCAACACACAAATCCGGGGCACTCGATATTTCCTACATATTCTGGCACAAGTCATGCCAAAATTCACGGAAAGATCCGACATGACCTTTGCTAAAATAGCACATATCGAGCGCCTGAAATTTGCCGGAACGGAAATGAATCAACACTCCGGCAAAACATAGGTCACTCGAAGGTGTAACCTGCAAACATGACCGGCCACTTGGATATTGAGAAACACAAGATATACATTTCAAAATATCTTATAGAACTCAAATTAGCATGCATTCAATAAGCAAAATTAAATCATCTCATGCGTCAGTACATCGTCGAATATTATCACTAATACATCACAAATAGTGTCATACATATAACATCACTAATACAACTAAAACTCTAGCACACGACGGGTATCGGCGCGGGCGGTGGACACCCATAGAGAAGGCACCATCATGGGATCATAGTTCCAGTGAGATCCCTGGAGAACCTGCCAGGTATTGGAGAACGGCCTGTGCTCCAACGCAAACAAGTAGCGACGGACGTGCACGTCCTCCTCACTGACACAGTGAGGCACCACCTCCGCGGAGTCCTCGAGCCTCTAGATCGTCACTGGCCCACGCGACCGCCACCAAAGAAGGTTCGGGTCAACGACAGGCTGGCTCCTCACCAACCTGCCCCCCCCGGTAGATAGCGCCTCCTAGTACCACCCCGGCGGAGCCCAGTCCCGGACATGGCCGATCTGGTCAAGCAGGTGTCGTCCTCCGCCGACTCAACGACGAGGATGCGGGATAGGCATCGTCCACGACGAGGATGCGGGAAAAATTGCTTTAACTAAAAAATCACCTAATTAGTACCTAGTTCTTACTAACTAAATAGAAGAAGGTCAAATTTTACTCGTTTTATTATGCATTACACTAGTGTTTATTCATCATCTAAGAAAACATCACCTAAGAAAAATCCCAGCCGCGTATCCAATTCATTTCCACCCATAGATGAACCCTAACTAATTTGATGCAACTAAAATTTGAAGAACCCTATCTAGGCAGAGGTAGGGGAGGGGGAGGAGCAGGCGTGCTCACCTCGGGTGCCTGCGGCGAGAGAGGGGCAGGCGGCGTCGAGGTCGGGCTTGGGGCTCGGGCGCACGACGGAGGGCAGCGTCGAGGTCGGGGCCGGGGGCGGCATCCGGGGCGGCGTTGAGGTCGGGGGCGGGGGCGGCGTTGAATCCGGGATCGGGGCGGCGTAGAGGGTGTGCGGAGAGCGCGCGGCAACCGACGGGCGACAGCGGCAGCGAGAGCGAAGGATTTCGATTTGGGGGGAAGTGGCCATGGGGAAGGACGAACGCGGTGGTTAAGTCAGAAGTAGCAGTAGCGCGTTCTGGTAAGCGCGCTACTGCAACGTTAGCTACAGCGCGTTCTGGTATACGCGCTACTGCTACTACTTTCTCCTTTTTCCCCTTTTTCATTTATTTTTCTTCACATTTTATTTTTTTCTTTCACCTTCTTCTATTTCTTTCATTTTCAATTACCTTTCTATTTGCTTTTCATTTAATTTTATATCCTTTAGTAGTAGCGAGTTTAGAGCAAAACGCGCCGCTACAAAGAAAGTAGCAGTAGCGCGGTTCCATATAGATCGCTACTACTATGTGTAGCATATCGGCTAAGCCGTGAGAATTTTAGTAGTAACGTGTGTGCAGCAAGACGCGCTACTGCTACGAAGTTATCTGCAGCGCGGTTTCCGCAGACGCGCTGCTGCTACTTAGCACCAGCGTGCTTCTTTGACCCACGCTACTGCTAATGTTCTGTGTATAAGGTTTTCCCTAGTAGTGAGCCCTCTCCACCTTTCCTTCCCTTAGGGCCTACTGTCAAAATAAGTGGCACACCAGGGGCTGGTTTGTTCCCCCTTTGGCCCATTAGGCCCATATCTTTGTCGGGGGTGGCCGAAACTCCTTCCCGTTGACCCGATAAGTACCCGGTACCCTCCGAAACACTTCTGGTGTTCGAATACCATCATCCTATATATCAATCTTTACCTCTCGGCTATTTTGAGACTCCTCGTCATGTTCGTGGTCTCATCTGGGACTCCGAACAACATTCAATCACCAAATCACATAACTCATATAATACTATATCGTCATCGAACGTTAAGCGTGTGGACCCTATGGGTTCAAGAACTATGTAGACATGACCGAGACACCTCTCCGGTCAATAACCAATAGCGGAACCTGGATGCCCATATTGGCTCCTACATATTCTACGAAGATCTTTATCGGTCGAACCGTTATGACAACATACGCAATTCCCTTTGTCCATCGGTATGTTACTTGCCCGACATTCGATCGTCGGTATCTTCATACCTAGTTCAATCTCGTTACTGGCAAGTCTCTTTACTCGTTTCTTAATGCACCTCCTCGTGACTAACTCCTTATTCGTTTGATTGTGAGCTTACGATGTCTATTACCGAGAGGGCCCAGAGATACCCCTCCGATACTCAGAGTAACAAATCCTAGTCTCAATCTATGCCAACTCAAAAAACACCTTTGGAGATACCTGTACATCATCTTTATGATCATCCAGTTATGTTGTGACATTTGATAGCACACAAGGTATTCCTCCGGTTTTCCGGGAGTTGCATAATCTCATAGTCGAAGGAATATGTATTTGACATGAAGAAAGCAATATAAATAAACTGAACGATCAATATGCTAAGCTAATGGATGGGTCTTGTCCACCACATCAAATGACAACACATGTCCATGGTTAGGAAACCTTAACCATCTTTGATCAACGAGCTGGTCTAGTAGAGGCTTAGTAGGGACACATTATTTGTTTATGTATTCACACATGTATTTAAGTTTCCGATCAATACAATTCTATCATGAATAAGGAAATATACTTTATTATCGCCTCCATGGCATATTTCCTTCAACTTTACCATACTTGGGCCTAAGGGAAGGTATTGTAGAGTAGTAAGTAGATGATGAGTTGCTAGAGTGACAGAAGCTTAAACCCTAGTTTAAGCGTTATTCCATAAGGGGCTGATTTGGATTCATATGTTCCTTGCTATGGTTAGATTTAGCTTAATTCTTCTTTCATATTTGCGGATACTTGCGAGAGGGGCTAATCATAAGCGGGAGGCTTGTTCAAGTAAGAACAACACCCAAGCACCGGTTGCTACTTGTGAGCTGTGTTGGGATTTCCTCGAAGAAGAGGGTGATGTAGTACAGTAGAGATAAGTATTTCCCTCGGTTAAGAAGCAAGGTTATCACTCGAGTAGGAGAACCACACAAAATCTCAGTAGTGGCACCTACACACACAAAAGCAAATACTTGCACCCAACGCAAACAAGGGGGTTGTCAATCCCCTCGGCGGTTAATTGCAAGGATCAAATCTCGTAGTGACAGATGGATAGACCAAAAACACAAAATAAAATAACGGTAAATAAATTGTAGCAAGGTATTTTTTGGATTTTATATATAATAAAAATAGATAGTTTTCACTAGAGGCTTCTGTCTTGAACATAACACACGATGGGTAAACAATTTAGTGTTGGTCAATTGATAGAAAAGCGCATAGTTATGGGGATATTCAAAGCAATCATCATGTATATAGGCATCACGTTCGAGACAAGTAGACCGACTCCTACCTGCATCTACTACTATTACGCCACCCATCGACCACTATCCAGCATGCATCTAGGGTATTAAGTTAATAAAAACAGAATAATGCCTTAAGCAAGATGACATGATGTAGACAAAGTAAATCCAAGCAATATGAATAAACCACGCCGTTTTATCCATAATGGCAACAATAAAAATATGTGTCCTTTCCCTTTCTGTCACTGGGATGGAGCACCGCAAGATCGAACCCATTACAAAGCACCTCTCCCGTTGCAAGATAAATCAACCTAGTTGGCCAAACCAAACGGATAGATCAGAGAGAAATACAAAGCTATAACAATCATGCATATAATAAGTTTAGAAAAAACTCAAATATTTCTCATGAATAATCTGATCATAAACCCACAATTCATCGGATCCCAACAAACACACTTCAAAAAGAATTACATTGGATAGAACTCCAAGAAGATCAAGAAGAACATGGTATTGAAGATCAGAGAGAGAGAATAAGCCATCTAGCTACTAGCTATGTACCCGTAGGTCTATGGTAAAATACTCACGCATAATCGGAAGGGAACCAAGGATGATGTAAAAGCCCTCCGTGATTGATTTCCCCTCAGGTAGAGTATTGGAGAAGGCCTCCATATGGGACCGCGGAAGAACAGAGGCTTGCAGTAGTGGAAAAAGTGTTTCGGGTGGCTCTCTGACGTATTGGGAATATTTGGGAATTTATAGAAGTGGAATTAGGTCAAGAGATACGACGAGTGGCCCACAAGCCTGGGAGCGCCCCCCTGGGACGCCCCTGGCAGGCTTGACGCTCCCTCGTGAATCTTCAAGTCTTCTCCGGAAGCTTCTAGGGTCCCTTATGGTCCAGCAAAAACCGTCAAAATATTTCATAGCGTTTGGACTCCGTTTGATACTGATTTCCTGAAAATCCAAAAACAATCAAAAAAAAGCAACTGGAATTTCCTACTCCTCGTATTGATATCTATTGTAAGGCCACTTCATTGTCTAACGATCCGCCTAGTTTATGATACACTTTCTTATACATTCCATGGCTCACACTCTAGTATTGTGTGGGAGTTGCAAAGCTGAAGTGAGAAAAAAGTATGATCCAATTGCTTGGTTTGACACCGGGGTATTTATGGTAGATACTTTGTATTAGGAAGACCGAGCCATTGAAGGAAATATGCCCTAGAGGCAATAATAAAGTTATTATTTATTTCCTCATATCATGACAAATGTTTATTATTCATGCTAGAATTGTATTAACCGGAAACATGATGCATGTGTGAATACATAGACAAACATAGTGTCACTAGTATGCCTCTACTTGAACTAGCTCATTGATCAAAGATGGTTATGTTTCCTAACCATAGGCATGTGTTGTCATTTGATTAATGGGATCACATCATTAGGAGAATGATGTGATTGACTTGACCCATTCCGTTAGCTTAGCACTTGATCGTTTAGTATGTTGCTATTGCTTTCTTCATGACTTATACAAAGTTCCTGCAACTATGAGATTGTGCAACTCCCGTTTACCGGAGGAACACTTTGTGTGCTACCAAACGTCACAATGTTACTGGGTGATTATAAAGGTACTCTACAGGTGTCTCCAAAGGTACATGTTGAGTTGGCATAATTCAAGATTAGGTTTTGTAACTCCGATTATTGGAGAGGTATCTCTGGGCCTTCTCGGTAATACTCATCACCTAAGCCTTAGCATTGTAACTAATGAGTTATTTATGAAATGATGTATTACAGAACGAGTAAAGAGACTTGCCGTTAACGAGATTGAACTAGGCATTGGATACCGACGATCGAATCTCGGGCAAGTAACATACCGATGACAAAGGGAACAATGTATGTTGTTATGCGGTTTGACCGATAAAGATCTTCGTAGAATATGTTGGAACCAATATGAACATCCAGGTTCCACTATTGGTTATTGACCGAGAATAGTTCTAGGTCATGTCTACATAGTTCTCGAACCCGTAGGGTCCGCACGCTTAACGTTACGATGATAGTTTTATTATGAATTTATAAGTTTTGATGTACCGAAGGTTATTCGGAGTCCCGGATGTGATCACGGACATGACGAGGAGTCTCGAAATGCTCGAGACATAAAGATTGATATATTGGACGGATATCTTTGGACACCGGAAAGGTTCCGGATGAGATTGGGACTATACCGGAGATCCGGGAGGTTACCGGAACCCCCAGGTAAGTATATGGGCCTTATTGGGCCTTAGTGGAAAGGAGGGAGAAGGAGCAAAGGAGGGGGCGCGCCCCCCCAAGCCCAATCCGAATTGGGAGGGGGGCCGGCCCCCCCTTTCCTTCTTCCCTCCACTCTCTTCCTTCCTTCTCCTACTCCTAATAGGAAAGGGAGGGGGCAAACCTACTTGGAGTAGGTTTCCCCCTCCTAGGGCGCGCCTCCCCCTTGGCCGGCCCCCTCCTCCTCTTCCCCTTTATATACGGGGGAGGGGGGCACCCCATAGACACACAAGTTGATCTACGGATCGTTCCTTAGCCGTGTGCGGTGCCCCCCTCCACCATAATCCACCTCGGTCATCTCGTCGCAGAGTTTAGGCGAAGCCCTACGCCGGTAGAACATCATCATCGTCACCACGCCATCGTGCTGACAGAACTCATCCCCGACGCTTCGCTGGAATGGAGCCCGGGGGACGTCATCGAGCTGGACGTGTGCTGAACACGGAGGTGCCGTACGTTCGGTGCTTGGATCGGTCGAGTCGTGAAGACGTACGACTACATCAACCGCGTTGTCATAACGCTTCCACTTGACGGTCTACGAGGGTACGTACACAACACTCTCCCCTCTCGTTGCTATGCCATCCCCATGATCTTGCGTGTGCGTAGGAATTTTTTTGAAATTACTATGTTCCCCAACAGTGGCATCCGAGCCTAGGTTTTATGCGTTGATGTTATATGCACGAGTAGAACACAAGTGAGTTGTGGGCGATACAAGTCATACTGCTTACCAGCATGTCATACTTTGGTTCGGCGGTATTGTTGGATGAAGCGGCCCGGACCGACATTACGCGTACGCTTACGCGAGATTGGTTTTACCGCCGTGCTTTGCACACAGGTGACTAGCGGTTGTCAGTTTCTCCAACTTTAGTTGAACCGAGTGTGGCTACGCCCGGTCCTTGCGAAGGTTAAAACAGCACCAAATTGACAAACTATCGTTGTGGTTTTGATGCGTAGGTAAGAACGGTTCTTGCTCAGCCCGTAGCAGCCACGTAAAACTTGCAACAACAAAGTAGAGGACGTCTAACTTGTTTTTGCAGGGAATGTTGTGATGTGATATGGCCAAGACGAGATGCTATATTTTATTGTATGAGATGATCATGTTTTGTAACCGAACTTATCGGCAACTGGCTGGAGCCATATGGTTGTCGCTTTATTGTATGAAATGCAAACGCCCCGTAATTGCTTTACTTTATCACTAAGCGGTAGCGATAGTCGTAGAAGCAATAGATGGCGTAAACGACAACGATGCTACGATGGAGATCAAGGTGTCGCGCCGGTGACGATGGTGATCATGATGGTGCCTCGGAGATGGAGATCACAAGCACAAGATGATGATGGCCATATCATATCACTTATATTGATTGCATGTGATGTTTATTCTTTATGCATCTTATCTTGCTTTGATTGACGGTAGCATTTTAAGATGATCTCTCACTAAAAATTATCAAGAAGTGTTCTCCCTAAGTATGCACCGTTGCCAAAGTTCGTCGTGCCCAGACACCACGTGATTATCGGGTGTGATAAGCTCTACGTCCATCTACAAAGGGTGCAAGCCAGTTTTGCACACGCAGAATACTCAGGTTAAACTTGACGAGCCTAGCATATGCAGATATGGCCTCGGAACACGGAGACCGAAAGATCGAGCGTGAATCATATAGTAGATATGATCAACATAGAGATGTTCACCATTGAAAACTACTCCATCTCACGTGATGATCGGTTATGGTTTAGTTGATTTGGATCACGTGATCACTTAGATGACTAGAGAGATGTCTGTCTAAGTGGGAGTTCTTAAGTAATATGATTAATTGAACTTAAATTTATCATGAACTTAGTACCTGATAGTATTTTGCTTGTCTATGTTTGTTGTAGATAGATGGCTCGTGCTGTTGTTTCGTTGAATTTTAATGCGTTCCTTGAGAAAGCAAAATTGAAAGATGATGGTAGCAATTACACGGACTGGGTCCGTAACTTGAGGATTATCCTCATTGCTGCACAGAAGAATTACGTCCTGGAAGCATCGCTGGGTGCCAGGCCTGCTGCAGGAGCAACACCAGATGTTGTGAACGTCTGGCAGAGCAAAGCTGATGACTACTCTATAGTTCGGTGTGCCATGCTTTACGGCTTAGAACCGGGTCTTCAATGACGTTTTGAACGTCATGGAGCATATGAGATGTTCCGGGAGTTGAAGTTAATATTTCAAGCAAATGCCCGGATTGAGAGATATGAAGTCTCCAATAAGTTCTACAGCTGCAAGATGGAGGAGAATAGTTCTGTCAGTGAGCATATACTCAAAATGTCTGGGTATAATAATCACTTGATTCAACTGGGAGTTAATCTTCCGGATGATAGCGTCATTGACAGAATTCTCCAATCACTGCCACCAAGCTACAAGAGCTTTGTGATGAACTATAATAGGCAAGGGATGAACAAGACAATTCCCGAGCTCTTCTCAATGCTAAAGGCTGCGGAGGTAGAAATCAAGAAGGAGCATCAAGTGTTGATGGTCAACAAGACCACTAGTTTCAAGAAAAAGGGCAAAGGGAAGAAGAAGGGGAACTTCAAGAAGAACAGCAAGCAAGTTGCTGCTCAAGAGAAGAAACCCAAGTCTGGACCTAAGCCTGAAACTGAGTGCTTCTACTGCAAGCAGACTGGTCACTGGAAGCGGAACTGCCCCAAGTATTTGGCGGATAAGAAGGATGGCAAAGTGAACAAAGGTATATGTGATATACATGTTATTGATGTGTACCTAACTAGAGCTCATAGTAACACATGGGTATTTGATACTAGTTCTGTTGCTAATATTTGCAACTCGAAACAGGGACTACGGAATAAGCGAGCACTAGCCAAGGACGAGGTGACGATGCATGTGGGAAACGGTTCCAAAGTCGATGTGATCGCAGTCGGCACGCTACCTCTACATCTACCTTCGGGATTAGTTTTAGACCTGAATAATTGTTATTTGGTGCCAGCGTTGAGCATGAACATTATACCTGGATCTTGTTTGATGCGAGACGGTTATTCATTTAAATCAGAGAATAATGGTTGTTCTATTTATATGAGTAATATCTTTTATGGTCATGCACCCTTGAAGAGTGGTCTATTTTTATTGAATCTCGATAGTAGTGATACACATATTCATAATGTTGAAGCCAAAAGATGCAGAGTTGATAATGATAGTGCAACTTATTTGTGGCACTGCCGTTTAGGTCATATCGGTGTAAAGCGCATGAAGAAACTCCATATTGATGGACTTTTGAAATCACTTGATTATGAATCAATTGGTACTTGCGAACCGTGCCTCATGGGCAAGATGACTAAAACACCATTCTCCGGTACTATGGAGAGAGCAACAGATTTGTTGGAAATCATACATACAGATGTATGTGGTCCGATGAATGTTGAAGCTTGTGGCGGATATCGTTATTTTCTCACCTTCACAGATGATTTGAGCAGATATGGGTATATCTACTTAATGAAGCACAAGTCTGAAACATTTGAAAAGTTCAAAGAATTTCAGAGTGAAGTGGAAAATCATCGTAACAAGAAAATAAAATTTCTACGATTTGATCGTGGAGGAGAATATTTGAGTTACGAGTTTGGTTTACATTTGAAACAATGCGGAATAGTTTCGCAACTCACGCCACCTGGAACACCACAAAGAAATGGTGTGTCCGAACGTCGTAATCGTACTTTACTAGATATGGTGCGATCTATGATGTCTCTTACTGATTTACCGCTATCATTTTGGGGTTATGCTTTAGAGACGGCTGCATTCACATTAAATAGGGCACCATCTAAATCCGTTGAGACGACGCATTATGAATTGTGGTTTGGCAAGAAACCAAAGTTGTCGTTTCTTAAAGTTTGGGGTTGCGATGCTTATGTGAAGAAACTTCAACCAGATAAGCTCGAACCCAAATCGGAGAAATATGTCTTCATAGGATACCCAAAACAGACTGTTGGGTACACCTTCTATCACAGATCCGAAGGCAAGACATTCGTTGCTAAGAATGGATCCTTTCTAGAGAAGGAGTTTCTCTTGAAAGAAGTGAGTGGGAGGAAAGTAGAACTTGATGAGGTAACGGTACCTGCTCCCTTATTGGAAAGTAGTTCATCACAAAAATCAGTTCCTGTGACAAATACACCAATTAGTGAGGGAGCTGATGATATTGATCATGAAACTTCAGATCAAGTGTCTACTGAACCTCGTAGGTCTACCAGAGTAAGGTCCGCACCAGAGTGGTATGGTAATCCTGTTCTGGAAGTCATGTTACTTGACCATGATGAACCTACGAACTATGAGGAAGCGATGATGAGCCCAGATTCCGCAAAATGGCTAGAGGCCATGAAATCTGAGATGGGATCCATGTATGAGAACAAAGTATGGACTTTGGTTGACTTGCCCGATGATTGGCAAGCCATTGAGAATAAATGGATCTTTAAGAAGAAGACTGACGCTGACGGTAATGTAACTGTCTATAAAGCTCGACTTGTTGTAAAAGGTTTTCGACAAGTTCAAGGGGTTGACTACAATGAGACTTTCTCACCCGTAGCGATGCTTAAGTTTGTCCGAATCATGTTAGAAATTGCCGCATTTTATGATTATGAAATTTGGCAGATGGATGTAAAAACTGCATTCCTGAATGGATTTCTGGAAGAAGAGTTGTATATGATGCAACCGGAGGGTTTTGTCGATCCTAAGGGATCTAACAAAGTGTGCAAGCTCCAGGGATCTATCTATGGTCTGGTGCAAGCCTCTCGGAGTTGGAATAAACGCTTTGATAGTGTGATCAAAGCATATGGTTTTATACAAACTTTTGGAGAAGCCTGTATTTACAAGAAAGTGAGTCGGAGCTCTGTAGCATTTCTAATATTATATGTGGATGACATATTGTTGATTGGAAATGATATAGAATTTCTGGATAGCATAAAAGGATACTTGAATAAAAGTTTTTCAATGAAAGACCTCGGTGAAGCTGCTTACATATTGGGCATTAAGATCTATAGAGATAGATCAAGACACTTGATTGGACTTTCACATAGCACGTACCTTGATAAAGTATTGAAAAGGTTCAATATGGAACAGGCAAAGAAAGGGTTCTTGCCTGTATTACAAGGTATAAAGTTGAGTCAGACTCAATGCCCGACCACTGCAGAAGATAGAGAGAAAATGAAAGGAGTTCCCTATGCTTCAGCCATAGGCTCTATCATGTATGCAATGCTGTGTACCAGACCTGATGTGTGCCTTGCTATTAGTTTGGCAGGGAGGTACCAAAGTAATCCAGGAGTGGGTCACTGGACAGCGGTCGAGAACATCCTGAAATACCTGAAAAGGACAAAGGATATGTTTCTCGTATATGGAGGTGACAAAGAGCTAGTCGTAAATGGTTACGTCGATGCAAGCTTTGACACTGATCCGGAAGATTCTAAATCGCAAACCGGATACGTATTTTTATTAAACGGTGGAGCTGTAAGTTGGTGCAGTTCTAAACAAAGCGTCGTGGCGGGATCTACATGTGAAGCGGAGTACATAGCTGCTTCGGAAGTAGCAAATGAAGGAGTCTGGATGAAGGAGTTCATTTCCGATCTAGGTGTTGTACCTAGTGTATCGGGACCAATGAAGATCTTCTGTGACAATACTGGTGCAATTGCCTTGGCAAAGGAATCCAGATTTCACAAGAGGACCAAGCACATCAAGAGACGCTTCAACTCCATTCGGGACCATGTCCAAGTGGGAGACATAGAGATTTGCAAGATACATACGGATCTGAATGTTGCAGACCCGTTGACTAAGCCTCTCTCACGAGCAAAACATGATCAGCACCAAGACTCCATGGGTGTTAGAATCATTACTATGTAATCTAGATTATTGACTCTAGTGCAAGTGGGAGACTGAAGGAAATATGCCCTAGAGGCAATAATAAAGTTATTATTTATTTCCTCATATCATGATAAATTTTTATTATTCATGCTAGAATTGTATTAACCGGAAACATGATGCATGTGTGAATACATAGACAAACATAGTGTCACTAGTATGCCTCTACTTGAACTAGCTCATTGATCAGAGATGGTTATGTTTCCTAACCATAGGCATGTGTTGTCATTTGATTAATGGGATCACATCATTAGGAGAATGATGTGATTGACTTGACCCATTCCGTTAGCTTAGCACTTGATCGTTTAGTATGTTGCTAATGCTTTCTTCATGACTTATACAAAGTTCCTGCAACTATGAGATTGTGCAACTCCCGTTTACCGGAGGAACACTTTGTGTGCTACCAAACGTCACAACGTTACTGGGTGATTATAAAGGTACTCTACAGGTGTCTCCAAAGGTACATGTTGAGTTGGCAGGGCCTTCTCGGTAATACTCATCACCTAAGCCTTGCAAGCATTGTAACTAATGAGTTAGTTATGAAATGATGTATTACGGAATGAGTAAAGTGACTTGCCGGTAAGGAGATTGAACTAGGTATTGGATACCGACGATCGAATCTCGGGCAAGTATCATACCGATGACAAAGGGAACAACGTATGTTGTTATGCGGTTTGACCGATGAAGATCTTCGTAGAATATGTAGGAACCAATATGAACATCCAGGTTCCACTATTGGTTATTGACCGAGAATAGTTCTAGGTCATGTCTACATAGTTCTCGAACCCGTAGGGTCCGCACGCTTAACGTTACGATGAAAGTTTTATTATGAGTTTATAAGTTTTGATGTACTGAAGGTTATTCGGAGTCCCGGATGTGATAACGGACATGACGGGGAGTCTCCAAATGGTCGAGACATAAAGATTGATATATTGGACGGATATATTTGGACACTGGAAAGGTTCCGGATGAGATTAGGACTATACTGGAGATCCGGGAGATTACCGGAACCCCCCGGTAAGTATATGGGCCTTATTGGGCCATAGTGGAAAGGAGGGAGAAGGAGCAAAGGAGGGGGCGCCCTCCCCCCCAAGCCCAATCCGAATTGGGAGGGGGGCCGCCCCCCCCCCCCCCCCCCCCCCCCGTTTCCTTCTTCCCTCCCCTCTCTTCCTTCCTTCTCCTACTCCTAATAGGAAAGGGAGGGGGCAAACCTACTTGGAGTAGGTTTCCCCCTCCTAGGGCGCGCCTCCCCCTTGGCCGGCCCCCTCCTCCTCTCCCCCTTTATATACGGGGGAGGGGGGCACCCCATAGACACACAAGTTGATCTACAGATCGTTCCTTAGCTGTGTGCGGTGCCCCCCTCCACCATAATCCACCTCGGTCATATCGTCGCAGAGTTTAGGCGAAGCCCTGCGCCGGTAGAACATCATCATCGTCACCACGCCGTCGTGCTGACGGAACTCATCCCCGACGCTTCGCTGGATTGGAGCCCGGGGGACGTCATCGAGCTGGACGTGTGCTGAACACGGAGGTGCCGTACGTTCGGTGCTTGGATCGGTCGAGTCGTGAAGACGTACGACTACATCAACCGCGTTGTCATAACTCCTCCGCTTGACGGTCTACGAGGGTACGTAGACAACACTCTCCCCTCTCGTTGCTATGCCATCACCATGATCTTGCGTGTGCGTAGGAAATTTTTTGAAATTACTACGTTCCCCAACAGCTATGTCATGCTTACATGATTAAATCTTTAAGAATAATGTTCTTTAGTATTTTTTACTTGAAAGATAATGATTATTTTCTAGCATTCTTGCATATTATCGTTTGATGTCAAATTAAGGAATTAGTGCGTCAAATAATCCGCTTCCCAAAATTCATGCCACAACTGAATTACATATTTGAGAACATGTTACATAACATTCAACAACAATTATGTTTTTATCATTTACCACTCGAGGACAAGTGGGAATTAAGTTTAGGGATGCTAATATGTCTCCAATGTATATATAATTTTTGATTGTTTTATGCTAATATATTATCAATCTTGTATGCTTTATATGTCATTTTATATTATTTTTATGGACTAACCTATTAACTTAGTGTTCAGTGTCAGTTTCTGTTTTTTTCCCTGCATAAGTTCATAGAGAAAATGATTTATATTAAATATCAAATATATAAAATATGAAACTACATCCTATGATGAATCTATTGATATATGTTTGGTATTCTAGATATAAATGTTTTTCTTCATTAACTTGGTAAAATTTTATGAGAATTGACTTTATAAAAAATCTATATACACTAAATTATGGAGCGGAGGAAGTACTGTTTAACAACATGCACAGTACTGTCAGACCCCCTACACCTGTATGGCTGTATCAAATCACATGTTTGATTAAAAAGAAGGCTAAGACAAAGGAGCCCGGCGCGCATTGACGTGCTGCATGCATGCAGCTCCAGCGTCGAGTTGGAGCCCAACCAGTGGCACCGGCGCGCTTGCATCGACCGGGGCGGGCAGCAAGGACCGGCGAAGCACGCATCCACGACAGGATCCCCGATCGGACAATAAACCAGCAAACAGTATCGGCGGCACGTTACGCCCCGGGCCGCCCCGTGCGCTGCAGCTGTGCCTGCTGTGTGGGTGCTCGCCGCGTCGTGGCGTGCAGCGCGGCCGTAGCTAGATACAGATAGGTGGGTGCGGAATCCGGCCGCGGAGGGCTCAATAGTGCTCCGGCCGGCGCCTAAATCGCGGCGTGCACGCCTAGGGTTACTCTCAGTGGAGCCTTTTCTTTCTCCTAACAGAGGCGCATAGGGAGGAAGACGAAAGCACCTTTTTTTGTTCAACCCGTCCTAGCAGCATGCATCCACCTTTACGAGATACCATCGTGACGATCCGTCAAATCCGCGGGTGTATCTCGTGGTGATTTTGCGTTCCTTGATGCATCCATGGATACGAAGAGCTTTAACGTAAGCGTGCAGCAGCTCATGTGCGTGTCGACTTGTCAATCAACATCTCCAATATCTTTCAGCGCTGCTATACACACACACACACACGATGGTCTGTGGACGATTTGTGAACGACAACGCAGACCAGCTCGTCCATGCACAACACTAAAGTGAAGTAGACGGCTGAATTTGGCTGTCGTTCCCTCGTCGTGCATGGAGTTTCGTTCGCATAGTAGTTTCAAATACAAAATGACTAATTCACATCTAGATGTTTTTTAACGATGTCACATCTAGATGTTCATCATATAATTAGGGGTTTCAAGATTTGTATAAAATGTTTTTTAATTGATTTTTTTGCTGATGTTGTGTGATGTCATACTTAGATGTGACATAGTTATGTAACATCTAGATGAGTCCTAGCCACACCTTTTCAAATATCTTTCAATGCGGCGACTCGTGATTCTTCACTCATAAATGGCACCTTCTCTGACGGACGGACGGACGGGCGGGCGGGCACTAGCGATGCCGTGCGCGCATCATCAACCGTACCGGATTGCCGTGCGCGCGCGCATCGCGCATCATGCATCATGCACCTACTCAGCGATGTAACAGGGCACACCAATCCAACGTCTCAACTCTCTCCTACATATCCAATCCCATGGCCACGGGGTAGCCTGCCCTGATGGAATTGCAGGCCAGGGCATCACTAGTCTGAAACCCTATATATATCGTCTCACTCTCACTCACAAACTCACTCCAGCCGGAACGCAGCAACACAGGACTGACGGGGGTCGGGGTGGCGACTACACCACGCACGCGGCGGCTCCTCACGCTCGGGGGCAAGCTCTCCTCGCTGGGATTCAGATTCTGCCGCTCGGCTTGCGCTTCGGGCTTCCACAGGTGAGTGAGTTTCTCCAACTCGGAATTCTTCATTGTTACGTTTTCAGAGAGAGATGTGCCACTGCTGATTGACATCAATCAGCTCAGCATCGTCAGACCGTCGTGCGGCGGTTAGAGTTACACTATCACATTTTTCCGGTTTCTCAAGGACTTGATGGTATCTGAAATTCTGAATGTCTGACTCTCACACGCCACAGCTTACATGCCATCGCTCATGCACTTTACTCATGCTATATATGCATCATTCCTCCTGGTCTCCCGCCAGCGAAAGCGCTCTGGTCGGTCGAGACTCCAGCGGTGGGTGAGGCACGCGGTGGCTCGCCAAACAGCCACCGCCCAAGTTGCGGCAATCGAGCCCGACGAATCCCTCTACGGCCTGTTCGATCTGTCGACTGGCTCCGTAGAGACTGCATCCGAGTGCGATAGCAGTGATCCGGCGGCGGAAATTCTGATGGTTAACGGACCTCGCAGCCCTCCCGGCTTCGCCCACGAGGGCGGAGTAGACGCTGGAGGTGATCCCGCACAAGTCCATGAAGAGTACCAACCCGAGCCACTCAATTCTCTGCAAAGAGAAGAGCTTCGCCGTAGGAACATGGATTCCCTGCATACTCCCATAGCGGGAGAAACCCCCGAGGCTCGCGCCTTGAAGGAGGCACGTTTGGCCAACTTGGCTGAACGCGCTCGTCTGGAAAACCTTCAGCGAGCACTCGACGAGCGCGCACGGCAACGAGCACCCGACGCCAATCGACGTCAACACTTCCCGCCGACTCAGGTATATCGAACCCCGATTCAGAATTTAGCAGCTGCAACCCGTATAGCAGAGTCCATCCAGCCCTCGCAGTCGGAAGCTGGCAGAGGCTTGATGCAGATCAGAGCTTTGCTCCGGGCAGCAGGAGATCAGAATTCAGCCGTGATGCAGTCGCGCAACAGAATTCACAGTCGATCAGTCGCTGCGAATACGGTACAGTCGGCTCACAGTCCCAGATCGCCTCCGCGGCGTGAAGGGCGCGAGAATCGGCGAGACTAGTACGGTGGCCGACATGATCGTGATGATAGGCGTCGAGTGCCCACTCCCCTCCCCCCGAGGGGTGGGTCTTACGCTCCTCGGCAGCAGGATGACAGGCGTCAACTCAGTGTGGGGCGAAGAGCTCCAGTCGACCCCCGGGAACCAGGCTTCGACGCACGATCCATCATCGTGCAAGGCTTGGTCGACCGAAACAGAGCCCATCGGGGCGGCCCCGACAGAGATGCGCCCACAAGCGGTCGAGTGCATGTTTCTGGTCCAGAATGTTTCAGCAGGGCTATCAGAGCCGCGATGATTCCCCCCAACTTCAGGTTGGCAACCGGAGTAAGCAAGTTCACTGGTGAGTCTAAGCCTGAAACCTGGCTTGAGGACTACCGAGTGGCGGTTCAGATTGGTGGTGGGAATGACGAAGTGGCCATGAAGCATTTGTCCCTCATGTTGGAAGGTTCTGCCAGAGCGTGGTTGAATCAGTTACCTCCTAGCAGCATTTAAACTTGGGAAGATCTTTCCCGAGTGTTCGTCAGAACATTTGAAGGAACTTGCAAGCGACCAGCTAGATTGACAGAGATGCAAGTCTGTGTGCAGAAGACGAATGAGACTCTCAGAGAGTATATTCAGAGATGGATCACTTTGCATCATACCGTGGAGAACGTGTCTGATCATCAGGCAGTCTGCGCCTTCAAGGACGGTGTCAAGAACAAAGAATTGAGTTTGAAGTTTGGTCGAACCGGAGACATGACCCTGAGTCGAATGATGGAGATTGCTACCAAGTACGCCAACGGCGAAGAGGAAGACCGACTCCGAAGCGGCAAGTACAAGCCAAGTCAGTCGGAGAAGGGAAACACCAGTCGGAAGCAGAAACGGAAGGCCGAACCAGCAGCTCCTGGAGAGGTTCTGGCCATGACTCAGGGCAAGTTCAAAGGGAAACCTAAAGGATCCTGGAACCCTAAGAAGGTGAAGGATAAAGAAGGAAATGACGTGATGGATATGCCGTGTCACATCCACACGAAGAAATATGAAGAGGGTAATATCATCTACCCGAAGCATACCACTCGCCAGTGTCGACTCCTGATCCAGCAGTTCCAAGGAAAACAATCCAAGGACAAGGAAAAGGAGTCAGACAAGGCTGAAGATAAGGAGGACAGTGAGGGAGGATATCCACATGTCAACTCCACCTTGATGATTTTCGCAGATGTGGAAAGCAAGAGCCGACTGAAGGTCATTAACCGTGAGGTGAACATGGTTGCCCCGGCGAAACCAAGTTATCTGAGATGGTCCCAAACACCCATCACATTCGACCAGTCTGATCACCCGACTCATATCGCCACCCATGGGAGGCAAGCTTTGGTGGTCGACCCGGTTGTCGAAGGCACTCGGTTGAGGAAGGTGCTGATGGACGGTGGTAGCAGACTGAACTTGTTGTATGCAGACACGCTGAAAGGAATGGGCATTCCGATGTCCCGACTGAGCTCCAGTAATATGAGTTTTCATGGAGTCATACCAGGAAAGAAAGCCGAGTCACTCGGCCAAATTGCTCTGGACGTGGTGTTTGGCGATTCAAAGCATTTTCGCAAGGAGAAGCTAACGTTTGAGGTCATGGATTTTCAGAGCGCGTATCATGCTATTTTGGGGAGGCCAGCTTACGCACGGTTCATGGCTCGACCATGTTACATCTACCTCAAACTGAAGATGCCCGACCCCAAAGGAGTGATCACTGTCACAGGTGATCGGAAAAAGGCAGAAGAGTGTTTCCAGAAAGGCTCAAAGATTGCTGATTCCCGGGTGACAGCTGTCGAGTTTGAGGAATATAAGCGAAATGCAGATCCGAGTGATTTGCTTCGAGCCAAGAAGCCCGCCACAGAGTCTGCATTTCAGTCGTCCGGTGAGACGAAGCCTGTCCACATTCACCCGACCGACCCCAATGCAGCCCCGACCCACATCTCCACAACACTCGACCCGAAATAGGAAGAAGCGCTCATCTAGTTCCTCCGTGAGAACTGGGACATTTTTGCACGGAAGCCAGCTGACATGCCGGGTGTTCCCAGGGGACTGGCTGAGCATCGTCTTAGAGTCGACTCAGCAGCAAAACCAGTTAAAGAGCATCTTCGGCGGTCCTCCGTCCAGAAGGGAAAAGCTATTGGTGAAGAAGTGGCTCGACTATTGGCGGCAGGATTTATACGAGAGATATACCACTCCGAGTGGCTCGCTAATGTCGTCATGGTTCCTAAGAAGGACAACTCACTCCGAATGTGCATTGATTTCAAGCACATCAATCGGGCCTGCCCGAAAGATCATTTCCCTCTCCCTCGCATTGATCAAATTGTTGACTCGACCGCGGGATGCGAGAGGTTGTCTTTTCTGGACGCTTATTCCGGGTACCATCAGATCCGTCTATATGGGCCCGATGAGATAAAAACATCTTTCATCACTCCATTCGGGTGCTTCTGCTATATCACCATGCCATTCGGTCTCAAGAATGCCGGAGCCACGTTTATGCGAATGATTCAGAAGTGTTTACTCACTCAAATCAGTCGGAATGTGGAAGCGTATATGGATGATATCGTGGTCAAGTCGCGAAAAGGTTCCGACCTGCTCACCGACCTCGCCGAAACATTTGCCAACCTCAGAAGGTATGATATCAAGCTCAATCCATCCAAGTGCACATTCGGAGTTCCTGGGGGGAAGTTACTCGGTTTTCTCGTTTCCGAACGAGGGATCGACGCTAATCCAGAGAAGATCGGCACTATTCTCCGAATGAAACGCCCCGTGCGAGTGCACGATGTCCAGAAGCTTACTGGATGCTTGGCCGCATTAAGTCGATTCATCTCACGACTCGGTGAAAAGGCATTGCCTCTTTACCGACTGATGAAGAAGGCAGACAAGTTCGAGTGGACTCCAGAAGCTGATGCAGCGTTTGCCGAGCTAAAAGCTCTGCTCTCCACCCAGCCGGTGCTTTCTGCTCCAATCAGTAAAGAGCCTATGTTGCTTTATATCGCAGCCACAGGACAAGTCGTCAGTATAGTACTTACGGTCGAGCGGGAAGAAGAAGGGAAAGCCTTCAAAGTTCAGCGCCCGGTGTATTATCTATCTGAAGTTTTGACTCCATCCAAGCAGAGATATCCTCATTATCAGAAGCTTGTGTATGGGATATATATGACCACGAAGAAGGTTGCTCACTATTTCTCTGATCATTCCATCACAGTCGTCAGCGACGCTCCACTTTCAGAGATTTTGCACAATAGAGATGCAACCGGTCGAGTGGCGAAATGGGCGATTGAACTTCTTCCCCTTGATATCAAGTTTGAGGCAAAGAAAGCCATTAAGTCCCAGGCAATAGCAGATTTCCTCGCCGAGTGGATTGAACAACAGCAGCCGACTGAAGTTCACTCGGAGCATTGGACCATGTTCTTTGATGGCTCTAAGATGCTGAATGGTTCCGGTGCTGGGGTGGACCTGGTTTCCCCCAGAGGAGATAAGCTCAGATATGTGCTCCAGATTCACTTTGATTCCTCCAACAATGAGGCAGAGTATGAGGCCCTCCTGTATGGGTTGTGTCGTGGATTTGTCACGGCAGATGTCCTTAGTGTCAGGACTTAGTCGCGAGGCCAACGCATCTATGTGGTAGCTTGAGAGGGGTTGAGCGAAATCGAGAGACGCAACACAAGACAGGGATTTAGACAGCTTCGGGCCCCGGGAAACATCATCCGGTAAAAACCCTACATGCTGTTTGAGGCTAGGTCTCATTATCATCACGAGGGAGTCGCCGTAAACCGGCTCTCCTCTTTGTGTCTAGCCCTAAGACTGTTTCTTCTTGTTTGTAGCTTGTCGCTTCTAACTTGTCCCTCTTTGGGGAGCCCTGCCCCTCCTTATATATGTTGAAGGGGCGGTTTACATGTGGAGTCCTATTAGGACTAGGACTAGTCTATCTCTAATACAAACCGGATACAAGTCCTGGTCTTAACTCCTTGTAAGGCAAATATTCCTTTCCTCTTAAACCGGCCCACAATGGTTGAACCGGCCTTCATGAACCGCCAGACAGGCCACTGGGTCTTGTTGCTCCTCTGGCTCGCCTGCCGGATTACCAATGAGTTGTAAACCGTCTGGTCTGTGCAGGTTGCCGGTGAATCACCAAGTCCGGCCGGTTTATCCTTCCGGCCGGTTTACGCCGCGGGGCATATCCCCGACATTAGCCCCCAAGTTTAGCTTGGATTTATCCATGGTAAACTTATGCTGCAAATAAACACCAGAACAAATTTGACAGGTTGTGCTCCGGGTTAAGAATTCTTGTAGACCGGCACCTGATCGTCCTTAAGTCCTTGTCATTTCCTCCTTCTAGAAAATCCGGGTCAATAACCAGCTTCATACTTTAAATTGCTGACGTTTCTCATATAAAAATATTGTGAAGAATAATCCACTTGAGTCGGCTTCCAAAGCTCCGGTTTAAGAATTCTTGGTCTTGAGATACTCATATGATATTCAACCGGCTTGAAGATGTAGAACTTGCCGGTTTATCATTGCCAAAAACTGTCGGGTTATAAAAACTGATAATTCCAGGTCATGATTGTTGCAGACACCGGTTCATGATAATTGATGACACCGGGTTGCAGCCACAGGGCCATAATGATTGGTGACGCCGGGTCAATCTAGTTTGCTCAAACAGAGAATTTGAAAATATTTCCTTGATAATAATATAATACCTGTAGCCCCCAAGTCTTGAGTAAAACAAAGTGATGGCTTAAGACTTGCTTCAATATAAATACTCTCACTATCGAAGAAATCCATGTTGTTCATCCCAGTCACTAGCAAAAACCGAATACTCCATATTATGTAGCCCCAGAGTGCCGGGTTGTCATGCTTGCAGCGACCTGGGACTTGTAATTTCCTGATGCTCATAAAAACTTCAACCAGTGTAGCCCCCAAGGGCCGGTTCAGTAAGATAATATTGAGCTGGGACTTGATATATACTTCAATGAAAATAACATCATATGATGTAACCCCCATCATGGGGCTTGAATCCACTTCCATAAGATTAAGAGCTTTGTGCTTTACCAACTGAGCAGTGGACCCTTCAATATAATGAAAATTTGTGTACCTTGAATTGTTGACATGAGCAATTGGTAGCCCCCAAGGGCCAGCTCATTATAATGTAATGAGTTGGGTCTTCAATAAGATGAGCAAAAATGACTTTGCATTAGCCCCCAAGTGTCATGATGCATGCTTGCAGCGACATGAGACTTGCATATAACCTCAATTTGAATAATGTAGCCCCCAAGTGCCGGGTCATAAGCCTGCAGCGACTCGGGACTATTCCTTCAATTGTAGAATAAATCATATCCTTTGATAAAATAATATCCAGTGCGCTAAAGAGACTTTGAAAACCTCAATAATATCGGTTATTAATAACCATAATAAAAATCCAGCCATGTTGGCTATTCAAGATAATATAATCCGGTATGAAAACCTTATTCATTCAATATCATAATGAAAATTCAGCCAAGTTTGGATATTTGAATAATATAATCCAATGATTTATAAGCGCATGATTCCAATGGCGCAATCCAAATATATACTGGCGACTTATCATCTTAAAGCCAGGCCGGTTTAAAACACCGGATAATTTATCATCATACTGGCGACTTATAGTCAAAAGCCAGGCCGGTTTAAAACACCGCATAATTTATCATCATACTGGCGACTCATAGTCAAACCAGACCAGGCTGATAGTCTCCGGATTATGATTTGATCATGTACTGACAACTTGTAGCTGAAAGTCAAACCGGGTTAATGAACACCGGTTTACTCCATAATAAGATGGTAACATAAAATCAAAGAAATCAAACCGGGCAAATAGTCTCCGGATTAAGAATTGACCGTGTTCCGTCAATTGACAGTCGAACCGGTCTGCAAATTTTGCCGGTTTAAGAACGCAACAAAGAAGAAATATTTATTAAAGAAAATTTCAAGCAAAGGCAATGATAAAAGCCGTTTGCAAAAATATGCTATACTGAGCTGACCAGATGGTGTTACCATGGTCGGACAGGACCAAGCCCCCAATAGGAGTGACAATGATTGAAGTTAGCCAGGTCCCAAAATGATTCGTGGCATATATGCCAAATCAAGAGGCGTGGCAATGGTTCGGGTTCGACCAAGCCCCCAAGTGATTTTGTGGCCTTAGGCCGATCAAGAGGCGTGACTGGTTCAGACTTGACCATGTCCCCAAGTGATCTGGTGGCTGTCGCCTATCAAGAGGTGTCGCGTTGGTTCGGACACGACCAAGGCCCCAAGTGATATATAAAAAGCAAATGTCAAGGGGTAAACCGGAGGCCGCTTTAAGACAGAACCTCCGTGTAACCACGCATGATGTAAAAAAGAACAGAGACCCCGCTTTATGAAGCAGAAGCCCCCATGTGATCAATATGTTAAGCCAATAAGGCAGGATATCCATGTTTGAACTGCGCATCATGGCAGCAGGTCCTCTTCGGTAATTTTTAACCTTTTTGCAAGAGATAAATTTTTCTTGAACCGGGATCTTGAACCGGATATTGAGAGCTTCAAAGCTTTGTGGGAGACATCTTTCCCTTGACCCGGATTTTAAACCGGAATCTTCATTTTCAGCCGGAAATTTTCTGACGGTCTTTAAACTCGAACTTGCGAGAAGTTAATTCCTTTTTGAACCGGAAATTCTTATACCGGATTTGAGAGCTTCAGTGAGACTGGCTTCCCTTGAGCCGGATTTTAAACCGGAATCTTTTCTGATGACCCGAAACTTCTTCATTGAGCCGGGATTCTGTAATTGTCATATACTTTCTAAGCCGGAAATTTTCTGACGGCCTTCAAATAACAGTAGCCTCCTGGACTGGGTTATCTTTCCCTCCATCGTCCTGGGGTTCTTAAATTTGCTGAAAACTGGCAAGATTTGCTGAGTCATGTCATCGTTGCCCCCGAGTCTCAAGGTGACTCGAGGAGCTGGCTTGAGATTCTTCATATTTGACCATCATATAAACCGGCATAACTTGTATATCATTGGTGTTGATAGCATGATGTGAATCCACAGAAGGTTGAGGTGACTGCGGCGGGTTATAAATGATCCCGTATGAGCCGTGTCAGCAACTCGGCCAATGGTTCCTTCCAACTGGTGATTTGAAGCTAACCAAACTGTAGTGGCGACGACTTGTGCCTATCCATTGATCCATCTAGTGCAGACGGCGGCTGAATGATAATTTGCCTTCAATCTGAAAGAAAACCGGGCTCCCCAAGCTGCGACTTGCTTTATACTTAATAAACAGCTCATGCAGACAGGTGCGGCCCGGTATGTTGATGTAGACCAGACCGCAAGGGCGATAGCGTAAGCACTTCCGTTGAGCACAACAACACGGATAGATGTAATGCAAAAAATGACAATGCTATGCACTGCATATCCGTGATATAACTCCACTTCAGTGATGAATTATTGTCCTGATGTAGTTGGATGACAGATGATCTTATTGTCTCTGTCATGATCATAGAACAAACATATTAAAGGGAGGACAATTGTTCCCGAAGGAACTTTAAAGCATATTGAAAAAAAATAAGATGGATAGCACCTGATCTTTTTCTGGGACGTCGAGCCAGTCATGTATGTCGTTGGTTTTCCAACTGATTTGAACCTTACCGCTTCCACATTGTTTAGACCCTGTTGGCCAGTCAACTCATCCGTGGAACGCATCCGAAAGAAACGGGGCGCGGAGAGCCAGCGAAGGAAAAACAAGGGCAAGCGCCGCGGGTAACCAGCGACGGATAACTTTAAGCATTAGCAGAAGCAGAACCAGCAAACCGGCGCATCGTGAATCAATTGAGTCGTGGCGGTTGAAGAGGCCATCGGTAAGGTCGTTCTGTGACAGTAGAGGTGACACGGCAAGGCCAGGTCACAGTCAGCAGCTGTTCAAGGAGGCCTTTGCGATGGAGCAAAGGTAGCTCGACGCGACGCGGAGCGATGAGGCGAGGATGCCAGGCCAGTGTGTCACGACGGCGGTTTTAACAACTGGGGAGGTGGCCGGTTCGGTGGTGGAGCGACGCGGCGGCCTTGGCAAGTGGAGACGCGACCGTGGCCAAGTGGCCCATGGACAACCCGGCCAAGAACGACGGCGGTTTAGCGCGGCAGTGAAGGGGGCGCAAGAACGAGGGCTGGTGCAGTTCGGAGGCGCCGGACAACGGGTGACTCCGCGTACTGTAACTCTCCATTGGCGATTTGACAAGGCGGAAGAGGCCGCAGCGTTGTGGTAATCCGGCAACAGCAAAGGCGCGGGGTAGAGCAAGGCAGCCGCGACAACCACGGCGAGTTGGCAAAACAGATTGCTCTGTCTTCATCTTTTCCATTCAAGGCGCTGATACTTAATGATGGCACTTCCCTGGTGCGCTTGTGTTTTCCTTCAAACTCTGAATGTATCGAGACGACGAGGCTGAAGCGACTCGGTGCAGCTGCAACTGAAGCAACATGTGCACAACTCATGGTAGTGGAGGTGCACGCCGTGATCCGGCGGCGCGGAATCGCTCAGGACGGCAACTATGGCGGTTGAAGGGCGAGGCAGACCCGGCGAGAGGCAGATCCGAGTGCGGCGCAGCCGGGCGGCGCGAGGCGGCCTCGAGCGCGGGAGCCGACACAGCCGAGCGCGGGGGCGGCCGGGCGCGGGAGCCGGCGCGGTTGGAGGCCGGGTCGACGAGGCGTGCCCGCTGCTGTGTCGGATTGAAGTGACAGCCTGCACCGATGGTGACTCGGGACCGGCTTGTAGTCGGAGTGGCGCGTGTCAGACAGCGGAACCGAGGCCGAGGCGGGTCGAGACAGGAGGTGCCAGAGGAGTAGACGGCCATGCGGGGCGGAACCGGCGCCAGTCTTGGGCGGAGGTGACCTGGTCGACGAGGAGGCCTGACCGCGGCAGGTTACCGCAGCGGATCACCGCGGCGGGTCACCGAAGTAGGGCGGCGGGTTACCGCAGCGGATCACCGCGGCGGGTCACCGAAGCAGGGCGGTTCGATGTGCAGCGTGATGGCAGAACAGCTTTAGCGCTGGGGTAGTGGAGAGGCCGCGGTAGAGGTGGCGGTTCAACGCAGCTGTGATGGTGAAGTCCTTCGGAGATAGGCGGAGGCACAAGGCCAACCGCAGCCACATGAGGCTGCGAGGTCAGGTGGCTGTTGCCCAGGCCGTAGCGACGGAGGCCTGCCTACAACGAGGCTGCGACGGCGATGGAGTCTGTGTCCATGTCCGCTTCCAGGTCGTGAAGTCTCTTTTTGACAGTAGTTGATCTGAATATCTCCAGCGGCTACTCCTCATGGTGGTAACCGTGTATGTGCTTGCTTCAGCCAACGTATATGCACTAATAATGGAGTAGTTGACCCTTGTTTTGTTCCTCACTCCACGTGAACAATAACACACTTTTTACAAGAAGTACTAGTACTACTACCGATTAATTGTAGCAGTACCTTTGGGACTTGACTCCAGCCCATTCACGCGTGTCTTGATGTGGATTGGTATGACGTGACATATGGTGGCGGTATTTGAATTCCTGTCAGACTCGGCAACGCGTGGCAGCAGCAGATCAAAACAAACCCCTAGGTCGCGTACTATGATTACGAGATAACTTTTCCCTGATTTGATTTGTCTCGCCGCAGAATTTTTCCATCTTAAGCGATGAATTTGGAAAGGCAACTTTTTGTTGTTGTCGCTGGACTTTTTCCTTCTTTCCGATCTTGTCGGATGAACTCAGAGTTGACGTAGATCCTTCTGTGTTGACTCTTCTTCATCTAAACAATCGCGAGCTTCTTGATCCCTAGAAAATCCCTTCAAGAACTCAACACCACTGTGCGCAGGCCCCACGGTGGGCGCCAACTGTCGTGGATTTGTCACGGCAGATGTCCTTAGTTTCAGGACTTAGTCGCGAGGCCAACGCATCTATGTGGTAGCTTGAGAGGGGTTGAGCGGAATCGAGAGACGCAACACAAGACAGGGATTTAGACAGCTTCGGGCCCCGGGAAACATCATCCGGTAAAAACCCTACATGCTATTTGAGGCTAGGTCTCATTATCATCACGAGGGAGTCGCCGTAAACCGGCTCTCCTCTTTGTGTCTAGCCCTAAGACTGTTTCTTCTTGTTTGTAGCTTGTCGCTTCTAACTTGTCCCTCTTTGGGGAGCCCTGCCCCTCCTTATATATGTTGAAGAGGCGGTTTACATGTGGAGTCCTATTAGGATTAGGACTAGTCTATCTCTAATACAAACCGGATACAAGTCCTGGTCTTAACTCCTTGTAAGGCAAATATTCCTTTCCTCTTAAACCGGCCCACAATGGTTGAACCGGCCTTCATGAACCGCCAGACAGGCCACTGGGTCTTGTTGCTCCTCTGGCCCGCCTGCCGGATTACCAATGAGTTGTAAATCGTCTGGTCTGTGCAGGTCGCCGGTGAATCGCCAAGTCCGGCCGGTTTATCCTTCCGGCCGGTTTACGTCGTGGGGCATATCCCCGACAGGTTGCGCATGGCCATTTCACTCGGTGTTCGTCGCCTTATGGTCTATGGCGACTCAGATTTAGTGGTCAACCAAGTGATGAAGGAGTGGGACGTGAGAAGCCCAGCCATGACTGGATACTGCAATGCAGTGAGGAAGCTGGAAAAGAAGTTTGAGGGGTTAGAGCTTCATCATATACCCCGAATGAAAAATCAAGCAGCTGATGATCTAGCAAAGATAGGTTCCAAGAGAGAAGCCATTCCGAGTGGTCTGTTCTTGGAGCATATCCATACTCCATCAGTCAAAGAAGATCCTTTCACCGAAGAAGCTCCACAGCCCAAGAGTGCCACAGATCCGACTGAGGTTGAGGTCCCAGCAGTGGTTGACTTGGTCATGGAGGTCTTAGTGGTCATTCCCGACTGGACAGTTCCATATATCGCGTATATCCTGAGAAAAGAGCTCCCAGAGGATGAGGAAGAGGCTCGACAGATCGTCCGTCGATCCAAAGCCTTTACTGTAATCAAAGGACAGTTGTACAGAGAGAGCGCGACTGGAGTTGGTCAGAAGTGCATAACGCCAGAAGAAGGTCGAATCATCCTTGATGATATCCACTCGGGGACCTGTGGTCATCATGCGTCCTCTCGGACCATCGTGGCCAAAGCATACCGAGCCGGATTTTACTGGCCAAAGGCGAATGAGATGGCAAAGGAAATAGTGGACAAGTGCGAAGGATGTCAGTTCTACTCAAATATGTCACACAAGCCTGCGTCAGCTCTGAAGACCATTCCACTCGTCTGGCCCTTCGCAGTATGGGGGTTGGATATGGTCAGCCCCTTGAGAACAGGTCGAAGCGGTTTCACACACGTACTGGTGGCAGTCGACAAGTTCACCAAGTAGATTGAGGCTATACCCATCAAGAACCTTGACGCCGGTACTGCTGTTAGCTTCATCAGGGAACTGATATTCAGATATGGAGTCCCGCACAGCATCATTACAGATAATGGGTCAAACTTTGACTCAGAGGAATTCAGGGATTTCTGCAACTCTAAATGCACTCGAGTCGACTACGCTTCAGTTGGCCATCCGCAGTCGAATGTACAAGCAGAGCGAGCCAATGGCCTGATCCTCAAAGGGTTGAAACCCCGACTGATGCGTGATCTCAAACATGCGGCTGGAGCATGGGTCGACGAACTTTCCTCGGTGCTTTGGGGACTGCGGACCACGCCTAATCGGTCGACCGGGAGAACTCCATTCTTCTTGGTCTATGGAGCTGAAGCAGTTTTGCCGAGTGATTTTCTCCACAATGCTCCTCGGGTTGAACTCTACAACGAGGCAGAAACTGAACAAGCGCGGCAGGATGCAGTCGACCTTTTAGAGGAGGAAAGGGAGATGGCCTTGATCCGATCGGCCATCTACCAACAAGACTTGCGTCACTTCCACGCCAGAAATGTGAAGAGTCAAGCCTTCTAGGAAGGAGATTTAGTTCTCCGAGTGGATCAACAGAAACAACACAAGCTTGCTCCTTCTTGGGAAGGACCCTTCATCGTCACCAAGGTTCTCCACAATGGAGCATACCGCATCTACAACGTCAAGCACAATATCGACGAGCCCCGGGCTTGGAACGCGGAGCTACTCCGCCCATTTTACACTTAAAGTTTTCACTCGGATGAGTTCTAATAAAATACTCCTATAGTTCATGGCTTGCAAAATAATAGTGTCAGAATTTCCCCATGATTTTTGTCACTTTTTATTTGTTCAGTAAAATTCCCCCCCCCCAGTGGGTGGCTTAGCTGCGAATCCGTTTCGCCTAAGTTTGTACAGAAAAATCCTTGCCGAGTGGTGAGCCAGATTCCCACTCGGAAGGCTTAGCTGTGAACCCGTTTCACCTAAGTTTAAATAAAATCCTACCGAGTGGCGAGCCAGACTCCCACTCGGAGGCTTAGCTGCAGTCCAAGTACTCGCCTAAGTTTAATAAAATCCTACCAAGTGGTGAGCCAGACTCCCACTCGGAGGCTTAGCTGCAGTCCAAGTACTCGCCTAAGTTTGAATAAAATCCTACCGAGTGGTGAGCCAGACTCCCACTCGGGGGCTTAGCTGCAGTCTAAACGCTCGCCTAAGTACAACGTGCGCTCGCAAGGAGGACGAGGTGCAGGTCGACTGCGACCCTCTCCTCTGAGCTACGCCACAAATACAACATGCGCTCGCAAGGAGGACGAGGTGCAGGTCGACTGCGACCCTCTCCTCTGAGCTACGCCACAAATACAACGTGCGCTCGCAAAAAGGACGAGGTGCAGGTTGACTCCGACCCTCTCCTTTGAGCTACGCCACAAGTACAATGTGCGGTGGTAAGGAGGACGAGGTGCAGGTCGACTGCGACCTTCTCCTCTGAGCTACGCCACAAGCACAACGTGAAAATCCTACCGAGCGAGGAGCATACCTCCCACTCGGGGGCTTAGCTGCAGCCCAGTGCTCGCCTAAGGTATAAAAATCCTACCGAGTGAGGAGCATACCTTCCACTCGGGGGCTTAGCTGCAGCCCAGTGCTCGCCTGAGGTATAAAAATCCTGTCGAGTGAGGAGCAGACCTCTCACTCGGGGGCTTAGCTGCAGCCCAGTGCTCGCCTAAGGTACAAAAATCCTGCCGAGTGAGGAGCATACCTCCCACTCGGGGGCTTAGCTGCAGCCCAAGTGCTCGCCTAAGGTACAAAAATCCTGCCGAGTGAGGAGCATACCTCCCACTCGGGGGCTTAGCTGCAGCCCAAGTGCTCACCTAAGTTACAAAAATCCTGCCGAGTGAGGGGCAAACCTCTCACTCGGGGGCTTAGCTGCAGCCCAGTGCTCGCCTAAGGTAAAAAAATCCTGCCGAGTGAGGGGCAAACCTCCCACTCGGGGGCTTAGCTGCAGCCCAGTGCTCGCCTAAGTTGCAAGAATCCTACTGAGTGGCAAATGCACCTCTCACTCGGGGGCTTAGCCGCAGCCCAGCGCCTGCCTAAGTGAATTGAAGAGAAAGTCGACTGCAGTAAGCATCTTGCTTTAAAACCTGCAAAAGACATTTCGAGCCAAATTCAAGCGTATTCAAATGTCGAATCCGAGTTCAGATGGATACCTAAAGGAACCAAAAGTGCTCAGGCACTAAGCCTGTTAAGGTTTATTGGTTACAAAATCCCTCGGCATACCGAGGCAAATTTAAAGTGGCGAGCTCAAAGAAGTTTTTTACCCCTCCTGTGGAGGGCTGGAAGGTGCAACAAACTCATCAAGATCAATTCCATCCGCGATCCGAGTGGCAGCAGCGATGAAGGTCTCCATGAAGGACCTGAAGTCGTGTTTCTTGGTGTTGGCCACCCAAAGAGCCGCCAGCTTGTCTTCTCGCGCATCCTTGCAGTGGACCCGAGCCAGACACAGAGCAACATCTGCGCCGCACCTAGCAGAGGACTTTTTCCACTCCTGCACTCGACCAGGAACTGTGTTTAGTCGAGCCATCAGAGACTCGAGGTCGTTCTGGAGTGTCTCCTTGGGCCAGAGCATGGTGTCAATGCGGGAGGTGGCGACCTTCAGCCTTGCAATATAGTCAACGACAGCAGCAACGCGAGATTCAAGTCGAAACACGTTCATGGCAACTTCATCGTTCACCGGAGAGTTGACGGGATCCAGGTTTGGTTCCAGCCGACTAGTTTCCTCTTCAAAGTTTTGGCAAAATTCTGCAAGTACAATCACTGAGTCAAGGCAATGGTCGAATGGAAAGATCACTGTAAAAATGATTGTTTGACGCAAAGGATTACCTTCGAGCATGAGGAACAACTTCTTGGCAAGTCCACTCAGAAAGGCCTCCAGATCTTTCTTCTTCCCAGCCAATTGACTGGCCTTGTCATTCAGAGCAGCTTTGTCGTTTTTCAGTCGACTAACCTCCTCGTTGGCAATCTCAAGAGCAGCTTTCAGATTAGTATTTTCTTCTTCGAGCTTGGTGACCGAAGCTAACTTCTCGTCAGCAAGTTTGGTCTTCTCAGCCAGTTCAAGATCTTTCTTCTTCTGGGCCTCCTTCACCTTGCCTGTAAAGCAAGTGAAGGTCAGATTTTTAAACAGATGAAAGACAAAAGCAGTCGTCAAGGTATCACCGAACATACCTTTGGTCTCCTCCTTCGGCTTCGTCAGATTCTCTTGGACCAGCTTCAGATCCAGCTCGAGCTAGATGTGCTTGTTCTCCAGTTCAGTATAACGAGCCGCAAGGTCGCAGGATTTCTGCGAAGAAACAATCGACAAAATGTCAAAGATAATTCACTTCCGAGTGGATAAGCGAAAATCATGCGTTTCTAAGACTACAGCCGAATACAAACATTCGACCGTAGTCTCGGGGACTACACCCAGTGGGTGCACTCAGCGTGCCCCCACTAGTTCTATTAAGATAGAGTCCACCAGTCGACCACAAAAAAAACACAGGATGTATTCTTCAGACTGTAATCAACTGCAAATAGTCGACGACAGTCTCGGGGACTACACCCAGTGGGTGCACTCAGCGTGCCCCCATCGGTTTGAGAAATCCTTTCGACCTAGTCGACTGATGGAAGAATTTAACTTCTAAAGCCTATGGTCGACTGCCAGCAGTCAACCATAGCCTTGGGGACTACACCCAGCGGGTGCACTCAGCGTGCCCCCGCTAAACCGGAGTTTCAATCGACACACCCAGTGGGTGATTGCTATGGATTCCGGAAAGAAAAGCTTTTTGATAGCATATCCTAACAGAACAGGCGATTCGACTGACCTGAACATTCCTTTGAAGAGCGGAACTGGCGTCGTAGGCTGCCTGGCTTGCCTCCCGGATGGCCTTCACCTGCTCCATCATGATCCCCGCTTGGCGTATCGCTTCCTTTGCAGCACTGGCTTGGTCCTCTGGGACGTGGTGCATCGTGAAGAGGGAAGGCTGTGCGGCACTCGACGAAGCGGGGTGAGAACTTGTCAGTGGCACCGCGAAGGACACGGTGTGCCGAGTGGTGTCCTCCTCCCCTGCGACCAGAGTCTCGGGTGCCGTCACATCCTGGGCCACCCTGCCGGTAGACGCTTTCCTGCTCCTCCTGTGCTTCAGCGGTTCCTCCTCGTCGTCGTCGTCAGGAAGGGTGATAACGACATTGGATGAAGTTGCAGAAAGGAATCAGAATTAGAGACCAAGGGTCAATCGACTAAAAAAACAGACTTAAGAGAGTGATACCAGGTTTCGAGGTCGCGACATCCTCCATCTCATGATCGTCGGCCTTGGCGGAGGTGTCGGAAGTAGCAGCACTACAATTCAAAAGATCAGTCGGTTAACTCAAGTGTCGATCAAAGATAAACTCGTATAAAACAAGAAGAATCAAGCAGCATTTTTACCCCGATATGGTGGGGATTGACGCCTTCATCTTCGGCAGGACCTTGGTCGGCTTCGACGGTGCCACCTTGGATTGCTTCGGAGCCTTTTCAGTCGGCACCGGAGAAGTGGTCCGAGGACGCTTGGTCGACTGCACGACAGTCGCCACCCCCTTGCCGCGTTCAGTCGCCGGGTCATGGACAAGCTTTGACCGCCTTTCCGAGCGCGGTGGTGCGACCTCCTCCTCCTCCTCTTCTTCCTCTTCCTCATCGTCATCATCATCATCGTCATCTCCAGCAGCATCTGAGTCCCACTCCTCCTGGCTTTTGCCCCCACTCGCTTCTCCCTCCTCAGTCGGAGTCTGCGCTCCATTGGGCATCGAGTACAGTTCGGTGAGGGCCTGTTAGACATCAAGACAAAGATCAATCGACCAGTTTGTGGAGAAAACGGAAATAAGTATGGCAAGAATACAATTGGAGGTAGAGTGGGCATACCTTGTCTGGAATGCTACAATGGTCGAGTGGAGGAATCCTCCTGGCTCCACGAGGGTTATCCATGTTCCCAGTGACCGCGGCCATCCACCTCTCCAGCGTGGCATCGTCGACTGCTTTTGGATTGATCCGAGTCTCATCTTCGGTCCCGCGGTACAACCACATGCAATGGCTCCGGAACTGAAGAGGCTGGATACGCCGCCTAAGAAAAACCTCCAGGAGATCCATACCCGTCACTCCTTCCCTAACCAGCTGGACTACGCGCTCCATCAGCATCTTCACGTCGGCTTTCTCATCCGGAATCACCTTCAGAGAGGAGGGTTTGTTGGCTCGGTCCATGGTAAACTGAGGGAGCCCACTCGACTGCCCCGACGTCGACTCGTTCTGGCAGTAGAACCAGGTCGACTGCCAGCCTCTGACCAACTCAGGGAGCGTCATGGCTGGGAAGGTGCTCTTCTTCCTCAACTGGATCCCCAGACCTCCACACATCTGGATAACTTTGGTTTTGTCGTCATCTGGACTCGCCTTCTTCATGGTCTGGGAGCGACACGTGAATATATGCTTGAACAAGCCCCAGTGCGGTCGGCAACCCAGAAAGTTCTCACACATGGACACAAATGCGGCAAGGCAGGCGATAGAGTTCGGATTGAAGTAGTGGAGTTGCGCTCCAAAGAAGTTCAAGAAACCACGGAAGAAAATACTCGGTGGCAAAGAAAACCCGCGGTCGACGTGGGTAGCCAGAAGGGCACACTCACCCTCTTCTGGCTGGGGTTGCCACTCGTTCCCCGGGAGCCTTGCTGCTCCGTGGGGGATCAGACCGTCGTTGGCCATGTCGAGGAGATCGTTCTCCGTGATGGTCGACCGGATCCAATCTCCCTGGACCCAGCCGTTCGGCAGGCGGGATCTGGACGACGACCCGCCCCGACTGGTGGTTCTCCCCTTCGCCTTCCCCGTTGCCGACGCCTTCTTCACGCGTTCCAGCGCCGCCGTCTTCTCCTTCACCATGGCTACCGGCGAAGGGCACGAGGAGCGGTTGCGCGGGGGCAGGAGCGGGCGTAGTGGGCGGAGGCAGGGAGAGCAGAGAGAGAATGGAGAGGTACTGTTCAAAGTTCCTCGCCGGGCGCCTTTACAAGGTCACTTCCGAGTGGATGACAGGTGGGCCCGAGAGATCCAATCACATCCCGAAACAGTCGCGCGTACGCGATACGTGGCGAAAAAGGTGGCGCGAGAATCGAGGCGTCTATGCCCTATCCCATCCGAGCGCCGCGGTCCGCCCCGCTTCGCGTGCTTCCCCAAATTTCGTATCCCGCAGAATCCGCGAACGGCAGATCGGTCTGTCAGACGTGAGATTTCCTGCGATTCGTCGCTCGGAAATTGTTAAGTTCAAAAGGGCACTCGACGAAAGAAAAGAATGGATCAAGTCGACTGAAGAAAAGTTGATGATTATCAACGAAGAGATTATTCGTCCAAGACAACACATATCCAGAACGTAGAAGCCAGTCGGAAATAATATCAACTCCTTCCTCACTCAAGCCTCAATCCATTCGGGGGCTAATGATGGAGTCATGTACCTAGGATAGGGTCATAGACCTGATCTAATTACCCTACCCAAGGACACCATTATTAGAAGAGACTACCTTCCAGTCGACCAAGGAGGACTCCACTCGACAGACTCGAAGGACTCGACCATGAAGACTCACTCGACCACCAGAAGGTCAAGAAGCACTCTGTACCGTAACGGTCTGTAATTAAGTAGACTTTATGGTATTTAAGACACTTTATGTAGGGCGTTACCAGTAATGCCCAGACTTAATGTACTTTAAACCCCGCATTACTGAGGGCCGGAGGGGTCTGGCAGGCACTATATAAGCCGCCCCCACCTCAGTGTAAAGGGTTCGCACCCCTGTAATTCATACACACATAATCCACTCGACCGCCTCCGGGCTCCGAGACGTAGGGCTATTACTTCCACTGAGAAGGGCCTGAACTCGTACATCTCCTGTGTTTACAACTGCTCCATAGCTAGGACCTTGCCTCTCCATACCTACCCCCACTCTACTGTCAGACTTAGAACCACGACACCCACCAAATGAAAACGTAGGCTTGGAACTCGAGGGAGTCCATGACGTCTTCTTTTCCTCGTCGTAGTTGTGAAGGCAGAAAATCTTGTCCACCTTCAAGGCCCATGAGAGAAATTCTTCGGGATTATTGCTTCCGGAGAACTTGGGCATGGTGAACTTGAGCTTGCCATAGCAGAGCTCTTCATCATAGTAGCGGTTGTGATATCGCTCTTGCCGTGGAGGAAGGTCCTCAAATGCTCGTTCCTCAAGATGTCACTCTTGGCGTGGAGGAGGGTCTTGAAGGACTTGTTCCGCTTGGTGTCGTTCTTGTCATGGAGGAGGACGAGGAATATGCCCTTGGTTGCGCCTTTCTTGTTGTTCTTCGTGATGCACGGCTTCTTGTATCTCCCGGCGAAGAGCTTCCTCTTGTTCTCGCACTTGGCGGTTGCGCTCTTCAATGGCTCTAGTGGCGTTGCGGAGTGCGCGTTGTGCTTCGAGTGCTTTTGCTTGATGGATGGCATCATCATCTTGAGGTTGTTCTTGTGGCACTTGTGGAGGCATTTGCTCTTGCTCCCTTGGTTCTTGCGCTTGTTGTCGCGCCCTTTCACCTGCTCGAACTCGGTCTTGTAAGCCATTACCATGGAAAGGATTGTCTTGAGCTTGGCGGTCTTGAGGATCATCACGGTGAGGGAAGCGAGCTCCTGGAGAACTTGCATCATAAAAGGAGTAGTCTGAAGATGGCCGACTTGAGTAGCGGCTTGAGTGGCGCCGTCTTGATGAAGAGGATGAGGAAGACGGGCGTCGCACGATCATGTTGTGGAGTTCTTCCATTTGGGTGGTGAACTTGGCGTCGATGTAGTCACGGTTCCTTGTTTCCGATTGACGAAGGTCGGAGGCGAGTTGCTCCATGCGTTCACCCAATGCTTCGCTTTCTTGATGTAGTGCTCATTGCGCGATGAAGAAGTGGTTCTTGGTGACGTAGTTGTTATCATCATCTTGCTCCACGAAAAGCGGGTTCGCCGACGAACTTGGCCTATCCATCATAACCAAGTGGGGTGAGTAGGAAAGTGAGAGAACAATACCGATGTTACCTTTTCCGCGGATTGAGGATGTAACAAGTGTCACTCAAAGTAATGCCACAATAGGAGAATTGGAACCGGGTTTGTTTCTCACACCTACAAGTATAAGGCTTATGGAGGAGCTCGGTTAGGATGGTGGAAAAATTTCCAAGCAAATGTTAGTCAAGATATCGATAAGTTTGAGAAGGTTCACAAAAATGCAAGTAAAGCAAGTAGATCAAAGCCAAGAGTATCACTAGAAACACACAAACAGAAGATAGATGGGATCCGCACAACCAAGGGGTGAGCTCAAAATGTGTAACCACGGAAAATGCTTTTGTTGTGCGAATGCTAGAGAGATGCTAGCTCGATTTCTCAAATGGGCAAGATACGTTTGTGCACCAACCTATGAGAGAAACGTGTCGTCTCCAATCCCAACTATGCTATGTATGCGGTGACCAAGATGATATGCAAAACGGCTCAATGCTATTTGTCGTGGTTCTAAGTCTGACAGTAGAGTGGGGGGTAGGTATGGAGAGGCAAGGTCCTAGCTATGGAGCAGTTGTAAACACAGGAGATGTACGAGTTCAGGCCCTTCTCAGTGGATGTAATAGCCCTACGTCTCGGAGCCCGGAGGCGGTCGAGTGGATTATGTATGTATGAATTACAGGGGTGCGAACCCTTTACACTGAGGTGGGGGCGTCTTATATAGTGCCTGCCAGACCGCTCCGGCCCTCAGTAATGCGGGGTTTAAAGTACATTAAGTCTGGGCGTTACTGGTAACGCCCTACATAAAGTGTCTTAAATACCATAAAGTCTACTTAATTACAGACCGTTACGGTACAGAGTGCTTCTTGACCTTCTGGTGGTCGAGTGAGTCTTCATGGTCGAGTCCTTCGAGTCTGTCGAGTGGAGTCCTCCTTGGTCGACTGGAAGGTAGTCTCTTCTAATAATGGTGTCCTTGGGTAGGGTACTTAGATCAGGTCTATGACCCTATCCTAGGTACATGACTCCATCATTTGCCCCCGAATGGATTGAGGCTCGAGTGAGGAAGGAGTTGATATTATTTCCGACTGGCTTCTGCGTTCTGGATATGTGTTGTCTTGGACCAATAATCTCTTTGTTGATAATCATCAACTTTTCTTAAGTCGACTTGATCCATTATTTTCTTTCATCGAGTGACCTTTTGAACTTAACAATTTCCGAGCGACGGATCGCAGGAAATCTCGCGTCTGACAGACCGATCTGCCGTTCGCGGATTCTGCGGGATACGAAATTTGGGGAAGCGCGCGAAGCGGGGCGGACCGCGGCGCTCGGATGGGATAGGGCATAGACGCCTCGATTCTCGCGCCACCTTTTTCGCCACGTATCGCGTACGCGCGACTGTTTTGGGATGTGATTGGATCTCTCGGGCCCACCTGTCATCCACTCGGAAGTGACCTTGTAAAGGCGCCCGGCGAGGAACTTTGAACAGTACCTCTCCATTCTCTCTCTGCTCTCCCTACCTCCGCCCACTACGCCCGCTCTTGCCCCCGCGCAACCGCTCCTCGTGCCCTTCGCCGGTAGCCATGGTGAAGGAGAAGACGGCGGCGCTGGAATGCGCGAAGAAGGCGTCGGCGACGGGGAAGGCGAAGGGGAGAACCACTAGTCGGGGCGGGTCGTCGTCCAGATCTCGCCTGCCGAACGGCTGGGTCCAGGGAGATTGGATCCGGTCGACCATCACGGAGAAGGATCTCCTCGACATGGCCAACGACGGTCTGATCCCCCACGGAGCAGCAAGGCTCCCGGGGAACGAGTGGCAACCCCAGCCGGAAGAGGGTGAGTGTGTCCTTCTGGCTACCCACATCGACCGCGGGTTTTCTTTGCCACCGAGTATTTTCTTCCGTGGTTTCTTGAACTTCTTTGGAGCGCAACTCCACCACTTCAATCCGAACTCTATCGCCTACCTTGCCGCATTTGTGTCCATGTGTGAGAACTTTCTGGGTTGCCGACCGCACTGGGTCCTGTTCAAGCATATATTCACGTGTCACTCTCAGAACGTGAAGAAGGCGAGTCCAGATGACGACAAAACCAAAGTTATCCAGATGTGTGGAGGTCTGGGGATCCAGATGAGGAACAAGAGCACCTTCCCAGCCATGACGCTCCCTGAGTCGGTCAGAGGCTGGCAGTCGACCTGGTTCTACTGCCAGAACGAGTCGACGTCGGGGCAGTCGAGTGGGCTCCCTCAGTTTACCATGGACCGAGCCAACAAACCATCCTCTCTGAAGGAAATTCTGGAGGAGAAAGCTGACGTGAAGATGCTGATGGAGCGCGTAGTCCAGCTGGTTAGGGAAGAGTGACGGGTATGGATCTCCTGGAGGTTTTTCTTAGGCGGCCTATCCAGCCTCTTCAGTTCCGGAGCCATTTCATGTGGTTGTACCACAGGACCGAAGATGAGACTCGGATCAATCCAGAAGCAGTCGACGATGCCACGCTGGAGAGGTGGATGGCCGCGGTCACTGGGAACAAGGATAACCCTCGTGGAGCCAGGAGGATTCCTCCACTCGACCATTGCAGCATTCCAGACAAGGTATGCCCACTCTACCTCCAATTGTATTCTTGCCATACTTATTTCCATTTTCTCCACAAACTGGTCGATTGATCTTTGTCTTGATGTCTAACAGGCCCTCACCAAACTGTACTCGATGCCCAATGGAGCGCAGACTCCGACTGAGGAGGGAGAAGCGAGTGGGGGTGAAAGCCAGGAGGAGTGGGACTCGGATGCTGCTGGAGATGACGATGATGATGATGACGATGAGGAAGAAGAAGAAGAGAAGGAGGAGGAGGTCGCACCACCGCGCTCGGAAAGGCGGTCGAAGCTTGTCCAGGACCCGGTGACTGAACGCGGCAAGGGGGTGGCGACTGTCGTGCAGTCGACCAAGCGTCCTCGGACCACTTCTCCGGTGCCAACTGAAAAGGCTCCGAAGCAATCCAAGGTGGCACCGTCGAAGCCGACCAAGGTCCTGCCGAAGATGAAGGTGTCAATCCCCACCATATCGGGGTAAAAATGCTGCTTGATTCTTGTTTTATACGAGTTTATCTTTGATCGACACTTGAGTTAACCGACTGATCTTTTGAATTGTAGTGCTGCTACTTCCGACACCTCCGCCAAGGCCGACGATCATGAGATGGAGGATGCCGCGACCTCGAAACCTGGTATCACTCTCTTAAGTCCGTTTTTTTTAGTCGATTGACCCTTGGTCTCTAATTCTGATTCCTTTCTGCAGCTTCATCCAATGTCGTTATCACCCTTCCAGACGACGACGACGACGAGGAACCGCTGAAGCACATGAGGAGCAGGAAAGCGTTTGCCGGCAGGGTGGCCCAGGATGTGACGGCACCCGAGACTCTGGTCGCGGGGGAGGAGGACACCACTCGGCACACCGGGTCCTTCGCGGTGCCGCTGACGAGTTCTCGCCCCGCTTCATCGAGTGCCGCACAGCCTTCCCTCTTCACGACGCACCACGTCCTAGAGGACCAAGCCAGTGCTGCAAAGGAAGCGATACGTCAGGCGGGGATCATGATGGAGCAGGTGAAGGCCATCCGGGAGGCAAGCCAGGCAGCCTACGACGCCAGTTCCGCTCTTCAAAGCAATGTTTAGGTCAGTCGAATCGCCTGTTCTGTTAGGATATGCTATCAAAAAGCTTTTCTTTCCAGAATCCATAGCAATCACCCACTGGGTGTGTCCATTGAAACTCCGGTTTAGCGGGGGCACGCTGAGTGCACCCGCTGGGTGTAGTCCCCAAGGCTATGGTTGACTGTTGGCAGTCGACCATAGGCTTTAGAAGTTAAATTCTTCCATCAGTCGACTAGGTCGAAAGGATTTCTCAAACCGGTGGGGGCACGCTGAGTGCACCCACTGGGTGTAGTCCCCGAGACTGTCGCCGACTGTTTGCAGTCGATTACAGTCTGAAGAATATGTCCTGTGTTTTTTTTTGTGGTCGACTGGTCGACTCTATCTTAATAGAACTAGTGGGGGCACGCTGAGTGTACCCACTGGGTGTAGTCCCTGAGACTACGGTCGAATGTTTGTATTCGGCTGTAGTCTTAGAAACGCATGATTTTCGCTTATCCACTCAGAAGTGAATTATCTTTGACATTTTGTCGATTGTTTCTTCACAGAAATCCTGCGACCTTGCGGCTCGTTATACTGAATTGGAGAACAAGCACATCCAGCTCGAGCTGGATCTGAAGCTGGTCCAAGAGAATCTGACGAAGGCGAAGGAGGAGACCAAAGGTATGTTCGGTGAGACCTCGACGACTGCTTTTGTCCTTCATCTGTTTCAGAATCTGACCTTCACTTGCTTTACAGGCAAGGTGAAGGAGGCCCAGAAGAAGAAAGATCTTGAACTGGCTGAGAAGACCAAACTTGCTGACGAGAAGTTAGCTTCGGTCACCAAGCTCGAAGAAGAAAATACTAATCTGAAAGCTGCTCTTGAGATTGCCAACAAGGAGGTTAGTCGACTGAAAAACGACAAAGCTGCTCTGAATGACAAGGCCAGTCAATTGGCTGGGAAGAAGAAAGATCTGGAGGCCTCTCTGAGTGGACTTGCCAAGAAGTTGTTCCTCATGCTCGAAGGTAATCCTTTGCGTCAAACAATCATTTTTACAGTGATCTTTCCATTCGACCATTGCCTTGACTCAGTGATTGTACTTGCAGAATTTTGCCAAAACTTTGAAGAGGAAACTAGTCGGCTGGAACCAAACCTCGACCCCGTCAACTCTCCGGTGAACGATGAAGTTGCCATGAACGTGTTCCGACTTGAGTCTCGCGTTGCTGCTATCATTGACTATCTTGCAAGGCTGAAGGTCGCCACCTCCCGCATTGACACCACGCTCTGGCCCAGGGAGACACTCCAGAACAACCTCGAGTCTCTGATGGCTCGACTAAACACAGTTCCTGGTCGAGTGCAGGAGTGGAAAAAGTCCTCTGCTAGGTGCGGCGTAGATGTTGCTCTGTGTCTGGCTCGGGTCCACTGCAAGGATGCGCGAGAAGACAAGCTGGCAGCTCTTCGGGTGGCCAACACCAAGAAACACGACTTCAGGTCCTTCATGGAGACCTTCATCGCTGCTGCCACTCGGATCGCGGACGGAATTGATCTTGATGAGTTTGTTGCACCTTCCAGCCCTCCACAGGAGGGGTAAAAAACTTCTTTGAGCTCGCCATTTTAAATTTGCCTCGGTATGCCGAGTGATTTTGTAACCGATAAACCTTAACAGGCTTAGTGCCTGAGCACTTTCGATTCCTTTAGGTATCCATCTGAACTCGGATTCGACGTTTGAATACGCTTGAATTTGGCTCGAAATGTCTTTTGCAGGTTTTAAAGCAAGATGCTTACTGCAGTCGACTTTCTCTTCAATTCACTTAGGCAGGCGCTGGGCTGCGGCTAAGCCCTCGAGTGAGAGGTGCATTTGCCACTCGGTAGGATTCTTGCAACTTAGGCGAGCACTGGGCTGCAGCTAAGCCCCCGAGTGGGAGGTTTGCCCCTCACTCGGCAGGATTTTTGTACCTTAGGCGAGCACTGGGCTGCAGCTAAGCCCCCGATTGAGAGGTTTGCCCCTCACTCGGCAGGATTTTTGTAACTTAGGTGAGCACTTGGGCTGCAGCTAAGCCCCCGAGTGGGAGGTATGCTCCTCACTCAGCAGGATTTTTGTACCTTAGGCAAGCACTTGGGCTACAGCTAAGCCCCCGAGTGGGAGGTATGCTCCTCACTCGGCAGGATTTTTGTACCTTAGGTGAGCACTGGGCTGCAGCTAAGCCCCCGAGTCAGAGGTCTGCTCCTCACTTGGCAGGATTTTTATACCTCAGGCGAGCACTGGGCTGCAGCTAATCCCCCGAGTGGAAGGTATGCTCCTCACTCGGTAGGATTTTTATACCTTAGGCGAGCACTGGGCTGCAGCTAAGCCCCCGAGTGGGAGGTATGCTCCTCGCTCGGTAGGATTTTCACGTTGTGCTTGTGGCGTAGCTCAGAGGAGAAGGTCGCAGTCGACCTGCACCTCGTCCTCCTTACGACCGCACATTGTACTTGTGGCGTAGCTCAGAGGAGAGGGTCGGAGTCGATCTGCACCTTGTCCTTTTTGCGAGCGCATGTTGTATTTGTGGCGTAGCTCAGAGGAGAGGGTCGCAGTCGACCTGCACCTCGTCCTCCTTGCGAGCGCACGTTGTATTTGTGGCGTAGCTAAGAGGAGAGGGTCGCAGTTGACCTGCACCTCGTCCTCCTTGCGAGCGCACGTTGTACTTAGGCGAGCGTTTAGACTGCAGCTAAGCCTTCGAGTGGGAGTCTGGCTCACCACTCGGTAGGATTTTATTCAAACTTAGGCGAGTACTTGGACTGCAGCTAAGCCTCCGAGTGGGAGTCTGGCTCACCACACGGTAGGATTTCATTAAACTTAGGCGAGTACTTGGACTGCAGCTAAACCTCCGAGTGGGAGTCTGGCTTGACACTCGGTAGGATTTTATTTAAACTTAGGTGAAACTGGTTCACAGCTAAGCCTTCCGAGTGGGAATCTGGCTCACCACTCGGCAAGGATTTTTTTGTACAAACTTAGGCGAAACGGATTCGCAGCTAAGCCACCCACTAGGGGGAAAATTTTACTGAACAAATAAAAAGTGATAAAAATCATGGGGAAATTCTGACACTATTATTTTGCAAGCCATGAACTACAGGAGTATTTTATTACAACTCATCCGAGTGAAAACTTTAAGTGTAAAATGGGCGGAGTAGCTCCGCGTTCCAAGCCCGGGGCTCGTCGATATTGTGCTTGACGTTGTAGATGCGGTATGCTCCGTTGTGGAGAACCTTGGTGATGATGAAGGGTCCTTCCCAAGAAGGAGCAAGCTTGTGTTGTTTCTGTTGATCCACTCGGAGAACTAAATCTCCTTCCTGGAAGGCTTGACTCTTCACATTTCTGGCGTGGAAGCGAAGCAAGTCTTGTTGGTAGATGGTCGATCAGATCAAGGCCATCTCCCTTTCCTCCTCTAAAAGGTCGACTGCATCCTGCCGCGCTTGTTCAGCTTCTGCCTCATTGTAGAGTTCAACCCAAGGAGCATTGTGGAGAAGATCACTCGGCAAAACTGCTTCAGCTCCATAGACCAAGAAGAATGGAGTTCTCCCGGTCGACCGATTAGGCGTGGTCCGCAGTCCCCAAAGCACCAAGGGAAGTTTGTCGACCCATGCTCCAGCCGCATGTTTGAGATCACGCATCAGTCGGGGTTTCAACCCTTTAAGGATCAGGCCATTGGCTCGCTCTGCTTGTCCATTCGACTGCCGATGGGCGACTGAAGCATAGTCGACTCGAGTGCCTTGAGAGTTGCAGAAATCCCTGAATTCCTCTGAGTCAAAGTTCGACCCATTATCTGTAATGATGCTGTGCGGGACTCCATATCTGAATATCAGTTCCCTGATGAAGCTAACAGCAGTACCGGCGTCAAGGTTCTTGATGGGTTTAGCCTCAATCCACTTGGTGAACTTGTCGACTGCCACCAGTACATGTGTGAAACCGCTTCGACCTGTTCTCAAGGGGCCGACCATATCCAACCCCCATACTGCGAAGGGCCAGATGAGTGGAATGGTCTTCAGAGCTGACGCAGGCTTGTGTGACATATTTGAGTAGAACTAACATCCTTCGCACTTGTCCACTATTTCCTTTGCCATCTCATTCGCCTTTGGCCAGTAAAATCCGGCTCAGTATGCTTTGTCCACGATGGTCCGAGAGGACACATGATGACCACAGGTCCCCGAGTGGATATCATCAAGGATGATTCGACCTTCTTCTGGCGTTATGCACTTCTGACCAACTCCAGTCGCGCTCTCTCTGTACAACTGTCCTTTGATTACGGTAAAGGCTTTGGATCGACGGACGATCTGTCGAGCCTCTTCCTCATCCTCCGGGAGCTCTTTTCTCAGGATATACGCGATATATGGAACTGTCCAGTCGGGAATGACCACTAAGACCTCCATGACCAAGTCGACCACTGCTGGGACCTCAACCTCAGTCGGATCTATGGCACTCTTGGGTGTGGAGCTTCTTCGGTGAAAGGATCTTCTTTGACTGATGGAGTATGGATATGCTCCAAGAACACACCACTCGGAATGGCTTCTCTCTTGGAACCTATCTTTGCTAGATCATCAGCTGCTTGATTTTTCAGTCGGGGTATATGATGAAGCTCTAACCCCTCAAACTTCTTTTCCAGCTTCCTCACTGCATTGCAGTATCCAGTCATGGCTGGGCTTCTCACGTCTCACTCCTTCATCACTTGGTTGACCACTAAATCTGAGTCACCATAGACCATAAGGCGACGAACGCCGAGTGAAATGGCCATGCGCAACCCATACAGGAGGGCCTCATACTCTGCCTCATTGTTGGAGGAATCAAAGTGAATCTGGAGCACATATCTGAGCTTATCTCCTCTGGGGGAAACCAGGACCACCCCAGCACCGGAACCATTCAGCATCTTAGAGCCATCAAAGAACATGGTCCAATGCTCTGAGTGAACTTCAGTCGGCTGCTGTTGTTCAATCCACTCGGCGAGGAAATCTGCTATTGCCTGGGACTTAATGGCTTTCTTTGCCTCAAACTTGATATCAGGGGGAAGAAGTTCAATCGCCCATTTCGCCACTCGACCGGTTGCATCTCTGTTGTGCAAAATCTCTGAAAGTGAGCGTCGCTGACGACTGTGATGGAATGATCAGAGAAATAGTGAGCAACCTTCTTCGTGGTCATATATATCCCATACACAAGCTTCTGATAATGAGGATATCTCTGCTTGGATGGAGTCAAAACTTCAGATAGATAATACACCGGGCGCTGAACTTTGAAGGCTTTCCCTTCTTCTTCCTGCTCGACCGTAAGTACTGTACTGACGACTTGTCCAGTGGCTGCGATATAAAGCAACAGAGGCTCTTTACTGATTGGAGCAGCAAGCACCGGCTGGGTGGAGAGCAGAGCTTTTAGCTCAGCAAACGCTGCATCAGCTTCTGATGTCCACTCGAACTTGTCTGCCTTCTTCATCAGTCGGTAAAGAGGCAATGCCTTTTCACCGAGTCGTGAGATGAATCGACTTAATGCGGCCAAGCATCCAGTAAGCTTCTGGACATCGTGCACTCGCACGGGGCGTTTCATTCGGAGAATAGTGCCGATCTTCTCTGGATTAGCGTCGATCCCTCGTTCAGAAACGAGAAAACCGAGTAACTTGCCACCAGGAACTCCGAATGTGCACTTGGATGGATTGAGCTTGATATCATACCTTCTGAGGTTGGCAAATGTTTCGGCGAGGTCGGTGAGCAGGTCGGAACCTTTTCGCGACTTGACCACGATATCATCCATATACGCTTCCACATTCCGACTGATTTGAGTGAGTAAACACTTCTGAATCATTCGCATAAATGTGGCTCCGGCATTCTTGAGACCACATTCTTCAGACCGAATGGCATGGTGATATAGCAGAAGCACCCGAATGGAGTGATGAAAGCTGTTTTTATCTCATCGGGCCCATATAGACGGATCTGATGGTACCCGGAATAAGCGTCCAGAAAAGACAACCTCTCGCATCCCGCGGTCGAGTCAACAATTTGATCAATGCGAGGGAGAGGGAAATGATCTTTCGGGCAGGCCCGATTGATGTGCTTGAAATCAATGCACATTCGGAGTGAGTTGTCCTTCTTAGGAACCATGACGACATTAGCGAGCCACTCGGAGTGGTATATCTCTCGTATAAATCCTGCCGCCAATAGTCGAGCCACTTCTTCACCAATAGCTTTTCCCTTCTGGACGGAGGACCGCCGAAGATGCTCTTTAACTGGTTTTGCTGCTGAGTCGACTCTAAGACGATGCTCAGCCAGTCCCCTGGGAACACCCGGCATGTCAGCTGGCTTCCGTGCAAAAATGTCCCAGTTGGGGTCGGTCGGGTGAATGTGGACAGGCTTCGTCTCACCGGACGACTGAAATGCAGACTCTGTGGTGGGCTTCTTGGCTCGCAGCAAATCACTCGGATCTGCGTTTTGCTTATATTCTTCAAACTCGACAGCTGTCACCTGGGAATCGGCAATCTTTGAGCCTTTCTGGAAACACTCTTCTGCCTTTTTCCGATCACCAGTGACAGTGATCACTCCTTTGGGGCCGGGCATCTTCAGTTTGAGGTAGACGTAACATGGTCGAGCCATGAACCGTGTGTAAGCTGGCCTCCCCAAAATAGCATGATACACGCTCTGAAAATCCACGACCTCAAACGTTAGCTTCTCCTTGCGAAAATGCTTTGAATCGCCAAACACCACGTCCAGAGCAATTTGGCCGAGTGACTCGGCTTTCTTTCCTGGTATGACTCCATGAAAACTCATGTTACCGGAGCTCAGTCGGGACATCGGAATGCCCATTCCTTTCAGCGTGTCTGCATACAACAAGTTCAGTCCGCTACCACCGTCCGTCAGCACCTTCGTCAACCGAGTGCCTTCGACAACCGGGTCGACCACCAAAGCTTGCCTCCCAGGGATGGCGATATGAGTCGGGTGATCAGACTGGTCGAATGTGATGGGTGTTTGGGACCATCTCAGATAACTTGGTTTCGCCGGGGCAACCATGTTCACCTCACGGTAAATGACCTTCAGTCGGCTCTTGCTTTCCACATCTGCGAAAATCATCAGGGTGGAGTTGACATGTGGATATCCTCCCTCACTATCCTCCTTATCTTCAGCCTTGTCCGACTCCTTTTCCTTGTCCTTGGATTGTTTTCCTTGGAACTGCTGGATCAGGAGTCGACACTGGCGAGTGGTATGCTTCGGGTAGATGATATTACCCTCTTCATCTTTCTTCGTGTGGATGTGACACGGCATATCCATCACGTCATTTCCTTCTTTATCCTTCACCTTCTTAGGGTTCCAGGATCCTTTAGGTTTCCCTTTGAACTTGCCCTAAGTCACGGCCAGAGCCTCTCTAGGAGCTGCTGGTTCGGCCTTCCGTTTCTGCTTCCGACTGGTGTTTCCCTTCTCCGACTAACTCGGCTTGTACTTGCCGCTTCGGAGTCGGTCTTCCTCTTCGCCGTTGGCGTACTTGGTAGCAATCTCCATCATTCGACTCAGGGTCATGTCTCCGGTTCGACCAAACTTCAAACTCAATTCTCTGTTCTTGACACCGTCCTTGAAGGCGCAGACTGCTTGATGATAAGACACGTTCTCCACGGTATGATGCAAAGTGATCCATCTCTGAATATACTCTCTGAGAGTCTCATTCGTCTTCTGCACACAGACTTGCAGCTCTGTCAATCCAGCTAGTCGCTTGCAAGTTCCTTCAAATGTTCTGACGAACACTCGGGAAAGATCTTCCCAAGTGTAAATGCTGCTAGGAGGTAACTGATTCAACCACGCTCTGGCAAAACCTTCCAACATGAGGGGCAAATGCTTCATGGCAACTTTGTCATTCCCGCCACCAATCTGAACCGCCACTCGGTAGTCCTCAAGCCAGGTTTCAGGCTTAGACTCACCAGTGAACTTGCTTACTCCGGTTGCCAACCTGAAGTTGGGGGGAATCACCGCGGCTCTGATAGCCCTGCTGAAACATTCTGGACCAGAAACATGCACTCGACCGCTTGTGGGTGCATCTCTGTCGGGACCGCCCCGATGGGCTCTGTTTCGGTCGACCAAGCCTTGCATGATGATGGATCGTGCGTTGAAGCCTGGTTCCTGGGGGTCGACTGGAGCTCTTCGCCCCACACTGAGTTGACGCCTGTCATCCTGCTGCCGAGGAGCGTAAGACCCACCCCTCGGGGGGGGAGGGGGAGTGGGCACTCGACGCCTATCATCACGATCATGTCGGTCACCATACTGGTCTCGCCGATTCTCGCGTCCTTCATGCCGCAGAGGCGATCTGGGACTGTGAGCTGACTGTACCGTATTCGTAGCGGCGGATCGACTTTGAATTCTGTTGCGCGACTGCGACACGGCTGAATTCTGATCTCCTGCTGCCCAGAGCAAATCTCTGATCTGCATCAAGCCTCTGCCAGCTTCCGACTACAAGGGCTGGATGGACTCTGCTATACGGGTTGCAGCTGCTAAATTCTGAATCGGGGTTCGATATACCTGAGTCGGCAGGAAGAGTTGACGTCGATTGGCGTCGGGTGCTCGTTGCCGCGCGCGCTCGTCGAGTGCTCGCTGAAGGTTTTCCAGATGAGCGCGTTCAGCCAAGTTGGCCAAACGTGCCTCCTCCAAGGCGCGAGCCTCGGGGGTTCTCCCGCTATGGGAGTATGCAGGGCATCCATGTTCCTGCGGCGAAGCTCTTCTCTTTGCAGAGAATTGAGTGTCTCGGGTTGGTACTCTTCATGGACTTGTGCGGGATCACCTCCAGCATCTACTCCGCCCTCGTGGGCGAAGCCGGGAGGGCTGCGAGGTCCGTTAACCATCAATATTTCCGCCGCCGGATCACTGCTATCGCACTCGGATGCAGTCTCTACGGAGCCAGTCAACAGATCGAACAGGCCGTAGAGGGATTCGTCGGGCTCGATTGCCGCAACTTGGGCGGTGGCCGTCTGGCGAGCCACCGCATGCCTCACCCACCGCTGGAGTCTCGACCGACCAGAGCGCCTGCGCTGGCGGGAGATCGGGAGGGCGACCGATAGGGAGGTCGACCGATACGGGGTCGACGGTTGTCGCAGCAGAACGCCGCGGACACATGCGCGAAAATGCGTCGCACCGCGGACGGGGAGCGCATCAACGTCGAGTGGAGCCTCATGGAGCCAAGCGGAGTCGTCGGCGATGAAGGTGAGAGCGCCGAGACAGATCTCGCGGCCCTCGACCAAAACTCCACCAGCAACCATGATGAAAGTACTCGGAAGAACTGCAAGTCCTCCAAAAAATCGCTAAGACACCTGCCCCACGGTGGGCGCCAACTGTCGTGGTTCTAAGTCTGACAGTAGAGTGGGGGGTAGGTATGGAGAGGCAAGGTCCTAGCTATGGAGCAGTTGTAAACACAGGAGATGTACGAGTTCAGGCCCTTCTCAGTGGAAGTAATAGCCCTACGTCTCGGAGCCCGGAGGCGGTCGAGTGGATTATGTGTGTATGAATTACAGGGGTGCGAACCCTTTACACTGAGGTGGGGGCGGCTTATATAGTGCCTGCCAGACCCCTCCGGCCCTCAGTAATGCGGGGTTTAAAGTACATTAAGTCTGGGCGTTACTAGTAACGCCCTACATAAAGTGTCTTAAATACCATAAAATCTACTTAATTACAGACCGTTACGGTACAGAGTGCTTCTTGACCTTCTGGTGGTCGAGTGAGTCTTCATGGTCGAGTCCTTCGAGTCTGTCGAGTGGAGTCCTCCTTGGTCGACTGGAAGGTAGTCTCTTCTAACAATGGTGTCCTTGGGTAGGGTACTTAGATCAGGTCTATGACCCTATCCTAGGTACATGACTCCATCACTATTGCTTATAAGCTCTTTGTTTCTCCTCTTTTGCTTAAAAGCTTTTCTTTCTTTCTCTTTTTTTTCTATGCTTGATGCTCGAGCCAAGTATGATATGAGACAAGTATGTAAGATATGCACGCGAGAGACTTATGGCACTAAGATGATAACAAGATCACTACAGTGCACAATACGTGGCCCAACAATTCTCAACTCGCTAGTCTTGATGGGTAAGCAACGCAAAATGGCTCAGGCTATCAATGCAAAAGCAAGTGTAATAAGTAACTGCCTTCGAGGTTACCGTCCTTTCTTACGGTTAGCAATGAAGATGACTCCGAAGTGATGATGGCGATGTCGATGTCACACGCTCCTAAGTAGCCGAAATACCTTAGGAAACAGAAATCGCAACTCAAAATCGGTCAAATGTGGAAGGTGGGTGATTTTGTGATGATTTTTTGGATGGAGGCTAATGGTGGTGGTAATGATATGAGTGGGTGGGGGATGTCAAGAGCTTCCAAATGAGCTAAAGAACACAAAAACGGACTTGGGAGTTGGAAGTTATGGTCAAATTGGTGGTGTAGTTGGGCTGATTCGGGGGGTGCGGGCACCCGGGGGTGGGAGGTGCGGGTGCCCAGGGCGTCTGGGGCAAATGGCCCGGGGGTGCGGGTGCCTGGTGGTTTGAGGTGCGGGCACCCGGTGGTCTCCGATTTGGGCGGAAAAATTGGGGGAAATGCAAAATTTCGAGGATTTCGTGGTGGGAAGGGTGGGGATTGTTGGGGAGGGGCTAGATACACTTGCCAAACATCAAATCCATGGACCAAAACAACCAAATCTCACAAGATCCAACAAATTGCAAGAAAAAAATTGGGGCAATTTTTTGTGGGATTTTCGAATTTGGACGAAAAACAACCAAAACAAGCTAGCAAATGGGGGGATGGGACTCCAAGATGTGAATCAACCTTGCTCATGATACCAAGATGTTGTAGGGTGAAACCCTAGAGGGGATCTTTTCACACTTGGAGGGGGAAAAGGAGGAAGAACACTCAAGAACACAAGGCACAAATCACGCAAACAAACCCAAATATCACATCCACTAGAGTAGCATACTTGAGATCCACAAGATTACATGAACAGTTCAAGGAAAATAGCATTAGGTAAGTTCTTCCCACTAGGTGAGGTCTTGATGATGATCTTCTCCAAGAGGAGGCCTTGACAATCCAAAGGATTCTTTCCTAGGTGTGGGCTTGATCTCCAAGAGGAGGGGATAGAAGGAGCAAAGCTCTCTTTGGTGTTCTAAAATACTTTGCTATCCTCCAAAAAAGCTAGGGAAAGAATTTATATATGCTAGGGACGAGTCGGGAGAGGGGAGAGGGATACAAGGGTGAAAACCCCAAAGCACGCAGGTTGTCACAGACGGGTCCGGGCACCCGGGGGCCTAGGCCCGGGCACCCGCGGCGGAAGCAGGTGGCTGGGCAGCCAAGGCCGGGCACCCGGGGGTCCAATGCCCGGGGACCCGGGCGGGGCTGGGGGCTGGCGCGCGCAGGGCCGGGCACCCGGGGCCAAAGGCCGGGCACCCGGGATGCAGCCCAGGCAGCAGGCTGGGCACCCGGGGTCGGTTGGCCGGGCACCCGGGGCCGGCTGGGGTGCTTCCCAGGCAGAGGCCGGGCACCTGGGGCCGAGATGGTCGGGCATCCGGGGTGTCCAGGAGCTCCTCTCCTTCCTACTTCTCGACTTCTCCTTCCTTCTCTTGCTCCATCGATGCTCGAATCTTCACCTTCTCATTCTCACGATCATCTCCTCGGTGGCCTAGAATGCATAACATGTCTTTATGAGGTACAACCCGATTCTCGTGCGAATCTGACCGAAACACGAAGAGGAGAGAGTCAACCTCGTTCTCGATGGCGCGTGCACGTGCTCTTGTCATTGGTCCTCTCGGTGCTTGCGGTGGTGATGGAGTGTCGGTACGGGTAGTCGAGGGATGCTCCACATCACACACGATGTAACCTATGCCAACATAATAGCACAGGCATGCGGGGGAGCGGTATTATGACGGTGTCATGGGGAGGAGCGCCCGTAGTCATGCCCTGGGGATGTAGCCATGTTGGTGAACCTCGTTAACAAATCTCGGTGTCGTGCTCGTGTGATTGCTTGGTCCTCGGTAGATCGACGGTGGCTTCAGATTTCTAACAAGTGGTATCAAAGCAGGGTTCAAAGAGGCCGTGGAAGTTGATTTAAAGGAGAGCGATGAAGACCGGCGACTGTGGAGGCACGGCAACGTGCGGTAGTGATCGAAGATCATCGCGCGTAAAGCAATCGGAAGTATCGGCTGTGTTCTATGTGTGTGCGATTGGAGAAGAAAGTCTCACCGTGATCGATCGATCGGATCGTGAAACGGCATGAGTTTGGTTCGATCCCATGTGCACATGGTGACTAGTGACCTAGCATACGACGGCGGCACGATCAATTGGCGAGCGATGCAGCGCGTGAGCTCGGGCATGTGGCCAGGCAGCAGCATTGGCCGAGGCCTAGTGGAGCGCTCACATGTGCTCTGGCCTAGCCGAACAAAGCTGGTAGTACTAGGTGGGCCACTGGGTCAAGGCATGGCTGCCGAAGAGGTGTATGTCTACGGAGCAGCAAGGGCGTGAGGCCGAGATGCAGCATCAGCGTGGCTCAAGGTGCATGGAGATTCCATGGGTAGCACGTGGCTCAGGGGATGTGGTCCATTAGGCTTCATTTGGCACAAAGGGATTTGGGAGAATTTGGGAGGTTTGGGAGGATCTGGGAGGCGGGGATTTTGGAGGATTTGGTGAATCCCTCACTTCCACCCAATCCCCTTGATTCCTCAATTCCCCTCCAGCCCCAAACCCCTTTGTATAAAAAAACTCATTTGGTTGACAGGGTTTGCAATATAGAGATGACATGGTGCATAACAGTTAAAAATCTAATCTTTACAAGTTAAAAAACATCATGGTAAGAAAAATTTGCTACAGAACATTTTGTTTGTAGGCATCTGGCTTGATTAATTTTGAACGTATCTTCGTCTTTTTGCTGTTATGTTATTATTAGTAATTCTTTGACATGCGGTAAACTCTTTGATTAATTTCCCATGAAAAATAGAAGTTGAGGCGAAGCTATTGCATGTTGGAAAATCAGTCGGTGTCGTCTCTGTTGACTTCAGGAAGAAAAGGAGCGCAAAATTGATGGCTCAGGCGCATCATACAAAGTACCTTGCTGTATCTAGAGGATTGTGAGGATTCCCTTCTGCCGATCCATTCAAAAAAATAGAGACACGAAACAGAATAGTTGCACATATTCAAATGCCGACCTCTCCCTGACTTATCCAGGTGATCAAAAACTAGTACAAATTCATTACTATACCATTAACGCTAACTTGTATAAGGTCCACTGTCAGGCTAACTTTCAGCAATCTTCTATATCTAAATAGCTAGACCCACTACTTGATTTCTCTACACATGCGTGCTTTCACATCACCTCAATTATTTACAGCCTTCCGATTAAAATTGTGTGGCATCAAGGAGTCATGCATGTGCTCATAAGTTACTTTTTGCATTAATGTAAATGATGCCGTCTCATTGGTCATGCATGTCTATTTTTCCCAGCGCAGGCATGCATTTTTGCATTAACCTATGAACCCAAAAAATGCCACTTCATCAATCATGTTTTCTTTTTATGGGGATTTTTTTCTCTTTTATACATCATTTTGTCACACACACTTCTTTTATGTTTTATCATTTTAAATATGTAAAACTCTTACATTTGTTTTCATTGGTTTTAGGCACTTATTTATGCATTGTTTTAACATGGTTCCCGCAGCAACACGCGGGGCATCATCTAGTTTAGTAAATGGTTAGTCCCATGGCAACAACCAAGTGATCAAAAACTAGTACAAATCACTATTGTACCATTACAAATGGTCAGTCCCATGGCACAGTTTGGTTCAGAAGAACAGAAAAACAAACAATCAGATCATCACTCATCCAACAACACCATTCACAGTTCTGTTCTTTCAACCAATGTGCCAACAAAGCATTGGCAGAAATTTAGTAAATCAGCTCTCTCATCTAAATCTGCTCCAGACTGAAGAATTGCAGCATCTAGTAGTCAACGGCCCTTCAAAATGGAGTTGAACAAGAATAGCAGACCATGGGCTGGACAAGTTCTTCACTCCATGGGAGGAGGAAGAAGGCGTGTCCCTGGCCATGGCCCTATGTTTGCAGGGGAGGGGACGGAGAAGTGGAGGATAGGGGAGGATCTATCTCGGGAAGAACCGGCAGAGGAGGACGTCGACGATCCGGCGGCGGCGCGGCTCCTCCTCCCAGTGGCGGCGGGACGACGCCCTGTCTCTGTGCGTCTCACCCGTCTCGTTCCCTACAGGTACCCTTGAGGCCTGGAAGATGCGTGGGTAGGAGGGGATCAAAGGGGGTTTGAAGGAGTTGGGCTGTGCAAACCCCGTGAAACAAATGGGCTGACAAGGATTAGCGAGGTTTCTGGGCCCCGCGAGGTTAATCCTCTAGAAACCTTGTCGACTCGCTTGTGCCAAACGAGGCCTTAGGAACTTGTGGCCGGAGCGGAAAGGCTTTTACAGGAGCTATACGAGTTGGCTAGACGAAGCGCGCAGGAAAGCTTGATGCGAGGCATGAGATTTGTTTGTGAAAAAAAAGCATGTGCATGGAGGCTAGAAGGAAATTAATCAGCAAAGGGAAGCCAGTATACATGGTAGATTTGCATCTGGTGGCAGTTACGTTGGCTGCAAAAGGCAGCATCAAGCATTGGGGATTGTGCCAAGAGAGGCACCACCATGTGAGGATCAAATGATATTTTCATGGTTGGATTTTACGGTAGGAGGATATCATGTATTGGATGGAAATTCGTGGAAGATAAGTTGAGAGCCTGGAGCACATGTGCAGGATCATGCAAACATACTCGACCATGATAGCAGAGGCTCGACACGGTGATAGCGGTGATACGTGTAGTAAGCACAGGACACAGCGACAGGCCAAGGCACTGGTGGTCAGACATGTGGTCAGACAAATTGTGCAGGGGGTGCTGAAGCAGTGTTGACGAGTACCAGATTCAAATTGGTGATAGGGTCTATCAATGCCGGTTGATGGACAGGAGTTGACCATGGAGAATCTGAGAAAGTGGCGGAAAGTCTGAAATTGTCAAAGGCTAAGAGAGTACATGGTCGTATATTCTGTGATGTTCAGTGCACATGGCAAAGTGCGGATGACAAATACAGAAGGAGGCGGAGTGCTATAGTTGTGGTACATGACAGAGACTATCCAGAAATAGGTTGAGACAACTGCGAATTTGACTCAGGGTGACACAAGGCGACGGTGAAATTCCTTCAAATTTTAGACAGACGGTCATGAAAGAGCGGTGATGTTGACTTCAGGTAACTCTTATATGTGACGTCCAATACGTGAGTTGTTCACTTTCACGCAGACAGTAATCGGTGTGTGATGGCGTTGGACGGATACTCCGGAAGTTGGGAGCACAAGGTAGAGTAACGAGGAACTTAATTTTGCTCGAGTGTTGACTATGAAGAAGACGAGAAGGGACTATAGTTGCAGGTGGAGTCACATGGAGTCTGGGAGTAGCAGCGGTGCTCATGGCGTATCTCAAGTCCAATGTACATGGAGGTTCGACGCATGGATGAATCCAAGGTGGTGGAGAATATTCGCCAAGGTGGAGTTTGTTAGAGTTGTGTCGAATATTATTGTACAAGGTAGGTTACAGTTGGACTTGGATTTGGACTGTGTGTAGACAGGATAGGAGTTGTGTCCTAATAGGACACTTGTATCCTAGGCCTCTCATATATATCGGGGGTAGTCACACAATGTAACATATGCCAACATAATAGCACAGGCACGCGGGGGAGCGGTATTATAACGGTGTCACGGGGAGGAGCGCCCGTAGTCATGCCCGGGGATGTAGCCATATTGGTGAACCTCGTTAACAAATCTCGGTGTCGTGCTTGTGTGATTGCTTGGTCCTCGGTAGATCGACGGTGGCCTCGGATTAATTCTAACAACCGGAACCCTGCCACGATCCCAGGCCGGCGCGTGAACATGTTCCAGAGCACCACCGTGTGTTGGAACAGGATAGACACCGTGTCCAGTTCATCAAGCCACCCAAGCACCATTTTCCACGATTCACATGTGAGAATCCATGACTTTGGATTGACATGGCTCACATACTTTGATATGTACCAAATGCCTGTGCATCAATGGGTTTCTACTGCGACACTGTACCTGGATGGACATGCGACACTTTGGTGGCAAGCATTCAAGAATCATCGACGTCTTTGGCCGTGGGATGACTTTGCAGTTGAGATTGAGTCAGAATTTGGGCAAGGTGACTTTGAATCTCATATGACTCATCTCTTACAATTGAAGCAACAAGGCACTGTGACTAAGTACAAGTCCGCATTCGAGACAGCGATGTATCATTTGATAGCATTAGACCCTTCCTTGAACTCCAAGTTTTTTATATCCCAGTTTGTACTTGGACTGAAGGATGAGATAAGAGTAGCGGTACGATTGCAGACACCCACCAGTGTTACTCGAGCAGTTTGTTTGGCCAAAATTCAGGAAGAAGAGCTAGAGATACAACAGCCTCGACAACGTTTTTAGAGACAAGCACCAATATAGACCATGCCTACTGCAATCCAACTAGTTCAGCAAGCACGGAAGAAAGCAACTGATGATTTTGGTCATGAGCGGCAGCTACAAGATTTCAGAAAAGCAAATGGGCTATGCTTCAGGTGTGAAGATAAGCACAGCAAGGAACATCAATATAAGAAGCCTCTGCAGCTACTTACTATACAAGTTAGTGAACATGGGGAAGTGTTAACTGAAGATGCAGTGCAGGCACTTGAGCTGTTAACTGAACCAGAAACAGGGAATGTTGTCAAATCTCTTCGAATGCAGTCAGTGGAGTAGACTCTGGCGAAACCATTCACATCCGCGCCTTAGTGGGAAATCAAGTGATGTTAGCACTGGTTAACTCGGGTAGCAACCATGTTTTTGTTGATGAAAACTTCGCCACTCGAGCTGCATTAGATCTTATTGCAATGCCCCCAGTCAAGGTCACAGTTGCTAATGGTCAGAGTATGCAGTCTGAGTATCAGGTGTAGAATTTGACTTGGTGGACACAAGGCCACACTTTCACTAGTTCTATGAGGGTGCTGCAGTTGGGTGCATATGATGTGGTGTTGGGATGGATTGATTGAAGTGTCACAGTCCAATGACTTGTGATTGGGAGGGAAAATCATTACAGTTTGCACACGGTGATACTATTATTTACCTTCAAGGTGTTCAACCTGTTTCTACTATGCAATTGCAAGCTATTTCAGTAGAGCAATTGGACAAAGCTCTACATGGCAATGATATTTGGGCTATGGCTGTGGTGGATCCTTCTTCGGGTGATGTTGTTTCTACACCTGGCTCCTATCCAGAAGATCTTACCGCAGTGTTAATAGATTCCAGGATGTGTTTGAAACCCTAACGGGCCTGCCTCCACATAGAGTGTATGACCACGCAATCACCTTGGAAGTGGTTCATAATCCCCCTAACTCTCGCCCATACCGATACTCGCCACAACAGAAGGACGAGATTGAACGACAGGTGGCAGATATGATCAAGGCAGGGATTGTGAAACTGAGTATGAGCCCGTATGCATCGCCAGTACTTCTGGTTAAGAAAAAAGACGGCAGCTGGCATTTCTGCATGGATTACCGCAAACTCAACGCCATCACTGTGAAGAACAAACTCCCTCTTCCTATGGTTGACGAATTACACGATGAACTGGCAGGATGAAAAAAATTCTCCAAGCTGGACCTCAGGGCAGGTTATCACCAAATCCGTATGCATGAACCGGCTGAGGAGAAGACTACATTCAAGACACATTCAGGATACTTCCAATTCTGTGTTATGCCATTTGGGGTGACCAATGGACCACCAACATTTCAGTGCTTGATGAACAGGATTTTTGCTCCAGCTAATCGCAAGTATGTCATCACATTTTTGGACGACATTCTAGTTTTCAGTACCACTTGGGAGGAACATTTGGAGCATCTCCGCTCGGTACTGTAGACCTTGCGCGAGCATCTATTGTATGTGAAGCTTTCCAAATGCTCTTTCACTTAGACTAAAATCCAATATTTGGGTCATGTGATTTCTTCGGAAGGTGTGGCTACAGATCCAGAGAAGACTAGGGCAATAGAATAATGGCCTCAACCTACCAACGCTACTGAATTGCGTGGGTTCATTGGATTAACCGGGTACTACCGCAAGTTTGTCTGAAATTATGGTACTATGGCCAAGCCTTTGACTCAATTGCTGAGCAAGAAGGGTTCCATTTGGACAGAGCAAGCAACTGTAGCTTTTCGAAATCGAAAACAGCCATGACTAGTACTCCTATATTGGCTCTACCAGATTTCAGTCAATCTTTTGCAGTCGAAACTGATGCTTCTGCTACAGGAATTGGAGCCATACTCTCACAGAATAACCATCCTATTGCTTATCTGAGCAGGGATTTAGGTGTGGCCAATCAAAAGTTGTCTATCTATGAGAAAGAATTCTTGGTTATCATTATGGCCATTGATAAGTGGCGCCCTTACCTTCAGAGGGTCCCTTCACTATCATTACAGACCACCGAAGCCTCTATCATTTACAGGATCAACAACTCATTACTGATCTTCAGCGCAAGGCCATGGCTAAGATGGTGGGCCTTGAATTTCAATTTAAATATCGCAAAGGCTTGGAGAACAATGTTGTAGATGCATTATCTCGCGTGGGTCATTTGTATACAATCACAACAGTCTCGACTTGCCAACCAATGTGGATGCAGGAGGTTATGAATTCCTATCAAACCGATCAATCAGCTCTGGACCGATTGGCTCGTCTGGCAGTGCATAGTCCGGATGAACACGGTTATTCGCTTGATAAATGATAGATTAAATATCAAGGACGTCTATGGATTGGTAATAATTCTGTCCTGCAAAAAAACTAATCAATGCTCTGCATTCAAGCACTGTCGGGGGTCATTCAGGCGTTAGGGCCATGTATTACCGTGTGTCCAAATTATTCCAATGGCCTGGCATGAAACAACAAGTTGAGGACTGGGTGAAGCAGTGTCAAGTTTGTGAGCAAGCAAAACATGAGCGCACACATCTGGGTGGCTTGCTATAGCCTTTGTGAGTGCCTACACGCCCTTGGAAGGAAATTACCTGGATTTCATAGACGGTCTTCCGAAATCAGAAGGATTTGAGGTAATCCTAGTGGTGGTCGATCGACTCACTAAATATGCTCACTTCTTGCCTCTGAAACACCCCTATACAGCTCAGTCCATAGCCAGAGTTTTCATTGATAATGTGGTTCGTCTTCATGGAGTTCCGACATTGATTGTTTCCGACCGAGATAAGGTGTTTACCAGTTCTTTTTGGAGGAAGCTCTTCAAGGAGATAGGCACCAAGTTATGCTACTCTATGGCGTATCATCCCCAAACGGACGGGCAAACAGAGCGTGTTAACCGGTGCTTAGAACAGTATCTACGTTGTGCCGTTCATGACAGCCCGGCAAGGTGGAAACATTGGTTACCAATGGCAGAGTTTTGGTAATAATTCCTCTTACCACACGTCGCTTGGCAACACTCCTTTTAAGGCATTACATGGCATTGATCCTAATTTTGGTATTATGCCGATTGGCGCTCGAGAATTACCTGCTTCCCTAGCAGAGCTAGCAACAGATCGTGAAGGTTTTTTGGCTCTGTTACGTGACCATCTCTTACGGGCTCAATAGAGAATCAAGTCACAGGCTGATAAGCATCGTACGGATAGGGAATTTGCTATTGGCGAGGAAGTTCTGCTCAAACTCCAACCATATGCACAATCTTCGTTGGTCAACTGCCCTGCCACAAGCTCGCGTTGAAGTTCTTTGGTCCATTTTGCATCACTGAAAGAATTGGTGTTGTTGCTTATTGTTTGGATCTTCCGGCTGCCAGCCTCATACATCATGTCTTTCATGTTTCCCAACTGAAGTCATTCATTGCAAACTACTCTCCAGTGTTTGCAGACTTTCTCGAGCCACCGGATTTGTCTGTTGTTACATTGTAGCCTGAAGCTATACTCGAACAACACAAGGTAAAGAAAGGTAACTCGGCAATCCCTCAGATCAAGGTTTAGTGGCACGGCCTTGCTATAGATCATGCAACCTAGGAAGATTATTATGTTCTTCGATCTCGTTTTCCGGCGGCTGCAATCTGGGAGGAGCCTGCATCTCAAGGGGGGGGAGTGTCGCGTCCCCACCAGTGTTGGTGTCGATGGACAACATACAAGTGGCCCCAGGTCCCACTGTGCAGAGTCAAAGGGTGTAAGACGTGTGGTGTGTGTGAACGTGGGTCCGGCTGGTAGCGTGTACTAGTGGTGTGATTATATTGTAGCTACAGACTGTAGAGAGGGCAGGTTGTTGAATGAATAGTAATTGAACATCATCTCTCTCGTGTTTTGCTTCTCCTCCTCTGGTTCCCCTTTTTCTCATCATGTTCTTCCCGATCCCCTCTCAAACCCTACCTGTTGATCAGTGAGACTAGCCAGGGCCTCACACTCTTCACTCATGACTCATGACATGAAAAGTAGCAGAGTTTGGGGGAGAAAGGCTATAATAAGGGTTCATATATATTCAATCGATTTAAAGTTCAACATTTGGAAGACTCCTTTTAATAAATATTTTGAAGACTCAATGTATGGAAATGCAGAGTGTAAATTACGGAAAAATAAGCAATGCAGATATAGCACAAGAAGTTTCACTCAAGGCTAGTGTGTGAGGTAAAAAACCGCTTTTTATGGCAGTTAATTAAAGCCAGTGATTTTGGGGAGAGAAATTATGGCAGGTTTTTAATGGTAGAAATTACGGCAGTTAATCAGTATTAAGGAATAGGAATAAAACGTTTCCTCACGAATTATCTTTGTGCAGATATTATGGCAATAGGAGGAGTACAACGTTTCCTTATGAACTAAGATAGGTAATATTTAAATTCTTTCCATATAAGGTTTCCAACTATATATGGAATGCTGTAAATGGTACGACAATTGGGTGTTTGTTACCTACCACTACCAAAGAATGGTCGAGTTGTATATATAAGCAGCTAGACCATTCCATCCTCCTCGTCCAACAAAATTCAATTCATAGTGATCTAGACATGGCGATCAAGCTTATAGAGTAGTGTTTTTCTTGCTCATCTTGGCTTTTGCTGAGTCCAGCGACCAGGGGTGAACCTCCATCTTCTCGTAAGTACTAGTGCTAGCTTTACCAAGTTGAGGGTGCATCAAGTCTGAATCACCTCATATAATTTGTTATTTCCTACAGAAGAAAATGCTTTTGGTGCGAGTCCTTATGCGGCAGATCATGCACATTCTAGTAAATACTTTGTGCTACCTTGCCAAGTTGATAAATTTTTAAATTTTGAGTCAACACCTAATTCTTATTTACTGCGGAAGAAAATAGTTTTGGTGAAAGTGCTTATGTGGTGCATTGGGATCCTCCTTCTCGTAAGTACTTGTGCTACCTTGCCAACTAGATATATTTGTTAATTGTGAATTAACTTCTAGGTTGTTATTTTCTCTAGAAAAAGACAGTTTTGGTGAAAGTGCTTATGCAGTGCATTGGGATCCTCCTTCTCGTAAGTACTTGTGCTACCTTGTCAATTAGAGAAATTTGTTAATTGTGAATTAACTCCTAGGTTGTTATTTTCTCTAGAAAAAGATAGTTTTAGTGAAAGTGCTTATGCGGTGCATTGGGATCCTCCTTCTCGCAAGTACTTGTGCTACCTTGCCAACTAAAGAAATTTGTTAATTGTGAGTGAACTCCTAGGTTGTTATTTTCTCTAGAAAAAGACAGTTTTAGTGAAAGTGCTTATGCGGTCCATTGGGATCCTCCTTCTCGTAAGTACTTGTGCTACCTTGCCAACTAGAGAAATTTGTTAATTGTGAATTAAATCATAGGTTGTTATTTTCTCTAGAAAATTAAAGTTTTGGCGAAAGTGCTTATGCGGTCCATTGGGATCCTCCTTCTCGTCAGTACTTGTGCTACCTTGCCAACTAGAGAAATTTGTTAATTGTGAATTAACTCCTAGGTTGTTATTTTCTCTAGAAAAAGACAGTTTTGGTGAAAGTGCTTATGCAGTGCATTGGGATCCTCCTTCTCGTAAGTACTTGTGCTACCTTGCCAGCTAGAGAAATTTGTTAATTGTGAATTAACTCCAAGGTTGTTATTTTCTCTAGAAAAATATAGTTTTGGTGAAAGTGCTTATGCAGTGCATTGGGATCCTCCTTCTCATAAGTACTTGTGCTACCTTGCCAACTAGAGAAATTTGTTAATTGTGAATTAACTCACAGGCTATTATTTTCTCTAGAAAAAGACAGTTTTGGTGAAAGTGCTTATGCGGTGCATTGGGATCCTCCTTCTCGTAAGTTCTTGTGCTACCTTGCCAACTAGAGAAATTTGTTAATTTTAAATTAACTCCTAGGTTGTTGTTTCCTCTAGAAAAAGACAATTTTGGTGAAAGTGCTTATGCAGTGCATTGGGATCCTCCTTCTCGTAAGTACTTGTGCTACCTTGCCAACTAGAGAAATTTGTTAATTGTGAATTAACTCCTAGTTGTTATTTCTTCTAGAAAAAGACAGTTTTGGTGAAAGTGCGTATGCCGTACATTGGGGACCCCCTTCAAGTAAGTACTTATGCTGCCTTGCCATGTTGAGAATGTGTTAATTCTAAGTAAACTCATAGTTTGTTATTTCCTGCAGAAGAAGGAGGTTTTGGGGAAAGTGCTTATAAGGTGGATTGGAACCTAGAAGATGCACCCTGCATTAAGTACTTGTGCTAAGTTACCAAGTTGAGAATGTGTTGGTCCTGAATGAACTCATGGTTTGTTATTTCCCGCAGTAGTAAAAGGTTTTGGGGCAAGTGCTTATAAGGTGGATTTGAAGCCAGAACATGCACCTTCGAGTAAGTACTTGTGTCACTTTACCAATTTGATAATGTGTTAGTCCTGAATGAGCTCATGGTTTGTTATTTCCCGTAGAAGAAAAAGGTTTTGGGGCAAGTGCTTATAAGGTGGATTGGAAATCAGAACATGCACCTTCCAGTAAGTACTTGTGCTACCTTACCAAGTCAAGAATGGGCTAGTCCTAAATGAACTCATGGTTTGCTATTTCCTTTAGAAGAAGAAGCTTTGGGGGCAAGTGCTTATAAGGTGGATTGGAAAGTAGAAGATGCACCTTCCGGTAAGTACTTATGCTATCTTAGCAAGTGGAGAATGTGTTAATTCTGAATCAACTCATATATTATTTCCCTCAGAAGAGAAAGAATTTGGTACAAGTGCTTACGCGGTACATTGGGATCCAGATCATCCACCTTCTGGTAAGTACTTGTGCTACGTTTCTTATCAAGTGGAAGAATGTGTTTGTTTTGAAGTAACTCATAGTTTGTTATTTTTTGTAGAAAAAAAGGGTTTTGATGCAAGTGCTTATGCGGTACATTGGGATCCAGATCATGCACACTCCCGTAAGTACTTGTGCTACCATATCAAGTTGAGATTGTTTCTAATATGATGTGTTAGTTTATTAATACCCACGAAAAAATATATGTATTTCATCTCCAAAATTAACATTACTATGTCAATATTTCTACTAAAGTGTTGTTTTAATTAATAACAATGCAGCTTCCTCCATTCCTGATGCACCAGCAAAACATAAGCATATAAAAGTTCAAACCGGCATGTTATTCCTGAAGAAGAATCTGCACATCGGCACTACACTTCCTAAAGGAACCATGTTTGCACGAGATGGTGCACCAAAGTCTATTCATTTTGCCTCTACTCCACTGGAGTCTAAGTACTTGAAAACCATCCTTTCGCATTTCATGATACCTCACGGCTCGACGAAGGCAAAGCAGGTAGCTGACACCCTTCGTTCATGCAGCAAACTGGTTGACAAGGAGGAGCCTCACATGTGCTTCTCGTCTCGTGAAGCAATGTCAAGGTTCGCCACCAGAGAATTAGGGGTCAGCGGCGCACGAGCATCCATTACAAGGATTCATGGAAATGAGACCCCCAACTCCATGTACGTCGTGGAACAGGTCACCCAACTCAACAATAACGTGGTGCCATGCCATCCTATGGATTTTCCGTATGAGGTCTTTTATTGCCATCGGCCGAAAGAGGTGCAGTCTTTGAGGGTGCAACTCAAGGGTTTGAAAGATGGCATGCCGCGCGTGACGCCAATAGCCATGTGTCACATGAACACATCTAATTGGGACACCCAGTACTTTGAGCTATTAGATGGAAAGCGTGGTGAACCTATTTGCCACTACATGCCTACCAATTACATCATGTTCTATTAGATATATTGAAAGTTCCGGCTGAACTATGTAATATTGTTACCTGATCAATAAATCATGCCGAGTGGCCACTTTCCTGTTAAAAATGTTGAATCACCGCCAGATTATGGGAGTCTTTGTACTGCTGCCGACCAATATTTTCTTTTATTACATTCCAAGTAACTCTAAGTAATTACCTATGATGATGCACTTGAGCATTATTATTTTTGCATCTCAGCCGCTCGGACGAACCATCGTTGGCTTCTACCACCCTGCCGATGGTCAAGGAGAGGTGGATCCGTGCCATCTCGGTCATCTCTAGTGAAGGAAAGACAGATCCACGCCATCCTAGTCGTTGCCGTTGGAAGAGATGACTTTAGGAGAAGAGATGACTCGGCTAGAAGCGTGCAGCTAGTGACGGAGTGAAATTATTCGAGCAACTCACAAATGGAGTCCAGAACTAGCCGCTCAAGGGGGTAAGGGGGGTCATTGCCCCTCCCTCCTCATACTCTACAAAAATTCTTAAGTGTACCCCTAATTATCTCTACTCTTATAAAAAGCAGAGTTGGTGATGATGGTGAAGGAAATATGCCCTAGCTAGAGGCAATAATAAAGTTATTATTTATTTCCTTATTTTATGATAAATTTTTATTATTCATGCTAGAATTGTATTAACCGAAAACATAATACATGTGTGAATACATAGACAAATAGTGTCACTAGTATGCCTCTACTTGACTAGCTCGTTATTCAAAGATGGTTAAGGTTTCCTAACAATAGACATGAGTTGTCATTTGATAAACGGGATCACATCATTAGGAGAATGATGTGATTGACTTGACCCATTCTGTTAGCTTAGCACTTGATCGTTTTAGTTTACTGTTATTGCTTTCTTCATGACTTATACATGTTCCTATGACTATGAGATTATGCAACTCCCGATTACCGGATGAACACTTTGTGTGCTACCAAACATCACAGCGTAACTGGGTGATTATAAAGGTTATCTACAGGTGTTTCCGATGGTACTTGTTGAGTTGGCATAGATCGAGATTAGGATTTGTCACTCCGATTATCGGAGAGGTATCTCTGGGCCCTCTTGGTAATGCACATCACTATAAGCCTTGCAAGCAATGTGACTAATGAGTTAGTTATGGGATGATGTATTACAGAACGAGTAAAGAGACTTGCCAGTAACGAGATTGAGCTAGGTATTGAGATACCGAAGATCAAATCTCGGGCAAGTAACATACCCATGATAAAGGGAACAACATATGTTGTTATGCGGTTTGACCGATAAAGATCTTAGTAGAATATGTAGGAGCCAATATGAGCATCCAGGTTTCGCTATTGGTTATTGACCGGAGACGTGTCTCGGTCATGTCTACATAGTTCTCGAACGCGTAAGGTCCGCACGCTTAACGTTCGGTGACGATCGGTATTATGAATTTATGTGTTTTGATGTAACGAAGGTAGTTCGGAGTCCCGGATATGATCATGGACATGACGAGGAGTCTCAAAATGGTCGAGACATAAAGATTGATATATTGGATGACTATGTTTAGACTTCAGAAGTGTTCCGGACAAGTTCGGGCATATACTAGAGTACCAGGGGGTTACCGGAACCCCCCGGGGAGTATAATGGGCCTATTGGGCCCTAGTGGAGAAGAGGAGGGGCGGCCAAGGCAGGGCCGCGCGCCCCCTCCCCCTCTAGTCCGAATTAGACAAGGAGGGGGGCGGCGCCCCCTTTCCTTCCCCCTCTCTCCTCCTTCCCCCTTCTCGTACTCCTACTAGGAAAGGAGGAGTCCTACTCCCGATGGGAGTAGGACTCCCCCCTTGGCGCGCCCTCCTCCTGGCCGACCGCCTCCTCCCTAGCTCCTTTATATACGGGGGCGGGGGGAGCACCCCAAGACACACAAGTTGATCATTGATCTTTAGCCATGTGTTGTGCCCCCCTCCACCATAATCCACCTCGGTCATATTGTAGTGGTGTTTAGGCGAAGCCCTGCATCGGTAGCTTCATCAACACCGTCATCATGCCATCGTGCTGACGGAACTCTCCCTTGAAGCTCTACTAGATCGTGAGTTCGTGGGACGTCACCGAGCTGAACGTGTGTAGATCACGGAGGTGTCGTACGTTTGGTACTTGGATCGGTCGATCGTGAAGACGTATGACTACATCAACCGCGTTGTCATAACGCTTCCGCTTACGGTCTACAAGGGTGCATGGACGACACTCTCCCCTCTCGTTGCTATGCATCACCATGATCTTGCGTGTGCGTAGGAAATTTTTTGAATTACTACGTTCCCCAACAGTGGTATCAGAGCCAGTTTTATGCGTAGATGTTATATGCACGAGTAGAACACAAGTGAGTTGTGGCGATACAAGTCATACTGCTTACCAGCATGTCATACTTTGGTTTGGTAGTATTGTTGGATGAAGCGGCCCGGACGGACATTACGTGTACGCTTACGCGAGACTGGTTCTACCGACGTGCTTTGCACATAGGTGGATGGTGGGTGTCAGTTTCTCCAACTTTAATTGAACCGAGTGTGGCTACGCCCGGTCCTTGTTGAAGGTTAAAACAGCACTAACTTGACGAAATATCATTGTGGTTTTGATGTGTAGGTAAGAACGGTTCTTGCTCAGCCCGTAGCAGCCACGTAAAACTTGCAACAACAAAGTAGAGGACATTTAACTTGTTTTTGCAGGGCATGTTGTGATGTGATATGGTCAAGACATGATGCTAAATTTTATTGTATGAGATGATCATGTTTTGTAATAGAGTTATCGGCAACTAGCAGGAGCCATATGGTTGTCATTTTATTGTATGCAATGCAATCGCCCTATAATTGCTTTACATTATCACTAAGCGGTAGCGATAGTCTTAGAAGCAATAGTTGGCGAGACGACAACGATGCAACTATGGAGATCAAGGTGTCGCGCCGGTGACAATGGTGATCATGACGGTGCTTTGGAGACGGAGATCAAAGGCACAAGTTGATGATGGCCATATCATATCACTTATATTGATTGCATGTGATGTTTATCTTTTATGCATCTTATTCTACTTTGATTGACGGTAGCATTATAAGATGATCTCTCACTAAATTTCAAGGTATAAGTGTTCTACCTGAGTATGCACCGTTGCAAAAGTTCTTCGTGCTGAGACACCACGTGATGATCGGGTGTGATAAGCTCTACGTTCAATTACAATGGGTGTAAGACAGTTTTACACACGCGGAATACTCCGGTTAAACTTGACGAGCCCTAGCATATGAAGATATGGCTTCGGAACACTGAGACCGAAAGGTTGAGCGTGAATCATATAGTAGATATGATCAACATAGTGATGTTCACCATTGAAAACTACTCCATCTCACGTGATGATCGGACATGGTTTAGTTGATTTGGATCACATGATCACTTGGATGATTAGAGGGATGTCTATCTAAGTGGGAGTTCTTAAGTAATATGATTAATTAAACTTTAATTTATCATTAACTTAGTACCCGATAGTATTTTTGCTTGTCTATGTTATTGTAGATAGATGGCCCATGCTATTGTTCTGTTGAATTTTAATGCGTTCCTTGAGAAAGCTAAGTTGAAAGATGATGGTAGCAATTACACGGACTGGGTCCATAACTTGAGGATTATCCTCATTGCTGCACAGAAGAATTACGTCCTGGAAGCATCGCTGGGTGCCAGGCCTACTGCAGATGCAACTGCAGACGTTAGGAACATCTGGCAGAGCAAAGCTCATGACTACTTGATAGTTCAGTGTGCGATGCTTTACGGCTTAGAACTGGGACTTCAACGACATTTTGAACGTCATGGAGCATATGAGATGTTCCAGGAGTTGAAGTTAATATTTCAAGCAAATCCCGGATTGAGAGATATGAAGTCTCCAATAAGTTATATAGCTGCAAGATGGAGGAAAATAGTTCTGTCAGTGAACATATACTCAAAATGTCTGGGTACAATAATCACTTGATTCAACTGGGAGTTAATCTTCCTGATGATAGTGTCATTGACAGAATTCTTCAATCCCTGCCACCAAGCTACAAGAGCTTTGTGATGAACTATAATATGCAAGGGATGAACAAGACTATTCCTGAGCTCTTCGCAATGCTAAAGGCTACGGAGGTAGAAATCAAGAAGGAGCATCAAGTGTTGATGGTCAACGAGACCACCAGTTTCAAGAAAAAGGGTAAAGGGAAGAAGAAGGGGAGCTTCAAGAAGAACGGCAAGCAAGTTACCGCTCAGGAGAAGAAACCCAAGTCTGGACCTAAGCCTGAGAGGAGTGCTTCTACTGCAAAGGGACTGGTCACTGGAAGCGGAACTGCCCCAAGTATTTGGCGGATAAGAAGGATGGCAAGGTGAACAAAGGTATATGTGATATACATGTTATTAATGTGTGCCCTACTAATGCTCGCAGTAGCACCTGGGTAATTGATACTGGTTCTGTTGCTAATATTTGCAACTTGAAACAGGGACTACGGATTAAGCAAAGATTGGCTAAGGACGAGGTGACGATGCGCGTGGGAAATGGTTCCAAAGTCGATGTGACCGCGGTCGGCACGCTACCTATTCATCTACCTTCAGGATTAGTTTTAGACCTGAATAATTGTTTTTTGGTGCCAGTGTTGAGCATGAACATTATATCTGGATCTTGTTTGATGCGTGATGGTTATTCATTTAAATCAGAGAATAATGGTTTTTCCATTTATATGAGTAATATGTTTTATGGTCATGCACCCTTGAAGAGTGGTCTATTTATATTAAATCTCGATAGTAGTGATACACATATTCATAATATTGAAACCAAAAGATGTAGAGTTGATAATGATAGAGCAACTTATTTGTGGCATTGCCATTTAGGTCATATTGGTGTAAAGCGCATGAAGAAACTCCAGACTGATTGACTTTTGGAATCACTTGATTATGAATCACTTGGTACTTGCGAACCATGCCTCATGGGAAAGATGACTAAAACGTTGTTCTCCGGAACAATGGAGCGAGCAACAGATTTGTTGGAGATCATATATACTGATGTATGTGGTCCTATGAATATTGAGGCTCACGGCGGGTATCGTTATTTTCTCACCTTCATAGATGATTTGAGCAGATATGGGTATATCTACTTAATGAAACATAAGTCTGAAACATTTGAAAATTCAAAGAATATCAGAGTGAAGTGGAAAATCATCGTAACAAGAAAATAAAGTTTCTACAATCTGATCGTGGAGGAGAATATTTGAGTTACGAGTTTGGTCTTCATTTGAAACAATGCAGAATAGTTTCGCAACTCATGCCACCCGGAACACCACAGCGTAATGGTGTGTCCGAACGTCGTAATCGTATTTTACTAGATATGGTGCGATCTATGATGTCTCTTACTGATTTACCGCTATCATTTTGGGGTTATGCTTTAGAGACGGCTGCATTCACGTTAAATAGGGCACCATCGAAATCCGTTGAGACACCGCCTTATGAACTGTGGTTTGGCAAGAAACCAAAGTTGTCATTTCTTAAAGTTTGGGGTTGCGATGCTTATATGAAAAAGCTTCAACCTGATAAGCTCAAACCCAAATCGGAGAAATGTGTCTTCATAGGATACCCAAAGGAGATTGTTGGGTACACCTTCTATCACAGATCCGAAGGCAAGACATTTGTTGTTAAATTTGGATCCTTTCTAGAGAAGGAGTTTCTCTCGAAAAAGTGAGTGGGAGGAAAGTAGAACTTGATGAGGTAACTGTACCTGCTCCCTTATTGGAAAGTAGTTCATCACAGAAATCGGTTCCTTTGACGCCTACACCAATTAGTGAGGAAGCTAATGATATTGATCATGAAACTTCAGATCAAGTTACTAGCAAACCTCGTAGGTCAACCAGAGTAAGATCCGCATGAGAGTGGTACGGTAATCCTATTTTGGAGGTCATGTTACTTGACCATGGCGAACCTACGAACTATGAGGAAGCGATGATGAGCCCAGATTCCGCAAAATGGCTTGAGGCCATGAAATCTGAGATGGGATCCATGTATGAGAACAAAGCGTGGACTTTGGTTGACTTGCCCGATGATCGGCAAGCCATCGAGAATAAATGGATCTTCAAGAAGAAGACTGACGCTGACAGTAATGTTACTGTCTACAAAGCTCGACTTGTTGCGAAAGGTTTTGGATAAGTTCAAGGGGTTGACTACGATGAGACTTTCTCGCCCGTAGTGATGCTTAAGTCTGTCCGAATCATCTTAGCAATAGCTGCATTTTATGATTAGGAAATTTGGCAAATGGATGTCAAAACTGCATTCCTGAATGGATTTCTGGAAGAAGAGTTGTATATGATGCAACCAAAAGGTTTTGTCGATCCGAAAGGTGCTAACAAAGTGTGCAAGCTCTAGTGATCCATTTATGGACTGGTGCAAGCCTCTCGGAGTTGGAATAAACGCTTTGATAGTGTGATCAAAGCATATGGTTTTATACATACTTACAAGAAAGTGAGTGGGAGCTCTGTAGCATTTCTAATACTATATGTGGATGACATATTGTTTATTGGAAATGATATAGAATTTTTGGATAGCATAAAACGATACTTGAATAAGAGTTTTTCAATGAAAGACCTCGGTGAAGCTGCTTACATATTGGGCATCAAGATCTATAGAGATAGATCAAGACGTTTAATTGGACTTTCACAAAGCACATACCTTGACAAAGTTTTGAAAAAGTTCAAAATGGATCAAGCAAAGAAAGGGTTCTTGCATGTGTTACAAGGTGTGAAGTTGAGTCAGAATCAATGCCCGACCACTGCAGAAGATAGAGAGAAAATGATAAATGTTCCCTGTGCTTCAGCCATAGGATCTATGTATGCAATGCTGTGTACCAGACCTGATGTGTGCCTTGCTATTAGTTTAGTAGGGAGGTACCAAAGTAATCCAAGAGTGGATCACTGGACAGCGGTCAAGAACATCTTGAAGTACCTGAAAAGGACTAAGGATATGTTTCTCATTTATGGAGGTGACAAAGAGCTTGTCGTAAATGGTTACGTCGATGCAAGCTTTGACACTGATCCGGACGATTCTAAATCGCAAACCGGATACGTGTTTATATTGAACGGTGGAGCTGTCAGTCGGTGCAGTTATAAACAAAGCGTCGTCGCGGGATCTACGTGTGAAGCGGAGTACATAGATGCTTCAGAAGCAGCAAATGAAGGAGTCTGGATGAAGGAGTTCATATCCGATCTAGGTGTCATACCTAGTGCATCAGGTCCAATGAAAATCTTTTGTGACAATACTGGTGCAATTTCCTTGGCAAAGTAATCCAGATTTCACAAGAGAACCAAGCACATCAAGAGACGCTTCAATTCCATCCGTGACCAAGTCCAGGTGGGAGACATAGAGATTAGCAAGATACATACGGATCTGAATGTTGCAGACCCGTTGACTAAGCCTCTCTCACGAGCAAAACATGATCAGCACCAAGACTCCATGGGTGTTAGAGTCATTACTGTGTAATCTCGATTATTGACTCTAGTGCTAGTTGGAGACTAAAGGAAATATGCCCTAGAGGAAATAATAAAGTTATTATTTATTTCCTTATTTCATGATAAATGTTTATTATTCATGCTAGAATTGTATTAACCAGAAACATAATACATGTGTGAATACATAGACAAATAGTGTCACTAGTATGCCTCTACTTGACTAGCTCGTTAATCAAAGATGGTTAAGGTTTCCTAACCATAGGCATGAGTTGTCATTTGATAAATGGGATCACATCATTAGGAGAATGATGTGATTGACTTGACCCATTCTGTTAGCTTAGCACTTGATCGTTTTAGTTTACTGCTATTGCTTTCTTCATGACTTATACATGTTCCTATGACTATGAGATTATGCAACTCCCAATTACCGGATGAACACTTTGTGTGCTACCAAACGTCACAACGTAACTGGGAGATTATAAAGGTGCTCTACAGGTGTTTCCGATGGTACTTGTTGAGTTGGCATAGATCAAGATTAGGATTTGTCACTCCGATTATCGGAGAGGTATCTCTGGGCCCTCTCGATAATGCACATCAATATAAGCCTTGCAAGCAATGTGACTAATGAGTTAGTTACGGGATGATGTATTACAGAACGAGTAAAGAGACTTGCCAGTAATGAGATTGAGCTAGGTATTGAGATACCGACGATCAAATCTTAGGCAAGTAACATACCGATGACAAAGGGAACAACATATGTTGTTATGCGGTTTGACCGATAAAGATCTTCGTAGAATATGTAGGAGCCAATATGAGCATCGAGGTTCCGCTATTGGTTATTGACCGAAGACGTGTCTCGGTCATGTCTACATAGTTCTCGAACCCGTAGGGTCCGCATGCTTAACGTTCGGTGACGATCGGTATTATGAGTTTATGTGTTTTGATGTACCGAAGGTAGTTCGGAGTCCCGGATATGATCACAGACATGACAAGGAGTCTCAAAATGGTCGAGACATAAAGATCAATATATTGGATGACTATTTTGGACTTCGAAAGTGTTCCGGACAAGTTCGGGCATATACCGGAGTACCGGGGGGTTACCGGAACCCCCCGGGGAGTATAATGGGCCTATTGGGCCCTAGTGGAGAAGAGGAGGGGCGGCCAAGGCAGGGCTGCGCGCCCCCTCCCCCTCTGGTCCGAATTGGACAAGGAGGGGGGCGCCCCCCCCCCCTTTCCTGCCCCCCTCTCTCCTCCTTCCCCCTTCTCCTACTCCTACTAGGAAAGGAGGAGTCCTACTCCCGGTGGGAGTAGGACTCCCCCCTTGGCGCGCCCTCCTCCTGGCCGACCGCCTCCCCCCTAGCTCCTTTATATACGGGGGCGGGGGGGCACCCCAAGACACACAAGTTGATCATTGATCTTTAGCCGTGTGCGGTGCCCCCCTCCCTCCACCGTAATCCACCTCGGCCATATCGTAGCGGTGCTTAGACGAAGCCCTGCGTCGGTAGCTTCATCAACACCGTCATCACGCCGTCGTGCTGAAGGAACTCTCCCTCGAAGCTCTACTGGACTGTGAGTTTGTAGGACGTCACCGAGTTGAACGTGTGTAGATCACGGAGGTGTCGTACGTTCGATACTTGGATCGGTCGATCGCGAAGACGTACGACTACATCAACCGCGTTGTCATAATGCTTTCGCTTATGGTCTACGACGGTACGTGGATGCTACATCTTGAGCTTGCGTTGGTTTTCCTCGAAGAGGAGAGGGTGATGCAGCAAAGTGTAGCGTAAGTATTTCCCTCAGTTTTGAGAACCAAGGTATCAATCCAGTAGGAGGCTCCTTAAAAGTCCCACGCACCTACACAAACAAACTGAGAACTCACAACCAACGCAATAAAGGGGTTGTCAATCCCTTCACGGCCACTTGCGAAAGTGAGATCTAATAAAGATATTATGATAAGATAAATATATTTTTGGTATTTTCTAAGATAGATGCAAAAAGTAAAGATGCAAATAAACATAGATTGAAAGCAAATATAATAAGAGATAGACCCGGGGGCCATAGGTTTCACTAGAGGCTTCTCTCAAGATAGCAAAAGTATTACGGTGGGTGAACAAATTACTGTCGAGCAATTGATATAAAAGCGCATAGTTATGAGATTATCTAGACATGATCATGTATATAGGCATCACGTCCATAACAAGTAGATTGACTCCTGCCTGCATCTACTACTATTACTCCACACATCGACCGACTCCTGCCTGCATCTAGAGTATTAAGTTCATAAGAACAAAGTAACGCATTAAGCAAGATGACATGATGTAGAGGTACAAACACATGCAATATGATATAAACCCCATCTTGTTGTCCTCGATGGCAACAATACAATATGTGTCTTGCAACCCTTTCTGTCACTGGGTAAGAACACCGCAAGATTGAACCCAAAGCTAACACTTCTCCCATGGCAACAAAGATCAATCTAGTAGGCCAAACCAAACTGATAATTCAAAGAGACTTGCAAAGATAACTCAATCATACATAAAAGAATTCAGAGAAGATTCAAATATTATTCATAGATAAACTTGATCATAAACCCACAATTCATCGGATCTCGACAAACACACCGCAAAAAGAGTTTACATCGAATAGATCTCCAGAAGAGAGGGGGAGAACATTGTATTGAGATCCAAAAAGATAGAAGAAGCCATCTATCTAATAACTATGGACCCGTAGGTCTATGGTAAACTACTCACAACTCATCGGAGGGGCAAGGATGTTGATGTAGAAGCCCTCCGTGGTTGATTCCCCCTCCGGCAGAGTGCCGGCGAAGGCTCCAAGATGGGATCTCGCGGATACAGAAGGTTACGGCGGTGGAAACTGTGTTTCGTGGTGCTCCTGGATGTTTTCGGGGTACGTAGGTATATATAGGAGGAAGAAGTACGTTGGTGGCCGCCCGAGGGGCCCACAAGACAGGGGGGCACGCCCTAAGGGGGGGCGCGGCCCCCTATCTCGTGGGGCCCTCGGGAGCTTCTTGACTTGCACTCCAAGCTCTCCGGATCAGATTTGTTCCAAAAATCACGCTCCCGAAGGTTTCATTCCGTTTGGACTCCGTTTGATATTCCTTTTCGTCGAAATACTGAAATAGGAAAAAAAACAGCAATATGGGCTGGGCCTCCGGTTAGTAGGTTAGTCCCAAAAATGATATATATGTGTAAAATAAAGCCCATAAACATCCAAAAAGGGGTAATATAATAGCATGGAACAATCAAAAATTATAGATACGTTGGAGACGTATCAAGCATCCCCAAGCTTAATTCCTGCTTGTCCTCGAGTAGGTAAATGATAAAAAAAGAAATTTTTTATGTGGAATGCTACCTAGCATATTTCTCAATGTAATTTTCTTTATTGTGGCATGAATGTTCAGATCCAAAAGAATACAAAAAAAAAAGTTCATATTGACATAAGAAATAGTAATACTTCAAGCATACTAATCAAAGTAATCATGTCTTCTCAAAATAACATGGCTAAAGAAAGTTATCCCTACAAAATCATATAGTCTGGCTATGCTCTATCTTCATCACACAATGTATTTAATGATGCACAACCCCGATGACAAGCCAAGCAATTGTTACATACTTTAATAATCTCAAACTTTTTCAACTTTCACGCAATACATGAGCGTGAGCCATGGACATAGCACTATATGTGGAATAGAATGGTGGTTGTGGAGAAGACAAAAAGGAGAAGATAGTCTCACATCAACTAGGCGTATCAACGGGCTATGGAGATGCCCATTAATAGATATCAATGTGAGTGAGTAGGGATTGTCATGCAACGGATGCACTAGAGCTATAAATATATGAAAGCTCAATAAAAGAAACTAAGTGGGGTGCATCCAACTTGCTTGCTCACGAAGACCTAGGGAACTTTGAGGAAGCCCATCATTGGAATATACAAGCCAAGTTCTATAATGAAAAATTCCCACTAGTATATGAAAGTGACAACATATGAGACTCTCTATCATGAAGATCATGGTGCTATTTTGAAGAACAAGTGTGGAAAAGAGATAGTACCATTGTCCCTTCTCTCTTTTTCTCTCATTTTTTTCTTTCTTTTCTTTTTTTGGCCTTCTTTTTTTTCTTTTTCTTTTTGGCCTTTCTTTTTTTTCTTTTTGTAAAGTCCGAAGTCTCATCCCGACTTGTGGGGGAATCATAGTCTTCATCATCCTTTCCTCACTAGGACAATGGTCTAATAATGAAGATCATCACACTTTTATGGATTTACAACTCAAAGCTAGAACAAGATATGACTCTATATGAATGCCTCCGGCGGTGTACCGGGATATGCAATGAATCAAGAGCGACATGTATGAAAATTATGAAGGTGGCCTAGCCACAAATACAATGTCAACTACATGATCATGCAAAAAGCAATATGACAAAATTAATGCGTGTCATATGAACGGAACGGTGGAAAGTTGCATGGCATTATATCTCGGAATGGCTATGGAAATGCCATAATAGGTAGGTATGGTGGCTGTTTTGAGGAAGGTAAATGGTGGGTGTATGGTACCGGCGAAAATTGCACGATACAAGAGAGGCTAGCAATGGTGGAAGGATGAAAGAGTGCGTATAATCCATGGACTCAACATTAATCAAAAGAACTCATATACTTGTTGCAAAAATTTAGAAGTCATCAAAAACCAAAGTACTATGCGCATGCTCCTAGGGGGATAGATTGGTAGGAAAAGACCATCGCTCGTCCCCGACCGCCACTCATAAGGAAGACAATCAATAAATAAAATTGTGCTCCAACTTCATCACAAAGCGGTTCACCATACGTGCATGCTACGGGAATCACAAGCTTCAACACAAGCATTCTTTAAATTCATAATCACCCAACTAGCATGACTTTAATATCACTACCTCCATATCTCAAAACAATTATCAAGCATCAAATTGATCATAGCATCCAATTCACTTTCTATGATAGTTTTTATTATACCCAACTTGGATGCTCATCATTCTAGGACCAACTTTATGATCATAGAAAATATCATGCTGCTCTAAAAGACACTCAAAAAGATATAAGTGAAGCATGAGAGACTAGTAATTTCTTCAAAATTAAGACATCACCGTGCTCTAAAAGATGTAAGTGAGGCACTAGAGCAAAACTATCAAGCTCAAAAGATATAAGTGAAGCACATAGAGTATTCTAGAAAATTCTAATCAAATAGGCTTCTCCCAAAAGGTGTGTACAGCAAGGATGATTGTGGTAACCTAAAAATCAAAGACTAATATAATACACAACGCTCCAAGCAAAACAAATATCATGTAGCGAATAAAAATATAGCTCCAAGTAAAGTTACCAATGAACGAAGACAAAAGAGGGGATGCCTTCCTGGGGCATCCCCAAGCTTAGGCTTTTGGCTATTCTTGAATATCTTGGGGTAACATAAGCATCCCCAAGCTTAGGCTCTTGCCACCCTTTATTCCATAGTCCATAAAAGCTTTACCCAAAACTTGAAAACTTCACAACACAAAACTCAACAGGAAATCTTATAAGCTCCGTTAGTGAAAGAATTCAAAACCACCACATAAGGTACTGCAATGAACTCATTCTTTATTTATTTTGGTGTTAAACCTACTGTATTCCAACTTCTTTATGGTTCATAAACTAATTTACTAGCCATAGATGCATTGAAATAAGCAAACAACACTCGAAAAACAGAATCTGTCAAAAACAGAACAGTCTGTAGCAATCTGTAACTAACGCAAACTTCTGGAACTCTAAAAATCCTACCAAAGTAGGAATTCCTGGACAATTTGTCTATTGAACAGCAGCAAAAATAATCAACACAAAATCACGTTCCTGTGATTTAACAAAATTATATTCGTGCGCGCAAAGTTTCTGTATTTCAGCAGAGTCAAATCAACTATCATCGTAGGTTATCCTATAGGTTCTATTTGGCACAAACACTAATTAAAATATTAAAACACATCTAAACAGAAGGTAGATGCAAGATTTATTACTAAACAGGAGCAAAAACAAAAAACATAAAGAAAATTGGGTTGCCTCCCAACTAGCGCTATCGTTTAACGCCCCTAGCTAGGCATAAAAACAAGGATAGATCTAACGAGTGTCATCTTTGGCACTAAATTCATAAGTAGCACGCATGATAGATTCATAAGGTAATTTGACTTTTTTTCTTGGAAAGTACTCCAGCCTTTCTTTAATGGAAATTGGAATCTAATATTGCCTTCATTCATATCAATAATCGCACCAATCGTTCTAAGGAAAGGTCTACCAAGAATAATAGGGCAAGAAAGATTGCAATCTATATCAAGAACGATAAAACCTACGGGCACCAAATTTCTATTTGCAACAATAAGAACATCATTGATCCTTCCCATAGGCTTTTTAATGGTGGATTCCGCAAGGTGCAAATTTAAAGAGCAATCATCAAGATCATGGAAACCTAGAATATCACATAAAGTTTTCGGAATCGTGGAAACACTAGCACCCAAATCACACAAAGAAAAACACTCATAATCTTTAATTCTAATCTTTATAGTAGGTTCCCACTCATCATTAAGTTTTCTAGGTATAGAAACTTCCAAATTAAGTTTTTCATCATAAGATTGCATCAAGGCATCAACAATATGTTTGGTAAAAGCTTTATTTTGACTATAAGCATGAGGAGAATTAACAACGGATTGCAAAAAGGAAATACAACCTTTTAAAGTGCAATTATCATAATCAAATTCCTTGAAATCCGAGATAGTAGGTTCAATATTATTAGAATTTGAGGGTTCTCCAATCTCATTTTTACCAAATTTAGCATCAAGATCTGAAGACTCCGAATTTTTGGGACGCCTTCTAGGCAAAGTGGATTCATCATCACTCCCATAATCATCAAAATTCATATTGCAAAACATAGATCTAATCGGAGACACATCAATAACTTTAAGATCCTCATCATTATTTTCATGGAATCTAGAAGAACACGCTTTTATAAAGCTTTCTTTTTTAGCACGCAATCTAGCGGTTCTTTCCTTGCACTCATCAATGGAAATTCTCATTACTTTGAGAGACTCATTGATATCATGCTTAGGAGAAGAAGATCCAAGTTTAAGGTAATTAACATCAAGAGAAAGTCTATCAATGTTCCTAGCCAAATCGTCAACTTTGAGCAATTTTTCTTCAAGCAAAGCATTAAAATTCTTTTGAGAAATCATAAATTCTTTCACACTATTCTCAAAATCAGAGGGAATCTTATTAAAATTACCATAAGAATTATTGTAGGAATTTCCATAATTATTAGAGGGATTACTAGGGAATGGTCTAGCATTAAAATTTCCTCTATAAGCATTGTTTCCAAAACTATTCCTACCAACAAAATTCACATCCATAGATTCATTATTATTCTCAATCAAGGACGACAAAGGCATATCATTGGGATCAAGAGGAGTATTTTTAATAGCAAACATCTTCATAAGTTCATCCATCTCTCCACTCAAAACATTGATTTCTTCTATAGCATGCACTTTTTTACTAGAAGATCTTTCGGTGTGCCATTGAGAATAATTAGCCATAATATTATCAAGCAATTTTGTAGCATCTCCTAACGTGATTTCCATAAACATGCCTCCCGCGGCCGAATCTAAGAGATTTCTAGAAGCAAAGTTCAAACCGGCATAAAAATTTTGTATGATCATCCATAAATTCAAACCATGAGTAGGGCAATTGCGAAGCATCAATTTCATTCTTTCCCAAGATTGGGCAACATGCTCATGATCAAGTTGTTTAAAATTCATAATATCGTTCCTAAGAGTGATGATCTTAGTGGGAGGAAAATACTTAGAGATAAAAGCATCTTTGCACTTGTTCCAAGAATCAATACTATTTTTAGGCAAAGACGAAAACCAAACTTTAGCACGATCTCTAAGTTAAAACGGAAATAACTTCAATTTGACAATATTGTTATCCGTATCTTTCTTATTTTGCATATCACACAAATCAACATAATTGTTTAGATGAGTGGCGGCATCTTCACTAGGAAGGCCGGCAAATTGATCTTTCATAACAAGATTCAGCAAAGCGGTATTGATTTCACAAGACTCAACATCATTAAGAGGAGCAATCGGAGTACTAAGCAAATCATTATTATTGGTATTCGAGAAGTCACACAATTTGGAATTATCTTGCGCCATGGCAACAAGTAATCCAACGCACGAGCAAACAGAAAAAAGGCAAGCGAAAAAGAGGAGGAGATTGGGAAAGAGAGGGTGAATAAAATGGCAAGGGTGAAGTGGGGGAGAGGAAAACGAGAGGCAAATGGAAAATAATGTAAATGGGAGGGAGATGGGTTTGTGATGGGTACTTGGTATGTCTTGACTTGAGCGAAGACCTCCCCGGCAACGGCGCCAGAAATCCTTCTTGCAATGTCTTGAGCTTGTGTTGGTTTTCCTCAAAGAGGAGAGGGTGATGCAGCAAAGTGTAGCGTAAGTATTTCCCTCAGTTTTGAGAACCAAGGTATCAATCTAGTAGGATGCTCCTCAAAAGTCCCACGAACCTACACAAACAAACTAGGAACTCGCAACCAACGCAATAAAGGGGCTGTCAATCCCTTCACGGCCCCTTGCGAAAGTGAGATCTAATAAGTATAGTATGATAAGATAAATATATTTTTGGTATTTTATAAGATAGATGCAAAAAGTAAAGATGCAAATAAAGATAGATTGAAAGCAAATATAATAAGAGATAGACCTGGGGGCCATAGGTTTCACTAGAGGCTTCTCTCAAGATAGCATAAGTATTACGGTGGGTGAACAAATTACTGTCGAGCAATTGATAGAAAAGCACATAGTTATGAGATTATCTAGGCATGATCATGTATACAGGCATTGTTGGGGAACGTAGCATAAAATAAAAAAATTCTGCGCATCACCAAGATCAATCTATGGAGTTATCTAGCAACGAGAGAGATGAGTGCATCTACATACCCTTGTAGATCGCGTGCGGAAGCGTTCAAGAGAACGGGTGAGGGAGTCCCAGACTAGGGGGTGTCCGGATAGCCGAACTATCATCATCGGCCGGACTCCAAGACTATGAAGATACAAGATTGAAGACTTCGTCCCGTGTCTGGATGGGACTTTCCTTGGCGTGGAAGGCAAGCTTGGCGATACGGATATGTAGATCTCCTACCATTGTAACCCACTCTGTGTAACCCTAGCCCTCTCCGGTGTCTATATAAACCGGAGGGTTTTAGTCCATAGGACATAACAACAATCATACCATAGTCTAGCTTCTAGGGTTTAGCCTCCTTGATCTCATGGTAGATCCACTCTTGTACTACCCATATCATCAATATCAATCAAGCAGGAGTAGGGTTTTACCTCCATCGAGAGGGCCCGAACCTGGGTAAAAACATCGTGTCCCTTGTCACCTGTTACCATCCGCCTAGACGCACAGTTCGGGACTCCCTACCTGAGATCCGCCGGTTTTGACACCGACATTGGTGCTTTCATTGAGAGTTCCTCTATGTCGTCACTGATAGGCTCGATGGCTCCTTCGATCATCAACAACATCGACGCAGTCCAGGGTGAGACTTTTCTCCCCGGACAGATCTTCGTATTCGGCGGCTTTGCACTGCGGGCCAATTAGCTTGGCCATCTGGAGCAGATCGAAAGCTACGCCCCTGGCCGTCAGGTCAGATTTGGAGGTTTGAACTTCACGGCTGACATCCAGGAGACTTGATCTTCGATGGATTCGAGCCACAGCCGAGCGCGCCGCACTGTCACGATGGGCATGATCTAGCTCTGCTGCTGGACAGTGCCCTGGAGGCCGCACATGAGTCCGCTCTAACACTTAATTCAGAGCCAGCTGCGCAGATCGAGGACGGGTGGCTAGACACCGCCTCGGGGGCTGCAACCTCTACGGCGATGGAGCCGAATACTGACCTTGTCCCTTGTGAAGCTCGTGACTCCGAGGTGCCGGACTCCTCACCGGACTCCGAACCTCCGACGCCCCCTCCAATCGAATCCGATTGGGCGCCGATCATGGAGTTCACCGCTGCGGACATCTTTCAACATTCACCTTTCGGCAACATCCTGAATTCGCTAAGGTATCTCTCGTTATCAGGAGAGCCCTAGCCAGACTGCGGTCAGGATGGTTGGGATGCGGACGATGAAGAAATTCAAAGCCCACCCACCACACACTTACTAGCCACTGTCGACGATCTAACCGACATGCTAGACTTCGACTCCGAAGACATCGACGGTATGGACGACGATGCTGGAGACGACCAAGAACCAGCACCTACTGGGCACTGGAAAGCCACCTCGTCATATGACATACATGGTGGATATCCCAAAGGATGGGAATGGCGAGGGAACAGCGGAGGAAGACCCCTCCAAGAAACAGCCCAAGCGCCGGCGTCAGCGGCGCCGCTCTAAATCCCGCCACAGCAAGAATGGAGATTCCAGCACCGGAGATAATAACACCCCATACAGTGCCGAAGACAACCCCCTCCAGCAAGATTCAACACAGGAGGACGGAGAAGCCAGCCCTCATGAGAGAGCGGCAGACGAAGAGGTAGAGGATGATAATTACATGCCTCCCTCCAGAGACGAGGCAAGCCTCGACGACGACGAATTCGTCGTACCTGAGGATCCCGTCGAACAAGAGCGTTTTAAACACAGGCTTATGGCCACGGCAAATAGCCTCAAGAAAAAGCAGCAACAGCTTAGAGCTGATCAAGATCTGCTAGCCGACAGATGGACTGAAGTCCTTGCGGCCGAAGAGCATGAACTCGAACGCCCCTCCAAAAGCTACCCCAAACGCAAGCTGCTCCCCCGATTAGAGGAGGAGGCATATAAACCTGCATCACCAGTGCACAATACAGCTGACCGACCACCTCGTGGCCGCGATAGAGAGGCCTCTAGGCCCTCCACTAGAACCATACCCCGGCATCGCTCGAAAAGCACAAAGCCACAAGGGAATGCTCCGGACTTGCGAGATATATTGGAGGATAAGGCAAGACAATCAAGATCGATCTACGGATCGCGTGGGCGCCCCATGATACGAGACGACATCCGTTGCGCCGGACACAGCAAGTCCGGCCGCGCCGAACACAGTAGACAAAGCTCATTTCAGCTACGTCGTGATATAGCCCAATACAGAGGCGCCGCACACCCACTATGCTTCACAGATGAAGTAATGGATCATCAAATCCCTGAAGGGTTTAAACCCGTGAATACTGAATCCTATGATGGCACAAAAGACCCCGCGGTTTGGATCGAAGACTATCTCCTTCATATCCACATGGCTCGCGGTGATGATCTTCACGCCATCAAATACCTCCCACTCAAGCTTAAAGGACCAGCTCGGCATTGGCTTAACAGCTTGCCAGTAGAATCAATTGTGTGTTGGGAGGACCTGGAAGCCGCATTCCTTGATAACTTCCAGGGCACGTATGTGCGACCACCAGACGCTGACGATCTAAGCCATATAATTCAGCAGCCAGATGAATCGGCCAGACAATTCTGGACACGGTTCTTAACTAAGAAAAATCAAATCGTCGACTGTCCGGATGCGGAGGCCCTCGCGGCCTTCAAACATAACATCCGCGACGAGTGGCTTGCCTGGCACCTGGGATAGGAAAAGCCGAAATCCATGGCAGCCCTCACATCACTCATGACCCGCTTCTGCGCGGGAGAGGACAGCTGGCTAGCTCGCAGCAACAACCTCAGCAAAAATTCTGGCAGTCCGGATACCAAGGACCGCAATGGCAGGTCGCGTCGCAACAAGAACAAACGCCGCATTAATGGCGACAATACTGAGGATACGGCAGTCAATGCCGGATTTAGAGGCTCCAAACCCGGTCAGCGGAAAAAGCCATTCAAAAGAACTACTCCGGGTCCGTCCAATTTGGACCGAATACTCGATCGCTCGTGCCAGATACACGGCACCCCCGAAAAGCCAGCTAACCACACCAACAGGGACTGTTGGGTATTCAAGCAGGCAGGCAAGCTAATTTCCAAAAACAATGACAAGGGGCTGCATAGCGATGACGAGGAAGAGACCCGACCGCCAAACAATAGAGGACAGAAGGGTTTCCCCCCACAAGTGCGGACGGTGAACATGATATACGCAACCCACATACCCAAAAGGGAGCGGAAGCGTGTACTCAGGGACGTATATGCAATGGAGCCAGTCGCCCCGAAGTTCAACCCATGGTCTTCTTGCCCGATCACTTTTGATCGAAGGGACCACCCCACCAGCATAGGCCACGGCGGATTCTCCGCATTGGTTTTAGACCCAATCGTCGATAGATTTCACCTCACCAGAGTCCTGATGGACGGCGGCAGCAGCCTGAACCTGCTTTATCAGGATACAGTGTGCAAGATGGGCATAGACCCCTCAAGGATTAAACCCACAAAGACGACCTTTAAAGGCGTCATACCAGGTGTAGAGCCCAATTGTACAGGCTCAGTTACACTGGAAGTGGTCTTCGGATCCCCGGATAACTTTCGAAGCGAGGAGTTAATCTTCGACATAGTTCCGTTCCGCAGCGGCTATCATGCTCTGCTCGGACGGACCGCGTTTGCAAAGTTCAACGCGGTGCCGCACTACGCATACCTCAAGCTCAAGATGCCATGCCCTCGAGGAGTCATCACGGTCAATAGAAACACTGAACGCTCTCTCCGAACGGAGGAACATACAGCGGCTCTCGCGGCAGAAGTACACTGCAGCCTCTTAAGGCAATTCTCGAGTCCGGTCGTTAAGCGACCGGACATGGCTAAACGCGCCCGGAGTAACCTACAACAAGACAACCTGGCATGTTCCGAGCAAGCGTAGCAATGCGGCCCCGACCCCAGCCCGTGCAAAATTGCAAGACTGGTCCTTCGCGTACATCATTACGCTCTGGAGATACCATGGGCATAGGGGGGGGCACGACCACGATAGGCCCAGAATGCGGCTTAACCACACCAAGGGCTCTCAAGTGTGTCATTCTTTTTTTCTTTTTTTTCTTACCCACAGGACTCCGTAAATCAGAGGCCCTGTCCGGCAGTAGACCTGCCGAACTCATGATGCAACAGCCAGGGAAGGAGAAAGGCTACGACGAGTATCCAGGTGGTCTCCATTACGAGCATTAAATCTGTTTTATACACCGTTCCGCAGCCTACCCCTTGAGGGGGACATGTTTAATAGTCGCATCCCTTGCTTACCGCACTATTTGTATCGTTCTGCATTCATGGCAGTATTTCTTGAATAAACAATGCATTGCTTTTTTGCTTATAATTGCATTCCTTTCTTATACATATGATCACTTATGACATGTTGCATCCGTACACTTTGGTACGGCTAAATACACCAGGGGCTTAAGTTCCCCACATTATGGTGTGATAAGTCCGAACACTTTCACAAGTGCGACACCCCGAACTTATAGCATTATATGCATCGGCTCCGAATCATGTCTTGGGTCAATAGTTGGGTTTGCCCGGCTCCCATGTTTTGGTACCTTACGTTCCGTTGTATCGGCTAAGGTAGCGTTGGGAGAACCACTGCGATTGCGCCCCAGTTGAGCTGGGCGAGAGCCTCAGTGGAGAAAGCTAAAACTGACCGTCATGATGAGGCGAGAGCCGGTCGCTGTTCGAGAGGTTTTTTCGAGTCCCTAAAGACTTATGCCGCTTAGAGTGAGGAACCGGCTTTGTCCGGCCCAGGCATGGATAGCGCCCCAAATTCGGCCTTCCGAACACTAGGGGCTTCGCCGAAATTTAAAATTATAGAATTCTATGGCTAAGTGAGAGTGTTCAAGCATTATAAGTCTGGTTGCCTCGTTCGTTGTGTTGAGCGCCTCCCTAGATGGACCCAAAGATGGGAACAAGAGTGCTCAAATTTATCCTGAACACCCCAGCACTCGTGGCATGGGGGCTGAAGCCGACGACTTGCCATCTCTCAGATTTGATAAACGGCCGCACAGAAGGTAATATTTTAAATTAACAAGCGTTGCTTAGCGCATATGAACAAAGTTTTCAGCGCACAGGATAACAAAATGCGAGTCTACTCAAATATTACATCTTTGGAGCACTCACCCGCAATAATGCGGGCACCCTTCAGGACACCCTTATAATACATCTCGGGCGTGCGATACTCCTTGCCCGGCGGTGGCGCATCCGTCACAAGCTTCTCAGCGTCCATCTTGCCCCAGTGCACCTTAGCACGGGCAAGGGCCCGACGGGCACCTTCAATGCAGGCGGAGTGCTTGATGACTTCAACCCATGGACAAGCATCCACCAGCCGCCGCACTAGGCCGAAGTAGCTCCCAGGCATGGCCTCCTTGGGCCACAGCCGAACTATGAGGTCCTTCATGGCATGTTCGGCCACCTTGTGGAGCTCGACCAGCTGCTTCAGCTGGTCGCTAAGGGGCACCGGATGTCCGGCCTCAGCATACTGAGACCAGAAGACCTTCTCCGTCGAGCTCCACTCCTCGGCCCTGTAGAAAGCGGCAGCATCGGACACGCTGCGGGGCAGATCTGCGAACGCTCCTGGAGAGCTCCGAATGCGGGTAAGTAATAGGTAATTCACATTCACATGCTTGCTTTGCATGAAAAATGCCTTACCCGCCGCTATTTTCTTCAACGCCTCGATTTCCTGGAGGGCCTTGTGGGCTTCGGCCTTAGCGGCTTTGGCACTCTCAAGAGCCGATGCAAGCTCGGACTCTCGAGTCTTCGAGTCGCGCTCCAAACTCTCATGTTTTTCCACGAGAGCCTGGAGCTCTTGCTGTACCTCCGCCACCCGTGCCTCCTGCTTCTCTCGCCCAGCATGCTCCGCGGCCGCATTACGTTCGGCCACGGACACCGCCTCCTTCAGGGTCACCACCTCGTTCGTGGCCCCTGGAGTACCCACATTATCATTATCATTTCTCTTGCAACCAAATCCTTTTCTGTAAGGTACAACTCTAATAAGGTGTTACTCACCTTCCTTCTCCTCGAGCTGCTTCTTGGCACGGCCGAGCTCATTCTCGGACCGCTCGAGGCTTTGCTTAAAAGCATTGACCTCCACAGTCAGTGCGGCAGAGGTCAACAGCGCAGCCTGCAATCCCATATTGACATATTTTTAAGACTCCTGCGTATATCTTTTTAGATCCTCAGTCCGGCTTTTCTTCCCGAACACCGAACCGAGCATCAGGGGCTACTGTCTATGCAGTACTATTTTACATATATCTTACCTCAAAGCCTATTAGAAGGTTGCTGCAGGCCTCGGTCAGCCCGCTTTTGGCGAGCTGAACCTTCTGAATCACCGCACTCATGACAGTGCGGTGTTCCTATTTGATGGAAGCACCGTTGAGCGCCTCCAGCAAGTTATCCGGTGCCTCCGGTTGGACGGAGGCCGCTGGCGTCACAGTCTTGCCCTTCTTACAAAGCGGCCGCCCGCCGGACTCCGGAACCACTGCAGGTTCCGGTGCTGAGTTCGGTATGAAGTCTGGGAGGTTGCCCTGTGGCACCTCCGGAGCCTCCTCCTCCGGGTGGGTCCCTCTCTGGGATCCCACCTCGGCGTCGTCGGTGTCACGGGGGGTGGAGGCGGTCGGAAGTGAAGTACTATCCACATCCGACGTACCCAAGGACCCGCTCGACGAAGCGGGAAGATCGTCCTTGGGCGGACTACAGGGTTGTATGCGGCATTAGAAAGACACCGTGTGGCGAAAAGAAAAATCATGAAATTATTCGGGAGTCCGGATACTTACGATCTCGCCAGGGGCTTGGCCATTGAGGGCCACTCCTCGTCGCCGTCGCCGACGTTGGCGGAACAGTCTGGGGGAAGGGTCCTTCCCTTCTTGGACCCTTCGGCCTCCCTCGTTGGGGAGGCCTTCCTCTTCTTCTCTCCCCCCGCTGGGGGAGAGGCCTCTTTCTTCTCCTCCTCATCCTCGTGGGAGGAGTCCGCCTCGGAGTCATCGGACGATGAGTCCGATACCACCTGACGCTGGGAACTCCTTCGGGTTCCCGTGGCCTTCTTCTTGGCCTTCTTCTCCGGCACTACTTAAAGTGTCGGGACCAGCAGCCCTGTCAAACGGGCATCTGCTGGGTCTTCTGGAAGGGGAGCCGGACAGTTAACCTGTCCGGATGTCGCCTGCCAGGCCTGTTAAAGGTATTGGGAGTTTAGATCCCGCATAAAGTCAAAACATGAAAAGCAAGTGTCCCATAAAGGATAACATGGCTTACCTCGCCGGCCGGACGCCGCGAGCTGAATCCGCAATCTTCGGTAGTGGATGCGTGAGCTTCGGCGCCCTTGAACAGCACCCTCCAGGCATCTTCGTACGTAGTGTCGAAGAGCCTGCTCAAGGTCCGGTGTTGTGCCGGATCAAACTCCCACAAAATGAAGTCCCGTTGTTGGCAGGGGAGAATCCGGCGGACGAGCATGACCTGGATCACATTGACAAGCTTGAGCTTCTTGTTCACCAGGGTTTGGAGACAGGACTGGAGTCCGGTCAGCTCTTCCGAACTACCCCATAGCAGGCCCTTCTCTTTCCAGGAGATGAGCCGCATGGGGATGCCAGATCTGAATTCGGGGGCCGCTGCCCATTCAGGGTCACGCGGCTCCGTGATGTAGAACCACCCCGATTGCCACCCTTTGATGGTTTCCACGAAGGCGCCCTCGAGCCAAGTGACGTTGGGCATCTTGCCCACCATGGCGCCTCCGCACTCCGCTTGGCTGCCCTTCACAATCTTCGGCTTGACGTTGAAGGTCTTGAGCCACAAGCCAAAGTGGGGCTGGATGCAGAGGAAGGCCTCGCACACGACGATAAACGCCGAGATATTGAGGATGAAATTCGGGGCCAGATCATGGGAATCTAGGCCGTAGTAGAACACGATCCCCCGGACAAAGGGGTGGAGTGGGAAGCCCAGTCCGCGGAGAAAATGGGGAAGGAATACCACCCTCTCATGGGGCCCGGGGGTGGGGATGAGCTGCCCCTCGTCAGGCAGCCGGTGCGCGATGTCGCTGGACAGATATCCAGCGCTGCGCAGCTTCTTGATATGCCCCTCTGTGACGGAGGAGGCCATCCACTAGCCTCCTGCTCTGGACATGATTGGAGAAGGTTGAGGTGAGATGTGCGGACTTGGGCGCTGGAGCTCGAGTACGCAGAGATGGATAAGCAAAGGAGGAAGAAGGCGTAGGTAAGAAGGTGGTTCTTTATCCCCTTATATATGGGCGGACGAAACTATGCGTCCCCACCGGCCTGGTAAAACTCGCTTATCTCCGAAGCGCCGCAATCAATGGCGCGGTTGGGTTACCCACGTCCGTATTGATGAGAATCCTGGAATAAGGGGAACACGATCTCTGCTTCGACAAGACGTGCCAAGGAAACCGCTTCGCTAAACGCGCTGAGGTGGTATAATAAAAACGATTCGAGTAAAGGCTTGGTTGTGGTGTGACGTCACGCCACAAAATACGTCAGCAGATTGAACTTGTGTGAATATTATTCTCTCTACGGTGGTATGTGGAATTTATTTTGCAGAGCCAGACACTATTCTGGTGTTCACAATCTTCTATAAATTATTCGGAGGAGGAACCCGCCTTGCAATGCCGAAGACAATATACGCGTCGGACTCATCGTCATTGAAGCCTGGTTCAGGGGCTACTGAGGGAGTCCCGGACTAGGGGGTGTTTGGATAGCCGAACTATCATCATCGGCCAGACTCCAAGACTATGAAGATACAAGATTGAAGACTTCGTCTCATGTCCGGATGGGACTTTCCTTGGCGTGGAAGGCAAGCTTGGCGATACGGATATGTAGGTCTCCTACCATTGTAACTGACTCTGTGTAACCCTAGCCCTCTCCGATGTCTATATAAAACAGAGGGTTTTAGTCCGTAGGACATAACAACAATCATACCATAGTCTAGCTTCTAGGGTTTAGCCTCCTTGATCTCGTGGTAGATCCACTCTTGTACTACCCATATCATCAATATATATCAAGCAGGAGTAGGGTTTTACCTCCATCGAGAGGGCCCGAACCTAGGTAAAAACATCGTGTCCCTTGTCTCCTGTTACCATCCGCCTAGACGCACAGTTCGGGACCCCCTACCCGAGATCCGCCGGTTTTGACACCGACAATGGGGTTGAAGGAGTCGTACTCGTCGTGATCCAAATCATCGATGATCCTAGCGCCGAACGGACGGCACCTCCGCGTTCAACACATGTACGGTTGGGGAAGACGTCTCCTCCTTCTTGATCCAGCAAGGGGGAGGGAGAGGTTGATGGAGATCCAGCAGCACGACGGCGTGGTGGTGGAAGCAGCGGTGATCTCGGCAGGGCTTCGCCAAGCTCAGCGAGAGGGAGAGGTGTTACGAGGGGAGAGGGAGGCGCCAGGGACTAGGTTGCACAGCCCTCCCTCCCCCCTCTTTATATAGGGGCCCTGGGGGGCGCCGGCCCCCTAGAGATTGAATTCCAAGGGGGGGCGGTGGCCAAGGGGGGGACTTGCCCCCCAAGCCAAGTGGGGCGCCCCCCACCCCTAGGGTTTCCAACCCTAGGCGCAGGAGGAGGCCCAAGGGGGGCACACCAGCCCACCAGGGGCTGGTTCCCCACTCACTTCAGCCCATGTGTCCCTCCGGGATAGGTGGCCCCACCCGATGGACCCCCGGGACCCTTCCGGTGGTCCTGGTACAATACCGGTGACCCCCGAAACTTTCCCGGTGGCCGAAACTGGACTTCCTATATATAAATCTTCACCTCCGGACTATTCCAGAACTCCTCGTGACGTTCGAGATCTCATACGGGACTCCGAACAACTTTCGGGTTACCGCATACTAATATCTCTACAATCCTAGCGTCACCGAACCTTAAGTGTGTAGACCCTACGGGTTCAGGAGACACGCAGACATGACCGAGACGACTCTCTGGCCAATAACCAACAACGGGATCTGGATACCCATGTTGGCTTCCCCATGTTCCACGATGATCTCATCGAATGAACCACGATGTCGAGGATTCAAGTAATCCCGTATACAATTCCCTTTGTCAATCGGTACGTTACTTGCCCGAGATTCGATCATCGGTATACAATACCTCGCTCAATCTCGTTACCGGCAAGTCACTTTACTCGTACCATAATGCATGATCCTGTGACCAACCACTTGGTCACATTGAGCTCATTATGATGATGCATTACTGAGTGGGCCCAGAGATACCTCTCCGTCATACAGAGTGACAAATCCCAGTCTCGATCTGTGTCAACCCAACAGACACTTTCGGAGATACATGTACCATACCTTTATAGCCACCTAGTTACGTTGTGACGTTTGGTACACCCAAAGCACTCTTACGATATCCGGGAGTTACACGATCTCATGGTCTAAGGAAATGATACTTGACATTGGAAAAGCTCTAGCAAACGAACTACACGATCTTGTGCTATGCTTAGGATTGGGTCTTCTCCATCACATCATTCTCCCAATGATGTGATCCCGTTATCAATGACATCCAATGCCCATGGTCAGGAAACTGTAACCATCTATTGATAAACGAGCTAGTCAACTAGAGGCTCACTAGGGACATGTTGTGGTCTATGTATTCACACATGTATTACGATTTCCAGATAACACAATTATAGCATGAACAATAGACAATTATCATGAACAAGGAAATATAATAATAAACATTTTATTATTGCCTCTAGGGCATATTTCCAACAGTCTCCCACTTGCACTAGAGTCAATAATCTAGTTACATTGTGATGAATCGAACACCCATAGAGTTCTGGTGTTGATCATGTTTTGCTCGCGGGAGAGGTTTAGTCAACGGATCTGCGACATTCAGATCCGTGTGCACTTTACAAATATCTATGTCTCCATCTTGAACATTTTCACGAATGGAGTTGAAGCGATGCTTGATGTGTCTGGTCTTCTTGTGAAACCTGGGCTCCTTGGCAAGGGCAATGGCTCCAGTGTTGTCACAGAAGAGAGTCATCGGCCCCGACGCATTGGGAATAACGCCTAGGTCGGTAATGAACTCCTTCATCCAGATTGCTTCATGTGCTACCTCCGAGGCTGCCATGTACTCCGCTTCACATGTAGATCCCGCCACGACACTTTGCTTGCAACTGCACCAGCTTACTGCCCCACCATTCAAAATATACATGTATCCTGTTTGTGACTTTGAGTCATCCAGATCTGTGTCGAAGCTAGCGTCGACGTAACCCTTTACGACAAGCTCTTCGTCACCTCCATATACGAGAAACATATCCTTAGTCCTTTTCAGGTACTTCAGGATATTCTTGACCGTTGTCCAGTGTTCCATGTCGGGATTACTTTGGTACCTTCCTACCAAACTTACGGCAAGGTTTACATCAGGTCTGGTACACAGCATGGCATACATGATAGACCCTATGGCCGAGGCATAGGGAACGACACTCATCTTTTCTCTATCTTCTGTCGTGGTCGGACATTGAGCCGAGCTCAATTTCACACCTTGTAGCACATGCAAGAATCCCTTCTTGGACTGATCCATATTGAACTTATTCAATATCTTATCAAGGTATGTGCTTTGTGAAAGACCTATGAGGCGTCTCGATCTATCTCTATAGATCTTGATGCCTAATAGGTAAGCAGCTTCTCCAAGGTCCTTCATTGAAAAACACTTATTCAAGTAGGCCTTAATGCTGTCCAAAAGTTCTATATCATTTCCCATCAAAAGTATGTCATCCACATATAACATGAGAAATGCTACAGAGCTCCCACTCACTTTCTTGTAAACGCAGGCTTCTCCATAAGTCTGCATAAACCCAAACGCTTTGATCATTTCATTAAAGCGAATGTTCCAACTCCGAGATGCTTGCACCAGCCCATAGATGGAGCGCTAGAGCTTGCATACCTTGTTAGCATTCTTAGGATCAATAAAACCTTCCGGCTGCATCATATATAATTCTTCCTTAAGAAAACCGTTAAGGAATGCCGTTTTGACGTCCATTTGCCATATCTCATAATCATAGTATGCGGCAACTGATAACATGATTCGGACGGACTTCAGCTTCGCTACGGGTTAGAAGGTCTCATCGTAGTCAACCCCTTGAACTTTTCGATAAACCTTAGCGACAAGTCGAGCCTTATAGATGGTAACATTACCATCCGCGTCCGTCTTCTTCTTAAAGATCCATTTATTTTCTATCGCTCGCCGATCATCGGGCAAGTCTATCAAAGTACATACTTTGTTTTCATACATGGATCCTATCTCGGATTGCATGGATTCAAGCCATTTGTTGAAATTTGGGCCCGCCATCGCTTCTTCATAGTTCGAAGGTTCATCGTTGTCTAACAACATGATTTCTAGGACAGGGTTGCCATACCATTCTGGTGTGGAACGTGTCCTTGTGGACCTTCGAAGTTCAGTAGCAACTTGATCCGAAGTACCTTGATCATCATCATTAACTTCCTCTCTAGTCGGTGTAGGCACCACAGGAACATCTTCCAGAGCTGCGCTACTTTCCGGTTCAAGAGGTAGTACTTCATCGAGCTCTACTTTCCTCCCACTTACTTCTCTCGAGAGAAACTCTTTCTCCAGAAAGGACCTGTTCTTGGCAACAAAGATCTTGCCTTCGTATCTGAGGTAGAAGGTATACCCAATGGTTTCCTTAGGGTATCCTATGAAGACGCATTTTTCCTACTTGGGTTCGAGCTTTTCAGGTTGAAGTTTCTTGACATAAGCATCGCATCCCCAAACTTTTAGAAACGACAGCTTAGGTTTCTTCCCAAACCATAGTTCATACGGTGTCGTCTCAATGGATTTCGGTGCCCTATTTAAAGTGAATGTAGCTATCTCTAGAGTGTATCCCCAAAATGATAGCGGTAAATCGGTGAGTGACATCATAGATTGCACCATATCTAATAGAGTGCGATTACGATGTTCGGACACACCATTACACTGAGGTGTTCCAGGCGGCGTGAGTTGTGAAACGATTCCACATTTCCTTAAGTGCGTACCAAATTCGTGACTTAAATATTCTCCCCCACGATCTGATCGTAAGAACTTTATCTTTTGGTCACGTTGATTCTCTACCTCACTCTGAAATTCCTTGAACTTTTCAAAGGTCTCAGACTTGTGTTTCATCAAGTAGACATACCCATATCTACTCAAGTCATCAGTGAGAGTGAGAACATAGCGATAGCCTCCGCGAGCCTCAACGCTCATTGGACCGCACACATCAGTATGTATGATTTCCAATAAGTTGGTTGGTCGCTCCATTGTTCCGGAGAACGGAGTCTTGGTCATTTTGCCCATGAGGCATGGTTCGCATGTGCCAAATGATTCGTAATCAAGAGACTCCAAAAGTCCATAAGCATGGAGCTTCTTTATGCGTTTGACACCAATGTGACCAAGGCGGCAGTGCCACAAGTATGTGGGACTATCGTTATCAACCTTACATCTTTTGTTATTCACACTATGAATATGTGTAACATCATGTTCGAGATTCATTAAGAATAAACCATTGACCAGCGGGGCATGACCATAAAACATATCTCTCATATAAATAGAACAACCATTATTCTCGGATTTAAATGAGTAGCCATCTCGTATTAAACGAGATCCAGATACAATGTTCATGCTCAAAGCTGGTACCAAATAACAATTATTGAGGTTTAAAACTAATCCTGTAGGTAAATGCAGAGGTAGCGTGCCGACAGCGATCACATCGACCTTGGAACCATTCCCGACGCGCATCGTCACCTCATCCTTCGCCAGTCTCCGCTTATTCCGCAGCTCCTGTTTTGAGTTACAAATATGAGCAATCGCACCGGTATCAAATACCCAGGAGCTACTACGAGTACTGGTAAGGTACATATCAATTACATGTATATCACATATACCTTTGGTGTTGCCGACCTTCTTGTCCGCTAAGTACTTGGGGTAGTTCCGCTTCCAGTGTCCGCTTCCCTTGCAATAAAAGCACTCAGTCTCAGGCTTGGGTCCATGCTTTGCCTTCTTCCCGGCAACTGGCTTACCGGGCGCGGCAACTCCCTTCCCGTCCTTCTTGAAGTTCTTCTTACCCTTGCCTTTCTTGAAACCAGTGGTTTTATTGACCATCAACACTTGATGTTCCTTTTTGATCTCCACCTCCGCTGATTTCAGCATTGAATATACCTCGGGAATGGATTTCACCATCCCCTGCATATTGAAGTTCATCACAAAGCTCTTGTAGCTAGGTGGGAGTGACTGGAGGATTCTGTCGACCACCGGTCATCCGGGAGATTAACTCCCAGTTGAGATAAGCGGTTGTGCAACCCAGACATTTTGAGTATGTGCTCGCTGACAGAACCATTCTCATCCATCTTACAACTGTAGAACTTGTCGGAGACTTCATATCTCTCGACCCGGGCGTGAGCTTGGAAAACCATTTTCAGCTCTTGGAACATCTCATATGCTCCGTGCTGCTCAAAACGCTTTTGGAGCCCCGGTTCTAAGTTGTAAAGCATGCCGCACTGAACTAGGGAGTAATCATCACTACGCGACTTCCAGGCGTTCATAGCGTCTTGTGTTGCTGGGAAAACGGGTGCTTCACCTAGCGGTGCATCTAGGACATATGCTTTCTTGGCAGCTATAAGGATGATCCTCAAGTTCCGGACCCAGTCCGTATAGTTGTTGCCATCGTCTTTCAGCTTGGTTTTCTCTAGGAACGCGTTGAAGTTGAGGGCAACATTAGCGTGGGCCATTTGATCTGCAAGACATCTTGCAAATATTTTAGACTAAGTTCATGATAATTAAGTTCATCTAATCAAATTATATAATGAACTCCCACTCAGATAGACATCCCTCTGGTCATCTAAGTGATCCATGATCCGAGTCAACTAGGCCGTGTCCGATCATCACATGAGACGGACTAGTCATCGTCGGTGAACATCTTCATGTAGATCGTATCTTCTATACGACTCATGTTCGACCTTTCAGTCTCTTGTGTTCCGAGGCCATGTCTGTACATGCTAGGCTCGTCAAGTCAACCTAAGTATTTTGCATGTGTAAATCTGGCTTACACCCGTTGTATGTGAACGTTACAATCTATCACACCCGATCATCACGTGGTGCTTCGAGACAACGAACTTTCGCAACGGCGCACAGTTAGGGGGAACACTTTCTTGAAATTATTATGACGGATCATCTTATTTACTACCGTCGTACTAAGCAAATAAGAAGCAAAACATGATAAACATCACATGCAATCAAATAGTGACATGATATGGCCAATATCATTTTGCTCCTTTTGATCTCCATCTTCGGGGCGCCATGATCATCATCTTCACTAGCATGACACCATGATCTCCATCATCAAGATCTCCATCATCGTGTCTTCATGAAGTTGTCACGCCAACGATTACTTCTACTTCTATGGCTAACGTGTTTAGCAATAAAGTAAAGTAATTACATGGCGTTATTCAATGACACGCAGGTCATACAAAAAAAATAAAGACAGCTCCTATGGCTCCTGCCGGTTGTCATACTCATCGACATGCAAGTCGTGATTCCTATTACAAGAACATGATCAATCTCATACATCACATATATTTCATTCATCACATCCTTTTGGCCATATCACATCACAAGGCATATGCTGCAAAAACAAGTTAGACGTCCTCTGATTGTTGTTGCATGTTTTTACGTGGCTGCTATAGGTTTCTAGCAAGAACGTTTCTTACCTACGTCAAAACCACAACGTGATATGCCAATTTCTATTTACCCTTCATAAGGACCCTTTTCATCGAATCCGATCCGACTAAAGTGGGAGAGACAGACACCCGCTAGCCACCTTATGCAACTAGTGCATATTAGTCGGTGGAACCTATCTCACGTAAGCGTACGTGTAAGGTCGGTCTAGGCCGCTTCATCCCACGATGCCACCGAAACAAGATAAGACTAGTAGTGGCAAGAAAATTGACAAAACCAATGCCCACAACAATTTTGTCTTCTACTCATGCATAGAAACTACGCATAGACCTAGCTCTGATACCACTGTTGGGGAACGTAGCATAAAATAAAAAATTTCTACGCATCACCAAGATCAATCTATGGAGTTATCTAGCAACGAGAGAGAGGAGTGCATCTACATACCCTTGTAGATCGCGTGCGGAAGCGTTCAAGAGAACGGGGTTGAAGGAGTCGTACTCGTCGTGATCCAAATCATCGATGATCCTAGCGCCGAACGGACGGCACCTCCGCGTTCAACACATGTACGGTTGGGGAAGACGTCTCCTCCTTCTTGATCTAGCAAGGGGGAGGAAGAGATTGATGGAGATCCAGCAGCACGACGGCGTGGTGGTGGAAGCAGCGGTGATCTCGGCAGGGCTTCGCCAAGCTCAGCGAGAGGGAGAGGTGTTACGAGGGGAGAGGGAGGCGCCAGGGACTAGGGTGCACAGCCCTCCCTCCCCCCTCTTTATATAGGGGCCCTGGGGGGGTGCCGGCCCCCTAGAGATTGAATCCCAAGGGGGGCGGTGGCCAAGGGGGGGACTTGCCCCCCAAGCCAAGTGGGGCGCCCCCCACCCCTAGGGTTTCCAACCCTAGGCGCAGGGGGAGGCCCAAGGGGGGCGCACCAGCCCACCAGGGTTTGTTCCCCTCCCACTTCAGCCCATGTGGCCCTCGGGGATAGGTGGCCCCACCCGCTGGACCCCCGGGACCCTTCCGGTGGTCCCGGTACAATACCGGTGACCCCCGAAACTTTCCCGGTGGCCGAAACTGGACTTCCTATATATAAATCTTCGCCTCCGAACCATTCTGGAACTCCTCGTGACATCCGGGATCTCATCCGCGACTTCAAACAACTTTCAGGTTACCGCATACTAATATCTCTACAACCCTAGCGTCACCGAACCTTAAGTGTGTAGACCCTACGAATTCGGGAGACACGCAGACATGACCGAGACAACTCTCCGGCCAATAACCAATAGCAGGATCTGGATACCCATGTTGGCTCCCACATGCTCCACGATGATCTCATTGAATGAACCATGATGTCGAGGATTCAAGTAATCCCGTATACAATTCCCTTTGTCAATTGGTACGTTACTTGCCCGAGATTCGATCGTCGGTATCCAATACCTCGCTCAATCTCGTTACTGGCAAGTCACTTTACTCGTACCGTAATGCATGATCCCGTGACAAACCAATTGGTCACATTGAGCTCATTATGATGATGCATTACCGAGTGGGCCCAGAGATACCTCTCCATCATACGGAGTGGCAAATCCCAGTCTCGATCCGTGTCAACCCAACAGACACTTTTAGAGATACCTATAGCATACCTTTATAGCCACCCAGTTATGTTGTGGCGTTTGGTACACCCAAAGCACTCTTACGGTATCTGGGAGTTACATGATCTCATGGTCTAAGGAAATGATACTTGACATTGGAAAAGCTCTAGCAAACGAACTACATGATCTTGTGCTATGCTTAGGATTGGGTCTTGTCCATCACATCATTCTCCCAATGATGTGATCCCGTTATCAATGACATCCAATGTCCATGGTCAGGAAACCGTAACCATCTATTGATAAATGAGCTAGTCAACTAGAGGCTCACTAGGGACATGTTGTGGTCTATGTATTCACACATGTATTACAATTTCCAGATAACACAATTATAGCATGAACAATAGATAATTATCATGAACAAGGAAATATAATAATAACGATTTTATTATTGCCTCTAGGGAATATTTCCAACAGGCATCACGTCCATAACAAGTAGACCGACTCCTGCCTGCATCTAGAGTAGTAAGTTCATAAGAACAGAGTAACGCATTAAGCAAGATGACATGATGTAGAGGGATAAACACATGCAATATGATATAAACCCCATCTTGTTATCCTCGATGGCAACAATACAATACGTGTCTTGCAACCCTTTCTGTCACTGGGTAAGAACACCGCAAGATTGAACCCAAAGCTAAGCACTTCTCCCATTGCAAGAAAGATCAATCTAGTAGGCCAAATCAAACTGATAATTCGAAGAGACTTGCAAATATAACTCAATCATACATAAAAGAATTCAGAGAAGATTCAAATATTATTCATAGATAAACTTGACCATAAACCCACAATTCATCGGATCTCGACAAACACACCACAAAAAGATTTTACATCAAATAGATCTCCACAAGAGAGGGGGAGAACATTGTATTGAGATCCAAAAAAAGAGAAGAAGCCATCTAGCTAATAACTATGGACCCGTAGGTCTGTGGTAAGCTACTCACAACTCATCGAGGGGCAAGGATGTTGATGTAGAAGCCCTCCATGGTCGATTCCTCCTCTGGCAGAGTGTCGGCGAAGGCTCCAAGATGGGATCTCGCGGATACAGAAGGTTACGGCGGTGAAAATTGTGTTTCGTGGTGCTCCTGGATGTTTTCGGGGCACGTAGGTAAATATAGAAGGAAGAAGTACGTCGGTGGCCGCCCGAGGGGCCCACGAGACAGGGGGCGTGCCCTACAGGGGGGCGCGGCCCCCTATCTCGTGGGGCCCTCGGTAGCTTCTTGACATGCACTCCAAGCTCTCCGGATCAGATTTGTTCCAAAAATCACGCTCCCGAAGGTTTCATTCCGTTTGGACTCCGTTTGATATTCCTTTTCTTCGAAATACTGAAATAGGCCAAAAAACAGCAATATGGGCTGGGCCTCCGGTTAGTAGGTTAGTCCAAAAATGATATAAATGTGTAAAATAAAGTCCATAAACATCCAAAAAGGGGTAATATAATAGCATGGAACAATCAAAAATTATAGATACGTTGGAGACATATCAGTGGACGACACTCTCCTCTCTCGTTGCTATGCATCACCATGATCTTGCGTGTGCGTAGGAAATTTTTTAAAATTACTACGTTCCCCAACAGATGGTGTGCCTGCCATCTGCAATATAGGTCATTCGATCTATATCTAACGGATAGGAAGGTAACTATGAGAATTTACCCGCACTCCTCTCCACATTTGAAGATAAGGCCTTTCCTCGTTCATCCTTTTCTCTCACAAAATAAACTACTCATACAAATGCATCTTGATGTTCCATGCAACGCTCAGGCATCTTGCTAGTTAAGCTTTAAAAAGTTAAGACGATTTAAAATACAAAAAGTTTCAACATTTGCGCACAAATTATTGAAAACAAAAAAATTTCAAATTTCAAATATTTTTTGAAAAACATGAACAATTTTAAAATTATCTGAAGATTTGTATTTTAAACATAGTCATGTGGTTGCAGGAGATTTTCGAGATCATCGACCAGGCTGTCTTGGGGGTTCTTGTGGTGGCAACGGTCGTGATGTTGATCCTCAATTCGGCTTCAAGCTCGTAGCTTTCATAGTGCAGGCGACAGGCCATGCCGACTCGGTCGGGCGGTAGATGATCGACGCGGTTCTTCTGCCACTCGGCTAGAAGCACGCAGCCAGTGATGATAGAGCAAAATAATTTGAGCAGCTTGCAAATGGAGTGCCCCCCCCCCCCCCCCCCCCCCCCTGTAGGAAAACTTTTTAGTATACGCCTAATTATTAATCAAATATTTCTCCAAGTTCATGCATAACTTATGTTCTTCGCCCCTCAAAGATTTATGGGCACTGCAGCGCAAGATTTTATTGTAGCACGCGTTCAAAACATGACTTTTAATTAAAAAATAGACATTTTTTAGAACACAACTTTTTCCAAAGTTTCTGAAGAATAAAATAGATAACCTGAATGAATGTTTGAAAAAATTTGAATAACTTTAGAAATTTTGATAAAGAACAAATTATAAAATTCTGAACATGTTTTGAAAACATGAATTTCATTTTAAATTTCTAAACATATTTCGAAAAATGTGATAATTTTTTAAATTGAGATTTTTCTTACATCACATTTTTTGTTTTCATGAGAAAAAAGGTAAAAAAAATGCTTTCGCAAGACAAAAAGGGAAAAAAAACACAACCGTGCATTCAGGCAGCAATTTTTCCTTTCTTGTTTTGTTATTTTTTTTCAAAAAAAATTAGCGGAGTTTGTTTTTTGGAGGGTTTTCGGTTTTTTCATGAAAAAAGTTTGTCCAAACCTATTAACTAGTGTGAAAACTGGATTGTGCGATTGTGTTAGAACCACTAGCTCTAGCTCTCACTCGGGACTCTCTCTAGCTCTCACCCGACCGGCACGGCACCAGATTACTCCACTCCGGACCGTCTGATTGGTATTGTGTTAAAGCATCTCCAACAGCCGCGCTATAGCGCCGCGCGTAAAAAACCTGTTTAGCGCGCGCGCTGCGGCATGTTTTGCGCGCCCGCCTGTGCTGGCTCCAGCAGCCGCGCCATAATGCAGCGCGCGCACGCCGCTCCAGCAGCCGCGCCATAATGCAACGCGCGCGCCGGGCATTTTGCATATATAGACATATGGATATTTTGGACAAAAATGAACATGTAAAAATTTGACACAAACAAGTTGATGAATAAAAGTTCATGCCCACAAGTTCATCAAAATCATGCCCACAAGTTCATCCAACCAAGTTCAAATGCAAACTAAAAGTTTAAGACATGAAGACACATCAATCTTCATCTTCCTCTTCTTCGTCTTCGTCCTCATCTTCCGAAGACGACTCTTCCGCCTCCGAAGATGAACCTTCCTCCCTATCCTCATTACGCACCGCATCACGCACCGCATCATGTGAAGCTCCGACGGTGTTGGCAAGATCTTCAACGGCATCTTCATGGAAATGTGTGTGAGAAGCCATGGCGGCCGGAGGTGCACCCATACCTCCCATGAGAGAAGCAAAACTCATGCCTCCCATGGCGGCCATAGCGTCGGAGGATGCTCCAAAGCCACCCATGCCTCCCATGGCGGTCGGAGGTGCACCCATGCCTCCCATGGCGGCCATAGCGTCGGAAGGTGCTCCAAAGCCACCCATGCCTCCCATGGCGGCCGGAGGTGCACCCATGCCTCCCATGCCTCCAAAGCCACCAATGCCTCCCATGGCGTTAGGAGGTGCACCCATGCCTCCCATGCCTCCAAAGCCACCAATGCCTCCCATGGCGGCCGGAGGTGCACCCATGCCTCCCATGCCTCCAAAGCCACCCATGCCTCCCATGGCGCCGAGGCCATCGCCACCCATTGCACGAACCAAGGCTCTTTTTCGGATCAAGACTTCTTGTTGGGCAAGATTGACATACTCCTTTTGCGCCGCATTGAGGTTAGATGTGTCCATGAAGAACAAGTGCTTCTCCCATTCCAACAACTTAGCTCGCTCCTCGTTGCTCACTTTCCTCTCCTCCAAAGTCACCTTTCTCTCCTCGGCCGCCACCCTTCTCTCCTCGGCCGCCAACCTCCTCGGTGGTGGAGTAATTGCCCGCTCTTCCTCTCGGCGCCTCGACAATTCCCTCGCCCTCCTCGTCCACCTCAAACTCATGGTCTTCGAAATGGATGTCATTGGTTTGAGACCAATGCGAATTGTTGGACCCAACACCCATAGTGGACATGTATGCATCATCGTTGAGACTACAATTTTTTTGAACAATGTAAATAAGCTATCTATATGTAAAATGATGATGCATTGAAAAAATAAGAAGAAAAAAATACTTGGAAATTTTTTCACCTTGGGGGCATTTCGTCGAACACTTGGTGCGCGTCGGCGGCCGGCTCAACGAGTGAGCTCGCCGGCGCTTCGGTAGCCGCCGCGGCCGTCGAACGCCCTGCAAGCTTATTCCCCCTCGCCATGCCGGAGCCGTCCGCCGCCTTGTTCTTCTTCGCGGATGTTTTGCCCTTCTTCGTCCGCGCCGCATTGGGTACTTTCTTCGACGGTGCGGCGGCGGCACGGGATGGCGCCGCCGCGACGCCACCCGGCGCCGGCGCCGTAGTCATCCGCGGCGGCAAGAAGAGGCTGCGCGCGAGGCCGACGCTCGGCGGAGCTTCGGCGGCGGCGACGCCCGCGCTCGCCGCGCTAGGGTTTTCGGCGGCGGCGGCGGCGGCGGCTGCGGCGGCGGCGGCGGCGGGGGGTCGCGGATGTACAGCGGGGTGAGCGGGGTGCCGGTGTGCGCGTCCATGGCGGGGGGCTGGGCGCCGGCGCCGGCGCATGCGGGGCGCAGGACGAGGAGAGGGCGAGAGTGCGGGCGCGAGCGCTCGAGTGGGCCGCGCGCTGTAGCTGGCGCTCCAAATACACCGCGCGGATAAGCGGCTTTGACCGCGCGCCCAACCCAGTATCGCGCGCGCGCCGTTTTTGCGCGCCCGTTGGAGCAAGCCGCCGCGTAGCGCGCGCGCTAAAATGGCATTTTTTGCAGCGCGGCGCTCGTTTAGCGCGGCTGTTGGAGATGCTCTTAGTGGAGGTCCGGCGTCGCCTTAGCACACCGCCCTGTACTAGGTTCTCTCCCCTTTTCCCCTGATCTCTCTCTCTCTCTCTCTCTCCTTTTCAACGAATTAATTCCTTTTCTATCCTTCCAACAATGGAAAATTCCTTTTTTGTATGCGCAAATAACAAAATCTTGTAACCAAGTCCCTAACATTTTGCAGAAAGCACCCTAATCTTTTTGTTTCCTTACAAACAAGTCTATAAAATTTTGCATAAAGCACCCTAATCTTTTCATTTCCTTACAAACAAGACCAAACTTTTGACAAGTCGGACAGAATTTTGACGAAAATTTTGGCAGCATAATGCTTTGGTAAGAATCACAACATGCAGAGTGGCGCGGCCCTACAATCTCCACGGCCGCACCTTCCATTATGTGGTTTTTTGGTGGATCTTTCCTATGGAATTATTACTAGCTAGATTATTTCAAAAGGAAATGTGGTGTGCAACACAACTTAGCTATGGCAGTGTTCTTTGTATAACTCACTCATAGAGTAAAATGTGTTGCTACAGATTCTGGTGTTGGTGCTTGGGGTGACTCTAAGACTCTGTTTACCGTGACATCATTTTCAAGATAGTGTCTGGGGTTTCTAAATTAAGTATGGTACACAATTTGGTTTGCAGGGTTCAAACTAGCTAGTCTCTTGTGTTTGTTTGGAATTACAACCAAGTTCAAGCTGGTGTTTGATTGTCACAAGTACACAGGTACTTAGTAGCCAAATGTTTGTTGTAGACTCATATTATAATGCCTTCGCTAATCATTTTAATTTTAGAACCGATGCAACAAAGTTGAATGGGTACGAGTTTTAGGTCTGATGGCTGTTGCATGCACTTTGAGATATAGTAGTACATTTGGTTTGAAAAATTCAGACATTGGGTGTTGGTGTTGATGCTTGGGTTTCAGACTACTCTTCTCTCTTGCATTTGTTTTTCCTGCCCTACCGTAGAGTCAGAACAGGTCATTTGTTAACCAGGCATTTGTTTAGATCACTCTTATATTTTGTGTTTGTTTTTCCTGCCCTGCACCAGAGCCAGATGAGGTCATTTGTTAACCGGGCATTTGTTTAGACCACTCTTCTCTTTTGTGTTTGTATTTCCTACAATGCACCAGTCAGATGAGGTCATTTGTTAAACAGGCATTTGTTCAGACCACTCTTCTCTTTTGTTAGGAAAACCATTTGTTCCCCTTGATTATTGAACAGGATCAAGCTGATGGCATTCGCTAATTTCTATCGCTACTCGACTACCGCCACTCTTATGGCACATTTCTCAGGACGAGGTTTCAGAACTAAATGAACCCAACATATTTGGTTTGCAACTTTCTTCTTCCCTTGTATATTAGTATCTACCTATTGAGCTGCATGCAACAAAGCTGGCATCCTTCTAAATTGGTAGTGACAACTTGTTAGTGGGAAATTAACCGTGTAGATTATTATGTCGTATGGCTCAGACTTCCTTTTCGCTATTTTGGTGGAAACAATGGTGAGATGGGATTTTGGTACTAATGAATGGATGACTGGCAGATGCTTTGGTTTCCAAGACAGATTATATTTTGGAAAGAATTGCAGCAAAATATACTAACCTAGTCTTTTCTTGTCACTTTTACTACTCGTATGCTTGTCTTACCAAACTCATAGTCTTTTTCTGGTTGCACTGCTACAACTTGCCTTCGACTGAGATACTACTAGCACTAACCTAGTGGCTGCTAACATTTTCTGCCCTAACTTAGTATGCATCAACCACATGTACCTACTAAATCAATTAATCACTTTAGACATGTGTACCAGTAGCAGCAAAGCAAAGGCGCCAACCACCTGTAGTTGCTAAAAAAGGATGTTCTGCAAATCTTGTTCATGGTAATAGTCTAATAGACACCAACGTAGACGGCATACCGATCAGTAGTTCGGTTGAATTGAACCCCAGATCTTGCTGGAGAAAAATGCTATTACTACTTCACCATGCAGCAACGAAGTGCTTTTAGTTTCAGAGAAAGGGAGTTCTCCGAAATACGCATAGAAAAATGTAGGTACTATTTTTCATAGAGATAAATGAATTTTTTTCTTGCATTAACTAAGGTTCCTTTTAATCATAACCGAGAGCAAAGCAAAAAAAGAGCAGAATACTAAAATCTAATAAGCAAACTGATATATATATAGTATTCAACAAGTATTGCGTATAGTTCAAAGAAGAATTGTATAGAAGTATGATCTTACCAATCACAAAAAAATTGTCTAATGATAAAAAAGGCAACATCTATGTCAATATACTGTTACTTGGCATTTGCATGATATATAAACGACATCCGTATCAAGAAATCTACAAATTGCCTCAAAGTTGGGCTTACCAAGGCAGACGAGAGGAAAAACACAAGCTCGAAGCATATATCATAATTAGATTTAGCAACATGCTCCCACCAGTAATCGTAAACAAACCTAGAGGAGGATGTCCATTTATTCCAATACAATACTCGTTTATCTCTTGAATGTGAAGAACTCAACTATAAAACAATGACATTACCCAGACCCTCTCGGGTACAGGAAGCAACGCTGAGTGTAGTGCCTTCATAATGAGTGATATTTCTGAGCCAATGTGTTATAAGATCAATTGATTTAGCTAGTTCTTTCAACCAGTTAATAGGTTCCCCAGTAATCGATTCCCCTTCCGACAAATGTATAGCTAAACAAACACCTGATCAATAATCCTCAACAGAAACATACATGCATCCATATCCCGCTAGCTAGCTAGCTTAGCTGTTGTCCCGCGACTTCATCTCTGCCTGCATGCCCCCCGGTAAGAGTTTTGCCCTGGCGGCTCCGGCCGACGGCGTCAGCGGGAGAAAGAAGGTTCGAGGGAGGAAGAAGGACGGCCGCCGCCGCCACCTGAGTCGCCTGCGCGGGGGCCAAATAAGTGAACATTTTGTAAAACATGTTTTTTTAAGTTTGTGAACTTTTTATAACTCAGACAACTTTTTGGAAAAATTGAACAATTTTAGAATTCGGAACACTTTTTAAGAAAACGAGCAATTTTTGAAATTTCTGAACTTTCTTTTAAAAATATATTTTTTTAGAAATTCCAAAGATTGTATGAAATTGGGAACATTTTTTTGACCTGTTAACATAAGAATTCGAACATATTTTGGAGAGCGAACATTTAAACAAATTTTGAGACGCAAACTTTTTTGTGTTTTTAAAATTTCTTGGACAATGACAATATTGTTTCACTTTCCAAAGAATTATTGAAAGAACAAACATTTTTTGGAAAATCCAAATAACTTTTTGAATTTGTAAACAAATTTTAAAATAATTAACTTTTACAAATGTCCAACCAATAACTTGAACATTTTTTAAATTTATGAATTTGTGTAAAGAGAGAAGAAAAAACAGAAACAGAAAAAACCAAAAAGAACTAGCAAATGAAAATAACTGGTTCAGGAACCATCTAGAAGGTTCTCTAAACAAGTAAAATCTTGGGTTGGAACCTTGTCAAAACTGGAACGAAAAGGGCTTTGCCTACCGCTAAAATGGCCAAACCCAATTGCTCACTCTGTTTCGGCGACTGGTTGCCACAACGTGCGGCAAATAGGGAATCCAGTATTAATGCGCGTCGTATAAGCAGACTCGCCGCCACCAGCCGAACTTTAATCACAAACAATGTTTCTTAATCATCATCCCAAAAACCTGGAATAATGTCATGGTTGAGACCGTTCGAATGTTAAGTGGCGCATCTGCGGCTCGTTCTGCCAGCGGTAGTGGTCGTTTAGTGCTTATTTACTTTTTATTATGTTTAAGGTGCTTTGCACTTTCGGTGAATCTTTATAGTAGATCTGATCCTTTTCGGAAAAAAAAAGCTGCCAGTCCTTTAACACCTTGTTTGCAAATTCGTAGAATTTGGAAACCTTGGGTATAGATTTGATTTTCATGCTCTTCATTTTGTTCCAAAAAACATGGGTGCAGCCGTGCAAGAATGAACCAGCAACATGGGTACAATTATCCCTTCACAAGAACGGAGGTCCCAATACAAGAACAGCTGCAAGTAAAGCAATCGAGTAACATATAGCAACTGCAGTGTACCACCTGATGAACTACACAAGAACGCGGCGGCCTTGCAGCACGTGGCGGTGCGCCTCGCCGCCTTGGGCCCTCGGCCATGGCCGGCCAACCCGAGCTCCGCCGGAGGAGGAGGAGAGGATGCCTCGCCGGCCAGTGACGTGGCAGAAGCACAACACATCTACGGCGCCCACGCGAAACTGAACAAGGTGAGCAAGGCGCGCAGGTTCAGTTTCCTGACGGACGGGAACCCTAGGGTGAACGTAGCGAAGAGGCCAGTCGACTGATCAGTGGAAGGAGATGACCCCAAAGTCGGCGCCGGCAACGAGAACTGGGTGTGGTTCGTGGAGGTGGTCATGCTCAGTCTCTTTTCTTCACATGCATGATTCACAGATCAGATTCCGGACGTCCCAGACTCCGGAAAGAGACAAAGCTCGCAAGATCCAGTGTCACATGGTTCCAGAACTGCCCCCAGCGAATATCAAGTCTATTCCATAGGTTCCTCCAGATGGCATCTTAATTCGCTGACGTGATGTAAACCATAGGCAATTAAGTAGTAGCGCGAAGAGTACAATGAGAAACCATACAAATCATGAGTGAGGAACAAACGAGGCATCTTCCCTCGGAAGATCCTCTAGTCACCGCAACCATATAATTTAGTCTGATCTCAGCCAAAATGCTAGCAATAAACAACACTATTTATAGCAGACATCCACGAGTACGTATCCTCTGCCCCGGCTCAAGGTCACACTCACACGCACGCACGCTCGCGGCTAGCCCCGATGGCCAAGGTGGCGCCGTTTCTCCTCCACCACGCGACGCCACTGCCCAATCTCAAGCTCCATACTCCTCCAAGAAGCACCTCACTTCATGCCAGGCATTCCACTCCCGGCCTCGCACGGTGCGCCGTGACGGCTCCGACGAGCACCACCTCCACCGTGTTACAGGAGCCCTTCAGCCTCGAGCGGTACATGGCGTCCAAGGCGGTGACCTTGAACGAGGCGCTCGACCGCGCGCTGCCGCCCGGGCACCCCGAGCGCCTCCTCGAGTCCATGCGCTACTCGCTCCTCGCCGGCGGCAAGCGGGTGCGCCCCATGCTCGCGCTCGCCGCGTGCGCGCTGGTGGGCGGCGACGAGGCCGCCGCCGAGCCCGTCGCCTGCGCCGTCGAGATGGTCCACGCCATGTCGCTCGTCCACGACGACCTCCCCTGCATGGACGACGACGACCTCCGGCGCGGCCGCCCCACCAACCACGTCGCCTTCGGCGTCAGCACCGCGCTGCTCGCCGGGGACGCGCTCCTGGCGCTCGCGTTCGAGCACCTCGCCCGGGGCTGCGCGGAGAGCGGCGTGCCGGCCGACCGCGCGCTCCGCGCCGTGGCGGAGCTCGCGGGCGCCGTGGGCGCGGGCGGGCTCGCGGCGGGGCAGGTCGTGGACCTCGCCAGCGAGGGCGCCGACGTCGGCCTCGCCACGCTGGAGTACATCCACGTGCACAAGACGGCGCGGCTCCTGGAGGCCGCGGCGGTGTGCGGCGCCATCGTCGCCGGAGGGTCTGACGAAGAGGTCGAGGGCATCCGGCGGTACGCGCGTTACGTCGGCCTGTTGTTCCAGGTGGTCGACGACGTGCTGGACGTGACGCGCACGTCGGAGCAGCTGGGGAAGACGGCAGGGAAAGACTTGGCCACCGACAAGGCCACGTACCCGAAGCTGATGGGCGTGGACGGGGCGCGCGCGTACGCCGCCGAGCTTGTGGCCAGCGCCGAGGCAGAGCTAGACCGCTTCGACGCTGCTCGTACACAGCCTCTGCGTCACCTCGCACGCTTCATTGCGTACCGGCAGCACTGATTAATTAGTGCAAGATTATCACAATTTGGTTATAAAAAATGCTTGTGCCACTGTCCAGTTTTCTGTGAACACAGCACTATCGAAGCCGGTCACGTACACGAGTATACGCTCGCCCTTGTGAACACACGCACTCACACATCCCCATGAGCACCTTCGAAAGGCTGAACTAGCACTTCAACACTCACCCCTATGAATGCACACACTCACACCCTACCTTTACCCTTACGAGCACTTTCGAGAGACTGAGCCGACACTTCATCTTGAGATTGATGAAGTTGTCGCAGACGCCTTCATAATCGACAAATGTCTCCTCGCACTGTACGCACATCACCAGAAGGACTGAAATAAATCTAAAAAAATACAAACACCAATGTTGAGTCTGAAACGTGAAGTATGCCATTAAATTTGACCAAATCTTTAACTCACTAAGGCCCTGTGTTGGATTGATGCCCCGCGCTAGCATTTGGATGGACACCAAATAATTGGTGCGCCCAGCACTTCTTAGCTTTGCTAGTTCAGTTTCACCCAATGTTTTGGCTAGATGCATGTGGTGAAATAGGTCGCCAATTAATTGGCACACCCGCGGTTGGCAGGGCAAGAAAACATTCGTGTAGGTGTGAGCAAAAAAACAAAATTGATTCTTCAAAAAACTGCTATTTGGAGCATCGATTTGTTTTTTCCCACATAAACGAATGAGATTTCATAGTGAAATTTTGCACACGTGTTAAAAAACATCAATGTTTCTCGCAAAAAAAATAGATTTTTAAAATCTTTTTAACATTTTTTCAGATTTTACTTCACCCAAGCTCATGTGAGCTCGGGTGCAGAACAGCTGCGTCCCCTTCCTCTCTACTACTCTCCAATTCGTTCTCCAATTCATTGCTTCTTTCCTCGATTCTTTCCGGCCTCCTAGTGCACCAATCTACCCATTGAACTATTTGCCCTCTTTCTTATGATTTTGATTATTTTCTAATCTCCTATGCTCGGTTAACTGGCAAACTGTGGAGTGGCAATCTGCAAACATGAATATACTAAAAACACTAAGCTCCTTAGGATTGGAGGCCTCGTAATCAATTGAGGTCTTCAATTAAAATTTGGTCACCCAATTTTCACCAGGTCAACAATTTTTTCTCATTTAATATTTTATACAATACATCATGCTTTCTAATTTTAAAATCTTCACAGTTAATTAAGGCTACAATTTAGAATTGGATCACCCGACTTTGACTGGGTGAACAATATTTCAAGGCGCTCTCCCACCATTTAATTATTTTAATTTTCTATATTCTCTAATTTAAAGTTCTTTCATTCGATTGAGGTATTCAATTTTGGATTTGATTTATGATTTCGATCGAGCCAACAATTTTTCAAATCTATCAGCAGCAACCGGCCTATGAAAACATATCAACCCCTCGCAGATTCCATCACCAAGAACAAAACGCCACCATGATAGCACGAATACAGTACATGCAACCACTGATGAAAAAATATTCCCACATAAATATGGGTTTATTAACGGATAGCACAGAATCACAACGTGAAAGGCCCACCAAATAACTGCATTACAAATAAACATAAAACACACTCCATCATCTTCCCCACTGGTCAAACTAAATAGTCCATCAGTTTCAAACTATAAGGGTTATTAGTTTTTCGGAAAGTCAAATTTCTTTAACTTTGACCAAGTTCAGAGTCAAAAATATCGACATCCACGGTATTAAACAAAAAACATTCATTTCATGATGAAGCTAATAACACCGATTTGATATTATGAATTTTGATATATTTCTCTATATATTTTTCCAAACTTAAAGAGGTTAGACTTTTCAAAAGAGTAATACAACATATATTTTGAAATAGAGTGAGCAAATAAATTTAAGAATTCCAACAAATTCAATGGCGCGGCAAAGCGCGCCCAACCCTTCTAGTATGTATATTATGATCAAGTCCTCCCACAGAAGACGTAAATAGCCAATAAAAGACATGGCAAGTAATAATATAAACCACAAGTCACATCAGAAGCTCTAATTGCTCTAGCAGCATCTCGCCCATCAGCTCTGATCAGTTGAAACAACAAAAGATTCTGATTGTGCACGTACATCAAATATAGTAGATCATGGTAAAACGGACGTCAACACCGTACTACAAAGTCCAGATGCAAATGTGCTATCTCGAGTGGCTCCCAGAGTTACCCACGAGATGAAGCTCCTGTTAGCTCCTTACACTGCTGAAGAAGTGAGAAAAGCATTGTTTGATATCCGCAATTTTAAAGTCCCTGGGCCAGATGGACTACACTGTGTTTTACAAACGATTCTGGCCAATGCTTGGTGAGGATCTAGTGGAAGAAGTGTTGCAAGCTATTAATACATGTACCATGACCCAGGGATGGAATGCTACTACCATTGCTATGATCCCAAAAGTTCAGTCACCGGAGAAGGTAAATCAGTTTAGGCCTATTAGCCTCTGTAATGTTGTGTATAAGGTTATTTCCAAACTGCTAGCATTTCGTTTGAAGCCTTTTCTTGAGGAAATTATTAGCCCAACTCAGAGTGCTTTTGTTCCCGGTAGACTCATTACCGATAATGTGTTGATCGCCTATGAAAGTCTGCATGCTATCAAGAATAAACGCTCAGGCAAGGAAGGTTGGTGTGCGCTGAAGCTAGATATGCACAAAGCATATGACCGAGTTTAATGGGTATTTCTGGAAGCGATGCTTCTAAAACTTGGTTTCCATGCAAATTGGTAAAACTGGTCATGCTCTGTGTAAGTTCAGTTGAGTACCGTGTCCGATTTAATTTGGAGGGGACAGGTAGCTTTAAACCTGCTAGGGGGTTGCGACAGGGGGACCCCCTATCCCCGTATCTTTTTCTTCTCTGTACTGAAGGTTTAAAAGCGCTACTGTCTCATGCTAAAACATCAGGTGACTTGGAAGGAGTAAGGGTTTATAGAGATGCTCCTGTCGTGACTAATTTATTATTTGCGGATGACTCACTCATTCTGATGAAGGCCAATGATCAGAATGCTTCATGTTTGAAATCTGTCCTTGATATGTATTGTCTGGCCTCGGGGCAGAAGGTGAGCGTTGAGAAATCCAGTGTCTTTTTCAGCCCAAACACATCAGTGGAGCAAAAAGCACAAGTCTGCACCACTCTTGACATTATGGCTGAATCATTAAACGATAAGTATTTGGGGCTACCTGCTACAGTTGGGTTGGATAGAACAGATTGTTTCCATTACTTAATCGACAGAATTATTCAGAAAATCAGTGGATGTAAGGAAAAGGTATTATCATCAGGTGGGAAGGAGGTGTTACTTAAATCAGTGACTCAGGCAATACCATTGTACGCTATGTCGGTCTTCAAAATTCCTAAAACAGTTTGCAAGGGAATTACAGATGTGATAGCGCAATACTGGTGGGGTGACGACGCTACTCATAAGATAATGCACTGGTTCGCCTGGTGGAAGATGTGTGTCCCAAAAAGAGAGGGAGGAATGGGGTTTCGAGATATACACTGCTTTAACCTTGCTTCGTTGGCCAAACAAGCTTGACGACTGATTGATAACCCTGATACTCTTTGTGCAAGGATTCTCAGGGCAAAATACTATCCGAAAGGGGACTTACTTAATGCCACGATAAAGAAGAAATCCTCATATACATGGCAAAGTATCATGGAGGGTGTAGAGACCTTAAAGTTGGGCTATATTTGGAGGATAGGAGATGGACACAAAATAGAGATTTGGTCAGATGCATAGATACCACAATCCAACAACAGAAGACCGATTACACCTCATGGAGCTAACTTGTTATCCATGGTGGCTGATCTTATAGACCTAACAACAGGACAATGGGACATGCAATTGATTGAGAAGACGTTCTGGGCCATCGAGTACCACGCATCCCGTCGATACCTCTACCAGCTTTCGAGATGGAGGACTTCATCTCATGGCATCTAACAAAAACAGGGACATTCTCGGTGAAATCAGCTTATTATGCCATGTGGAAGTCTAAGTATGAGGCGAGAGGAACCACACATGGTCCTAGTTCCGCATCACTGAACTGTACCTGGGGTGTTATGTGGAAATTACCTTGCCCTGCCAAAGTAAAAATATTCCTCTGGCGAACATTACATGGAACTCTACCATGTAGAACTACACTGGTTGATAGACACATGATGATTGATATAAAATGCCCAGCGTGCGATGGGCGTGGAAGTGTTAAACACATGTTATTCCAGTGCCAAAAGGCGAAACAAGTCTGGACAGAATTGGGACTTGAGGAGGTTATTTCACGGGCATGTGAGATAGACCATTCAGGAGAAGCTGTGCTTGAACATCTATTGAACCTACCTGCAAATGATACAGTTGTATTGGGACAGGAAAGATCGGATATTATTGTGTCAATTGCATCGTGGTATCTGTGGTGGGGCCTTGCAGCAAACTTCTTGGCTGGGTGCGACCGCCTGCTGGGACAGTGGCTCTGGGAAATTTTTTGGCAGCAGGAAATAATGTCGCTGGTGAATGCATGGATGTTTTCATGGCTGAAGCCCTTGCGCTTCGGTTCGGCCTTAACTTGGCGCAAAGCTATGGGTGCTCAAGACTGGTGATAAATTCTGATAATAGTGATGTGATCCAAGCAATGCAAGAGCAGTTATAGATGATTGTTACCATATGTCGCGTGATCAAGTTCAAGCCCGGTTCGAGCATTGTCATCGCGAAGCAAACTCGGTTGCTCATGAGCTAGCAAGATTAGCTAGGTTCTCTCCCCCTAGTACTTGGTTTGATGAGGCCCCTAGTGCCTTAGCCCCTTTTATTGTAAAAAGATGCTCCCTCCGTAAACTAATATAGGAGTGTTTAGAATACTAAAATAGTGATCTAAACACTCTTATATTAGGTTACAGAGGGAGTACAATGTTATTCAGCACTGATTAAATAAAAAGGCTTGGAGAGTTCAAAAAAAAGTACAAAAGATCTTATCGACTATTAGGAGTCTCTAAGAAAGCGTGTCTTCACCAAGGTTAAAGATTTAATTGTTCAACCTGGCTACTCAACTATTTATGAGCCAATTGTGGGCAGTGGTAATTCTGCAAGCCACTTCATCATAACAATATAAGAGCATGGATTAATTTTTCCTTAATATATAGTCGATTCTTTTAATAAACCAAAAAAATGTTTTGGTATCGTATATCCCATCCATGCCAAACAAACAAAAAAACCTACCATTCAAGCAGCATATGTTGATGTAACAGGATGATGTCAATATAACATGACTGCCCTAAGTCAGACGGCATCTACACTTAACGAAGATTTTACAGGTTCCTGCTGCGGCTGCTGTGCTACTTGTTGTGGATAGTTTGGGTAGCCAGCATATGTCCCATACCCATACATGTTTGGGTCCTGAGGTTGAGTAGCATATCCATAAGCCCCGTAGCCTTGTCCATAGCCATAGTAGCCAGCATTAGCAGTAGCACCACCGCAGTGGTTGAAGTCCTGTTGAGACAAAATATATAGCTTCAATTGGGTTGGAGGGGTAATGAAAGCAAGTGCAATATGTGAGAGATGAAATCACCTGAACTTGTTTGTTTGAAGGGCTTCGACCCCATGAAAGCCTCACGTTCTGCCCTCCAATCATGGTACCTTGCAGCATCAGCAGGGCTTCCTCCGCAGAGGATCTGAATTTTACAGTAACAGGCTGCTTAGAATTTAGATGAATATACTGATTGGTACCAGAAAACTAGGGTAAAAATAGTGAACCTGCTAGCATATTGAACAAAACCACATCTTTTGCCAACAGGTATCTTAACATGGACCACGTCACCATATGGAGTGAAAACTTGTTTCAACACATCCTCAGTAGCGTTGGGGTCAAGGCCACCAACAAATATCTGCATTCACCAAAGATAGATGATCTATCAAACATAACCAGTCACTAGGCTAGTTGCTTGCATTCAAGGAAATAGAACAAAGAACGCACAGTGGAATTGCTATTATCATTGTCAGTCTGAACCCCCTGAGAACTTGGTGCTGTAAATAAAGACAAATAAAGATATACTGTCAGGCTTGAGGGATATTGAACTGAAAAACAAATATATGAATTAAGTATGCCATGCAGGTTATAAATTTCCAATTGACTTGAAAAGGAATGCTTGGTAAATGCAATTGTTCATACAAATGCCATGTCATGCTTCACACATTCTATCTAGCAATAACTAGGTCAAATATATACTGCAGTATCAAGCATAATGAATTACAACTTGTTCATTAAACAATATGTAGAGACAAAAAGGGCAAATTAGGCGTATCAAATATCATTGCGCATCAAATCTCAGAAACTAAACCGAACATCAGAACAAAAAAACACTGCAAGATTGCAATGACGAAAGTGTAGTTCTTGTAGATAGTGTATCATTCTTCAGTCCTTGGACAACTACTCAATGGCCAAAAGAACTAATAATGAGAAGACGAATTACAAACTTTGACATATTCAATTTCAGAGTTTGCTTTTGAAAATTACTCAGGCCAACTTGAGGACTACGTGAGTAAATAATTAATCATGTGTTAAAACGCCTGCTGATCAATGCAATCAATGGAACTTGCAGGACCCCAGACAATTGCAAACCTAGCTTGCAATCAGTTAAAACGCCTGCTGATCAATGCAATCAATGGAACTTGCAGGACCCCAGACAATTGCAAACCTAGCTTGCAGCAGCCTCCAAAAAAGATGCCGATAGACCCACCTTTTCAACAAAAATTGCCATACGAACAGTTATTATGGCAATCAGGCTAATATGGTGACTCTACTAGAGTTGCTATAAAACCAATATATGCCCAAAAAATGAAGTTGTTTATAAGCTACTCAAGTCGTTATTAGTGCTCAAAATATCGCACAAACTTTGAAACTCAAATCCAGAAAGACAACAAGACAGCAACACCAGAACTCAACAACTAGCTGTGACGCCAAATCTCAATTTGACAAAGCTAACTAATACAGTTGCAAGGAAATAGAATCACAAGGTGCAAATAATCGGTTAAGAAACTAAACAACCAGGCAGAGGATGTGTGGCATATAAAAATGTCACAGATCCAAACATTTCATTATGTGTAGTATATAGAAATGTCACGACTCCACAAATTATGTTATGTGTGCACGTGCTTTTATCACATATGATTTCTTGGATAAACTTAGCACAAAGAGCCTCCGGGTACAAAAGGTTCTGACCATTCCTAAGAAACCTGTATAACTAAACCCATGTTTGGAAGGCTTTTTTGGCATTAATCTAAAACTTGATTGGCAAGGACACTGATATTTAAGCATCGCATCCAACACAAAAAAATTAAAAATAGTAGGGAGACAAAGGTAAGGACTACTGACACCCATAACTGTTTTACAAGACATTACACTATACACCTTCTGCCACAGATCCTACGACCGATGAAGGTTGTGAACTTCAAGAGACAGCTTTAATTAAAGATAGAGGAAGAAATAAAACGAGTACGTGGAAGGAACAAAACTGGAAAGGAAGTACTGGATACCAAAAGAACCAGGTTCAAATTTTAGGACATAAACGATTAACACTGACCTAACAGAGGCCATGCATTACACAAGATATGTAATGCTGTTCATGTCAGTCGTAGAGAGCCTGTTGATATCCTGCTTCGACACAATGGGAGTTTATGAGTATACTTCAGAATCCTAATGTATTATTAAATGATTTGAATTCACGAAGGAACTGTTGTGGATCTACAAACTTATTGCTCAAGCCAAGCTTCGACACATTTTCAACTAGTAATAAAGGAAACTGAACCACAGAAGGTTAATACAACAAGTAACTGCAAGAACAACTAAGGACAAAATGAACACATAAAATCAATTACAAGTCAACTGCAAATGTACTAATCTTTAAAACTCTGCTAAAACAAATTAAATTTAGCCGACAAGGATTTAGTTCTTACCTTTCTCTTGAACTCCAGTTGCTTTTTGCTTATTTGCAGCTGGTCCGATACGCATGGGCCTTGAAGAACAGAGCCTCCCATTCATTTCAGTCATTGCACGAGTTTGCTCCGTGGGATCACCAAATTTCACAAAGCCATAGCCCTTTGGGCGCATTGTCAGTTTATCCGTTATAACTTTTGCACCCTTAACAGAGGGATACTGTACCCTAAATGTCTCTTGCAATACGTAGTCTGTGACATCAGCAGCCAAATCACCAACAAATATTGTGTAATCAGCGCCATCATCATGTTTTCCACCAGCAGTCGCCCAGTTCAATCTGTATGCCATCTCAACATTTGGCATCATTGCCCCGTTGAATGTCTGAAGAGCTCTTTCAGCGCCAGCACGGCTTGTGAATTCAATGAAGCCATAACGGCATAACCTTGAAGTTGTCCAGTCTGCTTGTCACGAATTAGCTTCACAGATTGCACCTACAAATTAAAGAGGACAATACGAAAGATCAATATACTGTGTGTAAACGATAGACACAAACTGAGAGTATAATTTGTAGAACACATGATGATAAATAATCACAAATCTGAATCAGTCAACCAGTTACAACATCAATCAACGAGTTACAATCAAGGTTTTGGTTACCGGTCGAAATTTCAAGATTTCCCATGGTTACCGCATATTTCCGTGCCCCTCGATAAATCATCATACCGAGCAAAAAATACCATTTTTTTTTGAAAATTTTGAATTTAAACGCTCCATTTGTAGTAAAGTGCGTAGGACCTAATTAATGCCATGAGAGTTGATTCTAACGTGTTCGTAGCAACCTAGTTCCTGTTTTGACAGGTCTCTGGTTCGAATGTTCGTTCATTTATTTATTTGAATTCAAAATTCAAATATAAAATTCGTTCGAAATATTCTCGGCATTTCTCGGTATTTCCCGGTAACCATGGTAACCACGTTTACCCGCCCCCCTCGGTAAAATTGCCTCATTCGGTAACCAAAACCTTGGTTACAACAGGAAAGCAACTCAGGCTCGCAAAATACCTTGGCCGCAGTCATTCCTATAATTTTGTTTCAGCTTATACAGTGAAACAGATAAGCGTAATAAGAAACTAATAACAGAACCAAGGAAAAAACTGAGCCTGATCCCTTGGCTCAAGTTGCTTTTCAGAAAGTAAAAACAGTTAGCTGAAGAATAATAATAGTGGTTTGGAGCTGGGCCAGACACATATAAACGTGTTTTACATCAATCACGGATACATATTCGTGTTTGCATCAAGCGTCACCCTAACCGGAGAGCGAGAGGCACATACCTCGCCGGTGCTCGCGAAGCAATTGTAGACGTAGTTCTCGTCCATCCAGTACTGCAGGTCCCCTAACCAGAGCGTCCTGACCTCGTTGGGCCCAGCGGGCGCCTGCGTTGGGGCAGCCGGCCGGCCGTAGTACGCGGCCTGCTGCCCATACGCGGCCTGCTGGGGCGGCAGCGGCTGGCCCCACATCTGCGGGGGCGGCGGCGCGTAGAGGTGGTGAGGCGGCATGGGCGGTGGGATGGCGCCCCACTGCGGCGGGACGACGCTGGGCTGCGGCTGGGGCATCATGGCGGCTGGTACGATGAACCCTAGCGCGGAGAGGGGGCAGGAAGAGATTGGGATGTGTGCGCGTGAGAGCCAACGCGAGATATTTATGGGGTTGTTCGGATACGGCGATTGGTTTTTGTGAAGTTCTGTTTGGTTACGGTAACAAATCCGAGGATAAGGAAAGATTGGTTTTTGCAAAACAAAAAACTGAGTTACCAGTTTTTTTTTTAACAAAACATGAGCTTTATTTATTGAAAAATAAGGGTTACATCGTCAATAAAGAAAAATACAATATCATTCTGTCAGCGAGCAAGACGCACGCCAAGAAACAGTCGACGCACGGCCTAAGAGGCAGCCTCGGTCCGCTCGGCCGGAATGGGCCTAACTGGCCTAGTATTTGTACCACATGAGACCGATAGGAGCGTAGGCAAATGGCTAGTTCGTAATGCATGTGTGCGTGTGACGTGTCAGAGTGGCTTTATCCTCCTCTGATTCCCCTGCTTGTACTCGAATTCTGCCATGAAGTAGTGGAGGAAGGATCTAGGGAGTGGCTCTTTGCTTTTCATGACACTCTTGATAAGGACTCTTTTTGTGGGGCTGATTGTTACCATGTGGGCGATTTGGGAAGCGAGGAGGAAAGCGGTTTGTGATGATATATATCAATCATCGCATTCCGTAAGTGGGTTCATCACAAGCTATCTGGCTGAAGTTAGTGCAATCAACGCAGAACTGCCAAAAATGACTCATGTTGCCATCCCAAGACCGAACCAGTGGCAAGCACCGGACGAGGGATGTGTTAATTAAGGTTAATGTTGATGCTGCGGTTTCGACTCGAGCCAAGTGTGGTGTTGTGGGGGCAGTCTGTCATAGTGCGGACGAGACATTCTTGGGAGCTTCTGTAATGGTCCTTAAATTTATCGCAGAACCACAGACTATAGAGACAATTGCAATCAGAGAAGCACTAGCTCTTTCGAATGATCTTTATCAAAGGAGTATACATGTGGCCTCGGATTGCAAGGTGGTGGTGGAGGACTTGAAGAAGGGGAACTCATCAGTTTATGGAGCCGTTATACATGAGATAATACGACACTCCTTGGATTTTGATTTTTGTAAATTTAGCCATGAATTTAGAGCTCGAACTTCGAAGCTCACAACTTAGCGAAGTATGCTTTATCTCTCGAGGGTGGCCGCCATGTGTGGCTGGGACACCCTGGAGACCTTCCTTCCGTCCCTGTACACTAGTAGAAAACCACCCATTAGTCCTGGTTCGTAAGGGCCTTTAGTCCCGGTTCATGAACCGGGACTAATGGGTCGTTACTAATGCCTCCACCCATTAGTCCCGGTTCAAACACGAACCGGGACCAATGTGCCTCCACATGGCCCTGTGCGCCGAGCCCAGTCAGGGGGCCTTTGGTCCCGGTTGGTGGCTCCAACCGGGACCAAAAGTCAATTTTTTTTACAAAAGTGGCTGCTTTAGGGATTTTGGGGGTTATTTTTAGGTTGTTATTATAGCTAGCTAATAGAGAGAAGTGTCCTCTCTTATATCTTCGTCCTTGGTTTATCAACGCTACGGCTATGTTCATTGCACCCACAGATATAACATGCTCATGCATGCTTGCATCATACATCATCATATATATATAATAACAAGTCCTACTAATCATGCATCATCATACAACTTTTACTCATTATTAATAATAAGTCATACGATCATCATCCTCATAGTCATCGAACCCAACCCTACATAATTGTTCTTAGCACATGATCATCAGTATCTGGTAGGACCTAAACACCCTTAAGGTAAAATAGCATAAAACAATATAGACCCTGACTCTCCATTATGAAGAATGGCGATCATCCTGTCTCCAATTCTTGCCCTTTGCTGCTTATTGCTTCCAAGAAGCTCCTTACGATTGTCCATACATTTTTTCCATTCTTTGATTGTTATGTCTCCACTTCTTTTGGAAACCCGGTATGGACAGTTGAGATTCGTAGGACGACCTGGTTATATGTTCAAAACATGAAGGCTACCATGCGTATACATCAGATGAGGCACACAATCATTCGGGATTATCTGTTGAAAAACATAGTAATAACTTCGTAGTTAGCAATGATGTACTAGTTTTAGAAGTGTGCAAAAAGATGCACGGATGTTGTAATAGTAATATATCTTGATGCACGGATGTTGTAATAATAATAAGCTCATCAAGACCATACATCTTGCAAAATGCATCCCAATTTTTGCAATCAAAATGGGTTACACTCTGAGCATTGTACAGCTTTACTTGAAAATCCACACCATGATGGGTACTTAGGATAATTTTTTTGGTTTCGAAACTTTCATGGTCTTCAAAACCCATCCTCTCCAAGACATAGCGTCTTGCAAAGCATGGGATAAGCTAGTCGAATTGGAAAAGATGAAAAATACACGTTAAAATAGTTGAAGTCGTGCTTAATTACGAAAAAAACTATTGTCGTCGTTGCGTACCGTATGAACATCGCAGGTCTCCTCGAGCTTAATGCTGAAGCGCCGATCTTCGTCCAGCTCAATGAACCTGTCGCACATACCTCGGTCGTCGTGGCACCAGTCGCACTCCCCCGGGCGGTTTTCGTCGTCCGATGAGTACGACATTTCCGGCCTACGTTCATAATTCAAATATTAAACTAGATCATTATTATTAATCACGGGTTGACTATCGATGGTCGATGTATTTAGCTCCTCTTTCATTCCCGAATGCATTATTATACCAAATTGTCTAGCACACGGGAATGAAAGAGAACTTATCCAATATAAGCATTCAATAAGCAAAACCAAATCATAAAATAAGCAAAACCAAATCATAAAATAAAGTATAAGTATTCAAATTAGCATGCATTCAATAATTATAAGCAAAAGTACATCATCTCTTGGTGTCCGTACATCGTCGAATATTATCACTAATACAACTAGAACCGTAGCGCCCGACGGGTATCGACGCGGGCGGTGGACACCCAAAGATAAGGAACAATCACAGGATCATAGCTCCAGTGAGATCCCTGAAGAACCTGCCAGGTATTGTCGAACCTCCCCTCCAATGCAACCATGTAGCGACGAACGTGCTCGTCCTCCTCGCTGACACGATGACGTACCACCTCCGCGGTGTCCGGATGCCTCACCACCATCACTGGCCCACGCGACCGCCACCAAACAAGGATCGGGTCAACAACGGGCTGCCTCCTCACCAACCTACGTCCCCCGAAAGGTAGCACCTCCCAATACCAGCCCGGCGGAGCCCAGTCCCGAACATGGCCCTGATCAAGCAGGCCTCCACCGCCGAGTCGACGACGACGAGGATGCGGGATAGGCATCGCCGACGTCGACGCGGAAACTACTTCTATATATAGTTAAATAAAAGTAGTTTTATTAATTAAATCAACTATCTAGTTCAAGTACTAAGCACTTACTATAAATAAATAAGTAGTACTTACTAAAAACAAACTACTTCTATATATAGTAAAATAAATTAGTTTATTAAATCAACTAGCTAGTTCAACTATATATAAACTACTTCTTATTTTTTTCCTTTTTCTAAATACTATGAACAAAAAAATCATTAAAATTCTATGAATAAAATTAATTACACAATCTAAATATCACCAAAAAAATCTATTAACAATAATCTCACCAAACATGCATATTCAATAATAATATCACAAAAAAAAATCTATTAACAGAAAAAAAATCTAACCTAATATGAACAAATTAATTACTACACATATCTAATCTACCAAAAAAATCTAATTAATCTAACAAAAAAATCTAACATAATATGAACAAATTAATTACTACACATATAATCTAACAAAAAAAATCTAATCTAACAAAAAAAATCTATGAACTACATATCTAAATTACTACACATCTAACCTAACAAAAAATCTATGAACTACAAAAAGAATCTAAAAAAAATCTAACAAAAATAAAAAAAAATGCTCACGTACGATGTCGAGGCGGCGCGGGGCAAGGGCGACTACGGGCTCGGGGCGGCGCGGGGCAGGGGCGACGAGGACGACGGGCTCGGGGCGGCGACGGGGACGGCGGGCTCGGGACGGCGCGGGGCAGGGGCGACGGCGGGGGTGGCGACGATGTCGGGGCGGCACGGGCGCGCGATGACGGGGCGGCGCGGGATGCGGGCGGCGATGGGGGCGGCGACGACGTGCGCGGGCGACACCTCGGGGCGGCGACGGGGACGGCGGGCTCGGGACAGCGCGGGGCAGGGCTCGGTGGCGACGACGACGAGGAGCAGAGGCGTCGGGGCGAGAAAGAGATGGGTTTTGGCGAAAAATGCTATGTCCTGTATATATAGCAAGAGCATTGGTCCCGGTTGGTGGCTCCAACCGGGACTAATGCCCCCTTTAGTCCCGGTTGGTGCCACCAACCGAGACCAAAGGCCTCTTTTCAGCAGCCCAAAGGGCGGGAAACGAAGACCTTTGGTCCCGGTTGGTGGCTCCAACCGGGACTAATGATGAGCATTCGTCCCGGTTGGTCCAACCAACCGGGACCAAAGAGTGGCATTGGTACCGGTTGGTGCCATGAACCGGTACCAATGGACCCGTGTAACTACTTTTTTATTTTCTGCAGCTATTTTTTTGTTGATTCTTCCTGCAGCTGTTTTTTAGTCCCACCTCGCCAAGCGAGAGGCACTCGCAGCTGTTTATAAGCCCTGAGTGCAGAGACGATGACGAAGAGGCTCAATGCTCCTGCACGTTGGTTAGCTTCAAGCCTTGAGGAATACGGTAGACTGCACAGAGCTATGTGTTGGGGAACGTAGTAATTTCAAAAATTTCCTACGCACACGCAAAATCATGGTGATGACATAGCAACGAGAGGGGAGAGTGTTCGTCCACGTACCCTCGTAGACCGTAAGCGGAAGCATTAGCACAACGCAGTTGATGTAGTCGTACGTCTTCACGATCCGACCGATCCAAGCACCGAACGTACGGGGCCTCCGAGTTCAGCACACGTTCAGCTCGATGACGATCTCCGGCCTCTGATCCAGCCGAGCTCCGGAGATGAGTTCCGTCAGCACGACGGCATGGTGACGATGATGATGTTCTACCGGCGCAGGGCTTCGCCTAAACTCCGCGACGATATGACCGAGGTGGAATATGGTGGAAGGGGGCACCGCACACGGCTAAGGAACGATCCGTAGATCAACTTGTGTGTCTATGGGGTGCCCCCCGCCCCCATATATAAAGGAGCCAGGGGGAGGAGGCGGCCAGCCAAGGAGGGCGCGCCAAGGGGGAGTCCTACTCCCACCGGGAGTAGGACTCCCTTCTTTCCAAGTAGGAGTAGGAGAAGGGGGGAAAGAGGAGGAAGAGGGGAAGGAAAAGGGGGGGGGGGGCGCCGCCCCCCTTCCCTTGTCCTATTCGTACTAGGAGGGGGAGGGCCGCGTGATCCCCTCCTGGCTCCTTCCCTCTTCTCCCTCGTGGCCCATGTAGGCCAATTAACCCCCCAGGGGGTTCCGGTAACCTCCCGGTACTCCGGTAAAATGCCGATTTCACCCGGAACGATTCCGATGTCCAAATATAGGCTTCCAATATATCAATCTTTATGTCTCAACCATTTCGAGACTCCTCGTCATGTCCGAGATCACATCCGGGACTCCGAACAAACTTCGGTACATCAAAACTTATAAACTCATGATAAAACTGTCATCGTAACGTTAAGCGTGCGGACCCTACGAGTTCGAGAACTATGTAGACATAACGTAGAACCATTCTCGGTCAATAACCAATAGCGGGACCTGGATGTCCATATTGGTTCCTACATATTCTACGAAGATCTTTATCGGTCAAACCGCACAACAACATACGTTGTTCCCTTTGTCATCGGTATGTTACTTGCCCGAGATTTGATCGTCGGTATCCAATACCTAGTTCAATCTCGTTACCGGCAAGTCTCTTTACTCGTTCTGTAATACATCATCTCATAACTAACTCATTAGTTATAATGCTTGCAAGGCTTAGGTGATGAGTATTACCGAGAGGGCCCAGAGATACCTCTCCGACAATCGGAGTGACAAAACCTAATCTTGAATTATGCCAACCCAACATGTACCTTCGGAAACACCTGTAGAGCACCTTTATAATCACCCAGTTACATTGTGACATTTGGTAGCACACAAAGTGTTCTTCCGGTAAACGGGAGTTGCACAATCTCATAGTTGCAGGAACTTTGTTGTCATGAAGAAAGCAATAGCAGTATACTAAACGATCAAGTGCTAGGCTAACGGAATGGGTCATGTCAATCACATCATTCTCCCAATGATGTGATCCCACTAATCAAATGACAACACATGTCTATGGTTAGGAAACATAACCATCTTTGATTAATGAGCTAGTCAAGTAGAGGCATACTAGTGACTATAGTTTTGTCTATGTATTCACACATGTATCATGTTTCCGGTTAATACAATTCTAGCATGAATAATAAACATTTATCATGATATGAAGAAATAAATAATAACTTTATTATTGCCTCTAGGGCATATTTCCTTCAGTCGCCCACTTGCACTAGAGTCAATAATCTAGATTACATAGTAATAATTCTAACACCCATGGAGTCTTGGTGCTGATCATGTTTTGCTCGTGAGAGAGGCTTAGTCAATGGGTCTGCAACATTCAGATCCGTATGTATCTTGCAAATCTCTATGTCTCCCACTTGGACTTGGTCCCGAATGGAATTGAAGCGTCTCTTGATGTGCTTGGTCCTCTTGTGAAATCTGGATTCCTTTGCCAAGGCAATTGCACCAGTATTGTCACAGAAGATCTTCATTGGTCCTGATGCACTAGGTATGACACCTAGATCGGAAATGAACTCCTTCATCCAGACTCCTTCATTCGCTGCTTCAGAAGCAGCTATGTACTCCGCTTCACATGTAGATCCCGCCATGACGCTTTGTTTAGAACTGCACCAACTTACAGCTCCACCGTTTAATAAAAACACGTATCCGGTTTGTGATTTAGAATCGTCCGAATCAGTGTCAAAGCTTGCATCGACGTAACCATTTACGACTAGCTCTTTGTCACCTCCATATACGAGAAACATATCCTTAGTCCTTTTCAGGTATTTCAGGATGTTCTTGACCGCTGTCCAGTGATCCACTCCTAGATTACTTTGGTACCTTCCTGCCAAGCTTATTGCTAAGCATACGTCAGGTCTGGTACACAGCATTGCATACATGATAGAGCCTATGGCTGAAGCATAGGGAACATTTTTCATTTTCTCTCTATCCTCTGCTGTGGTCGGGCATTGAGTTTGACTCAACTTCACACCTTGTAGCACAGGCAAGAATCCTTTCTTTGCCTGATCCATTTTGAACTTTTTCAAAATTTTGTCAAGGTATGTGCTTTGTGAAAGTCCTATTAAGCATCTTGATCTATCTCTATAGATCTTGATGCCCAATATATAAGCAGCTTCACCGAGGTCTTTCATTGAAAAACTTTTATTCAAGTATCCCTTTATGCTTTCCAGAAATTCTATATCATTTCCAATTAATAATATGTCATCTACATATAAAACTAGAAATGCTACAGAGCTCCCACTCACTTTCTTGTAAATACAGGCTTCTCCAAAAGTCTGTATAAAACCATATGCTTTGATCACACTATCAAAGCGTTTATTCCAACTCCGAGATGCTTGCACCAGTCCATAAATGGAACGCTGGAGCTTGCACACTTTGTTAGCACCTTTTGGATCAACAAAACCTTCCGGTTGCATCATATACAACTCTTCTTCTAGAAATTCATTTAAGAATGCAGTCTTGACATCCATTTGCCAAATTTCGTAATCATGAAATGCAGCAATAGCTAACATGATTCGGACAGACTTAAGCATCGCTACGGGTGAGAAAGTCTCATCGTAGTCAACCCCTTGAACTTGTCGAAAACCTTTTGCAACAAGTCGAGCTTTATCGACAGTTACATTACCATCAGCGTCAGTCTTCTTCTTAAAGATCCATTTATTCTCAATGGCTTGCCGATCATCGGGCAAGTCAACCAAAGTCCATACTTTGTTTTCATACATGGATCCCATCTCAGATTTCATGGCCTCTAGCCATTTTGCGGAATCTGGGCTCATCATCGCTTCCTCATAGTTCGTAGGTTCATCATGGTCAAGTAACATGACTTCCAGAATAGGATTACCGTACCACTCTGGTGCGGATCTTACTCTGGTAGACCTACGAGATTCAGCAGAAACTTGATCTGAAGTTTCATGATCAATATCATTAACTTCCTCACTAATTGGTGTAGTCGTCACAGGAACCGGTTCTCGTGAAGAACTACTTTCCAATAAGGGATTAGATACAGTTATCTCATCAAGTTCTACTTTCCTCCCACTCACTTCTTTCGAGAGAAACTCCTTCTCTAGAAAGGATCCATTCTTAGCAACGAATGTCTTGCCTTCGGATCTTTGATAGAAGGTGTACCCAACAGTCTCTTTTGGGTATCCTATGAAGACACATTTCTCCGATTTGGGTTCGAGCTTATCTGGTTGAAGTTTCTTCACATAAGCATCGCAGCCCCAAACTTTAAGAAACGAAAACTTTGGTTTCTTGCCAAACCACAGTTCATAAGGCGTCGTCTCAACGGATTTTGATGGTGCCCTATTTAACGTGAATGCGGCCGTCTCTAAAGCATAACCCCAAAACGATAGCGGTAAATCAGTAAGAGGCATCATAGATCGCACCATATCAAGTAAAGTACGATTACGACGTTCGGACACACCATTTCGTTGTGGTGTTCCGGGTGGCGTGAGTTGCGAAACTATTCCACATTGTTTCAAATGTAAACCAAACTCGTAACTCAAATATTCTCCTCCACGATCAGATCGTAGAAACTTTATTTTCTTGTTACGATGATTTTCCACTTCACTCTGAAATTCTTTGAACTTTTCAAATGTTTCAGACTTGTGCTTCATTAAGTAGATATACCCATATCTGCTCAAATCATCTGTGAAGGTGAGAAAATAACGATATCCGCCACGAGCCTCAACATTCATCGGACCACATACATCTGTATGTATGATTTCCAACAAATCTGTTGCTCTCTCCATAGTACCGGAGAAAGGTGTTTTAGTCATCTTGCCCATGAGGCACGGTTCGCAAGTACCAAGTGATTCATAATAAAGTGATTCCAGAAGTCCATTAGTATGGAGTTTCTTCATGCGCTTTACACCGATATGACCTAAACGGCAGTGCCACAAATATGTTGCACTATCATTATCAACTCTGCATCTTTTGGCTTCAACATTATGAATATGTGTATCACTACTATCGAGATTCAATAAAAATAGACCACTCTTCAAGGGTGCATGACCATAAAAGATATTACTCATATAAATAGAACAACCATTATTCTCTGATTTAAATGAATAACCGTCTCGCATTAAACAAGATCCAAATATAATGTTCATGCTCAACGCTGGCACCAAATAACAATTATTTAGGTCTAAAACTAATCCGGAAGGTAGATGTAGAGGTAGCGTGCCGACCGCGATCACATCGACTTTGGAACCGTTTCCCACGCGCATCGTCACCTCGTCCTTGGCCAGTGCTCGCTTATTCCGTAGTCCCTGTTTCGAGTTGCAAATATTAGCAACAGAACCAGTATCAAATACCCAGGTGCTAATACGAGCTCTAGTTAGGTACACATCGATAACATGTATATCACATATACCTTTGTTCACTTTGCCATTCTTCTTATCCGCCAAATACTTGGGGCAGTTCCGCTTTCAGTGACCAGTCTGCTTGCAGTAGAAGCACTGAGTTTCAGGCTTAGGTCCAGACTTGGGTTTCTTCTCTTGAGCAGCAACTTACTTGCCGTTCTTTTTGAAGTTCCCCTTCTTCTTCCCTTTGCCCTTTTTCTTGAAACTAGTGGTCTTGTTGACCATCAACACTTGATGCTCCTTCTTGATTTCTACCTCCGCAGCTTTCAGCATTGCGAAGAGCTCGGGAATAGTTTTGTTCATCCCTTGCATATTATAGTTCATCACAAAGCTCTTGTAGCTTGGTGGCAGTGATTGGATAATTATGTCAATGACACTATCATCAGGAAGATTAACTCCCAGTTGAATCAAGTGATTATTATACCCAGACATTCTGATTATGTGTTCACTGACAGAACTATTCCCCTCCATCTTGCAGCTATAGAACTTATTGGAGACTTCATATCTCTTAATCCGGGCATTTTCTTGAAATATTAACTTCAACTCCTGGAACATCTCATATGCTCCATGACGTTCAAAACGTCGTTGAAGACCCGGTTCTAAGCCGTAAAGCATGGCACACTGAACTATAGAGTAGTCATCAGCTTTGCTCTGCCAGACATTCTTAACGTCGTCAGTTGCATCAGCAGCAGGCCTGGTACCCAGCGGTGCTTCCAGGACGTAACTTTTCTGTGCAGCAATGAGGATAATCCTCAGGTTGCGGACCCAATCCGTGTAATTGCTACCATCATCTTTCAACTTTGCTTTCTCAAGGAACGCATTAAAATTCAACGGAACAACAGCACGAGCCATCTATCTACAAACAAACATAGACAAGCAAGATACTATCAGGTACTAAGTTCTTGATAAATTTAAGTTCAATTAATCATATTACTTAAGAACTCCCACTTAGACAGACATCTCTCTAGTCATCTAAGTGATCACGTGATCCAAATCAACTAAACCATAACCGATCATCACGTGAGATGGAGTAGTTTTCAATGGTGAACATCACTATGTTGATCATATCTACTATATGATTCATGCTCGACCTTTCAGTCTCCGTGTTCCGAGGCCATATCTGCATATGCTAGGCTCGTCAAGTTTAACCTGAGTATTCTGCGTGTGCAAAACTGGCTTGCACCCGTTGTAGATGGACGTCGAGCTTATCACACCCGATCATCACGTGGTGTCTGGGCACGACGAACTTTGGCAACAGTGCATACTCAGGGAGAACACTTCTTGATAATTTTAGTGAGAGATCATCTTAAAATGCTACCGTCAATCAAAGCAAGATAAGATGCATAAAGCATAAACATCACATGCAATTAATATAAGTGATATGATATGGCCATCATCATCTTGTGCTTGTGATCTCCATCTTCGAAGCACCGTCGTGATCACCATCGTCACCGGCGCGACACCTTGATCTCCATCGTAGCATCGTTGTCGTTACGCCATCTATTGCTTCTACGACTATCGCTACCGCTTAGTGATAAAGTAAAGCAATTACAGGGCGTTTGCATTTCATAGAATAAAGCGACAACCATATGGCTCCTGCCAGTTGCCGATAACTTCGGTTACAAAACATGATCATCTCATACAATAAAATATAGCATCACGTCTTGACCATATCACATCACAACATGCCCTGCAAAAACAAGTTAGACGTCCTCTACTTTGTTGTTGCAAATTTTACGTGGCTGCTACGGGCTTAGCAAGAACCGTTCTTACCTATGCATCAAAAACCACAACGATAGTTCGTCAAGTTGGTGCTGTTTTAACCTTCGCAAGGACCGGGCGTAGCCACACTCGATTCAGCTAAAGTGAGAGAGACAGACACCTGCCAGCCACCTTTAAGCACGAGTGCTCGTAACGGAGAAACCAGTCTCGCGTAAGCGTACGCGTAATGTCGGTCCGGGCCGCTTCATCTCACAATACCGCTGAACCAAAGTATGACATGCTGGTAAGCAGTATGACTTGTATCGCCCACAACTCACTTGTGTTCTACTCGTGCATATAACATCAACGCATAAAACCTAGGCTCAGATGCCACTGTTGGGGAACGTAGTAATTTCAAAAATTTCCTATGCACACGCAAGATCATGGTGATGACATAGCAACGAGAGGGGAGAGTGTTCGTCCACGTACCCTCGTAGACCGTAAGTGGAAGCGTTAGCACAACGCGGTTGATGTAGTCGTACGTCTTCACGATCCGACGATCCAAGCACCAAACGTACGGGGCCTCCGAGTTCAGCACACGTTCAGCTTGATGACGATCTCTGGCCTCCGATCCAGCCGAGCTCCGGAGATGAGTTCCGTCAGCACGACGGCGTGGTGACGATGATGATGTTCTACCGGCGCAGGGCTTCGCCTAAACTCCGTGACGATATGACCGAGGTGGAATATGGTGGAAGGGGTCACAGCACACGGCTAAGGAACGATCCGTAGATCAACTTGTGTGTCTATGGGGTGCCCCCCGCCCCCGTATATAAAGGAGCCAGGGGGGAGGAGGCGGCCGTCCAAGGAGGGCGCACCAAGGGGGAGTCCTACTCCCACCGGGAGTAGGACTCCCTTCTTTCCAAGTAGGAGTAGGAGAAGGGGGGAAAGAGGAGGAAGAGGGGAAGGAAAAGGGGGGGCGCCGCCCCCCTTCCCTTGTCCTATTCGGACTAGGAGGGGGAGGGGCGCGCAGCCCCCTCCTGGCACCTTCCCTCTTCTCCCTCGTGGCCCATGTAGGCCCATTAACCCCCCGGGGGGTTCCGGAACCTCCCGGTACTCCGGTAAAATGCCGATTTCACCCGGAACGATTCCGATGTCCAAATATAGGCTTCCAATATATCAATCTTTATGTCTCAACCATTTCGAGACTCCTCGTCATGTCCGAGATCACATCCGGGACTCCAAACAAACTTCGGTACATCAAAACTTATGAACTCATAATAAAACTGTCATCGTAAAGTTAAGCGTGCGGACCCTACGGGTTCGAGAACTATGTAGACATGACCTAGAACCATTCTCGGTCAATAACCAATAGCGGGACCTGGATGTCCATATTGGTTCCTACATATTCTACGAAGATCTTTATCGGTCAAACCGCATAACAACATACGTTGTTCCCTTTGTCATCGGTATGTTACTTGCCCGAGATTTGATCGTCGGTATCCAATACCTAGTTCAATCTCGTTACCGGCAAGTCTCTTTACTCGTTCTGTAATACATCATCTCATAACTAACTCATTATTTATAATGCTTGCAAGGCTTAGGTGATGAGTATTACCGAGAGGGCCCAGAGATACCTCTCCGACAATCGGAGTGACAAAACCTAATCTTGAATTATGCCAACCCTACATGTACCTTCGGAAACACCTGTAGAGCACCTTTATAATCACCCAGTTACGTTGTGACATTTGGTAGCACACAAAGTGTTCTTCTGGTAAACGGGAGTTGCACAATCTCATAGTTGCAGGAACTTTGTATAAGTCATGAAGAAAGCAATAGCAGTATACTAAACGATCAAGTGCTAGGCTAACGGAATGGGTCATGTCAATCACATCATTCTCTTAATGATGTGATCCCACTAATCAAATGACAACACATGTCTATGGTTAGGAAACATAACCATCTTTGATTAATGAGCTAGTCAAGTAGAGGCATATTAGTGACTATAGTTTTGTCTATGTATTCACACATGTATCATGTTTCCGGCTAATACAATTCTAGCATGAATAATAAACATTTATCATGATATGAAGAAATAAATAATAACTTTATTATTGCCTCTAGGGCATATTTCCTTCACTATGTACAGTGCAGTTGACACTATTCCAAAAGGCTTGAAGCAAATTAACGAGCATTGCGCCTCTTTTTTATTTTTAATGACTTATTACAACTTAGAAATAAAAAGAAAAAAAATAAATCTAGCAGAAAAGAAAAAAACTATATAAAAAACCACTCAGAAATAAATAGAAGAAAAAATAATTTTGATTAATTTTACTAAAAAAATAGCATAGATGCTTATTTTTAATGACTTATTACAACTCAGAAATAAAAACAAAAGAATAAATATAACAGAAAAGAAAAAAACTATATAGAAAACTACTCAGAAATGAATAGAAGCAAAAAATAGTTGTGATTAACTGTACTAAAAAGGAGCATATATGCTTATTTTTAATGGCTTATTACAACTCAGAAATAAAAAGAAAAAAATAAATATAGCAGAAATGAAAAAAAAATAAAAAAGTACTCAGAAATGAGCATAGATGCGCTTATAGAGGAAATTCAACTTAAATTCATAACGAATTTCAAGAGAAATCCGTATGAATTTAGGCTAAATTCCCTATATAAGGGCATCTATTTTTATTTTCAGAGGAGCTCAATAAGGCAGAGAGGGAGGGGCTTATAAACCGGTCCGATTCCCCTTCGGTTGGCGAGGTGGGACTAAACTCTGGCCGCAACGAGGACCAACCCTTTAGTCCCGGTTGGTGGCATGAACCGGGACTAATGGGCAGCCTTTGGTCCCGTTTCAAGCCACCAACCAGGACCAATGGTGTTGGGCCAGGAGCGAGGCCCATTGGTCCCGGTTCGTCCCACCAACCGGGACCAATAGGTCCAGTCGAACCAGGACCAATGGCCCACGTGGCCCGGCCGGCCCCCGGTGCTCACGAACCGGGTCCAATGCCCCCATTGGTCCCAGTTCTGGATTGAACCGGGACTAATGGGCTGGCCCGGCCTGGACCATTGCCTCCTTTTCTACTAGTGGTAAACATTGTGACGAATTAATAAAGTCTTTGCGAGGTTGTTTAAAAAAAAAACCGTACTACTACCCTACTGTCAAGTTTATAATTAGTAGTTCTAATTTTTTTGCTAATCACTATTATCCGGCATCTCTAGGAAGAATAGACATAAACATGCATCAACTTGTTACTTGTAGATCGCAACTGAATGTACAAACTTAAGTCATGGCTAGTGCCACTTTACATACAAAACAAATGATCAGCAACCTATCTTCTTATATACTCTGCACATTTTTGCTAAAAAAGCAGATTAATTAGTATCTATTTTAACTAAGGACGGTCTTCTTTTGCCAATTTGCAAATCACTCTATTATGATGCGTCTTGTGCTAGCTAGAGACACATTCAAGAAGTTCAATCGAGAAGTAAACCAAACGTGCCAGCCTCCCAGGTTCATATATACGTCAGAATTTTCAACTACCTACATAAGTGGATTTCACTACAGCTAAAAGTAGTGGCTGATCCGGAGGTCAATAAGTAAAACTAGTGTGAAAGCTCGATCGTGCAATTGTATTAGGGCCACTAGCTCTAGCTCTCACCCCGGACTCTCTCTAATGTGATTGTGTTACATATATACCACCACATATATATTTGCGTTGAGCCCATGGGAATTCACAAGTTGCTTTCTCTCAACAGAGGCTTGTACAAAAGTAAGAAAACCTATTCTTTCTAACAATGCATGGAGACAAGCTTTTGCGTTTTTCTCAAAGAAAATGTGTACACAACTACCAGGACATGTCGATGTATTGTGCCATTCTGGGAGTCGAACTTCTTTCCTCAGAATGTTAGAAAATTTTAGCCTGTTGTTGGCAGACCCAGATTATGATAAGTTTAGACATGAAAAAAATAGAGTACTGTATTACTGTATTCACCAAAGGTCCAATGTCAATGTGAAGTTTGTTTTATCATTCGCAGAACTGTTTTTACAATAGTTTAACCTTGCCAGAGACTGCTGGCTGCTGTTAGTTGGTTTTCCGGCGGATCTGCGATGCATGACTGAACTCAATAATGCCGTCTCTAGTTTTGGGAAGCTGCTATCTTGGGACAGAGTAAAATCCACCGATGCCGCAGTAGCAGTTAAGGTTAGAATAGATGCTCTGACTGATGTTCCTGTCAGTTTGCGGTCACCGGGGACAGGCATTTTGAAGGTGAATCTTGGACTTGCCCAATCATCATATTTCAGGAAGAGTTGTTGGGCGGTGGCCCCCCCAGATGAGGAGCCCATACCGGTAGATGGAAATCCGCACCCAAGGCCTCATGAGAAGCATCACCATCCCAATCAGCACAACCTCTTCTTTGGACCTGTTCCGCAGCATGATAACAATGAGCTGCCTGGGAATAATCAAGATATTCAGAATGGTGATGATCTGGCTGCAGATGATCTTGGTTGGGGACACTGGGCAATGCCTCCTCTACAAGATAATCTTCCGGTGCAGAACCAACTCTTTGATGTTGCGCAAGCTCCTGACATGGATCACAGTGGCCTAACACTATCCCTAGGCATTGACTCTAACAGTGTTGGCACAGCAAATTCGATTCAAGGTGCAGGCAATCTTCTGCTGTTTGGAAATCTTCTAGCTCCACAAGAACAACCAGTTTTGATACCCCGGGCTCAGCTTCCAGATCTCAATGTGCCACTTGAGGTGGAAATATTGCAACCTGTAATACCTGATGCTCTGCTGCAAGCTGATCTGACTGACGCTCAAGTTGGAGTTGAGGTGTTTGTACCACTGGATGTGCAGGACAATGATGAAAATGCATTATCGCAGGATCATGCACTCTCAGAGATGCCTGAATTGCACAACCAGGCCGATCAGTTACCTGACAATGCTCTGCTTCCGCACCACCTGTTGCCGGCCCCTTTTGCTGCTCAAGAGGATAATTCTATGCAACATGGAGATGGTGCTGCTGTTGTGCCTGATGAAGTTGTTCCAGATGAGATTCAACAGCCTGTTATTTCTGCAACAATTAACCAACTTGTAATCGATGCAGCTTCAGAAATACCCAGTCCAGATTCAGGTAGCTCAAATCCTCCTCCTGGATTCCCTTTGCCCATTTTTAAAGACCAAATTCATGTGGGTGCTTGTCAACTTTTACCTGACGCAGCAGACCCAGTCATGCAAAAGATGTTCCTCTCCCAAGCGCAAGAAGAGCTACACAATGCCTGCACTGGTGTTGAAGAAGCAGAGCTTTGGAAAAAGCATTTTGCTCCAGAAGGACAGCCTAGGGATGTGATTGAGGTACCTAATGAGTGGGCAAATTTCATTGCTCTTGCACTGCTTACTCCAGATAAGTTTGAGTGGGCTAAACAATTGCTTTCTTCTCAGCTATGGAAAATTATTTCAGAACATTCAGATAGCTCAAACCTAAAACGTTTTGTCATTCCTGACAAATGTGAATCTGTCCTGCAGAGCACTTGCAAAAATCAGAATGAGAATGACGTGCTCCCAACTACTGTGGTCACCACTCCACCTTCCAAACCCTCATCTGTGGGGATGTCCTCCAGCACCTCTACCATCCAGGTGTACAAAAAGAGGAAGGACAAAGCTCCACTTGTTGAAACCCAGGTGAGAAGGAGTTGTAGAATTCAGCAATTAAATCATGGTTACAGAAAGAAAACATGCATGGATAGAAACTGCTTGCCTTGCAATGTTAACCCCCCTTCATTACCCAGCAAAGTGGTTAAAAATCTATCTGTTGCTTTCTGCAAGATTCCTGAGAAGGACTGCTCTGAGAGGGAACAAGGACAAAGAGATGAACGAGAAGACCAAGAAGAGCCCACAGAAGGGGGGACTGCCCAGCCCTGCCTGATGATATCATAGGAGACCTGTCTAGTATCTTTCTGAGCTATGGATGATTTGGTTATGTTATATGTAATGATCTTGTGTGAACTCATGTTTTGGGGTCAGGTGGAGCTGGCACTTTTAGTCCTGTTGCAGACTATGATCTTTAAGTTATGCAAAGCTATGAAAATTTGTCCTATCCAGTTTTTATGCATTTCTATCATGAATAAGTAGTGGAAAATCTTGAACTGGAATATTAGAGGCATCAATGATAAAGATAAGTGGTTGGCTATTCGAAACAAAATTGATGAGACAGACTGTGATTTGATTTGCATCCAAGAAACAAAGAGGGAAACATTTGACAGCAGATATATTAAGCAGTTCTGCCCTAAACGACTAAACAAGTTTGACTACCAACCATCTGTTGGAGCATCAGGAGGGTTATTAGTGGTCTGGAATGATTCTCTGTTCACAGGAGAGACTCTCTCTAAAAAAATCCTTCTCTATTTCCATCCGATTCACCTCTAAGCTCTCCTCTAATACCTGGACTTTATCGAATATCTATGGCCCTTGTCTTGCCTCTGAAAGGGTTATTTTCATGGACTGGTTTTCTAACATTCACATTCCTGATGACTGTAATTGGTTGATGCTGGGGGATTTCAATTATATTAGGTATCCTTCAAACAGAAACAGAGAAGGAGGTAATCTTAATGATATGCTCTCTTTCAATGAAGCAATCAGCAATTTGGGTCTTCAAGAAATTCCTTTGAAAGGGAGAGCATTTACATGGAGCAACATGCAGACAGCCCCTTTGCTTGAGAAACTTGATTGGGTCTTTTCTTCAGAAGCTTGGACTTCAAACTTCCCTAATACCATGGTGTTGCCCCTCTCAAAGCCTATTTCTGATCATGTCCCTTGCATCATTAATATTAGCACCAGGATTCCTAAATCAAAAATCTTCAGGTTTGAAAACTACTGGATGCAGATTGATAGTTTCAAGGACACTGTGCAAAATATTTGGCAACAAGATGTTAATGAAGCAGATAGTGCAAAGAGAATCACTGCTAAGTTTAAGAGATTAAGAAAGGGACTAAAGATTTGGTCCAAAGAGCTCTCACAGCTGTCAAAGCTTATTCAAGCTTGTAATGACCTAATTCTGCTTTATGACACTTTTGAAGATTTTAGATCTTTATCCACTGTTGAATGGAATGGCAGGGACATTGTTAAGAAGCATCTTCTTAATCTGTTGGAAATGCAAAGGGCATACTGGAAGCAAAGAGCAACTATTAGATGGATCTTGCAAGGGGAGGCTAATACCAAATACCTGAAAGTAAAAGCTACCATCAACTACAGAAGAAACTACATTGCTAATTTGCAGGATGAAGCAGGTAACATACAAGATGATCATTAGACTAAAGCTGCAATTCCGTGGAAAGCTTTGAAGCAGAGACTCAATGTCTCTATGCCCACTTTTGATCTTCTGAACCTTGAATCCCTTGTCCCAAGGATACCAGAACTAATTGAGCTTGACAAGCCTTTCACAAAGGAGGAGATTGATGCAGTGGTTAAAGATCTTCCATCTGATAAAGCTCCAGGGCCAGATGGCTTCAATACTGATTTTATTAAGCACTGTTGGGACATCATTGCTCCAGATTTCTATGAGCTGATCGAAGACTTCTACAATGGCAAATTAAACTTGCAGAGTATCAACTCTTCTTTTATTACTCTACTGCCAAAAAAGGATGCTCCTGTCAATGCTAATGATTTCAGACCAATCTCATTGCTCAACTGTTCAATAAAAATCATAACAAAACTTCTTGCCAACAGACTGCAAGCTGTCATATTACAGCTGGTTCATCAAAATCAATATGGGTTCCTTAAGAAGAGATCAATACAAGTTTGTCTGGCCTGGTCATATGAGTTCATTCACCAATGTCATCAATCTGGGCAAGATTTAATTATTCTAAAATTAGATTTTGAGAAAGCTTTTGATATGATTGAGCATGAAGCTATCAGGAAAATTCTCATTGCTAGAGGCTTTGGACCCAAGTGGATTATGTGGATGGATATGATTTTCTCTTCTGGATTTTCTTCTGTGCTACTGAATGGGGTGCCTGGAAAACAGTTTCTTTGCAAAATAGGAGTTAGGCAGGGGGATCCTCTCTCACCCCTTCTGTTTGTCATAGCAGCTGATCTGCTTCAAACAATCCTAAATGAAGCTATGAGAAATGGTCTAATCTCTGCTCCTATACAGACTAATTCTGATCAGGATTTTCCTGTAATACAGTATGCTGATGACACAGTCCTTGTCATGCAAGCCAATGCTACCCAGCTGCATCAACTCAAAAATTTACTCCTGTATTTTAGTACATTCACTGGATTGAGAGTGAATTATGAAAAATCAGTGATTGTTCCTATTAACACTACAAATGATAAGATGCTGGAATTGGCTAGTATTATGGGTTGCAAAGTTGGATCCCTCCCATTCACATATTTGGGTTTACCTCTTTGTCTGTCCAAGCCAAAGATTGAGGATTTTATGCCCATCATGCAAAGAATTGAAAGAAGGCTGGCTGGTTGTTCCTCCTTGTTATCTTATGGAGATAAATTGGTTTTGGTTAAGTCTGTATTCTCCAGCCTGCCCATCTTCTTCATGTGTACACTAGCACTTCCAGTTGGTGTTATGGAGCAAATCAAGAAATATCTCAAACATTTCTTTTGGAGGAAATATGGAATGGAAGACAGGGGCACTGCCTTGATTGCCTGGGACAAAGTTTGCCAACCAAAAGAAAAAGGAGGTCTTGGAGTGTTGGATATTGCCAGTCACAACAAATGTTTACTTATGAAGCATGTCCACAAGTTCTTAAATCAGCAGAATATTCCTTGGGTCAAATTAATTTGGGAGGCTTATTATCCTGACAAACTGCTTCATACAAACCCACATGGATCTTTTTGGTGGAAAAGTATTCTCAAGCTTGTGCCTGGGTTTAGACAAGTTGCTGTCGCCAAGCTGGGCTCTGGTAACACTATAAGATTCTGGTTTGACAACTGGAATCAGGGCATCCTGAAAGACAGATTCCCACAGCTATTCTCTTTCAGTAGGCAAGAGCAGATTTCTATCCAGAAAATAAAACATTTTGAAGATGCATCTGAACATTTCTTCACTCCATTATCAACCCAGGCTCATCAACAATTCCAAGAACTATCTGCCCTCTTGCAGGCTACACAACTGAATGATACTCTTGACACCTGGTGCCTTCCATGGAATAAGAGTCAGAATGTTTTTTCCGCTATCAAAATGTACTACCACATGCAAAGCCAAGAAGTAGCATCTCCACTATTTAAGAAGATTTGGAAAAGTGCTGCCATGTTAAGATATAAGATTTTTCTTTGGTTACTGCTGCATGATAGAGTGAATGTCAGAAATCTTCTTGCCAGAAAGCACTTTCATCTGCCAAACTACAACTGTGAGCTCTGTAACTGTTCTTGTGAAGAAACCAGTCTACACCTCATTTGGGACTGTCCTTTTGCTCTGCAATGCTGGGATTCAATTGTGCCTTCCAAAGTCGGAGGTATAAATGTTTTTGATGAGATCAACTTGCTGTCAATCCATCTGCCCAGCCAGTTTGCAATGACTATCATCACCATGGGTTGCTGGCATATTTGGATGCAGAGAAACGATAAAATTTTCAGAGCTCAAAATCCATCAGTTCAAGGGTGGAGAAAGCTACTCAAAGATGATCTGAAGTTGTTAACTCTGAGAACCAAAGAGAAGCACTGAGAAGCTTTCAGTGGATGGATTACAGATAACCTAAATTAATTGATCATGAACTTTCCTAGAGCTGGTATTGGTTAGATGGCTCCAGTTGTATTTTCTTTATTTGATTGTAAATAACTTTGTTATGATTTGAATGAAAATTACCGTAGAACGATTGTTCTACGGTCCTCGGTTAAAAAAAAGTATTCCCGTGGAATCGTGGGTAAACTTCTACCCCATTAACCATTTTAGGGTAGGTTGCGAAAAAGGTATATATATGGTGTTATAATAGGATCCAAAAATATTAATCCAATGTGAGCCATGACTATAGTGGTGGAGCTTTAGGGAGGGGCAAAGGGGGCCATGCCCCCCCCCCCCCCCCCAAATATATATTTCTTTACATATACATATAATGTTTAACATCATTTGGGCTAAATTTAACATAATACACATGATTAGCCCACTCAACTCTATTTAAGACTCACTTAGCCCCTTGTCAAATCACGATGAAGCTCCGCCACTACACTGACAAGAAGGTAGGAAAATCTTCCCTAGCAGCTTTCTCATGAAAATCTTCTTTATGTATTTGTTAGAATACAACTAAAATTTTGTCTTGTTGGTGTGTCCAACATGCACTATTGACGATTGATCAACATGGGTGGTATGCGCCTCCTCAGCTGTATAGTCAACATGATGAACTGGATTGTGGACTGCAAAATCAGCTAAGCCACTAGAATCTAAAAATTTGGTTCCCATTCATCAAGGTGGTCATACTAAACTCAAATGTTGATGAGGAGATATCTGTTGAAGGCACTATGTCAAGAAATTGAACTACGGAAGTTTGAGGTGAGCAACATCTATACTTTGATTTTCGAAGGAGCCATGTAGTCATGCAATGACGGGGCTTTAAACGTGATTTGAGAGGGGGCCAAGTGAGTCTTAAACAGAGTTGAGGGGCAAATCTAGTGTATTATGTTAAATTTAGCCCAAATAATGTTAAATGTTATATGCTTATGCAAATAAAAAATGTGTACCCGGGGGGGGGGGGGGCATTGCCCCCATTGGCCCTCACTAAGCTCTGTTACTAGGTCAGTGTATGTAGCATACTGAAGGGGCACTCGTTCTCTCCTAGAAAATTTTGAAATAACAACAATAAGGCCATCTAAATGAGCAATATCCTCTCCATAAGTGTCGTGGAACCGATGCTCAGGAGAGCATGTAACTACATAGCACCATGTTGCATAAGACATAGAAATGTCAGGAAATGGAACATGAAATGTCATATGTCTTACCTTGCTTCAACAACATATACAAAACCACATTTGAATGGGATGTTTCTAGTTTGAGACTGTTGGGAATCGTTGCATTGAAAACAAAAAAGTTTCTACGCACACGCAATGATCTATCTATGGAGATGCATAGCAATAAGGGGGAGACCATATTCCACTGTTCCTTTGTTGACGTTAATCGCTAATTCCCAATTGAGTTGAGTTTGTTGCCATAAGGATTCCTGGATGTTACCTGGCAATTGATGCTCTCTAGAGATCACAGGTTTGAAAAAAAGATATCAACGAAGGACAACTCTCATTTTATCCAGTGTTTGCCCTTACATCCTCCCTTGTTGTGCTATAAAAAGGGCAGGAGGATGGATTTCCATCAGGTAGAGCATAATTCTTCAAAACAATGTTATTTTTCTCTGTTCTGTCGAAAATAGGGTAACTTAGACCCCCCCCCCCCCTATTGTATATTGGCAACCGCATATTTCACCTTCGTTCAGGTTATCTTAGCGGTTTACATGAGTTGTGAACACTTTGATGCAGAGTTGCAGCTGGTATGATGCAGATTCGCAGAGCTGTGCCTGGTGTAGTGCTGTATAGCTCCAGTATTGATGAGCTATGCAAAATAATAGCAATGGACAAAGTAGAGGTCGTCCTTTGGCGAATGGTTCATATTCATATTCGACTGAATACTACGACCTATACTAGCCTGATTCATGGATATTCCCATTTGGGCCAGTTGGCAGAGGTTGTTATAGGTTGTTGAAAGAAATGATAAGTCAAGGTCTCATACCAAACATTTCTACTTGCAACTCTGTCATGGACTACCTTTGCAAGAATGGAAGAATCAAAAGAAGCTACAGAACTTTTTTACTCCACGGCTGAGAAGTGCCATAAACCTACTATTTTGACGTACTATGTTATGCTTCATTGGTACGCTACAGAAGGATCCCTTATTGATATGACTGATCTTCATGAGTTGATGTTCTACCTGTCCTCCATTTTTTTAACGGTCTGTCCTCCACTTTTTCACCATACTGATTACTTCATATACTAAGTATGGAACGATGGATGTGGCTATACTTTTCTTTGAAGACCCTAATGAAGTCACACATTTAAAGGCAAGTGCTAGCTGGGTTTTGCAGAATGAGCGGGATGGATGATGCAATGGAGAAATTCAGTGAGATGGTTGATATAGGAGTACCACATGAGACAACTGTTTGCAGGTTAAAGCTATTTAGAGAAATGTTGAGCAAGAGAGTTAAAGCTACAACTTATACTAAAGCTGGGACAATTAATTTGGATTGAAGGGAGTATATGGCATCATACTGCATGGGTTAATTCCAGTATCCAGGCATAGACGAACCGAACAGTGCCACGCAAAAAAAAAACTCTTTTATTTCCATGCTCGGGAGAACCGTTGCTTGTTTGTGATTGCTGCACCAAATGCTTATACTGTTTCATGTGTTATTTTAACTGGCGCATTGACTTAATGATTAAGCTGCTCTAAAACTAAGAAGTTCATGTTTAAAAAAAGTTAAGAAGCTAAATGATAATTCAGATTGGTGCTTCAGTTTTGCATTTTAAGTGAAGGTGTCCTTTTGGCATCAAATTACACCAAGTAATTGTCCATGATTAGTAAATGTCTTTTGGTGTGTACAACCCAATGTTCAGGTTGTCTTTAGCATTTTGTACGAGTTCTGCACATTATGATGCCTGTATTCGATGCAGAGTGCTAATCAATAGAAACTAAACTAATAAAGTTACCTTCTTCCTGGAGCTCATCTGAGTACAGTTTCATCATGTCCAGCTGCAGTTTTTCCTATCTTGATTTTTCCAACTGATTGGTGCACCCATCGTATGCTAATTTTGCTTTGCTGAGGTGAGCAGAAAATGTGTCATCGTGACTATGAGCAAACTGAGAGAGCAAACGACGCCTACGACTGTGTGGCTTGCTTGCAATCTGCCGCTGACAACCCTGAAACTCAATATGAACTTGGATATAGAACAATCAGGCGCAATTCCGTGTTAGCAAGCATTGAATCTGATATTAGCAAGTTCTTTTTGTTAGTGATGCATGTACTACCTGCACATGTTAGATCCCGCAACTAATTAAAAGGATCTTGCAGGAAGATTGACCGGTGGTTTTTGCAGGCCAGATACAACAGAGACAGATTTGTTTGGAAGAAGGAAAGAGACGGAGGCCGGATAGGACTCAAATTGCGCGCCATCGGTCTCGGTCCTAAAATAGCGCCCGGACCGCAAGCCCAGATTTTGTTTACCTGCCAATGATGGCGCCGGGGACTGCCGAGGGGCCATCGCCGACGCCGCCGGAAAGAGCATCCTGGAGGAGTCGTTACTCTGGGCTGATAGACCGCGTTTGTTCCCTGGGGCTGCCGGTGTTTATCGACCATGCACTTCGTCCGCCACCGCCGCCGCCCACGGCACCTGGCGATGCTGGGCATCCGGCGCCGCTTTGCTCCGGCACCAGCCCGCGTGCTGGCCGGGCACCTCTGGGGCTGATCGACATCGTCCGCCCCTGGGCGGCGTCCGGCTTCATAAGGCCGCCGCGGGTCGCGTGTCCGGCAGTTTACAAGCCGCGGGAGGTTTTAGTGGGTAGAGACCTGGTGGAGATATTCTCCGTGACTGCCACCTTCCACTTCGTCGGCACCATTGATGTCAGCGACTGCCGCGCCAGCATCAAGACCATCTTCTCGCGCAAGGACTGGGGCGAGGGGTACAAAAGTTTCTTCTCCCGGAAGAAGAAGTGGTTGTCAAGCGACGGCGGGCACTCCGCGCTCTCCGAGTTCAGGGACCAGCTGGTCCTCACCGGACCACATAGCGCCATATCGCCCTGTGGCGGCTTCCTGGTCCGGCTCTTCATCCCGGAGACGAGGAAGAAAGGCTGGGAGGTTCTCAGGCTACATTGGGATTCGGAGGTCAAGGATCCGAGCATATACAACAGGCCCATGACCAGGACCATCGTGACCCAGAGGGGCCACGTCCATGTGACCTGCGCGGTGCTGGACGATGCCGTGCAGGCCACCGTACGGGTCACGCTGTGTCTGCCCCGTGAGGCCGCCATGAGCGCCGAGGTCCATGGCCACATCAACGCGCGCATTGACACATTTAGCATCGGGTGCGCGCTGTTCAGCAGAGACGCCGATGAGCCGGTAGACGTCCCTGTCTCGGGGGATTCTCTGACACAGGGATATTCTGACAGCGAATTTTGTCACTCCACTATTCTTCCGTTGGACCGAGACGTTCTCGTCGTGCCGGTTGGAGCGTGTGTTCAGGTTTGGGGGGAGCTGGTGTTCAACGGATCTAATGACGTACATGTCAGCCATTCGATCAAGGTCGAAGGTGAGAGGGTCGAGAGCCAAGGGGTACTGGTGCAAGACGGCTACTGCTCTACTACGGTAGACATATGGTTCATGGAGCCATGGGCCTAGTGTAGGATATATATGAGCAGGTTACTCTTTTGAGCCAAGGGGTGGTGCAAGACGGCTAATGCTCACCGTATATTCAGTTTCTCGGTTCTTTATCTTTGTTATCGAATTTTAATTTGCTGATTCTAGCTACCGCGCGCTTTGTAGTCTGTTGGGGATATAACTATTATGTATGACCCGCCTAGGAGGGGCCGGTTTATACCTATGAGTACTCTTGAAGCCCAAAACCAAGCTTGAAGATGACGGTTCAGTTAAGGGCCCAAAGCCCAGAGGCCACTTAAGGCCCGTAGAGATAAACCGCCATATATACATGACTTGTATTGTAAGGCAAGAATAGTTAGAGACCGAGCCGGACACTGTTTATGAGCCGGCCGGGACTCTGTAAGCCGCTGGGCGTCGACCTCTGTATATAAAGGGACGATCCGGCGGCGGTTCAAGGCAAGTAAGATCAGATCGAGAGCTAGGTCAAGCGATTTCGCTCCCTCGTAATCGAGACATAAGCAATCCCACTCAAAACTGGATCGTAGGCTTTTACCTTCACCGTAAGGGGACGAACCAGTATAAACCCCGTGTCCTTTGTCCCGATTAACCCCTTTAAGCTTCCTAGTTGCGATGGCTCAACGACTAAGTCCTTTCACTAGGACATATGACGTGACAATTCCACGACAGTTGACGCCCACCGTGGGGCCAGCGCATGGTGGATTTGAGTTCTTGAAGGGTAGCTTCGAAGGGCTCAAGGGATATGCTGTGGGCCGGATGACCAAGAGTCGTCGCGGCAAGCTTTAGATCGACGACGCAGGCTGGGGCCCCGACGCCGGCTCAATTGAGTACGGGTACCGGGTCCCCTTTGGCCGAATCCACGTCTTCATCGGCAAGATCAGCGAGCCGGGCCCTGAGCCGGACATTTACACCGACCTCGTCGAGACGGCTCAGCGTGTGAGACCCGTCCGAGCTCAGCCGGCCCTGAAGCGTACCTTCATGGGATGCATCCACGGAGAGGAACTTTCTGAAGGATCTTTGTCTGCTGGTGAGACGGTCATCTACTCTGATGGTGAGTCGTCCACAAGTGAGACGGATTCGTTGTATCAATTTCAAGATGGCGGGCTTGGGGGCTGTTCCGATGGCAGTAGTATTCCAGATCTCCTTGAGCCACCGAGCAGAGTTGGGATCTTTATGGCCGGCACGCAGCCCATTCAAAATTCTACGACTGCGGCAGCGATAACCTCTGGGTCAGCGGCAGCCGGGGAAGGAGACCCTATGCGCCCGCCGGCTCAGGTGCTGATGGATCTCATGGACAAGATGACAGCTCTGTTAACCGTCGCGGTCAACCCGGCGGATCAAGCTCAACATGATGCGGAAGTGGCACTGTTAAAACAAGATATAGTGCAGGCTAAGGAAGACCTGGCGGAGGAAGATGTCAGGATGACAGCAGAGCGGGCGGCTCTGGACGCTCAGGTTCAGCAGATTCAGTCGCAGGCTATCCAACTCACGATGGATCATAACGCATCAAACAAGGTGATGAGAAGAAGGTACCAGAAGAGTCTGTCCCGTCTGCGTCCGGTTTATGATCCTCGAAACCTCTTCCGAACGCCCGGGGCAGGGCCCAGTAACCCGCCGGAGTTAAACTGGGTTGTAACACCCGGGGCTGGGATGTCAGTTCATCCGCGTACGATGGAGCCTCCCCAGATGAATACCGCTCCGCCTCAGTATGTGCCAACATCATCGGGTCATTATTCTAACCCTTTGGAGAACATGATTGCTGCGGCGGCACGATTGGCGACTCTTCCGGTGGAGGGCGACTCTCCGACGGCGGTTGAAACTCGCAGGATCAGAGAGCTTCTTCAGACGGCTTTAGCGCAGCAGGAGGCGTACTCATACAGCCGAGACAGGATTCATTCAACCCCTCGTCCAAGCCGGAGCCCGAGTTATAGCAGGCAGATGGACTCAGCGGCCGTTTCAAGCAACGCCCGGCGCCGTGACCCGCCGTGCGGGCATGACCCGGCGCAGGATGGAACTCTTAACTTGGTTGATCAGGACAGAATACATCAAGAGGCTGAGCGAGCGGCTCAGCAGGCGGCTAAGTAGGCAGCTCAACGAGCGGCTTACCAACCTTTTCCGGTTTATCCGACAATTTCTATTGAGGCAGGCGTGATCACTAGGACCGGTGGTGTCCCTTGTCTGGTGTCGGCTCTGCGTAACAAGCGTTTGTCCAAGGATTTCAAGGGGCCTCGAAAGGTGCCTAATTACACGGCCGACTTACAGCCTGGCGCGTGGATTGAAAGCTATGAGATGGCTATGGAACTACTAGAAGTCAGTGATGCTGCGATGGCCAAGTACTTCACCATGATGCTGGATGGGACTGCCCGCACTTGGTTGAAGGGGTTTCCACCTAATTCCATCGGTTCATGGGCAGAGTTAAAAGCCCGGTTCATTCAGAACTTCAAAGATACATGCAAGCAGCCCATGTCAATTGTGGATTTGACTAATTGCAAGCAAGAGGAGGGTGAGTCCATGACCCATTGGGTGCGCCGGGTCAAGGCCATAACACATTCGTCTAATAAGATGGATGCCGGCTCTGCAGTCTTAATGTTGGAGAAAAATTGCCGTTTTGCGCCTCTGAAGATGAAGCTGGGGCGGCTCAAGCGCGATTGTAATGACATGGGCCAGCTAATGGCGGCTCTAGTCAAATAAGTCGATTCCGATAGTACCAAGGATCCCGAGTCTGATGATGAGAAGACAGGGAAGGGAAAGAAGAACGGCAATGCCAAGGGTCCTCAGCATAACCCGGCAAATCAAGGAGGTGATAATAAACGTATGGCTGATGGTAGCTTGGAGTTTGTGTCTAACACCAATGCGTAGGGCAACAATCAACGACACAAGGGAGGCCGCCTCCTCGGTCCGGCGGGTCAAGCCCCACACTTGAGCAGTTGCTGAATGAGCCCTGTCCGAGACACGACACCCCACAGAAACCAGCCACTCACCTATGGAAGGACTGCATGATCATGAAGGCTTTCAAGAATTCCAACATGTTCGACGGTAATCATGGGTCGGGCGACGGCTCAGGTGGCGCCGACTTTCATGGCCCGGGCGGCGGTTCAAATTCCAATTTGCAAAACTCTCAGGGTAATCAAGGTGGCTATAATCAGCAATCTGGCCAGGGAGGTTAGCTGTAGCAGTAGGGTGGATACCAGAGTAATCCAAAGTAGCTAAATAGTGGACAATATCATGTGTTTACAACCAGTTTGTGCAAACGGGACCAGAAGCATCATAAGAGGGCTGTGAACGTTGTTGAGCCGGCAGTTCCTCGTTATTTGAGATGGTCCGAGCAGCCTATTCTGTGGAGTAGGGAAGATCACCCTCCCCGGGTTGACAATCCTGGACACTTGGCCTTGGTGGTGGCACCTCAGGTTGGCGGATATAAATTCACTAAGGTGCTCATGGATGGAGGTAGTAGCATCAACATCCTCTATTATGTGACTTTTTGACGCATGGGTTTGACTGATAAAAATCTCAAGACTTCCAACACTATTTTTCATGGAGTAGTCCCTGGTAAGTCGGCATACCCAGTGGGTAAGATTGAGCTGGAGGTAGCCTTTGGAGATGAGCATGATTCTAGGGCCGAGAAGTTAACCTTTGAGGTGGTCAAAATCAAGAGCCCGTATCACGCCCTGTTTGGACGGCCGGCTTATGCCAAGTTCATGGCACGACCGTGTTATGTTTATTTGCAGCTCAAGATGCCGGGTCATAAGGGCACCATCACAGTGCATGGGAGCCGGAAAATAGCCTGGGAATGTGAGGAAGGCGATGCTGCTTACGCTGAATCTGTTTGTGCAACAGAGGAGTTGAAGTTCTACAAGGACAATGTTGACCCGGCGGACATGACATCTTTGAAGAAACCGACCACAGAGCATGAGCCAGTAATGAAGTTTAAGTCGGCCGATGATACCAAGATTGTTGATTTTGTTCCAGGTGACTCATCTAAGCAGTTCAGTATCAGTGCCAATCTGGATCCCAAATAGGAAAGCGCGCTCATCGAGTTCACCCGTGAGAACCGGGACATCTTTGTATGGAAACCTTCTGATATGCCGGGTGTACCGAGAGAACTCGCTGAGCACACTCTCAATATTGATCCAAAATTTAAGCCAGTCAAGCAGTTTCTTCGGCAGTTCAATGAAGAGAGGCGTAAGGCCATTTGTGAGGAAGTGGCCCGGCTCTTGGCTGCCGGGTTCATTATTGAAGTTTTTCATCCAGAGTGGTTGGCTAACCCGGTGCTGGTGCTTAAGAAGAATGGCACTTGGCGTATGTGTGTGGATTACACGGATTTAAACAAAGCTTGTCCAGCGGATCCCTTCGTTCTCCCTCGTATTGATCAAATCATTGATGTTACGGCAGGTTGTGAGCGTTTGAGCTTTCTGGATGCTTATTCTGGTTATCATCAGATCAAGATGGCAGTTAAGGACCAGGAGAAGATGTCTTTTTTTAATCCATTTGGAGCCTTCTTCTATGTGTCTATGCCTTTTGGGCTTAAGAGTGCCTAGGCGACTTATCAGCGATGTGTGCAGAACTGTCTTCACAATCAGATTGAGGGCAATGTTCATGCTTATGTGGACGACATTGTGGTGAAATCCAGAGAGAAGGAGACCTTGATAGATGATCTGAAGGAGACCTTTGATAATCTCCGGGTCTACAAGATGATGCTTAACCCGGACAAATGTGTTTTTCGTGTGCCTGCAGGCAAGCTTTTGGGGTTTCTGGTTTCCAACAGGGGCATTGAGGCTAACCCGAAGAAGATCAAGGCAATCACTTCTTTGGCTAAACCAGCGTGTATCAATGATGTTCAGCGTTTGGCGGGTCGTATTGCTGCTTTAAGCTGGTTCATAAGCCGGTTAGGTGAGAAGGCCATACCACTGTATTAGATGATGAAGAAGACAGACGACTTCGTCTGGAGCGATGTTGCTAACACTACCTTTGAAGACTTGAAGAGACAGCTAGCTGAGCCGTCAGTCCTTGCTCCTCCCATTGATAAGGAGCCATTATTGTTATATGTGGCTGCTAACACACGTGCCGTCAGTGTAGCCATTGTGGTGGAACGCAAGGAGGCTGGCAAGGAGCATCCAGTTCAGCGGCCGGTTTATTACATCAGTGAGGTACTTATTGAATCCAAGAAAAGGTATCCACATTGGCAGAATCTCGTTTATGGGGTGCTTATGGCAAGCCGGAAGTTTAAGCAATATTTTCTGGGTCATCCCATCACTGTGGTCAGTTCTGCTCCTTTAGAAGATATCATCCAAAATAGAGAGGCCACAGGACGAGTTGCCAAGTGGGCCATTGAACTTGGGCCTCACGATTTAAAGTATGTGTCACGCACTGCTATCAAGTCTCAAGCTCTGGTGGACTTCATCAATGATTGGACAGAACTAAAGATGCCTGAAGAGAAGCCAGACAACACGTATTGGACTATTCACTTTGATGGGTCCAGGCAATTGGAGGGCTCGGGGGTTGGAGTTGTCTTAGCTTCCCCTCGAGGTTGCAAATTTTGTTATGTGCTACGGTTGATGTGTCCCTGTACTAACAATGCAGTTGAGTATGAGGCCTTACTCCATGGTCTTCAAATGGCTAAAGAGATGAGTTTAAGCCGGGTAAGGTGCTTTGGCGACTCAGATTTGGTGGCTCAGCAAGTCTTAGTCAAGTGGGATTCCAAGGATCCTCTCATGGCGGCTTATCGCCGTGAAGTTGATGCCATTGCTGGGCATTTCAATGGTTACCAAGTGGAGCACATTAATCGCAGACAGAACTAGGCGGCTCATGCTTTAAGCCGCCCGGGGTCTCAGCGTAAGCCGGTGCTGTCGGTGTCAAAACCGGCGGATCTCGGGTAGGGGGTCCTGAACTGTGCATCTAAGGCTAATGGTAACAAGAGGCGGGGGACACAATGTTTACCCAGGTTCGGGCCCTCTCTATGGAGGTAATACCCTACTTCCTGCTTGATTGATCTTGATGATATGAGTATTACAAGAGTTGATCTACCACGTGATCGTAGAGGCTAAACCCTAGGAGCTAGCCTATGATTATGATTGTTCTCGTCCTATGGACTAAACCCTCCGGTTTATATAGACACCGGAGGGGGCTAGGGTTACACAGAGTCGGTTACAGAGAAGGAAATCTACATATCCAAATTGCCAAGATTGCCTTCCACACAAAGGAGAGTCCCACCCAGACACGGGATGAAGTCTTCAATCTTGTATCTTCATAGTCCAACAGTCCGGCATAAGCATATAGTCCGGCTGTCCGAGGACCCCCTAATCCGGGACTCCCTCAGTAGCCCCCGAACCAGGCTTCAATGACGACAAGTCCGGCGCGCAGATTGTCTTCGGCATTGCAAGGCGGGTTCTTCTCCAAATTCTCCAGAGTACCTGTTGTAACGAGCAGTGTCCGGCTTCCCATTTAATGTTGCGCTCATCGGCTTCTGTACCTTAATAATGCCAGTCTCCACGTGTCGAGAGAATGTGAGAAGTCAAGGCATTTTTACACTTGCCACCCTGACCATGTAAGCAAATCGTCTATTAAAGAGACGGGGATCCTCGGATCCAAATCACACCATCTTCCCTAAGCGAGGATCCATCAGAGCGCGCCTGAAAAAAACCATCCCATCATGGCCGGCCACCGCAGCTCCTCCTCTCGCTCCCATAGCACTAAGCCAGGTGATTGGGAGAGGTGTACCGTATCCCACAGTCAATTGGTGGAGTTGCAGACCCAGGGGTTTCTCCCACCTGCATATCTTGTCCCCGTCCGAGCCGGATTAGCCACATGACGGTGGGGATCAAGCGGAGAGTTTCCCCAACCCATCCAGGGGGGAGCGAGTATGCCTTGTCCCTTGCTGAGGGGCATCGGATTTCCAATCCATCCGTTCCTCTGCGGGCTCCTCAAGTATTAGGGCCTCCAGCTGCACAACTTCACTCCTGCCTCCATCCTGCACATCGCAGGTTATGTCGCCCTTTGTGAGCTATTTCTGGGCTGCGAAGCTCATTTTGAGCTATGGAAAAGGTTGTTCTGCCTCGTCCCTCGCAATCAGGAGGGATCAATATACCAAGTGGGCGGAGCTGAAATATGGCGCATCGCCGGGACCGAATACCTGTCCGGCACTCCGAAGAAGACATCCGAAGATTGGCCTTCCGAGTGGTTTTACATAGAGGACGTCTCCCTTCCTGACCCTATTCGGATGGGTCTTCCCGAGTTCACAAATGCCCCATTGAAGAAACGCCGAAGCTGGCGTCCCCGGAGCCCCCAGGAGGAAGATAACAGAGAGGTCCTTCAACTGATGGGCAGGATAAAGACGCTTGCCAAATCTGGATTGACAATAATCGAGGTTATGTTAATATGCATAATGCGGGGGGCTGTAGCCACTCCAGTATCGGTGGCATCCCATGTGGCACTTCAATGGAGAAGACGATGCCACCCGCTGCGGTCAGAAAGGTCCGGACTCCGCCACCGCTCTGGCGAAAATATTGTCCGATTTGTACAAAGGAGAAGAAGAGGAGTTCATCCATATTAAGCCACGGGATGGATTTTCCATGTACAACCCCCTAGCTGGGTGAGTTGCTATCTTTTACTCAACTCTATTCATTCCCACAGTCTTTCATTGCAAATATTTACCTTGCTAGTCCATAACAGGAACTGCGAAAAGCTGTGAGGGAGGTCCACAGCCCGCCTCCACAGCCAGAGGACCCCGACCGGGCCCTCGACCCCGAACTCGAAGAAGATCCGGACATATTTGTGGAGCTCGTCGACAGGACGTTTTACCAGGAAAGCTGTGATGGTGCCTTGGTGGCCATCCTTGCCGACTATCCCGGCCTGCTCCCTGCATCATATGTAAGTAAAACAGGAGTCCTAACTTCCGAAAAGGATCCCCTCTTTACACCTTACCCACTACACATGTATTGCACTTTATAGGGAAGGCCATTGGGGCGCCGTGCCGAACCTGCGGCGACTCACCAACAAGGGGCGCCCAATCCAGGTAGGCTTAAAAGGAAAGCGGTCAGGACCGAGACGCCATCGAAGAGGTATGATTTAAAACCTGCTCCATGGTTATCATTTTTAAAATATAACAATGTCCACTGTGTCCTGGCAGAAAGAGTATTCGACGGACTATGTCCGGAGATCCTGCCGGCCACGCCTCTACCAGCCGGACTCCAGAACCGGCCTCAAGGGTGGAGGCTAACATGGGGACAACACTGGACAATCCTCCTACAGAGGATGCGGATAGAATATCCGCTACAAATTCCGAGGTAGAGAGCGCTATGAATCATCGGCGTCGGCGGGCCACACTCCGCGACCCTAACTTCTCCGAAGAGGCGTTCAATGCATTCAACTCGGGAGACGCGTACATCCGAGTTGCTCAAGATGGGCTTGCTAGAGCCACATACCAGTATTTAAAAGATATACGGGTAAGGAATATCTGATAATTATGTATATCAGTAGCCCCTGAGACTTGAAACAGTTGGCACAACTGACTTAAGGATCATTGTATGAATAGGTTCTTACAGAGAACACCCATTTGTCTCAAGAGCTGGAGGAGTGCAAAGCCCGGCTAAGGGCCGCAACTGCCGAAATGGAGGGAAGGCCTCATCTGGTAATATTTTATTGATTGATGAAAAACATGATTATGTGTACCATTTAGTAATCAGCAGGTTTGTAGATCTAACAATAGATTCCGCAGGTAATCCCGGAGTGAATCCGAAGATCCTACAAGAGGATGAACAACAAGCGCAACGACAATTAGAGGCCGACAAGCGTGTACTTACATGGGTCAGGCGAGAGAAAAACAATCTCCAAGATGCCAATACCCGGCTGGGCGTGGAGTTGAAAGATGTTTGGGGCCAGCTTGCGGACTCCGTGAAGGAGAATAAGAGGCTTCAACGCGGCATTTTTAGTATGTGCTCAAACGAACCTTTATACAGTCGGGCTAACAGAGTTATGTCTGTAGGTATACAGACTGGTCATCCCGAAGAGGAGATGCCCGGATCCGCAGGCGACCTTCTGCAAGAGCTTTCACAACTGCACGAACAAGTTCGGTAGGTGATGCAGGGTATTGCCCAGGCCTTGTGGCCATCCGCCTCCCTGCCAGGAAGCATGGGGGAGCTTGTAGAGCTGCTCAAGGAAGCGCGGCGGCGCTTTCGTTTATGGAAGATATCTTCCTGTCGACAAGGTGCGAGGGAAGCTTGGGCCATGGTGAAAACACGGTACACCAAGCTCGATCCAAATCACATGGCCCTGGTCGGACCTGTAGGATCAGATGGGAAAGAGATTCCCGTTAGTCTGGTATATGACCAGGTAGGATTAGCCGCAAAGTATTCCCAACAGGATTGTAGGCTAGACAGCCTGTTGGATGGTATAGAAGAAGAATTTAGCTAGTCTAAGTGACTGTGTGCTTCAATTGACATATTTTGTCCCTAGCCGGATTGTAAATCATTTGTCATGGCGGACCTTTTCGCTTCAGCCTCCAGACCCGACAGTCCGGAGTGTTTCCGAATACCCGCTCAGTTATGTAAACTGGGGTATGCGTGGAAACCAGGCGTAGGGGTCATAAGTGCTTGAACAGACAAGTACCCAACTAGCTATGTTATATTACATGGATAGTAAGAAACATCTTCCAGGGAGAATAGTTCGGTTAAGGGTTCCTTTCCCTGGGTAAACATGCATTAATGTGCATGTCCGAACTGTGAACAGAGACGCAGTATATGAAACATCTGGGGGTTTGTATTGTAATAGGTAAGAAACATCTTTAGTTCACTGACCGAATATTCTCTTAAGAACGCTAGCTTTTGGCTTCACCCAGTCTGAGGTACATGTCCGGCATACCCGGCAGTAACAATCGCAGAGGTGCTCCCCTTATGCCCTAGCCGAACTAACGGGAACGTAGGACATAAACACAGGAGCCAGGCAACCCAGCTTGGCCAAAACTAAAGTCATATCGATGCATATAATGGTGAAGAAAAGGTACATATGGAAAAGCGACACATATGTTGTGGGCATGATGCCCTGAAGGTAATTATATTAAGCTTCTATATAAGAAGCCCCCAGGTATAGTGAGCGTGCATAGAGCATCAATTATGCATAGTCGAGCCACACTTAAAGCTTTTTAGGGCCATAAAAAAGATAAAAAGAAATTATGAGAGAGGATATAACTTAAAAAAAGGCGGAGGGAAGGAGACGAACACAGAGTTCGGCGCTAGGCGTAGAATCTTCGGAGTCTGGCCGCGTTCCATGGGTTTGGCTCGAGTCGATTATCTGATGCATCACGCAGGCGGTAGGCTCCTCCGGTGAGAACTTTATCAATGATGAAGGGACCCTCCCACTTGGGTTTGAGCTTGTCCTTTTTCTTCTCCGGTAGGCGTAGAACGAGTTCACCAACATTATAAGTTTTGGCCCGTACTTCTCTGCTTTGATACCTTCGAGCCTGTTGCTGATAGAATGCGGAACGGTCTTTTACGACGTCGCGCTCCTCCTCCAGGGCATCTAAACTGTCCTGCCGATCAAGCTCGGCTTCTCTCTTTTCATACATGCACACTCGAGGTGAGTCATGAATGATATCGCAGGGTAATACCGCCTCTGCGCCATACACCATGAAGAATGGTGTGTATCCGGTAGTGCGATTCGGCGTGGTTCGCAGTCCACATAGTATGGAGTCGAGCTCCTTGACCCAGTGCATGTCTGATTCCTTCAGGGATCGCACTAGTCTGGGTTTAATGCCGCTCATAATAAGACCATTTGCTTGTTCAACTTGACCGTTTGTTTGGAGATGATAGACGGAGGCGTAATCAAGCTTAATGCCCATATTGCCGCACCAAATTTTCACCACGTCAGCTGTGAAGTTGCAGCCATTATCGGTGATGATGCTATGGGGGACACCGTAACGGTGCAGGAGCCCTGATACGAAGTCTATCACTGGTCTGGATTCGGCCGTTTTAACTGCTTTGGCCTCTATCCATTTGGTGAATTTATCCACCATGACCAACAGGTATTTTTTTCTTATGGCTTCCTCCTTTAAGGGGTCTGACCATATCGAGCTCCCAGACCGCAAAGGGCCATGTTATGGGGATTGTTTGGAGTGCGGTAGGTGGTGGCATATGGCTTTGATTGGCGAAGAGCTGGCAACCGACGCAATGTTGGACGAGGTCCTGTGCGTCTGCTCGGGCTGTCGGCCAGTAGAATCATGTATGGAAGGCCTTGCTTATGAGGGCCCGAGCTGCGGCGTGGTGGCCGCCGAGTCCAGCATGAATTTCGGCCAAGAGCTGCCGCCCTTCCTCTTCGGAGATACATCTTTGGAGTACTCCGGTATCGCTTTTCTTATAAAGCTCTCCCTCGTGGACCTTGTAGGCTTTAGAGCGCCGCACCATGCAACGTGCCTCATTTTGGTCCTCGGGGAGTTCTTGCCTATTTAGGTAGGCTAAGAAGGGTTCGGCCCAGGGGGCGATGACATCCATGATTACGTGGGCCGGAGGTGTTAATTCGGTGGCGGAGCCTCCGATTATGTCAGAGTGTTCGGGCTCTAGGGTTGTGGTTGGATCCGGACTAGTATTGCCGGTCTCCCCTTCCCACACCACGGATGGCTTGAACAGCCTTTCCATGAAGATGTTAGGTGGGACGGGGTCACGCTTAGCGCCGATGCGGGCGAGGATATCCGCCACTTGATTGTTTTCTCGGACCACATGATGAAATTCAAGCCCCTCGAACCGAGCTGACATCTTAAGGAAGGCATTATGGTAAGCCTCCATCTTCGGGTCCTTGGCTTCAAAGTCTCCATTTATTTGATATATTGCGAGGTTCGGGTCCCTGCGCACCTCTAGGCGTTGAATCCCCATGGAGACTGCCATCCGAAGACCGTGCAACAGAGCCTCGTATTCGGCTGCATTGTTGGAGTCTATGTATAGTATTTGGAGTACGTATTGGACTATATCTCCGGTGGGGGATGTCAGGACCACGCCCGCTCCCAGACCAGCCAGCATCTTAGAGCCGTCAAAGTGCATGATCCAATTGGAATATGCGCTGTACTCTTTAGGGAGTTCAACTTCTGTCCATCCGGCGACGAAGTCAGCCATGACTTGTGATTTAATGGCTCACCGTGGTTTATTTATAGTGTCGAACGGGAGGAGCTCGATGGCCCACTTAGCAATCCGGCCCGTGGCATCGCGGTTATTTATTATATCGTTGAGTGGTACTTCGGAGGCCACCATGATTGAACACTCTTGAAAGTAGTGTCGTAGTTTCCAGGATGCCATGAAGACCGCGTATGCTATCTTTTGATAATGTGGGTACCGTGACTTGCATGATGCGAGGATAGTGGATACTAGTATACCGGCTTTTGAAGTGGGAACTTATGTTCGTCCTCCTCTTGTTCGACGACGAGCACTGCGCTTACAACTTGGTGTGTTGCAGCTATATATAACAGCATGGGTTCGCCAATGTTTGGTGCATCCAGGATTGGGTTGCTGGCCAAGAGGACCTTTATTTCTTCCAGTCCGGCCGTAGCCGCATCCGTCCACTCGAAGTGTCCGGTGTGTCGAAGAAGGCGATAACGAGGTAATGCCTTTTCTCCCAGTCGGTAGATAAAGCGGCTTAAGGAAGCCATGCATCCAGTTAATTTTTGGATTTGCTTGAGGTCTGTTGGGGTAGCCAACTGTGACAAAGCTCGGATTTTAGCCGGGTTTGCTTCAATTCCTCTATTGGAAACATGAAGCCCAGGAGATTTCTGGCAGGAACGCCGAAAACGCATTTTTTCCAGATTGAGCTTGATGTCATATGTTCGGAGGTTATCGAACGTGAGCCTCAGGTCGTCTATTAAAGATTCGACGTGTCTGGTCTTGATGACCACGTCGTCCACGTATGCCTCAACTGTTTTGCCGATTTATTTTTCCAGGCATGTCTGAATCATGTGTTGGTAGGTTGCACCGGCGTTTTTGAGCCCGAAAGGCATGGTGTTGAAACAGAAAGAGCCGTATGGAGTGATGAATGCCGTTGCGGCTTGATCGGACTCCACCATCTTGATTTGATGGTATCCGGAGTATGCGTCGAGGGAGCACAATGAGTCGTGTCCTGCGGTAGCGTCGATGATTTGGCTGATGCGGGGGAGAGGGAAGGGATCCTTGGGGCAAGCCTTATTGAGGTCCTTGAAATCTACACATAGGCGCTAGGATTTGTCCTTCTTCGGTACCATCACCAGGTTTGCTAGCCAGTCCGGGTGTTTAATTTCTCTGATGAATCCGGCTTCGAGTAACTTGGCTGGCTCCTCTCCCATGGCTTGTCGTTTAGGTTTTGAGAAGCGCCGTAGAGTCTGCTTGACCGGCTTGTATCCCTTCAATATGTTTAGGCTATGATGGGCCATCCTGCGTGGGATCCCTGGCATGTCTGAAGGGTGCCAGGCGATGATGTCCCAATTCTCACGTAAGAACGCCCGCAGTGCAGCGTCTATAGTGGGGTTCAGCTGTGCCCCGATGGATGCTGTTTTTGTGGAGTCCGTTGGGTGGACTTGGAATTTAACTATTTCATCTGCTGGTTTGAAAGAGGTGGACTTGGATCGTTTGTCGAGTATCACGTCGTCCCTTTGCACTTTGGCGCGCAGCACCGTTAGTTCTTCGGCCGCGAGGGCTTGGGATAATGACTCAAGGGCCAAGGCGGCGGTTTTATTTTCAGCGCGGAGTGCTATGTCCGGATCACTGGCTAGAGTGATGACTCCATTGGCCCCAAGCATCTTGAGCTTCATGTACCCATAATGGGGTATAGCTTGGAAGCTCGCGAATGCGACCCGCCCTAAAAGGGCGGGGTATCCGCTACTGAACGGGGCCACTTGGAATGTTATCTCTTCGGACCTGTAATTCTCCGGCGTGCCAAATACCACATCGAGTGTGATTTTTCCCGCACATCGTGCCTCCCGACTAAGGATAATTCCTCTGAAGGTTGTCCTGCTTTGCTCAATGCAGCTCTTGTCTATTCCCATTTTGTTGAGAGTTTCCTCATAGATGAGATTTAATCCATTGCCACCGTCCATGAGCACTTTAGTAAGCCGGAAGCCTTCCACAATTGGACTAAGGACCAAAGCGGCTGGTGCTCGGACTGTTTGGAATTGAGGTTCGTCACTGGCATTGAAGGTTACGGCCATGTCGTTCCACGGATTTATTGCTGCAACGTGGCAGACTTCGGTGAGGCCGCGGAGTGCTCTCTTGCACTTGTTATTTGAGGTGAAAGTCTCAAAGACTGTCAACACTGTATTGTTGTTTTCTGCGGGATGATGCTCTACGGTATTGTCAATGAGGAGATCCTCGCCGCTCTTGGCCACCTGCCGAAGTATCCAACATGCTCTAAGGTTGTGTGTTGGTATGGTATCCGGTGTGCTGTGAATTTTGCATGGACCATTGAGCCATCCCTCCAATACGGTTCCACGCCATGTAGTGGGCTTTGGTTTCTTTGTAATTGGATCGGGTGACTTGCGAGAGTGCACCCTTTTAGTTCGGACGATGGGTTTAGTGAGAGCCGGGGGATCCCAGAATTTTACCCGGGTTTTCCAGGCGCTTTCCATCGGACAGTACTTTTGTACTATGGCCGCCAAGTCAGCGAAGTGTGATATGTCACGGCGACTTATGGCGTTGAGGATTCCCTTGTCTGTGCAATTTTTGCAAAAGAATGAGATTGCATCTTCCTCGCGACAATCCTTGACCTTGCTCATTACAAGGAGGAGTCTAGCCCAAAAGTGATGTACTGTCTCTTGGGATTGTTGTCTAATGAGGGAAAGATCGCTTGTATCTGGGTGGGTGGGTGGATTTAAGTCTGAACCCTGACCCGGTCTGAGACCCAGGGGCAGAGGAACTTCCAAACTTAGCAGTTCGGGTTTTGGGATGTTGCCCAATTTTTCTGGCCCGCTGCCCGATTCTAAGTTCGGAGTTTGGGTCATGTCTATCCGGCTCAGAGAGCTCGGGAATCCGGACATAGTTCGTCCTCAAAATAGAGGAAGAATCGCTGCATTGATCCTCCACCGCCGCTATCTGATGGGTGACCGGCGGAGAGTTAATCTCTCTTTGATCGGGTTTAAGCCCAATTCAATCATAGTCCGTAGCGACTCCCAAGGCGGCGATGCGATCCAAGAGCTCGTTCAAGGACAAGAGTTCCATTGGATATATCTGCTCGGCGTATTCCGAGCTGACGTGGAGGCCGTTTTTGATGACCCGAGAAGTCATCATCGGCACGACGGCTGAATGGGCGGTCATGACGAAGCCGCCTAGTCGGAGGGTTTGGCCTAAAGCCAGGGATCCCTTAGAGGTTATGTTGTCCTCAATAACAAGGCGAGCCATCAAACCTTTTTTCGACGTCACAGTGGAACTCTCAATGAAAGCACCAATGTCGGTGTCAAAACCGGCGGATCTCGGGTAGGGGGTCTCGAACTGTGCGTCTAAGGATAATGGTAACAGGAGGCGGGGGACACAATGTTTACCTAGGTTCGGGCCCTCTCTATGGAGGTAATACCCTACTTCCTGCTTGATTGATCTTGATGATATGAGTATTACAAGAGTTGATCTACCATGAGATTGTAGAGGCTAAACCCTAGGAGCTAGCCTATGATTATGATTGTTCTCGTCCTACGGACTAAACCCTCCGGTTTATATAGACACGGGAGGGGGGCTAGGGTTACATAGAGTCGGTTACAGAGAAGGAAATCTACATATCCGAATTGCCAAGGTTGCCTTCCACGCAAAGGAGAGTCCCACCCGGACACAGGAGGAAGTCTTCAATCTTGTATCTTCATAGTCCAACAGTCTGGCATAAGCATATACTCCAGCTGTCCAAGGACCCCCTAATCCGGGACTCCCTCAGGTGCCGCCTAATACTTTCTGTCAAGTTACCTACAGAGGAAGACTTGGTGGTTCCTGACCCGGAAGCATAGTTGGTGGCAGCTCTTCACGTCATCCCAGATTGGACAGTACCATACTTGGCTTACATGACCCGGGGCGAGTTGCCTGAGGATGAAACCTTGGCCAGGTAGATAACCCGGCAGTCTAATTCAATGACAATTGCCAATGGCGAGTTGCACCATCGCAGTGTCACTGGGGGGTTTCAGCATTGTGTTTCTCCTGAGGAAGGTCAAGAAATTCTTCGTGAGATTCATGAAGGAGATTGTGGCCATCATGCCGGATCAAAATCCCTTGTGGACAAGGCTTTCTGTCATGGATTTTATTGGCTGACAGCTCATGCTGATGCGGAGGATTTGGTCAGTAAATGTGACGGTTGTCAGAAGTTCTCGAGATGTGCTCACGTGCCGGCTCAAGAGTTGAGGATGATTCCAATTACTTGGCCGTTTGCAGTCTCGGGGCTTGACATGGTTGGGCCTTTCAAAAGGTCCAAAGATAAAAAGACCCACCTCTTGGTGGCGGTTGACAAGTTCACAAAGTGGGTTGAGGCAGAGCCAGTTAGTAAGTGTGATGCAGCCATGGCGGTTCAATTCATGAAGAAGGTAATATTTCGCTTTGGCTTTGCACACATCATTATAACTGACAATGGTACTAATCTGTCTAAAGGTGCCATGGAAGAGTTTTGTCAACGTGAGCATATTCGACTTGATGTTTCATCAGTAGCTCACCCCCAATCCAATGGTCAAGCTGAAAGAGCCAATCAGGAAATATTAAAAGGCATCAAGCCCCGGCTTTTGGTTCCTCTGCAACGAACGCCGGGTTGTTGGGTTGAGAAATTACCCTCTGACATATGGAGCATCAATACTACCCCTAACAGGTCTACGGGTTACACGCCTTTCTTCATGGTCTACGAAACAGAGGCGGTTTTACCTAGTGACATCCGACATGACTCACCCCGTGTGGCGGCTTACGTTGAAGCTGATAATGAACAAGCTCATCAGGATGCTCTCGACCTGTTAGATGAAAAGCGTGACCTGGCAGCAGCCCGCTCGATGATTTACCAACAGGACCTGCACCGTTATCACAGCCGCCGGGTTAAATCCAGAACCTTTCAGGAAGGTGATTTTGTGCTCCGGCTCATCCAGGATCAAACTGATGCACACAAGTTACCCCCACCTTGGGAAGGGCTCTTTGTGGTCAGTAAGAACTTGAACAACGAGTCATACTACATTATCGATGTTCGAGAGCACAAGGACTCACGTAAGCCGGAGGAAGAGACCCGCCGACCATTGAATATCGCTCATCTTTGGCCTTACTACACTTGAGCCACCGGCTCTCATGATGTACATATTTTGACGATGTATATATTATGATAAGTAATAAAGTAGGACATTTATCCTTTTCATCCTCAAAGATCATATATCTTCATCATTGTCATTTCAAATGACCAATTGGGGGCTGATCGTATTCGAATCTAGCTTAACCCCCTTGGTCCGGCTCATGATCGTATTCGAATCTAGCCGTTAAACTTCATGATCACTAGGGGGCTTCCTATTCAAACATAGGTCGTATTCGAACCAAAGAGAACATAGCTGTCGGTACCCTCTTGATCGGCACAATGCCAAGCTCACTGGGGGGCTTCTTGATCGTATTCAAATAATAGCTTAACCCCTTTTGGGTCTGACTTTGATCATATTCGAATCAGAGTCATTAAGAAACTCTCAAGGTCATTAGGGGGCTTCCTGTTCAAACATAGGTCGTATTCGAACCAAAGAGAACATAGCTGTCGGTACCCTCTTGATCGGCGCAACGCCAAAGCCACTGGGGGCTACATGATCGTATTCGAATCCTAGCTTAACCCCTTTGGAATGGTTTACTGATCGTATTCAAATCAGAAGCCTTGAATTTTTTCTTTCTATTTGGTTTAAGTTTTATTTGAAAGCAGCCTTTGTTTTGACTTGAGACTTTTTTGTTAAAAGATCCAAGTGTAAGTATGGTTTAAATTTAACCTGTCTTGATTTTGGATGACAAGTCGCCAACATATGAGAATCATTATACCTTTGGAAGTGTTGGTTTCCAAAGATTGGGTTATCACCCTTACTGGCCGGATCACATAAACCGGCAGTACAGATCCAAAGATCACAGGTATGATATTATAGTTGTGTTTCAAAATTATATTTCGCAACAGGCTTATCTGTGACTCTTTTTCCATATTAAGGGTTATATGTAAAGATATTACGACCCGCCTTGCGATAAGCCGCCAAGGGATCTTGTGATCTATTTCTGTGGGCAGAACGGTTCAAAGACTTGCTAAAGCATAAGGAAAACAGATGATAAGTATAATACATGTGAATATAAGATGGTGGCTTAACTGTGTTGAGCACCAAACACGTGCACGATGGCATGGCAAAACAAAGTTATTTCTACCCTATTACATGACTCCCTGAGTCCAAATGGTTAATACTGTTTTTCAGCAGATCACAAGTATGAGCCGCCTGGAGGATTAATTCTCGTGTTGACCTAAAGCGTCTGGGTCAGCCCTCTCCGCTTCTTCGCCCTGTTCCCTTTCCTGGAAGGTTGATGATGACCAGTCAATGCCATTCAAAGCTTCATATTCAGCTTCATCATCAATTAGTCCGGCTGGGTCAACTTCAGGGGTGAAGGTATGCTTACGGATTGGGGGGATCAGGCTAGTCACTTTATAATGTGGCATGGGAATTCTCCGGTTCTCCGCGTCATAACCCGAATGGTACTTAGTGAGATCTGCTTCATCAGCTATCAGGGTTGCCACGGGACGTATCTCCTTCACACAAGTGGCGAAGTCTTCCTATTCAAAGGGAGTGCCATCCTGATGTCTACTACACAACCTTCTTCTTGTAGACATTGTTGGGCCTCCAAGTGCAGAGGTTTGTAGGACAGTAGCAAATTTCCCTCAAGTGGATGACCTAAGGTTTATCAATCTGTGGGAGGCGTAGGATGAAGATGGTCTCTCTCAAGCAACCCTGCAACCAAATAACAAAGAGTCTCTTGTGTCCCCAACACACCCAATACAATGGTAAATTGTATAGGTGCACTAGTTCGGCGAAGAGATGGTGATACAAGTGCAATATGGATGGTAGATATAGGTTTTTGTAATCTGAAAATATAAAAACAGCAAGGTAACTAATGATAAAAGTGAGCGTAAACGGTATTGCAGTGGTAGGAAAGAAGGCATGGGGTTCATACTTTCACTAGTGCAAGTTCTCTCAACAATAATAACATAACTGGATCATATAACTATCCCTTAACATGCAACAAAGAGTCACTCCAAAGCCACTAATAGCAGAGAACAAACGAAGAGACTATGGTAGGGTACGAAACCACCTCAAAGTTATCCTTTCTGTTCTATCTATTCAAGAGTCTGTAATAAAATAACATGAAGCTATTCTTTCCGTTTAATCTATCATAGAGTTCATACTAGAATAACACCTTAAGACACAACTCAACCAAAACCCTAATGTCACCTAGATACTCCATTGTCACCTCAAGTATCCATGGGCATGATTATACGATATGCATCACACAATCTCAGATTCATCTATCCAACCAACACAAAGTACTTCAAAGAGTGCCCCAAAGTTTCTACCAGAGAGTCAAGACGAAAACGTGTGCCAACCCATATGCATAGGTTCATGGGTGGAACCCGCAAGTTGATCACCAAAACATACATCAAGTGGATCACGTGATATCCCATTGTCACCACAGATAAGCACGACAAGACATACATCAAGTGTTCTCAAATCCTTAAAGACTCAATTCGATAAGATAACTTCAAAGGGAAAACTCAATCCATTACAAGAGAGTAGAGGGGGAGAAACATCATAAGATCGAACTATAATAGCAAAGCTCGCGATACATCAAGATCGTGCGATAGAGATAACACGAGAGAGAGAGAGAGAGAGAGAGAGAGAGAGAGAGAGATCAAACACATAGCTACTGGTACATACCCTTAGCCCCGAGGGTGAACTACTCCCTCCTCGTCATGGAGAGAACCGGGATGATGAAGAAGGCCACCGGTGAGGGATCCCCCCTCCGGCAGGGTGCCGGAACGGGCTCCCGAGTGGTTTTTGGTGGCTACAGAGGCTTGCGGCGGTGGAACTCCCGATCTATCTTGTTCTCCAAATGTTTTAGGGTATATTGACTTATATAGGTGAAAGAAGTCGGTCAGGGGACGCTAGAGGGGCCCACGAGATAGGGGGGCGCGCCCAGTAGGGGGGCGCGCTGCCACCCTCGTGGCCACCTTGAAGTTTCCTTGCCTTCAACTGGACGTCTCCTGGATCACGTTCGTTCCAAAAATCACGCTCCCGAAGGTTTCATTCCGTTTGGACTCCGTTTGATATTCCTTTTCTTCGAAATACTGAAATGGGCAATAAAACAACAATATGGGCTGGGCCTCCGGTTAATAGGTTAGTCCCAAAAATAATATAAAAGTATATAATAAAGCCCATAAACATTCAAAACAGATAATAAAATAGCATGAATGCTTCATAAATTATAGATACGTTGGAGACGTGTCAGCATCCCCAAGCTTAATTCCTACTAGTCCTCGAGTAGGTAAATGATAAAAGAAAGAATTTATGAAGTGTGAATGCTAGCAGGTGCACAAGTTTGATCAATGATAATTTCAATCACCTTTTTTAGCATGATTATATGTCATAACAGTAGTTCATCTCATAAAACTTCTCAAGATCAAGTAAGAAGCTATTCACATGTTAAAGCATAGACCATAAACTTTCTTGAAAACTAGCAAACTTCATTCTCAGTCATCAAACAATTGCAATTCATCTTACTTTCAGGAAGGGTCTATGCCAGAGCATTGATTTAGCAAACTCCACATACTCAACTATCATATAGTCTTCCATGATTGCTAACACTCACGCAATACTAATGGTTATGGAGTTTTAATCGGACACTGAGAAAGATAGGGGCTTATAGTGTTGCCTCCCAACGTATTCACCTTGGGGTGATGTCAACAATAATAGTTCATGCTAACTTACATCCAATTGGATATATATGTATCAGGATCTTTCCAACACAAGGTGCTTGCCAAAGGATAAAACGAAAAAGGGAAAGGTGAAGATCACCTTGACTCTTGCATAAAGTAAAAGACATAAAGTAAAAGATAGGCCCTTCGCAGAGGGAAGCAGAGGTTGTCATGCGCTTTTATGGTTGGATGCACAAAATCTTAATGCAAAAGAACGTCACTTTATATTGCCACTTGTATATGGACCTTTATTATGCAGTCCATCGCTTTTATTGCTTCCATAACAAGATCATAAAAGCTTATTTTCTTCACACTAATAGATCATACATATTTAGAGAGCAATTTTTATTGCTTGCACCGATGACAACTTACTTGAAGGATCTTACTCAATCCATAGGTAGGTATGGTGGACTCTCGTGGAAACACTGGGTTTAAGGATATTTGGAAGCACAAGTAGTATCTCTACTTGGTGCAAGGAATTTGGCTAGCATGAGGGGGAAAGGCAAGCTCAACATGTTTGAATGATCCATGACAATATACATTAACTGAGATGTGAGAAAACATAACCCATTACGTTGTCTTCCTTGTCCAACATCAACTCTTTAGCATGTCATACTTTAATGAGTGCTCACAATTATAAAAGATATCTAGGACAATATATTTATATTTGGAATCTCTCTTCCTTCAATATTCTTTCATGAATTGTTCAAATGACCAATACAATGTTTGCTAACCTTCAATAAATTTACAACCTCTACTTCTTAGATGTGAAGTCATTACTCCCCATGGGATAAGCAAATGAAACATATATAATTTCAGATTTATGACATTCAACTCATTCAACCATTTACTCATAGGATATAAGTGAAGCACACGAGTAAGTGACAAACTACTCCAAAAAGATATAAGTGAAGATCAATGAGTATCTAAATAATTATGTAACTATGTGAAGGCTCTCTCTCATTTAAGAATTTCAGATCTTGGTATTTCATTCAACAGCAAGAAAAGCAAAATAAAATGACATTGCAAGGATAGCACAACTCATGTGAAGAAGCAAAAACTTAGGCTCAACCGATACTAACCGATAGTTGTTGAAGAAGAAAGGTGGGATGCCTACCAGGGCATCCCCAAGCTTAGATGCTTGAGACTTATTGAAATATTATCTTGGGGTGCCTTGGGCATCCCCAAGCTTGAACTTTTGTGTCTCCTTAATTCCTCTCATATCATGGTTTCTCTTTTTATCAAAAGCTTCATCCACACCAAACTCAACAAGAACTTGTGAGATAGTTATTATAAACAAATGCAAAACCTTATCATTTTCTAATGTAACAAATCACTAAAATTATTATTCAACATTGCATACTACATGCCTCTGCATATTTAACACTCCTATCCTCAAATAGAATCATTAAACAAGCAAACATAACATCAATCTGCCAAAACAGTATAGTCTGTAAAGAATGCAAGATTCATCATACTTCCCTAACTCCAAAAATTATGAGAAAAATACTACGCTGTAGAAGATTTATCAGAGCTCATTATGCAAAAAGTTTCAACATTATACCATTCTCTGACTTTTCTAGGGAATTTTTGCAACAGCGGTAAACTTTCTGTTTAGAAACAGCAACATGTATACTTGCAAAATAAGCATGGTAAAGACTATCCTTGACATTTTTATTGAAACTAAAGATGCAAAACATTATTCTAAATAACAGCAAGCAAATACTGACAAGAGAAAATGACGCTCCAAGCAAAACACATATCATGTGGTGAATAAAAATATAGCTCCAAGTAAAGTTACCGATGGAAGAAGACGAAAGAGGGAATGCCTTCCGGGGCATCCCCAAGCTTACGCTCTTGCCACTCCTTATTCCATAGTCCATTGAATCTTTACCCAAAACTTGAAAACTTCACAACACAAAACTCACAGAAAACTCGTAAGCTCCGTTAGTATAAGAAAATCAAACCACCACTTAGGTACTGTAATGAACTCATTCTAAATTCATAATGGTGTAATATCTACTGTATTCCAACTTCTGTATGGTTCATACCCTCCGATACTACTCATAGATTCATCAAAATAAGCAAACAACACATAGAAAACAGAATCTGTCAAAACAGAACAGTCTGTAGTAATATGTATCAAACGTATACTTCTGGAACCCCAAAAATCCTACCAAATTAGGAAGTCCTAAGAAATTTGTGTGCCAATCCAGAGCAAAAAGAATCATATCAGAAGCACGTTTATGTGAATTAACAAAATTAATTTACTGGGTGCAAAAGTTTCTGATTTTCAGCTGGATCAACACATCTATCACCGTAAGCTATCCTAAAGGTCTTACTTGGCACTTTATTGAAAAAAAAAGCTATAAAACATGATTACTACAGTAGCATAATCATGTGAACACACAAAAACATTAAGGATAAATATTGGGTTGTCTCCCAACAAGCGCTTTTCTTTAATGCCTTTCTAGCTAGGCATGATGATGACAATGATGCTCACGTAAAAGATAAGAATTGAAACACAACGGGAGCATCATGAAGCATATGACTAGCACATTTATGTCTAACCAACTTCCTATGCATAGGGATTTTATGAGCAAACAACTTATGGGAACAATAATCAACTAGCATAGGAAGGCAAAACAAGCATAGCTTCAAGATTTTCAACACATAGAGAGGAAACTTGATATAATTGCAATTCCTACAAGCATATGTTCCTCCCTCATAATAATTTTCAGTAGCATGATGAATGAATTCAACAATATAACCAGCACCTAAAGCATTATTTTCATGATCTACAAGCATAGAAAATTTACTACTCTCCACATAAGCAAATTTCTTCTCAAGAATAGTAGTGGGAGCAAACTCAACAAAATAATTATCATGTGAGGCATAATCCAATTGAAAACTAAAATCATGATGACAAGTTTCATGGTTATCATTATTCTTAATATCATAGAAGTCATCACTCATAGATAGCAACTTTGTTCTCATAATCAATTGGAACCTCCTCCCAAATAGTGGATTCATCACTAAATAAAGTCATGACCTCTCCAAATCCACTTTCATAATTATCACAATAATATTCAGCATCCTCCAAAATAGTGGGATCTTTACTTCCTAAAGTTGAAACTCTTCCAAACCCAGTTTCATCAATATAATCATCATAAATAGGAGGCATGCTTTCATCATAATAAATATTCTCATCAAAACTTGGGGAACAAAAAATATCATCTTCATCAAACATAGCTTCCCCAAACTTGTGGCTTTGCATATCATTAGCATCATGGGTATTCAAGGAATTCATACTAACAACATTGCAATCATGCTCGTCAAACAAAGATCTAGTACAAAACATTTTATAGACTTCTTCTTCTAGCACTTGATCACAATTTTCCTTTTCATCATACTCACGAAAGATATTAAAAAGATGAAGCGTATGAGACGAACTCAATTCCATTTTTTGTAGTTTTCTTTTATAGACTAAACTAGTGATAAAACAAGAAAGAAAAAGATTCGATTGCAAGATCTAAAGATATACCTTCAAGCACTCACCTCCCCGGCAACGGCGCCAGAAAAGAGCTTAGTTGACGGGGTGTGAGTGCCGCTTACCTAGCCTCCCCGGCAACGGCGCCAGAAGAGAGCTTGATGTCTACTACACAGCCTTCTTCTTGTAGACGTTGTTGGGCCTCCAAGTGCAGAAGTTTGTAGGACAGTAGCAAATTTCCCTCAAGTGGATGACCTAAGGTTTATCAATCCGTGGGAGGCGTAGGATGAAGATGGTCTCTCTCAAGCAACCCTGCAACCAAATAACAAAGAGTCTCTTGTGTCCGCAACACACCCAATACAATGGTAAATTGTATAGGTGCACTAGTTCGGCGAAGAGATGGTGATACAAGTGCAATATGGATGGTAGATATAGGTTTTTGTAATCTGAAGATATAAAAACAGCAAGGTAACTAATGATAAAAGTGAGTGTAAAGGGTATTGCAATGGTAGGAAAGAAGGCATGGGGTTCATACTTTCACTAGTGCAAGTTCTCTCAACAATAATAACATAACTGGATCATATAACTATCCCTCAACATGCAACAAAGAGTCACTCCAAAGCCACTAATAGCGGAGAACAAACAAAGAGATTATGGTAGGGTACGAAACCACCTCAAAGTTATCCTTTCTGTTCTATCTATTCAAGAGTCCGTAGTAAAATAACATGAAGCTATTCTTTCCGTTCAATCTATCATAGAGTTCATACTAGAATAAAACTTTAAGACACAAATCAACCAAAACCCTAATGTCACCTAGATACTCCATTGTCACCTCAAGTATCCGTGGGCATGATTATACGATATGCATCACACAATCTCAGATTCATCTATCCAACCAACACAAAGTACTTCAAAGAGTGCCCCAAAGTTTCTACCGGAGAGTCAAGACGAAAACGTGTGCCAACCCCTATGCACAAGTTCAGGGGCGGAACCCGCAAGTTGATCACCAAAACATACATCAAGTGATCACGTGATATCCCATTGTCACCACAGATAAGCACGGCAAGACATACATCAAGTGTTCTGAAATCCTTAAAGACTCAATCCGATAAGATAACTTCAAAGGGAAAACTCAATCCATTACAAGAGAGTAGAGGGGGAGAAACATCATAAGATCCAACTATAATAGCAAAGCTTGCGATACATCAAGATCGTGCCATAGAGAGAACACGAGAGAGAGAGAGAGAGAGAGAGAGATCAAACACATAGCTACTAGTACATACCCTCAGCCCCAAGGGTGAACTACTCCCTCCTCGTCATGGAGAGCGCTGGATGATGAAGAAGGCCACCGGTGAGGGATCCCCCCTCCGGCAGGGTGCTGGAACGGGATCCCGAGAGTTTTTTGGTGGCTACAGAGGCTTGCGGCGGCGGAACTCCCGATCTATCTTGTTCTCCGAAGGTTTTAGGGTATATGGACTTATATAGGCGAAAGAAGTCGGTCAGGGGATGCTCGAGGGGCCCACGAGACAGGGGACGCGCCCAGTAGGGGGGCGCCCCCCACCCTTGTGACCACCTAAAAGCTTCCTTGCCTTCAACTCCAAGTCTCCTGGATCACATTCGGTCCAAAAATCACGCTCCCGAAGGTTTCATTCCATTTGGACTCCGTTTGATATTCCTTTTCTTTGAAATACTGAAATAGGTAATAAAACAGCAATATGGGCTGGGCCTCCGATTAACAGGTTAGTCCCAAAAATAATATAAAAGTGTATAATAAAGCCCATAAACATTCAAAACAGATAATAAAATATCATGAATGCTTCATAAATTATAGATACATTGGAGACATATCACATCCTCATTAAGGCTTGTATGACCAATGGCGATGTTGGCTGGGTCTAACTCCGGTAGCCAAGCTTTGGCCCGACTTAAGGCAGCCACGGCTCCGGCTCTTGTAGACGATCGCCTTAGTTCAGTGAATCGCTGGGGCAGCACAGAGAGTTTCCTTAGAACATCTACCAGGAGTGTGGGCACTTTATTTGACAGGGCCACTATGGCTAAGGGACGCTGAGACCCAGTGTAGAGTTGTTCCACCAGCGTGTAAACCGCCTTCAGCTTGATCAGCATGTCTTGATTAAGATTTGAACTCCTGGGGCCTGCATAGCAATGTCAGGTGAGTTAATGACAATTTATATGATCACTAGAAAGATTCAAATATTTGACACTTGCAGGGCGACTTACCAAAGATTGCTGAGACCATTTGAGAGACATGGCGCTTTAACCCGGATAATTCGACGGTCGCCTCTTCATCAAGAGCCGCCTCTGCCTTCTCAGCTCGATTGATCAAAGCAATCTATTCATCATCCCAGGCCTTTTTCTCCATTTCAAAGTCTTTTTTCAGTTTCTCTTGTTCAGATATATTGAATTCAAACTTGGAGTTGGCTCTTTGGGTTTCCGTCTCTTGTGCTTCCAGGCGGTTCTTCAAGTCAGATACTTCTGATTCAAGTTGACTGGTGGTGGCATGTACAAATACCCGGTCAAAATCATGACTGTTAGCATATAATATTAAAGTCCCAAGCCTTTTGCAAGCAACAACACTTGGCACTTGGGGGCTAATGTCTACCGAAGAATTTTATCTAGATGGCGGTTCATGAGAGTAAGTCCCAAGTACTTTGCAAGCAAGAGCACTTGACCCTTGGGGGCTAATGCATATTGATGTTAAACATTTTACAAGTAATTATTCTGTTCAAGCATGTCAAGGACCGGCTCAAACGTGCTGCTTAAGCCGGCCCTTGGGGGCTACGGAGTAAGACGGTTTTCTTGCATGTTATCCAAATATATTACTAATGTTATTTAGCTTGTTTCTAAGTGTACAACATATTTGTCATAAGCAATAGACTTGGGGGCTGACATAGTAAGGATAAATTAGTACAGAGAAAGGATTGTACCTCAAACTTCTGGTGCATCTGCTTCACCATATCAATTTCAACGTCATGGCTGTTGTGTACTTGGCTCAGATAGCCAGAAAAAACTTCTCCAATACTCATGTGAGTATAACCAACAACATCAAACTTGGCCTTGCGATGTTCCAGGTGCTCTTCTTTGGCAGAATACTTGGCCAGCACAGTTGATCTTCCTGGTTCAACAAAGCCAGTTCTGGTAATCTCGACATCAGTACTTTGCGGATCGTCTGTCTTGGCAGGGCTAGGGACTTACGGGTTTTCAGAGCCATCGGCGGCTTGTTCGGCAGGCGGGTCGGGAGTTGGTGTTGGCGTGTCAATAGCTAGTTTAGGTGGCGGCTCGTGAGCAGAGGCCTCATGCGCGGCCGTCCCAAGTTCCGTCCCTTTGAAAATCGGCTCTTCGGCCGGCTTGTTCTTCTTTACTTTCTTGCTAGGCTTTGCTTTTCTGCTGCATAAGATCAAAAGGTCAGTACCAATATAGAGAATTGAAATGAATACAGGATAAGCAAGTCATCATTACACTAGAGCGGTCTTGAAAGCCGGCAAGTTGGACTGCATTGAGTCGCCGGAGGAAGGTGAAGTTTCCTGATAATTCGAGTCAAAAGAATTGAGTGGTTGGTGAGTGAGACCCGCCAAAGGATAAAAGGGATTTAAATCAGAGGTGACCTCGTTCCGACGCTTCCTTGGTGTATTCGCTAAGACGGAGGAGAGTTCCACATCCCTTCTGGTCCGGGTCTGCCTCCGGCTCTCGTGAATCTGTCGCTTCAAAAGAAATTGAGGATCTTGATAAGCTAAGGGATGTGGAAATCTTACTTTCCGGGATACTCTTCGGATTTTCTGTCTTGGCAAAGGCTCGGAGTCGGAGGAAATGATAGTTACCTCTTCATCCTTTCCATGACTTGTTCATGTGTCCTCCTGCTGATAATCAGTGTCAATAAGGTGGTTAAAAAAGGAGCCAAGAGAGTCAAGGGCTACCTCCGACTCAGAAGTATCTTCTAGTCGAAGCAAGTCAGAGGCGGTGGCCTTCTTGCCCTTCTTCTTGGCAGCCTCTTTCCTGACGGCTCTCTTGGCCTTTCTGGCTTTCTTCGCAGCTTTGTGATCATATTTAGCCTTCCAGAATTTATCACCAGCCTGTGAAAATCAGCAAAAGTATGAGTATAGATAAAAATATCAAAGGATCAAGGTAATTTATTCAGATGGGCGGCTTACCGCTGGAGCCGGGTTAGCTTCGCGGAAAGGGCTTAAGCCCACCTTACCGCAGTCTGCTAGGCTTTCATTCAGGAGAGACTTTGTCATGTCATTAACGACGTGGTCAGGCAAAGCGTCAGAACTGTGTCGCAGAGGGTCATCCTTCTTGCTCGAATAGGTGCACATCAGACCAGGGCGGCGGCTCAATGGAATGATCCGCCAGGCGAGCCAAACCCGGACCAAGTCAATACTATTCAGCCCATTCCCCAGAAGAGCCTTGATTTTAGCCAGGGTGGGGGAGAGCGTCTTGCGTTCGGCGGCTGTTATCTTATCAGGAAGTGGATGATTGGACTCAAGACGCAGAGCACGAAAGCCGGGCAGCGGATTCTCATCAGCCGGACAAGTGTCTTGATAATAGAACCACGTCTGGTTCCAGTGTTTGGGATGACTTGGTGGGTTGGCATAAGGAAAAATTACGTCTCTCCGACGTTGGATTGAGACACCGCCAAGTTCCAAGCTTTGTCCGTTGGCACACTCATTCTGGCGGTTCAAGTAGAATAACTCTCTAAAGAGTAGCAAGCTGGGTTTTTCTCCAAGATATACCTCGTTGAACACTTGAAAATTGCAAATATTAGACACGGAATTGGGTCCGATGTCTTGAGGACAGAGGTCAAAGAAGTGTAGGACGTCCCTAAAGAATTTTGAGCCAGGTGGTGAAAAACCCCGGTTCATATGATCAGTGAAGACGATGACCTCCCCCGCTTTGGGCTAGGGAATTTCCTCTATCGGGTCAGGAGCACGATAGGACATAACTTCCTTCTTCGGCAGATAGCCGGTCTTCACAAAGTCATCAAGCGTACCGTCTGTGACGATGGATTTGACCCAGTTGCATGAAGTGGGTGGTTTGGGTGCCATTGTGATGAAAGCCTAAGAAAGAGTAAAAATTTCCGGTTCAAATTTAAGCCGGAGAAAAAGATTACAGTGCATGTTCAAGATGACGGCTTATAAAGGAGCCTAATGGTATAAGGCTAATTATGTCAGATTATTTAAGCTGCCATGAGCGCTATAAGCAGTTAAGTTATCTAAACCGCCATGGGTGGTCAAGATTATCAATTGAGCATTGCCTTTTTAAGCCGGTGATAAGAGTCGCCATGGCTAGGTGGATCTAACAAATACAGTTTTTTGCCTAAGTGTTGCATAAACAAGTTTCACAGGTTGTAGCTATTATTTTGGATCAAACGGTTGTTCAGAAAAGAAAATATTCTATACCTAAAAACATGGTACAGATGAGTTCATGAGTTCTAATGAGGCTTCTTTACAAGAAAAAGGGATCTGCTAGTATCAAAAATGGACGCGAAACAGCTACCGCATGAGTTCCATACTTCTTTTGGATCAAAAGAGGCTGCGGTGGAGAAACTACGAAGAAACTGTGATGAACAGCGAAGAATAGAGAGGAACTCGCAAACCCTAATGCAGATCTAAGGTGCGGAAAGGCGAAGACATACAGCTGCAGATCTACTGCGGAGGGTCGTCGCCGTTCTCTGGTTCGACTCAGGTTGATGCAGCGGCCGAGGTTGAGGAAGACAAGGTGCTCTGCGGAGGCGGTGGCGAAGCTCGAGCGACAGTAGGGTTGCGAGAGGAAGAAGATGAGGAAAGGGGATAATGAGAAAAGACCTGGTCGTGCCTATTTATAAGGGAAGACTGATAAGTGTGCACGAAAAACGAGGAGGCCAAAGATATAGTTATCCATCTGCAAGGATGCCTCGATTTTCGAGATGGTCATTAAGATAAAGATCTGTTGAGATATGTTGGACAGAATGTGCATTAATGGCAGGTGATGTCATGGCGGGTTACCACAAATCCAAAGGATGATGTCATGGCGGGTTACAAAAATTTCATAAGCAAAGAGCAGAAGATTTTTCTTAAGGGTCGAAGATTGACATGAACCAGTTCAAATCAATCTGGGGCCTAATGTTGGAGATATAACTATTAGGTATGACCCGCCCAGAAGGGGCCGGGTTATACCTATGAGTACTCTTGAAGGCCAAGACCAAGCTTGAAGATGGCGGTTCAGTTAAGGGCCCAAAGCCTAGAGGCGACTTAAGGCACGTAGATATAAACCGTCATATGTACATGACTTGTATTGTAAGGCAAGAATAGTTAGAGACCGAGCCGAACACTGTTTATGAGCCGGCCGGGACTCTGTAAGCCGCTGGGCGTCGACCTCTGTATATAAAGGGACGACCCGACGGCGGTTCAAGGCAAGTAAGATCAGATCGAGAGCTAGGTCAAGCGATTTCGCTCCCTCGTAATCGAGACATAAGCACTCCCACTCAAAACTGGATCGTAGGCTTTTACCTTCACCGTAAGGGGCCGAACCAGTATAAACCCCGTGTCCTTTGTCCCGATTAACCCCTTTAAGCTTCCTAGTTGCGATGGCTCCACGACTAAGTCCTTTCACTAGGACATCTGACGTGACAATTCCACGACATAGTCGGTATGTGGCTATTGATGCTCTCTATAGATCACAGGTTTGAAAACAGATATCAACAAAGGACAGCTCTCATTTTGTCCAGCTTTTCCCTTTACATCCTCTGTGATGGTACTATAAAGGCCTTAAGTTTTCTGTGATACTCACTGATATTCAGGGAACACGTACTATATTACTATATATACTTGATAAAAAGGGCAGCAAGATGGATTTCCGTCAGGTAGAGCATAATTCTTGAAACCAATGTTATTTTTCTCTGTTCTGTCGAAAATAGGGTAACTTATATACTTAGAAGTGCTAAGCAAAGAAAAACTCTTGAGTAGGGCATTTTGGAGACTGAACTCCATGGAGCCCTTTATTTTGAAAAATTCAAAATTCATAAATTTTGGTTTCAAAAAAAATACACATGTATGCGAGGATATAAAATGTATGTGTGAAAAATTTCAGGATGAAATACCTTGAATTGTGAGCTACACAAAAACAGAAATCATGGACTTTAAAGATAAACAGTACATATGCTAAAAAATCCCAGATTTGTCTTTTTTGTGTAGCTCACGTTTTAATGTATTTTGACCTAAACATTTGCGCACATGTACATTGTGTATCTAGGTATATGTGTATTTATTTTTAAAAAAATTGGAACTGGAAACTTTGAATTTTGATGTTTTCAAATAAAGGCTTCCATGGAGCTCGGTCTCCATTTGGTATTATCGAAAACTCTCTCATTTCTATGCTTGTGAGAACCATTTTTGCATTATCTCGGCTTTTGTGATTGTAGCTCCAAATGCATATACTGTTTCATGTGTTATTTTAACAAGCACATTGACTTAATGATTAAGCTACTCTAATAACTAAGAATCTCATGTTTAAAAAGATTAATAAGCTAAATGATAATTCAGTTTTGTATTTTAAGTGAAGGTGTCCTGTTGCATCAAATTACACCAAGTAATTGCCCATGATTAGCAAATGTCTTTTGGTGTGTACATTTTAACCCAATCTTCCTATTCTTTCAGGTACATTAGCTTGACAAAATGAGAAGTTAATGTGTTCCTTAATTGACATTAATTTCCAGTTGAGTTTACTCTGTTCCCATAAGGACTCCTGGATTTTGGCGAGAGTCAGCGACTGATGCTCTCTATACACCACAGGTTCGAGAATGCATGTCACCAATGGACAACTTTCATTTGGTTCAGCTTTTGCCTTTACGTACTCCCTTGGTTTGCTATAAAGGCCTGAAGTTTACTGTGATATTGATAGTCGCATATAAAAACACCTGTTTGCCATCATTGATGAAAAAACCGGCAGAACAATGGATCTTCATAAAATAGCGGAACCTGGGTTTCGCCTCAAATTCTATATGATAACTTGGATCCCCTGTATCTATATTTGGGTGATCGCATATTTGACCTTGGTTCAGCTTTGTCTGAACACTATGATGGCTGTATTTGATGCAGAGTTGCTAACCAATAGCAAATAAAATTTCCTTCTTCCTGGAGCTCATCTGAGTACAGTTTCATGTCTAGCGGCAGTTGTTTCTATCTTGAAGTTTCCAACTGATTGGTGTACCCCATCGTATGCTAATTTTGTTTTTGAGAGGTGAGCAGAAAATGTGTCATCGTGACTATATGAGTTACTCTCCCTCCGTTTCTAAATATAAGTATTTTTAGATATTTCAATACAAACTACATACAATGTATATAGACATATTTTAGAGTGTAGATTCACTCATCTTGCTCCGTTATGTAGTTCCTTATTGGAATATCTAAAAAGACTTATATTTAGGAACGGAGGAAGTATTTGAAAGAGCTAACTAAGAGAGCAAATGAGGTATACGACATGATGATTATATATTGGCAGTCATGCTTGTGTGGCTAGCTTGCAATCTGCCACCCTGCGGCCCTTAAACTCGGTATGAACTTGAAAAACAATTGGGCATGCTACGTGTCGGCCAGATCCGCTTCCTCGACAGTCATTAGATCTGCGGGTCATCATTGTTTTCACAATTGCAACAAAGGTGATGTTGCAGAACCCTTTTGCAATAGACGTCTTGTTGTAAAAACATTTGCAACAAAGGTTCTGTTGTAGAATTTTTTTTTTCTCTCAGTTTTTTGCAACATAGGTGTTGTTGCGGAATGACTTTTGCAACAAGAATGATGTTGCAGAATTTTTTCATCACGAGGGTTGAGGTTTGGGATGACAAGTTGTATTGTAGATTTTTTTTTATTCATCTTCGCTTTTTTGCAGCAATAATGGTGTTGTTGTGGAAGGAGTTTTTGCTGCAAGAATAATGTTGTAGAAGGTTTTCCTGTTGAGGATTGAGACCGGGGACGGAGTGATGATGAATGGATAAGGTTGCTTGTCCTGTGAAATATTCCCAAATGGTACTACATGCTGACGTGCAACTTTTGAGCATCTTACAATAACTTTTGATCCAACGGTTACTTAGAGCATCTTCAACAGGCGCCCAAAAACTGTTCTGCGCATTAAAATTCGGATATTTTGGGCGCCGGACAGCTCCAACAGAAGCTGTAAAATAGTTCGGCCGCAAAAAGGGTTTGGCACGCTCTGAAAAATGCTCTCAAAAGCTGCAAATTTGAGATACCGGATTGTGCGCGCTTCACAATTTACACTGCATGGCTTTTTGGGCGCGCGTTTTTGGGCATCTGCTAAACCAATGTTTGGTTCGGCGCGCTAAAAGTGCTATAGTGGCGCACTAAAACTATTTTAGGAAGCGAAATTTTTGTGCGACTGTTGGAGATGCTCTTACTGGGCGGACACGCGTGAGTGTCGGAATGGCTGAACCGAATCTTTTCCCTAGAACAATTGGGGGCAGTTTCGTGTTTGCAAGATTGAATTTGAATCTGATATCAGTAGTAGTTTTTTTTTACTGATGCATGTAGCAAGTGCACTTGTTAGAGCCTGCAATCGGAACAAGGAAATACTACAACAGAGACAATCGGAAGAAGGAAAGAGGCGGATGCCAAACCGGACTCAAATAGCGCGTCATCCGGCGCCAAACCATAAGCCCGCATCTATTTCAGGGTTTGTTTACCTGCCAACAGCCTGCGTTGTAGCCGCGAGCGTGGGAGAGATGGCGTCGGGGACCGCCGAGTGGCCATCGCCGACGCAGCTGGAAAAGGCATCGTGGAGGACTCGTTACTGTGGGCTGATTGGCCGCGTTTGTTCCCTGGGACTGCCGGTGTTTATCCACCGCGCAATTCGTCCGCCGCAACCACCCACGGCACCGGTCGATGCTGGGCCTCCAACGCGAGCCGGTTCCTGCACCAGGGCACGGCTGGGGCTGATCGACATCGTCCGTCCCTCGGCGGCGGCTGGCATCATAAGGCCGCAGCGGCTCGCGCGTCCGGCCGCCGACAGCATCGCGGTGGATGACGACGACCAGCAGCCACCATCCGCGGCAGTTTGCAACCCCCCGGAGCTTTTACTGGGTAGAAAGCTGGTGGAGGTATTCTCCGTGAGTGCCACCTTCCACTTCGTCGGCGGCATTGATGTCTGCGACTGGCAATCCAGCAAGACAATCTTCTGGCGCAAGGACTGGGGCGAGGGGTACAAAAGTTTCTTCTTCCGGAAGAAGAAGTGGCAGTCAAGCGACAGTGGGCAATCCGCCCTCCTGGAGTTCGAGGACCAGCTGGTCCTCACCGGACCGCCTAGGGCCATAATGCCCTACGACGGCTTCGCCGTCCGGCTATATATCCCGGCGACCAAGAAGAAACACCGCGAGGTTCTCATGCTGCATTGGGATTCGGAGGAGAGGGATCCGAGCATATATAACAGGCCCATGACCAGGACCATCGTGACACAGAGGGGCCGCGTCCATGTCACCTGCGCGGTGCTGGACGATGCCGTTCAGGCCAGCGTACGGGTCACGCTGCGTCTACCCCGTGAGGCCGCCGTGAGCGCCAAGGTGCATGGCCACATCAACGCGTGCATCGACACATTTAGCGTCGGGTGCGCGCTGTTCAGCAGAGACGCCGATGAGCCGGTGGATGTCTCTGTGTCGAGGGATTCCCTGCCAGAAGGACACTCTGATGATGGTGAAGTTTATCGCTCCATTGTTCTTCTGTTGGACCGACGCGTTCTCGTCGCACGGGCTGGAGCGTGTGTTCAGATTTCGGGGGAGCTGGTGTTCAACGGATCTAACGTCGTATCTGTCAGCCATTCGATCAAGGTCGAAGGTGAGAGGGTGAAGAGCCAAGGGGTACTGGTGCAAGAAAACTACTGCTCTACTACTGTAGATATGTGGTTCATGGTGCCATGGGGCTAGTGTAGGATATGATCAGGTCACTTTTTTCCTTTTGAGGAAATATGATCAGGTCACTTTTTTTGTGAGTTTTCATCTGTTGTAACGGTTTCCCCGCATGCTCAACTTTGTTAATTGCGCTCACAGGATATTTAGTTTCGGTTAGTTATCTTTGTTTTGAAATTTTAATGAATGTGATTCTAGGTACCACTTCATAATATTCAGTTTAACCAATTGGTGCCCCCATGTTTGGTTTTGGCAATTGATGACAATCTCTATGGACTAATGGTTGCCTTGAGTTATATTTGAAGGGTTTGTCCATAGGCTTTTCTTGGAGTCCATTTGTTGGTTTCAAGAATAGTTTGTGATGACCACGGTGCTATTAAGGAATTATCCAAAGATTGGTCATGTGAGTGTTGAGCTTATTGCAAGCATGTCTTGAAGAAGAAGATTGTGTGATCATTCATGTCTACCTTCAAGACATCATTCAAATGAAGAGAGTTGGAAAGATTCAACACACAAAGCGCACAAGATGTACCAAGGGATCAAGTGATCCCATGGTATGGTAAGCATTGTCCATTACGGTTTGTGTGCTAACCCACGGTCTTCGTGAGAGTTCTTTGTGGGGTTAGGTTGCGGTGTGCAAGTTCAAGTGATGCATCACGAAGAGATCAAGTGCTTGAAGCTTGCCGTCCATTGTGGTGACAATGGACTTGTGAAGATGAGCGGAAGAGTGGCTCATCCATAGTGGAGTATGGGGGAGCAATCAACTAGTCTTCATCGAGCCAACGCAGACAAGAAAGGTGGTCCATCTTGAGGAGGAGTAGATCGTCATCATCTAGCTCAAGTGGACTTTGTGCAAGGCAATGGTTTGCCCTTGATAGGTTTTCTATTTTACCGGTCTCATGTTAGTTGTGGGAGACCGGGTTATAGGATTGATTGCCGTACTATCAAGGGGGCCTCTCGATGAGTTGCTTGATCGTATCGTTCGTAGAGAGCTCAAACCATTGCATCCTTGCATCATCTTTATTTGTTCTTGTTTGGTTCATCTCCTTGTGAGATTTGGAGCTTTTGGTCATTTTCATGACAAGCTCGAGTTCATTGAAAACGGAGTTCACATGCATCTTCTATGATGTTTTCGATGTTGGAGGTTCTGCCGGTTCTTCTCTGTTGGAAGTTTCTCTCCTCTCTTGTTAGGCATACCTCCCCTGCCTCTTCTTACTATAACCATTAGGTTTTAGGTTTTGTGCTTGAAAAATTAACCGTTAGGTTTTTTTTCGCATTTGTTCAAGCCTAAACCGTAATTATTTTAAAGCGCCTATTCACCCCCCCTCTAGGCGACATCCTCAATCTTTCAAATTTGCTTGGATCAACTGGATCCGCTGGTAGGCACTCTCGCTCAGTCATTGCTCGGTGCTCCTATATGTTCGCTTGCTGCAGTAGTTTGATCCCTCTAGGTCCCGGAACTGGTCATTTTGTCTAGCACCGCCATCATCTCAACGAGCCTTCCCTTCCTCTATCGTTCTATAAGTGTCTCCTCTACTCTGTTCTACCATGGTCGGAAGGTAGTGGACTTCACAATATAGCTATTCGTGATGGTGTCCAGTGTCGAGGCCCGGGCTAGCAAAATTTGCTGTCGGCGAGCACAATCAATGAAGTCAGTGCTCCATCAGAGGCAAGGCAGAGATAGGACTGCCTAAATTTCCCTTTTGATGCTACTCGTTGTCTTGTATCCAACAAGCTTGAGTTTGCTCAATTCGGAGCTCATTTGCAAAAGTTATGGCAGTTCTGGTTTTATTGTTTCCCTCTGTTGTCTTCTCTGCAAAATGAAGGACTCCTGGTGTTGCTGATCCGGGGCATGCGGTAGTACTGCTCTCCGGAGCGGTAGTACCGCAGGCCCTTGCGGTAGTACCGCTCTGTGCGAGCGGTAGTACCGTGGCCTCAGGCCAGGCGCAGCTGCCCGAGTTGTAGTAGGGGCGGATGCAATTTTTTACATCCGCGCCCTACGCGGTAGTACCGCGCCGCGAGCGCGGTAGTACCGTGGGCTCTGGCCAGGCTTAGCAGCACGAGCGGAAGTAGGGGCGGATGTAATTTTTTACATCCGCGCCCTATGCGTTAGTACCACTCTTCGTGTGCGGTAGTACCGTGCCGGAGTTTCGCGCAGGTCCTCCCTCAGCGGAAGTAGGTACGGAAGTAATTTTTTACGTCTGTGCTTTCTCTGCGCCTAGTGTTGCCTGCCTTACGGTAGTACCGTAGGGGCGCGCGGTAGTACCACTCTGTCCATTCTACCGCTCGTTGCCCTGTGCAACTAGCCTTCATCTGGCCAGAGCTGCACATGCGGTAGTACCGCAACCTGCAACGGTAGTACCGCGGCCAAACGCGGTAGTACCGCAGCTCCCTGCGGTAGTACCGCGTCGTGCGGGCTGAGTGAGGGGATAACGGTTGGATTTTCTTCCCACATATAAAAGAGGGTGTTCTTCCCCATTGGGACCTAATTCTTTGAGCTCGTGTTCTTCCCCCATTGTTGACTTTCTCCGAGCTTGCTAACTCTCAATCCCTCCATGGATTCATGCTAGCTTTTGAGGGAAAAGAGAGAGGAGATCTAGATCCACGTTTCCACCAATAACTTTCTCCTCTAAGTGAGGGGAACCCCTTGGATCTAGATCTTGGAGTTCTTCGTGTTCTTATTTCGTTCTTCCTCTCATTTTCCTCCCTAGCATTAGTTGCTTTGGTGGGATTTGGGAGAGAAGGACTTGGGCACTCCGTGTGCCCTTGCCATTGCATTTGGTGCATCGGTTTGAGTTCTCCACGGTGATACGTGGAAGTGAAGTTTGAGAAGCTTATTACTCTTGGGTGCTTGGTTCCCTTGAGCTTGTTCTCTTGGGTGCTTGGGCGCCCTAGACGGTTGGTGGTGTTCGGAGCTCAATCATTGTGGTGTAAAGCTCCAGGCAAGCGTCGGGGTCTCCAATTAGGTTGTGGAGATCGCCCCGAGCATTTTGACGGGTTCCGGTGACCGCCCCCAAGGGTTGCCAAAGTGTACGGGTTCGGTGACCGCCCCCAAGGGTTGCCATTTGTACGGGTTCGGTGACCGCCCTCAAGGGTCCCTTAGTGGAATCACGGCATCTTGCATTGTGCGAGGTCGTGAGGAGATTATGGTGGCCCTAGTGGCTTCTTGGGGAGCATTGTGCCTCCACACCGCTCCAAACGGAGATTAGCAACCGCAAGGGTGTGAACTTCGGGATACATCGTCGTCTCCGCGAGCCTTGGTTATCTCTTACCCGAGCCCTTTACTTATGCACTTTACTTTGTGATAGCCATATTGTTCTTTGTCATATATCTTGCTATCACATAGTTGCTTATCTTGCTTAGCATAAGTTGTTGGTGCACATAGGTGAGCCTAGTTGTTTTAGGTTTTGTGCTTGACAAATTAACCGTTAGTTTTTTTTTCGCATTTGTTCAAGCCTAAACCGTAATTATTTTAAAGCGCCTATTCACCCCCCCTCTAGGCGACATCCTCGATCTTTCAAATTTGCTTGGATCAACTGGATCCGTTGGTAGGCACTCTCGCTCAGTCATTGCTCGGTGCTCCTATATGTTCGCTTGCTACGGTAGTTTGATCCCTCCAGGTCCCAGAACTGGTCATTCTGTCTAGCACCACCATCATCTCAACGAGCCTTCCCTTCCTCTGTCGTTCTATAAGTGTCTCCTCTACTCTGTTCTACCATGGTCGGAAGGTAGTGGACTTCACAATATAGCTATTCGTGATGGTGTCCAGTGTCGAGGCCCGGGCTAGCAAAATTTGCTGTCGGCGAGCACAATCAATGAAGTCAGTGATCCATCAGAGGCAAGGCAGAGATAGGACTGCCTAAATTTCCCTTTTGGTGCTACTCGTTGTCTTGTATCCAACAAGCTTGAGTTTGCTCAATTTGGAGCTCATTTGCAGAAGTTATGGCAGTTCTGGTTTTATTGTTTCCCTCTGTTGTCTTCTCTACAAAATGAAGGACTCCTGGTGTTGCTGATCTGGGGCATGCGGTAGTACTGCTGTCCGGAGCGGTAGTACCGCAGGCCCTTGCGGTAGTACCGCTCTGTGCGAGCGGTAGTACCGTGGCCTCAGGCCAGGCGCAGCTGCCCGAGCGGTAGTAGGGGCGGATGCAATTTTTTACATCCGCGCCCTACGCGGTAGTACCGCGCCGCGAGCGCGGTAGTACCGTGGGCTCTGGCCAGGCTTAGCAGCATGAGCGGAAGTAGGGGCGGATGTAATTTTTTACATCCGCGCCCTACGCGGTAGTACCGCTCTTCGTGTGCGGTAGTACCGTGCCGGAGTTTTGCGCAGGTCCTCCCTCAGCGGAAGTAGGTACGGAAGTAATTTTTTACGTCCGTGCTTTCTCTGCGCCTAGTGTTGCCTGCCTTACGGTAGTACCGTAGGGGTGCGCGGTAGTACCGCTCTGGCGATTCTACCGCTCGTTGCCCTGTGCAACTGGCCTTCATCTGGCCAGAGCTGCACACGCGGTAGTACCGCAACCTGCAACGGTAGTACCGCAGCCAAATGTGGTAGTACCGCAGCTCCCTGCGGTAGTACCGCGTCGTGCGGGCTGAGTGAGGGGATAACGGTTGGATTTTCTCCCCACCTATAAAAGGGGGTCTTCTTCCCCATTGGGACCTAATCCTTTGAGCTCGTGTTCTTCCCCCATTGTTGACCTTCTCCGAGCTTGCTAACTCTCAATCCCTCCTTGGATTCTTGCTAGTTTTTGAGGGAAAAGAAAGAGGCGATCTAGATCCACGTTTCCACCAATCACTTTCTCCTCTAAGTGAGGGGAACCCCTTGGATCTAGATCTTGGAGTTCTTCGTGTTCTTCTTTCGTTCTTCCTCTCATTTTCCTCCCTAGCATTAGTTGCTTTGGTGGGATTTGGGAGAGAAGGACTTGGGCACTCCGTGTGCCCTTGCCATTGCATTTGGTGCATCGGTTTGAGTTCTCCACGGTGATACGTGGAAGTGAAGTTTGAGAAGCTTATTACTCTTGGGTGCTTGGTGCCCTTGAGCTTGTTCCTCTTGGGTCCTTGGGCGCCCTAGACAGTTGGTGGTGTTCGGAGCTCAATCATTGTGGTGTAAAGCTCCAGGAAAGCGTCGGGGTCTCCAATTAGGTTGTGGAGATCGCCCCGAGCATTTTGACGGGTTCCGGTGACCGCCCCCAAGGGTTTCCAAAGTGTACGGGTTCGGTGACCACCCCCAAGGGTTGCCATTTGTACGGATTCGGTGACCGCCCTCAAGGGTCCCTTAGTGGAATCACGGCATCTTGCATTGTGCGAGGGTGTGAGGAGATTACGGTGGCCCTAGTGGCTTCTTGGGGAGCATTGTGCCTCCACACCGCTCCAAACGGAGATTAGTAACCGCCAGGATGTGAACTTCGGGATACATCGTCGTCTCCGCGTGCCTCGGTTATCTCTTACCCGAGCCCTTTACTTATGCACTTTACTTTGTGATAGCCATATTGTTCTTTGTCATATATCTTGCTATCACATAGTTGCTTATCTTTCTTAGCATAAGTTGTTGGTGCACATAGGTGAGCCTAGTTGTTTTAGGTTTTGTGCTTGACAAATTAACCGTTAGGTTTTTTTCGCATTTGTTCAAGCCTAAACCGTAATTATTTTAAAGCGCCTATTCAACCCCCTCTAGGCGACATCCTCGATCTTTCAAATTTGCTTGGATCAACTGGATCCGCTGGTAGGCACTCTCGCTCAGTCATTGCTCGGTGCTCCTATATGTTCGCTTGCTGCGGTAGTTTGATCCCTCCAGGTCCCGGTTCTGGTCATTCTGTCTAGGACCGCCATCATCTCAACGAGCCTTCCCTTCCTCTGTCATTCTATAAGTGTCTCCTCTACTCTAATCTACCATGGTTAGAAGATAGTGGACTTCACAATATAGCTATTCGTGATGGTGTCCAGTGTCGAGGCCCGGGCTAGCAAAATTTGCTATCGGCGAGCACAATCAATGAAGTCAGTGCTCCATCAGAGGCAAGGCAGAGATAGGACTGCCTAAATTTCCCTTTTGATGCTACTCGTTGTCTTGTATCCAACAAGATTGAGTTTGCTCAATTCGGAGCTCATTTGCAGAAGTTATGGCAGTTCTGGTTTTATTGTTTCCCTCTGTTGTCTTCTCTGCAAAATGAAGGACTCCTGGTGTTGCTGATTTGGGGCATGCGGTAGTACTGCTCTCCGGAGCGGTAGTACCGCAGGCCCTTGCGGTAGTACCGCTCTGTGCGAGCGGTAGTACCGTGGCCTCAGGCCAGGTGCAGCTGCCCGAGCGGTAGTAGGGGCGGATGCAATTTTTTACATCCGCGCCCTACGCGGTAGTACCGCGCCGCGAGCGCGGTAGTACCGTGAGCTCTGGCCAGGCTTAGCAGCATGAGCGGAAGTAGGGGCGGATGTAATTTTTTACATCCGCGCCCTACGCGGTAGTACCGCTCTTCGTGTGCGGTAGTACCGTGCCGGAGTTTTGCGCAGGTCCTCCCTCAGCGGAAGTAGGTACGGAAGTAATTTTTTATGTCCTGCTTTCTCTGCGCCTAGTGTTGCCTGCCTTACGGTAGTACCATAGGGGCGCGCGGTAGTACCGCTCCGGCGATTCTACCGCTCGTTGCCCTGTGCAACTGGCCTTCATCTGGCCAGAGCTGCACATGCGGTAGTACCGCAACCTGCAACGGTAGTACCGCGGCCAAACGCGGTAGTACCGCAGCTCCCTGCGGTAGTACCGCGTCGTGCGGGCTGAGTGAGGGGATAACAGTTGGATTTTCTCCCCACCTATAAAAGGGGGTCTTCTTCCCCATTGGGACCTAATCCTTTGAGCTCGTGTTCTTCCCCCATTGTTGACCTTCTCCGAGCTTGCTAACTCTCAGTCCCTCCATGGATTCTTGCTAGTTTTTGAGGGAAAAGAGAGAGGAGATCTAGATCCACGTTTCCACCAATCACTTTCTCCTCTAAGTGAGGGGAACCCTTTGGATCTAGATCTTGGAGTTCTTAGTGTTCTTCTTTCGTTCTTCCTCTCATTTTCCTCCCTAGCATTAGTTGCTTTGGTGGGATTTGGGAGAGAAGGACTTGGGCACTCCGTGTGCCCTTGCCATTGCATTTGGTGCATCGGTTTGAGTTCTCCACGGTGATACGTGGAAGTGAAGTTTGAGAAGCTTATTACTCTTGGGTGCTTGGTGCCCTTGAGCTTGTTCCTCTTGGGTGCTTGGGCGCCCTAGACGGTTGGTGGTGTTCGGAGCTCAATCATTGTGGTGTAAAGCTCCAGGCAAGCGTCGGGTTCTCCAATTAGGTTGTGGAGATTGCCTCGAGCATTTTGACGGGTTCCGGTGACCGCCCCCAAGGGTTTCCAAAGTGTACGGGTTCGGTGACCGCCCCCAAGGGTTGCCGTTTGTATCGGTTCGGTGACCGCCCTCAAGGGTCCCTTAGTGGAATCACAGCATCTTGCATTATGCGAGGGCGTGAGGAGATTACGGTGGCCCTAGTGGCTTCTTGGGGAGCATTGTGCCTCCACACCGCTCCAAACGGAGATTAGCAACCGCAAGGGTGTGAACTTCGGGATACATCGTCGTCTCCGCGTGCCTCGGTTATCTCTTACCCGAGCCCTTTACTTATGCACTTTACTTTGTGATAGCCATATTGTTCTTTGTCATATATCTTGCTATCACATAGTTGCTTATCTTGCTTAGCATAAGTTGTTGGTGCACATAGGTGAGCCTAGTTGTTTTAGGTTTTGTGCTTGACAAATTAACCGTTAGGTTTTTCTTCGCATTTGTTCAAGCCTAAACCGTAATTATTTTAAAGCGCCTGTTCACCCCCCCTCTAGGCGACATCCTCGATCTTTCAAATTTGCTTGGATCAACTAGATCCGCTGGTAGGCACTCTCGCTCAGTCATTGCTCGGTGCTCCTATATGTTCGCTTGCTGCGGTAGTTTGATCGCTCCAGGCCCCGGAACTGGTCATTCTGTCTAGCACCGCCATCATCTCAACGAGCCTTCCCTTCCTCTATCGTTCTATAAGTGTCTCCTCTACTTTGTTCTACCATGGTCGGAAGGTAGTGGACTTCACAATATAGCTATTCATGATGGTGTCCAGTGTCGAGGCCCGGGCTAGCAAAATTTGCTGTCGGCGAGCACAATCAATGAAGTCAGTGCTCCATCACACTACTAGGAAAATGCCTACTAATGGCGCACCTAATTTGGCCATTAATGGCGCATTAGTGGTGCGCCATTAGTGCCACGCCATTAGTATATTTTACTAATGGCGCACCACTAGTGCGCCATTAGTATCTGGTATACTAATGGCGCACCTCTGATGCACCATTAGTGTATACAGAGGTGCGCCATTAGTATGCCTCCTAGGGGGCCATGTATACCCAGGTGCTCTGGCATACTAATGGCGCACAGCAACAAGATACGCCATTAGTAACTTTGGCATACTAATGGCGCACTGTTTAATGATGCGCCATTAGTATACTTTGGCATACTAATGGCGCACTGTGATGTGATGCGCCATTAGTATGAATATTAGGTTTTTTTTATTTTTTATTTTCTGTGTTTTGCACAGGTTACAAAATGTATAATTGGACAAAATATAGACAACACTCATCAACAACAGATTCATCGAATACAATAGAAGATTAGTCTTTGAATACAATTCATCATATTAGTCTCCGAATACAATTCATCATATTAGTCTCCGAATTGAAACGACCGAACAAAGATAGAACATTATATTACAAGTCTCGAGACCGCGAGTAGCGAGTTTGTCTTCACATTACAAGTCGATATCGATCATCTAAACTACCATCACATAGAAGAGAGCTGCGGTCATCACGATGAGCATCATCACGATGAAACTCGTCTTCATCCGGTTCCTCCAACGCTCCCTCCCCTCTCCCGCTAGATAGCGGGCGTATCTAGATTCGTCCTCGGTCCTAGTGGTGTACCCTTTGTAACTCTTACCGCTGAATCGGTGAACCTGTCTCCGACAGTCCTCCCAGTCGTCGTAGACTCTGGGAACCTTACCCTTGTACACGACATACGACGGCATCGCTATGCACTAGCCAAACGAAACGTTAGTACCAATTCACAGACAATACATAAGCAATATATAAGTATGCAACAGAACGATCGGAAGAGAAAAGCAAGACATTAATAGCATCGATTACATCTAAGTTGAACGACTCTCGAAACCAAAGAGACATACTACAAGTTCATTAAAGTTTAATTACAACATGAGCCAATCGATGTTTCAGAACTAGACACAGCATCACTGCTTTCGACTCGACTCAAGGGACCGGAGCATGGATGAAGCCGCCGTCCATCGTGGGTGTCATGAAATAATGGTCGTTGTCAGCCTGCATTTGTAGCATTGTGTCGATGTCACTGTTGGACAGTTGATTGTTGAGGTAGAACTGCCCCGAGGTACGAAGGACATCTGGATGGATGATTTCCGCAAACTCTGACTGGATGCGAAAGAATTATTGTCGGAGGTCCGCGTCCTGGATTTCCGACACACTCTTTGCCCATTCTTTGAGTTTACTCGGTAGCAGAAGTTGATGATGGTCCCGTACGATCGCCCGCATGTGATGGATGGCGTAGTAGGCACCCTTCTGACCGCCAGGCGGCTGCTTGACGCAGCAGAACGTCGTATTGTGGGAGAACACGTGCTTGCCGTACTTACGAATAGGCTTGGTGAAGGTGCCTCCAGATTTGGCGTAGCCAGGGAGAACATCATCAAGAACCTTCTTGACATTTGTGTAGTCTACGTTCGACTGACGGTCCGGGTCGAAATACGTGGCCATGGAATATTTGGGGCTTAGGAGGATGAGCGTGCAATGTGTGTCACTGCAGAAAACACGGAATGTTAAAAGAAAAACGATCGAAATCTAAGAATTCATATGTTACGGGCTGGTTGAGGGGAGGACTTACTCGGGAAAGTAAGACACGAGGAAGTTATCCTTATCTTGGTTTGCCAGAATGACGCCTTCGAGGTAAGAACTCGTGACTTGCCGGTCCCCAGCGCTGCCCAAGATCTTGGCACGCATGTAGAAGGGGTCGACTATCACGATGTCTGGGGTCTTGTCGCGAATGATCCGCATCTCCATACTCAGCGAAAATAGCCGAACGAAGGTGTAGTGCAGCGGATGAAGGTTCAACATAGCGTGGATGTCATCAAACCGCAGGACGATCGTACGCCCGATGGAGTTATCCACAAAGCCCTTGCCCTCTGGCACCTTGGCCGCAAAAACCGGGTATGCCACATCCTTATCTCTAAGACGCCGCTTCTCCAAAGAAAGAACACTGTCATGCAGACTCCGCATAGCACCAGTTGCAGCATTGAGCATATTTGTCGGTAGCATTGCCCTACCCGCCACATGCACCCTCCTCGAGATATCCTTAGGTGAAGGTGGCCCATCCTGAGCACGGATCGTACTCGGTGCCGGCTGGCTCGCACCCTTCTCAGTCTTTCTTTTGCGTGCCTTCTTCTTCTCCTGTAATGGGACCGAGTTCTGCTCACAGATCGCCTTCTTGAGTGTGTTGGGGCTGATAATATTTCGCACCTCGCCTATCTGAGGCTCGGTGAAGTCGGCAGCCGGAGGCGTCTCCTGAGAGCTGAACGCCAGATGACGCCTGTTGCAACTTGGCTTCTCCGCGGTACCAGCTAGATCGCGCACGTCTTTGGTTGGGTTGGGTTCTTGAGAAGGAGGCCCCATGAAGTCGCCATCGTAACCATGATCGGCAAAGTACTGATCGACGTTGCCAAATGTATCGTCATCATCGTCGTTCTGATCCTGTGCCATATGCATGTTTGGATCCAGTGGCATAGGGATGTCCGGCACCGTTGCGGCGGTCTTGCCATGGGGCCGACTTGGCGCCGACACGACTAGCGGTGTTGTCTTTGGGGTGGTGTCCCCCGCCCCCAAACGAATCTAGCTCTTCGGCCAAAGCAGGGGCCAGCTCAGGTAGGCGCTGAGGGTCATCACGTCATCATCGTCAGCCCCGACGGGTCAAATCGGAGGTAACAACTCATCACAGCCTGGCAGCACCCGAACCAGCTGAACCCTAAACAAGTTGGTGGCATCTGGGTACCATGGAACAAGGGGTTGCCCGGTTGAACGATTTTGCCCTTGGCGACATCGACCACCTCGTTGTTCACGAAGTGCAGGAGAGTGCACAGAATGTCGGTGGCGCCCTGCGAAAACATGTAGGGCGTCAGGGATGCCCAGTCAAAGGTAAGGAGATGAAGTCCTCAGCCGACAGAGGCTTAATTAGTTACCGTGATGATGGCGTCGAGCTTGGCTAATGTCGAGGCACCGCCAACGGCGGGCTTGCAGTTGACGGAGGGGCCGCTTGCTGCAGAGGTGCCGGCCGGCGTACACCCGGGTGCATTAAGCTCCCGTGCCGGCATCGGAGACACCAATGCCGCCTCCGCCGGAGGCACCAATGGCCCCGCCATCGCATTATGCGAGTTGCTGGCCGTGAAGCTAGGAATCGGGGGCGGCCCCTGTTGGCCGCCCGCAATCCACGCACTCAACCCCTCGATCAAGGTAGGCACAATGGCGGTGATCGTCACTCCGAGTTGTTGTTGCACTTGCTCTTGGACAATCTCCGGAATCCGCGCCACCTGTGCCTTGAGTTCTTGAACCTCGTGCGCCTGGCTTTCCGAGCTGGTGTTTTTCTCCTTCCGCACACCAGCGGTATAGTATGACCCCCATTTTGTCGACAAGCCTTTGCCGGCCACACGACCAGCTGACGTCAGCTTACTGAGCTTATCCTTGTTCTTCATTACATTCAACGCCCTATTTAGAGTGGTGTCCCAAGGGTTGCTCTTAGTCGACCCCGCGCTACTGCTTTCAGTTGCCTGCGGAAGGAATGTGAACCATTTAGAAATTTGGCTTCATTAATTAGAATGCAACCGTATGGAGCTAATTACGCGGGGGTGTATTCCTTACCAGAACAAGCTCAAGCTTCCTGGTCTTCGGATCCGTGGTAAGCTCCTTTGTTTTCGGGTCCTTCTTGTACCGGGCCCTGACAAAGTTCCTGGTCTGCTTGTCACCGTATTTATCAAAGAGGGGCGGTAGGCCTTGCTCGGCACGGTCCGCCTCCTCCTTGTCCCATATAGGCTCCGCCACTCTGTAACCGCCGGGACCGAGTGTGTGTTCCCCTATGTTCAGCTCCCGCATTTCTTTCCCCCACTGACTTGATTGGGAGTTTGCGGTGCTCGAGAAATTGATCTTGAAGTAGTTGTAGTCATCTTCGGTGATCAAAGGATTTTTCTCCTTGATCTTCTCATAACTCTCATCTTTCTCGATCATTCTCTTCACATTGCTTTTCCAAGTAGACAGGGCCTTGCTCATCTTCGTGAGGGCATCATTGTTCACTTTATTCCCTTTGAGGCTTGTGTTTGCAAATTCAGCGGGGAACTTGTATCGTTCGTGCAGCTTCGTGAAGAGGAGGTTGCGCAAATTCCCTCATTCAGGATGCCTCAGGTTCTCGGTGTTGATCGAGACGGTGCTCCGGAGAATGCACCCAAGCTGAAGTGAGTACCCCTTGACTATTCGTTCGGGCGCCGTTGGATTCCCGTTGGAGTCCACTTCAGTAACTTCCTCCTTGAGGGTGAGGAGCATGATCGGGCGCCGGTCCTTCCGTTGCCTCTTCGGTTGGCTGCCATCTGTGCGTGTGCCACCATCATCAGTGGTGGCATCCTCGGCGGCACCATCAGTGGTGGCATCAGTGGGGTCATCCTCGGCGGTACCATCAGTGGTCTCAGGATCGGTGGGGAAGGCGGCGTCCTCATACAAGTGAGGTTGTTCCTCCATCTCCTGGGACAGCTCCCAGAATGCCTTGCCGCCCGAACCCCCGGCCTTGCCACCCAACATCAACTCTTTAGCATGTCATACTTTAATGAGTGCTCACAATTATAAAAGATATCTAGGACAATATATTTATATTTGGAATCTCTCTTCCTTCAGTATTCTTTCATGAATTGTTCAAATGACCAATACAATGTTTGCTAACCTTCAATAAATTTACAACCTCTACTTCTTAGATGTCAAGTCATTACTCCCCATGGGATAAGCAAATGAAACATATATAATTTCAGATTTATGACATTCAACTCATTCAACCATTTACTCATAGGATATAAGTGAAGCACACGAGTAAGTGACAAACTACTCCAAAAAGATATAAGTGAAGATCAATGAGTATCTAAATAATTATGTAACTATGTGAAGGCTCTCTCTCATTTAAGAATTTCAGATCTTGGTATTTCATTCAACAGCAAGAAAAGCAAAATAAAATGACATTGCAAGGATAGCACAACTCATGTGAAGAAGCAAAAACTTAGGCTCAACCGATACTAACCGATAGTTGTTGAAGAAGAAAGGTGGGATGCCTACCAGGGCATCCCCAAGCTTAGATGCTTGAGACTTATTGAAATATTATCTTGGGGTGCCTTGGGCATCCCCAAGCTTGAACTTTTGTGTCTCCTTAATTCCTCTCATATCATGGTTTCTCTTTTTATCAAAAGCTTCATCCACACCAAACTCAACAAGAACTTGTGAGATAGTTATTATAAACAAATGCAAAACCTTATCATTTTCTAATGTAACAAATCACTAAAATTATTATTCAACATTGCATACTACATGCCTCTGCATATTTAATACTCCTATCCTCAAATAGAATCATTAAACAAGCAAACATAACATCAATCTGCCAAAACAGTATAGTCTGTAAAGAATGCAAGATTCATCATACTTCCCTAACTCCAAAAATTATGAGAAAAATACTACGCTGTAGAAGATTTATCAGAGCTCATTATGCAAAAAGTTTCAACATTATACCATTCTCTGACTTTTCTAGGGAATTTTTGCAACAGCGGTAAACTTTCTGTTTAGAAACAGCAACATGTATACTTGCAAAATAAGCATGGTAAAGACTATCCTTGACATTTTTATTGAAACTAAAGATGCAAAACATTATTCTAAATAACAGCAAGCAAATACTGACAAGAGAAAATGACGCTCCAAGCAAAACACATATCATGTGGTGAATAAAAATATAGCTCCAAGTAAAGTTACCGATGGAAGAAGACGAAAGAGGGAATGCCTTCCGGGGCATCCCCAAGCTTACGCTCTTGCCACTCCTTATTCCATAGTCCATTGAATCTTTACCCAAAACTTGAAAACTTCACAACACAAAACTCACAGAAAACTCGTAAGCTCCGTTAGTATAAGAAAATCAAACCACCACTTAGGTACTGTAATGAACTCATTCTAAATTCATAATGGTGTAATATCTACTGTATTCCAACTTCTGTATGGTTCATACCCTCCGATACTACTCATAGATTCATCAAAATAAGCAAACAACACATAGAAAACAGAATCTGTCAAAACAGAACAGTCTGTAGTAATATGTATCAAACGTATACTTCTGGAACCCCAAAAATCCTACCAAATTAGGAAGTCCTAAGAAATTTGTGTGCCAATCCAGAGCAAAAAGAATCATATCAGAAGCACGTTTATGTGAATTAACAAAATTAATTTACTGGGTGCAAAAGTTTCTGATTTTCAGCTGGATCAACACATCTATCACCGTAAGCTATCCTAAAGGTCTTACTTGGCACTTTATTGAAAAAAAAAGCTATAAAACATGATTACTACAGTAGCATAATCATGTGAACACACAAAAACATTAAGGATAAATATTGGGTTGTCTCCCAACAAGCGCTTTTCTTTAATGCCTTTCTAGCTAGGCATGATGATGACAATGATGCTCACGTAAAAGATAAGAATTGAAACACAACGGGAGCATCATGAAGCATATGACTAGCACATTTATGTCTAACCAACTTCCTATGCATAGGGATTTTATGAGCAAACAACTTATGGGAACAATAATCAACTAGCATAGGAAGGCAAAACAAGCATAGCTTCAAGATTTTCAACACATAGAGAGGAAACTTGATATAATTGCAATTCCTACAAGCATATGTTCCTCCCTCATAATAATTTTCAGTAGCATGATGAATGAATTCAACAATATAACCAGCACCTAAAGCATTATTTTCATGATCTACAAGCATAGAAAATTTACTACTCTCCACATAAGCAAATTTCTTCTCAAGAATAGTAGTGGGAGCAAACTCAACAAAATAATTATCATGTGAGGCATAATCCAATTGAAAACTAAAATCATGATGACAAGTTTCATGGTTATCATTATTCTTAATATCATAGAAGTCATCACTCATAGATAGCAACTTTGTTCTCATAATCAATTGGAACCTCCTCCCAAATAGTGGATTCATCACTAAATAAAGTCATGACCTCTCCAAATCCACTTTCATAATTATCACAATAATATTCAGCATCCTCCAAAATAGTGGGATCTTTACTTCCTAAAGTTGAAACTCTTCCAAACCCAGTTTCATCAATATAATCATCATAAATAGGAGGCATGCTTTCATCATAATAAATATTCTCATCAAAACTTGGGGAACAAAAAATATCATCTTCATCAAACATAGCTTCCCCAAACTTGTGGCTTTGCATATCATTAGCATCATGGGTATTCAAGGAATTCATACTAACAACATTGCAATCATGCTCGTCAAACAAAGATCTAGTACAAAACATTTTATAGACTTCTTCTTCTAGCACTTGATCACAATTTTCCTTTTCATCATACTCACGAAAGATATTAAAAAGATGAAGCGTTTGAGACGAACTCAATTCCATTTTTTGTAGTTTTCTTTTATAGACTAAACTAGTGATAAAACAAGAAAGAAAAAGATTCGATTGCAAGATCTAAAGATATACCTTCAAGCACTCACCTCCCCGGCAACGGCGCCAGAAAAGAGCTTAGTTGACGGGGTGTGAGTGCCGCCTACCTAGCCTCCCCGGCAACGGCGCCAGAAGAGAGCTTGATGTCTACTACACAGCCTTCTTCTTGTAGACGTTGTTGGGCCTCCAAGTGCAGAAGTTTGTAGGACAGTAGCAAATTTCCCTCAAGTGGATGACCTAAGGTTTATCAATCCGTGGGAGGCGTAGGATGAAGATGGTCTCTCTCAAGCAACCCTGCAACCAAATAACAAAGAGTCTCTTGTGTCCGCAACACACCCAATACAATGGTAAATTGTATAGGTGCACTAGTTCGGCGAAGAGATGGTGATACAAGTGCAATATGGATGGTAGATATAGGTTTTTGTAATCTGAAGATATAAAAACAGCAAGGTAACTAATGATAAAAGTGAGCGTAAAGGGTATTGCAATGGTAGGAAAGAAGGCATGGGGTTCATACTTTCACTAGTGCAAGTTCTCTCAACAATAATAACATAACTGGATCATATAACTATCCCTCAACATGCAACAAAGAGTCACTCCAAAGCCACTAATAGCGGAGAACAAACAAAGAGATTATGGTAGGGTACGAAACCACCTCAAAGTTATCCTTTCTGTTCTATCTATTCAAGAGTCCGTAGTAAAATAACATGAAGCTATTCTTTCCGTTCAATCTATCATAGAGTTCATACTAGAATTAAAACTTTAAGACACAAATCAACCAAAACCCTAATGTCACCTAGATACTCCATTGTCACCTCAAGTATCCGTGGGCATGATTATACGATATGCATCACACAATCTCAGATTCATCTATCCAACCAACACAAAGTACTTCAAAGAGTGCCCCAAAGTTTCTACCGGAGAGTCAAGACAAAAACGTGTGCCAACCCCTATGCACAAGTTCAGGGGCGGAACCCGCAAGTTGATCACCAAAACATACATCAAGTGATCACGTGATATCCCATTGTCACCACAGATAAGCACGGCAAGACATACATCAAGTGTTCTGAAATCCTTAAAGACTCAATCCGATAAGATAACTTCAAAGGGAAAACTCAATCCATTACAAGAGAGTAGAGGGGGAGAAACATCATAAGATCCAACTATAATAGCAAAGCTTGCGATACATCAAGATCGTGCCATAGAGAGAACACGAGAGAGAGAGAGAGAGAGATCAAACACATAGCTACTAGTACATACCCTCAGCCCCAAGGGTGAACTACTCCCTCCTCGTCATGGAGAGCGCTGGATGATGAAGAAGGCCACCGGTGAGGGATCCCCCCTCCGGCAGGGTGCTGGAACGGGATCCCGAGAGTTTTTTGGTGGCTACAGAGGCTTGCGGCGGCGGAACTCCCGATCTATTTTGTTCTCCGAAGGTTTTAGGGTATATGGACTTATATAGGTGAAAGAAGTCGGTCAGGGGATGCTCGAGGGGCCCACGAGACAGGGGACGCGCCCAGTAGGGGGGGCGCCCCCCACCCTTGTGACCACCTAAAAGCTTCCTTGCCTTCAACTCCAAGTCTCCTGGATCACATTCGGTCCAAAAATCACGCTCCCGAAGGTTTCATTCCATTTGGACTCCGTTTGATATTCCTTTTCTTTGAAATACTGAAATAGGCAATAAAACAGCAATATGGGCTGGGCCTCCGATTAACAGGTTAGTCCCAAAAATAATATAAAAGTGTATAATAAAGCCCATAAACATTCAAAACAGATAATAAAATATCATGAATCCTTCATAAATTATAGATACATTGGAGACATATCACATCCTCATTAAGGCTTGTATGACCAATGGCGATGTTGGCTGGGTCTAACTCCGGTAGCCAAGCTTTGGCCCGACTTAAGGCAGCCACGGCTCCGGCTCTTGTAGACGATCGCCTTAGTTCAGTGAATCGCTGGGGCAGCACAGAGAGTTTCCTTAGAACATCTACCAGGAGTGTGGGCACTTTATTTGACAGGGCCACTATGGCTAAGGGACGCTGAGACCCAGTGTAGAGTTGTTCCACCAGCGTGTAAACCGCCTTCAGCTTGATCAGCATGTCTTGATTAAGATTTGAACTCCTGGGGCCTGCATAGCAATGTCAGGTGAGTTAATGACAATTTATATGATCACTAGAAAGATTCAAATATTTGACACTTGCAGGGCGACTTACCAAAGATTGCTGAGACCATTTGAGAGACATGGCGCTTTAACCCGGATAATTCGACGGTCGCCTCTTCATCAAGAGCCGGCTCTGCCTTCTCAGCTCGATTGATCAAAGCAATCTATTCATCATCCCAGGCCTTTTTCTCCATTTCAAAGTGTTTTTTCAGTTTCTCTTGTTCAGATATATTGAATTCAAACTTGGAGTTGGCTCTTTGGGTTTCCGTCTCTTGTGCTTCCAGGCGGTTCTTCAAGTCAGATACTTCTGATTCAAGTTGACTGGTGGTGGCATGTACAAATACCCGGTCAAAATCATGACTGTTAGCATATAATATTAAAGTCCCAAGCCTTTTGCAAGCAACAACACTTGGCACTTGGGGGCTAATGTCTACCGAAGAATTTTATCTAGATGGCGGTTCATGAGAGTAAGTCCCAAGTACTTTGCAAGCAAGAGCACTTGACCCTTGGGGGCTAATGCATATTGATGTTAAACATTTTACAAGTAATTATTCTGTTCAAGCATGTCAAGGACCGGCTCAAACGTGCTGCTTAAGCCGGCCCTTGGGGGCTACGGAGTAAGACGGTTTTCTTGCATGTTATCCAAATATATTACTAATGTTATTTAGCTTGTTTCTAAGTGTACAACATATTTGTCATAAGCAATAGACTTGGGGGCTGACATAGTAAGGATAAATTAGTACAGAGAAAGGATTGTACCTCAAACTTCTGGTGCATCTGCTTCACCATATCAATTTCAACGTCATGGCTGTTGTGTACTTGGCTCAGATAGCCAGAAAAAACTTCTCCAATACTCATGTGAGTATAACCAACAACATCAAACTTGGCCTTGCGATGTTCCAGGTGCTCTTCTTTGGCAGAATATTTGGCCAGCACAGTTGATCTTCCTGGTTCAACAAAGCCAGTTCTGGTAATCTCGACATCAGTACTTTGCGGATCGTCTGTCTTGGCAGGGCTAGGGACTTACGGGTTTTCAGAGCCATTGGCGGCTTGTTCGGCAGGCGGGTCGGGAGTTGGTGTTGGCGTGTCAATAGCTAGTTTAGGTGGCGGCTCGTGAGCAGAGGCCTCATGCGCGGCCTTCCCAAGTTCCGTCCCTTTGAAAATCGGCTCTTCGGCCGGCTTGTTCTTCTTTACTTTCTTGCTAGGCTTTGCTTTTCTGCTGCATAAGATCAAAAGGTCAGTACCAATATAGAGAATTGAAATGAATACAGGATAAGCAAGTCATCATTACACTAGAGCGGTCTTGAAAGCCGGCAAGTTGGACTGCATTGAGTCGCCGGAGGAAGGTGAAGTTTCCTGATAATTCGAGTCAAAAGAATTGAGTGGTTGGTGAGTGAGACCCGCCAAAGGATAAAAGGGATTTAAATCAGAGGTGACCTCGTTCCGACGCTTCCTTGGTGTATTCGGTAAGCCGGAGGAGAGTTCCACATCCCTTCTGGTCCGGGTCTGCCTCCGGCTCTCGTGAATCTGTCGCTTCAAAAGAAATTGAGGATCTTGATAAGCTAAGGGATGTGGAAATCTTACTTTCCGGGATACTCTTCGGATTTTCTGTCTTGGCAAAGGCTCGGAGTCGGAGGAAATGATAGTTACCTCTTCATCCTTTCCATGACTTGTTCCTGTGTCCTCCTGCTGATAATCAGTGTCAATAAGGTGGTTAAAAAAGGAGCCAAGAGAGTCAAGGGCTACCTCCGACTCAGAAGTATCTTCTAGTCGAAGCAAGTCAGAGGCGGTGGCCTTCTTGCCCTTCTTCTTGGCAGCCTCTTTCCTGACGGCTCTCTTGGCCTTTCTGGCTTTCTTCGCAGCTTTGTGATCATATTTAGCCTTCCAGAATTTATCACCAGCCTGTGAAAATCAGCAAAAGTATGAGTATAGATAAAAATATCAAAGGATCAAGGTAATTTATTCAGATGGGCGGCTTACCGCTGGAGCCGGGTTAGCTTCGCGGAAAGGGCTTAAGCCCACCTTACCGCAGTCTGCTAGGCTTTCATTCAGGAGAGACTTTGTCATGTCATTAACGACGTGGTCAGGCAAAGCGTCAGAACTGTGTCGCAGAGGGTCATCCTTCTTGCTCGAATAGGTGCACATCAGACCAGGGCGGCGGCTCAATGGAATGATCCGCCAGGCGAGCCAAACCCGGACCAAGTCAATACTATTCAGCCCATTCCCCAGAAGAGCCTTGATTTTAGCCAGGGTGGGGGAGAGCGTCTTGCGTTCGGCGGCTGTTATCTTATCAGGAAGTGGATGATTGGACTCAAGACGCAGAGCACGAAAGCCGGGCAGCGGATTCTCATCAGCCGGACAAGTGTCTTGATAATAGAACCACGTCTGGTTCCAGTGTTTGGGATGACTTGGTGGGTTGGCATAAGGAAAAATTACGTCTCTCCGACGTTGGATTGAGACACCGCCAAGTTCCAAGCTTTGTCCGTTGGCACACTCATTCTGGCGGTTCAAGTAGAATAACTCTCTAAAGAGTAGCAAGCTGGGTTTTTCTCCAAGATATACCTCGTTGAACACTTGAAAATTGCAAATATTAGACACGGAATTGGGTCCGATGTCTTGAGGACAGAGGTCAAAGAAGTGTAGGACGTCCCTAAAGAATTTTGAGCCAAGTGGTGAAAAACCCCGGTTCATATGATCAGTGAAGACGATGACCTCCCCCGCTTTGGGCTAGGGAATTTCCTCTATCGGGTCAGGAGCACGATAGGACATAACTTCCTTCTTCGGTAGATAGCCGGTCTTCACAAAGTCATCAAGCGTACCGTCTGTGACGATGGATTTGACCCAGTTGCATGAAGTGGGTGGTTTGGGTGCCATTGTGATGAAAGCCTAAGAAAGAGTAAAAATTTCCGGTTCAAATTTAAGCCGGAGAAAAAGATTACAGTGCATGTTCAAGATGACGGCTTATAAAGGAGCCTAATGGTATAAGGCTAATTATGTCAGGTTATTTAAGCCGCCATGAGCGCTATAAGCAGTTAAGTTATCTAAACCGCCATGGGTGGTCAAGATTATCAATTGAGCATTGCCTTTTTAAGCCGGTGATAAGAGTCGCCATGGCTAGGTGGATCTAACAAATACAGTTTTTTGCCTAAGTGTTGCATAAACAAGTTTCACAGGTTGTAGCTATTATTTTGGATCAAACGGTTGTTCAGAAAAGAAAATATTCTATACCTAAAAACATGGTACAGATGAGTTCATGAGTTCTAATGAGGCTTCTTTACAAGAAAAAGGGATCTGCTAGTATCAAAAATGGACGCGAAACAGCTACCGCATGAGTTCCATACTTCTTTTGGATCAAAAGAGGCTGCGGTGGAGAAACTACGAAGAAACTGTGATGAACAGCGAAGAATAGAGAGGAACTCGCAAACCCTAATGCAGATCTAAGGTGCGAAAAGGCGAAGACATACAGCTGCAGATCTACTGCGGAGGGTCGTCGCCGTTCTCTGGTTCGACTCAGGTTGATGCAGCGGCCGAGGTTGAGGAAGACAAGGTGCTCTGCGGAGGCGGTGGCGAAGCTCGAGCGACAGTAGGGTTGCGAGAGGAAGAAGATGAGGAAAGGGGATAATGAGAAAAGACCTGGTCGTGCCTATTTATAAGGGAAGACTGATAAGTGTGCACGAAAAACGAGGAGGCCAAAGATATAGTTATCCATCTGCAAGGATGCCTCGATTTTCGAGATGGTCATTAAGATAAAGATCTGTTGAGATATGTTGGACAGAATGTGCATTAATGGCAGGTGATGTCATGGCGGGTTATCACAAATCCAAAGGATGATGTCATGGCGGGTTACAAAAATTTCATAAGCAAAGAGCAGAAGATTTTTCTTAAGGGTCGAAGATTGACATGAACCAGTTCAAATCAATCTGGGGCCTAATGTTGGAGATATAACTATTAGGTATGACCCGCCCAGAAGGGGCCGGGTTATACCTATGAGTACTCTTGAAGGCCAAGACCAAGCTTGAAGATGGCGGTTCAGTTAAGGGCCCAAAGCCCAGAGGCGACTTAAGGCACGTAGATATAAACCGTCATATGTACATGACTTGTATTGTAGGCAAGAATAGTTAGAGACCGAGCCGAACACTGTTTATGAGCCGGCCGGGACTCTGTAAGCCGCTGGGCGTCGACCTCTGTATATAAAGGGACGACCCGACGGCGGTTCAAGGCAAGTAAGATCAGATCGAGAGCTAGGTCAAGCGATTTCGCTCCCTCGTAATCGAGACATAAGCACTCCCACTCAAAACTGGATCGTAGGCTTTTACCTTCACCGTAAGGGGCCGAACCAGTATAAACCCCGTGTCCTTTGTCCCGATTAACCCCTTTAAGCTTCCTAGTTGCGATGGCTCCACGACTAAGTCCTTTCACTAGGACATCTGACGTGACAATTCCACGACATAGTCGGTATGTGGCTATTGATGCTCTCTATAGATCACAGGTTTGAAAACAGATATCAACAAAGGACAGCTCTCATTTTGTCCAGCTTTTCCCTTTACATCCTCTGTGATGGTACTATAAAGGCCTTAAGTTTTCTGTGATACTCACTGATATTCAGGGAACACGTACTATATTACTATATATACTTGATAAAAAGGGCAGCAAGATGGATTTCCGTCAGGTAGAGCATAATTCTTGAAACCAATGTTATTTTTCTCTGTTCTGTCGAAAATAGGGTAACTTATATACTTAGAAGTGCTAAGCAAAGAAAAACTCTTGAGTAGGGCATTTTGGAGACTGAACTCCATGGAGCCCTTTATTTTGAAAAATTCAAAATTCATAAATTTTGGTTTCAAAAAAAATACACATGTATGCGAGGATATAAAATGTATGTGTGAAAAATTTCAGGATGAAATACCTTGAATTGTGAGCTACACAAAAACAGAAATCATGGACTTTAAAGATAAACAGTACATATGCTAAAAAATCCCAGATTTGTCTTTTTTGTGTAGCTCACGTTTTAATGTATTTTGACCTAAACATTTGCGCACATGTACATTGTGTATCTAGGTATATGTGTATTTATTTTTAAAAAAATTGGAACTGGAAACTTTGAATTTTGATGTTTTCAAATAAAGGCTTCCATGGAGCTCGGTCTCCATTTGGTATTATCGAAAACTCTCTCATTTCTATGCTTGTGAGAACCATTTTTGCATTATCTCGGCTTTTGTGATTGTAGCTCCAAATGCATATACTGTTTCATGTGTTATTTTAACAAGCACATTGACTTAATGATTAAGCTACTCTAATAACTAAGAATCTCATGTTTAAAAAGATTAATAAGCTAAATGATAATTCAGTTTTGTATTTTAAGTGAAGGTGTCCTGTTGCATCAAATTACACCAAGTAATTGCCCATGATTAGCAAATGTCTTTTGGTGTGTACATTTTAACCCAATCTTCCTATTCTTTCAGGTACATTAGCTTGACAAAATGAGAAGTTAATGTGTTCCTTAATTGACATTAATTTCCAGTTGAGTTTACTCTGTTCCCATAAGGACTCCTGGATTTTGGCGAGAGTCAGCGACTGATGCTCTCTATACACCACAGGTTCGAGAATGCATGTCACCAATGGACAACTTTCATTTGGTTCAGCTTTTGCCTTTACGTACTCCCTTGGTTTGCTATAAAGGCCTGAAGTTTACTGTGATATTGATAGTCGCATATAAAAACACCTGTTTGCCATCATTGATGAAAAAACCGGCAGAACAATGGATCTTCATAAAATAGCGGAACCTGGGTTTCGCCTCAAATTCTATATGATAACTTGGATCCCCTGTATCTATATTTGGGTGATCGCATATTTGACCTTGGTTCAGCTTTGTCTGAACACTATGATGGCTGTATTTGATGCAGAGTTGCTAACCAATAGCAAATAAAATTTCCTTCTTCCTGGAGCTCATCTGAGTACAGTTTCATGTCTAGCGGCAGTTGTTTCTATCTTGAAGTTTCCAACTGATTGGTGTACCCCATCGTATGCTAATTTTGTTTTTGAGAGGTGAGCAGAAAATGTGTCATCGTGACTATATGAGTTACTCTCCCTCCGTTTCTAAATATAAGTATTTTTAGATATTTCAATACAAACTACATACAATGTATATAGACATATTTTAGAGTGTAGATTCACTCATCTTGCTCCGTTATGTAGTTCCTTATTGGAATATCTAAAAAGACTTATATTTAGGAACGGAGGAAGTATTTGAAAGAGCTAACTAAGAGAGCAAATGAGGTATACGACATGATGATTATATATTGGCAGTCATGCTTGTGTGGCTAGCTTGCAATCTGCCACCCTGCGGCCCTTAAACTCGGTATGAACTTGAAAAACAATTGGGCATGCTACGTGTCGGCCAGATCCGCTTCCTCGACAGTCATTAGATCTGCGGGTCATCATTGTTTTCACAATTGCAACAAAGGTGATGTTGCAGAACCCTTTTGCAATAGACGTCTTGTTGTAAAAACATTTGCAACAAAGGTTCTGTTGTAGAATTTTTTTTTTCTCTCAGTTTTTTGCAACATAGGTGTTGTTGCGGAATGACTTTTGCAACAAGAATGATGTTGCAGAATTTTTTCATCACGAGGGTTGAGGTTTGGGATGACAAGTTGTATTGTAGATTTTTTTTTATTCATCTTCGCTTTTTTGCAGCAATAATGGTGTTGTTGTGGAAGGAGTTTTTGCTGCAAGAATAATGTTGTAGAAGGTTTTCCTGTTGAGGATTGAGACCGGGGACGGAGTGATGATGAATGGATAAGGTTGCTTGTCCTGTGAAATATTCCCAAATGGTACTACATGCTGACGTGCAACTTTTGAGCATCTTACAATAACTTTTGATCCAACGGTTACTTAGAGCATCTTCAACAGGCGCCCAAAAACTGTTCTGCGCATTAAAATTCGGATATTTTGGGCGCCGGACAGCTCCAACAGAAGCTGTAAAATAGTTCGGCCGCAAAAAGGGTTTGGCACGCTCTGAAAAATGCTCTCAAAAGCTGCAAATTTGAGATACCGGATTGTGCGCGCTTCACAATTTACACTGCATGGCTTTTTGGGCGCGCGTTTTTGGGCATCTGCTAAACCAATGTTTGGTTCGGCGCGCTAAAAGTGCTATAGTGGCGCACTAAAACTATTTTAGGAAGCGAAATTTTTGTGCGACTGTTGGAGATGCTCTTACTGGGCGGACACGCGTGAGTGTCGGAATGGCTGAACCGAATCTTTTCCCTAGAACAATTGGGGGCAGTTTCGTGTTTGCAAGATTGAATTTGAATCTGATATCAGTAGTAGTTTTTTTTTACTGATGCATGTAGCAAGTGCACTTGTTAGAGCCTGCAATCGGAACAAGGAAATACTACAACAGAGACAATCGGAAGAAGGAAAGAGGCGGATGCCAAACCGGACTCAAATAGCGCGTCATCCGGCGCCAAACCATAAGCCCGCATCTATTTCAGGGTTTGTTTACCTGCCAACAGCCTGCGTTGTAGCCGCGAGCGTGGGAGAGATGGCGTCGGGGACCGCCGAGTGGCCATCGCCGACGCAGCTGGAAAAGGCATCGTGGAGGACTCGTTACTGTGGGCTGATTGGCCGCGTTTGTTCCCTGGGACTGCCGGTGTTTATCCACCGCGCAATTCGTCCGCCGCAACCACCCACGGCACCGGTCGATGCTGGGCCTCCAACGCGAGCCGGTTCCTGCACCAGGGCACCGCTGGGGCTGATCGACATCGTCCGTCCCTCGGCGGCGGCTGGCATCATAAGGCCGCAGCGGCTCGCGCGTCCGGCCGCCGACAGCATCGCGGTGGATGACGACGACCAGCAGCCACCATCCGCGGCAGTTTGCAACCCCCCGGAGCTTTTACTGGGTAGAAAGCTGGTGGAGGTATTCTCCGTGAGTGCCACCTTCCACTTCGTCGGCGGCATTGATGTCTGCGACTGGCAATCCAGCAAGACAATCTTCTGGCGCAAGGACTGGGGCGAGGGGTACAAAAGTTTCTTCTTCCGGAAGAAGAAGTGGCAGTCAAGCGACAGTGGGCAATCCGCCCTCCTGGAGTTCGAGGACCAGCTGGTCCTCACCGGACCGCCTAGGGCCATAATGCCCTACGACGGCTTCGCCGTCCGGCTATATATCCCGGCGACCAAGAAGAAACACCGCGAGGTTCTCATGCTGCATTGGGATTCGGAGGAGAGGGATCCGAGCATATATAACAGGCCCATGACCAGGACCATCGTGACACAGAGGGGCCGCGTCCATGTCACCTGCGCGGTGCTGGACGATGCCGTTCAGGCCAGCGTACGGGTCACGCTGCGTCTACCCCGTGAGGCCGCCGTGAGCGCCAAGGTGCATGGCCACATCAACGCGTGCATCGACACATTTAGCGTCGGGTGCGCGCTGTTCAGCAGAGACGCCGATGAGCCGGTGGATGTCTCTGTGTCGAGGGATTCCCTGCCAGAAGGACACTCTGATGATGGTGAAGTTTATCGCTCCATTGTTCTTCTGTTGGACCGACGCGTTCTCGTCGCACGGGCTGGAGCGTGTGTTCAGATTTCGGGGGAGCTGGTGTTCAACGGATCTAACGTCGTATCTGTCAGCCATTCGATCAAGGTCGAAGGTGAGAGGGTGAAGAGCCAAGGGGTACTGGTGCAAGAAAACTACTGCTCTACTACTGTAGATATGTGGTTCATGGTGCCATGGGGCTAGTGTAGGATATGATCAGGTCACTTTTTTCCTTTTGAGGAAATATGATCAGGTCACTTTTTTTGTGAGTTTTCATCTGTTGTAACGGTTTCCCCGCATGCTCAACTTTGTTAATTGCGCTCACAGGATATTTAGTTTCGGTTAGTTATCTTTGTTTTGAAATTTTAATGAATGTGATTCTAGGTACCACTTCATAATATTCAGTTTAACCAATTGGTGCCCCCATGTTTGGTTTTGGCAATTGATGACAATCTCTATGGACTAATGGTTGCCTTGAGTTATATTTGAAGGGTTTGTCCATAGGCTTTTCTTGGAGTCCATTTGTTGGTTTCAAGAATAGTTTGTGATGACCACGGTGCTATTAAGGAATTATCCAAAGATTGGTCATGTGAGTGTTGAGCTTATTGCAAGCATGTCTTGAAGAAGAAGATTGTGTGATCATTCATGTCTACCTTCAAGACATCATTCAAATGAAGAGAGTTGGAAAGATTCAACACACAAAGCGCACAAGATGTACCAAGGGATCAAGTGATCCCATGGTATGGTAAGCATTGTCCATTACGGTTTGTGTGCTAACCCACGGTCTTCGTGAGAGTTCTTTGTGGGGTTAGGTTGCGGTGTGCAAGTTCAAGTGATGCATCACGAAGAGATCAAGTGCTTGAAGCTTGCCGTCCATTGTGGTGACAATGGACTTGTGAAGATGAGCGGAAGAGTGGCTCATCCATAGTGGAGTATGGGGGAGCAATCAACTAGTCTTCATCGAGCCAACGCAGACAAGAAAGGTGGTCCATCTTGAGGAGGAGTAGATCGTCATCATCTAGCTCAAGTGGACTTTGTGCAAGGCAATGGTTTGCCCTTGATAGGTTTTCTATTTTACCGGTCTCATGTTAGTTGTGGGAGACCGGGTTATAGGATTGATTGCCGTACTATCAAGGGGGCCTCTCGATGAGTTGCTTGATCGTATCGTTCGTAGAGAGCTCAAACCATTGCATCCTTGCATCATCTTTATTTGTTCTTGTTTGGTTCATCTCCTTGTGAGATTTGGAGCTTTTGGTCATTTTCATGACAAGCTCGAGTTCATTGAAAACGGAGTTCACATGCATCTTCTATGATGTTTTCGATGTTGGAGGTTCTGCCGGTTCTTCTCTGTTGGAAGTTTCTCTCCTCTCTTGTTAGGCATACCTCCCCTGCCTCTTCTTACTATAACCATTAGGTTTTAGGTTTTGTGCTTGAAAAATTAACCGTTAGGTTTTTTTTCGCATTTGTTCAAGCCTAAACCGTAATTATTTTAAAGCGCCTATTCACCCCCCCTCTAGGCGACATCCTCAATCTTTCAAATTTGCTTGGATCAACTGGATCCGCTGGTAGGCACTCTCGCTCAGTCATTGCTCGGTGCTCCTATATGTTCGCTTGCTGCAGTAGTTTGATCCCTCTAGGTCCCGGAACTGGTCATTTTGTCTAGCACCGCCATCATCTCAACGAGCCTTCCCTTCCTCTATCGTTCTATAAGTGTCTCCTCTACTCTGTTCTACCATGGTCGGAAGGTAGTGGACTTCACAATATAGCTATTCGTGATGGTGTCCAGTGTCGAGGCCCGGGCTAGCAAAATTTGCTGTCGGCGAGCACAATCAATGAAGTCAGTGCTCCATCAGAGGCAAGGCAGAGATAGGACTGCCTAAATTTCCCTTTTGATGCTACTCGTTGTCTTGTATCCAACAAGCTTGAGTTTGCTCAATTCGGAGCTCATTTGCAGAAGTTATGGCAGTTCTGGTTTTATTGTTTCCCTCTGTTGTCTTCTCTGCAAAATGAAGGACTCCTGGTGTTGCTGATCCGGGGCATGCGGTAGTACTGCTCTCCGGAGCGGTAGTACCGCAGGCCCTTGCGGTAGTACCGCTCTGTGCGAGCGGTAGTACCGTGGCCTCAGGCCAGGCGCAGCTGCCCGAGTTGTAGTAGGGGCGGATGCAATTTTTTACATCCGCGCCCTACGCGGTAGTACCGCGCCGCGAGCGCGGTAGTACCGTGGGCTCTGGCCAGGCTTAGCAGCACGAGCGGAAGTAGGGGCGGATGTAATTTTTTACATCCGCGCCCTATGCGTTAGTACCACTCTTCGTGTGCGGTAGTACCGTGCCGGAGTTTCGCGCAGGTCCTCCCTCAGCGGAAGTAGGTACGGAAGTAATTTTTTACGTCTGTGCTTTCTCTGCGCCTAGTGTTGCCTGCCTTACGGTAGTACCGTAGGGGCGCGCGGTAGTACCACTCTGGCCATTCTACCGCTCGTTGCCCTGTGCAACTAGCCTTCATCTGGCCAGAGCTGCACATGCGGTAGTACCGCAACCTGCAACGGTAGTACCGCGGCCAAACGCGGTAGTACCGCAGCTCCCTGCGGTAGTACCGCGTCGTGCGGGCTGAGTGAGGGGATAACGGTTGGATTTTCTTCCCACATATAAAAGAGGGTGTTCTTCCCCATTGGGACCTAATTCTTTGAGCTCGTGTTCTTCCCCCATTGTTGACTTTCTCCGAGCTTGCTAACTCTCAATCCCTCCATGGATTCATGCTAGCTTTTGAGGGAAAAGAGAGAGGAGATCTAGATCCACGTTTCCACCAATAACTTTCTCCTCTAAGTGAGGGGAACCCCTTGGATCTAGATCTTGGAGTTCTTCGTGTTCTTATTTCGTTCTTCCTCTCATTTTCCTCCCTAGCATTAGTTGCTTTGGTGGGATTTGGGAGAGAAGGACTTGGGCACTCCGTGTGCCCTTGCCATTGCATTTGGTGCATCGGTTTGAGTTCTCCACGGTGATACGTGGAAGTGAAGTTTGAGAAGCTTATTACTCTTGGGTGCTTGGTTCCCTTGAGCTTGTTCTCTTGGGTGCTTGGGCGCCCTAGACGGTTGGTGGTGTTCGGAGCTCAATCATTGTGGTGTAAAGCTCTAGGCAAGCGTCGGGGTATCCAATTAGGTTGTGGAGATCGCCCCGAGCATTTTGACGGGTTCCGGTGACCGCCCCCAAGGGTTGCCAAAGTGTACGGGTTCGGTGACCGCCCCCAAGGGTTGCCATTTGTACGGGTTCGGTGACCGCCCTCAAGGGTCCCTTAGTGGAATCACGGCATCTTGCATTGTGCGAGGGCGTGAGGAGATTATGGTGGCCCTAGTGGCTTCTTGGGGAGCATTGTGCCTCCACACCGCTCCAAACGGAGATTAGCAACCGCAAGGGTGTGAACTTCGGGATACATCGTCGTCTCCGCGAGCCTCGGTTATCTCTTACCCGAGCCCTTTACTTATGCACTTTACTTTGTGATAGCCATATTGTTCTTTGTCATATATCTTGCTATCACATAGTTGCTTATCTTGCTTAGCATAAGTTGTTGGTGCACATAGGTGAGCCTAGTTGTTTTAGGTTTTGTGCTTGACAAATTAACCGTTAGTTTTTTTTTCGCATTTGTTCAAGCCTAAACCGTAATTATTTTAAAGCGCCTATTCACCCCCCCTCTAGGCGACATCCTCGATCTTTCAAATTTGCTTGGATCAACTGGATCCGCTGGTAGGCACTCTCGCTCAGTCATTGCTCGGTGCTCCTATATGTTCGCTTGCTACGGTAGTTTGATCCCTCCAGGTCCCAGAACTGGTCATTCTGTCTAGCACCACCATCATCTCAACGAGCCTTCCCTTCCTCTGTCGTTCTATAAGTGTCTCCTCTACTTTGTTCTACCATGGTCGGAAGGTAGTGGACTTCACAATATAGCTATTCGTGATGGTGTCCAGTGTCGAGGCCCGGGCTAGCAAAATTTGCTATCGGCGAGCACAATCAATGAAGTCAGTGATCCATCAGAGGCAAGGCAGAGATAGGACTGCCTAAATTTCCCTTTTGGTGCTACTCGTTGTCTTGTATCCAACAAGCTTGAGTTTGCTCAATTTGGAGCTCATTTGCAGAAGTTATGGCAGTTCTGGTTTTATTGTTTCCCTCTGTTGTCTTCTCTACAAAATGAAGGACTCCTGGTGTTGCTGATCTGGGGCATGCGGTAGTACTGCTGTCCGGAGCGGTAGTACCGCAGGCCCTTGCGGTAGTACCGCTCTGTGCGAGCGGTAGTACCGTGGCCTCAGGCCAGGCGCAGCTGCCCGAGCGGTAGTAGGGGCGGATGCCATTTTTTACATCCGCGCCCTACACGGTAGTACCGCGCCGCGAGCGCGGTAGTACCGTGGGCTCTGGCCAGGCTTAGCAGCATGAGCGGAAGTAGGGGCGGATGTAATTTTTTACATCCGCGCCCTACGCGGTAGTACCGCTCTTCGTGTGCGGTAGTACCGTGCCGGAGTTTTGCGCAGGTCCTCCCTCAGCGGAAGTAGGTACGGAAGTAATTTTTTACGTCCGTGCTTTCTCTGCGCCTAGTGTTGCCTGCCTTACGGTAGTACCGTAGGGGCGCGCGGTAGTACCGCTCCGGCGATTCTACCGCTCGTTGCCCTGTGCAACTGGCCTTCATCTGGCCAGAGCTGCACACGCGGTAGTACCGCAACCTGCAACGGTAGTACCGCAGCCAAATGTGGTAGTACCGCAGCTCCCTGCGGTAGTACCGCGTCGTGCGGGCTGAGTGAGGGGATAACGGTTGGATTTTCTCCCCACCTATAAAAGGGGGTCTTCTTCCCCATTGGGACCTAATCCTTTGAGCTCGTGTTCTTCCCCCATTGTTGACCTTCTCCGAGCTTGCTAACTCTCAATCCCTCCTTGGATTCTTGCTAGTTTTTGAGGGAAAAGAGAGAGGCGATCTAGATCCACGTTTCCACCAATCACTTTCTCCTCTAAGTGAGGGGAACCCCTTGGATCTAGATCTTGGAGTTCTTCGTGTTCTTCTTTCGTTCTTCCTCTCATTTTCCTCCCTAGCATTAGTTGCTTTGGTGGGATTTGGGAGAGAAGGACTTGGGCACTCCGTGTGCCCTTGCCATTGCATTTGGTGCATCGGTTTGAGTTCTCCACGGTGATACGTGGAAGTGAAGTTTGAGAAGCTTATTACTCTTGGGTGCTTGGTGCCCTTGAGCTTGTTCCTCTTGGGTCCTTGGGCGCCCTAGACGGTTGGTGGTGTTCGGAGCTCAATCATTGTGGTGTAAAGCTCCAGGAAAGCGTCGGGGTCTCCAATTAGGTTGTGGAGATCGCCCCGAGCATTTTGACGGGTTCCGGTGACCGCCCCCAAGGGTTTCCAAAGTGTACGGGTTCGGTGACCACCCCCAAGGGTTGCCATTTGTACGGGTTCGTTGACCGCCCTCAAGGGTCCCTTAGTGGAATCACGGCATCTTGCATTGTGCGAGGGTGTGAGGAGATTACGGTGGCCCTAGTGGCTTCTTGGGGAGCATTGTGCCTCCACACCGCTCCAAACGGAGATTAGTAACCGCCAGGATGTGAACTTCGGGATACATCGTCGTCTCCGCGTGCCTCGGTTATCTCTTACCCGAGCCCTTTACTTATGCACTTTACTTTGTGATAGCCATATTGTTCTTTGTCATATATCTTGCTATCACATAGTTGCTTATCTTTCTTAGCATAAGTTGTTGGTGCACATAGGTGAGCCTAGTTGTTTTAGGTTTTGTGCTTGACAAATTAACCGTTAGGTTTTTTTCGCATTTGTTCAAGCCTAAACCGTAATTATTTTAAAGCGCCTATTCACCCCCCTCTAGGCGACATCCTCGATCTTTCAAATTTGCTTGGATCAACTGGATCCGCTGGTAGGCACTCTCGCTCAGTCATTGCTCGGTGCTCCTATATGTTCGCTTGCTGCGGTAGTTTGATCCCTCCAGGTCCCGGTTCTGGTCATTCTGTCTAGGACCGCCATCATCTCAACGAGCCTTCCCTTCCTCTGTCGTTCTATAAGTGTCTCCTCTACTCTAATCTACCATGGTTAGAAGATAGTGGACTTCACAATATAGCTATTCGTGATGGTGTCCAGTGTCGAGGCCCGGGCTAGCAAAATTTGCTATCGGCGAGCACAATCAATGAAGTCAGTGCTCCATCAGAGGCAAGGCAGAGATAGGACTGCCTAAATTTCCCTTTTGATGCTACTCGTTGTCTTGTATCCAACAAGATTGAGTTTGCTCAATTCGGAGCTCATTTGCAGAAGTTATGGCAGTTCTGGTTTTATTGTTTCCCTCTGTTGTCTTCTCTGCAAAATGAAGGACTCCTGGTGTTGCTGATTTGGGGCATGCGGTAGTACTGCTCTCCGGAGCGGTAGTACCGCAGGCCCTTGCGGTAGTACCGCTCTGTGCGAGCGGTAGTACCGTGGCCTCAGGCCAGGTGCAGCTGCCCGAGCGGTAGTAGGGGCGGATGCAATTTTTTACATCCGCGCCCTACGCGGTAGTACCGCGCTGCGAGCGCGGTAGTACCGTGAGCTCTGGCCAGGCTTAGCAGCATGAGCGGAAGTAGGGGCGGATGTAATTTTTTACATCCGCGCCCTACGCGGTAGTACCGCTCTTCGTGTGCGGTAGTACCGTGCCGGAGTTTTGCGCAGGTCCTCCCTCAGCGGAAGTAGGTACGGAAGTAATTTTTTATGTCCTGCTTTCTCTGCGCCTAGTGTTGCCTGCCTTACGGTAGTACCATAGGGGCGCGCGGTAGTACCGCTCCGGCGATTCTACCGCCCGTTGCCCTGTGCAACTGGCCTTCATCTGGCCAGAGCTGCACATGCGGTAGTACCGCAACCTGCAACGGTAGTACCGCGGCCAAACGCGGTAGTACCGCAGCTCCCTGCGGTAGTACCGCGTCGTGCGGGCTGAGTGAGGGGATAACAGTTGGATTTTCTCCCCACCTATAAAAGGGGGTCTTCTTCCCCATTGGGACCTAATCCTTTGAGCTCGTGTTCTTCCCCCATTGTTGACCTTCTCCGAGCTTGCTAACTCTCAGTCCCTCCATGGATTCTTGCTAGTTTTTGAGGGAAAAGAGAGAGGAGATCTAGATCCACGTTTCCACCAATCACTTTCTCCTCTAAGTGAGGGGAACCCTTTGGATCTAGATCTTGGAGTTCTTAGTGTTCTTCTTTCGTTCTTCCTCTCATTTTCCTCCCTAGCATTAGTTGCTTTGGTGGGATTTGGGAGAGAAGGACTTGGGCACTCCGTGTGCCCTTGCCATTGCATTTGGTGCATCGGTTTGAGTTCTCCACGGTGATACGTGGAAGTGAAGTTTGAGAAGCTTATTACTCTTGGGTGCTTGGTGCCCTTGAGCTTGTTCCTCTTGGGTGCTTGGGCGCACTAGACGGTTGGTGGTGTTCGGAGCTCAATCATTGTGGTGTAAAGCTCCAGGCAAGAGTCGGGTTCTCCAATTAGGTTGTGGAGATCGCCCCGAGCATTTTGACGGGTTCCGGCGACCGCCCCCAAGGGTTTCCAAAGTGTACGGGTTCGGTGACCGCCCCCAAGGGTTGCCATTTGTATCGGTTCGGTGACTGCCCTCAAGGGTCCCTTAGTGGAATCACAGCATCTTGCATTATGCGAGGGCGTGAGGAGATTACGGTGGCCCTAGTGGCTTCTTGGGGAGCATTGTGCCTCCACACCGCTCCAAACGGAGATTAGCAACCGCAAGGGTGTGAACTTCGGGATACATCGTCGTCTCCGCGTGCCTCGGTTATCTCTTACCCGAGCCCTTTACTTATGCACTTTACTTTGTGATAGCCATATTGTTCTTTGTCATATATCTTGCTATCACATAGTTGCTTATCTTGCTTAGCATAAGTTGTTGGTGCACATAGGTGAGCCTAGTTGTTTTAGGTTTTGTGCTTGACAAATTAACCGTTAGGTTTTTCTTCGCATTTGTTCAAGCCTAAACCGTAATTATTTTAAAGCGCCTGTTCACCCCCCCTCTAGGCGACATCCTCGATCTTTCAAATTTGCTTGGATCAACTAGATCCGCTGGTAGGCACTCTCGCTCAGTCATTGCTCGGTGCTCCTATATGTTCGCTTGCTGCGGTAGTTTGATCCCTCCAGGTCCCGGAACTGGTCATTCTGTCTAGCACCGCCATCATCTCAACGAGCCTTCCCTTCCTCTATCGTTCTATAAGTGTCTCGTCTACTTTGTTCTACCATGGTCGGAAGGTAGTGGACTTCACAATATAGCTATTCATGATGGTGTCCAGTGTCGAGGCCCGGGCTAGCAAAATTTGCTGTCGGCGAGCACAATCAATGAAGTCAGTGCTCCATCACACTACTAGGAAAAGGCCTACTAATGGCGCACCTAATTTGGCCATTAATGGCGCATTAGTGGTGCGCCATTAGTGCCACGCCATTAGTATATTTTACTAATGGCGCACCACTAGTGCGCCATTAGTATCTGGTATACTAATGGCGCACCTCTGATGCGCCATTAGTGTATACAGAGGTGCGCCATTAGTATGCCTCCTAGGGGGCCATGTATACCCAGGTGCTCTGGCATACTAATGGCGCACAGCAACAAGATACGCCATTAGTAACTTTGGCATACTAATGGCGCACTGTTTAATGATGCGCCGTTAGTATACTTTGGCATACTAATGGCGCACTGTGATGTGATGCGCCATTAGTATGAATATTAGGTTTTTTTTATTTTTTATTTTCTGTGTTTTGCACAGGTTACAAAATGTATAATTGGACAAAATATAGACAACACTCATCAACAACAGATTCATCGAATACAATAGAAGATTAGTCTTTGAATACAATTCATCATATTAGTCTCCGAATACAATTCATCATATTAGTCTCCGAATTGAAACGACCGAACAAAGATAGAACATTATATTACAAGTCTCGAGACCGCGAGTAGCGAGTTTGTCTTCACATTACAAGTCGATATCGATCATCTAAACTACCATCACATAGAAGAGAGCTGCGGTCATCACGATGAGCATCATCACGATGAAACTCGTCTTCATCCGGTTCCTCCAACGCTCCCTCCCCTCTCCCGCTAGATAGCGGGCGTATCTAGATTCGGCCTCGGTCCTTGTGGTGTACCCTTTGTAACTCTTACCGCTGAATCGGTGAACCTGTCTCCGACACTCCTCCCAGTCGTCGTAGACTCTGGGAACCTTACCCTTGTACACGACATACGACGGCATCGCTATGCACTAGCCAAACGAAACGTTAGTACCAATTCACAGACAATACATAAGCAATATATAAGTATGCAACAGAACGATCGGAAGAGAAAAGCAAGACATTAATAGCATCGATTACATCTAAGTTGAATGACTCTCGAAACCAAAGAGACATACTACAAGTTCATTAAAGTTTAATTACAACATGAGCCAATCGATGTTTCAGAACTAGACACAGCATCACTGCTTTCGACTCAACTCAAGGGACCGGAGCGTGGATGAAGCCGCCGTCCATCGTGGGTGTCATGAAATAATGGTCGTTGTCAGCCTGCATTTGTAGCATTGTGTCGATGTCACTGTTGGACAGTTGATTGTTGAGGTAGAACTGCCCCGAGGTACGAAGGACATCTGGATGGATGATTTCCGCAAACTCCGACTGGATGCGAAAGAATTATTGTCGGAGGTCCGCGTCCTGGATTGCCGACACACTCTTTGCCCATTCTTTGAGTTTACTCGGTAGCAGAAGTTGATGATGGTCCCGTACGATCGCCCGCATGTGATGGATGGCGTAGTAGGCACCCTTCTGACCGCCAGGCGGCTGCTTGACGCAGCAGAACGTCGTATTGTGGGAGAACACGTGCTTGCCGTACTTACGAATAGGCTTGTTGAAGGTGCCTCCAGATTTGGCGTAGCCAGGGAGAACATCATCAAGAACCTTCTTGACATTTGTGTAGTCTACGTTCGACTGACGGTCCGGGTCGAAATACGTGGCCATTGAATATTTGGGGCTTAGGAGGATGAGCGTGCAATGTGTGTCACTGCAGAAAACACGGAATGTTAAAAGAAAAACAATCGAAATCTAAGAATTCATATGTTACGGGCCGGTTGAGGGGAGGACTTACTCGGGAAAGTAAGACACGAGGAAGTTATCCTTATCTTGGTTTGCCAGAATGACGCCTTCGAGGTAAGAACTCGTGACTTGCCGGTCCCCAGCGCTGCCCAAGATCTTGGCACGCATGTAGAAGGGGTCGACTATCACGATGTCCGGGGTCTTGTCGCGAATGATCCGCATCTCCATACTCAGCGAAAATAGCCGAACGAAGGTGTAGTGCGGCGGATGAAGGTTCAACATAGCGTGGATGTCATCAAACCGCAGGACGATCGTACGCCCGATGGAGTTATCCACAAAGCCCTTGCCCTCTGGCACCTTGGCCGCAAAAACCGGTTATGCCACATCCTTATCTCTAAGACGCCGCTTCTCCAAAGAAAGAACACTGTCATGCAGACTCCGCATAGCACCGGTTGCAGCATTGAGCATATTTGTCGGTAGCATTGCCCTACCCGCCACATGCACCCTCCTCGAGATATCCTTAGGTGAAGGTGGCCCATCCTGAGCACGGATCGTACTCGGTGCCGGCTGGCTCGCACCCTTCTCAGTCTTTCTTTTGCGTGCCTTCTTCTTCTCCTGTAATGGGACCGAGTTCTGCTCACAGATCGCCTTCTTGAGTGTGTCGGGGCTGATAATATTTCGCACCTCGCCTATCTGAGGCTCGGTGAAGTCGGCAGCCGGAGGCGTCTCCTGAGAGCTGAACGCCAGACGACGCCTGTTGCAACTTGGCTTCTCCGCGGTACCAGCTAGATCGCGCACGTCTTTTGTTGGGTTGGGTTCTTGAGAAGGAGGCCCCATGAAGTCGCCATCGTAACCATGATCGGCAAAGTACTGATCGATGTTGCCAAATGTATCGTCATCATCGTCGTTCTGATCCTGTGCCATATGCATGTTTGGATCCAGTGGCATAGGGATGTCCGGCACCGTTGCGGCGGTCTTGCCATGGGGCCGACTTGGCGCCGACACGACTAGCGGTGTTGTCTTTGTGGTGGTGTCCCCCGCCCCCAAACGAATCTAGCTCTTCGGCCAAAGCAGGGGTCAGCTCAGGTAGGCGCTGAGGGTCATCACGTCATCATCGTCAGCCCCGACGGGTCGAATCGGAGGTAACAACTCATCACAGCCTGGCAGCACCCGAACCAGCTGAACCCTAAACAAGTTGGTGGCATCTGGGTACCGTGGAACAAGGGGTTGCCCGGTTGAACGATTTTGCCCTTGGCGACATCGACCAACTCGTTGTTCACGAAGTGCAGGAGAGTGCACAGAATGTCGGTGGCGCCCTGCGAAAACATGTAGGGCGTCAGGGATGCCCAGTCAAAGGTAAGGAGATGAAGTCCTCAGCCGACAGAGGCTTAATTAGTTACCGTGATGATGGCGTCGAGCTTGGCTAATGTCGAGGCACCGCCAACGGCGGGCTTGCAGTTGACGGAGGGGCCGCTTGCTGCAGAGGTGCCGGCCGGCGTACACCCGGGTGCATTAAGCTCCCGTGCCGGCATCGGAGACACCAATGCCGCCTCCGCCGGAGGCACCAATGGCCCCGCCATCGCATTATGCGAGTTGCTGGCCGTGAAGCTAGGAATCGGGGCCGGCCCCTGTTGGCCGCCCGCAATCCACGCACTCAACCCCTCGATCAAGGTAGGCACAATGGCGGTGATCGTCACTCCGAGTTGTTGTTGCACTTGCTCTTGGACAATCTCCGGAATCCGCGCCACCTGTGCCTTGAGTTCTTGAACCTCGTGCGCCTGGCTTTCCGAGCTGGTGTTTTTCTCCTTCCGCACACCAGCGGTATAGTATGACCCCCATTTTGTCGACAAGCCTTTGCCGGCCACACGACCAGCTGACGTCAGCTTACTGAGCTTATCCTTGTTCTTCATTACATTCAACGCCCTATTTAGAGTGGTGTCCCAAGGGTTGCTCTTAGTCGACCCCGCGCTACTGCTTTCAGTCGCCTGCGGAAGGAATGTGAACCATTTAGAAATTTGGCTTCATTAATTAGAATGCAACCATATGGAGCTAATTACGCGGGGGTGTATTCCTTACCAGAACAAGCTCAAGCTTCCTGGTCTTCGGATCCGTGGTAAGCTCCTTTGTTTTCGGGTCCTTCTTGTACCAGGCCCTGACAAAGTTCCTGGTCTGCTTGTCACCGTATTTATCAAAGAGGGGCGGTAGGCCTTGCTCGGCATGGTCCGCCTCCTCCTTGTCCCATATAGGCTCCGCCACTCTGTAACCGCCGGGACCAAGTGTGTGTTCCCCTATGTTCAGCTCCCGCATTTCTTTCCCCCACTGACTTGATTGGGAGTTTGCGGTGCTCGAGAAATTGATCTTGAAGTAGTTGTAGTCATCTTCGGTGATCAAAGGATTTTTCTCCTTGATCTTCTCATAACTCTCATCTTTCTCGATCATTCTCTTCACATTGCTTTTCCAAGTAGACAGGGCCTTGCTCATCTTCGTGAGGGCATCATTGTTCACTTTATTCCCTTTGAGGCTTGTGTTTGCAAATTCAGCGGGGAACTTGTATCGTTCGTGCAGCTTCGTGAAGAGGAGGTTGCGCAAATTCCCTCATTCAGGATGCCTCAGGTTCTCGGTGTTGATCGAGACGGTGCTCCGGAGAATGCACCCAAGCTGAAGCGAGTACCCCTTGACTATTCGTTCGGGCGCCGTTGGATTCCCGTTGGAGTCCACTTCAGTAACTTCCTCCTTGAGGGTGAGGAGCATGATCGGGCGCCGGTCCTTCCGTTGCCTCTTCGGTTGGCTGCCATCTGTGCGTGTGCCGCCATCATCAGTGGTGGCATCCTCGGCGGCACCATCAGTGGTGGCATCAGTGGGGTCATCCTCGGCGGTACCATCAGTGGTCTCAGGATCGGTGGGGAAGGCGGCGTCCTCATACAAGTGAGGTTGTTCCTCCATCTCCTGGGACAGTTCCCAGAATGCCTTGCCGCCCGAACCCCTGGCCTCATCGTTGTTGGCCATGTTTCTCTCTAAATAGGAATAAAGTTTGGTCAAAAAGTTGGTTATTGTCAAGGAACAAGATCATGGTCTCATCATTTAGGGTTTGTCGACACCGAGGCATCCTAAAAGCTAAGCTTTTATCATTGAGGGTTTTTCGACGCCGAGGCACCCTAAAAGCCTAAGCTTTCATCATTAGTCACAAGTACACCATATGTCCTATTTTTAGCAAAGTCATGCTAAAATTCACGGAAAATTTCAGCATGACCTTTGCTGAAAATAGGACATATGGAGTACCCGAATTTGCTGGAACGGAAGTTAATCGACATTCCAGCAAACTCAAGGGCCTCTCGGGTGGACATGGCAAAAAGGGCCTCCATCACAACATGGAAAATACATTGGCATGTGAAGAGGTGAAACAATATATGCATCTCCAAGAAGCATTGGTCAACCCAAGATACATCAACTACTGCACTGTCCTGCCTAATAAACACAGTGAAGTGAAGTGAACGTATTTTCCTAATAATCTAATCACACGGCAACAAATCCGTTCTCTATCCGGACACGGACAAGTTTTGGTTTATTCCTTTCCAACAGGCTGAGGTTCTACTATATAGGGAAACGTTGCATACAAACTAACCCAAGCACCTTTTCTGGCATTATATTCAACATATATGAGATCAAACAAATCGTACGACGCATAACTAGTCTGATGGGATGCTAAAAAACAGACATCTGATTCCTAGCAGTCAGATCGATTATTTTGCTTCTAAGGTTAGAGGATCATGCTGATTAAGGTTCTGTTTTTATACTGCAAGTTCCAGGTAATTAGAGTATGTGGCACTGTCTTGTGTTGACTAACTCATAAATGATATTATCATCTTTACTCACCGTTATTTGTATCATGGCTGAAATTCCACCGTTATAATACATGCCTGCTTGGCTAATTAGCAAGTAAGTAACTCTTACATTATCAAAGCTTGCCAGTTTCTGAAATCAATTACTGACAGGGAATAGCACAGGCACACAGCAAACCTATAACTTAATGATGGTTATTAGGGAAGACAGGAAATGAGGATGGACAGAACCATATGTTTGGGAAATGCAAATAGAAGTAGTGCTATGAGAGTAAATTTTTTTCAATTTTCATTGATGTTTCAAATTAGATCGGTGCACATGTGGCTGCAATTTCTATTGGTCATCCAAGATGGGTGTTCATAGTAAAGTACTATATAGTGGCACTAACATAACCAAGGATTGCTTTTAAAAAAAACATAACCAAGAATCACCTTCCACGTGGCTTCTTCTCTTTAGCCTGGCTTCCTTCTGCAAAGTGGGCAAATACTTCTGTCTGCTGCAGTAGGTACTTCAGTCGCCCTTTCCCTTCTTGTTCTGTGATCAAAACCACGATGAGAATGCAATACACACTAAAGAATATCATATACAAGAATTGCAGAAATTAAACAAGGTTAGACCCACACTATCTATTCTTTCTTCATGGCAGAATATCATATACAAGCACGAATTTTGTTCACATTTATATAGCAACAAATATTTATACACTCATATAGCAGCACTAATCTTGTTCATACACTAAAAAAAGTTAGCAAGCATTTACTGTCAGACACCTATACACACACACGCGTCAGTATACATGTTGTCCGAAATCTGCAATTTTAACTGAACGCATTGCACTGTAAACTTGCAGTTGTCTTGTTTCAAAAAAAAACTTGTAGTTGTGCAAACCTGTTGCCGAGGATCCGGTGGAGCGCGACTATGTGGTCCTCCTCCTGCTGCGAGAAGCAGCCGCGCTTGAGGTCGGGGCGGAGGTAGTAGATCCACCGAGGCAGCAGCTCTTGCCGCAGCGGTTCAGCCCGGCGAGTCTGGGGAGTAAGCTCCAGGAACCGACGCCGTGGCGGTTGATGCGCAGCCGGCGACGAGGGCGGCGGGGCGGCAGCGTCGGGAGAGGAGAGGGCGGCGTCGCGGCGCCGGGGCGTCGGGGCGGAGACGAGGACGACGGGGCGGTGGGGCGGTGGCGTCAGGAGAGGAGAGGGCAGCGTCGCGGCGTCGGGGCGTCGGGGCGGAGACGAGGACGACGGGGCGGCGTCGCGGCGTCGGGGCGGCGTCGCGGCATCGGGGCGGCGTCGAGGCGGCGGGGCAGCGGCGTCGGGAGAGCAGAGGGGAAGGGGATCGAGGGCGAGGGCAAGGGAGAGAGATAGGATTGGGCCGCCGGGGAGGAAATATCGATGGGGGCGGCACAATACTAATGGTGCACCACCCCTCGGTGCGCCATAAGTACATCCATACTAATGGCGCACCTCACCCTGGTGCACCATTAGTATTTTTTTTGATTTCTGCTCGAGCCAACAGGTTATCTTCCACCTGACCTAATCCACACCAAGTTCCCTCTACTAGCTTGACTGGTCAGCAGCCAGTTCTCACACCAGGAGGTCCTCGGTTTGATTCGCAGCCTCCACAATTTTTTTATGCATTTAAAATGCTGTTTGATACTTATTTGTGTTTAAATATGTTCAAACTTGTTTAAATCATAACTGTAGTATTTTTTATAAGACAGTAATAATTTTTTTTAAAATATCATCAAACAGTAATGCCGGTGGAGTGGGGGAGGGTGCGCGGGGTGCGGGGGGTCGGCGGTGGCGGTTGAGTAGGGGAGGGGTGCGGGGGGTCGGCGGCGGCGGTTGAGTAGGGGAATCGAGGGTGCGGGCGGTCGGCGGCGGTGGCCGGTGGACCAGGGGGTGCTCGGCGGCGAGGGGGACCGGATCTGGCGAGGTGGGATAGCGATCGAGATGGAGGGGGATCGAGATCGAGTGTCCATGAAATTTAAAAATATTCATGATAGTTCAAAAAGTGCCCATGAAATACAATCGAGAAATGAAGGCTACGATTTAAATACAATCGATCTTAGCTAGATATCTGTTCACATTCTTCTTGCCCTTCTTTTTCGCAAATGGAGTTCTTCTGTGGAACGGACGTCCTTTAGGTAGGGTGGTCCTGCTTCTTCTTGTGGTGTATGCTGCTACTTCATCATTGTCGTCATGTTCGATCCTCGGGTCGTCGTACTTGTCGAAGTCTTGCTCATTGGCTACTCCATCCATTCCGATGATCTTCCTTTTGCCTCTCCTCACGACAACACGAATGGGCTTTGACGGGTCGGTAATGAAGAAGCATTGGTCCACTTGGGAAGCCAGTACCCATGGCTCATTTTTCGCGGTGACGTTTGCGCCCGCGGTCTTGGATTTGGCTTCGGGTATAACCATGGTGGTGAAATACCTGTCTTCTTTTAGGACGCTCTTCGCCCATCTGACACGGAACATCGGGACCTTCTCTCCAGCGTAGCTCAGCTCCCAGATCTCCTCGATCCTTCCGTAGTATTTGTCCTTGTCGTTACCGGTGTAGGATTCCATCATTTCCTCGGAGTTCTGATAACCATCGCTCTTCATGTCCTTGGCCTCGGTGTAGAATGTGTAGCCGTTGATATCGTATGCCTCATAGGTCATCAGGTTGTGCTCAGCGCCCTGTGACAAGGCGAATATGAGTTGTTCTTCCGCGGAAGAATCCTCATGTAAAAGGTATGACAGAAGCTTCCGCTTGAACCAACGCGTGAAACATGAGTTGTGCTCTTTGATTATATCTCCGTCCATCCTCTGTTGGCCCCGGTCATTGTGCGTCTTCTTAATAAAGGTTTTGTGCTCTACCACCCAAGGATCAACCACGTCTATGTGTTGTAGCGCTACTAGGTTTGCTCTTTCAAAGTCGGCGAGTCGACCCTCTAAGTCGACATGCATTTCGCGGTGACCCTCACGGTGACCCCATCCAGCGAGCCTGCCGAGGTGCCTGTTGACAGGCAGACCAACGGGGTTCTCGATGCCTAGATAATTCGTGGAGTAGGAGATGCACTCTTCGGTCAGAAAGCCCCTGGCTATACTTCCCTCTGGACGTGACATGTTGCGAACGTATCCTTTGATGACACCATTCATCCTTTCGAACGGCATCATGCTGTGCAGGAACGTTGGCCCGAGTTGGATGATATCCTCCACTATATGGACCAGCAGATGCACCATAACGTCGAAGAATGCGGGCGGGAAGTACATCTCAAGCTCGCATAGTATCACCACGATCTCTTCATGTAGCCTTCTTAGTTGCCTCACGCCAATCGACTTCCGAGAGATGACGTCGAAAAAGTTGCATAGGCCAAATAACGTTTCACGGACTTCGCGTCCATGATCCCACGGATTGCAACTGGAAGTATCTACGTCATCAGCACGTGACAGTCGTGAGACTTCATCCCACTGAACTTCTGCTTCGCTGGGTCTAGGTATCTGCTTATCTTCCCTGCATAACCGTAAGGAAGTTTTACTCCTAGGAGGCAGGTGAAAAACTGCTCGATCTCCTCCTGACTTAGAGTGAAGCACGCGGGAGGGTAGTCATTTCCGGTCTTCTTGGCCTTTTTGCCTTTGCGATGACTTTCTGTGTCCTGCTTTGCCTAATCATCATCATCATCATCATCATCATCATCATCATCATCATCATCATTAGCGTGAAGCTCCTACCTGATGCCCATTGATTTCAAGTCTGCCCTTGCTTTCAGCCCATCTTTGTTCCTCTCTGGCATGTTGAGCAGGGTACCAAGCAGACTCTCGCACACGTTCTTCGTGATATGCATGACATCAAGGCTGTGAGGCACACGGTGGATCTTCCAATACGGCAAGTCCCAGAAAACAGACCTCGTTTTCCATACCTTCAGCAGCGGCTCTGGCGCCTTTTGCTTCTTTCCCGGCTCTGGCGCCTTTTGCTTCTTTCCCAGCAGTGGGCAGTCTTTCCAATTTTTCAACAGCTTGTCTATTTCCTCGCCTCTCCTCGTACACGGGCGTTTTTGGGGTTTGGTTTCACCATCGAACAGATCCTTGCGTTTCCTCCACGGGTCATCGTCGCGAAGCCACCTTCGATGTCCCATGAACACGGTTTTCGAAGACCCGGGATCTCTATCTAGCTAGCGATACGTTGTGTCATCCATGCACCTTACGCATCCAGAAAATCCGTGGACTACCTGCCCCGCGAGATATCCGTAACCGAGATAGTCGTGCACCGTCGTGAGCAGTGCGGCTCTCATAGGGAAATATTCTTTCTCTGCAGCGTCCCACGTATTGGCTGGCGTTTTCCACAGCGTGTCAAGCTCCTCTTTCAGCAGCCCCAGATACAGATTGATGTCGTTCCCTGGTTGTTTTGGCCCTTCAATTAGCATACTCATGTGAATGTACTTCCTCTTCATGCACAACCAGGGGGGAAGGTTGTACATCCACACAAACACAGGCTAGGTGCTATGTGTGCTTCTCTGGCTGCCAAATGGATTGACTCCATCGGTGCTCGTGCCCAGCACGATGTTCCTTGGATCATTCACAAATTCTGGGTCTTCGAAGTTCAACGCTTGCCACTGGCTCGCATCCTTAGGGTGACTTAGCATCTTGTCTTTTTTATCTATCTCCGGATCATTTGCGTCATCTTCTCGCTTCTTCTCCTCCCTATCCGCGTGCCAACGCAGGAGCTTTGCTACCTTAGGGTCCGCGAAATACCGCTGCGGACGAGGAGTGATCGGAAAGTACCACACCACTTTTCGATGAGCTTTCTTCCTCTTCTTGTATCGAGTGACGCCGCACACCGGACATATGGTAGACTCCGCGTGCTCGTCCCAATAAATGATGCAATTGTTCATGCACACATGGTATTTCACGTGCGGTAAATCCAGAGGACACACGATTTTCTTCGCCTCCTCCAAACTGGTCGGGCACTTGTTCCCCTTGGGAAGACGTTCGTGCCAGAATGACATGTTCTCGTCGAAGCATGCGTCGGTCATTTTGTGTTTTACCTTCATATCCAGAGCCATGAGCGTTACTTTCAAGCGGGTATCCTCGGGCCTGCATCCTTCATACAATGGAGTAATCGCGTCTAACTCAAGTTGATCCATCTTGGATTTCTCTCGGGCGGCAGCTCTTGCGTTATCCGTCTGCTTGAGAAGCAGCTCTTGAATATGAGGGTCCTGCACCCGGCCCATCGATGGTCCAGCGTCGTCTGCTCCGCCAGCATCATCATCTTCATGATCATGCCCGTCGTCTGCTCCGGCATCTTCCTCATCATCATGTCCTACATCTTCTACATGATGATTGTGTACAACATCACCGTCGTGATCATCTCCTGGGGATTCTTCGTCTTCTCGCCCGCCCAAGCCGCGGTGGTTGTCTTGCTGCCCTTCCTCATTTCTTGCCCGGCCCCCATGGACGACTTCGTAGTCATCTTCATCACCTTGCCACCGATAGCCATCCATGAAACCACGCAAGAGCAGGTGGTCCCGCACCTGCCCGGAATCCGGGTCCGCAATAAGGCTCTTCAGCTTGCATCTTCGACACGGACATCTTATCTCCGTCTCATTCTTTTGAAGCATCTCGGCCTTCGCGGACCTCAAAAACCTATTCCCGATGCCTTCGGTCATCGTGCGGACCATGGTCGCCTGCGGGGTAGAGCAAAACGATATTTTAGAACCAAGAAAAAATCTGGCATGACTTTCCCTAAAAATAGGACCAAAATGAATGCTTAATGCCAAAATTCTCGCCGAAACGGAAATGAATCAACATTCTGGCAAAATATTGGCAACTATCGCATTTCAAATACCGGTACACCTCCAAACGCAAACACATATCACCACAAACATATGCAACACCACGAACATACATAGATCTAGCTAGGCCATAAAAAGTGCATGTGCGCATTGTTGTAGGGAGAACAACATAAATATAGCTTCCCCCTTACTTACCTATCAAAACAAGGTAATTTAACCACTTAATTTGAATGAATCTATGGTGGAAATGAGGTGAAAAAGAGGAGGCACCCGAGACAAGGAGGAGGCGGTGGAGAGAATGAAGTGGCGAGAAAGTGAGTGTGGGTAGCAGAGGTTGTCCAAAATATCTTGTTGCTGCCCACTTACTAATGGCGCACCAACCATAAATGCACCATTAGTAATCCAGGTTACTAATGGCGCACCTTCCACTACTAGAAAAAGGGCTATAGATGGGATTGACACTAATGGTGCACCAGACAAGTGGTGCGCCATTAGTATATACTAATGGCGCACCACCTTCTGATATGCCATTAGTGTTGAAACTACTAATGGCGCACCTGGCCCAGGGTGCGCCATTAGTATCAGTTTTTTTTGAACTAGTGCGCCTGTCCAAACATACTAATGGCGCATCCAGACGAAGTGCGCCATTACTAGTTGTAACTAGTAATGGCGGACCTGTCAGAAAGTGCGCCACTAATGTTGTTTTTTTATTATATTTTTTATTCCTTTTTTTGCAAAACTACTAATGGCGCACTGTACCACCGTGCGCCATTACTAGTTTAGACTAGTAATGGCGCACTGTGGGACAATGCGCCATTAGTACGTTTTTTTTTCAAAACTACTAATGGCGCACCACCAGAAGGTGCGCCATTAGTAACCTGGATTACTAATGGTGCATTTATGGTTGGTGCGCCATTAGTAAGTGGGCAGCAACAAGATATTTTGGATAGCCTCTCCTACCCACACTCACTTTCTCCCCACTTCATTCTCTCCACCGCCTCCTCCTTGTCTCGGGTGCCTCCTCTTTTTCACCTCATTTCCACCATAGATTCATTCAAATTAAGTGGTTAAATTACCTTGTTTTGATAGGTAAGTAAGGGGGGAAGCTATATTTATGTTGTTCTCCCTACAACAATGTGCACATGCACTTTTTATGGCCTAGCTAGATCTATGTATGTTCGTGGTGTTGCATATGTTTGTGGTGTTGCATATGTGTTTGTGTTTGGAGGTGTACCGGTATTTGAAATGCGATAGTTGCCAATATTTTGCCAGAATGTTGATTCATTTCCGTTTCGGCGAGAATTTTGGCATTAAGCATTCTTTTTGGTCCTATTTTTAGGGAAAGTCATGCCAAATTTTTTCTTGGTTCTAAAATATCGTTTTGCTCTACCCCGCAGGCGACCATGGTCCGCACGATGACCGAAGGCATCGTGAATAGGTTTTTGAGGTCCGCGAAGGCCGAGATGCTTCAAAAGAACGAGACGGAGATAAGCTGAAGAGCCTTATTGCGGACCCGGATTCCGGGCAGGTGCGGGACCACCTGCTCTTGCGTGGTTTCATGGATGGCTATCGGTGGCAAGGTGATGAAGATGACTACGAAGTCGTCCATGGGGTCCGGGCAAGAAATGAGGAAGGGCAGCAAGACAACCACCGCGGCTCGGGCGGGCGAGAAGACGAAGAATCCCCAGGAGATGATCACGACGGTGATGCTGTACACAGTCATCATGTAGAAGATGCATGACATGATGATGAGGAAGATGCCGGAGCAGACGACGGGCATGATCATGAAGATGATGATGCCGGCGGAGCAGATGACGCTGGACCATCGATGGGCCGGGTGCAGGACCCTCATATTCAAGAGCTGCTTCTCAAGCAGACGGATAACGCAAGAGCTACCTCCCGAGAGAAAGCCAAGATGGATCAATTTGAGTTAGACGCGGTTACTCCATTGTATGAAGGATGCAGGCCCGAGGATACCCGCCTGAAAGTAACGCTCATGGCTCTGGAGATGAAGGTAAAACACAAAATGACCGACGCATGCTTCGACGAGAACATGTCATTCTGTCACGAACGTCTTCCCAAGGGGAACAAGTGCCCGACCAGTTTGGAGGAGGCGAAGAAAATCGTGTGTCCTCTGGATTTACCACACGTGAAATACCATGTGTGCATGAACAATTGCATCATTTATCGGGACGAGCACGCGGAGTCTACCATATGTCCGGTGTGCGGCGTCACTCGATACAAGAAGAGGAAGAAAGCTCCTCGAAAAGTGGTGTGGTACTTTCCGATCACTCCTCATCTGCAGCGGTATTTCACGGACCCTAAGGTAGCAAAGCTCCTGCGTTGGCACGCGGATAGGGAGGAGAAGAAGCAAGAAGATGACGCAAATGATCCGGAGATAGATAAAAAAGACAAGATGCTGAGTCACCCTAAGGATGCGAGCCAGTGGCAAGCATTGAACTTCGAATACCCAGTGTCGGTGTCAAAACCGGCGGATCTCGGCTAGGGGGTCCCGAACTGTGCTTCTAGGCGGATGGTAACAGGAGATGAGGGACACGATGTTTTACCCTGGTTCGGGCCCTCTCGATGGAGGTAAAACCCTACGTCCTGCTTGATTAATATTGATGATATGGGTAGTACAAGAGTGGATCTACCACGAGATCAAGGAGGCTAAACCCTAGAGCTAGCCTATGGTATGATTGTTGTAATGTATGTTGTGTCCTATGGACTAAAGCCCTCCGGTTTATATAGACACCGGAGGAGGCTAGGGTTACACAGTGCCGGTTACAATGGTAGGAGATCTACATATCCGTATCGCCAAGCTTGCCTTCCACGCCAAGGAAAGTCCCATCCGGACACGGGACGGAGTCTTCAATCTTGTATCTTCGTAGTCTTGGAGTCCGGCGGACGATGATAGTCCGGCTGTCCGGACACCCCCTAGTCCAGGACTCCCTCAGTAGCCCCTGAACCAGGCTTCAATGACGATAAGTCCGGCGCGCATAATGTTAGGCATTGCAAGGCGGGTTCCTCCCTTGAATAATCCAGAGAAGATCATGAACACCAGGATAGTGTCCGGCTCTGCAAAATAAATTCCACATTCCACCGTAGAGAGAATAAAATGTACACCGGTTCAATCGGCTGACGTATTATGCGGCGTGACATCACACCGCTACCAAGCCACTGTTTGAATCGTTTTTTACTATACCACCTCAGCGCGTTTAGCGAAGCGGTTTCCTTGGCACGTCTTGTCGAACTAGAGATCGTGTTCCCCTTATTCCGGGATTCTCATCAATACGGGCGTGGGTAACCCAACCGTTCCCGTCGCCACGCCTCCTCTATCGAAGGTGAATCCCAAACGGTCACGGAGACGACTCTTGGTATTTTCCCCCTTTATAAGAGGACCAAGGCTCGTTTTTGTTCTTCAATCTCGCATGGAATCTCCTCCTCGCTCCCAGTTCCAACACCCAGAGCCTCAGATTCGAGCGCTTCGGATCCTCAACCATGTCCGGCTCCGACCTCCAGGGCCGGTGGATGCCTTCCTCCGTCACGGAGGAGGACATATTGAAGTTACGTGAGGCCAAGTACCTGGCCTACGAGGTTTCGCACAGGTTGCCTGCCCAAGGGCAGGCCGTGCCCGCCCCCGAGCCCGGCGAATACGTCGTCTTTGTATCCCACCTCCGTCGGGGTTTAGGCTTCCCGACGGACCCCTTCGTGAGAGGGCTCATGTTCTACTACGGGCTGGATTTTCACGACTTGGCTCCGGAGTCCATCCTCCATATCTCCGCATTCATTATCGTCTGCGAAGCCTTCCTCCGCGTCACTCCCCACTTTGGCATGTGGCTGAAGACCTTCAATGTGAAGCCGAAGATGACCGGGGGGCGTCAAGCGGAGTGCGGCGGGGCGGCCATAAGCAAAAAGGCTGATGCCCCGTGGCCCGAGGGTTCCTTCCAAGAGGAACTCGGACTGTGGCAGAAGGAGTGGTTCTATATCACCGCTCCGAAGGGCAGCAAGCAAAAGCCGCCGCCTTCATTCCGCCCGGGACCTCCACGCCAACTGATGTCGTGGGTCAACCAAGGGCTCAATTGGGGGCCGTCCAAAGACGTGCCCTCACTACAGGGCCGGATTCGAGACCTCCAAGCGAGGGAGATCAATCTGGTCGTGGTGATGCAGGTTATGCTAATCAGGCATCTTCTGCCCTGCAAACGCCGTCCTCTCCGTCTATGGGAGTTCAACCCGGAGGGACCTCGGATTCTCCAACACATCATGGGCGCAACACCCGTGGAGATGTACAAGTTGTTCTTTGGACCGCAGGTGGCGTGTCCGGAATTTGCCGAGGACGCAGGCCTAAGCCGCAATCGCCCGGATACTCAGGTAAATAGCTCAGAGTCCGGACATTCTGTTTATCTGCCTTTCTAGAGTTCGCCTCCTGACCCATTACTCTTCACAGGAGTGGGTGGCGCGATCAAGGCTGATAAGGTGTCCGGCCCCCCTCCTAGAGACCGCACTAGAGCCCGTGCTGGTCAGAATGTTGGAGGTCGCGCCCACAGAAGGGAGCGAAGGGGAAAATAGAGGAGCTAATATTTCGCCCAAAGGGGCGTCTGAAGAGGGGGGAATCAAGAACCCCTCCTTCCAGGGGGAGAAGAGGACCGCCTCCGAAGATCCGGAGGCCAAATCCCCTAAACGGGGGAAGAGATCTTCCCCGGGAGGTCCGGCGTCCGGGGAGAATCCGGATGCACAATCATCGCCAAAGAATCAGCCCTCCAGCGAGCCGTGAGTATGAAAAGGGGGAGTTAATTAGTAAGGAAATACCTCCATTTGTGCTTCTGTGGGTGACCGAAATATTTATCCTGCAGGTCGGATCTGCAGCCTTCTCAGATGAGTTCATCTTCGGGGGACCTTCTTCCGGAGATGATGGAGAGCGAAACGCCCCCGTCTGCCGCGCCGTCAGATAAAGCGGACGAGCCTGAAGTATCGTCACGGAGGGTATCCCCGAGTCCGGAGGGGCCAGAGAGTTCGGCACACACTAGTATCCGGCTGGGAGAACTGAAGAATCTGCTTGAAAGGGCGTCCATTTCAGAAGATCACCGTGCGTTGATGCGTATGGTGATTGGAAGGATTTCGTCCGCCGAGAGCGGATTGCGCAATGCCGCCATGAGTTTGCTGGCGGGGTTTGAGGTACACGAAAATGACGCATCCCTTTGTCTATTAACAGTTTTGCACATAAAAATGCGCCCTGTATAGATAGTAGCCCCCGAGACTCGGTAGGTTGTCGATGACGATAGCGTGCCGAGGATCAAAATCGCAAGTAATTAATGTCGCCATTCCTATGCAGGTGGCGGATAGTCCGAGGGGTAGCTGGACTAGTGGAGTTGCCAGGTTAATGCGGCAACTTGACGTGGCGGATGCAGACATCGCACTTGTCAACCGGCGACTTGACGAGTCGCAAGGTAAATGAGTTCTCCGCAGTCGCTTTATTAAGGGGGTCAAAGCCCTCCTCTTGATAAATTATATGCTGTTGTACAGACGGTGCTACTGCTGTCGAGAGCCTTCGGGCCGAACTTGCCCAAACTAAGGAGCAAGCCCGAAGGAGTGACGCGGCTGCCTCGAGGGAGGCCGAGGAGTTGAAAGCCGAAAAGGCTGCTCACTGCCGAAGCAGGGAAGAGGTGGCCAAATTGGCCGTAAAAGTGAAAGATGCTGCCGACCGCAATGAGGCTCTTGAAAAGGAGCGCTTATCGGAGCGGGATGACCTGAAGAAGGCCACCGCCGGGCCAAGGATGCCCGCTCTGCAATGCGGGCCATGAGGGAGGAGCTGCGCCAGGCCGGAGATATCATGGCTGGCAAGCCTTATCTGCTGCATCGCCGGTTTATGGATCAAAAGTATGCTCAATTTGATTGGCTATGGAGTCCGGAGGATCCGTATATGGACTTAGCGGCAAGTGCGGCTGATGCCGTTGAGCACTTCCGGAGCCAGAAGGATCACAAAACGGAAGAGCTATTTTGGTCTCAATTCCATAGTCCGGATCGCTCACTTCCGTTGACCGACCGGTTGGCAGAATGGGCCGAGCTAAATAGGTTATCCGGACTTGCCATGACTGACATCGTGGCTCATGTCTGGCCAGAGAGGCCCAAGGCGACGAGCTACTTCGGCTTACTGCAGCAATTCCTTGGAGCGGTGCCGCATATCAAGGAGATGAAGCGGTCGGCCTGCATCGAAGGCGCGCGGATGGCACTTGCCCGCGTAAAGGCGCATTGGGCAGAGATGGATGCCACCGCTGTTGCCTCCCAGGGTTCGGATGAAAGCCGGCTCCCCGCCGAGCACTATTTCGGGGAAGTTATGCGTGGTGCTCGTGTAATAGAGTCGCAGTGCTCAAAAAATGTCACGTTCAAATGAACGTTTTAGCTTGTAAAACAATAATTATGCAACAACTGCTTTTTATACTTGTGCGTCCCAAGTAGTAAAACTTCTCCTATGCGGCCGTTTACGTATACACTTGTATAACCTGAAAGATTGCAGTCTTCGGCTTCAGCCCCCACGCACAAGGTGCGGGGGTGTTCGCAAAAATAGCGCGTTTTCACACTTAATCCGACGTCTCGGTCATGTTAAGGAGGTGGTAGTGTAGCAAACGAGGCAATCCGGACTATAATGCTTTATCACTTTTTCTTAGCTAGTGGAGCTCGAGGGTGGGGCTACGATATAGCCCCTGGGGGCACCGCACTTCTCCGATTGCGGGGCGCGTGTGTGCCTGACCGGGAAACGGTCCTTCATCAAAGCGGGGAATTCTAAACATTCCGGTAGTCGATCGAGTGGTTGACCAGTCTCTCGCTATATCATGACAGTCAGTTTTCGGCTTTCTCTACTGAGGTGCTCGCCCAGCCGAACTGGGGCATAATCGCAGTAGTTCTCCTGGTGCCGCGTTAGCCGATGATACGGAACGTAAGGCAGCAAAACACAGGAGCCAGGCAAACCCAACATTTGACCAAAGACATGATTCGGAGCTGATGCATATAATGCCTAACTCGAGACGCCGAACACTCCCTAAGGTGTTCGGTCTTTATAATAATGGGCAGAACAATGCCCTAAGCCCCTGGTGTCCAGGTACAGGCATGGTCTTCTGACGCGGCCGATGCCAAAACGTCAGGCTCCGCTTTGGCTATAGGAAGAAACCAAGGGATAATAACAACAAGAGATAGTAAAAAAGTTCTATGCAGGGTCTTAATCTGAAAAGAATCCTCACAACGGGTCCCTACTGCACGTCTGCGCCTGTGTCTCCGTTGCGCCGTTATCCTGGACGGGTATGCACGTTGTTCATCTGTAAAAAGAGAGGAACGCTCAGTTTGAAAACAATTTGTGCGAAAAATATATGTGTAAAAGAAGAAATATAAGTAAAGCGGGGTTTGTATGAACCCGCGGTTGTTTGTGCGCGCAGCCCCCTATGAAGAGGTGTGCGGCTAGGGAGCCCGAAGCCTGCTGAAGCCGGACTCGTCTATCCGAGTCCGGGGACTTTGAGTGACCCTCGCATTGAAATGATGCCACGCGGACCGGGCATCTTGAGTGTAAGAGACGCGTAATGCGGTATGGCATTGAAACGGACAAAAGCCTTTCGTCCCAATAGTGCTTGATATCCACTTTTAAATGGGACGATGTGAAAAATTAGTTTTTCGCGCCGAAAATTGTTCGGTGATCCAAACACGACTTCTAGTAATATGGAGCCTGTGCACTTGGCGTAAGGTCCTGGCGTCACTCCTTTGAAGGAAGTGCGGTTGTGTCGGATTTTTGTAGGGTCTATCCCCATCTGACGGATTGTGTTTGAATATAGCAGGTTTAAGTTGCTGCCTCCGTCCATTAGGACTTTAGTGAATTGTAGTCCCTCTATTATGGGATTCAATATCAGGGCAGTCCGTCCCGCGCTTCGAACGCTTCTGGAATAGTCCAGGTGGTTGAAAGTGATTGGTTTTGATATCCAATCTCTATGGTCTACTGGGTTGGACCATGCGAGGCTCTTTTTAGGAAGTGCCGCACTATTTTTCTGTATTATCACATGAAGTGAGTTTACTACTTTGACCTCTCGTGGGAAAGTCTTTTGTTTTCTGGTGCTCTGCTGGTGGGGTTTATCTTCTTCGGTTGACGCGTCGAGCCCCTTGTGTTCGGCGTTTAGTCGGCCGGACTGTTTAAAAACCCAACAATCCCTGTGGGTGTGATTTGCAGGCCTTCCGGGGGTACTGTGGATTTGACATATCCGACCCAAAATCTTGTTTAAGTTGGACAATTCATCGCTGTCATCCTTAAGAGGCTGTGTTTTGTTTTTTGGCCGCGAGCTTTTGAATCCGGCGTTGACTGCCATGCTCTTTGGGCTTTTCTCTTTATTCTGGCGCTGCTCTTTTCTGCGCCGTGATTTTCCGTTTCCATCTCTTATCTCGGATGTACTTGGGTCGCTGGTGCTGCATCTTGCTAGCCAGCTATCCTCTCCCGCACAGAAGCGGGTCATGAGGCTTGTTAGTGCGGACATTGTCCTCGGTTTTTCTTGGCCGAGGTGCCTGGCAAGCCATTCGTCTCGGACATTGTGTTTGAAAGCTGCTAAGGCTACGGTGTCGGGACAGTCGACTATTTGGTTCTTTTTGGTGAGAAACCTGTTCCAGAATTTCCGCCCTGACTCTCCGGGCTGTTGAGTTATATGACTTAGATCATCTGCATCCGGAGGGCAGACATAAGTACATTGAAAATTTGCTCTAAACGCGTCCTCGAGCTCTTCCCAACTTCCCACAGTGTTTTCTGGGAGGCTTTTAAGCCAATGACGGGCTGGCCCTTTGAGCTTGAGGGGTAGGTATTTTATGGCGTGGAGATCATCTCCTCTGGCCATGTGTATATGTAGTATGTAATCTTCTATCCAGACTCTAGGGTCTGTTGTTCCATCGTAGGCCTCTATGTTTATGGGTTTAAATCCTGCTGGGAATTCATGGTCCAGCACCTCATTGGTGAAACATAGTGGGTGTGCGGCGCCCCTGTATTTGGGTGTGCCGCTATTTTCGGACACTTGACGTGTTGCCTTGCTTCCAGGGGCCTTCTTCTTTGGCCTGTAGATGGACCTGGCTAGGCCATCTGTCTTTCCAGGTTCATTAGTTGGTTTATGTGCGGCGCCTCTTTCAGAATTTGGCCTATCATCTGGCCGTCTATCCAACTAGGCAGCCTCTTTATTTTTTGACGGTGGAGGCTCTATGGCCTCCTCGTCGAATTCTGGTAGCAGCTTACGCTTCGGGTAGCTCTTTGATTGGTGGCCATTGCCGTATTTATCTGCGGTTTTGAGAACTTTGCTCCATCTCATTCTGAGTGTGTCTTCCTCTGTTTTGAGCTTCCGCTTTTCCTTCTTCAGGCTTCTTGCAGTGTTGATGAGTCTTTTCTGAAGGTTTTTGCTCTCCGGTGGCGTGTCCGGCATGAGGTCGTCCGGACTGTCGTTTTCGCCGGGCCTGGACTGATTATCTGACTCGTCATGTTCGGACGGTTGCTTATCTGCATGTTCGTCGTCCACTTGTGAGCCCTGCTGTATTACGGGCTTCTTGGGAGCGTTGTTGTCGTCGAGGCGGGACTTAGGGCGGCGTCTACGTCGCCGTTTTGGTTGTTTATCGGCGGGGTTATCTTCTACCGCGGCCCGTTGGTCCTCTTCATCGCTCTCCTTTGGGGTATCTACCATGTATATGTGATATGACGAGGTGGTCCTCCCGTGCCTTATAGGCTCTGTTTCTTGTTCGTCTCCGGCATCGTCGTCTATTCCGTCGATGTCTTCGGAGTCATGGTCTAGCACGTCAGTTAGATCGTCGATAGTGGCTACAAAGTGGGTGGTGGGTGGGCTCTGAATTTCTTCGTCGTCCGTACCCCAACCAACCTGGCCATAGTCCGGCCAGGACTCTCCCGATAACGAGAGGTGCTTTAGCGAATTTAGGATGTCGGCAAAGGGCGAGTGTTGGAAGATGTCCTCGGCGGTGAATTCCATAACCGGCGCCCGATCCGATTTGATTGGTAGGGGCGCGGGAGGTTCGGAGTCCGGCAAGGAGTCCGACACCTCGGAATCACGAGTTTTGCAAGGGACAAGATTAGTGTTCGGCTCCATCGTCGTAGCAGTTGAAGCCTCCGAGGCGGCGTCTATCCACCGTTCCTCGATCTGGGCGATCGGCTCCGGACTGATGGCCGAAGCGGATTCACGTGGGGCCACCAAGGCACTTTTCGGCGGCAGAGCTAGATCATGCTCATCGTCACAGTGCGGCGCGCTTGGCTGTGGCTCGAGTCCGTCGAAGATCAAGTCTCCGCGGACATTTGCCGTGAAGTTTAGGCTTCCGAATCTGACCTGACGGCCAGGGGCGTAGCTTTCGATCTGCTCCAGATGGCCAAGCGAATTAGCCCGCAGTGCGAAGCCGCCGAATATGAAGATCTGTCCAGGGAGAAAAATCTCACCCTAGACAGCGTTGTTGGTTGAAGATGCCATCGAGCCTATCGGTGACGACACAGAGGAACTCTCAATGAAAGCACCAATGTCGGTGTCAAAACCGGCGGATCTTGGGTAGGGGGTCCCGAACTGTGCGTCCAGGCGGATGGTAACAGGAGACGAGGGACACGATGTTTTACCCTGGTTCGGGCCCTCTCGATGGAGGTAAAACCCTACGTCCTGCTTGATTAATATTGATGATATGGGTAGTACAAGAGTGGATCTACCACGAGATCAAGGAGGCTAAACCCTAGAGCTAGCCTATGGTATGATTGTTGTAATGTATGTTGTGTCCTACGGACTAAAGCCCTCCGGTTTATATAGACACCGGAGGAGGCTAGGGTTACACAGAGTCGGTTACAATGGTAGGATTTCTACATATCCGTATCGCCAAGCTTGCCTTCCACGCCAAGGAAAGTCCCATCGGAACACGGGACGGAGTCTTCAATCTTGTATCTTCGTAGTCTTGGAGTCCAGCGGACGATGATAGTCCGGCTGTCCGGACACCCCCTAGTCCAGGACTCCCTCACCCAGAATTTGGGAACGATCCAAGGAACATCGTGCTGGGTGCGAGCACCGATGGAGCCAATCCGTTTGGCAGCCAGAGAAGCACACATAGCACCTGTCCTGTGTTTGTGTGGATGTACAACCTTCCCCCCTGGTTGTGCATGAAGAGGAAGTACATTCACATGAGTATTCTAATTGAAGGGCCGAAACAACCAGGGAACGACATCAATCTGTATCTGGGGCTGCTGAAAGAGGAGCTTGACACGCTGTGGAAAACGCCAGCCAATACGTGGGACGCCGCAGAGAAGGAATATTTCCCTATGAGAGCCGCACTGCTCATGACGGTGCACGACTATCTCGGTTACGGATATCTCGCGGGGCAGGTAGTCCACGGATTTTCTGGATGAGTAAGGTGCATGGATGACACAATGTATCGCCAGCTAGATAGAGATCCCGGGTCTTCGAAAACCGTGTTCATGGGACATCGAAGGTGGCTTCGCGACGATGACCCGTGGAGGAAACACAAGGATCTGTTCGATGGTGAAACCGAACCCCGAAAACGCCCGTGTACGAGGAGCGGCGAGGAAATAGACAAGCTGTTGAAAAATTGGAAAGACTGCCCACTGTCGGGAAAGAAGCAAAAGGCGCCAGAGCCGGGAAAGAAGCGAAAGGCACCAGAGCCGCTGCTGAAGGTATGGAAAATGAGGTCTGTTTTCTGGGACTTGCCATACTAGAAGATCCACCATGTGCCTCACAGCCTTGATGTCATGCATATCACGAAGAACGTGTGCGAGAGTCTGCTTGGTACCCTGCTCAACATGCCAGAGAGGACCAAAGATGGGCCGAAAGCAAGGGCAGACTTGAAATCAAGGGTATCAGGCAGGAGCTTCACGCTAATGATGATGATGATGATGATGATGATGATGATGAGGCGAAGCAGGACACAGAAAGTCGTCGCAAAGGCAAAAAGGCCAAGAAGACCGGAAATGACTACCCTGCTGCGTGCTTCACTCGAAGTCAGGAGGAGATCGAGCAGTTTTTCACCTGCCTCCTAGGAGTAAAACTTCCTTACGGTTACGCGGGGAAGATAAGCAGATACCTAGACCCAGCGAAGCAGAAGTTCAGTGGGATGAAGTCTCACGACTATCACGTGCTGATGACGCAGATACTTCCAGTTGCAATCCGTGGGATCATGGACGCGCACGTCCGTGAAACACTATTTGGCCTATGCAACTTTTTTGACGTCATCTCTCGGAAGTCGATTGGCGTGAAGCAACTCAGAAGGCTACAAGAAGAGATCGTGGTGATACTATGCGAGCTTGAGATGTACTTCCCGCCCGCATTCTTTGACGTTATGGTGCATCTGCTGGTCCATATAGTGGAGGATATCATCCAACTCGGGCCGACGTTCCTGCACAGCATGATGCCGTTCGAAAGGATGAATGGTGTCATCAAAGGATACGTTCGCAACATGTCACGTCCAGAGGGAAGTATAGCCAGGGGCTTTCTGACCGAAGAGTGCATCTCCTACTGCACCAATTATCTAGGCATCGAGAACCCCGTTGGTCTGCCCGTCAACAGGCACCTCGGCAGGCTCGCTGGATGGGGTCACCGTGAGGGTCGCCGCGAAATGCATGTCGACTTAGAGGGTCGACTCGCCGACTTTGAAAGAGCAAACCTAGTCGCGCTACAACACATAGACGTGGTCGATCCTTGGGTGGTAGAGCACAAAACCTTTATTAAGAAAACGTACAATGACCGAGGCCAACAGAGGACAGACGGAGATATAATCAAAGAGCACAACTCATGTTTCACGCGTTGGTTCAAGCAGAAGCTTCTTTCGTACCCTTTACATGAGGATTCTTCCGCGGAAGAACAACTCATATTCGCCTTGTCACAGGGCGCCGAGCACAACCTGATGACCTATGAGGCGTACGATATCAACGGCTACACATTCTACACCGAGGCCAAGGACATGAAGAGCGATGGTTATCAGAACTCCGGGGTAACGATGGAATCCTACACCGGTAATGACAAGGACAGATACTACGGAAGGATCGAGGAGATCTGGGAGCTGAGCTTCGCTGGAGAGAAGGTCCCGATGTTCTGTGTCAGATGGGCGAAGAGCGTCCTAAAAGAAGACCGGTATTTCACCACCATGGTTATACCCGAAGCCAAATCCAAGACCGCGGGCGCAAACGTCACCGCGAAAATTGAGCCATGGGTACTGGCTTCCCAAGTTGACCAATGCTTCTTCATACTGACCCGTCAAAGCCCAGTCGTGTTGTCGTGAGGAGAGGCAAAAGGAAGATCATCGGAATGGATGGATTAGCCAATGAGCAAGACTTCGACAAGTATGGCGACCCGAGGATCGAACATGACGACGATGATGAAGTAGCAGCATACACCACAAGAAGAAGCAGGACCACCTTACCTAAAGGACGTCCGTTCCACAGAAGAACTCCATTTGCGAAAAAGAAGGGCAAGAAGATTGTGAACAGATAGCTAGCTAAGATCGATGGTATTTAAATCGTAGCCTTCATTTCTCGATTGTATTTCATGGGCACTTTTTGAACTATCATGAATATTTTCAAATTTCATGGACACTCGGTCTCGATCCCCCTCCATCTCGATCGCTATCCCACCTCGCCAGATCTGGTCCCCCTCGCCGCCGAGCACCCCCCGGTCCACCGGCCGCCGCCGCCGACCCCCCGCACCCCTCCCCTCCTCAATCGCCGCCGCCGACCCCCCGCACCCCTCCCCTACTCAACCGCCGCCGCCGACCCCCCGCACCCCCCGCACCCTCCCCCGCTCCACCGGCATTACTGTTTGATGATATTTTTAAAAAAATTATTACTGTCTTATAAAAAATATATTACTGTTATGATTTAAACAAGTTTGAACATATTTAAACACAAATAAGTATCAACCAGCATTTTGAATGAAAAAAAATTGTGGAGCCTGGGAATCGAACCCAGGACCTCCTGGTGTGAGAACTGGCGGCTGACCAGTCGAGCTAGTAGAGGGGGCTTGATGTGGATCAGGTCAGGTGGAATATAACCTGTTGGCTCGAGCAGAAAAAAAATTACTAATGGCGCACCAGGGTGAGGTGCGCCATTAGTGTGGATGTACTTATGGCGCATCGAGGGGTGGTGCGCCATTAGTATTTTGCCGCCCCCATCCATAGTCCTCCCCGGCGGCCCACCTCTCTCCCTCGCCCTCGATCCCCTCTCTCTCCCTCGCCCTCGCCCTCGATCCTCTTCCCCGACGCCGCTGCCCCGCCGCCTCGACGCCGCCCCGACGCCGCTGCCCCGCCGCCTTGACGCCGCCCCGACACCGCTGCCTCGCCGCCTCGACGCTGCCCCGCTGCCTCGCCGCCCCGACGCCGCTGCCCTGCCGCCCCGACGCTGCCCCGCCGCCTCGACGCCGCCCCGACGCCCCGACGCCGCCTCGACGCCCCGACGCCGCCTCGACGCCCCGACGCCGCCTCGACGCCTCGACGCCGCCCCGACGCCGCCTCGACGCCTCACCCTGGTGAGTTCCGGCCCTTTCATCCAAGGAGGAGAAGGTGCTGCTACTGTGGATCCTTCTTGTACCTCCTGAATCCATCTAGCTGACCCTCGTGTCGTCTCTGCTCTGCAGGTAGAGCACGCCGGCGAGCGACCAGGACGAGGACGACGCTGGGAGAGGAGGGCCACGTCGCCTGGCTCTGACTGGTGGTGCTTCAGCCTCGGCTACAACAAACATAGGTGAGTCCCCCACCCCCTTCTATCCTTCCTCCTCTCTGGTCCTCTATCACCAAACTATCTGTACCAATTGAATTGTTAAGCTAGCAGAGACACCCCAGAAGATACTAGTATTACCCGGACTTGTAATTTTGCTATTCAAACAGTCTGTCAGTCAGTGATGAGTGTGATCAGTTTTCAAAACATTTGGGATTCGCCTAAATTTGCCACTGCAAATCCAAAATGCAAAGCACAGACTAACAAATAAGCAGCTAGTAGTATATTTCAGTAAGTACTAGGATTGGATTGGGCAGTCCATATATATAGCACACTACAAACCAAGTTCATCATGAGCTGCTGTTGCAACTTAGTAAAAATTATGTCAAGCCTACATATCTTCCTTATCAAGCCAAACATAACAGAAGCAGGTGCAGGAGCTGTAGTACTCCATTTGGTACTCCATTTGGAGACTTTAACTGGATCAGATTAGGTACTCCATTTGCTGTAGTACTCCAGTTAACTGAAACTAGTGACATCACTTGAAGCAATTTAAGTCTGAATAATCAAATTCATCATACACTATTACTTGAATCAAAGATCAGGTATTCCATTACAGTAGCAAGTGTACCAGTATTATTGGAGTAAAAAAATTCAGTTAAATTGTGCAGTAGTGTACTCCTGCTTGCTCTTCTCTGAAGCTTGTGAAATGATATATATACTTGCACTGATAAACTGAAAGAAATATTGCATTATAACTCTGGATAAGTATTGAAACATAATACAATTCTGCTTATGTGTTGCATCTTTTGGAACTATATTTATCATTACCATTTCAAGGAATCTGCACTTCATGTGATGATCGATCTCAACTTCGGCTTGAGAAAACATGTACTGACAAGCAAAATAACGGTTATCACGGTCCGACTCATATTGAAGATTGTGCACCCCGGTTGAAAGCAGATTGCCTCAAGCAGGAAATCACTAGGAATTGTGCTTCTGGATGTATTATGTGCCATTGGTCTTTTTTATAAGCAAAAACAATTATTAGCTTTTAGATGTTGTGGTGGTTCACTTGGGGGTATATTGTTTTGACTTACACTTGTTAGCTTTTTTATAAGCAAAAACATGCCAATGTATTTTCCATGCTGTGATGCAGGCCTTTTTTGCCTTGTCCACCCGAGAGGCCCTTGAGTTTGCTGGAATGTCGATTAACTTCCGTTCCAGCAAATTCGGGTACTCCATATGTCCTATTTTCAGCAAAGGTCATGCTGAAATTTTCTGTGAATTTTAGCATGACTTTGCTAAAAATAGGACATATGGGGTACTTGTGACTAATGCATGGGCCGGGGTACTTGTGACTAATGATGAAAGCATAGGCTTTTAGGGTGCCTCGGCGTCGAAAAACCCTCAATGATAAAAGCTTAGCTTTTAGGATGCCTCGGTGTCGACAAACCCTAAACAATAACCAACTTTTTGACCAAACTTTATTCCTATTTAGAGAGAAACATGGCCAACAATGATGAGGCTGGGGGTTCGGGTGGCAAGGCATTCTGGGAGCTGTCCCAGGAGATGGAGGACCAATCTCAGTTGTATGAGGACGCCGCCTTCCCCACCGATCCTGAGACCAGTGATGGTACCGCCGAGGATGACCCCACTGATGCCACCACTGATGGTGCCGCCGAGGATGCCACCACTGATGATGGCGGCGCACGCACAGATGGCAGCCAACCAAAGAGGCAACGGAAGGACCAGCGCCCGATCGTGCTCCTCACCCTCAAGGAGGAAGTTACTGAAGTGGACTCCAACGGGAATCCAACGGCGCCCGAACGAATAGTCAAGGGGTACTCGCTTCAGCTCGGGTGCATTCTCCGGAGCACCGTCTCGATCAACACCGAGAACCTGAGGCATCCTGACCGAGGGAATTTGCGCAACCTCCTCTTCACGAAGCTGCACGAACGATACAAGTTCCCCGCTGAATTTGCAAACACAAGCCTCAAAGGGAATAAAGTGAACAATGCTGCCCTCACGAAGATGAGCAAGGCCCTGTCTACTTGGAAAAGCAATGTGAAGAGAATGATCGAGAAAGGTGAGAGTTATCAGAAGATCAAGGAGAAAAATCCTTCGATCACCGAAGATGACTACAACGACTTCAAGATCAATTGCTCGAGCACCGCAAACTCCCAATCAAGTGAGTGGGGGAAACAAATGCAGGAGCTGAACATAGGGGAACACACACTCGGTCCCGGCGGTTACAAAGTGGCGGAGCCTATATGGGACAAGGAGGAGGCGAACCGTGCCGAGCAAGTCCTACCGTCCCTCTTCGATAAATACGGCGACAAGCAGACCAGGAACTTTGTCAGGGCCCGGTACAAGAAGGACCCGAAAACAAAGGAGCTTACCACGGATCCGAAGACCAGGAAGCTTTGAGCTTGTTCTGGTAAGGAATACACCCCCGCGTAATTAGCTCCATATGGTTGCATTCTAATTAATGAAGCCAAATTTCTAAATGGTTCACATTCCTTCCGCAGGCGACTGAAAGCAGTAGCGCGGGGTCAACTAAGAGCAACCCTTGGGACACCACTCTAAATAGGGCGCTGAATGTAATGAAGAACAAGGATAAGCTCAGTAAGCCGACGTCAGCTGGTCGTGTGGCCGGCAAAGGCTTGTCGACAAAATGGGGGTCATACTATACCGCTGGTGTGCGGAAGGAGAAAAAGACCAACTTGGAAAGCCAGGCGCGCGAGGTTCAAGAACTCAAGGCACAGGTGGTGCTGATTCCGGAGATTGTCCAAGAGCAAGTGGAACAACGACTCGGAGCGACGATCACCACCATTGTGCCTACCTTGATCTCGGGGTTGAGTGCGTGGATTGCGGGTGGCCAACAGGGGCCGCCCCCGATTCCTAGCTTCACGGCCAGCAACTCGCATAATGCGATGGCGGGGCCATTGGTGCCTCCGGCGGAGGTGGCATTCCGCGCCTCGCCCGCTGCTTCCCCACCACCGGCGTGCTGCGCCGCCGCCGGTAGCCGGCCCTGCCGCCTCGGCCGATCCGCCCCTGCTCGCCGACTCCTCCCCGCGCTCTCCGCCGCCGCCACCGCAGCTGGGGAGCCCGGGTCCCCGCGCCCTACGCCTCGCCGATCCACCCCGCCGCCGGTACGCCCGGTCATCGCCGCCGGCCACTCGGCCTCGTTCGCCGCCCCGCGCCCCTCCGGCAGTCGCCTCCTCGCCGGAGCCAGCCCGCGCCTCCCCGCGCCCGCCGCCGGCCGGATCTGGCCGGATCTGGTCCGGGAGCACCTCCCCGCGCCGTCGTCGACCTCGTCGGAGACCTCCTCGGCCACAACTCCGGCGAGCCGCCTCCTGCCTCAAAATCCGTGCAAAACGAGGTTGACCCCGAAATCCACCGAGTCCTCAGTTTTTCGTATAATCATGCCATGTTCATCGCATCGCATCTCTGCATCCGTAGGTCCGTTTTGTGCGTGTAATATGTCAAATTGTTCGTCTCGATGAGTACGTCATTTAAATCCATTGCGTCATTTTCATTTGAGTCCATCTTGACGCCCAAAATGCTGTTGGAAGAGTGCATGTTGCTGTTAACCTGCTGAAACTGTTATAACTTGCTCATTTGTCATATTTGGCATGATTAATATGTGCATCCTATGAGGTTGATGTCTACATGTGTTTTGATCTATGCCATGCCATCTTTCCAGGGGTGCCATCTGTGTATTTTTGTGAGTTGTGTGTTGAGTGCATCAAGCTTGCTAAGGAGGGTACTTGCTGTTGCTGTTTTCCTGGCAGATTCTGTTATATTTTGTTGCTATGTTAACCTGCTGCTACTAGTCATTTCGTGCATAATCTGGAGATTGTTCACTAAGGATGAATTCTTATACATGTCTTGCTCTATCCATTCATGCACTTGGTTGCAATTATAGCCTGCTGGAACATGTTGTAATCTTGCTCCAGAGTTGCTTGATGATGTTGCTATCAGCCTGTTAACATTAAGTTCACTAGTTCCCATGTGTTTTGCTAGTGTTCCATGCACCCTATGAACTTGCTCTTGCCATGATTAGCTTCATAAACATGCCTTCTTACTGTTGGTTGCCTTGCCATGCCATGTATTGCTCTATGGTGAGTGGTTAAAGCTCACCAACGTGCCTACTTATTGTTGTTCCTGCCATGTATGAATCTGTCATATAAATTGCCATGTTTACATGGGTGCCATCATATTTTCTATGCCTTTTTGGCTCATGGTTAGTAAGGGACTGTTGTTCTATGCATTCAGTAGTATCATGATATGCCTTTGTTTGCCATGATAAGTTCCTATAACATGTTGTTTGATAGCTCTAAACATTGCAACCTGATGTTATTTCTGCTAAAGTCTGAAACTGTTAATGTTTGCAATCTTACCATGTCTTTTTGAGCATGTTCTAGTTGTTTCTGGAGATAGCTCAGTGTTCATGTTTTGTTATGCTTTACCTGTACTTCATGCCCATGCCTTTGGTTATTATGTTGGGGTGCTGTAGCATATTGTTTTGATGCTTGCAATATGCCTAGTTGCTGTTTTGGACAGATTGTTGCTATGACTTGTTTCATGTGTATGTGTTGCAACCGTTGCTCCGTTTTGAGTGTGCTCTATATGAAACTTGCTTGTTTTTGCATGTAGTTCCATATTATCATGATGCATCCTTGTCTTGTTTTGGTGTGTTTGCTTGATGTTTGTATGCATTTTGCCTCAATGCCATGTTTAACTTGTTTTGCTCATATCTTCTAGGCCGTAGCTCCGAATCTAATGAACTTTATATGTAACTTGACTAGAATTTCGTGTAGATCATCTTGGTGCATCTTAGCTTGCTGTTTAACAACTTGAACATAAGGTTTATTCAGTTCTGGACCAATTTCGAAATTTGCATATGAGGACTTACCGGAATTGTTATATGTTGTTCCCGCCCTCATTTAAACTTGCTTTGATGTGTTGATCTTGTATGCATCATCCCTTTCCATGAGTAACTTCATCTAGCTTTCTCATGCATCATGCTTGTTGTGCATCATGTCTTTTTCATGTGTGGTGTGTTTACTATGTTGTGTGCTTCTTCTCGATAGTTCCCGTTTCGTTGCGATCGTGAGGATGCGTTCGTCTACGTGTGGTTCGTCTTCGTGGCTTCATCTTCTTCATGGACTTGTTCTTCTTCCTAGCGGGATTTCAGGCAAGATGACCGCTACCCTGGATCTCACTACTATCATTGCTATGCTAGTTGCTTCGTTCTATCGCTATGCTGCGTTACCTATCATTTGCTCTTCAAGCCTCCCAAATTGCCGTGAACCTCTAACCTTTGACACCCTTCCTAGCAAACCATTGCTTGGCTATGTTACCGCTTTGCTCAGCCCTCTTATGGCGTTGCTAGTTGCAGGTGAAGTTGAAGATTTCTCCATGGTGGACAGGATTTCGGTTGGGATATCACAATATCTCTTATATTATTAATGCATCTATATATTTGGTAAAGGGTGGAAGGCTCGGCCTTATGCCTGGTGTTTTGTTCCACTCTTGCATCCCTAGTTCCATCATACTGGTGTTATGTTCCCGGATTTTGCGTTCCTTACGCGGTCGGGTGATTTATGGGACCCCCCTGACAGTTCGCTTTGAATAAAACTTGTCCAGCAAGGCCCAGCCTTGGTTTTACCATTTGCCTCACCACCACCTACCTTTCCCTTGGGAGTAATTAACCCAAGGGTCATATTTATTTTAGCCCCCCCGGGCCAATGCTTGTCTAAGTGTTGGTCCAAACTAGAGCACCGTGCGGGACCATTCCTTGGCAACTTGGATTCGTCGGTACCTGTACGCTTCGCTTATACGGTGTTGCCCTGAGAATGAGATATGTGCAGCTCCTATCGGGATTGTCGGCGCATCGGGCGGCTTTGCTGGTCTTGTTTTACCATTGTCGAAATGTCTTGTAAACCGGGATTCCGAGACTGATCGGGTCTTCCTGGGAGAAGGTCTATTCCTTCGTTGATCGCGAGAGCTTGTCAGGGGCTAAGTTGGGACACCCCTGCAGGGTATAAACTTTCGAGAGCCGTGCCCATGGTTATGTGGCAGATGGGAATTTGTTAATGTCCGGTTGCAGATAACTTGACACCAGATCTGAATTAAAACGCATCAACCGCGTGTGTAGCCGTGATGGTCTCTTCTCGGCGGAGTCCGGGAAGTGAACACGGTTTCTGTGTTATGATTGACGTAAGTAGGAGCTCAGGATCACTTCTTGATCATTGCTAGCTTCACGACCGTTCCGCTTGCTCTCTTCTCGCTCTTATTTGTGTATGTTAGCCACCATATATGCTTAGTCGCTGCTGCAACCTCACCACTTTACCCCTTCCTTTCCCATTAAGCTTTGCTAGTCTTGATACCCATGGTAATGGGATTGCTGAGTCCTCGTGGCTCACAAATTACTACGACAACAGTTGCAGGTACAGGTTATGCGATGATCTTGACGCGAGAGCGATGTTTGCTTGTTTTGGAGTTCTTCTTCTGCTTCTTCTTCGATCAGGGGATAGGTTCCAGGTCGGCAGCCTGGGCTAGCAGGGTGGATATTGTTTGAGTTTCTGTTTATGTATCATCCGTAGTCGGATGTGGATCTCTTGTATGATGATGTTGTATTCGTGTGGCATTGTATGCCTTTTGTATGTATCCCCATCTATTATGTAATGTTGATGTAATGATATCCACCTTGCAAAAGCGTTTCAATATGCGGGTCTATCCTTGGTGGGACCGTCGAGTTCCTTTTGGATAGGGTCACATATTGGGCGTGACAAGTTGGTATCAGAGCCTCGACCGACCCTAGGAGCCCCCCTTGATCGATCGTGTAGTTTTGCCGTTGTTGAGTCTAGAATAAAACTGTTTTCAGAGTCTAGTTATTTCGGAGAGTAGGAATTCTTTTTACTCCTCTGCCCCTTCGTCGCTCTGGTAAGGAATCTTGACGTAGGTGTTTTGAACTACTCCTCTTCCCGTTCAAATTTTTCTTTAGTATCACGCGGTTAGTTTTCGTTCGTTGTCCATCCTCTTTTATCCGGTGCATTTCTCGTCAAGTTGACTCGAACCTCTTCATCTTTGCCAAGTTCAATCCTCAGTTGTTCTCTTTTCCCACCCGCCCACCCTTTTCTTCTTGGAGCCAGAGTCCGTAATCGAGTATCCATCCTACTCGTGTGAAGCTTTTGCATTCTTTCAACTGGTGCTTCTTTTCAAGATATTCGTCGGTTTCCCCTTCCAAGTTGCCTTTTTTTCCAGCCCTCCCACACTCTTCTTCCCGGAGTCTGAGTCTGTTTCGAGCATCAATTTCATTCGTGCGGAGCCTCTTCAGTCTTCCCTCAATTATTTCAACCGGTGAATTCTCGTCTCGTTTGACATTCTTCATCTCTTCTCCGGTGGATTCAATTCAAGCTTTTCGGGTTGATCATATTCTTTTCCCTTGGATCAAGTGTTTTCCCCTTGCTCGTTCGCCTCTCGCCAGTTTATCCTTCCGGAGTGTTCAAGATATCTCAAGAGATTCGCCTGTGTTCGAATTGATTCGAGGTTATCACCTCATTCAAATATTTCAATTGTTCTGGTGCATCATCTATCTTTTCAACAATCCTTTCCAACGGTGTTATCTCTTTAGTGGGCCCTAACCCACAGGTCTTTTTCCAGGATCTTACCTGACTCTTCTGATTTCCCCGGAGTTATTCTCAAATTCTTTTCAAGTGTGATGTAAGAATGAATTTCATCAGTCACATGCCTTTTCCAAGATCGATTTCAAATCGTTTCATCATCGGCTCAAACTCTTTGCTTTTCATTCTCCCGGAGTACCTGAGTAATTTTGGTGGTGTTTCTCGTCATCATTTGAAGACCGAAGAAGAGTTTTTCCTCTAAATCTTACCCGTTCTCTCGAGGATTTGCAGTTCTAATTTCATGTTATCCTCGCGAATTATTCCATTTGTCAAATATTCTTTTCATCCATCCAGAGCATTTCAGGAGTTGCTTACTCTCTCGATAATCCGGAGGCCATCTTTTTGGAAGATTTCTTCGTTCCAAGTTTTTTAGCTTCGTTCATTCCATAGCTCTTCCAGTGCTTTGTTCAAGTATTCTTCAATCAGTTCCCGATATCTTCGTTCTCTTGTCCCTAAATTCCCTCAAGTGTCTTCGTGGTTTTCTAATTCTTCCCGGTGATTAAGTCTCTTTCATCAGTCATTTTCGAATTCTAACGCTGGTTCGTTCAAGATTCTTTTTCTTTGGTTATCATTTTAATTCATTCGTTCTTTCCAACCCTACCGATGGTTCATGAAGATCTTCTCAAGTTTGCGATATGTCACTTCTCAATCCTTTTTCAAGAAGAATAAGTAGTATGCAAAAATCCGTTGCTTGTCATCAATTTAATTTGATGAAGGATAAGCATACAATAAATCTTATTCTTATTTCATCCAAGTGAGTAATCCCTTTCTTCGGAGTTTGTTCTTGATGAATAAATTCTAGTTCCAAGTGTTTTCATCTTTTCTTTTCCGGAGTTCAATTTTCCTCGGTCATTTCGTCGGAACCTCCATCTAAATCATCGCAAGGCTCATCTTATTCTTTCATCCTTCATTTCTATCTCATCATCCTTTTGTCACCGGAGTTCTTTATGGGGTAACGCCCCGGATTCGATGCCCCAGGTGTCCGCCAGTTATTCATCGTCTTTGCCATGCCATTTGCTTGCGTGTTGCACTTTGCCATGTCATCATCTGCATTTCATATCATGTCATCTTGTGCATTTCATCTTGCATGCATGGTCGTCTGTTGCATCCGAGCATTTTCCCCGCTGTCCGTTTTGCAATCCGGCACTCCTATGTCATCCGGCGTCCCCCTCTTCTCTCTTTTCGTGTGCGGGTGTTAAACTTTCTCGGAATGGACCGAGTCTTGCCAAGCGGCCTTGGTATAGCACCGGTAGACCGCCTGTCAAGTTTCGTGCCATTTGGAGGTCGTTTGATACTCCAACGGTTAACCGGGAAACCATAAAAGCCTCTTTTGTTCGCAGCCCAACACCCCTTCCAAAGTTGCCCAAAGCCCAGCAAACTCCCCTCCATGCTCTCGGTCGTTCGATCACGATCGCGTGGCCGAAAACCGCTCCTCATTTGGACTCTCCTAGCTCCCTCTACCTATATAAACACCTCCCCCTCCTCTAATTTCGGGTCCTAACCCTAGTCTCCTCTTCCCCGCGCTGCGGAACGCGTCCACCCGCATCGGACACGTCCGCCGACCACGTCCCTCCATCCAATGGCGTCGCGCCACGTCAGCGCGCCGCCTCTCTCTCTCCGTCGCGGCCCGCCAGGCCCGCGTCCGGCCCCCGCGGGCCCAGCGCCGCCGCCCGCCGCCCGGGATCTCCCGCGCCTCGCCCGCTGCTTCCCCGCCGCCGGCGTGCTGCGCCGCCGCCGGTAGCCAGCCCCGTCGCCTCGGCCGATCCGCCCCTGCTCGCCGACTCCTCCCCGCGCTCTCCGCCGCCGCCACCGCAGCTGGGGAGCCCGGGTCCCCGCGCCCCACGCCTCTCCGATCCGCCCCGCCGCCGGTACGACCGGTCGCCGCCGCCGGCCACTCGGCCTCGTTCGCCGCCCCGCGCCCCTCCGGCAGTCGCCTCCTCGCCGGAGCCAGCTCGCGCCTCCCCGCGCGCCTCCCGCGCCCGCCGCCGGCCGGATCTGGCCGGATCCGGTCCGGGAGCACCTCCCCGCGCCGTCGTCGACCTCGCCGGAGACCTCCTCGGCCACAACTCCGGCGAGCCGCCTCCTGCCTCAAAATCCGTGCAAAACGAGGTTGACCCCGAAATCCACCGAGTCCTCAGTTTTTCATATAATCATGCCATGTTCATCGCATCGCATCTCTGCATCCGTAGGTCCATTTTGTGCGTGTAATATGTCAAATTGTTCGTCTCGATGAGTACTTCATTTCATACCATTGCATCATTTTAATTTGAGTCCATCTTGATGCCCGAAATTCTGTAGGAAGAGTGCATGTTGCTGTTAACCTGCTGAAACTGTTATAACTTGCTCATTTGTCATTTTTGCCATGATTGATGTGTGCATCCTATGAGGTTGATGTCTACATGTGTTTTGATCTATGCCATGCCGTCTTTCCAGGGGTGCCATCCGTGTATTTTTGTGAGTTGTTTGTTGAGTGCATCAAGCTTGCTAAGGAGGGTACTTGATGTTGCTGTTTTCGTGGCAGATTCTGTTATATTTTGTTGCTATGTTAACCTGCTGCTACTAGTCATTTCGTGCATAATCTGGAGATTGTTCACTAAGGATGAATTGTTATACATGTCTTGCTCTATCCATTCATGCCCTTGGTTGCAATTATAGCCTGCTGGAACATGTTGTAATCTTGCTCCAAAGTTGCTTGATGATGTTGCTATCAGCCTGTTAACATTAAGTTCACTAGTTCCCATGTGTTTTGCTAGTGTTCCATGCACCCTCTGAACTTGCTCTTGCCATGCTTAGCTTCATAAACATGCCTTATTACTGTTGGTTGCCTTGCCATGCCATGTATTGCTCTATGGTGAGTGGTTAAAGCTCACCAATGTGCCTACTTATTGTTGTTCCTGCCATGTATGAATCTGTCATATAAATTGCCATGTTTACATGGGTGCCATCATATTTTCTATGCCGTTTTGGCTCATGGTCAGTAAGGGACTGTTGTTCTATGCATTTAGTAGTATCATGCTATGCCTTTGTTTGCCATGATAAGTTCCTGTAACATGTTGTTTGATAGCTCTAAACATTGCAACCTGATGTTATTTCTGCTAAAGTCTGAAACTGTTAATGTTTGCAATCTTACCATGTCTTTTTGAGCATGTTTTAGTTGTTTCTGGAGATAGCTCAATGTTCATGTTTTGTTATGCTTTACCAGTACTTCATGCCCATGCCTTTTGTTATTATGTTGGGGTGCTGTAGCATATTGTTTTGATGCTTGCAATATGCCTAGTTGCTGTTTTGGACAGACTGTTGCTATGACTTGTTTCATGTGTATGTGTTGCAACCGTTGCTCCGTTTTGAGTGTGCTCTATATGAAACTTGCTTGTTTTTGCATGTAGTTCCATATTATCATGATGCATCCTTGTTTTGGTGTGTTTGCTTGATGTTTGTATGCATTTTGCCTCAATGCCATGTTTAACTTGTTTTGCTCATATCTTCTAGGCCGTAGCTCCGAATCTAATGAACTTTATATGTAACTTGACTAGAATTTCGTGTAGATCATCTTGGTGCATCTTAGCTTGCTTTTTAACAACTTGAACATAAGGTTTATTCAGTTCTGGACCAATTTCGAAATTTGCATATGAGGACTTACCGGAATTGTTATATGTTTTTCCCGGCCTCATTTAAACTTGCTTTGATGTGTTGATCTTGTATGCATCATCCCTTGCCATGAGTAACTTCATCTAGCTTTCTCATGCATCATGCTTGTTGTGCATCATGTCTTGTTCATGTGTGGTGTGTTTACTATGTTGTGTGCTTCTTCTCGATAGTTCCCGTTTCGTTGCGATCGTGAGGATGCGTTCATCTACGTGTGGTTCGTCTTCGTGGCTTCATCTTCTTCATAGACTTGTTCTTCTTCCTAGCAGGATTTCAGGCAAGATGACCGCTACCCTGGATCTCACTACTATCATTGCTATGCTAGTTGCTTCGTTCTATCACTATGCTGCGTTACCTATCATTTGCTCTTCAAGCCTCCCAAATTGCCGTGAACCTCTAACCTTTGACACCCTTCCTAGCAAACCATTGCTTGGCTATGTTACCGCTTTGCTCAACCCTCTTATAGCGTTGCTAGTTGCAGGTGAAGTTGAAGATTTCTCCATGGTGGACAGGATTTTGGTTGGAATATCACAATATCTCTTATATTATTAATGCATCTATATATTTGGTAAAGGGTGGAAGTCTCGGCCTTATGCCTGGTGTTTTGTTCCACTCTTGCCGCCCAAGTTTCCTTCATACCGGTGTTATGTTCCCGGATTTTGCGTTCCTTACGCGGTCGGGTGATTTATGGGACCCCCCTGACAGTTCGCTTTGAATAAAACTTGTCCAGCAAGGCCCAACCTTGGTTTTACCATTTGCCTCACCACCACCTACCTTTCCCTTGGGAGTAATTAACCCAAGGGTCATCTTTATTTTAGCTCCCCCGGGCCAATGCTTGTCTAAGTGTTGGTCCAAACTAGAGCACCGTGCGGGACCATTCCTTGGCAACTTGGATTCGTCGGTACCTGTACGCTTCGCTTATCCAGTGTTGCCCTGAGAACGAGATATGTGCAGCTCCTATCGGGATTGTCGGCGCATCGGGCGACTTTGCTGGTCTTGTTTTACCATTGTCGAAATGTCTTGTAAACCGGGATTCCGAGACTGATCGGGTCTTCCTGGGAGAAGGTCTATTCCTTCGTTGATCGCGAGAGCTTGTCATGGGCTAAGTTGGGACACCCCTGCAGGGTATAAACTTTCGAGAGCCGTGCCCGCGGTTATGTGGCAGATGGGAATTTGTTAATGTCCGGTTGTAGATACCTTGACACCAGAACCGAATTAAAACGCATCAACCGCGTGTGTAGCCGTGATGGTCTCTTCTCGGCGGAGTCCGGGAAGTGAACACGGTTTCTATGTTATGATTGACGTAAGTAGGAGCTCAGGATCACTTCTTGATCATTGCTAGCTTCACGACCGTTCCGCTTGCTCTCTTCTCGCTCTTATTTGCGTATGTTAGCCACCATATATGCTTAGTCGCTGCTGCAACCTCACCACTTTACCCCTTCCTTTCCCATTAAGCTTTGCTAGTCTTGATACCCATGGTAATGGCATTGCTGAGTCCTCGTGGCTCACAGATTACTACAACAACAGTTGCAGGTACAGGTTATGCGATGATCTTGACGCGAGAACGATGTTTCCTTGTTTTGGAGTTCTTCTTCTGCTTCTTCTTCGATCAGGGGATAGGTTCCAGGTCGGCAGCCTGGGCTAGCAGGGTGGATATTGTTTGAGTTTCTGTTTATGTATCATCCGTAGTCGGATGTGGATCTCTTGTATGATGATGTTGTATTCGTGTGGCATTGTATGCCTTTTGTATGTATCCCCATCTATTATGTAATGTTGATGTAATGATATCCACCTTGCAAAAGCGTTTCAATATGCGGGTCTATCCTTGGTGGGACCGTCGAGTTCCTTTTGGATAGGGTCGCATATTAGGCGTGACAATCCGCTGGTAGGCACTCTCTCTCAGTCATTGCTCGGTGCTCCTATATGTTCGCTTGCTGCGGTAGTTTGATCCCTCCAGGTCCCGGAACTGGTCATTCTGTCTAGCACCGCCATCATCTCAACGGGCCTTCCCTTCCTCTGTCGTTCTATAAGTGTCTCCTCTACTCTGTTCTACCATGGTCGGAAGGTAGTGGACTTCACAATATAGCTATTCGTGATGGTGTCCAGTGTCGAGGCCCGGGCTAGCAAAATTTGCTGTCGGCGAGCACAATCAATGAAGTCAGTGCTCCATCAGAGGCAAGGCAGAGATAGGACTGCCTAAATTTCCCTTTTGATGCTACTCGTTGTCTTGTATCCAACAAGCTTGAGTTTGCTCAATTCGGAGCTCATTTGCAGAAGTTATGGCAGTTCTGGTTTTATTGTTTCCCTCTGTTGTCTTCTCTGCAAAATGAAGGACTCCTGGTGTTGCTGATCTGGGGCATGCGGTAGTACTGCTCTCCGGAGCGGTAGTACCGCAGGCCCTTGCGGTAGTACCGCTCTGTGCGAGCGGTAGTACCGTGGCCTCAGGCCAGGCGTAGCTGCCCGAGCGGTAGTAGGGCGGATGCAATTTTTTACATCCGCGCCCTACGCGGTAGTACCGCGCCGCGAGCGCGGTAGTACTATGGTCTCTGGCCAGGCTTAGCAGCATGAGCGGAAGTAGGGGCGGATGTAATTTTTTACATCCGCGCTCTACGCGGTAGTACCGCTCTTCGTGTGCGGTAGTACCGTGCCGGAGTTTTGCGCAGGTCCTCCCTCAGCGGAAGTAGGTACGGAAGTAATTTTTTACGTCCGTGCTTTCTCTGCGCCTAGTGTTGCCTGCCTTACGGTAGTACCGTAGGGGCGCGCGGTAGTACCGCTCCGGCGATTCTACCGCTCGTTGCCCTGTGCAACTGGCCTTCATCTGACCAGAGCTGCACATGCGGTAGTATCGCAACCTGCAACAGTAGTACCCTGCGGTAGTACCGCGTCGTGCGGGCTGAGTGAGGGGATAACGGTTGGATTTTCTCCCCACCTATAAAAGGGGGTCTTCTTCCCCATTGGGACCTAATCCTTTGAGCTCGTTTTCTTCCCCCATTGTTGACCTTCTCCGAGCTTGCTAACTCTCAATCCCTCCATGGATTCTTGCTAGTTTTTGAGGGAAAAGAGAGAGGAGATCTAGATCCACATTTCCACCAATCACTTTCTCCTCTAAATGAGGGGAACAACTTGGGTCTAGATCTTGGAGTTCTTCGTGTTCTTCTTTTGTTCTTCCTCTCATTTTCCTCCCTAGCATTAGTTGCTTTGGTGGGATTTGGGAGAGAAGGACTTGGGCACTCCATGTGCCCTTGCCATTGCATTTGGTGCATCGGTTTGAGTTCTCCACGGTGATACGTGGAAGTGAAGTTTGAGAAGCTTATTACTCTTGGGTGCTTGGTGCCCTTGAGCTTGTTCCTCTTGGGTGCTTGGGCTCCCTAGACGGTTGGTGGTGTTCGGAGCTCAATCATTGTGGTGTAAAGCTCCAGGCAAGCGTCGGGGTCTCCAATTAGGTTGTGGAGATCGCCCCGAGCATTTTGACGGGTTCCGGTGACCGCCCCCAAGGGTTGCCAAAGTGTACGGGTTCGGTGACCGCCCGCAAGGGTTGCCATTTGTACGGGTTCGGTGACCGCCCTCAAGGGTCCCTTAGTGGAATCACGGCATCTTGCATTGTGCGAGGGCGTGAGGAGATTATGGAGTCCCTAGTGGCTTCTTGGGGAGCATTGTGCCTCCACACCGCTCCAAACGGAGATTAGCGACCGCAAGGGTGTGAAATTCGGGATACATCGTCGTCTTCGCGTGGCTCGGTTATCTCTTACCCGAGCCCTTTACTTATGCACTTTACTTTGTGATAGCCATATTGTTCTTTGTCATATATCTTGCTATCACATAGTTGCTTATCTTGCTTAGCATAAGTTGCTGGTGCACATAGGTGAGCCTAGTTGTTTTAGGTTTTGTGCTTGACAAATTAACCGTTAGGTTTTTTCGCATTTGTTCAAGCCTAAACCGTAATTATTTTAAAGCGCCTATTCACTCCCCCTCTAGGCGACATCCTCGATCTTTCAAATTTGCTTGGATCAACTGGATCCGCTGGTAGGCACTCTCGCTCAGTCATTGCTCGGTGCTCCTATATGTTCGCTTGCTGCGGTAGTTTGATCCCTCCAGGTCTCGGAACTGGTCATTCTGTCTAGCACCGCCATCATCTCAACGAGCCTTCCCTTCCTCTGTCGTTCTATAAGTGTCTCCTCTACTCTGTTCTACCATGGTCGGAAGGTAGTGGACTTCACAATATAGCTATTCATGATGGTGTCCAGTGTGGAGGCCTAGGCTAGCAAAATTTGCTGTCGGCGAGCACAATCAATGAAGTCAGTGCTCCATCAGAGGCAAGGCAGAGATAGGACTGCCTAAATTTCCCTTTTGATGCTACTCGTTGTCTTGAATCCAACAAGCTTGAGTTTGCTCAATTCGGAGCTCATTTGCAGAAGTTATGGCAGTTCTGATTTTATTGTTTCCCTCTGTTGTCTTCTCTGCAAAATGAAGGACTCCTGGTGTTGCTGATCTGGGGCATGCGGTAGTACTGCTCTCCGGAGCGGTAGTACCGCAGGCCCTTGCGGTAGTACCGCTCTGTGCGAGCAGTAGTACCGTGGCCTCAGGCCAGGCGCAGCTGCCCGAGCGGTAGTAGGGGCGGATGCAATTTTTTACATCCGCGCCCTATGCGGTAGTACCGCGCCGCGAGCGCGGTAGTACCGTGGGCTCTGGCCAGGCTTAGCAGCATGAGCGGAAGTAGGGGCAGATGTAATTTTTTACATCCGCGCCCTAGGCGGTAGTACCGCTCTTCGTGTGCGGTAGTACCGTGCCGGAGTTTTGCGCAGGTCCTCCCTTGGCAGAAGTAGGTACGGAAGTAATTTTTTACGTCCGTGCTTTCTCTGCGCCTAGTGTTGCCTGCCTTACGGTAGTACCGTAGGGGCGCGCGGTAGTACCGCTCCAGCGATTCTACCGCTCGTTGCCCTGTGCAACTGGCCTTCATCTGGCCAGAGCTGCACATGCGGTAGTACCGCAACCTGCAACGGTAGTACCGCGGCCAAATGCGGTAGTACCGCAGCTCCCTGCGGTAGTACCGCGTCGTGCGGGTTGAGTGAGGGGATAACTGTTGGATTTTCTCCCCACCTATAAAAGGGGGTCTTCTTCCCCATTGGGACCTAATCCTTTGAGCTCGTGTTCTTCCCTCATTGTTGACCTTCTCTGAGCTTGCTAACTCTCAATCCCTCCATGGATTCTTGCTAGTTTTTGAGGGAAAAGAGAGAGGAGATCTAGATCCACGTTTCCACCAATCACTTTCTCCTCTAAGTGAGGGGAACCCCTTGGATCTAGATCTTGGAGTTCTTCGTGTTCTTCTTTCGTTCTTCCTCTCATTTTCCTCCCTAGCATTAGTTGCTTTGGTGGGATTTGGGAGAGAAGGACTTGGGCACTCCGTGTGCCCTTGCCATTGCATTTGGTGCATCGGTTTGAGTTCTCCACGGTGATACATGGAAGTGAAGTTTGAGAAGCTTATTACTCTTCGGTGCTTGGTGCACTTGAGCTTGTTCCTCTTGGGTGCTTGGGCGCCCTAAATGGTTGGTGGTGTTCAGAGCTCAATCATTGTGGTGTAAAGCTCCAGGCAAGCATCGGGGTCTCCAATTAGGTTGTGGAGATCGCCCCGAGCATTTTGACGGGTTCCGGTGACCGTCCCCTAGGGTTGCCAAAGTGTACGGGTTCGGTGACCGACCCCAAGGGTTGCCATTTGTACGGGTTCGGTGACCGCCCTCAAGGGTCCCTTAGTGGAATCACGACATCTTGCATTGTGCAAGGGCGTGAGGAGATTACGGTGGCCCTAGTGGCTTCTTGGGGAGCATTGTGCCTCCACACCGCTCCAAACTGAGATTAGCAACCGCAAGGGTGTGAACTTCGGGATACATCGTCGTCTCCGCGTGCCTCGGTTATCTCTTACCCGAGCCCTTTACTTATGCACTTTACTTTGTGATAGCCATATTGTTCTTTGTCATATATCTTGCTATCACATAGTTGCTTATCTTGCTTAGCATAAGTTGCTGGTGCACATAGGTGAGCCTAGTTGTTTTAGGTTTTGTGCTTGACAAATTAACCGTTAGGTTTTTTCGCATTTGTTCAAGCCTAAACCGTAATTATTTTAAAGCGCCTATTCACTCCCCCTCTAGGCGACATCCTCGATCTTTCAAATTTGCTTGGATCAACTGGATCCGCTGGTAGGCACTCTCGCTCAGTCATTGCTCGGTGCTCCTATATGTTCGCTTGCTGCGGTAGTTTGATCCCTCCAGGTCCCGGAACTGGTCATTCTGTCTAGCACCGCCATCATCTCAACGAGCCTTCCCTTCCTCTGTCGTTCTATAAGTGTCTCCTCTACTCTGTTCTACCATGATCGGAAGGTAGTGGACTTCACAATATAGCTATTCGTGATGGTGTCCAGTGTCGAGGCCCGGGCTAGCAAAATTTGCTGTCGGCGAGCACAATCAATGAAGTCAGTGCTCCATCAGAGGCAAGGCAGAGATAGGACTGCCTAAATTTCCCTTTTGATGCTACTCGTTGTCTTGTATCCAACAAGCTTGAGTTTGCTCAATTCGGAGCTCATTTGCAGAAGTTATGGCAGTTCTGGTTTTATTGTTTCCCTCTGTTGTCTTCTCTGCAAAATGAAGGACTCCTCGTGTTGCTGATCTGGGGCAAGCGGTAGTACTGCTCTCCGGAGCGGTAGTACCGCAGGCCCTTGCGGTAGTACCGCTCTGTGCGAGCGGTAGTACCGTGGCTGCAGGCCAGGCGCAGCTGCCCGAGCGGTAATAGGGGCGGATGCAATTTTTTACATCCGCGCCCTACGCGGTAGTACCGTGGGCTCTGCCAGGCTTAGCAGCATGAGCAGAAGTAGGGGCTGATGTAATTTTTTACATCCGCGCCCTACGCAGTAGTACCGCTCTTCGTGTGAGGTAGTACCGTGTCGGAGTTTTGCACAGGTCCTCCCTCAGCAGAAGTAGGTACGGAAGTAATTTTTTACGTCCGTGCTTTCTCTGCGCCTAGTGTTGCCTGCCTTACGGTAGTACCGTAGGGGCGCGCGGTAGTACCGCTCCGGCGAATCTACCGCTCGTTGCCCTGTGCAACTGGCCTTCATCTGGCCAGAGCTGCACATGCGGTAGTATCGCAACCTGCAAAGGTTGTACCGCGGCCAAACGCGGTAGTACCACAGCTCCCTGCCGTAGTACCGCGTCGTGCGGGCTGAGTGAGGGCATAACGGTTGGATTTTCTTCCCCATTGGGACCTAATCCTTTGAGCTCGTGTTCTTCCCCCATTGTTGACCTTCTCCGAGCTTGCTAACTCTCAATCCCTCCATGGATTCTTGCTAGTTTTTGAGTGAAAAGAGAGAGGAGATCTAGATCCACGTTTCCACCAATCACTTTCTCCTCTAAGTGAAGGGAACCCCTTGGATCTAGATCTTGGAGTTCTTCGTGTTCTTCTTTCGTTCTTCCTCTCATTTTCCTCCCTAGCATTAGTTGCTTTGGTGGGATTTGGGAGAGAAGGACTTGGGCACTACGTGTGCCCTTGCCATTGCATTTGGTGCATCGGTTTGAGTTCTCCACGATGATACGTGGAAGTGAAGTTTGAGAAGCTTATTACTCTTTGGTGCTTGGTGCCCTTGAGCTTGTTCCTCTTGGGTGCTTGGGCGCCCTAGACGTTTGGTGGTGTTCGGAGCTCAATCATTTTGGTGTAAAGCTCCAGGCAACCGTCGGGGTCTCCAATTAGGTTGTGGAGATTGCCCTGAGCATTTTGACGGGTTCCGGTGACCACACCCAAGGGTTGCCAAAGTGTACGGGTTCGGTGACCGCCCCCAAGGGTTGCCATTTGTATGGGTTCGGTGACCGCCCTCAAGGGTCCCTTAGTGGAATCACGGCATCTTGCATTGTGCGAGGGCGTTAGGAGATTACGGTGGCCGTACTGGCTTCTTGGGGATCATTGTGCCTCCACACCGCTCCAAACGGAGATTAGCAACCGCAAGGGTGTGAACTTCGGGATACATCATCATCTCCGCGTGCCTCGGTTATCTCTTACCCGAGTCCTTTACTTATGCACTTCACTTTGTGATAGCCATATTGTTCTTTGTCATATATCTTGCTATCACATAGTTGCTTATCTTGCTTAGCATACGTTGTTGGTGCACATAGGTGTGCCTAGTTGTTTTAGGTTTTGTGCTTGACAAATTAACCGTTAGGTTTTTTTCGTATTTGTTCAAGCCTAATCCGTAATTATTTTAAAGCGCCTATTCACCCCCCCTCTAGGCGACATCCTCGATCTTTCAAATTTGTTGGGATCAACTGGATCCGCCGGTAGGCACTCTCGCTCAGTCATTGCTCGGTGCTCCTACATGTTCGCTTGCTGCGGTAGTTTGATCCCTCCAGGTCCCTGAACTGGTCATTCTTTCTAGCACCGCCATCATCTCAACGAGCCTTCCCTTCCTCTGTCATTCTATAAGTGTCTCCTCTACTCTGTTCTACCATGGTCGGAAGGTAGTGGACTTCACAATATAGCTATTCGTGATGGTTTCCAGTGTCGAGGCCCGGGCTAGCAAAATTTGTTGTCGACGAGCACAATCAATGAAGTCAGTGCTCCATCAGAGGCAAGGCAGAGATAGGACTGCCTAAATTTCCCTTTTGATGCTACTTGTTGTCTTGTGTCCAACAAGCTTGAGTTTGCTCAATTGGAGCTCATTTGCAGAAGTTATGGCAGTTCTGGTTTTATTGTTTCCCTCTGTTGTCTTCTCTGCAAAATGAAGGACTCCTAGTGTTGCTGATCTGGGGCATGCGGTAGTACTGCTCTCCGGAGCGGTAGTACCGCAGGCCCTTGCGGTAGTACCGCTCTGTGCGAGCGGTAGTACTGTGGCCACAGGCCAGGCGCAGCTGCCCAAGCAGTAGTAGGGGCGGATGCAATTTTTTACATCCGCGCCCTACGCGGTAGTACCACGCCGCGAGCACGGTAGTACCGTGGACTCTGGCCAGGCTTAGCAGCATGAGCGGAAGTAGGGACGGATGTAATTTTTTACATACGCGCCCTACGCGGTAGTACCGCTCTTCATGTGCGGTAGTACCGTGCCGGAGTTTTGCGCAGGTCCTCCCTCAGCGGAAGTAGGTACGGAAGTAATTTTTTACGTCCGTGCTTTCTCTGCGCCTAGTGTTGCCTGCCTTATGGTAGTACCGTAGGGGCGCGCGGTAGTACCGCTCCGGCGATTCTACCGCTCGTTACCCTGTACAACTGGCCTTCATCTGGCAAGAGCTGCACATGCGGTAGTACCGCAACCTGCAACGGTAGTACCGCGGCCAAACACGGTAGTACTGCAGCTCCCTGAGGTAGTACCGCGTCGTGCGGGCTGAGTGAGGGGATAACGGTTGGATTTCTCTCCACCTACAAAAGGGGGTCTTCTTCCCCATTGGGACCTAATCCTTTGAGCTCGTGTTCTTCCCCCATTGTTGACCTTCTCCGAGCTTGCTAACTCTCAATCCCTCAAAGGATTCTTGCTTGTTTTTGAGGGAAAAGAGAGAGGAGATCTAGATCCACGTTTCCACCAATCACTTTCTCCTCTAAGTGAGAGGAACCCCTTGGATCTAGATCTTGGAGTTCTTCGTGTTCTTCTTTCGTTCCTCCTCTCATTTTCCTCCCTAGCATTGGTTGCTTTGGTGGGATTTGGGAGATAAGGACTTGGGCACTCCGTGTGCCCTTGCCATTGCATTTGGTGCATCGGTTTGAGTTCTCCACGGTGATACGTGGAAGTGAAGTTTGAGAAGCTTATTACTCTTGGGTGCTTGGTGCCCTTGAGCTTGTTCCTCTTGGGTGCTTGGGCGCCCTAGAGGGTTGGTGGTGTTCGGAGCTCAATCATTGTGGTGTAAAGCTCCAGGCAAGCGTCGGGGTCTCCAATTAGGTTGTGGAGATCGCCCCGAGCATTTTGACGGGTTCCGGTGACCGCCCCCAAGGGTTGCCAAAGTGTACGGGTTCGGTGACCGCCCCCAAGGGTTGCCATTTGTATGGGTTCGGTGACCGCCCTCAAGGGTCCCTTAGTGGAATCACGGCATCTTGCATTGTGCGAGGGCGTGAGGAGATTACGGTGGCCCTAGTGGCTTCTTGGGGAGCATTGTGCCTCCACACCGCTCCAAACGGAGATTAGCAACCGCAAGGGTGTGAACTTCGGGATACATAATCGTCTCCGCGTGCCTCGGTTATCTCTTACCCAAGCCCTTTACTTATGCACTTTACTTTCTGATAGCCATATTGTTCTTTGTCATATATCTTGCTATCACATAGTTGTTTATCTTGCTTAGCATAAGTTGTTGGTGCACATAGGTGAGCCTAGTTGTTTTAGGTTTTGTGCTTGACAAATTAACTGTTAGGTTTTTTTCGCATTTGTTCAAGCCTGAACCGTAATCATTTTAAAGCGCCTATTCACCCCCCCTCTAGGCGACATCCTCGATCTTTCAAATTTGCTTGGATCAACTGGATCCGCTGGTAGGCACTCTCGCTCAGTCATTGCTCGGTGCTCCTATATGTTCGCTTGCTGCGGTAGTTTGATCCCTCCAGGTCCCGGAACTGGTCATTCTGTCTTGCACCACCATCATCTCAACGAGCCTTCCCTTCCTCTGTCGTTCTATAAGTGTCTCCTCTACTCTGTTCTACCATGGTCGGAAGGTAGTGGACTTCACAATATAGCTATTCGTGATGGTGTCCAGTGTCGAGGCCCGGGCTAGCAAAATTTGCTGTCGGCGAGCACAATCAATGAAGTCAGTGCTCCATCAGAGGCAAGGCAGAGATAGGACTGCCTAAATTTCCTTTTTGATGCTACTCGTTGTCTTGTATCCAACAAGCTTGAGTTTGCTCAATTCGGAGCTCATTTGCAGAAGTTATGGCAGTTCTGGTTTTATTGTTTCCCTCTGTTGTCTTCTCTGCAAAATGAAGGACTCTTGGTGTTGCTGATCTGGGGCATGCGGTAGTACTGCTCTCCGGAGCGGTAGTACCGCAGGCCCTTGCGGTAGTACCGCTCTGTGCGAGCGGTAGTACCGTGGCCTCAGGCCAGGCGCAGCTGCTCGAGCGGTAGTAGGGGCGGATGCAATTTTTTACATCCGCGCCCTACGCGGTAGTACCACGCCGCGAGTGCGGTAGTACCGTGGTCTCTGGCCAGGCCTAGCAGCATGAGCGGAAGTAGGGGCGGATGTAATTTTTTACATCCGCGCCCTACGCGGTAGTACCACTCTTCGTGTGCGGTAGTACCGTGCCGGAGTTTTGCGCAGGTCCTCCCTCAGCGGAAGTAGGTACGAAAGTAATTTTTTACGTCCGTGCTTTCTCTGCGCCTAGTGTTGCATGCCTTACAGTAGTACCGTAGGGGCGCGCGGTAGTACCGCTCCGGCGATTCTACCGCTCGTTGCCCTGTGCAACTGGCCTTCATCTGGCCAGATCTGCACATGCGGTAGTACCGCAACCTGCAACGGTAGTACCGCGGCCAAACATGGTAGTACCGCAGCTCCCTGCAGTAGTACCGCATCGTGCGGGCTGAGTGAGGGGATAACGGTTGGATTTTCTCCCCACCTACAAAAGGGGTCTTCATCCCCATTGGGAGCTAATCCTTTGAGCTCGTGTTCTTCCCCCATTGTTGACCTTCTCCGAGCTTGCTAACTCTCAATCCCTCAATGGATTCTTGCTAGTTTTTGAGGGAAAAGAGAGAGGAGATCTAGGTCCACGTTTCCAGCAATCACTTTCTCCTCTAAGTGAGGGGAACCCCTTGGATATAGATCTTGGAGTTCTTCGTGTTCTTCTTTCGTTCTTCCTCTCATTTTCCTCCCTAGCATTAGTTGCTTTGGTGGGATTTGGGAGAGAATGACTTGGGCACTCCGTGTGCCCTTGCCATTGCATTTGGTGCATCGGTTTGAGTTCTCCACGGTGATACGTGGAAGTGAAGTTTGAGCAGCTTATTACTCTTGGGTGCTTGGTGCCCTTGAGCTTGTTCCTCTTGGGTTCTTGGGCGCCCTAGACGGTTGGTGGTGTTCGGAGCTCAATCATTGTGGTGTAAAGCTCCGGGCAAGCGTCGGGGTCTCCAATTAGGTTGTGGAGATCGCCCCGAGCATTTTGACGGGTTTCGGTGACCGCCCCCAAGGGTTGCCAAAGTGTACGGGTTCGGTGACCGCCCCCAAGGGTTGCCATTTGTACGGGTTCGGTGACCGCCCTCATGGGTCCCTTAGTGGAATCACGACATCTTGAGTTGTGCGAGGGCGTGAGGAGATTACGGTGTCCCTAGTGGCTTCTTGTGGAGCATTGTGCCTCCGCACCGCTCCAAACGGAGATTAGCACCCGCAAGGGTGTGAACTTCGGGATACATCGTCGTCTCCGCGTGCCTCGGTTATCTCTTACCCGAGCCCTTTACATATGCACTTTACTTTGTGATAGCCATATTCTTCTTTGTCATATATCTTTCTATCACATAGTTGCTTATCTTGCTTAGCATAAGTTGTTGGTGCACATAGGTGAGCCTAGTTGTTTTAGGTTTTGTGCTTGACAAATTAACCGTTAGGTTTTTTTTCGCATTTGTTCAAGCCCAAACCGTAATTATTTTAAAGCGCCTATTCATCCCCCCTCTAGGCGACATCCTCGATCTTTCAAATTTGCTTGGATCAACTGGATCCGCTGGTAGGCACTCTCGCTCAGTCATTGCTCGGTGCTCCTATATTTTTGCTTGCTGCGGTAGTTTGATCCCTCCAGGTCCCGGAACTGGTCATTCTGTCTAGCACCGCCATCATCTCAACGAGCCTTCCCTTCCTCTGTCGTTCTATAAGTGTCTCCTATACTCTGTTCTACCATGGTCGGAAGGTAGTGGACTTCACAATATAGCTATTCGTGATGGTGTCCAGTGTCGAGGCTCGGGCTAGCAAACTTTGCTGTCGGCGAGCACAATCAATAAAGTCAGTGCTTCATCACAGGCAAGGCAGAGATAGGACTGCCTAAATTTCCCTTTTGATGCTACTCGTTGTCTTGTATCCAACAAGCTTGAGTTTGCTCAATTCGGAGCTCATTTGCAGAAGTTATGGCAGTTCTGGTTTTATTGTTTCCCTCTGTTGTCTTCTCTGCAAAATCAAGGACTCCTGGTGTTGCTGATCTGGGGCATGCGGTAGTACTGCTCTCCGGAGCAGTAGTACCGCAGGCCCTTGCGGTAGTACCGCTCTGTGCGAGCGGTAGTCCCGTGGCCTCATGCCAGGCGCAGCTGCCCGAGCGGTAGTAGGGGCGGATGCAATTTTTTACATCCGCGCTGCGAGCACGGTAGTACCGTGGGCTCTGGCCAGGCTTAGCAGCATGAGCGGAAGTAGGGGCGGATGTAATTTTTTACATCTGCGCCCTACGCGGTAGTACCGCTCTTCATGTGCGGTAGTACCAAGCCGGAGTTTTGCGCAGGTCCTCCCTCGGCGGAAGTAGGTACGGAAGTAATTTTTTACGCTCGTGCTTTCTCTGCGCCTAGTGTTGCCTGCCTTACGGTAGTACCATAGGGGCGCGTGGTAGTACCGCTCCGGCGATTCTACCGCTCGTTGCCCTGTGCAAATGGCCTTCATCTGGCCAGAGCTGCACATGCGGTAGTACCGCAACCTGCAACGGTATTACCGCGGCCAAACGCGGTAGTACCGCAGCTCCCTGCGGTAGTACCGCATCGTGCGGGCTGAGTGAGGGGATAACGGTTGGATTTTCTCCCCACCTATAAAAGGGGGTCTTCTTCCCCATTGGGACCTAATCCTTTGAGCTCGTGTTCTTCCCCCATTGTTGACCTTCTCCAAGCATGCTAACTCTCAATCCCTCCATGGATTCTTGCTAGTTTTTGAGGGAAAAGAGAGAGGAGATCTAGATCCACGTTTCCACCAATCACTTTCTCCTCTAAGTGAGGGGAACCCCTTGGATCTAGGTCTTGGAGTTCTTCGTGTTCTTCTTTCGTTCTTCCTCTCATTTTCCTCCCTAGCATTAGTTGCTTTGGTGGGATATGGGAGAGAAGGACTTGGGCACTCCGTGTGCCCTTGCCATTGTATTTGGTGCATCGGTTTGAGTTCTCCACGGTGATACGTGGAAGTGAAGTTTGAGAAGCTTATTACTCTTGGGTGCTTGGTGCCCTTGAGCTTGTTCCTCTTGGGTGCTTGGCGCCCTAGATGGTTGGTGGTGTTCGGAGCGCAATCATTGTGGTGTAAAGCTCCGGGCAAGCATCGGGGTCTCCAATTAGGTTGTGGAGATCGCCCCGAGCATTTTGACGGGTTCCGGTGACCGCCCCCAAGGGTTGCCAAAGTGTACGGGTTCGGTGACCGCACCCAAGGGTTGCCATTTGTACGGGTTCGGTGACCGCTGTCGGTGTCAAAACCGGCGGATCTCGGGTAGGGGGTCCCAAGCAGTGCGTCTTAGGATCAATGGTAACAGGAGACAAGGGACACGATGTTTTACCCAGGTTCGGGCCCTCTTGATGGAGGTAAAACCCTACGTCCTGCTTGATTGATATTGATGATATGGGTAGTACAAGAGTTGATCTACCACGAGATTAGAGAGGCTAAACCCTAGAAGCTAGCCTATGGTATGATTGTTGTTGTATATATCTCTATCGACTAGCCTGGACTCGATTTATATAATGCACCAGAGGCCTAGGATAACAAGAGTCCTAGCCGGATACGCCGGTGGGGGAGGAGTCCTTGTCTTGATCGCCAAGTCTTGTGGAATCTTCCTTGTATGCGACAACTGTCCGGACTGGCCCATGAGTATACGGCCATGGGGATCCTCGGCCCAATCTACCTGATCGGGAGACGACGTGGTGAGTACCCCCTAGTCCAGGACACCGTCAGTAGCCCCCTGAACCGGTCTTCAAGTTGGGGATGCTCCTCGATTCTTCCGAACTGTTCTTCATCTTCGGTCGTCGGTCTTGAAAACTGGTTCAACAAATCTTCTCATCTTCGATCTTGAGGATCGCCGAAATGCATTCGACGAGTTTACACGTCGGGTATCCGAGGAGCCCCTTTAAGTTTCCGGCCTTTATCAATGCCTTGTTATTTTTATGCCACACCTTGGGTTTGAAGTTATTCCCGGGCGGCAACGTCCTCTTGCGTCCGAGCTCCAACGCCGGACTGCATTCGAGGTGACTTTTGCAGCCAAGCACCAATGTCGGACTGCTTCCCAGCTCTAACGCCGGACTATGTATCCGAGCTCCAACGCCGGACGGTATCCGGGCTCCAACACCGGACTATGTATCCGAGCTCCAACGCCGGACGGTATCTGGGCTCCAACGCCGGACTATGTATCCGAGCTCCAACGCCGGACTGTATCCGAGGTGTCGTAAATCACCTTGGTTCAAAGAAGTTTGAAGGAGTTTAGCTGAGCTTAATGCCGGAAATGCCCTCTATGGAGCCAGCCACTAGCGCCCGAGCTTTATGCCGGACTGCTTCCGAGGTGGTGCACCACCCCGAATGTGGGCCGATTTTTGTCAATATTTTTGATTGGTGCCAGTAGCCCTCAAGGTGGGTATCGGTCTAAAACCCGAGATGCACATGAAGGATGACATAAGACCGCTGATCCCCGTAGCCGCTGAGACTCAGGTTGATTTGCAAAATCGGTCTGAGGATCAAGTGCTAGCTTGGCAGAATACTTCGGGACACAAAAAGCGGCGTGCTCAGTCCTTGAGACTCAGGTTGGGTGCGGCCGACCAACCTGAGGATCAAAATCTTCTCGGAAACTGTATTGCACTTAAAATTTTCTGCATAGAACAGGCAATGCAGTAGCCCCTGAGACACTGGTCGGGTGGCAATACCAGATTAGGGGATCGATGTGCCCCTTTAATATTTGTAAATAATAAGCCCGAAGCCCAGTAGCCCCCGAGCCTTAATGCAGGCACGGGAGGCCGAATTAAGGATAAATGTCCATAGTAAAATGACAAATTATGTGTAATGACTCTATGTATCCAAGTACTTTACGTCATTAATGCTCGGATCCACATTGTACAAAACTTTGTTGACCGACCATCAACTTCCACCTCCTCGTCCAATAGCCGAGGAGTGTTTGTCCTACTTTATAAAGCCTTTATGAGGGCAAAGATTGACAACAAACAAGGCAATCTGGCCATACGGTTTTATAAACAAAGGTACGCGGAGAGATATGTTATATTACTGTTTAACAGAAGAAATGTCTTCCAAAGAAAATAGTCCCCCTATCGGTTCCTTTCTTTGGGTTGTCATGCTAAGCATGATCATGAAACCTCAGCTCCAATGTAAGAGCAAAATATCGAGGATTTAGTTTGGGAGGCCAGTTAATAGCCCCCGGTAGTGTTCGGCCATAGTCGATGTCAAGCCGTAAACACTTCGGCCATTGTTATGAATGGTCCGTCGTTTAACGCCGTCATCGGATCGCCGACCAGTTTACGCTTATTGTGACAGTTAGTTTTCGGCTTTCTCCACTGAGGTGCTTAACCATGTGAGCTGGAAGCACAATCGCAGTGGTTCTCCCTTTGCACACCTAGCCGAACAAAGCGGAACATAGGAGGCAAGCGCAGGAGCCGGGCAACCCAACTATTGACAGAAGACACAATTCGAAACCGATGCATATATAGCAATATCCGAGAATGTTTTTGCCGAATCTCTAAAGGTGTCCGACGTTGCACTGCGAGACTTGTGCTAAAAACACGCAAATAGTTTAAAAGTGCAATGGGCTCGAAAACCCAAAAAACTTATTCAAAAGGTTAATGTCCGAACTAGATTAAGTGTTCGGTGCCAATCCGAAAATTGGACTTTAGAAAAAAAAAAGGTGCTTCTGCCGTGCTTTAACATGACACATCCTATCTCAAAACTTCAAGCGGGTCAGCCTACAGCTTCTTTGAGAGAGAAATTAGGCTCCCCGGCTAGTGACCGCACACTTGTGTCGAAAAAAGGAGTGATAAATAATAATAAAAACTTTGCAACGACTAAGAAGAAAAACACCTATCATAAAACGGCTCATATAAATTTAAGATCCCCAAGTGACTTGGGTAAAAGAATGATTGCATGTACCGAAGTACTTATATCATATCTATGTTCAGCTGAACTTTAAACGCGTCTTAACCGACCATCGGCTTCTCCCTCTTCGGTCAAGGACCGAAAAGTGTTATGTACTCCATCTGTCGAGAATATCGACGGTGTTTCCAATAACCAGGCAATCAGGCCATAAGGCTGTAACAGACAAAGCGCGCTCAGGGAACTTATGATATATTACTGCAAAGAGTAAGAAGCATCTTCGAAGAAAATAGTACCCCCACCGATACCTTTCTTCGGTGCTCATTGTTATTATGAGACTTGTGCAATAGATTTTTAGTACTCATGAGTTCCGTTGTGTGACGACCATGATTGAAAACAATAAGAGTGCTAGCTTTCGGCTTCACCCAGTTTGAGGTCCGACTCGGTTGACCCGATCGTGACAATCGCAGAGGTGCTCCCTTTACTCCCTAGCCAAACAATCGGGAACGTAGGGGTAAGCACAGGAGCTAGGCAACCCAGCTTGCAAATCACTTAAGTCAATATGGTTCATATTGTGGCGTAATACACGAACAAGGAACGAAGCCGTACAAGTATAATCATATGCAAGAGGAGAAGGCTTCATGAAGGAAGCCCCCAAGTAAACAGGGTATTTGAATTTGCGCGTCACAAACAAAGTTTGGACAAGGAAATTTTTACAAGCCACTTTTTTCCAAAAAAGTATAATGCTTGGCCGAGCCGAACACAAGTTAAAAATTTAAAACTTTGAGCATGAAGACAACTTAGCTGGTTAATGTGTTCGGTATTGATGACGTGGTCCGAGCTTGACGCGGGACAAGGTTCCATCCCCGAGCCAGTCCCGAGGTGGCGGAGCAAAGAGCCCGACACTCTGAAGTGGTGACATAGCACGGTCAATGCAGGACGGCAGGGTGATGCCGAAGTCCCCGGCATGGGGTAATGAAGTGTTGACGAAGCCCCCCGTCCAGCTGAGGTGACGCCAAATGATATAGTCCGGCTGGATCATTTTCCTGTGCACAAAAAATAGTGCAAACCGGAGATAATAGTAATAATAATAATAATAAATTCGTTGCATAACAAATAATTTATGCAAAGTGAGTAATAAAAGAAATATGGCCTGGAGCCGAAGTCAATGTCGATGCAGGGCGGCGGCGTGATGCGATAAAGGCATGGCAAGGCCTGAATTCACAGGTCGGTTCGAGTTCCGGATGCGGCGTTCGCCGGACTACGTATGGAAACTGACCGAACCACCATGCGACCGTCGTTAATGCGGCCACCATTTGATAGACCTGCGTACATATGACGGATAAACCAGAGTAGTAATTCATTGGGAAAAATGAACCCTAACAAGCAAAACATATTAGGATTAATAGCACATGGCTTATTTGTTGTAGCAATCCGAAGAAAGGTGATTCCCAAAATTGGGACTCGATCCGCACACCTATCGCCTGATGGGCGATAAAGCAACGGCATGGCGATGCTGGCAAAGGTTGGCTCGTCGAGGCAAAGCCCTCGGTCTAGCTAACCTGATGGAGCTGGTCGGCCAGCAACGCCGCAGTCTCCGGAGTAGGTTGATAAAGAGATGATGAAGCCCCCGGTCCAGCGATGCAGGTCGTGACGTGGTCGATGCCGGCTTGATGAAGTGACCGTGTGGCGATGCAGGTGTGCCCGCTCCGTGTAATCCATGGGGCGGCGATGTTGGTGACGCTTTATCCTTCGTGATGCCGAACTATTGTTCGACTGGCCGAGATGATGATCCGAAGAAATTGAGCTCGGCTCAACAAAGCGACGACGTGTCTAACGCAGGTCGGCCGCCGTGGAGTGATGTTGTCGGCCGGGTTTGACACCGGCGCGACGGTGAAATCCGTACTGCAAGAGTACTTTTAATACTACTGGTATGTGTTTGAGAATAAAACACAACACCCCATACGAAAACTTCCTTCAAAAAGGATGTCCGAGATCTCGTTCATAAAGAAGATGAATTCGGGTCGGATTCGCTCTCGCGCAAAAAGTAGATCCAAAAAGTGACGCACTAACCGGAAGTTTCCCGGAGTTTGGACGGCCGGATCGAGCTGAATTTTTGGCAGATGGTAGATATGGTAATTCCGCAGCAAATCAACGGTTGGATCTTCCAAAGGACATCCGAGCTAGATGCTGGATACCACGCCCTAAAGTTGTCCGGATTCTCGTCCAGATTCAACAGGGCTCCGGTATATCGGAGATTCCCGGAGATTCCTCCATTGGAACTCGACGAAATTTTTGCAGGGTTGTTATAGACTTAATTCCGCATAATTCCATCGAAGTAATCGTTTAGGCGACACTCGAGGAGGCAGTGGCGGCGGATACAAGTTTGTTGTCCAGAAAAACAGCACGGTCGCCTGAGGGCAATGTTGACGTTGAGTCCCCGAGCTCCTTGGATGACTCCTCGATGATCTTGATAGAGATCAGAGTTGATGTTGATGAAGGCCCTCATCCGAACATGACGATCAGAGGTAGGGCGCAGTCCTCGGTTAAGCCAAGGTGACCAGTCGAGCTGGTGATGAAGAAGCCGACGTCGCAGTTGACCTGCAGTCGAGCTATTGATCCTTTCGCCGATCACACAGCGGAACTCTCAATGAAAGCACCAATGTCGGTGTCAAAACCGGCGGATCTCGGGTAGGGGGTCCCAAGCAGTGCATCTTAGGATCAATGGTAACAGGAGACAAGGGACACGATGTTTTACCCAGGTTCGGGCCCTCTTGATGGAGGTAAAACCCTACGTCCTGCTTGATTGATATTGATGATATGGGTAGTACAAGAGTTGACCTACCACGAGGTCAGAGAGGCTAAACCCTAGAAGCTAGCCTATGGCATGATTGTTGTTGTATATATCTCTATCGACTAGCCTGGCCTCGATTTATATAATGCACCAGAGGCCTAGGATAACAAGAGTCCTAGCCGGATACGCCGGTGGGGGAGTAGTCCTTGTCTTGATCGCCATGTCTTGTGGAATCTTCCTTGTATGCGGCAACTGTCCGGACTGGACCATGAGTATACGGCCATGGGGATCCTCGGCCAATCCACCTGATCGGGAGACGACGTGGTGAGTACCCCTAGTCCAGGACACCGTCAACCGCCCTCAAGGGTCCCTTAGTGGAATCACGGCATCTTGCATTGTGCGAGGGCGTGAGGAGATTACGGTGGCCCTAGTGGCTTCTTGGGGAGCATTGTGCCTCCACACCGCTCCAAACGGAGATTAGCAACCGCAAGGGTGTGAACTTCGGGATACATCGTCGTCTCTGCGTGCCTCGATTATCTCTTACCCGAGCCCTTTACTTATGCACTTTACTTTGTGATAGCCATATTGTTCTTTGTCATATATCTTGCTATCACATAGGTGCTTATCTTGCTTAGCATAAGTTGTTGGTGCACATAGGTGAGCCTAGTTGTTTTAGGTTTTGTGCCTGACAAATTAACCGTTAGGTTTTTTTTCGCATTTGTTCAAGCCTAAACCGTAATTATTTTAAAGCGCCTATTCACCCCCCCTCTAGGCGACATCCTCGATCTTTCAAATTTGCTTGGATCAACTGGATCCGCTGGTAGGCACTCTCGCTCAGTCATTGCTCGGTGCTCCTATATGTTCGCTTGTTGCGGTAGTTTCATCCCTCCAGGTCCCGGAACTGGTCATTCTGTCTAGCACCGCCATCATCTCAACGAGCCTTCCCTTCCTCTGTCGTTCTATAAGTGTCTCCTCTACTCTGTTCTACCATGGTCGGAAGGTAGTGGACTTCACAATATAGCTATTCATGATGGTGTCCAGTGTCGAGGCCCGGGCTAGCAAAATTTGCTGTCGGCGAGCACAATCAATGAAGTCAGTGCTCCATCAGAGGCAAGGCAGAGATAGGACTTCCTAAATTTCCCTTTTGATGCTACTCCTTGTCTTGTATCCAACAAGCTTGAGTTTGCTCAATTCGGAGCTCATTTGCAGAAGTTATGGCAGTTCTGGTTTCATTGTTTCCCTCTATTGTCTTCTCTGCAAAGTGAAGGACTCCTGGTGTTGCTGATCTGGGGCATGCGGTAGTACTGCTCTCCGGAGCGGTAGTTCCGCAGGCCCTTGCGGTAGTACCGCTTTGTGCGAGCGGTAGAACCGTGGCCTCAGGCCAGGTGAGGGAGTCCTGGACTAGGGGGTGTCCGGACAGCCGGACTACCATCGTCCGCCGGACTCCAAGACTACGAAGATACAAGATTTAAGACTCCGTCCCATGTCCGGATGGGACTTTCCTTGGAGTGGAAGGCAAGCTTGGCAATACTGATATGTAGATCTCCTACCATTGTAACCGACTCTGTGTAACCCTAGCCCCCTCCGGTGTCTATATAAACCGGAGGGCTTTAGTCCGTAGGACATAACCTCCATTACAAAAATCATACCATAGGCTAGCTTCTAGGGTTTAGCCTCCTTGATCTCGTGGTAGATCCACTCTTGTAATACACATCATCAATATTAATCAAGCAGAACGTACGGTTTTACCTCCATCAAGAGGGCCCGAACCTGGGTAAAACATCGTGTCCCTTGTCTCCTGTTACCATCCGCCTAGACGCACAGTTCGGGACCCCCTACCCGAGATCCGCCGGTTTTGACACCGACATTGGTGCTTTCATTGAGAGTTCCTATGTGTCGTCACCGATAGGCTCGATGGCTTCTTCAATCAGCAACGCCATCCAGGGTGAGACTTTTCTCCCCGGACAGATCTTCGTATTCGGCGGCTTCACACTGCGGGCCAACTCACTTGGCCATCTGGAGCAGATCGAAAGCTACGCCCCTGGCCATCAGGTCAGGTTCGGAAGCCTAAACTTCACGACCGACATCCGCGGGGACTTGATCTTCGACAGACTCGAGCCACAGCCGACCGTGCCGCGCTGTCACGATGGGCATGATTTAGCTCTGCCGCCGGATAGTGCCTTGGTGGCCGCACACGAATCCGCTCCGGCCTTCAGTCCGGAGCCGGTCACCCAGATCGAGGACCGGTGGCCGGACACCGCCTCGGGGGCTGCAACTTCCGCGGTGATGGAGCCGAACTCTGACCTTGTCCCCCATAAAGCTCGTGACTCCGAGGTGCCGGACTCCCTGCCGGACTCCGAACCTCCGGCGCCTCTGCCAATCGAATCCGATTGGGCGCCGATCATGGAGTTCACCGCGGCGGACATCTTTCAGCACTCGCCTTTTGGCGACATCCTAAATTCACTAAAGCATCTCCCGCTATCCGGAGAGACCTGGCCGGACTATGGCCAGGATGGTTGGGATGCGGACGACGAAGAAATTCAGAGCCCACCCACCACCCACTTTGTAGCCACTGTCGACGATCTAACCGACATGCTAGACTACGACTCCGAAGACATCGACGGTATGGACGACGATGCCGGAGACGAACAGGAACTAGTGCCTACAGGGCACTGGAAGACCACCTCGTCATATGACATATACATGGTGGACACCCCAAAAGATGGGGATGGCGAAGAAGCAGCGGAGGCAGATTCCTTAAAGAAACAGCCCAAGCACCGGCGTCAGCGGCGCCGCTCTAAATCCCGCCACAGCAAGAATGGAGATTCCAGCACAGGAGATAATAACACTTCAGACAGTGCCGAAGACAATCCCCTCTAGCAAGATTCAGCGCGGGAGGATGCAGAAGCAAGCCCTCGCGAGAGAGTGGCAGACGAAGAGGTCGAGGATGATAATTACATGCCTCCCTCCGGAGACGAAGCAAGCCTCGGCGACGAAGAATTCATCATGCCCGAGGATCCCGTCGAACAAGAGCGTTTTAAACGCAGGCTAATGGCCACGGCAAATAGCCTAAAGAAAAAGCAGCAGCAGCTTCAAGCTGATCAAGACCTGCTGGACGATCGATGGACCGAGGTCCTTGCGGCCGAAGAGTATGAACTCGAACGCCCCTCCAAGAGCTACCCAAAACACAAGTTGCTCCCCCGATTAGAGGAGGAAGCATACATACCTTCATCACCAGCGCACAATACGGCCGACCGACCACCCCGTGGTCGCGACAGAGAGGCATCCAGGCCCTCCACCAAGACCGTACCCCGGCATCGCTCCAAGAGTACGAAGCCAAGAGGGAACGTGCCGGACTTGCGAGATATATTGGAGGACAAAGCAAGGCAATCCAGATCCATCTACGGATCACGTGGGCGCCCCACGACCCACGACGAACACCGTCGCGCCGGATACAACAACTCCGGCCGGGCCGAACACAGCAGACAACGCTCACTCGAGCTACGTCGTGATATTGCTCAATACAAAGGCGCCGCACACCCGCTATGCTTCACCGATGAAGTAATGGATCATCAAATCCCTGAAGGGTTTAAACCCATAAACATTGAATCCTATGATGGCACAACAGACCCCGCGGTTTGGATTGAAGATTATCTCCTTCACATCCATATGGCCCGCGGTAATGATCTCCATGCTATCAAATACCTCCCACTCAAGCTTAAAGGACCAGCTCGGCATTGGCTTAACAGCTTGCCCGCAGAGTCAATTGGGTGTTGGGAGGACCTGGAAGCCGCATTCCTCGACAACTTCCAGGGCACATATGTGCAACCACCAGACGCCGATGACCTAAGCCACATAATTCAGCAGCCAGACGAATCGGCCAGACAGTTCTGGACACGGTTCTTGACAAAGAAAACCCAAATCGTCGACTGTCCGGATGCAGAGGCCCTCGCAGCCTTCAAACATAACATCCGCGACGAGTGGCTAGCCCGGCACCTAGGACAGGAAAAGCCGAAATCCATGGCAGCCCTCACATCATTAATGACCCGCTTTTGTGCAGGAGAGGATAGCTGGCTAGCTCGCAGCAACAACCTCGGTAAAAATTCTGGCAGCCCGGATACTAAGGACCACAATGGCAGGTCGCGTCGAAGCAAAAATAAACGCCGTATTAACGGCGACGACAAGGAGGATATGGCGGTCAACGCCGGATTCCGAGGCTCCAAACCCGGTCAGCGGAAGAAGCCATTCAAAAGAACCACTCCGGCTCCGTCCAATTTGGACCGAATCCTCGACCGCTTATGCCAGATACATGGCACCCCCGAAAAGCCAGCTAACCACACCAACAGAGACTGTTGGGTATTCAAGCAGGCAGGCAAGTTAATTGCCGAAAACAATGAAAAGGGGCTGCATAGCGATGACGAGGAAGAAACCCGGCCGCCGAACAATAGAGGACAGAAGGGTTTCCCCCCACAAGTGCAGACGGTGAACATGATATACGCAACCCATATACCCAAGAGGGAGCGGAAGCGTGCACTAAGGGACGTATATGCGATGGAGCCAGTCGCCCCTAAGTTCAATCCATGGTCCTCTTGCCCGATCACTTTCGATCGAAGAGACCAACCGACCAGTATCCGCCATGGCGGATTCGCCGCATTGGTTTTAGTCCCAATCGTCGATGGATTTCACCTCACGAGAGTCCTGATGGACGGCGGCAGTAGCCTGAACCTGCTTTATCAGGATACAGTGCGCAAGATGGGCATAGACCCCTCAAGGATTAAACCTACAAAGACGACCTTTAAAGGCGTCATACCAAGTGTTGAAGCCAATTGTACAGGCTCAGTCACACTGGAAGTGGTCTTCGGATCCCCGGACAATTTCCGGAGCGAGGAGTTAATCTTCGACATAGTCCCGTTCTGCAGCGGCTATCACGCTCTGCTCGGACGAACCGTGTTTGCAAAGGTCAACGCGGTGCCGCATTATGCATACCTCAAGCTCAAGATACCAGGCCCTCGTGGAGTCATCACGGTCAATGGAAATAAGGAACGCTCCCTCCGAACGGAGGAACATATAGCGGCTCTCGCGGCAGAAGTACAGAGCAGCCTTTTAAGGCAATTTTCGAGTCCGGCCGTTAAACGGCCGGATACGGCCAAACGCGCCCGGAGCAACATCAACCAAGACCACCTGGCACGATCCGAGCACGTGTAGAAATGCAGCCCCGACCCCAGCCCTCGCATGATTGCAAAACCAACCCTCCGCGTACATCATTACGCTCTGGAGATACCATGGGCCTAGGGGGAGGGGCACGACCACAATAGCCCCAGAGTGCGGCTCGACCACATCAGGGGCTCACAAGTGTGTCGCCTTTTTTTATTTTCCTTTTTTGTACATACAGGACTCCGTTCACCAGAGGTTCTGTCCGGCGGCGATCCCGCCGAACTAACGATGCAACAGCCAGGGAGGGAAGCAGGCTGCGACGAACACTCAGGTGGTCTCCATTACGAGCATTAAATTCGATTATATATACCAGTCTGCAGCCCACCCCTGGAGGGGGACATGTTTATTTAGTCCAATCCCTTGCTTACCGCACTATTTGTATCCTTCCGCACTCATAGCAGAACTCCTTGAATAAATAATGCAGCATCTTTTGCCTGTTATTGCATTACTTTACACATACGTTCATTAATGACATCTTACACCCGTATATTTTGGTATGGCCGAATACACCAGGGGCTTATGTTCCCCGCATTATGGTGTGATAAGTCCAAACACTTTCACAAGTGTGGCACCCCGAACTTATAGCATTATATGAATCGGCTCCGAATCATGTCTTGGGTCAATAGTTGGGTTTGCCCGGCTCCCACGTTTTGGTGCCTTACGTTCCGTTCTGTCGGCTAAGGTGGCACTGGGAGAACCACTGCGATTGCGCCCCGGTTGAGCTGGGCGAGCGCCTCGCTAGAGAAAGCTAAAACTGACTGGCATGATAAGGTGAGAGACCGGTCGCTGTTCGAGAGGTCTTTTCGGGTCCTTAAAGACTTATGCCGCTCCGAGCGAAGTACCGAATAATGTCCGACGAAGGCGTGGACAGCGCCCCGAATTCGGTCTTCCGAATACTTGGGGCTTCGCCGAAATTTAAAATTATAGAATTCTATGGCTAAGTGAGAGTGTTGAAGCATTATAAGTCCAGTTGCCTTGTTCGTTGTGTTGAGTGCCTCCCTCGATGGACCCAAAAACGGGAACAAGAGTGCTCAAGTTTATCCCGAACACCCCAGCACTCGCGGCTTGGGGGCTGTAGCCAACGACTTGCCATCTCTCAGATCTTATAAACGGCCGCACAGAAGGTAATATTTTAAATTAAACAAGTGTTGTTTAGCGCATACGAACAAAGTCTTCAGTGCACAGGATAATACATAGCGAGTTTACTCAAAAATTACATCTCTGGGGCACTCATCCGCAATATTGCGGGCACCCTTCAGGACAGTCTTATAGTACATTTCGGGCGTATGATACTCCTTGCCCGCTGGCGGCGGGTCAGTAAGAAGCTTCTCCGCATCCAGCCTGCCCCAGTGCACCTTTGTGCGGGCAAGGGCCCGACGAGCACCTTCAATACAGGCGGAGCGCTTTATGACCTCCACCCAGGGGCATGCATCCACCAGCCGCCGCACGAGGCCAAAATAGCTCCCAGGCATGGCCTGTCCAGGCCACAGCCGGACTATGAGGCCCTTCATGGCCTCCTCAGCCGCCTTGTGGAGCTCGACCAGCTGTTTCAGCTGGTCGCTAGGGGGCACCGGATGGCCGGCCTCAGCATACTGAGACCAGAAGACCTACTTCGTCGAGCTCCCCTCCTAGCCACGGTAGAATGCGGCGGCATCGGATACACTGCACGGCAGATCTGCAAATGCCCCTGGAGAGCTCCGAATGCGGGTAAGTGTCAGGTAGTTTACATTAACATGCTTGCTTTGCATGAAAAATGCCTTACCCGCCGCTATCCTCTTCACATCTTCAACCTCCTGAAGGGCCTTATGGGCCTCGGCCTTGGCGGACTTGGCACTTTCGAGAGCCGAGGCGAGCTCAGACTCTCGAGTCTTTGAGTCGCGCTCCAAACTCTCATGCTTCTCCATGAGAGCCTGAAGCTCTTGCCGCAATTCCGCCACCTGCGCCTCCTGCTTTTCTTGCTGTGCCCGTTCCGCGGCCACATTACGTTCGGCCGCGGACACAGCCTCCTTCAGGGTCGCCACCTCGTTAGTGACCCCTGCAGTACCCATGTTATCCTTGTCATTTTTATTGCAACCTAAATCCTTTTCTGTAAGGTAAATCTTTAAAGTGGTGTTACTCACCTTCTTTGTCCTCGAGCTGCTTCTTGGCATGGCCGAGCTCTTGCTCGGACCGCTCGAGATCCTGCTTCAATGCACCGACCTCCGCAGTCAGTGCGGCAGAGGTCAGCAGCGCAGCCTGCAAACCCATATTGACATATTTTTTAAGCAACCCTGCGTATATCTTTTTAGATCCTCAGTCCGGCTTTTCTTTCCGAATGCTGAACTGAGCATCAGGGGCTACTGTCTATGCGGTATTACATTACATAATTTTAACTTCTTACCTCAAAGCCTGTTAGAAGGCTTCTGCAGGCTTCGGTCAGCCCGCTCTTGGCGAGCTGAACCTTCTGAATCACCGCACTCAGAATAGTGCGGTGTTCTTCCTTGATGGAAGCGCCTTTGAGCGCCTCCAACAAGTTGTCCGGCGCCTCCGGTTGGACGGGGGCCGCCGGTGTCACGGTCTTGCCCTTCTTGCGAAGGGGCCGCCTGCCGGACTCTGGAACCACTGCGGGTTCCGGCGTAGAGTCCGGCGCAAAGTCCGGGAGGCTGCCTTGCGGCGCCTCCGGAGCCTCCTCCTGATGGGTCCCTTCCCGGGATCCCACCTCGGCGTCCTTAGCGGCGCGAGGGGTGAAGGCAGTCGAAATGGATTCCACGTCCGACGCAGCCAACGACCCACTCGACGAAGCAGGGAGATCATCGTCGGCCGGACTGCAGACAGTATGCGGCGTTAGAAGGACACTATGTGACAAAAAGAAATTGCAGATCATTCAGGGATCCGGATACTTACGATCTTGCCTGAGGCCTGGCCCTCGAGGGCCACTCTTCATCGCCAACGTTGGTGTTGGCGGAACTGTCCGGAGGAATAGTTCTTCCCCTCTTGGACCCTTCGGCCTCCCCTGTTGGGGAGGCCTTCCTCTTTCTCTCTCCCTCTTCTGGGAGAGGGCCTTCTTCCTCCTCCTCATCCTCGGGAGAGGAATCCGCCTCGGAGTCGTCGGACACCTGAAAACGGGAACTCTTTCGAGTACCCGTGGCCACCTTCTTGGCCTTCTTCTCCGGCACCACGTGCGGTGCCGGAACCAACAGCCCTGCCAGACGGGCGTCCACTGGGTCTTCTGGCATGGGAGCCAGGCAGACGAGCTGCTCGTCCTTCTTCATCCATTCCTGTCAAAGGAGAAGGGAGATTAAAAACCCGCTTAGGGTCAAATTATTAACAACAAGTGTCCCGTAAGGGGGTAGAATCACTTACCTCGTCAGCTGGATGCTGCGAGTGGAATCTGCGATCTTCCGTCGCGGACGTGGGGGCTTCGGCGCCCTTAAACAGCACCCTCCACGTGCCTTTGTACGTTGTGTCGAAGAGCCTGCTCAGCGCCTGGTGCTGTTCCGGATCGAACTCCCACAGATTGAATGCCCGTTCTTGGCATGGGAGAATCCGGCGGACAAGCATGACTTGGACCACGTTAACCAGCCTGAGCTTCTTGTTCACCAGCTTCTGGATACAGGCTTGGAGTCCCGTCAGCTCCTTCGAATAGCCCCACAGCAAGCCCTTCTCTTTCCAGGAGGTGAGTTGCGTGGGGATACCAGATCTGAACTCGGGGGCCGCCGCCCATGTAGGGTCACGCGGCTCGGTGATGTAGAACCACCCCGATTGCCACCCCTTGACGGATTCCACGAAGGCCCCTTCGAACCAAAGGACGTTGGGCATCTTGCCCAACATGGCGCGTCTGTACTCCGCTTGAGTGCCCTTCACTACCTTCAGCTTGACATTGAAGGTCTTGAGCCACAAGCCGAAGTGGGGCTGGATGCAGAGGAAGGCCTCGCACACGACGAGAAACGCCGAGATGTTGAGGATGAAGTTCGGCGCCAGATCATGGAAATCCAGGCCGTAGTAGAACATGAGCCCCCGGACGAAGGGGTGAAGTGGAAAGCCCAGTCCGCGGAGAAAGTGGGGGAGGAAAACGACCCTCTCATGGGGCCCGGGGGTGGGGATGAGCTGCCCCTCGTCGGGCAGCCGGTGCGCGACGTCGCCGGAAAGGTATCCGGCGCTGCGCAGCTTTGTGATGTGCTCCTCCTTAACGGTGGAGGCCAGCCATTTACCTCCCGCTCCGGACATGGTCGGAGAAGGTCGAGGCGAGATGTGCGAACTTGGGCGCTGGAGCTCGAGTGCGCGGAGATGGATAAGCAAAGGAGGAAGAAGGCGTAGGTGAGAAGGTGAATCCTTATCCCTTATATATAGGCGGACGAAGACTATGCGTCCCCCCCCCCTAGCCTGGTAAAACTCGCTTATCTTCCAAGCGCCACCATCAATGGCGCGGTTGGGTTACCCACGTCCGTATTGATGAGAATCCCGGAATAAGGGGAACATGATCTCTGCTTCGATAAGACGTGCCAAGGAAACCGCTTCGCTAAACGCGCTGAGGTGGTATAATAAAAAACGATTCAAGTAAAGGCTTGGTAGTGGTGTGACGTCATGCCACAAAAAACGTCAGCAGATTGAACTTGTGTATATATTATTCTCTCTACGGTGGAATGTGGAATTTATTTTGCAGAGCCGGACACTATCCTGGTGTTCACAATCTTCTCTGGATTATTCAAAGGAGGAACCCGCCTTGCAATGCCGAACATTATGCGCGCCGGACTCATCGTCATTGAAGCCAGGTTCAGGGGCTACTGAGGGAGTCCTGGACTAGGGGGTGTCCGGACAGCCGGACTATCATCGTCCGCCGGACTCCAAGACTACGAAGATACAAGATTGAAGACTCCGTCCCGTGTCCGGATGGGACTTTCCTTGGCGTGGAAGGCAAGCTTGGCAATACGGATATGTAGATCTCCTACCATTGTAACCGACTCTGTGTAACCCTAGCCCCCTCCGGTGTCTATATAAACCGGAGGGCTTTAGTCTGTAGGACATAACCTCCATTACAACAATCATACCATAGCCTAGCTTCTTGGGTTTAGCCTCCTTGATCTCGTGGTAGATCCACTCTTGTAATACACATCATCAATATTAATCAAGCAGGACGTAGGGTTTTACCTCCATCAAGAGGGCCCGAACCTGGGTAAAACATCGTGTCCCTTGTCTCCTGTTACCATCCGCCTAGACGCACAGTTCAGGACCCCCTACCCGAGATCCGCCGGTTTTGACACCGACACCAGGCGCAGCTGCCATAGCGGTAGTAGGGGTGGATGCAATTTTTTACATCCGCGCCCTACGCGGTAGTACCGCGCCGCGAGCGCGGTAGTACCGTGGGCTCTGGCCAGGCTTAGCAGCATGAGCGGAAGTAGGGGCGGATGTAATTTTTTACATACGTGCCCTACGAAGTAGTACCGCTCTTTGTGTGCGGTAGTACCGTGCCGGAGTTTTGTGCAGGTCCTCCCTCAGCGGAAGTAGGTACGGAAGTAATTTTTTACGTCCATGCTTTCTCTATGCCTAGTGTCGCCTGCCTTACGGTAGTACCGTAGGGGCGCGCGGTAGTACCGCTCCGGCGATTCTACCGCTCGTTGCCCTGTGCAACTGGCCTTCATCTGGCCAGAGCTGCACATGCGGTAGTACCGCAACCTGCAACGGTAGTACTGCGGCCAAACGCGGTAGTACCGCAGCTCCCTGCAGTAGTACCGCGTCGTGCGGGCTGAGTGAGGGGATAACGGTTGGATTTTCTCCCCACCTATAAAAGGGGGTCTTCTTCCCCATTGGGACCTAATCCTTTGAGCTCGTGTTCTTCCCCCATTGTTGACCTTCTCCGAGCTTGCTAACTCTCAATCCCTCCATGGATTCTTGCTAGTTTTTGAGGGAAAAGAGAGAGGAGATCTAGATCCACGTTTCCACCAATCACTTTCTCCTCTAAGTGAGGGGAACCCCTTGGATCTAGATCTTGGAGTTATTCATGTTCTTCTTTCGTTCTTCCTCTCATTTTCCTCCCTAGCATTAGTTGCTTTGGTGGGATTTGGGAGAGAAGGACTTGGGCACTCCGTGTGCCCTTGGCATTGCATTTGGTGCGTCGGTTTGACTTCTCCACGGTGATACGTGGAAGTGAAGTTTGAGAAGCTTATTACTCTTGGGTGCTTGGTGCCCTTGAGCTTGTTCCTCTTGGGTGCTCGGGCGCCCTAGATGGTTTGTGGTGTTCGGAGCTCAATCATTGTGGTGTAAAGCTCCGGGAAAGCGTCGGGGTCTCCAATTAGGTTGTGGAGATCGCCCCGAGCATTTTGACGGGTTCCGGTGACCGCCCCCAAGGGTTGACAAAGTGTACGGGTTCGGTGACCGCCCCCAAGGGTTGCCATTTGTACGGGTTCGGTGACCGCCCTCAAGGGTCCCTTAGTGGAATCACGGCATCTTGCATTGTGCGAGGGTGTGAGGAGATTACGGTGGCCCTAGTGGCTTCTTGGGGAGCATTGTGCCTCCACACTGCTCCAAACGGAGATTAGCAACCGCAAGGGTGTGAACTTCGGGATACATCGTCGTCTCCGCGTGCCTCGGTTATCTCTTACCCGAGCCCTTTACTTATGCACTTTACTTTGTGATAGCCATATTGTTCTTTGTCATATATCTTGCTATCACATAGTTGCTTATCTTCCTTAGCATAAGTTGTTGGTGCACATAGGTGAGCCTAGTTGTTTTAGGTTTTGTGCTTGACAAATTAACCGTTAGGTTTTTTTCGCATTTGTTCAAGCCTAAACCGTATTATTTTAAAGCGCCTATTCACCCCCCTCTAGGCGACATCCTCGATCTTTCAAATTTGCTTGGATCAACTGGATCCGCTGGTAGGCACTCTCGCTCAGTGATTGCTCGGTGCTCCTATATGTTCGCTTGCTGCGGTAGTTTGATCCCTCCAGGTCCCGGAACTGGTCATTCTGTCTAGCACCGCCATCATCTCAACGAGCCTTCCCTTCCTCTGTCGTTCTATAAGTGTCTCCTCTACTCTGTTCTACCATGGTCGGAAGGTAGTGGACTTCACAATATAGCTATTCGTGATGGTGTCCAGTGTCGAGGCCCGGGCTAGCAAAATTTGCTGTCGACGAGCACAATCAATGAAGTCAGTGCTCCATCAGAGGCAAGGCAGAGATAGAACTACCTAAATTTCCCTTTTTAGGGGGGGGGGGGGTTGCAGCATGTTACAGTTCATACATCGTACAAGTAAACCAGGATGTTGGGGAGGGCCTGATCCCCTGCTGCCCCCTTGCTTCGCACTGTGCTCCATGTACGATGGTCTGGGATTAGTGATTTTGGGGAGTTTTCAATGTTGTGTACTTTGTTTTGACATGTTGCAAGCTTGTTGAAGTACAAAACTAATTGGCAAAATGGACATGTGATTGATGATCCTTCTATGTACTACACAACTAGGATTGAATTGATTTCCCCAAAAGATAATACATTGGAAAGTTTCGCACATGCGGCATGTTGGTGAGTTTTTGATGTTGTGTACTTGGTTTTGACATGCTGGAAGCTCCTGTGGTTTGCTACGAACACACAAGCGACATGTTGCGGTGGATTTCAGTGCTTGTTGTAGTTGTTGCGTTCTATGATCGATGGAGTACGAAACTAATTAGCAAAATGGATACATGACCGATGATCTTTCTATGTACTACACAACTAGGATTTTTCCCCTAAAAGATAATACGTTGGAAAGGTTCAAGCCCTTCAACTTGTGGAGAAACCGGAGAACATATAGGGAATACGGCTCAATAGATCAAACTTCAGTCTAATTGTGGGTAAATGCATCACAACTCCATTAACCCCTACCAAGAATGGACATATTATTACAATACTACTAGTCCCTCCGTCCATAATGTAAGACGTTTTTTGACACTAGTAAGACGTTTTTTGACACTAGTGTAGTGTCAAAAAACGTCTTACATTATGGGACGGAGTAGTAATATTTAGAATAATTTGAAGCAAAGTTACACGGCATGAAAGCTTGGTAGAAAATAACTTGAACTCTCTTCAAACTAGCATCAACATTAGCAAATTGAACAAACCATTGAGGTCAACCACATTAGAGAACACATATGTTCTAAGAACCGAAACACATAGTTGACTCGGAGTGGCGGGGAGAACCACCGCATCATGTTGATCTACACATACTCAACGGAGTGACTGACGAAGGTCCACGCACCTTGCTAGAGCTGGAAGGGAAGCACCGACGATACTATTCTAATTGGACTAGAATATGACAAACAAACCACACATCCAACTCACTTGAAACAAAAGACAATAGCCGGCAAACTCATGTTCATTTTTCGATTATCTCCCCAAGACCCAATAAGCGACATGGTTTTGCTCATCAACGATAGAAGTTAGGCCGCCGAGAGAAGCTCCTCTCCGTAGCCGGCGGAGAAACGACGCGCGCTGCTTGGTTTGTGGGGGAACGACCGGCAGCACGCGTCGCCGCCGGTTCCGGCAGTACGTGCGTGCGCAACGGTGGGCTGCTGCTCGTCCTGCCATCTTCTCGGTGGATGTTGACCGGCACGCCGAGCTGGCCGTGGTTCTCCTTCTCGTCCTCGCTCTTCTCCTTGTCGGTGTCGTCGTCCGAGCACCCCTCGTGCTCCTCGGACTCCGAAGTCTCGCTCTCGCCCTGGAGCTGGAGCAGCTCGTCAATGGACTTGGCCGGCATCATATCCTCGTCGTCCGGTTCCGTGAGGACGTAGCCTTCAAACCGAACGACCGTCTCCTCAACGGAGTCGTCGCACCGAAAAATCCCGAACGCGTCGTCCAGTGCCAGCACGGACCGCAGGTCGGCGTCCGGATTGCAGGCGGACAACGGCCCGAGCACGAGCTCGTGGTCGCCGGCCTCGATGGAGACGGTCACGTCCTCATCGCCGGCTCTAACTGGGTCGACGACGAAGACCTCGGTCACGCGGTAGCGGTGGCCGCGCTCCGGGACGATGAACTCATGCTCGTCGACCTTGAGGTCCTTGCTCCAATCCAATTGCATGGCTGTCTATTTGGACGAGGACGCTGGATTGACTCGTGCCGCTGTACCCAAACGGTGTGCAGGGCTCGGTATTTATATTGGCTAGGCTTGATTTACAAGTAACACAAACAATCACGGTTGCTCTACATACCGGCAACCAACCAGGGCTATACACGGCTGCCGGATCTGTTAGAGTTAAGGTTAAACACGGTTTCCTGTACTAGCTGAGTGGTACTCGAACTTATAACAACTTATAACCGAGTAGTTTTTCTTTTCTTGAATATGCACGAGTGTGCATGTCATATATTAAAAAAGAAAGGCAAAGAAAGCCTTCACCAACAGTTACAAAGGTATTAGTACATACTACTCTCTATTCTCCCACCTCTCCACCCTACTAAAGAAGGGAGTTACATTCCCTTTCAGTAGTCCTGCCGACGCCCACACTAAACCCTCATGCCTCACTCTATGTAGCAAAGCCCCAATTGAAGGTCGCGCTCCGTCGAAGACAATATCAATCATGTGCTTCCACAACTCCCACCATGTTAACGCAAAGATGGTACGCAGATCCTTCACACATATGTCGTTAGGTCCTCGCTTGTCGATGGCCCACTCCGCGAGTGAGTCATGTTGAGATGGGGTCCAATCCGGCTTGCCCAATGCCTCGCAAATCTTCGCCCAAACCGTCCTAGCAAAGACGCACATGAGCAATATATGGTTAATTGTTTTCTCTTCCTGATTACATATGGGACATGCGTCCTAGTGAGGTAGCCCTCTCCGCGCTAGACGATCTAATGTCCAACATCTATCCCTCAAGGTCAGCCAAGTGAAGAATCTGCACCATGAGGTGGCACGCGACTTCCATGTTAGGTCCGCCGTCGGGATAACCGAGTAGTTTAGCTTGCGTTAATATTAGGTACCCTCCCCCCTATAAGTTGTTAAACCATCATGCATATTAAATTTCTTTTCAAATTTTGACGAAGTTCTCATAAAAATTGGGATAGATTTGGGGCCACGCGCCCGGACGCACCCAACATGCACATGCCGGTGGCACGCCAAATCCCCCAAATCAACCTTCACCCTCGGCCGACTTGCCCTCCTCCTCCCAATTCTGTCATCATCCGCCGCCCCTTGCCTACCTCTGTCGTCGTCTTACCGTAGGTCCTCCGTCGTCCCCGACGGGCAGCGCTGCCACCACCAGCCGCCATCCCTCTCGGACACCCTTGCCACCCTGGTACGTGCTACTCCGTCAGACATATACCTCACCTGCCATGTGTTTGACAAAACGTCGGAGCTGTTTTTAGATACTTTTGCTTAGTTGTAGGCAGATGTGGATTCGTTGCATGATGAGTTTTCTTACACGGAGCTTCATGAGTTAATTTTCAACGTGTTCATAGATTCGCTGGATTCGCACATTGATCATGATGAAGATGATGACATGATGGTGATGATGAGCATCCTTGGAGAAATAGAGAAAGAGGAGCATGTTCTCAACTTCAAGGTTCAATACTGGAAAGGATAATTGTGCCCTGTATAGGACAAATGGCCAATGAGATCTCTACTACGACAACTCCAAACCCAGCTTGATACTCCATGAGGCTTTTTCTAGTGTTACTTCCGGATGAGCAGTCATGTGATCTTGCACATAGTGGATGTTGCCGAGGCATATAATCCTTGGTAATACATGTTGAACATTTTTCAAATACAAGATGAACATTTTGTTCATATAAAAGCTTGAATATATTTTGCGTGCACTACGATACCCTTCAAGTTTAGCTCTAGGATCCAAGATAAATACAAATGGACACAACAGCGAAATATGTTGCCACTATTTTAAATAATAGGTTTTCATGTCAGCAACAGCATTAAGTAATAATCCATCGCCTTCATATGCTTTCAGATGACTAGCAATGTCTAATATAATATGCACCATCAAAGGAGATGTCGTGCAATAAATCCAGACAAAGTAATTGTTGCATCATAGAACAACTCAAGAAATGTAGTGAATGCTGTAATAACATGCCAAGTATCATTACTGGTTAGAGGATCAACCCCATAATTTGCATTAATAAAACCATTGAACGAAGTTATGTTTCAGATAACTGCCATAAGCATCATACTCCCTCTCTCTCAGTTTACAGGGCGTGCGCGTACCTCTAGGTCGTCAATTTGACCAACCTAATACAAGTCATATATTACAAAAATATACCAATATAAACTTCAGATGTTCTATTTCCAAACGGTATAATTTTTGTGTTATATAGTTTATATTAGGGTGATAAAATTGGCAACCTAGGTATACGCGCAGGACTTGTAAACTGAAATGGAGAGAGTATATGTAGAGTTCCATCTAACAGGCATGTCTTAATTAAACTTATGAGGAGTTGTACCTAGAGCAATGCAATATCTCCTATAGTTTGCAAGTCGTAGAGTTGAATGCGAAAGATAAGAAATTGCAGTGCATATGACTTCAACGTGTGGTTCACATAAATCTAAAGCACCTTTAGCAATAAGGTTAATGATATGGCAAGCACAATGTTGATGCATTAAAAAGGATGCAACATATACGAAGAATATAGGAGTCAGGTATTCATTGCACTAGTGTTTGCTGAAGCATTATCCGAATGTATTGCGAAAACCTTGTCGGCGAGATCAAAATCATTCACAACTTTGAGTACAGCTTCAACAACGTTTGGACCATTGTGTGATATATATCAATAATTCAAATCCTATGACTCTTTTTTGTAGATGTCAATATTGGTTAACATAATGAGCTACCACACTAATGTAGTCTTGCTTGGCCCGCCGAGTCCAAATATCAGATGTTAACAATACTGAAAGGTGCACGTAGAAAATTCATCTTTTACTTTCTCTTTACCAGTTCGGGATAGCTTTACCAGTTCGGTATAGCTTTATCTAGAAACTGCCTATAATTAGGATTGTGACAAATTTGAAAAGAAGCAATAAGATGGCATAGACCTTCTTGCTAAACATTAGCATCCTACGTGAAATTGAGTATCGTACCATCAGGGTTGAACCTAAGCTGAGTTTGCACCGCTGCCGAGCTCAATGTTGTCGTTGCATTCGTCCTGGCATGGGCCTCCACATGCCTCTTCAGGTGGCCGGTTCCTGCCTTGGCTTCTCGAGTATATAACTTCTGGCACCTTTTCCACCTTGCCTTCACCTCTCGGACATTGGCCACCATAGATATTTCTTCATCGAAATACTCCCACACCGCGGAGGTTCTATGATGAACTCTCCTTGCACCCATGGTGGTGGGGGAACCGGTCCCACTACTAGAATTAGTGTGAGCCTTGGGCTCAGGAGTGGGATCGGTATGGCCGGCTTCGACAGTGGGATGATTGGTATATGCATATTTCTCGGGTGGGGGATTGGTAGTGGGATCGAAGCTAGGAGGGTAGGGGCTATAATCCATATCCCCAAGACCAAAATGGAGAGTGGGAAGGTAAGATCATTGTGGTCATCCATGTTTGAGTATGAGAAATATGTGGGGTGAGCAGCCCTATTTATAGGGATTTGTTTTTTCAATTTTCAGACAAATTTAACCCTCCAATGGTCAAAAATTCGAAGATGTGGATTTTTTAAAAGAAAAATATACCAAAACCCCTCCACCCCCCGGAAACCCCTCCTAAACCCTCCAACGGCTCCCCACGCCCCCTGGCCCCACCCCCTGCGCCCGCTCCTCCCGCCGCAATCCCTTAACGGTTGGCAGCCCCCCGCTCCCCCATCGCTCGAGGTGAGCCAAGCATGCCGTGCCGCGTGCCTCGTGTTGTTCCGTGCCACATGCCGGCATGTGACGAATCATGTCGTGTTGGGCTGGCCCGCATGCTGAGACAAGCGGCCAAGGCAGGGCCTGTTGGGGAACGTTGCAGAAAATTAAAAATTTTCCTACGGTTTCACCAAGATCCATCTATGAGTTCATCTAAGCGACGAGTCAAGGGAGTGAGTTTTCATCTACATACCACTTGTAGATCGGGTGCGGAAGCGTTCAAGGGAAGGGTGATGATGGAGTCGTACTCGCCGTGATTCGGATCACCGATGACCAAGTGCTGAACGGACAGCACCTCCGCGTTCAACACACGTACGGGACGGACGACGTCTCCTCCGTCTTGATCTAGCAAGGAGGAAGGAGAGGTTGAGGAAGATAGCTTCAACGGCAGCACGACGGCGTGGTGATGTTGGTGCAGCAGTACTCCGACAGGGCTTCGCCAAGCACGTAACGGAGGAGGAGAGGTGTTGGGGAGGGGAGGGGCTGCGCATTTGGATGTGTACAGCAGCCCTCCCCTCACCCCTCTATTTATAGGGGAAGGGGCAAGGGGGGCCGACCCCTCTAGATGGGATCTAGAGGGGGGCGGCGGCCAGGGAGGGGGGACTTGCCCCCCAAGCAAGGGGGGCGCCCCCCTTAGGGTTTCCCCCCAACCCTAGGCGCATGGGCCCAAGGTGGGGGGCGCGCCCAGCGCTCCAGTGGCTGGGTCCCTGCCCCTTGCGGCCCATGTGTCCCTCCGGGAGGGGTGGCCCCTCCCGGTGGACCCCCGGAACCTCTCCGGTGGCCCCGGTACAATACCGATAAGCCCCCGAAACTTTCCGGTGTCCGCATGACAACTTCCCATATATAAATCTTTACCTCCGGACTATTCCAGAACTCCTCGTGACATCCGGGATCTCATCCGGGACTCCGAACAACATTCAGTAATCACATACAAGTCTTCCTAATAACCCTAGCGTCACCGAACCTTTAGTGTGTAGACCCTACGGGTTCGGGAGACATGCAGACATGACTGAGACGACTCTCCGGTCAATAACCAACAGCGGGATCTGGATACCCATGTTGACTCCCACATGTTCCACGATGATTTCATCGGTTGAACCATGATGTCGAGGATTCGATCAAACCCCATATACAATTCCCTTTGTCATTCGGTACGTTACTTGCCCGAGACTCGATCGTCGGTATCCCAATACATTGTTCAGTCTCGTTATCGGCAAGTCACTTTACTCGTACCGTAATGCATGATCCCATGACCAACCACTTGGTCACTTTGAGCTCAATATGATGATGCATTACCGAGTGGGCCCAGAGATACCTCTCCGTCATACAGAGTGACAAATCCCAGTCTCGATCCGTGTCAACCCAACAGACACTTTCGGAGATACCTGTAGTGCACCTTTATAGTCACCCAGTTACGTTGTGACGTTTGATACACCCAAAGCAATCCTACGGTATCCGGGAGTTACACGATCTCATGGTCTAAGGAAGAGATACTTGACATTGGAAAAGCTCTAGAAAACAAACTACACGATCTTGTGCTATGCTTAGGATTGGGTCTCGTCCATCACATCATTCTCCTAATGATGTGATCCCGTTATCAACGACATCCAATGTCCATAGCCAGGAAACCATGACTATCTGTTGATCACAATGAGCTAGTCAACTAGAGGCTCACTAGGGACATATTGTGGTCCATGTATTCACACGTGTATTACGATTTCCGGATAATACAGTTATAGCATGAATAAAAGACAATTATCATGAACAAGGAAATATAATAATACTTTTATTATTGCCTCTAGGGCATATTTCCAACAGTCTCCCACTTGCGCTAGAATCAATAATCTAGTTACATTGTGATGAATCGAACACCCATAGAGTTCTGGTGTTGATCATGTTTTGCTCGCGAGAGAGGTTTAGTCAACGGATCTGCGGCATTCAGATCCGTATGTACTATGCAAATTTCTATGTCTCCATCTTGAACATTTTCACGGATGGAGTTGAAGCGACGCTTGATGTGCCTTGTCTTCTTGTGAAACCTGGGCTCCTTGGCAAGGGCAATAGCTCCAGTGTTGTCACATAAGAGTTTGATCGGCCCCGACGCATTGGGTATGACTCCTAGGTCGGTGATGAACTACTTCACCCAAATTGCTTCATGCGCTGCCTCCGAGGCTACCATGTACTCCGCTTCACATGTAGATCCCGCCACGACGCTCTGCTTGCAGCTGCACCAGCTTACTGCTCCACCATTCAACATATACACGTATCCGGTTTGTGACTTAGAGTCATCCAGATCTGTGTCGAAGCTAGCATCGACGTAACCCTTTACGACGAGCTCTTCGTCACCTCCATAAACGAGAAACATGTCCTTTGTCCTTTTCAGGTACTTCAGGATATTCTTGACTGTTGTCTAATGTTCCTTGCCGGGATTACTTTGGTACCTTGCTACCAAACTTACGGCAAGGTTTACATCAGGTCTGGTACACAGCATGGCATACATAATAGATCCTATGGCTGAAGCATAGGGGATGATACTCATCTCTTCTTTATCTTTTGCCGTGGTCGGGGACTGAGCCGAGCTCAATCTCACACCTTGCAACATAGGCAAGAACCCCTTCTTGGACTGATCCATTTTGAACTTCTTCAAAATCTTATCAAGGTATGTGCCTTGTGAAAGACCTATGAGGCATCTCGATCTATCTCTATAGATCTTGATGCCTAATATATAAGCAGCTTCTCCAAGGTCCTTCATTGAAAAACACTTATTCAAGTAGGCCTTAATGCTGTCCAGAAGTTCTATATCATTTCCCATCAGGAGTATGTCATCTACATATAATATGAGAAATGCTACAGAGCTCCCACTCACTTTCTTGTAAACGCAGGCTTCTCCATAAGTCTGCATAAACCCAAACGCTTTGATCATCTCATCAAAGCAAATGTTCCAACTCCGAGATGCTTGCACCAGTCCATAAATAGATCGCTGGAGCTTGCATACTTTGTTAGCGTTCTTAGGATCAACAAAACCTTCTGGCTGCATCATATACAGCTCTTCCTTAAGATGTCCGTTAAGGAATGCCGTTTTGACATCCATCTGCCATATCTCATAATCATAGTATGCGGCAATTGCTAACATGATTCGGACGGACTTCAGCTTCGCTACGGGAGAGAATGTCTCATCGTAGTCAATCCCTTGAACTTGTCGATAACCTTTAGCGACAAGTCGAGCTTTATAGATGGTAACATTACCATCCGCGTCTGTCTTCTTCTTAAAAATCCATTTGTTTTCTATCGCTCGCCGATCATCAGGCAAGTCTGTCAAAGTCCATACTTTGTTTTCATACATGGATTCTATCTCGGATTTCATGGCTTCAAGCCATTTGTTGGAATCCGGGCCCGCCATCGCTTCTTCATAGTTTGAAGGTTCACCGTTGTCTAACAACATGATTTCCAGGACAGGGTTGCCGTACCACTCTGGTGCGGAACATGTCCTTGTGGACCTACGAAGTTCAGTAGCAACTTGATATGAAGTACCTTGATCATCATCATTCTTTTCCTCTTCAGTTGGTGTAGGCATCACAGGAACATTTTCCTGCACTGCACCACTTTCCCATTCGAGAGGTAGTACTTCATCGAGTTCTACTTTCCTCCCACTTACTTCTTTCGAGAGAAACTCTTTTTCCAGAAAGCATCTGTTCTTGGCAACAAAGATCTTGCCCTTGGATCTTAAGTAGAAGGTATACCCAATGGTTTCCTTAGGGTATCCTACGAAGACGCATTTTTCTGACTTGGGTTCGAGCTTTTCAGGTTGAAGTTTCTTGACATAAGCATCGCATCCCCAAACTTTTAGAAACGACAGCTTAGGTTTCTTCCCAAACCATAATTCATACGGTGTCGTCTCAACGGATTTAGACGGTGCCCTATTTAAAGTGAATGTAGCTGTCTCTAGAGCGTATCCCCAAAATGATAGCGGTAAATCGGTAAGAGACATCATAGACCGCACCATATCCAATAGAGTGCGATTACGACGTTCGGACACACCATTACGCTGAGGTGTTCCAGGCGGCGTGAGTTGTGAAATGATTCCACATTTCCTTAAGTGTGTACCAAATTCGTGACTTAAGTATTCTCCTCCACGATCTGATCGTAGGAACTTTATCTTTCGGTCACGTTGATTCTCTACCTCATTCTGAAATTCCTTGAACTTTTCAAAGGTCTCAGACTTGTGTTTCATCAAGTAGACATACCCATATCTACTCAAGTCATCAGTGAGAGTGAGAACGTAACGATATCCTCCGCGAGCCTCAACGCTCATTGGACCGCACACATCGGTATGTATGATTTCCAACAAGTTGGTTGCTCGCTCCATTGTTCCGGAGAACGGAGTCTTGGTCATTTTTCCCATGAGGCATGGTTCGCATGTGTCAAATGATTCATAATCGAGAGACTCTAAAAGTCCATTAGCATGGAGCTTCTTCATGCGCTTGACACCAATGTGACCAAGGCGGCAGTGCCACAAGTATGTGGGACTATCGTTATCAACTTTACATCTTTTGGCATTCACACTATGAATATGTGTAATATTACGCTCGAGATTCATTAAGAATAAACCATTGACCATCAGAGCATGACCATAAAACATATCTCTCATATAAATAGAACAACCATTATTCTTGGATTTAAATGAGTAGCCATCTCGTATTAAACGAGATCTTGATACAATGTTCATGCTCAAACTTGGCACTAAATAACAATTATTAAGGTTCAAAACTAATCCCGTAGGTAAATGTAGAGGCAGCGTGCCGACGGCGATCACATCGACTCTGGAACCATTCCCGACGCGCATCGTCACCTCGTCCTTCGCCAGTCTCCGTTTATTCCGCAGCTCCTGCTGTGAGTTACAAATATGAGCAACGGCACCGGAATCAAATACCCAGGAGTTACTACGAGCACTGGTAAGGTACACATCAATTACATGTATATCAAATATACCTTTGGTGTTGCCGGCCTTCTTATCCGCTAAGTATTTGGGGCAGTTCTGCTTCCAGTGACCCTTCCCCTTGCAATAAAAGCACTCAGTTTCAGGCTTGGGTCCATTCTTTGACTTCTTCCCGATAACTGGCTTACCGGGCGCGGCAACATCCTTGCCGTCCTTCTTGAAGTTCTTCTTGCCCTTGCCCTTCTTGAACTTAGTGGTCTTATTGACCATCAACACTTGATGTTCTTTCTTGATTTCAGCCTCTACTGACTTCAGCATTGAAAATACTTCAGGAATGGTCTTCACCATCCCCTGCATATTGTAGTTCATCACAAAGCTCTTGTAGCTTGGTGGGAGCGACTGAAGGATTCTGTCAATGACCGCCTCATCAGGGAGGTTAATGTTCAGCTGAGTCAGGCGGTTGTGCAACCCAGACATCTTGAGTATGTGCTCACTGACAGAACTGTTTTCCTCCATCTTACAACTATAGAACTTGTCGGGGACATCATATCTCTCGACCCGGGCATGAGCTTGGAAAACAAGTTTCAGCTCTTCGAACATCTCATATGCTCCGTGATGCTCAAAACGCTTTTGGAGCCCCGGTTCTAAGCTGTAAAGCATGCCGCACTGAACGAGGGAGTAATCATCAGCACGAGACTGCCAAGCGTTCATAACGTCTTGGTTCTCTGGGACGGGAGCGTCACCTAGCGGTCCTTCTAGGACATATTGTTTCCTGGCAGCTATGAGGATGATCCTCAGGTTCCGGACCCAGTCCGTATAGTTGCTGCCATCATCTTTCAGCTTGGTTTTCTCTAGGAACGCGTTGAAGTTCATGTTGACATGAGCGTTGGCCATTTGATCTACAAGACATATTTGCAATGGTTTTAGACTAAGTTCATGATAATTAAGTTCATCTAATCAAATTATTTAATGAACTCCCACTCAGATTTGACATCCCTCTAGTCATCTAAGTGTTACACGATCCGAATCGACTAGGTCGTGTCCGATCATCACGTGAGACGGACTAGTTATCGTCGGTGAACATCTTCATGTTGATCGTATCTTCCATACGACTCGTGTTCGACCTTTCGGTCTCCGTGTTCCGAGGCCATGTTTGTACATGCTAGGCTCGTCAAGTTAACCCTAAGTGTTTTGCATGTGTAAAACTGTCTTACACCCGTTGTATGTGAACGTAAGGATCTATCACACCCGATCATCACGTGGTGCTTCGAAACGACGAACAGTAGCAATGGTGCACAGTTAGGGGAGAACACTTCTTGAAATTGTTGTAAGGGATCATCTTATTTACTACCGTCGTTCTAAGTAAACAAGATGCATAAACATAATAAACATCACATGCAATTATATAGTAGTGACATGATATGGCCAATATCATATAGCTCCATTGATCTCCATCTTCGGGGCTGCATGATCATCTTGTCACCGGCATGACACCATGATCTCCATCATCATGATCTCCATCATCGTGTCTTCATGAAGTTGTCACGCCAACGACTACTTCTACTTCTATGGCTAACGCGTTTAGCAATAAAGTAAAGTAATTTACATGGCGTTCTTCAATGACACGCAGGTCATACAAAAATAAAGACAACTCCTATGGCTCCTGCCGGTTGTCATACTCATCGACATGCAAGTCATGAATCCTATTACAAGAACATGATCTCATACATCACAATATATCATTCATCATTCATCACAACTTCTGGCCATATCACATCACACGACAATTGCTGCAAAAACAAGTTAGACGTCCTCTAATTGTTGTTGCATCTTTTACGTGGCTGCAATTGGGTTCTAGCAAGAACATTTTCTTACCTACGAATAACCACAATGTGATTTTGTCAACTTCTATTTACCCTTCATAAGGACCCTTTTCATCGAATCCGCTCCAACTAAAATGGGAGAGACAGACACCCGCCAGCTACCTTATGCAACTAGTGCATGTCTGTCGGTGGAACCGGTCTCACGTAAGCATACGTGTAAGGTTGGTCCGGGCCGCTTCATCCCACAATAACGCTGAAGCAAGAAAAGACTAGTAGTGGCAAGCAAGTTGACAAGATCCACGCCCACAACAAAATTGTGTTCTACTCGTGCAATAGAGAACTACGCATAGACCTAGCTCATGATGCCACTGTTGGGGAACGTTGCCGAAAATCAAAAAAATTCCTACGGTTTCACCAAGATCCATCTATGAGTTCATCTAAGCGACGAGTCAAGGGAGTGAGTTTGCATCTACATACCACTTGTAGATCGGGTGCGGAAGCGTTCAAGGAAAGGGTGATGATGGAGTCGTACTCACTGTGATTCGGATCACCGATGACCAAGTGTTGAACGGACAGCACCTCCGCGTTCAACACACGTACGGGACGGACGACGTCTCCTCCGTCTTGATCCAGCAAGGAGGAAGGAGAGGTTGAGGAAGATAGCTTCAACGGCAGCACGACGGCGTGGTGATGTTGGTGCAGCAGTACTCCGACAGGGCTTCACCAAGCACGTAACGGAGGAGGAGAGGTGTTGGGGAGGGGAGGGGCTGCGCCTTTGGATGTGTACAGCAGCCCTCCCCTCACCCCTCTATTTATAGGGGAAGGGGCAAGGGGGGCCGACCCCTCTAGATGGGATCTAGAGGGGGGGCGGCGGCCAGGGAGGGGGGACTTGCTCCCCAAGCAAGGGGGGCGCCCCCCTTAGGGTTTCCCCCCAACCCCTAGGCGCATGGGCCCAAGGTGGGGGGCGCTCCCAGCCCTCCAGTGGCTGGTTCCCTGCCCCTTGCGGCCCATGTGGCCCTCCGGGAGGGGTGGCCCCTCCCGGTGGACCCCCGGAACCTCTCCGGTGGCCCCGGTACAATACCGATAAGCCCCCGAAACTTTCCGGTGTCCGCATGACAACTTCCCATATATAAATCTTTACCTCCGGACCATTCCGGAACTCCTCGTGACGTCCGGGATCTCATCCGGGACTCCGAATGACATTCGATAGTCACATACAAGTCTTCCTAATAACCCTAGCGTCACCGAACCTTAAGTGTGTAGACCCTACGGGTTCGGGAGACATGCAGACATGACCGAGACGACTCTCCGGTCAATAACCAACAGCGGGATCTGGATATCCATGTTGGCTCCCACATGTTCCACGATGATTTCATCGGTTGAACCACGATGTCGAGGATTCGATCAAACCCCATATACAATTCCCTTTGTCATTCGGTACGTTACTTGCCCGAGACTCGATCGTCGGTATCCCAATACCTTGTTCAGTCTCGCTACCAGCAAGTCACTTTACTCGTACCGTAATGCATGATCCCGTGACCAACCACTTGGTCACTTTGAGCTCAGTATGATGATGCATTACCGAGTGGGCCCAGAGATACCTCTCCGTCATACGGAGTGACAAATCCCAGTCTCGATCCGTGTCAACCCAACAGACACTTTCGGAGATACCTGTAGTGCACCTTTATAGTCACCCAGTTACGTTGTGACGTTTGATACACCCAAAGCACTCCTACGGTATCCGGGAGTTACACGATCTCATGGTCTAAGGAAGAGATACTTGACATTGGAAAAGCTCTAGCAAACAAACTACACGATCTTGTGCTATGCTTAGGATTGGGTCTCGTCCATCACATCATTATCCTAATGATGTGATCCCGTTATCAACGACATCCAATGTCCATAGCCAGGAAACCATGACTATCTGTTGATCACAACGAGCTAGTCAACTAGAGGCTCACTAGGGACATATTGTGGTCCATGTATTCACACGTGTATTACGATTTCCGGATAATACAGTTATAGCATGAATAAAAGACAATTATCATGAACAAGGAAATATAATAATACTTTTATTATTGCCTCTAGGGCATATTTCCAACAGGGCCCAAGGCATGTTGCATGCCTGGCATGACCTGATTAGCCCGTGCTGGGCCTGGACCGTCGCGTGCCGTGCAGGCGTGCTCGAAGGCTGGCCCACCAAGCACGACCCGTTTGGCCACTATAGTGTCCATAACTCTTGTTAGTGGCTCAGTCCCTTGGACTAAAACTTTGCATCATGTTGAGATAACTGACCTAATTAAAGCTACTAGTGAAGTTTGAGTACTGAACACACTACACCACGACACTGCATTCCCTATAGACATGTGTTGGGAAAAGTCAGTTTTGCCGACCGACTGTTTGTTTATAAAGCTTCTATCAAACTGTTGGTTGGTATTACTCACATATAAAAACCAACTGTTGGTCGGGAATGCTAAAATTTATAGCATCAAACCGTTGGATGGTAACAGTTGCACTCTTATCACACAGTCAGTCGGCAAATGTTCATGACCGACCGTGGGCCGCCAGCTGGGCACCCAAAATATCAATGCGCGCGCGCCTGCGAAACTTAGCGCGAAGCCCATCCAAAATTTTCATGTCGCGCCACCACAACCCACCTCATAAAACATCATCCGCTCAAAAAAAGAAAAACACAACACCACCATCTCTGCCATCTCTCCCTTATCTCTTTCTCTTCCAACCTGAGTGGCTGTGGCGACGCTCGCATCCCGCGACGGTTCCACCACTCTGTCCATCTCTTCCTCCCACCACTCCATCACCACATCGTTGTTGATTTCCCATGTGGAGGTGGTCCTGCGGTGCCGATGCCCTCACCCAGCCCGCCATATTGGGTTTTCCTGAATTGGTGGTTCCTTCTTTGCCATCCACTAATTTAACTCTCTTGGGATATCTCTTTAGTGGGGAAATTGCCGCATTGAGTGATGAGGATACAGACCTAGGGTAGGGTCACAGGCTTGACCTATATGCCCTACCCAAGGTCACTACCCTAGAAGCAAAGAAGTCCAGGAGACGACAAGGAATCCCCAGTCGAAGGTGTCGAGTGCAATCCACTTGACCAGTCATATCACTCTGATACCCCTCCTTCTCGATGTCACTCGACCATACAAGAAACCATTCGACACACTGAAGACCAGGAGTCACTCAGCACTGCAACGGTCAGGCGTTCACTCCGTAGTCTTTAAGATCATTAATAGCACTTATGGCTGGCGTTATCAGTAACGCCTTGTCTTTATGTACATTGAACCCCTTGTAATGGAGGATGGCTGGTGTCCTGGCGCACTCTATATAAGCTACCCCCCTCCTCTGGCACAATTGCTAGCGCATTAGCATTAGTGTCTGGTGCTGGTAGTTGCTCGTCTTGGCCTGCTCTCTCGGGCCTTTTTCTGCTTCCCTCTGTCATATCCATATCCACGATCGCTTTCTCAGTAGGATCGTTAGCATCAGCTGTTTCTTGAGCCATGGCAGAACCTCCTCCCATTTCGTTGGGATTTGTTGAGCGACCAGATCGGCCTCCTCTCTGTCCTCCACGGCGACCCCGGCCTCCCCTGGCCCGTTCCCGGTCCTCATTCTCCATGAAGCCCTGAGATCCTTGAAAAACAAAGCATCTGGTGCATGTATTCCATTGCCATGTTCCTTGTACACATGACCAAGATGACCACATACAGCACACCAGTCAGGGAGTTTCTCATACTTGACCTATAGATCTGGTGCTTCCCGTCTCTGATCATTGACACCACGTTCTTGAGCGTCTTGAAAACATTTATCTTGACCCAGACACGGTAAAAGTTACCTGCGAAACCTTGGGACTGAGCTTCCACAAACAGAACTTTGCCAATCTTCCCTGCCAACGGTTGAACAAGGTGAGCGTACTTGTCGGGCACGTCATGGATCTGAGCCAAGATATCGAGTGTATCCAATGAAACCTTGGATGGCTGAGTAACCCCATCACAGCGTTTCCCACGGAAATTCCGTGGTCCCTCTTGCATCACCCGTTCCCAATCCCCCAAGCAAAAGAACTGCACTGTATAGAGGTTATCCTCCAGGGGGTGGTGTCGGTGTCAAAACCGGCGGATCTCGGGTAGGGGGTCCCGATCTGTGCGTCTTAGGCTGATGGTAACAAGAAGCAAGGGACACAATGTTTACCCAGGTTTGGGCCCTCTCAATGGAGGTAAAACCCTACTTCCTGCTTGATTAATATTGACGATATGAGTAGTACAAGAGTAGGTATACCACGAGATCGTAGAGGCTAAACCCTAGAAGCTAGCCTATGATGATTATGATTGCAATTGTGATCGGCCTTCTAAGGACCAACCTCTCCGGTTTATATAGACACTAGAGAGGGCTAGGGTTTACACGGAGTCGGTTACAAGGAAGGAAATACAATATCCGCATCGCCAAGCTTGTATTCCACGCAAAGGAGAGCCCCATCCGGACACGGGACGGAGTCTTGAGTCTTGTATCTTCACGCTCCAATAGTCCGGACGATGTATATAGTCTGGCTGTCCGGATACCCCCTAATCCAGGACTCCCTCAGTAGCCCCTAAACCAGGCTTCAATGACGATGAGTCCGACGCACAGTCTTGTCTTCAACATTGCAAGGCGGGTTCCATCTCCGAATACTCCAAAGTACCTGTTACGATGAATAGTGTCCGGCTTCCCATCAATGTTGTACTCCTCCGCTTCGGTACCTCAATAATGGCCATCTCCACGTGTCGAGCAAATGCGAGGAGCCAAGGTATTTTTGCATTTGCCACCCCCAATCCTTCAGGCTGACCGTCTATTTGAAGAGGCGAGGATTCTCAGATCCAAACTCTCACTCTCCCCCCTTGAGTAAACATCCAACAGAGCGCTCCGGAAAAACCATTCCAACATGGCCGGTCATCACAGCTCTTTTGCTCGCTTTCCTCGTTCCAAGCCGGGGGACTGGGAAGAGTGCTCAGTTCCTCATAGCCGTTTGATAGAGTTACAAACCCAAGGGTTTCTCCCACCAGCGTTCATGGTCTCCGTCCGAGCCGAAATAGCCACCTATAACGGCAGGGAACAGGCGGAGGGATCTCCTAATCCATCTCCAGAGGAGTGAATATGCCTCATCCCGCATCTGCTAAGGGGCATCAGGTTCCCCATCCACCTGTTCCTTCGCAGGCTCCTGGAGTTCTACGGCCTCCAGTTGCACAACTTTACCCCTGCCTCTGTACTACATATAGCAGGGTACGTTGCCCTTTGTGAGCTATTTCTAGGCTGCGAGGCTCACTTCGGCTTATGGAAGAAGTTGTTCTGCCTTGTCCCCCGCAACCAGGGAGAATCCCTATGTCAAGTGGGCGGGACCAAAGTATGGCGCATTGCCGATACCGGATACCTATCCGGTACTCCCAAGAAGGCACCAGAGAACTGGCCTTCAGAGTGGTTTTACATTGATGACGTTCCCCATCCGGATGCAGTCCGGACAGGTCTCCCCAAGTTCAGTAACGCCTCACCGAGGGCACGACTAAGTTGGCGCCCCCGGGGCCCCCAAGAGGAGGATACCAGGGAAATACATTTCCTGATGAGCAGGATAAAGTTACTGGCCAAATCCGGACTGACGATAGTCGAGGTTATGGCAATATGCATAATGCGGGGAGTGCAACCGCTTCAATATCGGGGGAAGCCCATGTGGAACTTCAACGGGGGAGATGATGTCACCCGTTGTGGCCGTAAGGGTTCGGACTCCGCCACTGCTCTGGCAAGGATCTTGTCCGATTTATACAAAGGGGAAGAGGAAGAATTCCTTCACATTAAACTGCGGGATGGATTCTCCATGCACAACCTCCCAAACTGGGTAAGTCATCATTCCTTTCCCCGCTTCACTTATTGTGGCGTTCTTCGCTAAGATTATCTGCCTCGATATTTCCGAGCAGGAACTGAGGAGGGTCGTCGAAGGAATCTCTAGCCCCTCCCCGCAGCCAGAGGACCCCGGAAGGGCCCTAGATCCAGGACTCGAGGAAGATCCGGATATTACCGTGGAGCTTGTCAACGGGATATTTTATCAAGCGAGCTGCGATGGCGCCTCAGTGGCCATTATTGTCGACTATCCCGGGCTGCTACCTACGTCGCGTGTAAGCCAAGCTGAAAACCCTATCCTCCAAAGAGGATTCCTTTCAGATGGCATGCCTGACCCCTGAAGTGTTGTGCTTTTGCAGAGACGACGGCCGGAGCACAGGGCCGAGCCCCTAGGGACCCGTCGGCCACGGGTGTCCGGATCGGGCAGGCTCAAGAGGAAAGTGGTTAGGGTCAACACGCCGCTATAGAGGTAAGGCAAAACCTGTCCAGCAATTATTGTATTTGAAGTATAACATCGCCCTTCATGTCCTTGTAGGAAGAGAAGTAGTCGGACTATATCCGGGGATCCTGCAAATCACGCCTCCACCAGCCGGATACCAGAACCGGCTTCGAGAGAGGAAGCGGACGTGGGGTCGATGCCGCATAGTTCTCCAACAGAGGACACGGATATGCTCTCTGCCACGAATTCCGAAGTAGAGAGCGCCATGAATCACCGGCGCCGACGAGCCGTACTTCGCAAGAACATCTTTTCCGAAGAGGCATTTAATGCTTTCAATTCGGGAGATGCATACATCTGAGCTGCTCAAGGCGGGCTTGCCCGAGTGACGGACCAGTATACCAAAGATATACGGGTAAGAAAATTTGATAAGCATGTATAGCAGTAGCCCCTGAGACTTGAAACGGTTGGAACAACTGTTGTAAGGATCAATTTATGCACAGGTCCTTGTAGATAAGAATGAGCAACTGTCTCGAGAGCTGGAGGAGTGCAAGGCCTAGCTAAGGGCCACGGTTGCCAAGTTAGAGGGACCCCAGAAGGCCTCATCTGGTAACATTTGTATCAATTGTACGAAGATGCACCAGTTAGTAAGTGGCTAGTATGATAAGTCTAACAGAAAAATCTGCAGACAATTCCGGGGTGAATCTGGAGGGCGTAAGAGATGATGAGTCGCATCTCAAAAGACAGCTAAAGGCTGGCGAGCGCGTTCTTACGCAGGTTAGGCAGGAGAAGAACAATCTTCAAGATGCCAATGTCCGGCTGGACGTTGAATTAAAAGACGTCTGCGCTCAGCTGGCGGACTCCGTAAAGGAGAACAGAAGGCTTCGACGCGGCATTTATGGTAAGTGCCTAGACGAACTGTAGTACAGCTCGGCGAGGAAGCATATTGAAAGAATTTTACTTGCAGGAATGTTAACGGGCCGTCCCGAGGAGGAAATGCCCTCGTCTGCAGGCAATTTACTGCAAGAACTCTCACAACTTCACGAGCGAGCTCGGCAGGTGATGCGGGGCGTTGCTCAGGCCTTGTGGCCATCAAGCTTCCTGCCGAATGGCATGGGGGAGCTTGTGGATATGCTTCAGGGAGGACGACAGCGTTTCCGATTGTGGAAGATTTCTACCTGCTGGCAAGGTGCAAGAGAAGCCTGGGCTATGGTGAAGACGCGCTACACCAAGCTGGACCCGAACCATATGGCCGAAGTCGGACAGGCGGAGCCAGATGGGCAAGAAATTCCCATGAGTCTAGTATATGACCAGGTAGCGTTAGCCGCAAAGTATTCTCAACAGGATTGTAAACTAGATAGCCTGTTGGATGGTATAGAGGAGGAATATAGTCAGTCCAAGTGAGTGTGGAATTTAATGGACATAAGTAGTCCCTAGCCGGATTAAAATCATTTGTCATGGCGGACCTTTTCGCTTCAGCCCCCGAATCCTACAGTCCGGGGTGTATCAAAATACCCGATCAGTTATACAGAACCGGGGTATGTGTGGAAACCAGGCGTAGGGGTCATAAGTGCTTGAACAGACAAGTACCCAACTAGTTATGTTATATTACATGGATAGTAAGAAACATCTTCCAGGGAGAATAGTTCCGTTAGGGGTTCCTTTCCCTGGGTACGCGTGCAACGATGCACATGTCCGGACTGCAAACAAGGGTGCAGGATATAAAACTTCTGGGGATTTACGTTGTAATAAACAGATAAATCTTTTGTTCACCGACCGAATATTCTCTTAAGGTCGCTAGCTTTCGGCTTCACCTAGTCTGAGGTACACATCCGGCTGAACCGGCAGTACAATCGCAGAGGTGCTCCCCTAATGCCCTAGCCGAATTAACGGGAACATAGGGCATATACACAAGAGCCAGGCAACCCAGCTTGGCCACATCTTAAGTCATATCGATGCATATACTGGTGAAGAAAAGCCACATATGGAAAAATAACGCATATGTGATGGGCGAAAAGCCATTAAAGTAATTATTGGATACACACAAGAGCCAGGTATTGCTTACACACATAGTACGGCCAGAGTGATCCGGGTGTCCGTACTGTATTAAATACTTTGTGTGAAGAGGAAAAAGGTTTGAGAGAGGAAAAGAGAGGGAGCATAATTAAAAAGGAGGGGGTAAGGAGACGAACACTGAGTTCGGCGCTAGGCGTAGAATCTCCGGAGTCTGGCCGCGTTCCATGGGTTCAGCTCGAGTCTGTTATTGGATGCATTACGTAAACGGTACGCTCCTCCGGTGAGAACTTTATCAATGACGAAGTGACCTTCCCACTTGGGTTTGAGATTGTCCTTCTTCTTCTCCGGTAGGTGTAGAACGAGCTCGCCAATATTATAAGTTTTGGCCCGCACTTCTCTGCTTTGGTACCGCCGAGCCTGCTGCTAATAGAATGTGGAGCGGGCTTTTGCGGCGTCGCGCTCCTCCTCCAGGGCATCCAAGTTATCCTGCCGATCTAACTCGGCTTCCTTCTCTTCGTACATGCATACGCGAGGCGAATCATGTATTATGTCGCAGGGTAATACTGCTTCCGCGCCATACACCATAAAAAATGGTGTATATCCGGTGGTGCGATTCGGCGTGGTCCGCAGCCAATAGTGTGTGACATGAGGTGGGTGGATAGGACCTACATGAAGGAGAATGAAGAACACTATCCTGGTGTGTATGATAGTTTTAGTGCTTGTGGAGTTGCAGACTTTGTTGGGCAGAAGCTCACAAAGTGGAATGATGAGCTCATAATGCAATTCTACTCCACAGCACACTTCTATCCAAATGGCAGGATAGTATGGATGTCTGAAGGTACTAGGTACCAATCAACAATTGAAGAATGGGCAAATCTGATCAATGCACCTAAGGAGAAAGAAGATGACTTGGATGTCTATGCCAAAAAGAAGATGGATCACAACACTATTGGACATATGTACAAGGAGATCCCAGATGCTGCAGTTCAGAAACATAAGTTTGGATCAGTACATTACCTTCTGTCAGGACTGCCAACCATCAACTGGATCCTCAGGCATACTCTCTTGCCCAAGTCAGGTGACCACAACATGATCAGAGGCCATGCAATAAACTTGCTACACTTATTTGATGTGCCACAGAAGTTCAAGGTCATGAGCCTCATAGTTGAGACTATCAAGAGGACAGCAGCTGACTAGAAGAGAAGTTGTGGGTATGCCCCATAGATCCAGGAGCTGATCAACTCAAAGATGGACACTGGCACATACTTGTTGGACAAGGATCACATGTCTATCTATCCAGACTTTGAGGACAACCAAGTGGTTATGGATGAAGATGAACCATCTTCTGTGCATGCTCAAGCAAAGAAGGAGAAGGCAAGGATAGAGAAGGCTACCAAGATTCCAACAATGGAAGAGGCATCTCAGTACTTTTTAAAGAGCAAACAAGATCATCTAGGCTACTTGATTGCATGCATCTTGATAACCCACAACTGTAGGGGATCACAACAGTTTTCGATAAGTAAGAGGTTCGAACCCAACGAGGAGCTAAAGGTAGAATAAATATTCCCTCAAGTTCTATCGACCACCGATACAACTCTACGCACGCTTGACGTTCGCTTTACCTAGAACAGTATGAAACTAGAAGTACTTTGTAGGTGTGATAGGATAGGTTTGCAAGATAATAAAGAGCACGTAAATATAAACTAGGGGCTGTTTAGATAAAGATGCAATAAAGTAAGTATTAATAGAGAGCTTTTTGTTACGAGAAAGTTATTTGTCCAAGGCAATCGATAACTAGACCCGTAATCACTATTGCAATTCTATTTGAGGGAGAGGCATAAGCTAACATATCATCCCTTACTTGGAATTCTATGCACTTATGATTGGAACTCTAGCAAGCATCCACAACTACTAAAGATTCATTAAGGTAAAACCCAACCATAGCATTAAAGCATCAAGTCCCCTTTTATCCCATACGCAAACAACCTACTTACTCGGGTTTGTGTTTCAGTCACTCACACAACCCACTATAAGCGAATCATGAACGCGTTGCAAAACCCTACAGCGGGAATCCCTCACGCTTGCGCAACACGGAGGGCAACATAGGACAGCACCAATAATAAAATATGCAACTCAAACCAATCACGATCATCAATTAACCCATAGGACAAAACGGATCTACTCAAACATCATAAGATAGCCATACATCATTGGGAAATAATATATAGCGTTGGGCACCATGTTTAAGTAGAGATTACAGCGGGTAAGAGAGAGGTTACACCGCTGCATAGAGGGAGGAAGAGTTGGTGATGAAGGCGGTGAAGTTGTTAGTGAAGATCGCGGTGATGATGATGGCCTCCGGCAGCGCTCCGGCGCCACCGGAAGCAAGGGGGAGAGAGCCCCCCTTCTTCTTCTTCTTCCTTGACCCCCTCCCTAGATGGGAGAAGGGTTTCCCTTCTGGTCCTGGGCTCCCATGGCTTGAGAGGGGCGAGAGCCCCTCTGAGATTGGATCTATCTCTCTGTTTCTGCGTTTTCAGATTCTACCCCTTCACCGTTTCCTTTATATCTGGAGATTTGTAACTCCGATTGGGGTGAATCTTTCGCCTAGTTCTTTCTCATAAAATTAGCTTTCTTGCGCCAAAAGAAGAGCATCAACCGCCTTACGGGTGGCCCACGAGAGCCCAGGCCGCGCCCAGGGGGGAGGGCGCACCCCCTGTCTTGTGGCCACCCCGGACACCGTTTCGCGTTGATTTTACTTCCCAAAAATGATAAATATTCCAAAAAAAAATCTCCGTCCGTTTTTATCCCGCTTGGACTCCGTTTGATATTGGGTTTCTATGAAACAAAAACATGCAACAGACAGGAACTGGCACTGGGCACTGGATCAATATGTTAGTCCCAAAAAATAGTATAAAAAGTTGCAAAAATTATATAAAAGTTGAATAATATTGGCATGGAACAATCAAAAATTATAGATACGACGGAGACAAATCAATCCACTCTGAGGATTGAGAAGGGGCTGGCCACCTTGACTCAAAACCAGGAGAGCCTGGAGAGGATTATGGAGCAGAAGTTCTATGACTTGGATGTGAAGGTAACTGAGATCCAGTCTATTGTTGAGCAGCTTCGGGACGATATGCAGGAGAGGAAGGGCAAGACAACCACTGATGCATTTTCCAGAGTGCCTAGAGCTCAGAGATCAGCTGCAGTGCCAGTGACAGACACCAGAGCCACTTCATCTGCACCAGCTACAGCTCATACAGCTCCAGTGCAACCAGCTCCAGCACCTACACCTCCAGCTCCATCCACATCTACTGAAGTCTTCATCCAAGGAGCCATCTCTACACCACCACCTGAAGATCAAGCCTGAGAGATGATTTAGTGCTATGCATTTTCTATGAACTTTTTGGTAAATTGTTGCCAAAGTGGGAGAAAAATGTATAGATCATAGGCTTCGAGAGAGAGTGTTGCTTTTTATTCTCTCTTGCTTTGGTGGTTGAACTTTATTTGCTTGTTTGAGATACTTTATGTCTGTGTGATACTTGGATGATCATGTGTTTGATCATATGCTACGTTTATGCTTGTTGGATGACATTATCCTTTTTATCTCTATATGATCATTCACTTTGCTTGGTGATGAGTGCATGTATTCAATCATTATAATTTTGAGCACTCCACCAAGATGTATGTGACATGGAAGAGTAACCCATGAGCCTAACTCTTTGTGCATTTGCAGTCCAAAGCAAATCTTAAACTAGCACAAATTTAGGGGGAGCTCTTGCTTATCACACACTTCTCAAAGAGACAATGTTTTTCACTCTTATTATCATTTGTCGAAGCTTTGATCTATATGTTGTCATCAATTACCAAAAAGGGGGGAGACTGAAAGTGCAACTATCCCTAGGTGGTTTTGGTAATTCCTAACAACATATAGCTCATTGAGCTAACATTATTCCAAGATAAATATTTCAGGAAAAGCTCAATGAATGGCATGGCATGGATGAGAAAAGTGGACCCCTCAAAATGCTAAGGATAAAAGGATTGGCTCAATCTCAAAAGCTCAAGACTCTACATTTTATATTTTAGTGATCCAAGATCACATTGAGTCTATAGGAAAAGCCAAAACTATCAAGGAGGGATGAGGTGTTGCTTAATGAGTTTCTTGCTCCACAGTGCTTAGTGATATGCTCCAAAACCCTCAACTACTTTCTCACATCCACATATGACCTAAACCAAAAGTCAAACTCGGCCCTACCGATTCTTTCTATCCGGCGCCACCGAGTTCAGATGTCATAGCCACTGCCACAAACCCTAGGCAACTCGGTCTCACCGATAGGGATCTCGGTCTCACCGAGATGGGATTGTAATCTCTCTGTTTCCCTTCGTAACGTTTCGGTACCACCGAGATGACCGATCGGTCCCACCGAGATTGTAATGTAAACTCCCTGTTTCCTTTTCGTAACATTTCGGTCCCACCGAAATGAGCAAAGCAGTCCCACCGAGTTTACCTGACCAACTCTCTGTTAGCTTATTACCAAAATCGTTCACACCGAGTTTGTGTAATCGGTCTCACCGAGTTTATGTTAAGCCCTAAACCCTAACCATATCGGTTCTACCGAGTTGCATGTCGGTCCCACCGAAAATCCTAACGATCACTAGATTTGCTGAATCGGTCCGACCGAGTTTCTCAATTCAGTCCCACCGAGTTTGGAAAGTTGTGTGTTACAGTTAGATTTTGTGTGGAGGCTATATATACCCCTCCACCTCCTCTTCATTCATGGAAAGAGCCATCAGAACAAACCTACACTTCCAACTTGCTGTTTCTAAGGGAGAACCACCTACTCATGTGTTGAGGCCAAGATATTCCATTCCTACCATATGAATCTTGATCTCTAGCCTTCCCCAAGTTGCTTTCCACTCAAATCTTCTTTCCACCAAATCCAAATCCTATGAGAGAGAGTTGAGTGTTGGGGAGACTATCATTTAAAGCACAAGAGCAAGGAGTTCATCATCAACACACCATTTGTTACTTCTTGGAGAGTGGTGTCTCCTAGATTGGCTAGGTGTCACTTGGGAGCCTCCGACAAGATTGTGGAGTTGAACCAAGGAGTTTGTAAGGGCAAGGAGATTGCCTACTTCATCAAGATCTATCGCTAGTGAGGCAATTCCTTCGTGGGCGACGGCCATTGTGGGATAGACAAGGTTGCTTCTTCGTGGACCCTTCGTGGGTGGAGCCCTCCGTGGACTCGCGCAACCGTTACCCTTCGTGGGTTGAAGTTTCCATCAACGTAGATGTACGATAGCACCACCTATCGGAACCACGACAAAAACATCCGTGTCTCCAATTGCGTTTGAATTCTCCAAACCCTTCCCTTTACATTCTTGCAAGTTGCATGCTTTACTTTCCGCTGCTCATATACTATTTGCATGCTTGCTTGAATTGTGTTAAGATTGCTTGACTTGTGCTAAGATAGCTAAAATCTACCAAAGATTAAAATTGGGAAAATGATAAGTTTTTATTTGGTTAAGTAGTCTAATCACCCCCCCCCCCTCTAGACATACTTTCGATCCTACAAGTGGTATCAGAGCTTTGGTCTCCATTTGCTTTGATTCCATAGCGTTTGGTGGTCATAGCCTTGGTTTCACAACCTAGGAGAGTATGGCGTCTAGCGAGGGAAATTATCACCGTAGAGGTCCTTACTTTGATGGTACTAATTTTGCTAGTTGGAAGCATAAGATGAAAATGCATATTCTTGCACATAACCCCGCCGTTTTGGCTATTGTGTATTGTCTTGCAAGGTGAATTCTTTGATGGGAGAGAACCAAACCGTGAAGCTAGCACGGAAGAGTTGAAGATGCTGCAATACAACACTCAAGCTTGTGATATCCTCTTCAACGGATTGTGCCCCAAAGAATTCCACAAAATCAGCCATCTTGAGAATGCAAAGGAAATTTGGGATACTTTGATTGATATGCATGAAGGTACCGACTCCGTCAAGGAATCCAAGTTGGATGTACTCCAAAGTCAACATGACAAGTTCAAAATGAAGGATGGTGAAGGTGTCGCTGAAATGTACTCTAGGCTTGCTCTTATCACAAATGAGATTGCCGGCTTCGGAAGTGAAGAGATGACCAACAAATTCATCATCAAGAAGATCCTAAGAGCTTTGGACGGAAAATATGATACCGTGTGCACATTAATCCAAATGATGCCCAATTACAAAGATCTCAAGCCAACGGAAGTTGTTGGAAGAATTGCTGCTCATGAGATGTCTCTCAAGGATAAGGAGGAACTTCACAACAAGTCAAGTGGTGCTTACAAAGCCTCATGTGAAGCCCCTACATCATCAAGTGAGAAACAAACCTTCAATGAAGAATTGAGCTTAATGGTGAAGAACTTCAACAAGTTCTACAAGAATAGAAGTAAAGAGAGAAGCTCCAAGTCAAGGTCCTACAATGACAAAAGATCTTCTAGTTGAGAGCGCAATTGGTACAATTGTGGGAGACCCAGACACTATTCCAATGAGTGTACTACAACCCACAAAAGAAGAGAAGAATCACCCAAGAGGAGAAGTAGAAGAGAAGAATCACCACCAAGAGAGAGGAGTAGAGATGATCGTTATGAATGAAGAACATCCTGGGGAAGCAAGGATTCGGAAAGGAAGGACAAGTCATCAAGGAGCTACACAAAACTAAGACATCAAGCTCATGTTGGTGAATGGGTATCTAGCTCCGACTCCGACAATCACTCCGAGAGAAGCTATCACTCCGACTCCAAATATACTCAAGATGAAGGTGTTGCCGGTCTAGCACTTGTGTCAACCAACTCCTACGACATATTTGATTCACCAAATGAAGGACTTGGAAGATGCTTGGCTAAAGGCCCAAAGCGAATTTACACTTGAGCAAGAAAATAGCTTATTGAAGGGAATTATAGAGAAAGGTGTTTACAAGAGCATTGCTGGGAGTAAGCAATTTGAGGAAATTGTACGCAAGCAAGGAAGGCACCGGAAGAACCAAGGTGTTGGTTTTGAACGAAAGTTCAATGCCAATGGAGTTGAGTGGGAAGAAGATCAATACCCCAAGACGAAGTTTGTTCCTCAACAAGAGAAGTATGATCCTACTTCCTTCAAGGGGACACAAGCTCAAGATGATCTTCCACCACAAGACCACAAGCAAAAAGGCAAGGACAAGCTTCAAGAGGAGATTGATGCATTTGAAGAAGCTCCTAAGGCCTTGGTCAAGTGGGTTCCCAAGACTACGTCAAGTTCTACTTCATCAAGTACGACTACAACTCCAAGGATTCCCATCAAGATGATGTGGATCCCGAAGAAGAAGAACTAGAGAGTTCTCGAGGGTGAATCCGCCAACATATTTCACTCATATCATTTTGGCAACAACAAGTGCAATCAACTTTCACATCTTGCACTAGTTCAAGGAGTCACAAACCCTCTTGTTGGTAAGACAAGGGACAAGGTAACCTAATGCTTTCATAGACATCATCTTGTGTGTGCATCACTCTATGTCTATGGATATCCTTGTTTGTTCCTAGTGGGACTAACCCGTGTAGGTATTGAAAGTGCAACTCACTCCAAAGGATTGCTCCAAATGATCTTCATCAACATTGAGCATCCACATCTTCAACACCTACATGAAGTCATTATCGACAAAACCCAAGGTTAGTTCGTCCCTCTAAGGGGGGATCTCACATCTAGGGGGAGCTTAACTCTAAGAATTGAGTCAAAGCAACTCTAATGGTGTGAACACATCAATGCATTATGTAAAAGTGGTAACCCCACTTGAGCTTAAACGATGAGTATGACCTATGATCAAATGTTCTCATTTGACTCCTAAGTCAATATACTCATATATAGATGGCCTAGTCATCGCCAACTGTGTGATAGATGCTAGAATTGGTTGTGCATGCTTTGCAACATATTTCATTTGCCATTTTATTGTGTGAGCATGTTGGTTGCATATTTCACTCATTCGAGGACATCCACTTGTTGTTTTGATTGATTGGTTTCTTTTTCTTTTGCCAAGTGGATGGACAAGAATGCCTAAGAACCTTTTCTAGCTATCTATGCTTTTCTTGTCTCAATCTCTATTCATGCTACATCACAAAATTTGATCAAGTCAGATTCGAACCACTCTGTGTGAGGAGCACTCGGAGTCCCCGATTCGTCATAGACTTAAACTTCCAAAACTTCTTTTGTGCGTTTCGGTCTGACCGATTCTTCCACTTCGGTCATACCGAGATCACTAAGTTGATCTAGGTTTTCAATCTCGGTGCAACCGATTTGAACTTTTCGGTCACACCGAGTTGCTGTAACTGTCAACAGTTATGCATCTCGGTGCCATCGAGTTGTTCCACTCGGTCACATCGATAGGGTCGGGCTATATATACCCACGGGCAAAAATTTGGAAACTTTCTCCGAACTCTTTCTCCCGCGCAAAGCTTGCTCTGCCTCCAGGGTCTCCGGATCGTCCTCCTCATCGCCAGCCACCTCCTGTCGCTAGTCTCCCCCGCCGTCAACAGAAATCATCCCCGCCGTAGCCATCGTAGCAAGTTCATCGCCAAACTAGGGTATGGACTCGATCACTGTGCTATCCCCGTCCGATTCCTAGCACATTGTGTTCGTCATGAATCTTGCCTCGATTGAAACTATTCTATCCAGTCAAAACACTCCATAGATTAGAGGTGAATTGAAAATTTAGGGTTAGGTTTCCGCCGAAACCATCTCGGACCCACCGAGTTGTAGAACTCGGTTCCACTGATTCGGCTAAGGCCATTGCACAAGTGATTCTCAGTCTGACCGAGAATTGCAAATCGGTGTGACCGAGTTCAGGACTTTGTAAAACCCTAGCAGTCTAGGTGCCACCGAACTGTGACTCGGTCTGACCGAGTTCACTAGTTTAGGTTCCAAAAGCTGCTTCGGTATCACCGAATTTGCAAATCGGTTGATCCGAAATGCTTTCTGTGGAAAACTAAAACTAAGTTTTTGACTCATTCTTTTGCAAAAACCTCTGTATTTTGTGATGCTCATCCACTCTATCTCATCTATATCTATTCACAGGGTCTGCAGTCAGTATTTGCAACATGTCTGATCAAAGTGACAGCCAGAACAGGGAAGAGGAGCAAATTCAAATGAGTGAGGGCACTAGTCCCTCTAGCACCTCTGATGAGGGTAGCAGGAGCACCCCAAGCAACTTACCCAAAGCTGCCACCAGGGACAGAAAGAAGAAAACCTCAGAATCTGTGGATGAAGACTATGTCGCAGTTGAGGATGAGGCCACTTCCAAGAAGAAAGTGCTCAAAAAGGAGTATGGCACAACTGCTCCCATTAAGCCTGGTATGAAGACCAAAGTACCTACAAAAAGAACTCCCATGTCTAAAGCCAGAGCCTCTACTAAAGTACCTTTGGAATCTCAACCCAAAGAGGCTGCTGAAGAAGGGAAGAAGAAGAAGGAAAGGTCAAGAAGACCATGGCCAGAGTTGTTGGAAAGCCTTCCATGATGGAAGAGGAAGAAGAAGAAGAGGTTGTTGCACCAGCACCCAAGGCTCAGAAGCTTATGGGTGATGCTATTAGGTCAGGGGCTGCATCATCAAAGCCCAAAGAAGCACCCAAAGCTGCCTCCAAGCCCAAGACTGCACCAAAGAGGAATACCAGAAACATATCTGCTGCTGAGAAGAACAAGGCCCCAGTGCCTTAAACTTTTGCTGAAGAGGAAGAAGATGAAGAGCATGTCTTGAGAAAATTGAAGCCAAAAATTCCAGATCATAATGATGCTCATCCTATGGCTGAGAATATGAAGCTGAGAAAGGATGCAGGCCTCAGACAATGGAGGTTATCTGATCCTTATGCAATCAGGAGAAGGACTGCTGTTGACTACAGGTTCCATACAAAGGAACAACAGGATTTCTATGAGACAGTGTTGTTGGACAAGAAGCCAATAGTGTGTGACATGAGGTGGGTGGACTGGACCTACATGAAGGAGAATGAAGAACACTATCCTGGTGTGTATGACAGTTTTAGTGCTTGTGGAGTTGCAGACTTTGTTGGGCAGAAGCTCACAAAGTGGAATGATGAGCTCATAATGCAATTCTACTCCACAGCACACTTCTATCCAGATGGCAGGATAGTATGGATGTCTGAAGGTACTAGGTACCAATCAACAATTGAAGAATGGGAAAATCTGATCAATGCACCTAAGGAGAAAGAAGATGACTTGGATATCTATGCCAAAAAGAAGATGGATCACAACACTATGGGACATATGTACTAGGAGATCCCAGAAGCTGCAGTTGAGACACATAAGTTTGGATCAGTACATTACCTTCTGTCAGGACTGCCAACCATCAACTGGATCCTCTGGCATACTCTCTTGCCCAAGTCAGGTGACCACAACATGATCAGAGGCCATGCAATAAACTTGCTACACTTATTTGATGTGCCACAGAAGTTTAAGGTCATGAGCCTCATAGTTGAGACTATCAAGAGGACAACAGCTGACCAGAAGAGAAGTTGTGGGTATGCCCCACAGATCTAGGAGCTGATCAACTCAAAGACGGGCACTGGCACATACTTGTTCGACAAGGATCACATGCCTATCTATCCAGACTTTGAGGACAACCAAGTGGTTATGGATGAAGATGAACCATCTTCTGTGCATGCTCAAGCAAAGAAGGAGAAGGCAAGGACAGAGAAGGCTACCAAGATGCCAACAATGGAAGAGGCATCTCAGTACTTTTTAAAGAGCAAACAAGATCAGCTAGGCTACTTGATTGCATCCACTCTGAGGATTGAGAAGGGGCTGGCCACCTTGACTCAAAACCAGGAGAGCCTGGAGAGGATTATGGAGCAGAAGTTCTATGACTTGGATGTGAAGGTAACTGAGATCCAGTCTATTGTTGAGCAGCTTCGGGACGATATGCAGGAGAGGAAGGGCAAGACAACCACTGATGCATTTTCCAGAGTGCCTAGAGCTCAGAGATCAGCTGCAGTGCTAGTGACAAACACCAGAGCCACTTCATCTACACCAGCTATAGCTCCTACAGCTCTAGTGCAACCAGCTCCAGCACCTACACCTCCAGCTCCATCCACATCTACTGAAGTCTTCATCCAACGAGCCATCTCTACACCACCACCTGAAGATCAAGCCTGAGAGATGATTTAGTGCTATGCATTTTCTATGAACTTTTTGGTAACTTGTTGCCAAAGGGGGAGAAAAATGTATAGATCATAGGCTTCGAGAGAGAGTGTTGTTTTTATTCTCTCTTGCTTCGGTGGTTGAACTTTATTTGCTTGTTTGAGATACTTTATGTCTGTGTGATACTTGGATGATCATGTGTTTGATCATATGCTACATTTATGCTTGTTGGATGCCATTATCCTTTTTATCTCTATATGATCATTCACTTTGCTTGGTGATGAGTGCATGTATGTGACATGGAAGAGTAACCCATGAGCCTAACTCTTTGTGCATTTGCAGTCCAAAGCAAATCTTAAACTATGCACAAATTTAGGGGGAGCTCTTGCTTATCACATACTTCTCAAAGAGACAATGTTTTTCACTCTTATTATCATTTGTCGAAGCTTTGATCTATATGTTGTCATCAATTACCAAAAAGGGGGAGATTGAAAGTGCAACTATCCCTAGGTGGTTTTGGTAATTCCTAACAACATATAGCTCATTGAGCTAACATTATTCCAAGATAAATATTCCAGGAAAAGCTCAATGAATGGCATGGCATGGATGAGAAAAGTGGACCCCTCAAAATGCTAATTATAAAAGGATTGGCTCAAGCTCAAAAGCTCAAGACTCTACATTTTATATTTTAGTGATCCAAGATCACATTGAGTCTATAGGAAAAGCCAATACTATCAAGGAGGGATGAGGTGTTCCTTAATGAGTTTTCTTGCTCCACAGTGCTTAGTGATATGCTCCAAAACCCTCAACTACTTTCTTACATCCACATATGACCTAAACCAAAAGTCAAACTTGGCCCTACCGATTCTTTCTATCCGGCGCCACCGAGTTCAGATGTCATAGCCACTGCCACAAACCCTAGGCAAATCGGTCTCACCGATAGGGATCTCGGTCTCACCGAGATGGGATTGTAATCTCTCTGTTTCCCTTCATAACGTTTCGGTACCACCGAGATGAGCGATAGGTCCCACCGAGATTGCAATGTAAACTCCCTGTTTCCTTTTCGTAACATTTCGGTCCCACCGAAATGAGCGAATCGGTCCCACCGAGTTTACCTGACCAACTCTCTGGTTAGCTTATTACCAAAATCGGTCTCACCGAGTTTGTGTAATCGGTCACACCGAGATTACATTAAGCCCTAAACCCTAACCATATCGGTTCTACCGAGTTGCATGTCGGTCCCACCGAAAATCCTAACGGTCACTAGATTTGCTGAATCGGTCCGACCGAGTTTCTCAATTCGGTCCCACCGAGTTTGACAAGTTGTGTGTAACGGTTAGATTTTGTGTTGAGGCTATATATACCCCTCCACCTCCTCTTCATTTGTGGAGAGAGCCATCAGAACAAACCTACACTTCCAACTTGCTATTTCTAAGGGAGAACCACCTACTCATGTGTTGAGGCCAAGATATTCCATTCCTTCCATATGAATCTTGATCTCTAGCCTTCCCCAAATTGCTTTCCACTCAAATCTTCTTTCCACCAAATCCAAATCCTGTGAGAGAGAGTTGAGTGGTGGGGAGACTATCATTTAAAGCACAAGTGCAAGGAGTTCATCATCAACAGACCATTTGTTACTTCTTGGAGAGTGGTGTCTCCTAGATTGGCTAGGTGTCACTTGGGAGCCTCCGACAAGATTGTGGAGTTGAACCAAGGAGTTTGTAAGGGCAAAGAGATCGCCTACTTCGTGAAGATCTACCGCTAGTGAGGCAAGTCCTTCGTGGGCGACGGCCATGGTGGGATAGACAAGGTTGCTTCTTCGTGGACCCTTCATGGGTGGAGCCCTCCGTGGACTCGCGCAACCGTTACCCTTCGTGGGTTGAAGTATCCATCAACGTGGATGTACGATAGCACCACCTATCGGAACCATGACAAAAACATCTGTGTCTCCAATTGCGTTTGAATTCTCCAAACCCTTCCCTTTACATTCTTGCAAGTTGCATGATTTACTTTCCGCTGCTCATATACTCTTTGCATGCTTGCTTGAATTGTGTTAAGATTGCTTGACTTGTGCTAAGATAGCTGAAATCTGCCAAAGACTAAAATTGGGAAAAGGATAAGTTTTTATTTGGTCAAGTAGTCTAATCACCCCCCCCCCCTCAAGACATACGTTTGATCCTATAGTTTTTGCCTCCTCCGGAAGCCACTCTACCCTGGCTCTCTGACGCCACATAATCTCCTCCCTGTGATACATCTCAATCAGCTTCTCATTGATTTTTAGCTCGCCATGGGAAGGACCCGTTCGTGCTGGGTCGTTTTTGAGCTCCTCTAACATCTGTTTGACTTTTTTAATTTCTTTCCTGACACTCCCGAATGTATCCCGGCTCCTACGCTGCAAGTTAGTCGCCAGGTCACGCAACTTGTGGCGTAGCGCTGCCACAGACGTGCACGGAGGGCCAGCCCCCCATCCCGAAGCTACTGTGTCAAGGAAGGTCTCGTGCGCCTCCCACATGAGCTCGTACCTGAACGGTTTCTGAGTCCGCTCGTTGTTTTGTACATCCCGCTCTAAGAGTAGAGGTGCATGATCTGATGTAACCCCGGTCAAGTGCATGACCGCCGGCAGCGGAAACCTGGCCAGCCATGACGCGTTTACGAGAGCTCTGTCAAGTCCGCATCTTGTATAGCTCCCTCCTGTTAATTTCTTCTCGAAGGTCCAAAAATTGCCTTTATAGCCAAGGTCAAGCAACATGCAAACATCAAGGACTTCTCTGAAGGCTTGGATCTGAGCATTGCTACGCTGGCCAACTCCTTGATGTTCATCTAGACGTAAAACTTCATTGAAATCCCCCATACAGAGCCAGGGAAGGTCGCTCAAAGTACTAATGTTTTTCAAAGTTGTCCATGTGTGATGCCTCATATGTGTTTGTGCCTCTCCATAAACGCATGTCATTCTCCACTTTTCTGCATCCTGTTCCTCAACAAACACATCTAAATGATACACAGAGTAACCAAGAACTTCCACCTTTATTGAGTTATTCCAAAACAAACCTATTCCACCACTCCTACCTTGACTACTAACAACATAAGAGTTGTCAAAGCCCAAAGTTCCAGCTAACGCTTCTACCCTAGCACCTTCAATTTGAGTTTCAACAATGCACAAAAGGGTAGGGGTAAACTGCCTCGCGAAATCGCGAAGTTCACGGACTGTCGCAGCTTTACCCACACCACGACAGTTCCAACAAAAAATGTTCATTGGGCCCGGCGGCGCTCCTCCACTACTAGGGAAAAGCCTATACAAAGAATCTTATCAGCAGCGCGCTTCAAAATAACTCGTTGCTGCTAACTAGCAGTATCGCAGACAGACAAAACTTGCTGCTGAGACAAATATAGCAGTAGCGCGTCCTCCCAAAGACGCGCTGCTGCTATAATTCCTACGAGGCCGCCGCGAGGCTAGTTGTAGCAGCAACACGTTAAAGTGATGCGCGCTACTGCTACGTAGCATAGTAGTAGCGCATTTCTCAGATAAGCACTACTGCTAAGTTTCCTACAAAAATTTAGTCCCACCTCGCTCCGTGAAGAGAGTTTCTACCACCTTAAATATGTTACTTCTCACACTTTGACAAGCACTTGATCTTCATTGAACTCTTTGTGTAGAATTTGTGGCTGCAATATGAGTCTTCACCTGTTCCTAAACCGGTGAGGACTCATATTGTCAAATCAGATTGTACACAAAAAGATCATTGATGATCAATGTGTTTTTGATATATTGAACAAAGTCTATTTTTACATGCTGACACATAGCAGTAGCGCTTTATTGTGAAAGGCGCTGCTGCTAGATAGCTTAGCAGTAGCGTCTTTTCCTGAAGAGCGCTACTGCTAAGCCATTCATCCCCCCATCTCCTCCATTTCAATCCACTCACACACACAGCCACTCAATCCTCTCCGATCCGTCTGCGCCGCGCGCCCCCGTCGCCCCTCCTCCGTCTGCGCCGCGCGCCATCACCTCCTCCTCCTTGCTGGACTCGGTACCGGCCTCCTCCTCCGTCCTCCCTCTCCACTCGCCGCTGGCTGGCCCCTCCTCGCTCCGCCTTCCTCCTCCGTCCTCCCTCAACTGGCCGCGCCAGCCGGCCCCTCCTCGCTCCGCCTTCCTCCTCCGTCCTCTCTCAATTGGCCGCGCCGGCCGGGCCCTCCTCGCTCCTCCATCCTACTCTCTTCTCCCTCCTCGAGTCACCCCTCCTTCTCCCTCCTGCTCATATGCAACATTTTGATTTAGTTGATATAATTTAGTTGACTTAGTAGGCTAGTTGATTTAGTTGACTTAGAACATTTTGATTTAGTTGATTTAGTAGGCTAATTCATTTAGTTAACTTAGTTGACTTAGAACATTTTGATTTAGTTGATTTAGTAGGCTAGTTGATTTAGTTGACTTAGAACATTTTGATTTAGTTGATTTAGTAGGCTAGTTGATTTAGTTGACTTAGAACATTTTGATTTAGTTGATTTAGTAGGCTAATTCATTTAGTTAATTTAGTTGACTTAGAACATTTTGATTTAGTTGATTTAGTAGGCTAGTTGATTTAGTTCACTTAGAACATTTTGATTTAGTTGATTTAGTAGGCTAGTTGATTTAGTTGACTTAGAACATTTTGATTTAGTTGATTTAGTAGGCTAGTTGATTTAGTTCACTTAGAACATTTTGATTTAGTTGATCGTTAATCCTTTGCTCATATTGCTTTAGGAAGAATGACGCCACCACCACCACCACTATGTCAACTGTGCAAGTCAAGATGCGCCAGCAGCCTTGCAACTGGCAAGCTGTTCGGCATCTACTTCTAGCCGAGTTTTCATCATGCGGCGGTAAGAAATTAGATGAAATGTAATAACTATTTTATTTTTAGTGTTGGCATTACTGCATTGTGTCATTTTGCTTATTTTACACAGATCGTCCCATGCAATGTGAGGTTGAAATTCAACAAGCTGACAGGAGACACTATGACATTTGAGGCTCCTGGGGGGCCGTACACTATGGAGGTCGAGAAAGGACGCAATATGTCGCAGATTGGAGGAGATGGATGGGCCCGTTTCGTCGCTCGCATGCATCTTAATGGTGGTGAGTTGATCATCTTCAACTTCCGAGCAGAAAGACCCAAGCTAGCTGTCATTTATCTCAACCTGGTGGAAGATGATGAAGATGACGAAGATGATGAAGATGATGAAGATAATGAGGACCCACTCGATGAAGATGATGAGGACACACTTCATGAAGCCATCGTAGCTCAAAGAACAAGGCTGAGTGAGGAGGAGGTGTCCAACCTGTGGGACATAATTCCGCCACGTGCTGACTTTGTCGGGGTGCCATTCGTGACCCGCTTGACAAATACCATGGTTGATCGACATGATATGGTATGTTATACTTACAAATGCAAATTAATAGTGTGAATTACTTAGTGTACAGTCCAATGATATGGTATGTTGTGTGGAATCTAGTCGATGATATATATGTTTTAGTGTAGAGTTCGATCACATGCTTATTAATTGATATGTTTTTCTTATTCAGAAATTGGCAAAGAGCATATCTGTGAGTTATGGTATCGAGCCTGATGAAGAAGGCTCAGCTGGACTACGCCTTACTGCAAGGGGCTCCGTCACAACCTGTACTTACCGCGTGGACACGGACGGTCGCACACACTTAAACTCGGTTGGGTGGAAGAAATTCCTCGATGGCAAGAATCTTCATGTTGGACAGGCCATCCTAATTACTATCAGGAACATCAACCGCCCAGGCTTGAGGATGATGATTGTCTTCGATATCATCTAGAACTACATATGTGTGTGTGGCTATATCATCTAGAACTACATATGTGTGTGTGGCTATATCATCTAGAACTACATATGTGTGTGTGGCTATATCATCTAGAACTACATATGATGATCGTCGTCGATATCATCTAGAACTACATATGATGATGGCCGTTGATATGACCTTGTACTGCTTGAGGATGCATGTTGGCTATGCATGAAATTGTTATCTAGTACTCCCTTCGTTCCAAATTACTCGTCGTGGTTTGAACTAAAACCACGACGAGTAATTTGGAACGAAGGGAGTACTACCGTACCTAGTAATGGTTTATGAATTTGATATCTACTAGCAGTACCTAGTATCTAGTATCTGAAAGGAGAACTGAAATGGGAAAATGATGAAAGATATAGCAGTAGCGAGGGATGGCGAAATGGCTACAGCTAGTTAATAGTAGCGCGTTCACAAAAAGCGCTGCTGATATCGTCAACAGTAGTAGCGCGGGTTAGGGCCGCGCTACTACTATGAGTTAGCTGTAGCGCCTTATTAGTAGCGCGGCCACCCGCGCTGCTGCTAGCCTAAAAACCCGCGCTGCTGCTAGCCTTTTCCCTAGTAGTGCTCGAAGGAGCCCGCCAACGCTGAGACAACCTTGCCATGATCGCCCTCCTTTTGCTCTTCTACTGCTTCATGTGTTTTGGCCCTCTTCAAGACCTGTTTGCTGCTAGGACTAATGGGATCAGTTGGAGGTGTTAGCACTAGGGTCGCCCCCTGGCCACCTGCACTCAGGCTCGGTTGTGTCCCTTGTTGCACTTGTACCCTCTTCCTTACATAATCAACCTCTATCATGTCCACATCAGCTTTGGATGTATAATCTGCCTGCTCCTTGCTACCCCCATCTTGATCAGATAAAGGACCGCTTCCCCTAGCTCCTCGGCCTCCTCTTCAGCCTCCTCTCCGACCACGGCCCCCTCCCGGACCCTCTCCAGTGCACATGGCCCAGGAAGCTTTAAGATCTTTGAAAACTAAGGCTTCTGGGGGATGAATCCCACTGCCATGTTCTTTGAAGAGGTGACCCAGCTTACCACAAACCACACACCAATCGGGAAGCTTCTCGTATCTCACACGATATATCTGGCGCTTTCCGTCCCTTATCATAGAGATAACGTTCTTTAAGGGTTTGTTGACATCGATCCGAACCCAAACCCGATGGAAATTCCCCACAAAGTCAAGCGATTGGGGTTCTGCATGTAGAACTTCTCCCACCTTTTGAGCTAAAGATGGAACCAGATGAGCATAGAGTGGCGGCACATCATGAATCTGCACCCAAATCTCAATCATGTCAAGTGGAACTGTCGACGGTTTGGCCAATCCATCATATGGTTTCAGAATAACGGCATCTCCCCGGAAGTGCCATGGACCATCACATGTTACTCTCTCCCAGTCTCCCAGACATGAAAATTGGGCTGTATACAGATTATCCTCGAGCGGTTTGAACTGCACCTCCTGTGCGAGATACCATGCCGATCTCATCTCATTGAACATATAAAGCCTAGTGGTAGTCATGACGAAGCTAGCCACGCCGCCTTTAAATCGCTCGTGCCACCGCCTGTTATTTTCATGCCCCGCCGAGGGCATTTTCATCATTTCGCATCTGGGTGTATAAAAGGGAGTCGCTCCCATGGAGAAGACCTAGCCGCTGCTCCTCTCGCACTCGCGCCGCCCTCCTGCCTCGCCTCTCTCTCCCCCTCGACCCGCGACCTAGCCCCCGCGACCCTTGTCCCGCCGCCGACGCCCTCCTGCCTCCTGCCTCCAAGCCCTAAGCCCCTGCCGGATCCGCCCCTCCCCAATTCTTCGCGGCCAAGAAGCGAAGGCCCTCGTCGCAGCATGGGAGCCCCGGGGCCGCCAAGGGGTCCCTAGTCCGGTCCCCTCCCGCTGTGGCGGCGATGGCGGGGTCGTCGTCAGCCCTGGCCGGCTCCCCCTCAGGCGCCCGGAGCGAGCTGCACGCGGAGCCCCACGGCCTCAGCCTCGAGGCGGACGATGCGGGACGCGAGTGCGATGGAGGTGATCTTGCGCACCTCCATCGTCCACCAGCTGCTCGAGATGGAGTCCGTGGCCGGCCAGAAGACCAGCGGCGTGGCGGACAGGCCCGTCGTAAGCCATGTATGAGTAGGGTGTTGGCCTCTTGTCCTCTGTCCCGAGTTTAGGTTGCCCTTATGAGAAAAGAGAAAAGAGGATTAATCTTCCTCTGCCAGGTAAATCTTGTCATCCTTCCTATCAGAGTTCTCTGATAATCTTATTTTGATTTCTTGATTTATATTTTTTCTAAACACATAATGTGCAGATCTGAGAAAAAAGAGAAAAGAATGAATCTTGAGGAAGCGCTTGGTGAAGAACAAGGTGATCTCCTAACACAGTGACATTCTCTGCCTCTCTCTCTCTCTCTCTGTCTGTCTTCAGGTCTTACATATGTTTTCTTCTTTAAACAATGTTCATTTAACTTCTGGATTGGTGCAGGTTCGAGGATGTAAATCTATCTGATATGTTGTTGATGGGGATTAAGATTATTGTATTGACATATCTGAAAGTATTCTACTGACATATCTGAGAATTTTAATGATCTACCAGCAACTAGGTAGATGTACTCACCTCAAACTATTATTTTTGTGTGCTTCTCATCTAATTGCATGTTAATTTACGCATAAACCTCTTGCTGCAGCTACAGGTTTCTTTGTAAAAACTATTGATTATTCTGAAATCTTATTATTAGGTGTTAAGCTTCAGGCTGGGTGCATGTTTCTTTTTGTCGGAAACAAAACAGGTAATGCTACAGCCTTAGGAACGTATTGTCCATCCAAATGTCTGGAATTGGTGTGCATATGTTGCTTCTGTTTGCACACATTGTTAGTTTTGTGTCTCTTTGATATGAATTACAGACAGAGAATTTTTTCATGGTCTGAAATATTAGCGATGCTTACTATTTAGGATGTCCAGATGCCAGCATGTCTTCCCTCCTTTGTTTTAGAGATGAGCTTGGCTTCTTTATAAATTACTTGGGTTTTTCATTTCTCAGTGTCCGCTTCCTTCGTTGGTTGTCCCTTGTTTGTACACTATTGTAGTTAAGAGACGCCACCCAATTTGCTAATATAATTCTTCAGTTCTCTCTCACAGCGATTCCTACAAAATTATCATGCACACAGTTCCCAGTTTAAGTAGAATATAACCACCTGGTTATTCAAATGCAGATTCTTTTATAACTGAGGTTATATTTAACTGCATGCACTTACTTTAGCTTAGGGGACAGGGGTTCATCTGTCCGGGAGCACATCATTGGAGAAAAATGACATGATCAAAAGGAAATAGATTTCAGGTACATACTCTGTACTGTCTGAAACATATGAGCAAGGTTGTCGAAGTGATGTTCTATATCACAATCTTTTCAAGAAACCGGATTCATAGTTTTCCCATGTAATGTGACTACATGTTCTACTTTCTTATTGCAAACATGCTAATATCTTTGTTCTTATATTATTAAAAAATTGCTCAATTCTTTTCGTTGAATATAGACCCAACTCTTCCTTCGGGGACATGTATAATTAGTACTGCTTTGCGTCTGACATTTTTTGTACAGATGGCTAGCAGGTTTGACACAAATCCATAACATTCTGCTTCTCTTCTCTATGCCTGAAGCATGCTCTCCTTTTGTTACAGTGCAGGCTCGTGCACCTGTTTTCATTTTCCCCTTCGATGGGGTCGTTCAGTTGAGGTGAAGGCAAGCACCTCCCCGTGCCTTGCTGTTGGGGAACGTTGCAGAAAATTAAAAAATTTCCTACGGTTTCACCAAGATCCATCTATGAGTTCATCTAAGCAACGAGTCGAGGGAGTGAGTTTGCATCTACATACCACTTGTAGATAACGTGCGGAAGCTTGCAAGGGGATGGTGATGGTGGAGTCGTACTCGACGTGATTCAGATTACCGATGTCCAAGTGCTGAACGGACAGCACCTCCGCGTTCAACACACGTACGGGACGGGAGACGTCTCCTCCTACTTGATCCAGCAAGGGGAAGGAGAGGTTGATGATCCAGCAGCACGACGGCGTGGTGGTGGATGCAGCAGAACTCCAGCAGGGCTTCGCCAAGCGACTACGGGAGGAGGACGAGGTGTAGCAGGGGGAGGGAGGCGCCAAGCACAAGGGTGCGGCTGCCCTCCCCCTGCCCTCCTTTATATAGGCCCCCAGGGGGGGCGCCGGCCCTGGGAGATTGGATCTCCCAAGGGGGCGGCGGCCAAGGGGGGAGGAGTGCCCCCCAAGGCATGTGGTGCGCCCTTCCCCCCCCCCCCCCCCCCACCCCCCACCCTAGGGTTTCAACCCTAGGCGCAGGGGGTGGGCCTAGGGGGGCGCACCAGCCCACTATGGGCTGGCTCCCCTCCCACGTCAGCCCATGGGGCCCTCCGGGATGGGTGGCCCCACCCGGTGGACCCCCGGGACCCTTCCGGTGGTCCCGGTACATTACCGGGAGACCCCGAAACTTTCCCGATGGCCGAATACCACTTCCTATATATTATTATTTACCTCCGGACCATTCCGAAACTCCTCGTGACGTCCGGGATCTCATCCGGGACTCCGAACAACATTCGGTATGCTGCATACTCATATTCATACAACCCTAGCGTCACCGAACCTTAAGTGTGTAGACCCTACGGGTTCGGGAGACACGCAGACATGACCGAGACGACTCTCGGGCAATAACCAACAGCGGGATCTAGATACCCATGTTGGCTCCCACATGCTCCTCGATGATTTCATCGGTTGAACCATGATGTCGAGGATTCGATCAAACCCTGTATACAATTCCCTTTGTCAATCGGTACATTACTTGCCCGAGACTCGATCGTCGGTATCCCAATACCTTGTTCAGTCTCGTTACCGGCAAGTCACTTTACTCGTACCGTAATGCATGATCCCGTGGCCAACACCTTGGTCACCTTGAGCTCATTATGATGATGCATTACCGAGTGGGCCCAGAGATACCTCTCCGTCATACAGAGTGACAAATCCCAGTCTCGATCCGTGTCAACCCAATAGACACTTTCGGAGATACCTGTAGTGCACCTTTATAGTCACCCAGTTACGTTGTGACGTTTGATAACCCAAAGCACTCCTACGGTATCCAGGAGTTACACGATCTCATGGTCGAAGGAAGAGATACTTGACATTGGCAAAGCTCTAGCAAACGAACTACACGATCTTTGTGCTATGCTTAGGATTGGGTCTTGTCCATCACATCATTCTCCTAATGATGTGATCCCGTTATCAACGACATCCAATGTCCATAGCCAGGAAACCATGACTAACTGTTGATCACAACGAGCTAGTCAACTAGAGGCTCACTAGGGACATATTGTGGTCTATGTATTCACACGTGTATTATGATTTCCGGATAATACATTTATAGCATGAATAAAAGACAATTATCATGAACAATGAAATATAATAATACTTTTATTATTGCCTCTAGGGCATATTTCCAACAGTCTCCCACTTGCACTAGAGTCACCAATCTAGTTACATTGTGATGAATCGAACACCCATAGAGTTCTGGTGTTGATCATGTTTTGCTCGCGAGAGAGGTTTAGTCAACGGATCTGCGACATTCAGATCCGTATGTACTTTGCAAATTTCTATGTCTCCATCTTGAACATTTTCACGGATGGAGTTGAAACGACGCTTGATGTGCCTGGTCTTCTTGTGAAACCTGGGCTCCTTGGCAAGGGCAATAGCTCCAGTGTTGTCACAGAAGAGTTTGATTGGCCCCGACGCATTGGGTATGACTCCTAGGTCGGTGATGAACTCCTTCACCCAAATCGCTTCATGCGCTGCCTCCGAGGCTGCCATGTACTCCGCTTCACACGTAGATCCCGCCACGACGCTCTGCTTGCAGCTGCACCAGCTTACTGCTCCACCATTCAACATATACAAGTATCCAGTTTGTGACTTAGAGTCATCCAGGTCTGAGTCGAAGCTAGCGTCGACGTAACCCTTTACGACGAGCTCTTCATCTCCTCCATAAACGAGAAACATGTCCTCTGTCCTTTTCAGGTACTTCAGGATATTCTTGACCGCTGTCCAGTGTTCCTTGCCGGGATTACTTTGGTATCTTGCTACCAAACTTACGGCAAGGTTTACATCAGGTCTGGTACACAGCATGGCATACATAATAGATCCTATGGCTGAAGCATAGGGGATGACACTCATCTCTTCTTTATCTTTTGCCGTGGTCGGTGACTGAGCCGAGCTCAATCTCACACCTTGCAACATAGGCAAGAACCCTTTCTTGGACTGATTCATTTTGAGCCTTTTCAAAATCTTATCAAGGTATGTGCTTTGTGAAAGACCTATGAGGCGTCTTGATCTATCTCTATAGATCTTGATGCCTAATATATAAGCAGCTTCTCCAAGGTCCTTCATTGAAAAACACTTATTCAAGTAGGCCTTAATGCTGTCCAGAAGTTCTATATCATTTTCCATCAGGAGTATGTCATCTACATATAATATGAGAAATGCTACAGAGCTCCCACTCACTTTCTTGTAAACGCAGGCTTCTCCATAAGTCTGCATAAACCCAAATGCTTTGATCATCTCATCAAAGCGAATGTTCCAACTCCGAGATGCTTGCACCAGCCCATAAATGGATCGCTGGAGCTTGCATACTTTGTTAGCGTTCTTAGGATCGACAAAACCTTCCGGCTGCATCATATACAGCTCTTCCTTAAGATGTCCGTTAAGGAATGCCGTTTTGACGTCCATCTGCCATATCTCATAATCATAGTATGCGGCAATTGCTAACATGATTCGGACGGACTTCAGCTTCGCTACGGGAGAGAATGTCTCGTCGTAGTCAATCCCTTGAACTTGTCGATAACCCTTAGTGACAAGTCGAGCTTTATAGATGGTAACATTACCATCTGCGTCCGTCTTCTGCTTAAAAATCCATTTGTTTTCTATCGCTCGCCGATCATCGGGCAAGTCTGTCAAAGTCCGTACTTTGTTTTTATACATGGATTCTATCTCGGATTTCATGGCTTCAAGCCATTTGTTGGAATCTAGGCCCGCCATCGCTTCTTCATAGTTCGAAGGTTCACCGTTGTCTAACAACATGATTTCCAGGACTGGGTTGCCGTACCACTCGGGTGCGGAACGTGTCCTTGTGGACCTACGAAGTTCAGTAGCAACTTGATCCGAAGTACCTTGATCATCATCATTGTTTTCCCCTTCGGTTGGTGTGGGCATCACAGGAACATTTTCCTGAGCTGCACCACTTTCCCGTTCGAGAGGTAGTACTTCATCGAGTTCTACTTTCCTCCCACTTACTTCTTTCGAGAGAAACTCTTTTTCCAGAAAGCATCCGTTCTTGGCAACAAAGATCTTGCCCTCGGATCTTAAGTAGAAGGTATACCCGACAGTTTCCTTAGGGTATCCTATGAAGACGCATTTTTCCGACTTGGGTTCGAGCTTTTCAGGTTGAAGTTTCTTGACATAAGCATCGCATCCCCAAACTTTTAGAAACGACAGCTTAGGTTTCTTCCCAAACCATAATTCATACGATGTTGTCTCAATGGATTTAGACGGTGCCCTATTTAAAGTGAATGTAGCTGTCTCTAGAGCGTATCCCCAAAATGATAGCGGTAAATCGGTAAGAGACATCATAGACCGCACCATATCCAATAGAGTGCGATTACGACGTTCGGACACACCGTTTCGCTGAGGTGTTCCAGGAGGCGTGAGTTGTGAAACGATTCCACATTTCTTTAAGTGTGTACCAAATTCGTGACTTAAGTATTCTCCTCCACGATCTGATCGTAGGAACTTTATCTTTCGGTCACGTTGATTCTCTACCTCATTCTGAAATTCCTTGAACTTTTCGAAGGTCTCAGACTTGTGTTTCATTAAGTAGACATACCCATATGTACTCAAGTCATCAGTGAGAGTGAGAACATAACGAAATCCTCCGCGAGCCTCAACGCTCATTGGACCGCACACATCGGTATGTATGATTTCCAACAAGTTGGTTGCTCGCTCCATTGTTCCGGAGAACGGAGTCTTGGTCATTTTGCCCATGAGGCATGGTTCGCATGTGTCAAACGATTCATAATCAAGAGACTCTAAAAGTCCATCAACATGGAGCTTCTTCATGCGCTTGACACCAATGTGACCAAGGCGGCAGTGCCACAAGTATGTGGGACTATCGTTATCAACTTTACATCTTTTGGCATCCACACTATGAACATGTGTAATATTATGCTCGAGATCCATTAAGAATAAACCATTGACCATCGGAGCATGACCATAAAACATATCTCTCATATAAATCGAACAACCATTATTCTCAGACTTAAATGAGTAGCCATCTCGTATTAAACGAGATCCAGATACAATGTTCATGCTCAAACTTGGCACTAAATAACAATTATTAAGGTTCAAAACTAATCCCGTGGGTAAATGTAGAGGCAGCGTGCCGACGGCGATCACATCGACTCTGGAACCATTCCCGATGCACATCGTCACCTCGTCCTTCGCCAGTCTCCGTTTATTCCGCAGCTCCTGCTGTGAGTTACAAATATGAGCAACGGCACCGGTATCAAATACCCAGGAGTTACTACGAGTACTGGTAAGGTACACATCAATTACATGTATATCAAATATACCTTTGGTGTTGCCGGCCTTCTTATCCGCTAAGTATTTGGGGCAGTTCCGCTTCCAGTGACCCTTCCCCTTGCAATAAAAGCACTTAGTCTCAGGCTTGGGTCCATTCTTTGACTTCTTCCCGGTAACTGGCTTACCGGGCGCGGCAACATCCTTGTCGTCCTTCTTGAAGTTCTTCTTGCCCTTGCCCTTCTTGAACTTAGTGGTCTTATTGACCATCAACACTTGATGTTCTTTCTTGATTTCAGCCTCTGCTGACTTCAGCATCGAGAACACTTCAGGAATGGTCTTCACCATCCCCTGCATGTTGTAGTTCATCACAAAGCTCTTGTAGCTTGGTGGGAGCGACTGGAGGATTCTGTGAATGACCGCCTCATCTGGGAGGTTAATGTTCAGCTGGGTCATACGGCTGTGCAACCCAGACATCTTTAGGATGAGCTCACTGACAGAACTGTTTTCCTCCATCTTACAACTGTAGAACTTGTCGGAGACATCATATCTCTCGACCTGGGCATGAGCTTTAAAAACTAGTTTCAGCTCTTCGAACATCTCATATGCTCCGTGATGCTCAAAACGCTTTTGGAGCCCCGGTTCTAAGCTGTAAAGCATGCCGCACTAAACGAGGGAGTAATCATCAGCACGAGTTTGCCAAACATTCATAATGTCTTGGTTCTCTAGGACGGGAGCGTCACCTAGCGGTCCATCTAGGACATATTGCTTCCTGGCAGCTATGAGGATGATCCTCAGGTTCCGGACCCAGTCCGTATAGTTGCTGCCATCATCTTTCAGCTTGGTTTTCTCTAGGAACGTGTTGAAGTTCATGTTGACATGAGCGTTGGCCATTTGATCTACAAGACATATTTGCAAAGGTTTTAGACTAAGTTCATGGTAATTAAGTTCATCTAATCAAATTATGAACTCCCACTCAGATTAGACATCCCTCTGGTCATCTAAGTGTTACACGATCCGAGTCGACTAGGCCGTGTCCGATCATCACGTGAGACGGACTAGTCATCGTCGGTGAACATCTTCATGTTGATCGTATCTTCCATACGACTCGTGTTCGACCTTTCAGTCTCCGTGTTCCGAGGCCATGTCTGTACATGCTAGGCTTGTCAAGTTAACCCTAAGTGTTTTGCTGTGTAAAACTGTCTTACACCCGTTGTATGTGAACGTAAGGATCTATCACACCCGATCATCACGTGGTGCTTCGAAACGACGAACTGTAGCAACGGTGCACAGTTAGGGGAGAACACTTCTTGAAATTTTTAAGGGATCATCTTATTTACTACCGTCTTCCTAAGTAAACAAGATGCATAAACATAATAAACATCACATGCAATTATATAGTTGTGACATGATATGGCCAATATCATATAGCTCCATTGATCTCCATCTTCGGGGCTCCATGATCATCTTGTCACCGGCTTGACACCATGATCTCCATCATCGTGTCTTCATGAAGTTGTCACGCCAACGACTAATTCTACTTCTATGGCTAACGCGTTTAGCAATAAAGTAAAGTAGTTTACATGGCGTTCTTCAATGACACGCAGGTCATACAAAAATAAAGACAACTCCTATGGCTCCTGCCGGTTGTCATACTCATCGACATGCAAGTTGTGGATCCTATTACAAGAACATGATCTCATACATCACAATTCATCATTCATCACAACTTCTGGCCATATCACATCACATGATCAATCGCTGCAAAAACAAGTTAGACGTCCTCTAATTGTTGTTGCATCTTTTGCGTGGCTGCAATTGGGTTCTAGCAAGAAAGTTTTCTTACCTACGAATAACCACAACGTGATTTTGTCAACTTCTATTTACCCTTCATAAGGACCCTTTTCATCGAATCCGCTTCAACTAAAGTGGGAGAGACAGACACCCGCCAGCCACCTTATGCAACTAGTGCATGTCAATCGGTGGAACCGGTCTCACGTAAGCGTACGTGTAAGGTTGGTCCGGGCCGCTTCATCCCACAATACCGCTGAAGCAAGAAAAGACTAGTAGTGGCAAGCAAGTTGACAAGATCCACGCCCACAACAAAATTGTGTTCTACTCGTGCATTAGAGAACTACGCATAGACCTAGCTCATGATGCCACTGTTGGGGAACGTTGCAGAAAATTAAAAAAAATTCTACGGTTTCACCAAGATCCATCTATGAGTTCATCTAAGCAACGAGTCGAGGGAGTGAGTTTGCATCTACATACCACTTGTAGATCGTGTGCGGAAGCTTGCAAGGGGATGGTGATGATGGAGTCGTACTCGACGTGATTCAGATCACCGATGTCCAAGTGCTGAACGGACAGCACCTCCGCGTTCAACACACGTACGGGACGGGAGACGTCTCCTCCTACTTGATCCAGCAAGGGGGAAGGAGAGGTTGATGATGATCCAGCAGCACGACGGCGTGGTGGTGGATGCAGCAGAACTCCAGCAGGGCTTCGCCAAGCGACTACGGGAGGAGGACGAGGTGTAGCAGGGGGAGGGAGGCGCCAAGCACAAGGGTGCGGCTGCCCTCCCCCCTACCCTCCTTTATATAGGCCCCCAAGGGGGGGCGCTGGCCCTGGGAGATTGGATCTCCCAGGGGGCGGTGGCCAAGGGGGGAGGAGTACCCCCCAAGGCATGTGGTGCGCCCCCCCCCCCCACCCTAGGGTTTCAACCCTAGGCGCAGGGGGTGGGCCTAGGGGGGGCGCACCAGCCCACTATGGGCTGGCTCCCCTCCCACGTCAGCCCATGGGGCCCTCCGTGATGGGTGGCCCCACCCGGTGGACCCCCGGGACCCTTCCGGTGGTCTCGGTACATTACCGGGAGACCCCGAAACTTTCCCGATGGCCGAAATACCACTTCCTATATATTATTCTTTACCTCCGGACCATTCCGAAACTCCTCGTGACGTCTGGGATCTCATCCACGACTCCGAACAACATTCGGTATGCTGCATACTCATATTCATACAACCCTAGCGTCACCGAACCTTAAGTGTGTAGACCCTACGGGTTCGGGAGACACGCAGACATGACCGAGACGACTCTTGGGCAATAACCAACAGCGGGATCTGGATACCCATGTTGTCTCCCACATGCTCCTCGATGATTTCATCGGTTGAACCACGATGTCGAGGATTCGATAAAACCCTGTATACAATTCCCTTTGTCAATCGGTACGTTACTTGCCCGAGACTCGATCGTCGGTATCCCAATACCTTGTTCAGTCTCGTTACCGGCAAGTCACTTTACTCGTACCGTAATGCATGATACCATGGCCAACACCTTGGTCACCTTGAGCTCATTATGATGATGCATTACCGAGTGGGCCCAGAGATACCTCTCCGTCATACGGAGTGACAAATCCCAGTCTCGATCCGTGTCAACCCAATAGACACTTTCGGAGATACCTGTAGTGCACCTTTATAGTCACCCAGTTACGTTGTGACGTTTGATAACCCAAAGCACTCCTACGGTATCCAGGAGTTACACGATCTCATGGTCGAAGGAAGATATACTTGACATTGGCAAAGCTCTAGCAAACGAACTACACGATCTTTGTGCTATGCTTAGGATTGGGTCTTGTCCATCACATCATTCTCCTAATGATGTGATCCCGTTATCAACGACATCCAATGTCCATAGCCAGGAAACCATGACTATCTGTTGATCACAACGAGCTAGTCAACTAGAGGCTCACTAGGGACATATTGTGGTCTATGTATTCACACGTGTATTATGATTTCCGGATAATACAGTTATAGCATGAATAAAAGACAATTATCATGAACAATGAAATATAATAATACTTCTATTATTGCCTCTAGGGCATATTTCCAACACTTGCATATAAGAAATCACCTCCTTATGTTGCTTTACCTGACTGTTTTTCTTTTAAACCTTTCTTCCGTATTTGCACTACTGGATGACCATTATATATCTACCAAAAAGGGAAACACAAATATACTTAGACATGTAATACTTCAAGTTTCACCTAATATGCACATGTGGTTTCAGTTTTCCAAAATATATACCATTGAGAAACTAACTGTATGCAGTGCGGATTCTAGGATATTAACATTTGCAGCCATATCTTGGTTTCAGTGGTAAAGATTTTTGCCAATCCCACAGAGATAATTTAATTCAAGAAGCAAATAAATTAAGTTTAAACTGTTTCCTTTGACGAAATTGTAATGTTTTTTCAAACAAACTATGATGAACTTAAAATCCATAATATGAAGTTGTGCCTGCTACAGCAGTACAGTTGATGCTTAGGGACTAATTCCTTATATTTCCTGATGTATTGGTTGAGACCAAGGAGATAGCGAGCCATTGCAGAGGAGAGGGGATACGAGGGTGGGCAGAGGTCAGGCATTGCTAACAGATTTGCGGCGGAGTGGGAAGCCGACGCCTCATCTTTGGCTCCTGTTTGGCATCGGCAAAGAGAAAGCTGCCGAGGATGTGTTGCTCTATGCACTGTTGTCGAAGTACATCCTTGCTATGATGTGTATGGTTTCTCTATTTTCCTCCTATTGCTCTGTTCCCAATTTTACAAACTGCTAAGTTGGTGGTTGATTTCATTTCTTTTAGATTTTTCGGTGGCTTTCTCCATTAGAATGTTTCTCGTCAATGACCATATCAACCTGTCTGGTGTTCGCACATGTCATTTTGGTTGAGGTGTGTGCAAGATCATCCCTCTCTAAACTATAAATTTTCTGTATATTTTGGTAGATCTGATTTATCGAGGGCGAAGGCAGGCTGACTGTACTACAAGGAGGGGTGCCATTGTTATTTTGGTTTTGGCTCATGAAGTTCAAATCACTTTTCCTATGAAAGAAAATCAATCTGTGTATGCATGATAATTGTTAATACTTTAACTGCAGTTTAGGATACAAATGTGATCACATTAATCATTTGTTAAACAGGTTACTGCCATTCCGCCTCTTCCTCGTGATGGTATAGGAGTACACACTAATTCAATAAATAAGAGGCGAAGTTGCCAATGCCTGAGATAGTGGTTCCTACCTCTGGCCTTCGCACCTTTAGTTCCGCAAGTAGTTCAACAACTCAAATGGTAAGAACTTCAGGGTTCTTTTTTCTATTTCTTTCTTTTCTCTTGGGACTGTATATTCTCTGTTTGTATATATTTCCTTTGATTGAAATAAAGGACTCTGTGGCTTTTGCTCCACATAAGGTAGTCAAAATAAAGTAGTCCCTATGATCCATATTAGTTCCGCAAGTATATGTGGTAGTTTCTGTTAGTTTCTCATGCTTTTCTACAAAGTGATAGGTTAATAATGTCATCAACAATTTTTTCCTTAACTGATCAATATCTTGGAAGTTGTCACTCATTAGTTTTCTTTTCCTTATTTAGTAATGAATTGTTGTGATGCATTTTTTTACTTTAATCCTTGCTACTTCTAAAGCAGCCTTCTTGTGCAGATCATTTTGTATAGATGTATAATGGCATGCCCGTGATTGCTCTGTAAAAACCCGGCCTAGGATATATGAATACTTCCATATAAACATATGCCTCTTCTATTTTGTAGCTTCTCATTGTAAGGAACGATATATATCATATTTCATTATGTTATTTCGGTAAATAAATTTCCTTTCTGATTGTTTTTTGTTAAGTATCCAAGTAAGAGTCTGATTAGTGGCGGTCATTTCAGAGCTCGAGGCAGAGATGGAGGAGCTCGGGCGAGCTCGAGACTATGGATCCAGGGCTTGAGTGCTCACGGGATGGAGGCAGGGGAGGGCGCCCTACGGGAAGTGATTTATGTGCTCCTTGATCTGGCTTTTTATAACTGATGACATCTTACATTGTTGTCTTTTACCGATTAACTGGTTAACTCTTTTCCTAAATGGTCTTAGATTTCTGCTTTCTATTTGCGCCAGTTTCTTTTTACAAGAGATGAGATCTTACACAATATATTTTTGCCTTGGTTGATCTAATTAAGATTTTCCTTCAGCGCGTGCATATGATGTGAATATAAAGCTATTTGGAAGAACATATCCATGGGCAAAAAAATATTATCATGTATTTTGTCTGTCATTTTGCTTGTGTTGATGTAATTTATTGAGCTTTTTCACACGTCATGATATTATGCCTTAATTTCTACTAGGCTGCTTTTACATTTAAAATTCATTGTACAAACATTATTTACCTAATTTATGGAAACAATAAATTTGTAGCTTAGGTCAACTAGGAGATGATGTAAACCAAGTCACTCACCAGTTTAAGATGGTATGTTCTGAACTTTCATTGCTTTATGAATGGACAAACGATGTTAGATATGCATGCTACTACGGTTTAGCCATTTTTCAGTTTTCTACATGAGCCACAGTGCCGAAGCCTTTGGACAGGCACTGTGGTAGAATGTGTCAAACATAGGTCTGTTTGCTAGAATATGTGTTGTGCCGATGCTGCAACTAGCATACGCAAAATCACTTTGCTATATATTTTTCATAATGCTACATTCCATCAATTAACTGACTTCTTATTGTTTTGAATCTACTTACATAGGTGTTTACAGATTTACTTTGTTCCAGCGCCTACTTTGGATCATAGGAAACTAAAAAAGAGAGGGCGCCGCCACCACCGTCCACTAGTAGAAAAAGGGTCAAACGTGCAGCACATTAGTGCCGGTTTGTATTAGAGCCGGCACTAATGTATACATTAGTGCCGGTTCCAATGGCTAGCCGGGCCGCTCTCATTAGTACCGGTTCGTGGCTAACCTTTAGCACCGGTTCGTGCCACGAACCGGTACTAATGAGGGTGGTGGCAGGATGTTGTCAGTCTGGGCCCCCTCCAGCACCTTTAGTACCGGTTCGTGCCACGAACCGGTACTAAAGGTCGTCCTACATAAACCCTTCGTCCACCCAAGCCACTCTGTTCTTCCCCTTTCCCCTCACTTCTCCTCTGTTCTTCCCCTTTCCCCTCGAGCTCCTCACAAATTTTACCCAAAATTTGTCAAGATTTGAAGGCCCCCATCCATTCAAATGATCACAAAGGTTAGCAACTTTGTCCTTTCAACTCTCATTGCTAGATTAGCTCTTCCCATGCTTTGTATAGTTACTAATTTGTGAGTTTAGTAATTTGGGAGGAAATATATATATGTGCTAGTATTTGATTTATATGCAATTTGAGGTCAAAAATAACACTTAGTTTGCATATGTAGGTGTGGTTTACTTAGTGCCTTCTAAATCTCCGTCGTAACCACCGTCGATCGCCCGCACCGTCCCGTCACCGGCACCACCTTGTGGTGAGCCTCTTGTTCATGTAATTTTATATAAAAAATTGATGTTTGTGTGATTTGGATATATAGTTAATCATGTAATAATTATCTTACCCGTACGTTGTTTGTTATACATAGTGTCATGGTTTTGATATCCGTCCCCGTCGGCCCTCGTCCTTGTTATGATTCGGATGTGGTATATTCTCTTCTAAAACTATTAGTTGCATTTCGTGTTTATGACAAATTATGCCCATCAAGTTGACATAGATATTTTTATCTAGGAGGTATGTGAACCGGAAATTCCAACCGACCCTATTGTCGAGAGGTTAAATTTAGTTGAAAGAGAAAACGAGTACTTGAAAGAAAAATTGAAAAGAATTGAGGGGGAGAAGATGGAATTGGAGTTGCATGTTGCCGATGTCGTCGATGATCACAAGATCAAGATGGAGAAAATGCCATCGATAGTGAGGCTTGGTATCATTATGCTGTTGGATCAATTGTTACCTTAGTTGCGATCTTGATCGCATTTGTTGTTGCATTTAAATGCTTTAGCTAGAGAGTTATTTGTTTGTTGCATTTAAGTGTTGTATGAACTTTATGTATGAACTTGTATTAATTTGGTCTATTCGGTGTTGTGTAATGAAGATGAGCCGGCAATGGATGTACGATGACCGATGCTCTCCCCAGTTCGTTGAGGGCGTGCATACTTTTCTGCTTGCGGCTGAGGCAAACAAGCGGGCGGATGGTTTTATGCCTTGTCCATGTGGTGTCTGTAAGAATGGTCACAATTACTCTACGTCAAGAACCATTCACGTCCACCTGTTTGAGTCCGGTTTCATGCCCCACTATAATGTTTGGACCAAGCACGGAGAAAGAGGGGTTATGATGGAAGACAATGAAGAAGAAGAGGACGACGACAGCTATCCTGGCCATGGGTTCCCTGAATACGATGATACAACAATGGGGGAAGAAGCTGAGCCGGTAATGCGGGAAGAAGCTGAGCCGGCAATGCGGGAAGAAGCTGAAGAAGAGGCATCAGATGAGCCCGTTGATGATCTAGGTCGGGCCATTGCCGATGCAAAGAGAAACTGCGCAAGTGATTTGGAGAAGAAGAAGTTGCAGCGCATGTTAGAGGATCACAAAAAATTGTTGTACCCGAATTGCGTAGGTGACAAGAAAAAGCTGGGCACCACACTGGAATTGCTGCAATGGAAGGCAGAGAATGGTGTATCTGACAAGGGATTTGGAAAGTTGCTGGTAATGATAAAGGATATGCTTCCAAAGGACAACGAATTGCCCGAGAGTACGTACGAAGCAAAGAAGGCTGTCTGCCCTCTAGGGTTAGAGGTGCAGAAGATACATGCATGCCCTAATGATTGCATCCTCTACCGCGGTGAGTACGAGGATTTGAACGCTTGCCCGGTATGTGGTGCATTGCGCTATAAGATCAGCCGCGATGAGCCTGGTGATGTCGAGGGCGAGCGCCCCAGGAATAAGATTCCTCCCAAGGTGATGTGGTATTCTCCTATAATACCACGGTTGAAACGTTTGTTCCAAAACAAAGAGCATGCCAAGGCGATGCGATGGCACAGAGAAGACCGTAAGAAAGACGGAAAGTTGAGAGTACCCGCTGACGGGTCGCAGTGCAGAAAAATCGAAAGAAAGTACGGGAAGGAGTTTGCAGATGACGCAAGGAGCGTATGGTTTGGTCTAAGCGCAGATGGCATTAATCCTTTTGGGGAGCAGAGCAGCAACCATAGCACCTGGCCTGTGACTCTATGTTTGTATAACCTTCCTCCTTGGTTGTGCATGAAGCGGAAGTTCATTATGATGCCAGTGCTCATCCAAGGCCCTAAGCAACCCGACAACGACATTGATGTGTACCTAAGGCCATTAGTTGAAGAACTCTTACAGCTGTGGAATGGAATAGGTGTACGTGCGTGGGATGAGCACATGGGGGAAGAATTTGACCTCAAGGCGTTGCTGTTCGTGACCATCAATGATTGGCCTGCTCTCAGTAACCTTTCAGGACAGACAAACAAGGGATACCGCGGATGCACGCACTGTTTGGATGATACCGACAGTATATATTTGAATAGTTGTAAGAAGAATGTGTACATGGGACATCGTCGATTTCTTCCGAGTAGGCATCCCGTAAGAAAGAAAGGCAAGCATTTCAAAGGTGAGGCGGATCACCGGACGAAGCCTCGCCACCGTACTAGTGCTGATGTACATGATATGGTCAAGGATTTGAAGGTGATATTTGGGAAGGGTCCTGGCGGACAACCTGTTCCGAAGGACGCGGACGGACGCGCACCCATGTGGAAGAAGAAATCTATATTTTGGGACCTGCCATATTGGAAAGACCTAGAGGTCCGCTCCGCAATCGACGTGATGCTCGTCACGAAGAATCTTTGCGTGACCCTACTTGGCTTCTTGGGCGTGTATGGGAAGACAAAAGATACACCTGAGGCACGGGAGGACCAGCAACGTATGCACGGAGAAGACGGCATACATCAGGGTCATGCAAGCTACGCTCTTACCAAAGAAGAGAAGGAAATCTTCTTTGAATGCCTGCTCAGTATTAAGGTACCGTCTGGCTTCTCGTCGAATATAAAGGGAATAATAAACATGGCAGAGAAAAAGTTCCAGAACCTAAAGTCTCATGACTGCCACGTGATTATGACGCAACTGCTTCCGGTTGCATTGAGGGGGCTTCTACCGGAAAACGTTCGATTAGCCATTGTGAAGCTATGTTCATTTCTCAATGCAATCTCTCAGAAGGTAATCGATCCAGAAATCATACCAAGGTTACAGAATGATTTGGTGCAATGTCTTGTCAGTTTCGAGTTGGTGTTCCCACCATCCTTCTTCAACATCATGACGCACGTCCTAGTTCACCTATGCGAAGAGATTAACGTTTTGGGTCCTGTATTTCTACACAATATGTTCCCCTTTGAGAGGTTCATGGGAGTCTTAAAGAAATATGTTCATAACCGTGCTAGGCCAGAAGGAAGCATCTCCAAGGGCCATCAAAATGAGGAGGTCATTGAGTTTTGTATTGACTTTATTCTTGACCTTAAGCCGATTGGTGTTCCTGAATCGCGGCATAAGGGCAGACTGGATGGAAAAGGCACGCTAGGAGGGGAACAAATAATATGTATGGACGGACATTCTCTCACTGAAGCACACTACACAGTTTTACAGAATTCCACCTTGGTGGCTCCGTATATGGATGAACACAAGAATTTGCTACGCTCCAAACACCCGGAGCGGTCTGATGAGTGGATTACACGTGAACAAACCAGGAGTTTCGCCAACTGGTTGCAGACACGTACCATGCATGACACCTCTATTGAAGATGACCTGTACTTGCTATCCCAGTTACCATCTTCGAATATAATGACTTTCAAAGGGTACGAGATAAATGGTAATACATTTTACACGATCGCCCAAGATAAGAAGAGCACCAACCAAAACAGTGGTGTCCGCTTTGATGCAGAAACCAAGACGGGAAAGAAAACATATTATGGTTATATACAAGACATATGGGAACTTGACTATCGACGTGGTTTAAAGGTCCCTTTGTTTCGGTGCAAATGGGTCAATATGACACGAGGCGGGGTAACGGAAGACCCGCAGTACGGAATGACAACAGTGGATCTCAACAATCTTGCGTATGCAGACGAACCATTCGTCCTAGCCAATGATGTGGCACAGGTTTTCTATTTGAAGGACATGTCTATCAAGCCAAGAAAAAGAAAAGATAAGGAAGCGAATGCATCGTACGATGAGCCAAAGGGGCACATAGTTCTTTCTGGGAAGAGAAACATCGTGGGAGTGGATGACAAGACAGACAAGTTAGAAGATTATGAAAAGTTTGATGAAATTGCTCCATTTACAGTGAATATTGACCTGAGCATCCCGTTAAATGATGAAGATTTTCCATGGTTACGGCGCAAAGGGACACACGCGAAGAAAAAGTTTCAGACCCAAAGATCTGAGATGTGATCGGCTTCACTATCATCACTTTCTTCTGTGTTTCACACCCAGGAGGGAATGTCTGTAATAGTTAGGGTAGTTATGTGTTTTGGCATTTGAAACGCGAAGAAATTTTATCTGCAAACAAATTCTTTTCATGCATTTACTGATTTTTTTTCCAGCTAAATGACCCTGAAATTGAAAGGCAATTCAAATGAACTCAGAAAATGTTGAAAGTTGGCATGGTATCATAATTTCATACAAATAGCATGTGCAAGAAAGTAAAGAGGGTTACGGCAAAAACTGGATGCACTTCGTGTACAAAATGGACAATCTCTTTCGAAGTATCAGGGTTTCCGACGAAAACTAAACTGTTACAAAGGCATTTCATTTTTTAAATTACTAAACATTACTAAATTGAATATAATGATAAAACACACTAATATTAAACATAAGAAAAAAGAATCACTGAAAAAACTTTTTTCAAAGTTAAGTTATTCACAAACTAGTGATTCACACAAATTTCAAATAATTCAAAATTTAAACTATTCAAATTTGAAATCTACCGGCACTAACAGAAAGTTTGTAATTTTTTGTACCTAAAGTAAAAATATTCACAAAGAAACTCTAAATACAGCAAAAAAAACTCAAAAATAAATAAAACAAAAAAATAAAGCAAAAACAAATTAAGAAAAAAAAGCCCGCCTACTAGGCCAAAGCGGCCTGCATACGACTAGCGACACAACCTTTCGTTGGGCCAGGATGCAGGCCCGCGAAGGCCCAGTAGGCCCACAAGGCGAGGAGGACAGGTAGGCCCAGTAGGCCTGATTAGGAGAGGAGCTCGAGAGAGCTACCGCACTGGGGCTTATAAACCAGTGCGGTAGCCCCTCGACTAGTGAGGTGGGACTAAACTTCCGCACCGCACCTGCGCCAGCGCACACCCTTTAGTACCGGGTGGTGGCACCAACCGGTACTAAAGGGGGGGCCTTTAGTACCGGTTTGTGCCACCACCCGGTACTAAAGGGGGTCGCTTCCCGCCGCTTGGCCTGGCCAAAACAGACCTTTAGTACCGGTTGGTGGCTCCAACCGGTACTAAAGGTGCCTTCTATATAAGAAAACACTTCAAAATTTCGTCAATTTCTCATCTCTCCCTCTGCTTCTTCTCCTCTGCACCGTCGCCCGCCGCCCCGGCCCGTCGCCGCCCCCGCCGCCGCCCCGTCCCCGTCGTCGCCGCCCCCATCGCCGCCCCGTCCCCGTCGTCGCCGCCCCGTCGCCGCCCCGGCCCGTACGTCCCCGTCCCCGTCGTCGCCGCGCCCGTCGCCGTCCCCGTCGCCGCGCGCCCCCCGTCGCCTCTCGCCTAGCCGGCCGGTGAGCGCGCACACACACACATACATTTTTAGTTATAGATTTTTCTGTTTTTAAGAAATTGTTAGAAATTTTTCTGTTTTTTAGAAATAGTTAGAAATATTAGAATTGTTAGAAATGTTTTTTAGTTATAAAAATAGTTATAAAAATGTTAGTTATATATATAGAAATGTTATAATTTTTTTTTTGTTTTTTAGTTATAGAAATATTAGAAATGTTATAGAAATGTTAGTTATATATAGCATTGTTAGAAATGTTATAGAAATGTTAGTTATATAGAAATGTTAGAAATTTAAGTTATCAAAATCCAATCATTAAAAAAATGTTACTTTTTGCGGGCATATAGCTAGTATTTGTTCTCGACGATGCCCGGCCCGCATCCTCGCCGTCGACCCGTCCGCGACGACGTCCAGCCGACCCATGTCCGGGACTGGGCTCCGCCGGGCTGGCACTGGGAGGTGCTGCTTGGAGGGGCGCGCCGCTTGACGAGGAACCCGGCCGCGGGTCCAGTCGTCGACCCTGATCTCGTTTGGTGGCGTTCGCGTGGGCCAGTTTCGGTGCGGAGGGACCCGGCCCCGCCGGAGGTGGTATGTCGCCGTGTCAGGGAGGAGGACGAGCACGTCCATCGCTACATGGTTGCGTTAGAGGGCGGCAGGTTCTCCAATACGTGGCAGTATCTTCGGGGATCTCACTTCAGCTATGATCCTGTGAGGGTTCCATCTCTTTGGGTGTCCACTGCCCGCGCCAGAGGAACCGCGAGTGTCCTAGATTCTTCTGTAGTATTCGATCTTTATTAGCTAATAGCCAGTGATGTACTATTCAATATTATATATTATTCGAGACGATGTATTCGAGATTATATCTATTATTCCGGACGATGTATTCGAGATTATATCTATTATTTTGGACGATGTATTGATTATATCTATTATTCGAGATTTGAATACTAAATTGTTTTATATTTCTTTTGGATTAGTTAAACAAAAGCTATGGCAGACAATACCGACAGAGAGGGAGAACAGACCATGTTCGATATGATACGCGGGGCAGATGATAATCAAAATGAAGAAGATTATGACGGCTCCGAATTTCTAAACAACATTGGAGAGGGTGATATGATATTCGATCACGACGAAGTCATGAATGATTATGACGATGACGAAGAACATGATCCTGAAACAACAAACACCGACGAGGTATATATATTTATATAAGCAGGCATCTGGTGATCATCACATGTTTTAAATGACTTGAAGATATATTAACGAATCGATCTTTGTTCTTTCAGCCATCCGGATCGAGCAAATCTTCAGGCAAAAGGACGAAACGAGGCCCGAACAAAAAGTTGAAGCCGGGCGTAAAGTACAATATCGAGGCATGCGGCCCTACTGGCAAACCAGTAGCGCCTAAGAAGATTGCGGACAAGTTCATTCGTCAGTGCGGAGTTCTTGTGAAGGACCAACTCCCGATCAAACTTCAAGAATGGAGAGCGCCAGCAAAGCCACGTCCAGATGTTACTTATGTCGACAAGAATCAAAAAGATCTGCTTTGGGATACTCTCATGGAACATTTCACCCTACCAGATCATTTCACAGAAGCAGATGTGCAGAAAGTCAAAGAGGCTGCTCTTAAGATGATGGCGACTGCATTCAAGAACTACAAGAATGGTGAATGGAACAAGTACGTCAACGGAGGAAGGAAGACTCCAGTATTCAAGGGAACACTGGAGAACCAACGTGATCATTGGGACGATTTCGTGAAATTCAAGGATTCGGAATTAGCTAAGGAACGGTCGAGAATAAACAAGAAGAATGCCGGAAAAAAGGATAAGTTCCATAAGCTGGGGCCAGGTGGCTATGCGGTGGCAATGCCTAAGTGGGATAAGTCTGAGAAAGAGATGGAGGATGCAGGTGTCACTCCGGCTACTAAGAGCTGGCCCCCCAGGGTCAGGACTTGGTTCTATGCGCATGGGGGGAGTTGGACCGGGAGACAGGCAATGTTTCGACGAGGGAAAGTCTGAAGGGAGCCGACGATGCGATACTTGTTGCAATAGAAGAGGCACGAACGGGGGTGTTCCAGCCCAACAGAGAGAATGACGAGCTTACGCGTGCCCTGGGAAATCCTGAACACCCGGGAAGAACACGAGGCAAGGGCGCTCTGCCGTAGTATGAGGGGTTTTCAGACTGGAACAACGACTACAGAACCCGTGCGAGAAAGAAGATTGCGGAGGAGAAGAAGAGGAAGATGGAGGAGGAGCAGAGGAAGCGGGACTATGAACGCCTTCAAGGCCTAGAAGCAAGTCAAGCGGAATTGGCAGTCAAATTCCAGCGGCAGCAGGAGCAGATCGACTCACTTACCCATCAAAGGGGGTCTCAGCAGCTGCAGCAGCTAGCGGATGATCCAGCATTGGATAGCATCGGCCCATCCATGCCGAGAAGCAGCATGGGTTCCGTCCCGGACGACCCAATGCTGGGTAGATACCCCGTGGATGACATCACGGAGAACACTAACTGCGAGCTACACGTCAAAATGAAGAATATATCCATGAAGGTGGCGGACGGCTGTGCTTTCACAAATCCCCCCGAGGCAACCTTCCATTGCAACCCGATTCCAGCGGGCTTTGCTCGTGTCTTGGTTGATGAGGTGGACCCACCATATTCGGGGCTACAGCTTGACATTGCTGGAGGTGACGGCGAGCGCTTTCTCGGAGAGGCCAAACATCGTATCATCATATGGAAAAAGGATTGCATCATCTTTCCAAGGCCACCGACACCGCATCACCCGAGTCCTCGTCGAAGTCCGCCACCGAGTCAGCAGACTCCCGATCCTCCAAGTCCGGCAAAGTGTCAGGACAATCCTCCTCCTCCAAGTCCGGCAAAGTGTCAGGACAATCCTCCTCCTCCAAGTCCGCCACAGCGTCAGACGTCCACTCCTCCTCCAAGTCCGGCACAACCTCAGGCCACTCCTCCTCGTCCAACTCAGTCCCGTCAGCCGTCTCCGCCGCCTCAGCAATCGCAGAAGAGACACCCCGCAGCTATGGTGCGTAGCGGTACGAGTCGAGGTAGTACAGGAAGTACAGGCGGAGGCAAGCGATATAAATATGGTCCAAGCCTCAAGCCTCTTCCGCAGAGGTCTTATGACAAGTCCGAGGAGGAAATCACAGCCATATCGAAGGCCGAGGTGGAAGCCCATTTTGCACCGAAACCGCCACCGCCGCCAAGGGAGAAAGTGCCTGAGGAAACGATTGACCACTTCATTCGTATGGCTCAACGACCAGCTTCCAAGCCTGTTGACACAGACTATGAGCGCCACATCAGGAAGTTAAATCGAGCACGTCTACAAAGGGAGGCGAGCACGTCTACATCGGGATCGAGCAAACAAGAAGCAGCTGCCAAAAAATGCGGGAAAACCATTCCCCAGCTGGGAGAACATGCGGCGCAATCGATCCCCTCGCTTGTTGTGCCAACAACAGGTGGCAGTACGCGCCCCCAATATTATTGTGGGCAAACAGTGCATGTTCTCGAGGTGGGCAATGTGGTAATAACGAAGGAGCATATAATGCAGGCTGAAGTTCTCAACATCACTGTTGGACAACTCCTCGAGATCGAGCCCATGCCTTTGCTTAGAGAGGATGAAGTAAAACGAAAATATGTCCGGGGCCAACCTTTGGTCGCGCCAGACAAGGTCAAGAAGCTCCCAACGAGAATGTATGAATTGCATCAATGGTACATGAACATTACCAAGATTTCAGATCGAGTGTCCCTCATGGTGAATGCCAAGAAGGACCATTACTACCATGAGGAAGCTGGGTCCGTTGAGTATTTAGAACTGTTTCAGTTATACAATCAGGACGCACTCGACAAATCTATCGTCAGTTGCTATTGTCTGTAAGTGATCTCTTTCTATAATTTAAGTCTCAAGCTAGCTGTAGTGATCCTTTTGATCAATCATTACCTGTAATTATCCTCACTATATTCTTTTCTGTGGTATTATGCAGGATGAAGATATATGAAATGAGAAAAGGTGGACGCTATGGCATTGGGTTCATTGACCCAAACACCGTTAATGAATTCACATGGAAGATAAATGAACATCATGCAAAGGAAGTAGAGGACAGCATGCTAGAGTTCTTGAAGTGCCTCAAATACAATGAAGATATACTACTTCCTTACCACTTTGGGTGAGTCACACTGTCTTGTACTACAAATTCTCTGTTTTTGCCTACTAGCTAGCTACATGTTTTTGCTTACATATGCCCGCTTAATTAAGACATGTAAACGTGTGTGCATGCAGATTTCACTGGGTCTTGTGTATCATTAAAGTTGACGATAGAACAGTTGAAATACTGGACTCATTAATCTCAAAAAACACTGACTTTAACATCTTGTATCGGATAGTTAACAGGTAATTTCAATCATTATTAACTATATATCTCGGCCTATTTAGTTCGTCATTTCATGATATGAACTATTTAATAACCCCTTTATTCATTTTCTTTGTCGCCGGGGAGGGCTTGGGCAAGATTCATCAGCGTCACGGAAGGTGAATGGAAACAAAAGCTTCAATGGTTTCGACCCAAGGTAAGTAATTAAGTAGTACTAGCTAGCTAGCTAGCTGCCATCTCTTTAATTATCATGCTTGATTAATTTTTATCTGATCAAATTCCATTCTCGTAAAGGCCCTGAAGCAGGCGCAGGGGACTGATCTGTGTGCATTCTGCGTTTGCGAGAACATTCGCATGATGGCGTCCGAAAGGAGCAGATCTCAAAGACAACAATGGGTACGCTTGTCAGAACACTATTCACAATTTTCACACCATTATCGATATCTAGTCACACAACTAATACACATGCATATTGATCTCCTTCTTAACAGTTGAAAGAGGTGCGGGAGAAGCTCATAGAAACGGAGCGCGTAGAAGCACTTCAAGAGGAAATAGCGGGATTTTTGCTCGACCAGGTCATAAATCCGAATGGAGAATTCTATTACCCGCTACCGCCCCCATGAAAACCACTTTCAATTGTCATCGTGCTCCGAAGGCACCAATTAGACTGGCTCTGAAGGCAACATTCATATGTAAGAGAAATTGTATATAGCTATACATGTGTGTATGTGTGAATTAATTAATATGGTGGTTTAATTTGTGAGACATTGATGTGATATATATATGCATGATTGGTTCTACTAGAAATTCTATATATATATATATATATATATATATATATATATATATATATATATATATATATATATATATATATATATATATATATATATATATATATATATATATATAACGTGTACAATGTGTAGTATCGTAAAATACTAGCAAACGAAAAAGAATTAAAATGGAAACACAAAATTAAATGAAAAAGAAATCATAAAACTAAAAACCCTCCAAACCTTATAGTACCGGTTGGTCTTACAAACCGGTACTAAAGGGCTCCAGGTCTCCGGAGCTGGCTCGTGCCACGTGGTTGCCCTTTAGCACCGGTTCGTGCTGAACCGGTACTAAAGGGGGGGGGGCCTTTAGTGACCACAAATTAGTGCCGGTTATGTAACCGGCACTATAGGGCCTTACGAACCGGTGCTAATGCCCGGTTCTGCACTAGTGGTCATCAGGCTGGTCCACATCCACGTGCTGCTCGGCGTCACCAGGTCACCGGCACAACTCCTCACGCCTAGGTCGTTCAACATTTTCTTCCGCTTTTGGTGCGTCACATTTAGAGTCTTTCTTTCTCATTTTACCGTGTTTGCATGGTAAGATGTTTGGTCGGATTTGAAGGTTTGTAACCTTGGCTCCAAAGCTTCAAGCTCTTATAGAAATTAGAACCGAGGGCCTTTTAAAATGAGTCCTGCATAATAGTGTTGTTCAGTGGGATGCAGAATTTTTGTTCGTCTGATCGGCTATCCTTGATGCTGATTAAAGTACTGATTTCATCATCATATGACTACAATAAAGAAGTTGTGTGTATAAATATTACTAACTGCTGATATTTTGCATCAGTGATTTCAATTCGGTTGGCCCTCTTTAAGATTTCTTGGGAATGTGAGACTTACAAATTTCAACCCTGTGCAATGTGCTTCTCGGGTGTGGATTTGTGTCTGACTAATTAACGGTCCTGTTAATACTGATATGTCTTTGAAAATTATATGCGTATTGCATCGCTTGTACTTATAGTAAGTGGAAATTTTTCTCATATGTTTCAATATGTGCCCGAATAATATTAATGTACACTCTTTCAATACATGGCTTACTCTTGGCCTTTGCGCCATTGGCGCAACTAGTCATCTAGTATTCCTAAAAAACCAATATTGGTTGTATGATTTGGGCGAGTGCACCCTGACCAGCGCCATCCATCGCGATGCCTCCGGCGGCGCCTCCTTCTCATCGTACACCACATCGTCAAGGTCCTCCTCTCGAAAACCTAACTCCCTCATCAGTGCTGTCACGTCGTCCGTCTCGGACAGTGCCGCAGACCGCGACCCCGAAGCTCCATCAGACGCCATGGCAAAAACTCGAAAAACCCTAGCCCGATGAGAAACCACCGAGCCCTTGTAGATAGCCCTAGAGCCCTCCTCCCCAGCCCCGCCTGGGCCAGGGGCGTCCCCTCACCCCCGCTCGACGAGAGGAGGCACGAAGACACGGCGGAGGTAGGGAAGATTACGATCTCAACGATGGTGATCGCAATCGCCTCGAGATGATGAAACCCTAACTAGAGGGGAAAAAACAGGCCCACATCAGACCGTCTCATCTGATTCAGACCAGCGCGGTTGATTGGGCCCAAAAAGCCCAGCCCAGTGCGATGGCTCAATCACACAGAGAGAAGATCCCCAAAATCGCTGGCTGCTCAACTCCGGCGACCCCACCGACCCAAAGTCTCCTCGCCCTCCCGCCGCCGCCTACTCATCTCGATCATGCAGCTGCGGCTAACCCACCCTAGGCGGCTCCGTGGGCCGCCGCATCGCGGTGGACGGCCGGCTTGTGCACGCGCCGCCGCCGCCGCTCGTGGCCTCTACCTGGGATGGCTTCGGCTCGAGATCTCCTCTTTTGGTATGAACGCTTTCTCCTCCGTGGCTCCGTCTCCTCTTTTCCTCGGCTGTGGTGCGTCCTGGGTCCCTTTTTCTTTCAAGTCAGAATTCAGAAACAAGCACAAAAATGCACACATTCGTTTCAGGACCTCAGTCCGAATTCTGCACAACCAGTAGTTAGTAGTTTTAATTAGTAAAATATCTGCTAGTGCACTCCGTTGTGCACCGTACCACACTGATCTCCTCTTTTACAGCAAGCCAGGAGGAAAATTCGAAACAACTAGCACACGGTAGTTCTAATTATTGCATCTAGCTAGCACATATGGTTGGTGCTTACTGTAGAATAGAGTAAAAAGGGCCAAAAATAGCCCAGTTTCTCATGCTTCTGAATAACCAGTATTATAAATCAGGACATGATTTGGACAGAGGGTTTACTTGCTTGCTGCTTAGCCCCATCCCATGCCTAACTAGTAATGGAACCCTTGCTGTTGGAAGCTCACGTCAGTGTGCATGTGGATCATTTCCTTGCGAGCCGAGCCTCATTTGGCTGTGGAATTAGTACTACTGTTCAATGTGATGTTAGGACGCGATTGTGCTGTTCTGCTCTGTTCTGTTTGTGCTACTCAATTAATTACTCATCCTGATGGAATTATTAATCGATGAGTTGTTCATCTGTCAAAAAAAATGATGGACTTTGCCTTGCTGGTTGAATAGATTGGAACAATTAGGTAGTATGCGTACTCTACTGGGAGTACAACCATGTAGATAATTAAGCTACCTCGATCGCAGCTCAGTGTTATGCTCTAGTTATGTAGCTTGAACAACCTGATCGATCACAAACATCTAATATTAGTTATTGCTGACTTTCAGTTGAAGTTAAGTAGCATCAACTCACTGTAGAACAAGGTAAAAAAGCCATAGTCTCCATTGTTGAGCATCCTGTCCTCTTTTCCATTAACTGCTCCTTCTTGTTGTTTTTTTTTGGTTCTTTCTTGCCTTGGAGACAACTATGGCCTACACCAACCAACCACCAGAAAGAGAAAGATTCAGATAGAGGATAAAGCCAAGTAAAGCAGCCAGGCGAAACTTATCAGGTTTGGCTTTGGCTTTACAATGAAACATGCTTTGTTGTTGAGAGAGGGAGGGAGGGACATGATGCTTTGCTGCCTGTGATCAGTTTAGCATCAAATGTGAGGGAAGTAAGGTAAAGTAAAGCAAGCAGTTTAGGATCAAATGTGAAAGACTATATGATCCATTTTCATTTAACGTCATCAACCATACATTTACATTGAACAGGATTGTCAACCAGTTTTTGACCACTTTATTACATAGTTATAGGTGGTATTGAAATGCTGGCTGCAGCGTTGAGCCATCACAAGCCTAGCTACAATCACCACACGTACACACAACATTATACATAGACAGGAAGAGGCACACACACGATCAACAAATTACAAATTTACACCAACTGTAGGCACACTGCGTGCACATGTTATAAACCTCATAATTGACTTCCAACAGCTTCCCTTGTTGATGCACGGGCCTTCATCTAGGATAGGATATCAACCACAATAGGGACACCATTTGCCTTGATTAGCTTTCGAATGTTATATCTGTTACCATGAATGACGGCACAAATATCATCTGAGTAGATGAAAACCTCCAGAACCATAAGCTGAGGAAACACTGACCCCCCTATCTCGATCTTCTTCAACACCACATCCAGTACCAACTCCTTGAGACTTTGGAACCCACTTGTGAATACAAGATGGTGATCTTTGTCTTCATAGGAGTCATGGTTTAGGGCAAGAGTGGCAAGAAAGGGAAGTTTACCTAGCTTATTGATGAACTCTTTCGTCACCTTTGTCTGCTCCAAAGACAGTTTTGTCAAGTTTGGGAGATAGAAGCCACTGCTCTCTGGCAGTGTTGGCGGCACAATCACCCCCTTTAGTCTCATTTCCTGGAGTCGCGGAAGGTTGGAAACAGTGAACAAATTGGAGGTAATGCTTTCACCTTCTATGCTTAGGAGCATGAGGTACTTGAGTTTGCAGACAGCAGTCAAGGCATTAGCATTTCTTTCGGGAAGCTTCCATATGTACAAGGACTGAAGGTGTAACATCTTCTCCAGGGTTCTTCTACCCCAGCCATGAACTTGATCTGGCTCTATGCTCTCCAGAGTCTGCAACTGCGTTAGGCGCCCGACTCGCCTTGGAAGGACGAGGAAGCCAAACACATGTCGCAGGCTCTGAATCTTCCAGAACTCATCGGGAAGTGTCGTGACTTGGGTGTCTCGGACATCTAGTGTTTGGAGGCCAGTGAGCTTTCCAATTGATGGTGGTATCTGCTTCAAAGAGCAGGAGGTGATGCCGAGGTATTGCAAGTGCACCACATTTCCAATATCAGATGGTAGCGTGTCTCCAATCTCAAGGCCATGCAGGTTGATGACACGAAGGTACTCAGATCCTTGCAGGAGTTGCCGTATGGCAGACTTGATGAGTATGATCTCCTTGGAGTCGGCTGCGGGCCTTAAGTGATGGAGACAAGGGCATGCTTGTTGGTTTTGCTTCTCTTCTTCCTTCTCCTCGGTATCCAGCGGGTCTTCTTCCTTCTCCACGGTACCTAGCTGGTCTTCTTCCTTCTCCATGGACTTTTGTCTGAACAGCCACACGCTCATCTCCAGAAGCTTCATACTCCATTGGTGCAAGGTTCACCAGCCGCCTTGCAATTAGCTCTTTCAAGTACTGTTCGCCCACCTTCTCCATTTGCTTGCCATCTTTTGGTCTCAGAAATCCCTCTGCCATCCACATGCACACTAAGCTGCGTGCCCTGATAAGTGTGTTCACAGGCAAGGCGGCAAAATACAAGAAGCAAGATTTCATATCATGTGGGAGGTCATCAAAGCACATGGATAATATGCTGTCGAGGCGCTTCCATTGAATGGCCTTGTTCTTGAGGTAGTCAAACACTTTCTCCCATTCTCCAGGATACTCCTTGGTTCTTAAAAGGCCAGATAGAAGGACGACTGCAAGTGGCAGACCACCTGTAATCTCAAAGATTTCTTTTCCGTAGTGGTTTTTTCCGACAGCCTCCTTCACAGCTTTCCAGTACTTTTTACCTTTCTCCTTCATGAAAAGTGTCTTTAGGAATAGGTTGGTGGCCTCATCTTCGTCGAGATCCTCAAGTTCAATGGGCTGCAAGGTCCCAGGTGATGATTCTGGTTTGGTCTGTGTGATTTGCACTACCTTGCTTCCGGCCATGCCGTCTGGAAGGTCATTTAGTATGCTTTTCCACTCTGTGCTGCTGACTTCACCATCCATAACCAGCAAGTACTTTCCTTTTTCTAACTCTTCCTTTAGATTCTTACGGGCCTCCCCTCTGGAGCATGTAACATTGTCTTCTTTCAAACGCTGAATGATCAACTTCAGGATGTTGGAGGCACTTAGATTTGGTGCAAAGCTCACCCAAGCCTGCACATCAAAGTGATTCTTGGTCCAGTACTCCTCGTACATGTTCCTCACAAGCTTTGTCTTGCCCACACCACTCTTGCCTATCACGTAGATCACTTCTGGTCTTGTTGTGTCAGTTCCTGCCTCTAAATATTTCTTCAGATCATCTAGCTGCGTCTGTCGTGCCACAATTGGTAGCACAATTTTATCCCTGTAGTTTAATTTTATGGATTAGTTTACATCTTCTCCACTCACATTAATTTAAGAATAAACATTACATATTCTTCTTTCTTGGAATGGAGGTTTCAATGTTAATCAACACAACAAATTGCACACCTTTTGGTGCTCCTTGAATGCTTCGACACATGATGTTAGTTATTATGGGGTAATGTTTCTTGCAGTAACAAAAATAAGAAAACCAAGACACACACATGGGATACATGGTTGACTATATGTATGACTAGAAAATCTTTACTTACATCTTCTCGGTACTAGTAGAGGTGTCAGCGGATGGTCTCCAGGTCACAACTGACACAGCAGATGCATCCTCAATTTTGTATCTGTCCTTGTTCGCGATGATGCCCTCTAGCCTTGTATTGATTGACTTGATCCTACTAGAAAGATTGCGCCTCACGCGCACTTGTGTGGTGAAGCTGGCAAAGAATTTGAGGGTAGCACGAGTCCAGCTTGGGTATCTTAGAAGGAAAAAAGTTAAATTAATAACATCGTCTTACAGTTAGTTGTGTTTGAGCATATCTACAACATGTATTATCTGGAAGCTCCAAAATCACCTTTAATTTGCCATCATGTTCATGTAGCCTTATTATTTATATGTCAATCACCGAGTAACTGATCTTTTGAGAATGCATGCCCAAAGAAACTAAAAGTAATCCATGGCTAAAGCTGGACAAATTTTAGGGAGGTTCAGAATCAGCACCCTGCTCGTATGTATTGTGTGAGCGGTGTGCTTTGCTATAGATAATACACCTGATATTGAGTAGAAAACTTGAGTGAACCTAGGTGTCTTGCTTATAATACGTCCTGACTTGGGCCACTTGAGCTGCGGCAGGCTTATTATTTGTTCTTGCAGTTACCATAGAATAGAAGCCTCTAAAGTGCATAGCTAAAATACTACTAGTGGTTAAGCTATGCAATAAATTTACATGGTCTAATACCAAATTCTATTGTAATTTGAGTGATTCAGTAATGAAATAATTCTAAATTACAACTATGCTTCATCTGTCTATAGACTATGGCAATTTTAACTTTTTCTTTTCCTTTTCAAGAACTGGATGCACCTTTAAAAAATGCCAAACGTCCTTAAAATGATTATAGATGTAGTCATAGTAGTATTATTTCCGTACATGGATTAATTTGGTGTGGAGAAGTTGTGTTTAAGAGTTGCATTATCATATTTGGAGGAAACAATACACTATTCTTCCAATTTTATTTATTTTAGATTCTCAATGCAAAATTGCTTATTTTTCTAGATCTGCATTTATTATTCCATTGTAGATTTTTTGCATTTTTTATATTTCGGGAGTTATTTGAAAAATCTTCATGTATATCTAGAAATAAATATTATCATGTATATCTAGTTGGTGTCCGCAAGACAAGGGATTGTATTCTCTGCTCATGTCATGGATACTCATGTCATGGAACGTGTAAGCATACATGGGATTTATTCTCTGCCCGTGTCATCGAATGTATTCAAGAAAAAAAAAGCATTTAGGCTCAATTTGGCATTGTGGTCGATTATCATAATTCTGTTTGAACAATAACCTTTTATCGATATTACTATTTGTCTTTTTTTCTTAATCTTATAGTCCACTTGAAAGCGGATTAGAACAACAGTTGAAAACAACATCAATGTAAATAATTGGGAAAACAAATCATTTTCTGGTTATGGATATACTTCAAAAAGATAAAAAGTGATTAGAATTAACTATGTCTTCCTTCCAAAGTTTATCTTATTATTAAATATTTACCAAAAATAAACTATCATCTTCTCTACAACAACTTGGCCAGCGTTATCCATGGTGTCCGCAGCCTTGGCAAGAGATTATATACAGTTGTCGTACCATCAAGAGGCATCTTTTAAATTTGTTATATTAGATTAGATAGCACACAAAAGTTCAAGGTACTAGGATTAACTAATATAAGAAGTGAGCCTAGCTGGCTAGGTGCCCATTGGTCAGAGCTGCTGGGCAAGAGAAATCCACGTAGACCTATTACCGAAAAAGGCTTTCGCCCTATATAAAGCTATGATCATCAACAACCTGGTACAAACGCACGCCATCACAACACACGCACACACACCCAAGGCATGATACATTGGCGCTGAGCACGGCAACACCACCCCTAGCACTACCACCGAGAAGAGATGTCATATGATGAACCGTGGGCTCCAAGGCGGCGCCTTCAGGAAGGATACGACATCGGAGCGCCGCTACCACCCAATCCGATGATCAGAGTTTCCCCCGGAGTCGCACGACGGGCAATGAGAGCCGCGATGACGCCTTTAAGAAGGGAACGAGTTTCGCCGCCGCCGGTCCGTTCGAAGATAGAACAGGTTTTCACCCTGGCCAAAACTCACCGCCACTGAGCACCACACCCTGACGACCATGCCGCCCACACGGCCATGGCCATCGGGCAGCACCACGCCATGACCTCCGCCCGAGAGCACCGCGCAACCACCACCAGGGCCGCCGCCCCGGCATCCAGGACCTTGAAACCACCTCATCCGAGACCTGCCGCTACCCCAACCAAAGAGACGAGCGGAAAGGTCCCCCCTTTCGCACCCCTGGGCGACCCCCAACGCTGAGACCCAATAGGCCGACCACAATTGGCCTCCATCGACCCGTCCTACAGCATTGGGCGCGAGGTGAGCTCGGTCCTGCAACACCGTGCACGAGACGAGCTCAGTCCTGTGAAACTGTGTGCGAGACGAGCTCGGTCTTGCGCACCGGGCACAAGACAAGCGATGCACCGCAGCTGGGAGAAGGCCAACCCTTCGACGAATGAAGCGTTCGGACGAGGAGGAGGAGGGTTGAAGGCCGGCACCCTACTGACAAGCCGACACCAGGACATGCCAGCCGCCGCCGTAGCCGACTTGCCAAGCCACCATGGAGCCATCCACGGCCGGAGCAGCGGCCACCCCGGGCCACTGCCCAACCCGCGCCGCCCAGCGAGCTCCCGGCATCGGAGCCGCCGGGCACGCACCCGCGCATCCCGCCGCTCCCAAGCACCCACCCCCGAGCATCACACCAACACCGGAAGGACGGAAAGGCCGCACCTTGGAGCCCTTGGTCGCCGACGAACTAGCCCGCTGTGGGCCATGAGCGGCACCGCCAGCCACCTGGGAGGCCGGATCTGGCGCCCAACCCGCGGGATCGACGCAGACGCCGAGCGCGGAGGCACCAGAGACGACGGGGGAAGGGATCCACCGCCGCCCAATTCGCGGGCCCAGCCACATCGCGCACCTCCGCCCACAGCCCTTCACACCGCCACCAGAGGGCCGCCGTCCCGATAGCTCCCGCGGCCGCGCGGCCGCGCTGCGCCACCCTCGACGGCCCCGGTCCGCGCCGCACACCACCGAAGAGGGGGAAGAAGAGAGGCCCGCCCCCGCCGACGTTGGAGGGGTTTCTCCCACCAACACGCCACCGGCGGCGGCGATGGGAGGGAGGGAGAGGTGGGGGAGCTTGGCTAGGGGCTAGGGTTTCCTCCCCGGGCTCCCGCGGGAGCGCCATGGGAGAGGAGGAGAGGAGTCCAATCATATATTACCACATCACGTAGACCTATTTGACTAGTCTCTTCGGACGCGGTGCGGGGGCCGCTACCTCCTTTATTTTCTCCCGACCATTGCATCGCCACTGAGGCTAGCGTCACCGGCGCAGTGTTGTTGCCGCCCAACCCTTCCCGCGGTACAGTGCCGCCGCCGCCTAATTATGTGTCGACTAGGGCAACCCCCTCGTTCCCTTGGTGAGGGCGCACCTCGCCGGAATCTAAGCGGAGATGACTGGGCGAGGAGATCAGCGAGAGGGCCATCTCGAGCTAGGTGTTGGCACTACTGTATTTAGTTTGCATATTAGCTTTGATCAAAGTCAAGCTATTAACCAATACAATAACAAATCAACACCATTAGATTTATCATTGCATATATTTTCATATCATATAGATTTGTTACTGTAAATGTTCATATTATTTTTTCTACAAACTTGGTCAAACTTTATAAAATTTGACTTTAGTCAAATTCAATATGTAGAGTAAATAAATAAAAACGGAGGGAGTACGTGGTTTCTTTATTTTGCAATGGAAAGGGCCGGGCGGTTTAATTCAGAGCGGCGAGCAGAGCGCGCACACACACCTGGAGAGGTCGACCTGGAGGATGTACTGGTCGACGGCATCCTCGGAGTCGAAGACCGCGCTGCGGGTCTGTTGCAGCCACACCCTGATGAGCTCGTCATTCTGCAGGCGCCGCCGTGGCTCGACGTCGCGGAGGAAGGCCTGCATCCACATGAGCTTGTCCCGGAGGCTCCGTATGTCTTCGTTCACCGCCACCATTGCCCGCGCCTCGCTCATCGCCAGCTCCTGCAGCTTCCCCACCAGCGCCCCGATGACGGCCTCCGCCATCGTTGCCGCCTTTCTCGACTCTGCTCACTATTGCAACGTAATGATGCAGATGACGGTAGCTCATATGGTAGGTCGCTGCCTTCCATTTCCATGGATGCCTAGTTGCCTACCCAGCTCACCACTTTGGGACCAAATCGAGGGAGGCAAAGAATCATTGTATATGTTTCTTGCTGGTATTCCTAGGCCTTTCCTCTTCCTATCACAAAACGTGATTCGTTACAGGATAAATATTTCTTCTTCAAGATAACTCGCAGCACATGGCCATTTTCTTGTTGGTTTCTATGCCTTTATTCCCAACAAAGCGATGCTAAAATATGCCTTGTTCGTCAAGACAAATGGCTGCATCTCTTCTTCAGAAAAGAAAGAACAATCGCAACATCAGCATCATGTCATGTGATGTGAGACGATCCTCGCAAAAACAATAAAACATCATGACTCGAGAATAGTGTCGTGTTGTAAAAGAAGCAATGACAAACCAAAAATACAAGCTCCTCATTGGGTGAGCTCTAAACAGTAAGTTAGCGAGGCACAATACATCATCGTCAATGATATTTGTGTTAGAATAAATCCGAGGTCATCGTTGATCTACCGAGGACCAAGCAATTACACGAGCACGACACCGAGATTTGTTAACGAGGTTCACCGATATGGCTATATCCCGGGGCTTGACTATGGGCGCTCCTCCCTGTGACACCGCTATAATACCACACCCGGACGCCCTGGACACCGGCATATGCCGTCGGCTTCCCCTGCGTTCCGGTGCTATTATTTTGGTATAGATTACATCGTGTGTCTAGCCCCGCTATATATGAGAGGCCTAGGATACAAGTGTCCTACTAGGACATGACTCCATATCCTATCTAAACACAATACAACTACAAGTCCAACTGTAACCCATCTTATACACTATATTCGATACAACTCCAACAAACTCCACCTTGGCGAATATTTTCCACCATCTTGGATTCGTCAATGCGTCAAACTTCCATGTACATTGGACTTGAGCTTATCCCATGAGCACCGCTGCTACTCCAAAGACTCCATGTGGCTCCACCTGCAACTTGTAGTCCCTTCTTTTCTTGACCACAGTCAACATTTGAGCAAAATTAAGTTCCTTGTTACTCTAGTTTGCGCTCCTAACTTCCAGAGTATCAGTCCAACACCATCACACACCGATCATTGACCTGCGTGGAAGTGAACAACTCACATATTGGGTGTCACACATAAGAGTTACCTGAACTCAATATCACTGCTCTTTTCTTGACCGCCTGTCTGAAACTTGAAAGAATTTCACCATTGCTTGTAGTCATCTCGAGTCAAATTCGCAGTTGTCTCACCACATGTATGACCACCAGAGCCCTGGCCCGTCTCCATGTCCTGTGCATACCGCACGCCTCGCCGCTATTACCGCGTCAAGCCTCTGCTGTCCCGGTCGAGTCTCAAGGGTCGCAAAACCACACCACTCAACCCCCACTGCAGAGTACCACCGATCATCACCGACCGATGACGAGTTTCACGCTTCAATCAGACCACTGGGCTCCAGTCCGAATTACATGTCACTCGCTTTTCCCCGCTGAATAGGCTTCGATTCTCTGTGCACTTATGCTGTAGCCCCTCAATTCAGCTCCACCTTCAACATGACTTCATGGTAGATAATTAGTCCACCCTTGCGCCCCGTCAACTTCAAGCTCCGTGTGTACATCACCTTGAATCAACCCCGCACCATAGTCTTGTCGAAGCCACACAAGCCCTTGGGCCTGCGCCACGTGTTTCCACGCCCCAGAAGTCGGTTACCATCAGCATCACGCTCCTATGTCGCTCGTCGCCGATTCCATCACTGTCTTCTGTACCAACCGACTCGCGTTGATCTGTCAGACTGACAAGTCCGATCCAGCCGATCTCGCTCGACTGTAACCATGCTCCACCTTGCACTATGACTACTCGCACATCCGCACATGTCTTGGACGCCATGTGTATGCATGATCCCATATGACACGCTTGCCAGCGTGCCTTCACAGCCTGTCCACGTGTTTCAAGCCCTCTTAGCAAACCGGCCAAGAAAAAACTTCCATGCAACCCGCACAACTTTTCTTGTCTATTTGCTGTTGTAGCTTCTCCGTGCACCATAGCAGATTAAGATCAAACTTGATCCAACCAAACTGCTTCCGTGCACACACGTGGTCTTGGCAGACATTTTTTCAAGCAAATCTCATGTATTCTGCACCTTTCCGGATCACTAACACAGCCACGCACTCCTGCGCCATATATCGCACAACAGCAGCGCCACCTGGGCCATCGGCTGCCTGGCCTGCCTCTCCTTGGCCGCCTCCAACAGCTTCGCACCAGTGGGCTTCGTCCGCCACTTGGATGCCGCACGTGCGTCCTGCGCGCACCGCCTGCTGCTAGGTCTCACCCATGAGCCGAAGCACCACAGACCACACACGGGTTCGCTCAACGTCAGCCACGCACCCGTTATGCTGCCGCCACTATTTGTGATTCCTATTGCCGCACGGTTTTTGCTTCCAAGCGCTTCAGATCCGTCTTCTTCGATTCGCTGCTGACATTAGCAACTGCCCTGATCGAACGCGGAAGTACTGCGTGACAACGATCCGCTCCATCGCAACTGTCCTGCACGGCGATCCAATTAGATGATCTTCTTGCAAAGCGCTCCTCTAGACTAGATCAACAATCCACCTTCGAACAACCTAGCTCATGATACCACTTGTTAGAATAAATCTGAGGCCACCGTTGATCTACAGAGGACCAAGCAATCACACGAGCACGGCACCGAGATTTGTTAACGAGGTTCACCGATATGGCTACATCCCCGGGGCTTGACTATGGGCACTCCTCCCCGTGACACCGCTACAATACTGTACCTGGACACCCTGGACACCGGCACATGCCGCCGGCTTCCCCTGCGTTCCTGTGCTATTATTTTGGCATAGGTTACATTGTGTGTCTAGCCCCACTATATATGAGAGGCCTATGATACAAATGTCCTATTAGGACGACTCCATATCCTATCTAAACACAATACAACTACAAGTCCAACTGTAACCTATCTTATACACTATATTCGACACAACTCCAACAATTTGTACATGCTTAAAAACCATTTGTACCTAGCTAGGAAGTTGGTCCTCCATTATATCTATCGTTACAACCTCCAACATATCTTGAAAAATCCCTGCTGAATCATTTAACATGGGCGTACTGTATGTTGCGCCAAATGTAGAGAAGAAACAAACATATTTCAGACCGAAGCAAATTTGTTTTGGCTCCTAATACCAACAGTTAGAGAAGTTAAGAGTTTAGGCACTACTCGCAATAATCTGAAATGCAGACGGAAACCTAGTAACGAAGGTGCAGCGTGACAGGTATGGAGTCAGAACAATCAGCAAGAGGTGACAAAAATGCAAAGGCTCCTACCAGGACTGACCTTGAAGCTGATGCCTTGCAGTACACGCTTGTCCCTAAAGGGCTTATGCACATCCCTACTGTTCATCACCAATCTGATTGCCCAAATCCCAGTTCTTAGACAATCTAGAATCTTGCATCGTGATCAAAACAAAACGCCATTCATCAAGCTGAGCAGAATTCGTAACAAGCAAGATGTGAATACTAGAGTAGCAGACGGGGCCAAATCTGATTTACAGGCGGGCACACAGGGGAGCAAACACCTCCCAATATTTCAAAGTCGCAACGAATGAAGCATGAATAGCACAAGAAAGAGAGAGGGAGAAGGGCAGTTGCGGATTCACGTACTCCTGCGGTCATTCATGTCGAAGGAAACCATCGCATCCGCCGCCACGCCACACGTGAGCAGCGGGCGCCTGCAACAACAATGAAACATGTCAGGATCAAGGTGCTACAACGTTAGTGTTACAATAAATCCAAGGCACTCCGTCGATAATTCGAGGACCAAGCAATCACACGAGCACGACACCGAGATTTGTTAACGAGGTTCACCGATATGGCTACATTCACGGGGCTTGACTACGGGCGCTCCTCCCCGTGACACCGTCACTATACCGCACCCGGTCGCCCTGGATGCCGGCACATGCCACCGGCTTCCCCTGCGTTCCTGTGCTATTATGTTGGCATAGGTTACATCGTGTGTCTACCCCCGCTATATATGAGAGGTTTAGGATATAAGTATCCTATTAGGACACGACTCCATATACTATCTAAACACAATACTACTACAAGTCCAACTGTAACCTACCTTGTACATAATATTCGACACAACTCTAACAAACTCCTCCTTGGCAAATATTCTCCACTACCTTGAATTCGTCCATGCGTCAAACTTCCATGTACATTAGACTTGAGCTCATCCCATGAGTATCACTGCTACTCCTAAGACTCCATGTGACTCCACCTGCAACTTGTAGTCCCTTCATTTCTTGACCACAGTCAACGCTCGAGCAAAATTAAAGTTCCTTGTTACTCTAGTTTGTGCTTCCAACTTTCAGAGTATCCGTCCAACGCCATCACACACTGATCACCGACCTGCGTGAAAGTGAACAACTCACATATTGGGTATCACACATAAGAGTTACCTGAATTCAACATCACCGCTCCTTTCTTAACCGTTTGTCTGTAACTTGAAGGAATTTCACCATTGCTTGTAGTCATCCCAAGTCAAATTCACAGTTGTCTCACCACATGTATGACCACCAGAGCCCTGGCCCGTCTCCATGCCCCGTGCGCACCGCACGCCTCACCGCTATTACCGCGTCGATCCTCCGCTGTCTCGGTTGAGTCTCAAGGGTCTCGAACCCACACCACTCAACCCCCACTACAGAGTACCGCCGATCATCATCGACCGATGACGAGTTTCACGCTTCCATCAGACCACTGTGTTCCAGTCCGAACTGCATGTCACTCGCTTTTCCCCCTTGCTGAATAGACTTCGATTCTCTAGATCCTTACACTATAACCCCTCAATCCAGCTCCACCTTCAACATGACTCCATGGTAGATGATCAGTCCACCCTCGTGCCCCGTCGACTTCAAGCTTCGTGTGCACACCACCTTGAATCAACCCCGCGCCATAGTCTTGTCGAAGCCACACAAGCCTCGGGCTTGTGCCACGTCTTTCCACGCCCCAGAAGTCGGTCACTATCAGCATCACACTCCTATGTCGTTGCTGATCCCACCATCGTCTTCTGTACCAACCGACTTGGGTCGATCCGTCAGACTGACTAGTCCGACCAAGCCAAACTTGTTCGATTGCATGACACGCTAGAGGCTCCCAAATCGTCTTCCCCGAATTTCCATCTGCCACATGATAATTCCATCACCGCTGACATGACTTCCCGCAACGCCTTCAAGCATCCCTGTTGTGCCAACAAATCTTCACCCTTGTCTATCATAACCCAAGGTTTTTAGTCCCATAAACTTCTCCACCTCAAACCTGGTACCGGTTGGCGCCATGGTTCTTTGTATGGCTGACCCTGCAAAAAAAAATACTGAGCAATCCCCGCGACGCCGAAGTACACAAGCACTTCCGTGCACAACTCCAGCCAAAAAGAGACCTCCTGGTCTTCACGCGATGGGCAGCTCCCTTGGCACTAATTACAATGCTGGCTGTTGCCTTGCTTTGCCAACGCTCCTACTATTCCAATGGATAATCTGATGGATTTTCTTTGGCTCGATTTGATCTGCCGCTCGCCATGTCAACACGAGGACTCGGTCCTCTTTTTGTCCAAAACAAATCTCATATACTTTGCCCAGGTTGCTCCTCCGATCACTGGTTTCACCCGTCCCTGAGCCGCCACAACAGCCCAACGCCCGCACGCTGCTAGTGCCATGGCCCATGGGCCGCTATCTCCCGCGATCCACAACCCTTTAGCCAGCCCCCCGCCTGGTTCTTGACCGCTGCTGCTGACGGAATATCTTATTTGCCGCTCACTATGGCAAGTTGTCAAGCGGACGCACAGGGAGATCGATCGAGGGATCGCGCGTGGCCCGGCCCGTAAAGTGGTTCTACAATTCCGGTTTAAGGAACCTTCTCGCTTGTTCCCAGCCGGTTTTTTCCGGTTTTGGAAGCTTTCTAGGAGCTTCCTAACACTTTTTTTTCTGTTTCTTTTTCGTTTTTCGTTTCCCTTTTTCCTGTTTATTTTTTCTTTTCTATCTTTTCCTTTTCTACCTTTTCAAGTTTTCTTTTTCATCTTTTTTCTTTCTGTTTCTTTTCTTTATTTTCCTTGTCTGTGCTTTTCATTTTTCATAATTTTAAAATGTTCAAACTATTCAAGTTTTGTATGCATGTAAAAAATATTCAACAAAAATGTTTGAAGTATTGTTTCTTTTTATTTTTCTTTTTTATTTTTTCTTTTCCTTTTTCAAAAATGTTCTCTTTTCAAAAATATTCATATTTTCAAAATTTTGTTCGTATTTTCAAATTTTGTTCCGGAGTTTCAGAAAATTGTTTGTGTTTTCAATTTTTGGTCGGTTGTTTCAAAAAATGTTTCCGATCTCAAGAAAAATCAAATATTCAAAAAATGTTCACTTTTCAAAAAAAATTGCGTTTTGAAATTCTGTTCGGGAGTTTAAAAAATGTTCGGTTTTTTCAATTTTGTTCAGAATTTCAAAAAATGTTCCCTTATTCAAATTTGTTAATAGATCCAAAAAATGTTCGTGCTTTGCAATTTTATTCGGAGTTCCAAGAAATATTCCGGTTTTCAATTTTTTTGTTCACAAATTTCAAAAAGTGTTCAGGCAGTTCAAAACATGTCCCGTTTTAAATAAATTGTTTGCAAAATTCAAAAAATGTGCACAGTTTCGTTTTTGAGTTTCGATATTGTTTAGTTTCAAATTTTTGTTCACAAATTTCAAAAAATGTTTGGGTGGTTCAAAACATGTTCCCATTTTGAAAAATTATTTGGAACTTAATTTTTTTCCCATTTTATAAAATTGTTTATAATTTTTTAAAATTTTGATGTTTCCATTTTTTAGGAGTTTCAGAGTAATGTTCGCTTTACGTTCCCCTCAAAAAAATGTTCGCTTTTCCAAATTTTGTTTTGGAATTATAAAATATGTTCCCATTTCAGAAAAGTGTTCAAGATTTTCAGAAAATGTTTTTTTAGCATTTATGATCTTAGCTGCTTTGAAAAAAATTGCTTTTGTAATTTCAGAAATTCTTCGAATCTGCGCTGGTGTTCGGTTCTTAATAGTTGGTGTTGCGAAGTAATCACAAATGGTCACGAGCCCAGCTGGTTTTATCGTTTTCTCGCCAGGACAGAATACTGGGTTCGATTCCGAGGTTTCTGGATGTTTACTTTTTTCCGGTTTTGGGACCCTTCTAGAAGGTTCCTGAACCCATTTTTCTTTTCTTCTTGTTAACTTTCTTTTTGGTTTTCTTTTTTCTTTTTCCTGTTTCTATTATCTACCATTTCCTTTTTTGTTTTTATTTATTTCAAATTCATTTTATTTTTCCAAGTTTTATTTTTATTTTTATTTTCTTTCCTTTTTAATTTTTTCATTCTCCTGTTTATTTTGTTCGAAAATTTCATATATTGTTTGTAGTTTCAAAAAAATGTTCTTGTTTTTTAATTTTGTTCATATTTAAAAAAAATGTTCTCTTTTTGCAAAATTTTGTTCACAATTTCAAAAATGTCCGTCTTTCATTATGTTCAAGAATTTCAACAAATGTTTTTGTTTCCAATGTATTTTCAAAATTTTCAGAAAAAATGTTCTCGTTTTCTCAATTTGTTCACAAATTTTCATACAAATGAACATGCTTAAGAAAATATACGTGGTTTCATCATTTTGTTCATAATTTCAAAAACAATGTACGTGTTTCATAGAATAATCATATTTTTCTAAAATGTTCTTGTTTTCGAAATTTGTTCGCAAATTTTCATAAAAATTTACATGCTTAAAAAATGTATGTGATTTCAATTTTTTTGTTCACAATGTCGAAAAATGCTCCCATGCTTTAAATTTTGTTCACATTTCCAAATAAGCGTACTAATACGTATGTTGTTGGCATTTAAAAAAACTGTTCATTAACTTTTTGTTCTGAGTTTAATAAAAATCTGGATCAATTTTTTGTTCCAATATCAAAAGAATGTTCATGATCTCAGAAAATATTCGGGAATTTCTAAAAATGTTTGCATTTTTTGTTCCTGCTTTTTATAAATCATAATTACAAAACGGTTCACTTTTCAAAAAAGAGTTTGGAATATCAAAAATACTACTGCATTTCAAAAACTGTTCGTAATTTTTAGAAAATGTTTTGAATTTCTTTCCAAAGGTCAACGCCTGCTGTGTGTTCTTATAGTCTGTTGCGCCTATGTTTCATGAAGCTGATGTCTGGTGTAGAGGCTAACCTCTCGTGGTTAGGATGCTTCTATGTGCGAGGTCTGTGGATCAATTCATTCTTCTCTCGTTTTTCTTTTTATCGCACGACAGCAACTAGCGGCACGTATGTGGGCCGGCCCAGGCTGAGGTCTGTGCGAAACCCCGTCCTTCTGCCGCAGAATGCGGCAGATAGGAAGTCCCGCTGCTCACTGCGCTCGTGCGAAGCTGCACGTGTACGGTTCCAACACCAATCCGATCTCGACGAGTCTTCGTCCAAAACGCCCGCGCCGCTAGCTTCGACTGCTACACCGCCTTCCGACGCTGCTTCCAGTGCAAATCACACAATCGCGATCATCAGCACCACCAACGAAATCAACCAGCCAACGAGTTATCCTCTTGATCAACCTTCCACGACCCTAGACAACCTAGCTCATGATGCTATTTGTTAGAATAAATCCAAGGCACTCTGGCGATCATCCGAGAATCAAGCAATCATACGAGCACAACACCGAAATTTGTTAACGAGGTTCACATATATGACTACATCCCCGGGGCTTGACTACGGGCGCTCCTCCCCGTGACACCGTCACAATACCGCAACCGATTGCCCTGGACGCCGGCACATGCCGCCGGCTTCCCCTGCGTTCATGTGATATTATGTGGCATATGTTACATCGTGTGTCTACCCTCACTATATATGAGAGGCCTAGGATACAAGTATCCTATTAGGACACGACTTCATATCCTATCTAAACACAATACTGCTACAAGTTCAACTGTAACCTACCTTGTACATAATATTCGATACAACTTTAACAGTTAGAACTTCACGTGGATCGGATGCGAGCTAGCACACACCCGAAGTTTCTTGAACACGCAGATGGGCACGGCGATGATACCGAACACCACGGCGAGCCTTCCAGAATAAGTAACAAAATCATTTCATAGAACACATCATGAGCGATCAGCGTCATTTCACCATAAAATGGTGGAGTTGGTTTGGCGTGGGAGGATGGCAAGGTAGGGCGACCACAAGTAGCCCCCTCTGTGTGCAGCCTCGGGACAATGAGCAGCGAGACGAAGACACACGGGCCAAGGACCTCTCCGCTGCTACAGACGCGCAGTGGCGGAGCTAGACAGTATATTCGTGGGGGCCAAAATCAATGTATAGATGTTTGAAGGGGCCAAAAGCTAAATTTATTCCAATTTGAGCAGGCCTAAAACATTTCTTCATGCTTTTTACAAAGGTTGGGGGGCATGGCCCCTGCAGGGTTCTACATAGCTCCGCCCCTACAGTCGCGGATGTGGTCGGACGCGGCAATGGCGCCCGCATCTATCCTCGGGCCATCTGCTAGAAGAAGCACCCCACATCTACTACACCCAGTCACCCTAGCTCCTCCCTTTTCGGTGCGATGGACACACTCATGGCTCGAGGAGGTCGTCCCATTTTCCGTGAGCAAATAAGAGAAAGAGAGGAGAAAGGAAGGTGGCATGCGTGGGGAGGAAAACTGGATGGGCCTTGCTTCGGTAGATCCCCCCCCAACAAAACGTAGAAGGGCAGAATGGGCATACGAAAGAAACGTATGCCCACCTCGTATTGTACAGCTCTGCCGGGCATATGTATACTGCGCGCATGAAAAAAAAAGTACCCATGATCTGGGCCCGCCCCCATCTTCTCGCCCGCCCATCTAGTCGCCCGCCCATCTAGTCGCCCGCCCGCTAATCACGGTATTTCCAGAGTTGGCGATCGCCGCCGCAGCGGATCGCCACCGTCCGAACCCCGTGCGAGGCCACCCTCGCCGTCCCAACGTCGCCCGTCGCCGCCCTCGGCGTCTGAACGTCGCCCGCCGCCGCCCCCGTCGCCGCATCTCACCGTCCCAACTTCACCCGTCGCCGCATCTCACCGTCCCAACGTCGCCCGTCGCCGCATTTCACCGTCGTCCGACGACGCGGACGTGAAGGGCCCGACGTCTGACGCCGCCCTCGCCGCCCGAACCCCGTCCGACACCGCCCTCGCCGTCGCAACGTCGTCCGTCGCCGCATCTAACCGTCGTCGCTGTACGCCGGGGACGTGAAGGGCCCGACGTCTGACGCCGCCTCCGCAGCACTGTCGTCGAACGCCGTCGACGTCTACACCGCAGGCCAAGGTTTGTCATGCCCGTCATCTAAACCTAGCGGGATAGATACAGGTTTAGCGTGAGGAATACATGCATGCAAACTCATTTTTTTTATTCTTCTTTTTTTGCAAATAAGTTGCGTTGGGCACTAAATTCGTTTACAGTACATGAACGAGTAATTACACAGTTGATGCAGGCTGGTCATTCGTTTGTGCTGCCCGTAACTGCGCATGCGTGGTGTTGTGTGTTTTCTACTGGATAATAGATGTAGTAATGAGCTGGGATGAAAGTAGTAATAGCAGTACTAAAAAAATTGTTTTTCTGGAGGGTAGGCTTGAGCCTGTTTAAGCCTGTCTAGTAGACTCGCCGCTGGATAGAAGTGAGGGCTAGTTCATGCATGTACGGATTTAGGGTTTAGGGTTCATCAAAACCTCCCGCCGCAGCGCCTCCTCTACGGACTAGGGCATGATTTACAGAACTAGCGTTGCTTTGGGCATGATGCATTGTACTAAACCTAACACACGATGTTTTGCAGTTCTGTGAGTTAGGCGTGTTGACATGGACGAAGAATCTGCATTCGGGAGGGACTAGAATGGTACTGATAAGGTGACTAAGACCAATAACGATAACTTGAACGAAGATGATGACAGCAGCGACAACGATTCCGTCTCGTCATATGATATCTTACCTCCGGAGGATTTTGATAATAATGAACATGGCGCAAATAGCGAAAACGTAAGTGCCGTATATTTTTTTTTATTTTTGAAATTGCAAAGTATGGCATGGCTAACTGTATATCTTTGTGTACAAATTTCCAGGAAGATGTGGATGTTGACAATGTGCAACATAGTTGGCAGGAATCATTTGCAGATAACTTGAGCATGGTTAGTTGATAGATGTTGTACATGGATCAATAGTATGATTTAAATGATAATAATTGACATATATATTTTGAAATGAATGTTGTAGGAGGAGTCAGATGGTCCGAGCGTTGATCACGATGAGGGAGAGATCGATATTGAGGAGGCTCAAAGGCAGCAGAAGATGCTTGAGACACATTGGAAGGTCATGGCTATGACCTTTCGGTCGCAAGGGGATGCATACATATTCTACAACAATCACGCCAGAGAACACGGGTTTAGCATAAGGAAACAGAAGGTGAAACAAGGTGCTTCGGGAATGATCCGGTACCGGCGGTTTCTTTGCTCCAGGGCTGGGAGAAGGCAGAGCAAGTTCATAACCATGGAGGGCCGCAAGCGCAGGCTTAGACCGGAGACTCGTTGTGACTGCGGTGCACATATGGTGGTGAAGCTGGACAGAGAACGTGGCGTTTGGTTCGTCGCATCATTTGTGGATGATCACAACCACGCGATGGCTCGGCCCGACGAGGTTTGTTTTTATGGTCACACAGACGGATTGGAGATGGGCAGAGGGCCGAGATATTGGCGACGGAAGCGGCCGGGATAAGAAAGCATATTATAATGGACAACTTCATCAGCAGATACGGTTCGTATGATAAGTGCGGGCTTATCAGGAGGGACATTTACAATCTTTGTTGCAGAGAAAAAATGAAGCTCATTGCAAAGGGTGATGCAGAGACGGCAGTTGGCATTATGAGGAGCAGGAAGGAGAAGGACCCTGAGTTTTTTTTTAGTATGTGCGTGACAAGGAAGGGCGACTGAAGAGTATGTTCTGGTGTGATGCACAGTCGCGGAGGGACTATCAGGACTACGGAGATGTGGTCGTGTTTGATAGCACGTATAAGATGAACAAATACGGTATGCCGTTCGTCCCCTTTGTAGGAGTTAACAACCACCGTTGCACCACAGTGTTTGGTTGTGCCATCATTGCTGACGAGACGGAAGGGACATACGTGTGGCTGCTGCAGACATTTATGAAGGCAAACTATCAGGTGAAGCCAAAGTCAATAATCACAGACGGTGACGCTGCAATGATCCGGGCTATTCGGACCGTCCTTTCAGATGTTTTCCATCGTCTTTGTTCGTGGCATATCGAGAAAAATATGCAGAGGCACCTGCATTACAAGTCACTGGATGAGTTCAGATCGCTCCTGTACTATGCCACCTCTCAAGCGAACTTTGAGCAGAGATGGAAAGCTTTCTATGATAAGTGGAAGATGGATAGAACTGAAGAGTGGCTTGACAGGATGTACAGGAAGAGGAGACTGTGGGCAGCTTCATATCTTTCCGATGGTTTTTTTCTTGGTATGCGAAGTAACCAGAGGAGTGAAAGCCTCAACTCCTGCCTTCACCTTCACCTGGACTACGGTATGACAATTGTTGATTTGGTGGTGCATTATGAGAACTGTATAGTTCGCCTGCGTGAGAACGAGGCGTACGATGACTGCGAGGCATTCCAGAAGGAACCACCGTCTGTTACTGAATATAAAGTCCTTGAGGAGCATGCCGCCAAAGTATTCACACCTGCTAATTTCTACATCTTGCAAAATGATTTGCATAAGATGGGTCAGCTGGAGATATTTGAGACGCTCGTGGGAATTGGGCGTGAGACATTCATTGTGACATGGAAGGATAACCACAAGTTTAGGTACAATGTTGTTTATGAACCAGGTAACTCAGAAGAAACTATTACATGCAGTTGTCTTAGGATGGTTCGGAAAGGGCTGCCATGCAAACACATTCTGTTTGTTCTCCATCATCTGAATTTAACTGAAATACCAAAGTGTTGTGTCCTTCATCGGTTGTCCAAACATGCAAGAGATGGGTTGCCTGTGCAGAGGAAAAGTGATATGTTTGGATGGGGTTGGTGAGGTCCATTGGAGAGAGAACGGTATAGTGCAATATCCATTAAAACCGCACAAGCTGCTAATGTTGCAGCAAATGATCCCTTCTTGTTCGATGAGTTGATGAAGTGTCTGGACAACATAATAGCACAGAAAAAGATTTCAGAGGAGGAACTTATAGGAAGTAGAAGGTATGCTATGCTGAAGAAGGAGGCAAGTCAAGTGCAACAAGTTGAGCCTGGTATTGGTGATCCTCAGAAAGTTTCGACGAAGGGTGCACCTAAGAAGGGGCGGTCAAAGGGGGGCCCCGGCGTTACAAAGAATGGTAGGCCAAAAGATTTTACAGAGAAGAAAAGTGGTCCTTTGTGCAGTTTGTGTAGTCAAGCAGGTCATAATAAGGCTACATGTCATTTGAACGAGAAGTAAGATGTTATCTTCTTATTGTTGTTATGTTCCTACTTTGATTTTAGCAACTATATTTGCTCACCAACTCTTTATGTTTTGTTCAGGAACTGGGCGTAGGTACAGATGCAGGTTGGTTTGTACGAAGAATAAAAGTGGTCGCACGAACCTTTGTCGTTTTTTATTCGTACGTCTCTGCAAGAAAACTTGATAAGTTATTTGTTTGTGTTTTGATAAAAGATATATGTAATAAATTTGGAGATGACATTGCATATGTTATACTACCTGGGCATGATGATGATTTTGTTTGCTGTTTGCTACCTGGGCATATATGTTGTACTGATGAAGATTTTGTTTGATGTTGTTTCTGGCCGCTACTTTCTGCCAAAATAATTGAAAAAGTGAAGTTTAAAAAAAAATGCCCAACCACCGCTACTGGGCCCATAGTAGCTTACGGAAGCTACCCAAATCAAGCCCAAAGGCGACTCGGGTGGCCGATCGAGCCCACTAGCAGGCCCAGCAGCGGGGTCCAACGGGGCGCACGGGGATAATAAGAGAGGAGTTCGAAAGGGGGGGCGGAGGCAGCTATTTAAGCCGCTCTTGGCGCCCCCCCCCCCCCCGCTTCCGAGGTGGGACTAAAACTTGGGCGCTGCCCCGCGCGGGCGAGGGAAGGGGGCATGGGCCGGGGGAGGGGCGAGGGGAGGGGGGCTTGGGCCGGGGGAGGAGCCCCGCGCGGGCGAGGGGAGAGGCCGTGGGCCGGGGGAGGAGCCCCACGCGGGCGAGGGAGGGCCAGCCCATTTTTTTATATATTTTTTCTGGTTTGTTTTTTCTTTTTCTTTTCTTTTTCTTTTTCTTTGTGAACCACCCTTCGCCTTTAACCCCCCTTCATCTTTTTTTCTAGTTCCTTTTTTCTTTTTCTTTTTCTTTTTCTTTTTCTTTTTCTTTACTTATTTCAATTTGCTGAACTTTTTATAAAATACGTGAACTATATTTGAGGTTTGTGAACTTTTATTCATGAACTTTTTGAAAAAACTATTTTTATTTTTCTTGAACTATTTTGTATTTCCTGAACTAGTTATAAAATTTCATTAACTTATTCAAATCCGTGAACTTTCAATGAAAAGAAAAAGAAAAGAAAAAGAAAAAGAAAAAGAAAAAACGAACTAGAAAAAAATATATAAAAAAACGTGCTGGCCCTCCCTCGCCCGCGCGGGGCTCCTCCCCCGGCCCACAGCCTCTCCCCTCGCCTGCGCGGGGCTCCTCCCCCGGCCCAAGCCCCCCTCCCCTCGCCCCTCCCCCGGCCCACGCCCCCTCCCCCTCGCCCGCGCGGGGCAGCGCCCAAGTTTTAGTCCCACCTCGGAAGCGGGGGCCGCCAGGAGCGGCTTAAATAGCTGCCTCCGCCCCCCCTTTCGAACTCCTCTCGTATTATCCCCGTGCGCCCCGTTGGACCCCGCTGCTGGGCCCGCTAGTGGGCTCGATCGGCCGCCCGAGTCGCCTCTGGGCTTGATTTGGGTAGCTTCCGTAAGCTACTATGGGCCCAGCAGCGGTGGTCGGGCATTTTTTTTAAAACTTCACTTTATTTTGGCAGAAAATAGAGGCTGGAAACAACAGCCCGCACTGACCACATCACATTTATTTAGTTGCGACAAATGGCAAATAGTGCATAATACAAAGTGCGTATATAACATGTTCAATTAAGAGTGATATTGTAGCAGACCACATCACATTTATTTAGTTGCGAAACATGCTAAACCATGCCGCAGATAAGAGTAATATTGTAGCAAATACCGACCACTGCAAATATATAGATGTCTTAATATGTAAATTGTATCAAGATACCGACAACGACACATTTATTTAGTGGAGATAATAGCCAACACCCCATCCTCCTACTCATTTGGTCTCCATGATCTTGAGGATCTTCTCTTTCACTACTTCCTTCGTGTTGCACTCTGAAAAAAGTATTTCAGCTAGAATGCGTCCCCTTGAAGCATTAACCTCATCTTGATCGAACTCAAATGCCCAACCATCTCCATCTCAGTGTTGAACGCATTTCACCACGAAAAGACCACAAGAGACTCTGCAAGAAACCACAAGTCAGTTATTGATGGATCATACAAGTACATACTAATTCAACATTTGCAACATACCCGTCTTTTTGTGACAGCATATTGTACTCCCTTATTGGCCAGGAAGATACATCATGATGATCCGTTTCAATAAGAGCATTCACCTCCTTTGTATTAATATCTATCTCTGCCCTCTGAAATAAAATTGACAAATCCATAATGAAGTACTTTTCAAAGAAATATATATTGTTTTATGTAACGTTGTAAGCTTACCAGCTTAGCAATCTTTGCAAGAACTCTTTTGCTGCATTTACCAGTAGAGTTTAATACTTGAAACTCTTTTTTCTTGTTGTGCATAAGAACTGTTATCCAATGCTTTTCTTCCACATGAAAAGGAAAGTATGCCTACAACAAAGTTTATTCATGTTGGTGTACACACAGATATACTACGAATGATCATACTAAACTGAAGTACCTTATCTTTGATGAAATACTCTTCAGTAACTCTAGACACCATTTTAGTTTGGCTTGTGAAATGATCCATAAAATGCCTCTTAGAGTTGACAACCTTTCCATCAGCACGAAGAATGAGCCAGTGGGACACCCAAGATGATAATATGTGACGGTCAGCACGAGGATTATGGGTCTGCATATGGTTGCAATAACAATTGATGACCTACAAAATAACATAACAGCAATACGCCTATTAGATAATTTATATGCAAATGACATGTCCAACTTAATAAATTATTGCTAATACTTACACCGCCATGCAACCATTTTTTCGAAATGATGGCTTCAAGCATATCAGGTGTACATGTTTCCCCACCAATTCCCGTCATGTGCACGACAGTTTTCCTGCGAAGCTTCTCCGAGTCTGCCAGTGATCCTGATTAATGTAATCAGTATTAATCATAGCAGCTCTTATACCAAACAGACCTAAAATAGTAAGAAACAATGAGTCAATAAAGTGTGCATGCAAGGACAGAAGTATGTTGCTACAATAATCTACTTAGCACTTACTTTTCTTTGCACGTTTACGTCCACCGTTCTGCTGGTAAGGTGAAAGGCAATATTTTGACTGTTTCCTCTTGCGTTTCCCATCATTCTCCTTCCCATCATTCTCCTTCCCATCATTCTCCTTCCCATCACTCTCCTGAGTGCCACTTTCTTTTGCATTTTTAATACGGGTGTTCAGACTATCCATACTAAACTCCTCAGATTTATCGGCGCTAGACCCGTCTGACACTTCATTCATATTCTTGGGGGTTGAAGTAAAATGTGGAAATTCATTCGTGGCTACCGTCTCAAGAGATGGGTCGGGTGAATTACCGTTGTCATAAATAACGAAGGGGTCGCCTTCATCTCCTGTACCAGGTGTGTTGTGATGCACACCTTTATCACGCGCCAATTTCTTCCCGTTCCCGGTGGTGAAGGATGCATCCACCCTGTTGTCCATGTCTTCTTTTGCAGGAGTTGATTTTACATCTGTCCAATATTTTGATTTATATTTTGATGGACCATACTTCCCCATCCACGCTTCACTATGCTCCACAAACTCAATGTCATCACGAAACCCCCTGAAGGCAAGACCTTCCTTCTCTAGCTTCTGCACTACAATATGCAATGACACATCGAAATTATTTATTACATGCATAAATTATCAATAATCCCATGCAAACTGAAATACACATCAGTATTTACCTCAGCACATTTTTCAGGGAGCAGTCTAATTTCTTTTTGCATATCTTTGATGCATTTCATCACTTGATCTAATGTAGTATCCCTGCTGGAAGAAGCCTCGTCTCTATTATCTTTCCTTCTTTGGGCACGATCTGTTCCATCTTCTTGCTCTAATTCTTCCTCCGCCTTTCTTCCTTGCTGAGCAATTAATGTCTGTCTGTACTTCTCACTTATCACGTCATCAATCTGTTACATATTAAATCAATATAAATTTCTCAACACATAAATAGCAACATAGTTGCATGCAGTTGGAACCATTAAAACTTACCGTCCCATTACCACGGCCGTATGCCGTGTCGTACGCGTCACGCTTCATAGCCTCATCTTCTGACCAATTGACCATCAACGGATACTCATGAGCTAGTGGATCAAATGCCTCTTCATCCAGTGGCTGCACTTTCTCCCAAAACATGTACTGCACAAACATGAAGTATATCAGCAAATTCTTTTCACAAACTTTAGTTTCAAATAAACAAATATAACATAAGGTTTACCTGTATGAGGGCAAGGTTTCCGATCGGCCAAGTAAATTTTTCAAGATCTGACAAGGTCTTTGTGATGCCTTCCACGCAAACGCGTAAAGTAAATGCGTTCCAATTATATGATTTGATGGCCTCCACATCGTGCACTAACTTGTAGTAAGCATTAGGAACTTCTCTGGTGGACTGCGGTGCAAGAACCGTGCCCAGAAGAACCAGAACAATTCTACGGAGGAAATCATCATCGTACGTGCCACTGGCAACGATGTTGTCAATCAGATCATCTATCATCATTTGCCCCGTTTTCGAATCTACAAAACGACTAGGCACCTTCACCTTCGCCTTTAACCCCCCCTTTACCTAGGGCTTTCATGGCATCTTTGCCCTTGTTCTGTAGCCCAAAAATGTCATACACATCTTCGGTGCGCAATGAAATCGCACCGTTTTTTGATGGCATGATGAACCTTTTTCTGTCCATTGCATACGATTTAATAATAAACTTGAGCAAACATTTTCGCATCAGCACACTAGGAATCATCAACATTTTTTCAAGACTAGTGCTCGCAAACCGTGTTTTCTGCCTAGAGTTTAGTTTGCTGACCAAGAGACACCACTTCTCAACCGAACAAAAAATCTCTCCGTACTCCTCCATCGCTAGGAATAGGAGCAAAAATAATGTTAGCTACTATGTATGCGTACATGATAAACATGATGAATGCATAGTACCTCGTGCCATGAGATCGGTGTCGGCCCTTGGGGACGATGGCGCGCTGGCGTTGCTAACTACAAACAAAATTCATACATATATAAGCTATCATGCATGCATAATTATTACCAAAACTATAGCCAAATTAGATATATAACCTCATTCACATTAGACATAATCAAATTAGACATTCTCACATTATTCTCTAAGTACATAGTGTACTGACCTTGGGACAAAATATTCAACGATCAAGGTTATGCTTATATTTTAATGCCCTGTTTCATAACAAATTATTTTCTAAGTACTCTAAACATATTAGGCCTACTCTAAAAATATTTTCTAATTACTCTAGGAAGTTGGCGTCGGCGTCAAAACGCGTCTACGGCGGCGACGGGGGGCAGGTTTCGGGAGTTACCTCGAAGGTGGCGTCAAGGTCGTAGGGGGCGTCGGGCGTCGGCGTGAAGGTGGCGTCGGGGGCGTCGGCGTGAGGTCGCGTCGGCGGCAGATGGCGTCGGTGGCGTAGGGGGCGTCGGCGTCGAGGGCGTCGGCTAGAAGGTGGCGTCGGGGGCGTAGGGGGCGTCGGGGGCGTAGGGGGCGTCGGGGCGTAGGGGGCGTCGCCGTGAAGGCGCGTCGGCGGTAGATGGCGTCGGGGCCGTCGGCGTCGGGGGCGTCGGTGGCGGCGTCAGCCGCAGATGGCGTCGGGGGCGGCGGGCATAGGCAGCTAGGGTTAGGCGGCGACTAGTGGCGATCGTGGAGGCGGCGTGGACTCGCGATCGTGGACGCGGCGTGGCTTTGACCCCCGATCGAGGCGATGTCCACTAGGGCTTTGACCTCCTCAGATCGGCTGGAGTCGGCTACAGCCGGGACACCTTCGAGGGCCACTCCCTACCCGCCATGTCAGCAATAGGTGGGGCCAGTAGGGGGTTAGATCCGGCTATTAACTATGCGGGTGGGTTAGGATGGGGCCGCGCGCCCCATGCATTTTTCCTATAATTTTGTAAATTCGTGTAATTATTCCTATAAAGTATTTTCGTCATGCAAACTTACATGAAAAAAAAAATCATTTGCCATAGTCACGTACCTCCAGTGCAACCAGACTCTTTTACGGTCTACCGGAGGGGGGTTCCCAACTACTTTTTTTTTCACTACGCCAAACGGCAAGAAACTTTTTCCGCATGATGGCATCACCCTCGACAGCACCCGCGCCAGTTTGCATATTTTTCCGACGCTCGACGCGTTTCCTAGGATTTTCCCCGTGAAAATGCCGTAAAACAATGGCCGGACGTGACGCAACATTCGTTTTGTGTCCGTTTTCGTTCTAACCTTGCGTGGTGCCCTACGTAGGCCGTGCCCGCACGTCCGACCAATTTGGTGCAATTGCATGCATGCGATCACGTACACCCAGTGCAACCTGGCTCTTTTACGGTCTACCGGAGGGGGGTTTCCGACTACTTTTTTTTTGACTCCGCCAAACGGCACGAAACTTTTTCCGCATGATGGAATCACCCTCGACAACACCCACGCCAGTTTGCATATTTTTCCGACGCTCGACGCCTTTCCTAGGATTTCCCCCGTGAAAATGCCGTAAAACAATGGCCGGACGTGACGCAACGTTCGTTTTGTGTCCGTTTTCGTTCCAACCTTGCGTGGGGCCCTACGTAGGCCGTGCTCGCACATTCGACCAATTTGGTGCAATTGCATGCATGCGATCACGTACACCCAGTGCAACCAGGCTCTTTTACGGTCTACCGGAGGGGGGTTCCCGACTACTTTTTTTCCGACTCCGCCAAACGGCATGAAACTTTTTTCGCATGATGGCATCACCCTCGACAGCACCCACGCCAGTTTGCATATTTTTTCGATGCTCGACGCGTTTCCTAGGATTTTCCCCGTGAAAATGCCATATAACACTGGCCGGACGTGACGCAACATTCGTTTTGTGTCCATTTTCGTTCCAACCTTGCGTGGGGCCCTACGTAGGCCGTGCCCGCACGTCCGACCAATTTGGTGCAATTGCATGCGTGCGATCACGTACCTCCAGTGCAACCAGGCTCTTTTACGGTCTACCGGAGGGGGGTTCCCGACTACTTTTTTTTCACTACGCCAAATGGCAAGAAACTTTTTCCGCATGATGGCATCACCCTCGACAGCACCCGCGCCAGTTTGCATATTTTTCCGACGCTCGACGCGTTTCCTAGGATTTTCCCCGTGAAAATGCCGTAAAACAATGGCCGGACGTGACGCAACGTTCGTTTTGTGTCCGTTTTCGTTCCAACCTTGCGTGGGGCCCTACATAGGCCGTGCCCGCACGTCCGACCAATTTGGTGCAATTGCATGCATGCGATCACGTACACCCAGTGCAACCTGGCTCTTTTATGGTCTACCGGAGGGGGGTTCCCGACTACTTTTTTTTTGACTCCGCCAAACGGCATGAAACTTTTTCCGCATGATGGCATCACCCTCAACAGCACCCACGCCAGTTTGCATATTTTTCTGACACTCGACGCGTTTCCTAGGATTTTCCCCGTGAAAATGCCGTAAAACAATGGCCGGACGTGACGCAGCGTTCGTTTTGTGTCCGTTTTCGTTCCAACCTTGCGTGGGGCCCTACGTAGGCCGTGCCTGCACGTCCGATCAATTTGGTGCAATTGCATGCATGCGATCACGTACACCCAGTGCACCAGGCTCTTTTACGGTCTACCGGAGGGGGGTTCCCGACTACTTTTTTTTGCCTCCGCCAAAGGGCACGAAACTTTTTCCGCATGATGGCATCACCCTCGACAGCACCCACGCCAGTTTGCATATTTTTCCGAAGCTCGACGCGTTTCCTAGGATTTTCCCCGTGAAAATGCCGTATAACACTGGCCGGACGTGACGCAACATTCGTTTTGTGTCCGTTTTCGTTCCAACCTTGCGTGGGGCCCTACGTAGGCCGTGCCCGCACGTCCGACCAATTTGGTGCAATTGCATGCATGCGATCACGTACACCCAGTGCAACCAGGCTCTTTTACGGTCTACCGGAGGGGGGTTCCCGACTATTTTTTTGACTCTGCCAAATGGCATGAAACTTTTTCCGCATGATGGCATCACCCTCGACAGCACCCACGCCAGTTTGCATATTTTTCCGACGCTCGACGCGTTTCCTAGGATTTTCCCCGTGAAAATGTCGTAAAACACTGGCCGGACGTGACGCAACGTTCGTTCTGTGTCCTTTTTCGTTCCAACCTTGCGTGGGGCCCTACGTAGGCCGTGCCCGCACGTCCGACCAATTTGGTGCAATTGCATGCATGCGATCACGTACACCCAGTGCAACCAGGCTCTTTTACGGTCTACCGGAGGGGGGTTCCCGACTTTTTTTTTTTTGACTCCGCCAAATGGCGTGAAACTTTTTCCGCATGATGGCATCACCCTCGACAGCACCCACGCCAGTTTGCATATGTTTCCGACGCTCGACGCGTTTCCTAGGATTTTCCCCGTTAAAATGCCGTATAACACTGGCCGGACGTGACGCAACGTTCGTTTTGTGTCCGTTTTCATTCCAACCTTGCGTGGGGCCCTACGTAGGCCATGCCCGCATGTCCGACCAATTTGGTGCAATTGCATGCATGCGATCACGTACACCCAGTGCACCAGGCTCTTTTACGGTCTACCGGAGGGGGGGTTCCCGACTACTTTTTTTTGACTCCGCCAAATGGCACGAAACTTTTTCCGCATGATGGCATCACCCTCGACAGCACCATCGCCAGTTTGCATATTTTTCTGACGCTCGACGCGTTTCCTAGGATTTTTCCCGTGAAAATGCCGTAAAACAATGGCCGGACGTGATGCAACGTTCGTTTTGTGTCCGTTTTCGTTCCAACCTTGCGTGAGGCCCTATGTAGGCCGTGCCCGCACATCCGACCAATTTGGTGCAATTGCATGCATGCGATCACGTACACCCAGTGCAACCTGGCTCTTTTACGGTCTACCGGAGGGGGGTTCCCGACTATTTTTTTTGACTCCGCCAAACGGCACAAAACTTTTTCCGCATGATGGCATCACCCTCGACAGCACCCACGCCAGTTTGCATATTTTTCCGACGCTTGACGCGTTTCCTAGGATTTTCCCCGTGAAAATGCCGTAAAACAATGGCCGGACGTGACGCAACGTTCGTTTTGTGTCCGTTTTCGTTCCAACCTTGCATGGGGCCCTACGTAGGCCGTGCCCGCACGTCCGACCAATTTGGTGCAATTGCATGCATGCGATCACGTACACCCAGTGCAACCAGGCTCTTTTACGGTCTACCGGAGGGAGGTTCCCGACTGTTTTTTTTCCGACTCCGCCAAACGGCACGAAACTTTTTCTGCATGATGGCATCACCCTTGACAGCACCCACGCCAGTTTGCATATTTTTCCGACGCTCGACGCGTTTCCTAGGATTTTCCCCGTGAAAATACCGTAAAACAATGGCCGGACGTGACGCAACGTTCGTTTTGTGTCCGTTTTCATTCCAACCTTGCGTGGGGCCCTACGTAGGTCGTGCCCGCATGTCCGACCAATTTGGTGCAATTGCATGCATGCGATCACGTCCACCCAGTGCAACCAGGCTCTTTTACGGTCTACCGGAGGGGGGTTCCCGACTATTTTTTTTTGACTCTGCCAAACGGCACGAAACTTTTTCCGCATGATGGCATCACCCTCAACAGCACCCATGCCAGTTAGCATATTTTTCCGACGCTCGACGCGTTTCCTAGGATTTTCCCCGTGAAAATGCCGTAAAACAATGGCCAGACGTGACGCAACGTTCGTTTTGTGTCCGTTTTCGTTCCAACCTTGCGTGGGGCCCTACATAGGCCGTGCCCGCACGTCCGACCAATTTGGTGCAATTGCATGCATGCGATCACGTACACCCAGTGTACCTGGCTCTTTTACGGTCTACCGGATGGGGGGGTTCCCGACTACTTTTTTTTGACTCCGCCAAATGGCACGAAACTTTTTCTGCATGATGGTATCACCCTCGAAAGCACCCACGCCAGTTTGCATATTTTTCCGACGCTCGACGCGTTTCCTAGGATTTTCCCCGTGAAAACGCCGTAAAACACTGGCCGGACGTGATGCAACGTTCGTTTTGTGTCCGTTTTCATTCCAACCTTGCGTGGGGCCCTACGTAGGCCGTGCCCGCATGTCCGACCAATTTGGTGCAATTGCATGCATGCGATCACGTACACCCAGTGCAACCAGGCTCTTTTACGGTCTACCGGAGGGGGGTTCCCGACTATTTTTTTTTGACTCCGCCAAATGGCACGAATCTTTTTCCGCATGATGGCATCACCCTCGACAGCACCCACGCCAGTTTGCATATTTTCCCGACGCTCGACGCGTTTCCTAGGATTTTCCCCGTTAAAATGCCGTATAACACTGGCCGAACGTGACGCAACGTTCGTTTTGTGTCCATTTTCGTTCCAACCTTGCGTGGGGCCCTACGTAGGCCGTGCCCGCATGTCCGGCCAATTTGATGCAATTGCATGCATGCGATCACGTACCCCCAGTGCAACCAGGCTCTGTTCGGGTGTGTCGGCAGGCATACTGTGAAAGACGTTTTTTTCTCATCTACACCGAATGAAACCAATCTTTTTCCACGTACTCCAGGTGCCATCGTGAGCATGCACAACAATTTTCGGTACTTTTTGGCATCCGATGTTTTTCCTATGGTTTTCCCGACCAAATAAGCCTAAAACACTGCGCGTTACTCCATATTATCTCTAACAAGCGCCTCGTGCCCTCCATTCTGGGTTCACCAATTTCTGTTATATTGCTATTTGATTGTTTCCTCTTTTGTACTTTTTGATGCGCCATTTTCTCAATAAAAATTAACTTTTTTCGATGGTTATTTTTTAAGATTACGTCAACATTAGTAAATTCAAAAAAGGTTTCAAAAATTCAGTTATTTTTTGGAATTTGTTAACATTTTTCATAATATTCTATGATTTAATTTACAGCAAAATAACTTTTGAATGTTCTCTGAAAAACTTGTTAGCTTTTTTTCTAACTATTTTTACAAAATTGTTTATGTTATCATTTTTTACTAGATTATTGCTTGTGTATTCTTTTGCAAATTTGATTATTACTTTTTTCAGTAACATTTTATGATTTTTTACCGGTCGAAAGCGTTCTTAAACCTAGAATTTCTTTATTTTTTTCATCCAAATATTTGAACAACTCATAATAGTCAAATAGACAAACTTCATTCAAACTTAATTATATCATACATAGTTTCTTGACATAATAAAAAACATAAAATAAACCCTAAACTACGTCGTCGTCATCCGACGCGACATCGATGACCGCGCCCATGCCGTTGCCACCTTCGCCGCCGCCGTTGCTGCTGTCGCTGCTCATGTCGTCCAGAAACGCGAGGTCGTCGTCCTCCTCCTCAGCCGCCGCAGCAGACTCGCGGAGGGTCTCCATCAAGCCCGGTGTGTCCTCCGGGTCCTCCAGGTCTCTCAGCTCTGGCGGCGGCACGAGGCCGGGCTCCGTCGACGCGACGATGGCGAGGAGGAAACCCGGAGAGTCCTCGGGGTCCCCTTCCTGACGTAGCGCCTGCACCTCCGGCGGAATCTCCACGGCCGAGGCAGGCGAGGGAGGGGCCACCGGCGCGGGAGGGGGAGGTGGGGCAGGGACGCCCATCGCCGGTGGGGGAGGGAGGAACATCCACCCGGCGCGACAGTCCCGGAGGACGTCGTGCCAGTACCGGCCCCGCCAGAATCGCCAGCGACCGAGCCGGTTCCACCTCCCGCCGAGCTGGTTGACGACATCGTCATGGGGTGCGGCGGGGCCAGGCACGGCGTAGCCGGCGGCGCTGATGTTCCACGAGCCCGGAAGGCGGCTGGACGGCGGCACCAGGATGTTGTACCGCACCATCTCCATCGCCTCCGGGATCCCGATGTTCGACGGCCACCATCCGCGAGAGCTGCCGGCGCCGGACATGGTGAGCATGGAGGGGGATGGATGGGGGAGCGGTTTCGGGGGTCGGTGCCGAGAGGGAAATGTCGAGAGGGTGGGGGAGCGGGTTCGGGGGTGTGCGGTGAGGTATGCGACCGGCGCACGGTTTTTATAGCACCGACGGGAGGTTGGGGGCGGCTGCGGCGGTTCAGGTCGCTGGACGGCCATTTATGCCTCATCGTAATGGGGCGACGGGATGCGACGGCGGGGGCGGAAGGCCTGCGTAGCCGCGCCGGTGGTAAATGGCGGCCAGGCGACGCGACGCGACCGAGGCAGCCGCTTTGACCGCGCATGCGCATCCGCGCCGGTGCTTACGGCGGCCAGGCGACACGACGGGGCCGTCAGGCAAGCAATTAGGGCCGGCGTTAATTGCGTTAATTGCGGCCAGCCGACGGGACGCGACGGCGGGGGCGGCAGGCGCGTAGTTACGCCGTAATTGACGGGGACGTGGGTGGGGTGGGCGCGCGCGCGACAGGACGACGGGTGGACTCTGCGTGCACGCGTGACGGCTGGACGGAAAAAACAAACTGTATTCATATACGTACACGTTTCGGGCGGGATAGCGGGTGGGCGGCCTCTTTTCAAATTATGCCCATCGTGCCCTCTGTTATGAAGGGGTACGAGACAATCTTAGCCGTCCTTGTGTTGGAGGGGGTCTACCGAAGCGGAAGTGAAACTGGAAAAGTGGGTTGGGGGTGGGGCATATCTGGCGAAGGAGTACCCGAGTATCTCTTTGCGGGATGACATGGACCAATAACAAAGAGAGACGACGAACCAATCCGGGATCAGCGACTCAACAGTGCATCGATGTGATGTGGACATCGTAAGCATGAGCCCTACGTTTAGCTCATGATGGATGTAATTTTGTCGAGATCTTCAAAACTAGATCCATGTTAATAGGTTTCGATTAACTTAAAAAACCCAAGGAAAACCCTGATAAAAACAAAAATAAAAAACAAGCAACCGAAATAAATAAAAGACAAGAAAAGTTAGAAAAAAATGGAGCAGGAAGTATGGCTGCTGGGTTTTCACCTTCTCCCATTTTGAAGCATAGTTATGCTTCTCATGGAAACAAATCTATACTTCTCACAAAAGTAAATCTATGCCTCCACGAGAAGCAAATCTATGCTTCTTGTGGATACACAGATATTTCCTTTCCAAGATTTGCTTCTCACGGAAATAAATTTGTGCCTCCACAAGAAGCGAATATGTGTTTCTCGTGGAAACGCATACTTTTCCCCTTTTTTGAGAAGCACACTCGTGAAAGAATATTTTTTTCTATGAATAGAAGATAAGCAATTTGTGTCCTCCAAAACCTAGGGAAAGCCGGGCAAAAAAATCAAAAAAAGATAAACCTAGAAAATAACCCATCTAAACCCCAAAAAAGTACAAAAAAATAGAGCAAACACCCAGTGACGATGCCATGAACCTAGGGTAGGGTCATAGGCCTGACCTAGACGCCCTACCCAAGGTCACTACCCTAGAGTCAAGAACATTCAAAGAACAACAAAGGATACCGACTGAAGTAACCTTTGGGTGCAATCCACTCGACTAATTGTCCAATTCCACTCGACCATACAAGAAACCACTCAGAGTACGGAAGACCTAAAGTCACTCAGGACGGCAACGGTCAGGCGTTCACTCTGTAGTCTTAATGATCATTTATAGCTCTTTATAGCTGGCGTTACCAGTAACGCCCTTCTTAATGTACATTGAACCTCGTGTAACGTGGGATGGCTGGGGTCTTGGCGCACTCTATATAAGACACCCCCCTCCTCTGGCACAAGGGTTCACACCCCGTGTAACTCTCACGCATAATCCAGTCGACCAAACCTTCGGGCACCGAGACGTAGGGCTGTTACTTCCTGCCTGAACATGTAAACCTTGTGTGCACAACCTCACCGTAGCTAGGATCTTGCCTCCTCCTACGTACCCCCTACTCTTACTGCCAGACTTACTCCCACGACAATTGGCACCCACATTGGGGCAGGTGTCTTAGCGACTTCCGGTGAGGTTGCAATTTTTCCGATCTCCATCAACATGGTTTCTGGCAGTGGTTTGGCTTTGGGTCGCGAGATCCGTCTCGGCGCGCTCGTTTTCATCGCCGACGACTCTGCCTCGCTCCAGCGGCCCCCCTCGATGTCGAGACGCTCCCTGTCCGTGGGGTGACGCACTTTCGCGCATGCGCTCGCGGCGTCCTTTTGCGGCAACCGTCGACCCAGTATCGGTTGGCTACCGCGACATCCTTGCTCCCTGTTGTTCGCCGTCGCAAGCGATCTGGTCGATCGTGGCTTCAGCGGTGGGTGAAGCATGCGGTGGCCCGTCAGTCAGCCACCCCTCAAGTTGTGGCAATCGAGCCCGACGAATCTCTCTACGGACTATTCGACCTGTCGACTGGTTCCGTCGAGACCTTGTCTGAGTGCGGGAGTAGTGACCCGGCGGCGGAGGTCCTGATGGTCGACACGCCATGCAGCCCACCTGGTTTTCATCTTAGTGGCGGCGGCGATGGTGGCGGTGGTCCGTCGCACGGTCATGACGAGTATCATCCCGAGGCCCTCACTTCTGAGCAGAGGGATGAGCGGCATCGTCGCAACATGGAGGCCCCCCACACCCCCATCATGGGGAAACCTCTGAGGCTCGGGCCTTGGAGGTTGTGCGCTTGGCCACCTTGGCGGAGCGCGCACGTTTGGAGAATCTCCAACATTCACTCGACGAACTCGCTCGTCGGCCCATCCCCGAAACCAGTCAACGGCACCGACAGTTGTTTCCGCCTGAACCTCAGGTATATCGCACACCAGTCCAGAATCTTGCAGCCGCAACCCGTATAGCAGAGTCGATTCAGCCATCACGTTCAGAGGCTTGTAGAGGTTTGATGCAAATTCGAACGTTGTTTCGGGCGGCGGGGCAACAAAACTCAGCCGTTTCTCAATCACGCAACAAGATCCACAGCAGGTCTATGGTGGCGGACACAGTCCAGTCAGCTCACAACACAAGATTGCCTCCGCGGCGTGAGGGTCGTGGGCTCCGCCAGGAGCAGTACCTTGGTCGGAACCACAAGCAGTATGATCATCAACTCGGCCATGATGACCGCCGTCGAGTGCCTACGCCCCCTCCGAGGGGCGGATCGTATGTGCCCCGGCAGTACGATGATAGGCGCCTGTATGTCGATGAACGAAGGGCCCCAGTCGACCCAAGGGAGCCCGAGTTTGATGCAAGATCAGTTCTCATGCAGGGTATGGTCGACAGAGGCCAGGAACACAGAGAAGGACTAGACAGAGATCGTCTGATTGGTAGCAGAGTGCATGTTTCCGGGCCTGAATGTTTCAGCAGAGCCATCAGAGCTGCTGAGATCCCTCCCAACTTCAGGTTGGCGACGGGAGTGAGTAAGTTCACCGGTGAATCGAAGCCAGACACTTGGTTAGAGGATTACCGAGTGGCTGTGTAGATTGGTGGCGACAATGATGATGTGGCCATGAAGCACCTCCCCCTGATGCTGGAGGGTTCAGCCAGAGCTTGGTTGAATCAATTGGCTCCTGGTAGTATCTTCAGTTGGGAAGAATTGGCCCGAGTGTTTGTCAGGACATTTGAAGGCACTTGCAAACGACCCGCAGGGCGGACCGAACTACAGCGTTGTGTCCAGAAACTGAATGAAACTTTGAGAGATTACATCCAGAGATGGACCACTCTTCATCATACCGTGGAGAATGTGTGAGAGCATCAAGCAGTTTACGCCTTTAAGGAGGCATTCGGTACAGAGAGCTTAACCTAAAATTCGGTCGGACAGGGGACATGTCCCTGGCTCGGATGATGGAAATAGCCACTCGGTACGCTAACGGCAAGGAAGAAGACCGACTTCGCAGTGGCAAGAACAAACCAGTTGCCTAGGACACCGGAGGAGGAAATTCCAGTCGAAAGCAGAAGCGCAAAGCCGAACCCACAGGTCCTGGCGAGGCCGCAGTTTTGACCCAAGGGAAATTCAAAGGAAAGCCTAAGGGGTCATGGATCCCCAAGAAGGTGAAAGATCAACCGGGAAAGGATGTGCTTGATTTGCCGTGTCACATACACACCAAGAAGGATGAAGAGGGAAACCTGATTTACCCCAAGCATACCACTCGACAGTGTCGACACCTAATTCAGAGCTTTCGAGAGGGTCAGCCCAGTGAAATGGAAAAGGAATCTGATAAGGACGAGGACAAAGAGGAGGATTATGGTTACCCCAATGGCAATGCCACTTTAGTGATTTTTGCTGACACTGAAAGCAAAAGTTGACTGAAAGTTACAACAGAGAAGTAAACATGGTTGCTCCGGCAACGACGACGTATCTGAAGTGGTCAAAAACTCCCATTACATTCGACTTGTTCGATCACCCAGCGCACGTTGCTACACCCGGGCGGCAAGGGTTGGTGGTCGACCCAGTCGTTGGGGGCACTCGACTGACCAAGATCTTGATGGACAGTGGCAGTGGTTTCAACATTTTGTACGCTGAGACGCTCCGAGGGATGGGCATTCCGATGTCCAAGCTCAGTGAAAGCAACATGCGATTTCACAAAATCATCCCAAGGAAGAAAGCCGATTCACTCGGTCAGATCACTCTTGATGTGGTTTTCGGTGATTCAAAGAATTACCGCAAGGAAAAGTTGATGTTTGAAGTGGTGGATTTTCACAGTGCCTACCATGCTATTCTAGGTAGGCCTAGACACTAGTGCAGAACCGGCCTTTAGTGCCGGTTCGTGACGGCCTTTAGTGCCGGTTCGCCAACCGGCACTAAAGAGTGGGGACTAAAGGTCCCCCCCTCTTTAGTACCAGTTCATCATGAACCGACGCTAAAGTGCAAACACGTGGCACGAGCCAGGCCCGGGTGCGCGTAGGGCTTTAGTACCGGTTGGTAACACCAACCGGTACTAAATGTTTGGGTGTTTTTTTAATTTTTCCTTTAGTTTTGTGTTTTCAATTTAATTTAGTGATTGTTTTACATTATAATGAGTTATTAAATCATTAGGTGAAAGTACCGCAGATTAGTTTCGACTGGATGCATTTGGATCTAGCTACTAGCTAAGTGGTCAACTATATGCCATATCCATATTATACTTGATCACCTAATTAGGTGGTCAAGTATAATATATATGGATGTGGCATATATATACTCCATCACTTAGGTAGGATCCATCCAGCTGAAACTAATCTGTGGTTTCTTTCATTAAATGATATAATAACTCATCATCATCATCATATTAATATAAAAACTCTTGCATCATATCATCAACATGAGTATATATACTCTAGCTAGCTAGCTAAAAATCATAATAGTCGTCATTATCACTATTTAATCATCATAGTCATTACCACTATCTAATCACCACCAACAGTAGCTCAAAGAAGAAACATGCACTTGTACCAGAAGCAAAAATATCATTGAGTTCAAACATGATTGTCATGATATTATAAGCGTTCATATATAACAGCACAAAAGCAAATCACTCTTTGAGATTAAGTTCAGAACGAAGAACACGGACATGAAAGGACAAGTACTAAGAGCATGAACTAGCTAAATCACTCCCGCTACTCTCTCTCAGGTAAAATAGCGTAGAACATGTATACCTCTCCTGATTCATCATACTGGAGCATGCAAATGAACCTGTCTCCTAATCATGGGTTGCGCTTCTCATTGCTGCCCTCTAGTACTTCTCTGCGATCATTAACAATTTTCCTCCAATCTTTCACTATTAAGCATTCATCGCTTCTAGAAATCCGGAATGCACTCATGTGCAATGCAGGATATCTTGGCCGTAAGCTAACAATTGACATGCGACCTTTAGTCTCGATCCCCTGAGGCACAACTGTCATCGGGAGTCCATGTTGAAGAACATCGTATAATACTTAATTAATATACTTAGCAATGAAAGTTTAGCAAAAAAATTATGTATGCAAAAGATGCACTGAGGACAAATAGTAAAAATCTTACCATCATTCCTAAATAGATGTGACTGTAGTTCAACACCATCACTATTGGTCGCACATTTTGAGTACTAACATTTCTAAGTGCAGGAAGAAAATTTGTCTTGACAGTATGAAGATCCTCAAGCCATGAAACATAATGACTTATCTCCTCGCAGTTTAGTTTAGCTCCGGGACAGTAGTAGGTCCTGTCTACCAAGCGCCGGACATGTTTGCTTGAATGGAAATAAGCTGTCAATAGAAATTAGTTGTCAATTATTTTTGAATAAGCAATATCAAAGACAAAAATATAGTTGAGAAGAACTCACATAATGGTAGAACTGGAGGCGTCTGCACATCGACCCATATGTCTCTATTACCTTCAATATCATCTTCCGGATGAATATCAAAGGTGATAACCATACCAGGCTCAAATGCATAAGCGTTGCATAGTGATTGCCAAGTTTTGCATTTGTGCATTGTATACTTTGACGTTGAAAGTATAACCATGCTCAGTTTTCAGGTAAACTCTCTTTACCTCCATAGTTTCCATATCATTGAAACCTATCTTATCCAAGACAAAAATTCTTGCATGGCAGGGGATGCGCTAGTAGAATAGTGAAAATTAAAAATTATAAGTCAGGCAAATGAAGCATATATAAGTCATGCTTAATTACGAAAACAGACTTGTCGTTGTGACTTACTGTATCAAATTCGAAGGTCTCATCCACCTTGATGCTGAATCGCCTATCATCAACAAGGAAATTTCTATTGCACTGGCCGCGCTGGTCTTCACAGTATTCGCACATAATGAAATTTTTTCCGTCGTCAGACGACATTTCCTATGTTCATATAGGCGAAACATTAAACACTTACTAATTCAATTAATTCAACTACTTCTATTAATTCAACTAAGCATTTACTAAAAATAAACTAGTTATATTAATTCAAATAATCTCATATACCTAAATTTTAATTAGTTCAAATAATCTCATATACCTAAATTTTCTTGCTAAAAATAAACTAGTTCCATTAATTCACCTAGTTCAACTAAGCATTTACTAAAAATGAACTAGTTATATTAATTAAACTTGTTCAAATAATCTCATATACCTAAATTTTCTTAATAAAAATAAACTAGTTATATTAATCCAACTAGTTCAACTAAGCATTTACTAAAAATAAACTAGTTATATTAATTCAAATAATCTCATATACCTAAATTTTAATTAGTTCAAATAATCTCATATACCTAAATTTTCTTACTAAAAATAAACTAGTTCTATTAATCCAACTAGTTCAACTAAGCATTTACTAAAAATAAACTAGTTATATTAATTCAAATAATCTCATATACCTAAATTTTAATTAGTTGAAATAATCTCATATACCTATAAATTTTCTTACTAAAAATAAACTAGTTCTATTAATTCAACTAGTTCAACTAAGTATTTCTAAAAATAAACTAGTTATATTATTTCAACTAGTTCAAATAATCTCATATACCTAAATTTTCTTACTAAAAATAAATTAGTTCTATTAATTCAACTAGTTCAAATAATCTCATATACCTAAATTTTCTTACTAAAAATAAACTAGTTCTATTAATTCAACTAGTTCAAATAATCTCATATACATAAATTTTCTTTCTAAAAATAAACTAGTTCTAATTCATCTAACATTAACATTTCTAACATTCTAAAAATAAACTAGTTATATTAATTAATTCATCTAAACAATAGAAAACAGAAAATAATTTAAAAAATGTGTGTGTGTGTATGTGTGTACGTACATGTGTGTGTAGTGTATGTGTGTGTGTAGTGTATGTGTGTGTGTATGCGTGTGTTTGTGTGTATGTGTGTGTGGGTACTACTCGAGTGGGCGTTCGGGCGGCGGGGGCGGCGACGATGGGCGGCGGGGGCGGCGAGGGCGGCGGAGATGGCGACGAGATGGGCGGCGGGGGCGGCAACGACGAGGGTGGCGGCGGGGACGACGACGACGGGCGGCGGGGGCGGCGAGGGCGGCGGGGACGGCGACGACGTGCGGCTGGGGCGGCGATCGAGGGCGGCGGGGGGCGACGGCACGGCGGTGCAGCGGCATCGGCATCGGCTAGATCGATGTCACACGAAGTGGAGATGAGAAATGGTCGACGATGCGAACTGATTTTTCGTAAATGTAGTATATAAGAGAGGGGCCTTTAGTACCGGTTGGAGCCACCAACCGGTACTAAAAGGACAATGTTGGCCAGCCCAAGCGGCGGGAAACGAGAGCATTTAGTACTGGTTGGTGGCTCCAACCGGTACTAAAGGGCAACGCATTTGTACCGGTTGGGGGCAGCCGCACTGGTTTATAAACCCAGCCACGGCTGCCCTTTCGAACTCCTCTATATAGCAGCCTTCTGGGCCTAATTAGGACGTGCTGCCCTGTGAGCCTGGTGGCCCTTCTAGGCCTGAATTTGCACACCCTAGGTCTGCCAGGCCCACTGGGCAGCGCCCCAACAATTTTTTATATTTTTTTTCTTTTCTGCATTATTTATTTTCTTCTATTTATTTTTGAGTAATTTTTGATATACTTTTTTCTTTTCTGCTTTATTTTTTCTCTTCTATTTATTTCTGAGTAGTTTTTTTGATGTATTTAGTTTCTTTGTGAATATTTTTGCTTTATATAATTTTTTTCTTTTCTGCATTATTTATTTTCTTCTATATATTTTTGAGTAATTTTTTTATATAGTTTTTTCTTTTCTGCTTTATTTTTTTCATCTATTTGTTTCTGAGTAGTTTTTTTGCTGTATTTAGTTTCTTTGTGAATATTTTTCTTTATATAATTTTTTTCTTTTCTGCATTATTTATTTTTTGCTATTTATTTTTGAGTAATTTTTTTATATAGTTTTTTCTTTTCTGCTTTTTCAGAGTTCGTTTTGCTGTGATTTACTGTTTCACGGTCATTTAGCTCTCTAAACAAATTGGTAAATGACTAAAAAACAGAAGTGCCCGTGTAACTGATGAGTTCTCGTCCAAAACCCTCATACTCCGAAAGAGATTGTCCAGTTTGTACACGAAGTTCGTCCAGTTTTTGCTGTGACCCTCTCCGCTCTTTCGCACATGCTATGCGGGTGAAATGATGATACCTTCAACATTTTTAGAGTTTGTTTTGTAGTGATTTTCATTTTCACGGTCATTTAGCTCTGATCTAAACAAATTGGTGACTGAATAACAGCAAATGATGTCAGAACGTGTTGGAAATTGATGCCGTCGCTTCAAATGCTGCATAATGCCGGCTCAAAAAAAGTCTAGAGTTCAAATAAGTTCAAAAAAATGAAGTGCCCGTGTAACTGATGAGTTCTCATCCGAAACCGGTGAAGACTCATATTGAGTCCACAAATTATACACATAGAGTTCAATGAAGACCAAATGCTTGTGATAGTTTGAGAAGTAACATATTTAAATTGTGCATCTGAACGCAGAAAAAATACATTGATCAGTACCGCCTTTCAGCCAAAACGCGATACTGCTACAGAGAAGTACATATAAAAAATACATTAATCATCAATGATCTTTTTGTATAGAATCTAAATTGTCAATAGGAACGCGCTACTGCTACAGAGAAGTACATATAAAAAATACATTGATCATCAATGATCTTTTTGTATAGAATCTAAATTGTCAGTAGGAATCTACCACCGATTTAAGAACCGGCGAAGACTCCTATTGCAGCCACAGATCCTACACATAGAGTTCAATGAAGACCAAATGCTTGTGATAGTTTGAGAAGTAACATATTTAAGGTGGTCAAATTCTTGCTAGGGGAGCGAGGTGGGACTAAAAATAGCCCTGCCATAACCTCTTTAGTACCGGTTCATGCCACGAACCGGTACTAAAGGTGCTGGCCGGGCACCAGCATCTTTAGTACCGGTTCGTGCCACAAACCGGTACTAAATATTCGCAACAAACCGGTACTAAAGATCTCCTCCCGCCTAGTCATTTGAACCGGCACTAATGGACACATTAGTGCCGGCTGATATGCAAACCGGTACTGATGTTTCTCAGATTTGACCCTTTTTCTACTAGTGGCATAAGCTTGTTTCATGGCTCGACCGTGTTACGTGTACCTCAAGTTGAAGATGCCTAGCCCTAGAGGCGTGATCATAGTCACTGGAAATCGGCAGAGAGCAGAAGATGCCTCCAAAAGGGCTCAAAGATTGCCAATGAACAGATGGCAGCAGTAGAGATGCAATAATACCAGAAGAATGCAGATCCGAGTGATTTGTTGCGTGCTAAGAAGCCCGCTTCAGAGTCTGCATTTCAGTCGTCTGGTGAAACAAAGCCAGTTCACATTCACCCGACCGATCCCAATGCTGCTCCGACTCATATCTCAACAACACTCGATAGCAAATAGGAAGAAGCACTCATCCAGTTCCTCCGTGACAGATGGGACATCTTCACATGGAAACCATCTGACATGCTGGGTGTACCCAGGGGACTGGCTGAGCACCGTTTTGAGTCGACCCAAAAGAAAAACCCGTTAAAGAGCATCTTCGTCGGTCCGTCGTGGAGAATAGGAAGGCAATTGGCGAGGAGGTGGCTCGACTTCTGGCAGCTAAGTTCATCCGCGAGATATACCACTTCGATTGGCTCGCCAATGTTGTCATGGTCCCCAGGAAAGATGATTCACTTCGTATGTGTATCGACTTCAAACACTTCAATTAGGCCTGCCCGAAAGATCATTTCCTCCTCCCCCGCATCGATCAAATTGTTGACTCGACTGCAAGATGTGAGCGTTTGTCCTTTTTGGATGCATATTCCGGGTACCATCAGATCCGACTGTATGGGCCTGGCGAAATAAAAACAACCGTCATCACCCCATTCGGGTGTTTTTGCTATGTTACCATGCCTTTTGGTCTCAAGAATGCTGGCGCCACATTCATGCGCATGATTCAAATGTGCCTGCTCACTCAAATCAGTTGGAATGTGGAAGCATACATGGATGACATCATGGTCAAGTCATGTAAAGGTTCCGACCTATTGACTGACCTCGCTGAAACCTTTGCCAACTTGAGAAGATACGGTATCAAGCTCAATCCGTCAAAGTGCACATTCGGAGTCCCAGGAGGGAAGTTACTTTGTTATCTCTTTTCTGAACGAGGGATCGACGCAAACCCAGAAAAAGTTGGAGCAATCCTCCGAATGAAATGCCATGTGCGTGTACACGACGTTCAGAAGCTTACTGGTTATTTGGCCGCGTTGAGTCGATTCATTTCTCGTCTCGGTGAAAAGGCATGACCCCTTTACCGACTTATGAAGAAGTCTGACAAGTTCGAGTGGACTCCTAAAGCCGAAGCAGCATTTGTAGAGCTCAAAGCCCTACTTTCCACCCAGCCGGTGCTTGCTGCCCCAATCAGCAAGGAGCCTCTACTACTGTATATTGCTGCCACTGGACAAGTTGTCAGCACAGTGCTCATGGTCGAGCGGGAAGAAGAAGGCAAAGCCTACAAAGTTCAACGCCCAGTGTACTATATTTCTGAAGTCTTGACTCCGTCCAAGCAAAGATATCCGCATTATCAGAAGCTTGTCTATGGAATTTATTTGACCATAAAGAAAGTTGCACACTACTTCTCATACCATTCGGTTTCAGTCATCTGCGATGCTCCATTATCAAAAATTTTGAACAATAGGGACGCGACTGGTCGAGTGGCAAAGTGGGCAATTGAGCTCCTTTCGTTAGATATCAAGTTTGAGGCAAGGAAAGCAATCAAGTCCTAGGCAATAGCCAATTTCCTTGCGGAGCGGATTGAGCAGCAACAGCTGACTCAGATTCACTCGGAGCATTGGACTATGTTCTTTGATGGGTCCAAAATGTTGAATGGCTCTGGTGCCGGTGTGGTCCTGGTATCCCCAAGAGGCGACAAACTCAGTTATGTTCTCCAGATTCACTTTGATTCTTCCAACAATGATGCTGAATATGAGGCACTTCTGCATGGGTTTACAGCAACTCAGATTTAGTGGTCAATCAAGTGATGAAGGAGTGGGACATCAGGAGCTAGCTATGACTGGATATTGCAATGCAGTAAGAAAGTTGGAGAAGAAGTTTGAGGGGTTAGAGCTCGACCACATACCCCGAATCAAGAATTAGGCTGCTGACGATCTGGCAAAGTTGGGTTCCACTCAGAAACCTACACCCAGCAATGTGTTCTTGGAGCATCTCCACACCCCATCAGTCCAAGAAGATCCTTTCACAGAAGAGCCCCCCGCAACCGATAAGTTCAACCGATCCGACTAAGATTGAAGTCCCGGCCGTAGTCGACCTAATCATGGAAGTTTTGGTAATCACCCCCGACTGGACGGTACCATATATTGCGTATCTGCTCAGGAAAGAGCTTCCAGAGGATGAAGATGAGGCCCGTCAGATTGTCCGTCAATCTAAAGCCTTCAAAGTGATAGGTGGACAGCTTTACAGAGAAAGTGTTACTGGAGTCGCTCAGCGTTGTATCTCCCCGGAAGAAGGTCGAATGATCCTAAATGAGATCCACTCAGGGACCTGTGGTCACCATGCGTCCTCCCGGACCATCATGGCCAAAGCATACCGAGCAGGATTCTACTGGACGCGAGCAAATGAGATGGCAAAAGATGTAGTCGACAAGTGTGAAGGCTGCCAGTTCTACTCAAACATGTCTCACAAGCCCGCATCTGCCTTGAAGACTATTCCACTCATCTGGCCGTTCGCGGTTTGGGGTCTGGATATGGTTGGAACCTTCCAGACCAGCAGAAGTGGTTTCACTCATTTGCTTGTGGCATTCGACAAATTCACTAAGTGGATCAAAGCCAAGCCCATCAAGAATCTCGATTCAAGCACTGCCATCAGTTTCATCAGAGAGCTAATATTTAGATATGGAGTCCATCACATTATTATCACAGATAATGGCTCCAACTTCGATTCTGATGAGTTTAGAGCTTTTTGTGCTTCCCAAGGCATTCGGGTCGATTACGCATCTGTTGCACACCCGCAGTCGAATGGGCAGGCAGAAAGGGCGAATGGCTTGATCCTCCAAGGGCTGAAACCCCGACTAATGTGCAATCTCAAGCATGCTGCTGGAGCCTAGGTGACTGAATTGCCATCCATCCTATGGGGACTGAGAACAACTCCTAACCGGTCGACTGAGCGAACTCCTTTCTTCATGGTGTATGGTGCTAAAGTTGTGCTTCCGAGTGACTTGTTACACAACGCCCCCGAGTGAAACTTTTCTCAGAAGATGAAGTAGAACAAGTGTCGTGGTTCTAAGTCTGACAGTAGAGTGGGGGTAGGTATGGAGAGGCAAGGTCCTAGCAATGGAGAGGTTGTAAACACAAGAGATGTACGAGTTCAGGCCCTTCTGGGAGGAAGTAAAAGCCCTACGTCTCGGAGCCCGGAGGCGGTCGAGTGGATTAAGTGTATATGAGTTACAAGGGTGCCAACCCTTCTGCCTGTGGAGGGGGGTGGCTTATATAGAGTGCGTCAGGACCCCTGCCAGCCCACGTAATGAAGGGTTTAAGGTACATAAAGTCCGGAGCGTTACTGGTAACGCCCCACATAAAGTGTCTTAACTATCATAAAGTCTACTTAATTACAGACCATTGCAGCGCAGAGTGCTTCTTGACCTTCTGGTGGTCGAGTGAGTCTTCGTGGTCGAGTCCTTCAAGTCAGTCGAGTGAGTTCCTCGTAGGTCGACTAGAAGGTGATCTCTTCTAAGGGTGTCCTTGGGCAGGATACTTAGGTCAGGTCTATGACCCTACCCTAGGTACATGACTCCATCATTAGCCCCTGAATGGATTGAGGCTTGAGTGATGAAGGAGTTGATGTTGTTTCCGATTAGCCTTTGCATACTGGTTATGCGTTGCTTTGAACCAAAAATCTCTTTGCTGACAGTGAGCAACTTTTTCTTCAGTCGACTCGATCCATTCTTTTCTTTCGTCGAGTGACCTTTTGGACTTTGTTGATTCCCGAGCGACGGATCGCAGGAAATCCCGTGTCTGACAGAACAATCTGCCGTTCGCGGATTCCGCGGGATACGAAATTTGGGGAAGCGCGCGAAGCGGGGCGGACCGCGGCGCTCGGATGGGATAGGACATAGACGCCTCGATCCCCGCGCCACCTTTTTCACCACGTATCACGTCCGCGAAACTGTTTCGGGATATGATTAGATCGACCGGGCCCACCCGTCATCCACTCGGAAGGGATCTTATAAATGCGCCCGGCGAGGGTTTTTTGAACAGTGCCTCAACATTCTCTCTTTGCTTCCTTCGTCTCCGCCCAACGCGCTCGCTCTCGCCTCCGCACAACTTCCCCTCGCGCGTCTCGCCGGCGGCCATGGTCAAGGAGAAGACGGCGGCGCTGGAACGCGCGAAGAAGGCATCGGCAACGGAGAAGGCGAAGGGGAGATCCACCAGTCGCGGCGGGTCTTCGTCTAGATCTCGCCTGCCAAAAGGCTGGGTCCAGGGAGATTGGATCCGGTCGACCATCATGGAGGCGGATCTCCTCGACATGGCCAACGACGGGCTGATCCCCCACGGAGCTGCAAGGCTTCCGGGGAAAGAGTGGCAGCCCCAGCCGGAAGAGGGTGAGTGCGTGCTCCTGGCCACCCATGTCGACCGCGGATTTTCTTTGCCACCGAGCGTTTTCTTTCGTGGTTTCTTGAACTTCTTTGGAGCGCAACTCCACCACTTCACCCCGAACTCCATCGCCTATCTTGCCGCGTTTGTGTCCATGTGTGAGAATTTTCTGGGTTGTCGACCGCATTGGGGCTTGTTCAAGCACATATTCACGTGTCGCTCCCAGACCGTGAAGAAGGCGAGCCCAGACGACGAAAGAACCCAAGTCATCCAAATGTGTGGAGGTCTGGGGATCCAGGTGAGGAACAAGAGCACCTTCCCAGCCATGACGTTTCCCGAATCAGTTAGAGGCTGGCAGTCGACCTGGTTCTACTGCCAGGATCAGCCGACGCCGGGGAAGTCGAGTGGGCTCCCTCAGTTCACCATGGACCGAGTGAACAAGCCCTCCTCTCTGAAGGTTATTCCGGAGGAAAAAGCCGACGTGAAGATGCTGATGGAGCGCGTAGTTCAGTTGGTTCGGGATGGAGTGACGGGTATGGATCTCCTGGAGGTTTTTCTTAGGCGACGAATCCAGCCTCTTCAGTTCCGGAGTCATTGCATGTGGCTGTACCGCGGGACTGAAGATGAGACTTGGATCAACCCAGAAGCAGTCGACGATGCCACTCTGGAAAGGTGGATGGCCGATGTTACTGGGAACAAGGATAACCCTCGTGGAGCCAGAAGGATTCCTCCACTCGACCACCGAAGTGTTCCAAACAAGGTATGTCTGCTCCACTTCCCATTGCATTCTTGTCATATTTATTTCTGTTTTCTCTGCCAATCGGTCGATTGATCTTTGTTTTGATGTCTATCAGGCCCTCACTGAGCTGTACTCGATGCCCAATGGAGCACAGGCTCCGACTGAGGAGGGGGAAGCGAGCGGGGGCGAGAGCCAGGATGAGTGGGACTCGGATGCCGCTGAAGATGACGATGATGATGATGACGACGAGGAGGACGAAGAAGAGGAGGAGGAGGAGGTCGCACCACCGTGCTCTGAAAGGCGGTCGAAGCTTGTCCATGACCCTGCGACTGAATGTGGCAAGGGGGTTGCGACTGTCGCGCAGTCGACCAAGCGCCCTCGAACCACTCCTCCGGCGCCGACTGAAAAGGCGTCGAAGCAGCCCAGGGCGGCCCCGTCAAAGCTGACCAAGCTCCTGCCGAAGATGAAGGTGTCCATCCCCACCATATCAGGGTAATCATGCTACTTAAGTCTTCCTGTTTTGTGCAAGCTTTATCTCTAGTTGACTCTTGAGCTAGTCGACTGATTCTTTGAAATTGCAGTGCTGCTACTTCTGAGACCTCAGCTAGGGCTGACGACCATTAGATGGAGGACGCAACAACCTCAAATCCTGGTACTATACTCTTGATACTGTTTTTAGTCGACTGACTCATGATCTCTAATTCTGACTCCTTTCTGTAGCTCCATCCAATGTTGTTATCACTCTCCCTGATGGTGATGAAGATGAGGAACCGCTGAAGTACAGAAGGAGTAGGAAAGCATCTGCCGGCAGGGTGCCCCAGGATGTGACGGCGCCCGAGACTCTGGTCGCGGAGGAGGAGAACACCACTCGACACACTGTGTCCTTCGCAGATCCACTGACGAGTGCTCTCCCTGCTTCGTCGAGTGCCGCACAGCCCTCCCTCTTCACGACGCACCACGTCCCAGAGGACCAAGCTGGCGCCACGAAGGAGGCGATACGCCAGGCAGGGATCATGATGGAGCAGGTGAAGACCATCCGGGATGCGAGCCAGGCAGCTTACGATGCCAGGTCCGCCCTCCAAAGCAATGTTCAGGTCAGTCGACCATCGCTTGTTCTGTTAGGATATGCTATCAAAACTTTTCTTTCCGGAATTCATAGCAGTCACCTGCTGGGTGTGTCGATTTAAACTCCATGTTAGCGGGGGCACGCTGAGTGCACCCGCTGGGTGTAGTCCCCAAGGCTAAGGTCGACTGCTGGCAGTCGGCCTTAGGCTTTATAAGTTGAATCTTTCTGTCATTCGTCTGAGGCGAATGGATTTCCCAAACCGGTGGGGGCACGCTGAGTGCACCCACTGGGTGTAGTCCCCGAGACTGTGGTCGACTGCTTGCAGTCGATTACAGTCTTAAAGAATACATCTTGTTTTTTTTTGAGGTCGACTGGTCGACTCTGTCTTTAATAGGATTAGTGGGGGCATGCTGAGTGCACCCACTGGGTGTAGTCCCCAAGACTACGGTCGAATGCTTGTATTCGGCTGTAGTCTTAGAAACGCATGATTTTTCCTTTTCCACTTGTGAGTGAATTATCTTTGACATTTAGTCGATTGGTTCTTCGCAGAAATCCTGTGACCTTGCAGCTCGCTACACTGAGCTGGAAAACAAGCACATTCAGCTCGAGCTGGATTTGAAGCTGGTTCAGGAGAATCTGACGAAGGCAAAGGAGGAGACCAAAGGTATGTTTGGTGAGGCCTCGACGACTGCTTTTTCCCTTCGTTTGTTTCAAAATATGATCTTGCTATAACTTGCAGGTAAGATGAAGGAGGCACAACATAAGAAAGACCTTGAACTAGCTGATAAGATCAAGCTTGCTGACGAGAAGTTAGCTTCAGTCACCAAGCTTGAACAAGAAAATACCAATCTGAAAGCTGCTCTTGGGATTGCCAACAAGGAAGTCAGTCGACTGAAAACTGACAAAGCTGCTCTGACCGACCAGGTCAGCCAGTTGACTGGGAAGAAGAATGATCTGGAGGCCTTCCTAAGTGGTCTTGCCAAGAAGCTGTTCCTTATGCTTGAAGGTAACCCTTTACTCTCAACAATCATTTTCAACTGTGATTTTTCCATTCGACCATTGCCTTGATTCAGTGATTGCCCTTGCAGAATTTTGTCAAAACTTTGAAGAAGAGACTAGCCGGCTGGAACCAAACCTTGACCCCATCAATTCTCCGGTGAACGACGAAGTTGCCATGAATGTTTTCCGACTGGAGTCCCGTGTTGCAGCTGTCGTGGACTATCTTGCAAGGCTGAAGGTCGCCACATCTCGCATCGACTCATTGCTCTGGCCCAGGGAGACACTACAGAACGACCTCGAGTCGCTGATGGCTCGCCTGAACACAGTCCCTGGTCGAGTGCAGGAGTGGAAAAAGTCGTCGGCTCGGTGCGGTGCAGATGTTGCTCTATGTCTGGCCCGAGTCCACTGCAAAGATGCACGAGAAGACAAGCTGGCGGCTCTCCGAGTGGCCAACACCAAGAAACACGACTTCAGGTCCTTCATGGAAACCTTCATTGCTGCTGCCACTCGGATCGCAGATGGAATTGATCTTGATGAGTTCGTTGCTCCTTCCAGCCCTCCACATGAGGGGTAAAAAACTTCTTTTAAGCCCGACACTTTAAATTTGCCTCGGTATAACGAGTGGAATTGTAACCGATAAACCTTAACAGGCTTAGCGCCTGAGCACTTTCGGTTCCTTTAGGTATCGATCCGAACTTGGATTTGATGTTTGAATGCGATTGCTTTTGGCTCGAAATGTCTTTTGCAGGTTCAAAGCAAGACGCTTACTGCAGTCGACTTATTCTTTAATCCACTTAGGTGAGCGCTGGGCTGCAGCTAAGCCTCCGAGTGTGAGGTTTACTCTACACTCGATAGGATTTTTATATCTTAGGAGAGCACTGGGCTGCAGCTAAGCCCCCGAGTGAGAGGTTTGCTCTTCACTCGGTAGGATTTTTATATCTTAGGCGAGCACTGGGCTGCAGCTAAGCCCCCGAGTGAGAGGTTTGCTCTTCACTCGGTAGGATTTTTATATCTTAGGCGAGCACTGGGCTGCAGCTAAGCCCCCGAGTGAGAGGTTTGCTCTTCACTCGGTAGGATTTTTATATCTTAGGCGAGCACTGGGCTGCAGCTAAGCCCCCGAGTGAGAGGTTTGCTCTTCACTCGGTAGGATTTTTATATCTTAGGCGAGCACTGGGCTACAGCTAAACCCCCGAGTGAGAGGTTTTCTCTTCACTCGGTAGGATTTTTATATCTTAGGCGAGCACTGGGCTGCAGCTAAGCCCCCGAGTGAGAGGTTTGCTCTTCACTCGATAGGATTTTCACGTTGTACTTGTGGCGAAGCTCAGAGGAGAGGGTCGCAGTCGACCTGCACCTCGTCCTCCTTACGAGCGCACATTGTACTTATGGCGTAGCTCAGGGGAGAGGGTAGCAGTCGACCTGCACCTCGTCCTCCTTTCGAGCGTACGTTGTATTTGTGGCGTAGCTCAGAGGAGAGGGTCGCAGTCGACCTGCACCTCGTCCTCCTTACGAGCGCATGTTGTACTTAGGCGAGTACTTTGGACTGCAGCTAAGCCCCCGGGTGGAAGTCTGGCTTGCCACTCGGTAGGATTTTTATAACTTAGGCGAGTACTTGGACTGCAGCTAAGCCTCCGAGTGTGAGGTTTGCTCTTCACTCGGTAGGATTTTTATATCTTAGGCGAGCACTGGGCTGCAGCTAAGCCCCCGAGTGAGAGGTTTGCTCTTCACTCGGTAGGATTTTCACGTTGTACTTGTGGCAAAGCTCAGAGGAGAGGGTCGCAGTCGACCTGCACCTCGTCCTCCTTACGAGCGCACATTGTACTTATGGCGTAGCTCAGGGGAGAGGGTAGCAGTCGACCTGCACCTCGTCCTCCTTTCGAGCGTACGTTGTATTTGTGGCGTAGGTCAGAGGAGAGGGTCACAGTCGACCTGCACCTCGTCCTCCTTACGAGCGCACGTTGTACTTAGGCGAGTACTTTGGACTCTAGCTAAGCCCCCGGGTGGAAGTCTGGCTTGCCACTCGGTAGGATTTTTATAACTTAGGCGAGTACTTGGACTGCAGCTAAGCCTCCGAGTGTGAGGTTTGCTCTTCACTCGGTAGGATTTTTATATCTTAGGCGAGCACTGGGCTGCAGCTAAGCCCCCGAGTGAGAGGTTTGCTCTTCACTCGGTAGGATTTTTATAACTTAGGCGAGTACTTGGACTGCAGCTAAGCCTCCGAGTGGAAGTCTGGCTTACCACTCGGTAGGATTTTTATAACTTAGGCGAGTACTTGGACTGCAGCTAAGCCTACGAGTGGAAGTCTGGCTTACCACTCGATAGGATTTTATTTAATCTTAGGCGAAGCGGATTCGCAGCTAAGCCCCCGAGTGGGAGTCTGGCTCACCACTCGGTAAGGATTTTTACAAACTTAGGCGAAACGGATTCGCGGCTAAGTCACCCATTGAGGGGAAAATTTTATTGGACAAATAAAGAGTGATAAAAACTATGGAGGAATTATGACACTATTATTTTGAAATCCATGAACTACAGAAGTACTTTATTACAACTCATTCGAGTGATAAACTTAAGTGTAAATTGGGGGAGTAGTTCCGCGTTCCAAGCTCGGGGCTCGTCGATATTATGCTCGACGTTGTAAAGACGGTATGCCCCGTTGTGGAGAACTTTGGTGATGATGAAGGGTCCTTCCCAAGAAGGAGCAAGCTTGTGTTGTTTCTTCTGATCCACTCGGAGAACTAAATCCCCTTCCTGGAAGGCTCGACCCCTCACATTTCTGGCGTGGAAACGACGCAAGTCTTGTTGGTAGAGGGTCGATCGGATCAGAGCCATCTCCCTTTCTTCCTCTAAAAGGTCGACTGCGTCCTGCCGCGCTTGTTCAGCTTCTGCTTCGTTGTAGAGTTCAACTTGAGGAGCATTGTGGAGAAGGTCACTCGGCAAGACTGCTTCAGCTTCGTAGACCAAGAAGAATGGAGTTCTTCTGGTCGACCGATTAGGTGTGGTCCGCAGTCCCCAAAGCACCGAGGGAAGTTCGTCGACCCATGCTCCAGCCGCATGCTTGAGATCACGCATCAGTCGGGGTTTCAATCCCTTGAGGATCAGGCCATTGGCTCGCTCTGCTTGTCCATTCGACTGCGGATGGGCGACTGAAGCGTAGTCGACTCGTGTGCCTTGAGAGTTGCAGAAATCCCTGAATTCCTCCGAGTCAAAGTTCGACCCATTATCCGTAATGATGCTGTGCGGGACTCCATATCTGAATATTAGTTCCCTGATGAAGCTAACGACAGTACCGGCGTCAAGGTTCTTGATTGGTTTAGCCTCAATCCACTTGGTGAACTTGTCGACTGCCACCAGTACATGCGTGAAGCCACTTCGACCTGTTCTCAAAGGACCGACCATGTCCAACCCCCATACTGCGAAAGGCCAGACGAGTGGAATGGTCTTTAGAGCTGATGCAGGCTTGTGTGACATATTCAAGTAGAACTGACATCCTTCGCACTTGTCCACTATTTCCTTTGCCATCTCATTCGCCTTTGGCCAGTAAAATCCGGCTCGGTATGCTTTGGCCACGATGGTCCGAGAGGACGCATGATGACCACAGGTCCCCGACTGGATATCATTAAGGATGATTCGACCTTCTTCTGGCGTTATGCACTTCTGACCAACTCCAGTCGCGCTTTCTCTGAATAACTGCCCTTTGATCACGGTAAAGGCTTTGGATCGACGGACGATCTGTCGAGCCTCTTCCTCATCCTCCGGAAGCTCTTTTCTCAGGATATACGCGATATATGGAACTGTCCAGTCGGGAATGACCACCAAGACCTCCATGACCAAGTCGACCACTGCTGAGACTTCAACCTCAGTCGGATCTGTGGCACTCTTGGGCTGTGGAGCTTCTTCAGTGAAAGGATCTTCTTTGACTGACGGAGTGTGTATATGCTCCAAGAACACACCACTCGGAATGGCTTCTCTCTTGGAACCTATCTTTGCTAGATCATCAGCTGCTTGATTTTTCAGTCGGGGTATGTGATGGAGCTCCAACCCCTCAAACTTCTTTTCCAGCTTCCTCACTGCATTGCAGTATCCAGTCATGGCTGGGCTTCTCACGTCCCACTCCTTCATCACTTGATTGACTACTAAATCTGAATCGCCATAGACCATCAGGCGACGGACGCCGAGTGAAATGGCCATGTGCAATCCGTATAAGAGGGCCTCATACTCTGCCTCATTGTTGGAGGAATCAAAGTGAATCTAGAGTACATATTTGAGCTTATCTCCTCTGGGGGAAACCAAGATAACCCCGGCACCGGAACCATTCAACATCTTAGAGCCATCAAAGAACATGGTCCTATGCTCCGAGTGAACTTCAGTCGGCTGTTGCTGTTCAATCCACTCGGCGAGGAAATCTGCTATTGCCTGGACTTAATGGCTTTCTTTGCCTCAAATTTGATATCAAGGGGAAGAAGTTCAATCGCCCATTTCGCCACTCGACCAGTTGCATCTCTGTTGTGCAAAATCTCTGATAGTGGAGCGTCGCTGATGACTGTGATGGAATGATCGGAGAAATAATGAGCAACCTTCTTCGTGGTCATGTATATTCCATACACAAGCTTCTGATAATGAGGATATCTCTTCTTAGATGGAGTCAAGACTTCAGACAAATAATACACTGGGCACTGAACTTTGAAGGTTTTTCCTTTTTCTTCCCGCTCGACCGTAAGCACTGTACTGACGACTTGTCCTGTGGCTGCGATATAAAGCAACAGAGGCTCTTTGCTGATTGGAGCAGCAAGCACCGGCTGGGTGGAGAGCAGAGCTTTTAGCTCGGCAAACGCTGCATCAGCTTCTGGAGTCCACTCGAACTTGTCTGCCTTCTTCATCAGTCGGTAAAGAGGTAATGCCTTTTCACCGAGTCATGAGATGAATCGACTTAATGCGGCCAAGCATCCAGTAAGCTTCTGGACATCGTGCACTCGCATAGGGCGTTTCATTTGGAGAATAGTGCCGATCTTTTCTGGATTAGCATCGATCCCTCGCTCGGAAACGAGAAAACCGAGTAACTTGCCACCAGGAACTCTGAATGTGCAATTTGATGGATTGAGCTTGATATCATACCTTCTGAGGTTGGCAAATGTTTCGGCGAGGTCAGCGAGCAGGTCAGAACCTTTTCGTGACTTGACGACAATATCATCCATATACGCTTCACATTCCGACTGATTTGAGTGAGCAGACACTTCTGAATCATTCGCATAAACGTGGCTCCGGCATTCTTGAGGCCGAATGGCATGGTGATATAGCAGAAGCACCCGAATGGAGTGATGAAAGCTGTTTTTATCTCATCGGGTCCGTACATACGGATCTGGTGGTACCCGGAATAGGCGTCTAGAAAAGACAATCTCTCGCATCCTGCGGGCGAGTCAACAATTTGATCTATGCGAGGGAGAGGAAAATGGTCTTTCGGGCAGGCCCGGTTGATGTGCTTGAAATCAATGCACATTCGGAGCGATTTGTCCTTCTTAGGAACCATGACGACATTAGCGAGCCACTCGGAGTGGTATATCTCTCGGATAAATCCTGCCGCCAACAGTCGAGCCACTTCCTCACCAATGGCTTTTCTCTTCTGGACGGCAGACCGCCGAAGATGCTCTTTGACTGGTTTTGCTGATGAGTCGACTCTTAGGCAATGCTCAGCCAGTCCCCTGGGAACACCTGGCATGTCAGCGGGCTTCCATGCAAAAATGTCCCAGTTCTCACGGAGGAACTGGATGAGCGCTTCTTCCTATTTCGGGTCGAGTGTTGTGGAGATGTGGGTCGGGGCTGCATTGGGGTCGGTCGGGTGAATGTGAACAGGCTTCGTCTCACCGGACGACTGAATCACAGATTCTGTGGCGGGTTTCTTGGATCGCAGCAAATCACTCGGATCTGCATTTTGCTTGTATTCTTCAAACTCGACCGCTGTCACCTGGGAATCGGCAATCTTTGAGCCCTTCTGAAAGCACTCTTCTGCCTTTTTCCGATCACCGGTGACAGTGATCACTCCTTTGGGGCCGGGCATCTTTAGTTTGAGGTACACGTAACATGGTCGAGCCATGAACCGTGCATAAGCTGGTCTCCCCAAAATTGCATGATAGGCACTCTGAAAATCCACGACCTCAAACGTCAACTTCTCCTTGCGAAAATGTTTCGAATCACCAAACACCACGTCCAGAGCTATTTGGCCGAGTGACTCGGCTCTCTTCCCTGGTATAACTCCATGAAAGCTCATGTTACTGGTGCTCAGTCGGGACATCGGAATGCCCATTCCTTTCAGTGTGTCTGCATACAACAAATTCAGCCCACTACCACCGTCCATCAGCACTTTTGTCAGTCGAGTGCCTTCGACAACTGGATCGACCACCAAAGCTTGCCTCCCAGGGGTGGCAATATGAGTCGGGTGATCAGATTGGTCGAATGTGATGGGTGTTTGGGACCATCTCAGATAACTTGCTTTTGCTGGGGCAACATGTTCACCTCACGGTTAATGACTTTCAGTCGACTCTTGCTTTCCACATCTGCAAAGATCATCAGAGTGGAGTTGACATGCGGATATCCTTCCTCACTATCCTCCTTGTCTTCGGCCTTGTCCGACTCCTTTTCCTTGTCCTTAGACTGTTTTCCTTGAAACTGCTGGATCAGGAGTCGACATTGGCGTGTGGTATGCTTTGGGTAAATGATATTGCCCTCTTCATCTTTCTTCGTGTGGATGTGACACGGCATATCCATCACGTCGTTCCCTTCTTTATCCTTCACCTTCTTAGGGTTCCAGGATCCTTTTGGCTTCCCCTTAAACTTTCCCTGAGTCACGGCCAGAGCCTCTCCAGGAGCTGCTGGTTCAGCCTTCCGCTTCTGTTTCCGACTGGTGTTTCCCTTCTCCGACTGACTCGGTTTGTACTTTCCGCTTCGGAGTCGGTCTTCTTCTTCACCGTTGGCGTATTTGGTAGCAATCTCCATCATCCGACTCAGGGTCATGTCTCCGGTTCGACCAAATTTCAGACTCAATTCTCTGTTCTTGACGCCATCCTTGAAGGCGCAGACTGCCTGATGATCAGACACATTCCCCATAGTATGGTGCAAAGTGATTCATCTCTGAATATACTCCCTGAGAGTCTCATTGGTCTTCTGCACACAGACTTGCAGCTTCGTCAATCCAGCCGGTCGCTTGCAAGTTCCTTCGAACGTTCTGACAAACACTCGGGACAGATCTTCCCAAGTGTAAATGCTACTAGGAGGTAACTGATTCAACCATGCTCTGGCAGAACCTTCCAACATGAGGGGCAAATGCTTCATGGCCACCTCATCGTTCCCACCACCAATCTGAACCGCCACTCGGTAGTCCTCGAGCCAAGTTTCGGGCTTAGACTCACCAGTGAACTTGCTGACTCCTGTTGCCAACCTGAAATTGGGGGGAATCACTGCGGCTCTGATAGCCCTACTGAAACATTCTGGACCAGAAACATGCACTCGACTGCTTGTGGGCGCATCTCTGTCGGGTCCACCCCGATGGGCTCTGTTCCGGTCGACCAAGCCTTGCACAATAATGGATCGCGCGTCAAAGCCTGGTTCTCTGGGGTCGACTGGAGCTCTTCGCCCACACTGAGCTGACGCCTGTCATCCTGCTGCCGAGGAGCGTAAGACCCAGCCCTCGGAGGGGAAGCGGGCACTCGACGCCTATCATCTCGGTCATGTCGGTCTCCATACTGGTCCCGCCGATTCTCGCGCCCTTCTCGCCGCGGAGGCGATCTGGGACTGTGAGCCGACTGAACCGTATTCGCAGCGACGGATCGACTGTGAATTCTGTTGCGCGACTGCGACACAGCTGAATTCTGGTCTCCTGCTGCCCGGAGCAAATCCCTGATCTGCATCAAGCCTCTACCAGCTTCCGACTGAGAGGGCTGGATTGACTCTGCTATACGGGTCGCAGCTGCTAAATTCTGGATTGGGGTTCGATATACCTGAGTCGGCGGGAAGAGTTGATGTCGATTGGCGTCGGGAACTCGTTGCCGCGCGCGCTCGTCGAGTGCTCGCTGAAGATTCTCCAAGCGAGCGCGTTCGGCCAAATTGGCCAAACGTGCCTCCTCCAAGGCGCGAGCCTCGGGGGTTTCCCCTGCGATGGGAGTATGCAGGGCATCCATGTTCCTGCGGCGAAGTTCCTCTCTTTGCAGAGAGTCGAGTGGCTCGGGCTGGTACTCTTCGTGGTCTCGTGCGGGGTCGTCTCCGCCGCCTGCCCCGCCATCATGGGCGAAGCCAGGCGGACTGCGAGGCCCGTTGACCATCAGGATTTCCGCCGCTGGATCACTGCTATCGCATTCAGATGCAGTCTCTACGGAGCCAGTCGACACGAACGGGCCGTAGAGAGATTCGTCGGGCTCGATTGCCGCAACTTGAGTGGTGGCCATCTGGCGAGCCACTGCGTGTCTCACCCACCGCTGAAGCCTCGACCGACCAGAGCGCTTGCGCTGGCGGGAGACCAGGAGGGTGGTCGATAGGGGAGTCGACTGATACGGGGTCGACGGTTGTCGTAGCAGAACGCCGCGGACACATGCGCGAAAATGCGTCGCACCGCGGACGGGGAGCGCATCGACGTCGAGTGGAGCCTCCTGGAGCCAGGCGGAGTCGTCGGCGACGAAAGTGAGAGCGCCGAGACAGATCTCGCGACCCTCGACCAAAACTCCAGCAGCCACCATGATGAAAGTACTCGGAAGAATCGCAACTTCTCCACAAAATCGCTAAAACACCGGCCCCAAGGTGGGCGCCAACTGTCGTGGTTCTAAGTCTGACAGTAGAGTGGGGGGTAGGTATGGAGAGGCAAGGTCCTAGCAATGGAGAGGTTGTAAACACAAGAGATGTACGAGTTCAGGCCCTTCTCGGAGGAAGTAAAAGCCCTACGTCTCGGAGCCCGGAGGCGGTCGAGTGGATTAAGTGTATATGAGTTACAGGGGTGCCAACCCTTCTGCCTGTGGAGGGGGGTGGCTTATATAGAGTGCGCCAGGGCCCCTGCCAGCCCACGTAATGAAGGGTTTAAGGTACATAAAGTGTCTTAACTATCATAAAGTCTACTTAATTACAGACCGTTGCAGCGCAGAGTGCTTCTTGACCTTCTGGTGGTCGAGTGAGTCTTCGTGGTTGAGTCCTTCAAGTCAGTCGAGTGAGTTCCTCGTAGGTCGACTGGAAGGTGATCTCTTCTAAGGGTGTCCTTGGGCAGGGTACTTAGGTCAGGTCTATGACCCTACCCTAGGTACATGACTCCATCAACAAGGACGCCAAGATGTAGTTGATCTCCTGGAGGAAGAATGTGAGATGGCTATGATTCGTTTGACCATCTATCAACAAGACTTGCGTCGATTCCATGCCCGTAATATAAGAGGTCGAGCATTCCAAGAAGGAGTCCTTGTGCTCCGAGTGCATCAGAAACGACCTCACAAGCTCGCTCCAGCCTGGGAAGCTCCCTTCATCATCACCAAGGTGCTCCACAACAAGGCGTATCACCTCTACAACGTAGCCAAGAAAGAAGACAAGCCACTCTTGTGGAATGCGGAGCTGCTCCGCCGTTTAATGGTTACAAAAACACTCGGCATTCCGAGGCAAATAAAATCAAGGCATCAAGTTTGTTCACTTAGCAGGAGGAGGGCTAGCTGCCTCGACGAACTCGTCCAGGTCGATTCCATCAGCAATATGAGTGGCAACATCGATGAAGGTCTCCATGAAGGACTAGAATTGAAGTTTCTTGGTGTTGGCAACCTTGATAGCCGCCAACTTTTCCTCTTTGACTTCCTTGTAGTGAACGCGGACCAGAGACAGAGCCACACCAGCGCCACAGCGAGCAGATGGTTTCTTCCATGCCTGCACTTGACCAGGGATATCATTGAGTCGAGTCATCAGAGACTCGAGGTTGTTCTGGAACGTCACACCTGGCCAGAGCTCCGTGTTGATCCGCGACACCGCCACTTCTAGTCGAGCAAGGTAGTCCATAACACTGGCGAGGCGAGATTCCAGTTGCAGCACATTCATCGCAGCTTCGTCCTTGATGGGGGAGTTGATGGGGTCCAGATTCGTCTCAATCCGCCCAGTCTCTTCCTCGAAGTTTTGGCAGAATTCTGCATGCACAGAGGAACAATGAGTCGACCGTCGTACAATGAATCAGTAGTTTCAAAGTAGTCAGAGAAGGGAAAGTACCTTCGAGCATGAGGAACATCTTCTTGGCAAGGCCTCCTAGATAAGTCTCCAGTTCGTCCCTCCTCTGAGTGAGATCTGCGACTTTGTCAGTCAAGGCCACCTTGTCCTTCTTCAACTGCACAACTTCCTTGTTTGCTTCACCAACGGCAGTATTGAGCTTGGCGTTTTGTTCTTCCAATTTGCCAACTGAAGCCAGCTTCTTGTCGGCAAGATCAGTTTTCTCCCGCGCCCTCTTCTGAGCTACTGCGAGGTCGAGGTCCTTCTGCTCTAGAGTCTGCTTCATTTTGTGTAAAGAAATAACATTCTTCAGGCGAGCTTGGAGTTGTCTGTTTTCACTACGCACATCTGTTCGAGTGGAGTCACTCGGTTCAAAAGGCGAAAAGAAAAGATGGCAAAGCAAACAGTCGACAAGTTGTTACCTCCCATGGCAGCTGCTTCATCCTTAACTTTCTGCAAATTCTGCTTGGCTAGTTCTAGATCAAGGTTGAGCTAAATTTGTTTCTTCTCCAATTAAGCAAACTGGGCCCCGAGCTCACAAGATTTCTGCAGTCAGCAAATAAGGCACGTTAGTCAACAGAAACAAAGATCAATTGCTCCAGAGCGATGAGATACAAGTTCAAGTTATTACGACTAAAAAGAGTTCTAAGACTGCCGTCGAATCAAACATTCAACAGTAGTTTCAGGGACTACACCCAGTGGGTGCACTTGGCGTGCCCCCACTGGTTCAAATTCCCACTCGACATGGTCTGCCCAGTACGAGTGGAAGGAGTACAAAAAATGTCAACACTTATTCTCAGACCACCGCTGATTGCCCACAGTCGACCGCAGTCTAGGGGACTACACCCAGTGGGTGCACTCGGCGTGCCCCCACTGATTTGGATCCCACTCGGCACGACCTGTCTGGACCGAGTGGAAGAACTGTAAAGAGACATTTGACAAAGACCCCCCGCCGAATCAAACATTTGACGGCGGTCTCGGGTACTACACCCAGTGGGTGCACTCTGCGTGCCCCCACTGATTCAAAGATACACTCGACGAGACCTAGTCGACTCAAGTGGAAGAACTATTCAGCAAAAGTTAAAGCACCCAGTGGGTGAATGGATGCAAAGTGCAGACTCATGATAGGTGCACATTAAAGGTTTCAAAACGCTCATCCACAGGCATCTTACGAATAATAAAGCAGCAGTTTTCAAGTACCATATCCTAACAGAGCAATGATCCAGCCGAAAGGTCAGTTGGAAATCAACTCACCTGGACATTAGTTTGAAGAGCAGAGCTGGCATCGTACGCAGCCTTGCTAGCCTCATGCACCAACTTCATTTGCTCCATCATAAGACCCGCTTGGCGTATGGCTTCCTTAGCAGCGCTTACTTGGTCCTCTGGGACATGATGGGTAACAAAGAGTGGAGTTGGTGGAACAGTCGAGGCAGCCAGAGGAGCTGAAGTCTGGAGTTGCACAGTCAGAGTAGGGGCCTGAGCAGTCGACGCCGAAGGACGATCAGTCGACATAGGGTCGGCAAAAGAAACTGAAGCTCGAAGCGGATCCCCGGATTGTTGGGTGACTGGTTCTGGCGCTGGAGTTGAGTGAGATGCCTTGCTAGCAGGCACCTTCTTACTCAAAGTCCTGCCCTTTTCCCTGTGTTCTTCTGTGGCACGTCTTCATGGTCGTCGTCGTCCGAGAGATCAATAACATGTGCCAGCGCTGCAAAAGACTCGACCGTAAGAGTTCAGTCGACCACCGGCACAAGCGACAAAGTGAGGGCAAGATTGTAGAGTCATACCCGCTCTAGAAGTGGCCATGTCTGCAGTCTCCTCGCCGTCCTGCTCCTTGTCAATGTCCATGGACGTCCAGGAAGTAGCAACGCTGAAAGATTCCAAAGTTCACTCGGTCAAAACAAGCAGATAAATCGGCAAGATCGTAAAGCCAAAGAAAAGAAGCAAAACACTTATGCAGAGGCAACAGGAACGTCCTCCTTGATCTTGGGCAAGGCCTTCCGAGGCTTCGAAGGGGCGGTCTTGAACTGTTTCGCAGCCTTCTCAGTCGGTTCTGGCGACGAAGTCCGAATGCGCTTTTGCACTTGTGCGCTTGGAGGAGCTGCCTTGCCGCACTCACCTGCAGGGTCATGGGTCTATTTAGATTGACGTTCTGAGCGTGGTGGCGAGTCGATTTCCTCACTACCGCCCGAGTCGTTGTTGTCATCATCTTCGTCATTTGGGGATTACCAGTCGCCGCTCTCGTTTGTGCTCTCCTCTCCCTCTTGGAACTGCTCTCCGTTGGGCATCGAGTACATCTTGGTGTAAATCTGCAAGACGCAAGTCAACAAAAGTCAGTCGGATTCAAGAGCAAATGCGAATCAAAAGAAGAAAACAATCGGCATTTTAAGCTTTACCTCGTCTGGCTCATGGTTGGTGTCAAATGGTTGAACTCTCCTAGACCCCCTGGGGTTGTCCTTATTGCCGGTGATGCTTCGCAGCCACTGAGCCACCGTCTCTCCGGGTGGACCTGAGCGGTGTCTCCAGGACCTGAGTACATGCACATTGGGTGATCTCGAGCTTGGAGAGGCTGGATGCATCGACTGAGGAACACCTCCAACAGATCCATGCCAGTCACCCCTCCCGGACCAAGTTGACGACCTGGTCGACTAAAAGATTCACCTCGCCTTTCTCCTCGGGGTCCACGGTCAGAGAAGAAGGTTGGCGGAGTTGTTCCATAGTGAATGGGGGAGACCAATTGACTGACCAGGAGTCGGGATATCCTTGCAGTAGAACCAGGTCGACTGCCACCCTCGAACTGACTCGGGAAGGGTGATGGTAGGAAAAGTACTCCTACCTCTGGTCTGAATCCCTAAACCTCCGCACATTTGAATCACATGCGTCTTTTTGTCAGTCGGATGGGCCTTATTCACTGACTAAGATCGACAAGTGAAGATGTGCTTGAACAGGCCCCAGTGCGGCTGGCAACCCAAGAAGTTCTCACACATCAAGATGAAAGCAGCGAGATACGTGATGGTGTTCGGAGGGAAATGAAGGATTTGGGAACCGAAGAAGTTCAAGAAACCCCCAAAAAGTTGGTGCAGAGGAAGGGAAAAACCTCGGTCGACATGGGTGGCGAGGAGGACACGCTCGTCCTTGCGTGGCTGAGGCTCCGATTCCCCCTCCGACAATCTCCAAGACTTGTCAGCAATCAGGCCATCCTCGACGAGCTTCTCCAGGTCGTCCCGCTCAACGGTGGAGCCTATCCAATCTCCCTGGATCCAGCCCGGCGGCAGACCGGACCGCGAGGACATCCCCCGAGCCGTCTTCTTCCCCTTTGCCGTCGTCGTCGCCTTCTTTGCGCGCTCCAGGGCCGCCGTCTTGTCCTTTCCCATCGCAGCGGACGGCATACGGGAGGAACGACGACGTCGAGAGTGGAGGAGGATGTGGTGGATAAGCAAAGGAAGAATAGAGAGGACGAGGTGCACTATGCAAACGCATCGGCCTCGGCGACCTTATATGGGCCCATTTCCGAGTGGCTGACCCGTGGGCCCGAGCAATCCTGTCAAATCCCGCAATAGTCGCGCGCCCGATACATGGAGAAAAAGGCGACGCAAAAATCGAGGCGTCCCTATCCAAACAGTCCGATTACTACGGCACGTCCTGTCCCGCGCGCTTCCCCGAAATTTCGGATCCCGTGAGATCCGGAAACAATAGAGCAACCAATCGCATCGAAGATTTTGTTCCATATCAACACTCGAAGGTTGTTAGTATAGTTCACTCGACGATGACCTCTGAATTGATCAAGGCGACTGAAACGAAGCTGAAGCCCCAGCACGACTCCCTGATTCCGGTGAAATGCCTCCGGGGCATGGAATCGAGTTGGAACCAACTTCAACCCTCCTTTCACTCGGACCTCAATCCATTCGGGGGCTAATGACGATGCCATGAACTTAGGGTAGGGTCATAGGCCTGACCTAGACGCCCTACCCAAGGTCACTACCCTAGAGTCAAGAACATTCAAAGGATAACAAAGGATACCGACTTCAAGTGACCTTGGAGTGCAATCCACTCGACTAATTGTCTCACTCGGATACCCCAATTCCACTCGACCATACAAGAAACCACTCGGAGTATGGAAGACCTAAAGACACTCAGGATGGCAACGGTCAGGCGTTCACTCTATAGTCTTAATGATCATTTATAGCTCTTTATAGCTGGCGTTACCAGTAATACGCTGTCTTAATGTACATTGAACCCTGTGCAACATGTGATGGATGGGGTCTTGGCGCACTCTATATAAGCCACCCCCTCGTCTGACACAAGGATTTGCACCCCTGTAACTCTCACGCATAATCCAGTTGACCAAGCCTCCGGGCACCGAGACGTAGGGTTGTTACTTCCTCCGAGAAGGGTCTGAACTCGTAAACCTTGCGTGCACAACCTCACCGTAGCTAGGATCTTGCCTCCTCCTACGTACCCCCTACTCTTACTGTCAGACTTACTTCGACGACACCCAGCACGTGACATGTGGCGTGGCTAAACATACCACTTGACATGCTCTCAGGCCACCAAAATGACCCTGAAGGCCCCCACAAAGGGTTACCTCCGGTTAGTCGCTTTTTTCAATACAGTCAAACGCAAACGCTCATACATACGCGCATACACTTACCACTATGAACACGCACATGCACACCCTACCTCTATGAGCACCTTCGAGAGACTTAGCTGGCATATCATCTCGAGATTTACGAAGCCACCAGCGCCTGGTCGTCGACGGGAACGTCTCCTCTCACTAAAAGCACAACGCCAGAAATTCTAAAATAAATTCAGCTATAATGCGAGCACCAGGACTTGAACTCTGGTGGGCTGGGGATTCCACAAACCCTAACCATCCAACCTCATGTTGGTTCGCACCGAGGTTTCGCTTGTAGGCAGTTTGAGCTTGCCGACAGAGTTTTCTTAGTGGGCCAGCTCACAGTACCGTGTACAATGTTTTTCCTTAGCATCGGTTTTCTGCGACGTTAGTTACACACTTGTACAAAAAAATGTAGTTTGTTTTCTTCTTGCATTATCTTTTTGTTTCTAGGTTTATTCCAACTTATGTTTTTACTCGCATTGAAAATAATAATGGAATGTCAAAATTTGTTCGTGCAGTTTTGAAAAAATATACATTTCAAAAAATATAAAAGTTCTAAGATTCTCAAATGTTTAAAAATATGTCCATGACACTTCTAAAATTTCCATGAAAATGTAAACATTAGTTTCAAAATTTTGAAAAATATATTTTACCATTTCAAAAATTATTCATGAAATTTTAAAAATCTTCAAGTGCTTTTAAAATTGTGCTGATGACATTTAGGAAAATTTTCATACAATGCTTATCCTTTTGAGTAAAGTTTTAAAAAATTGAAGATATAAATCAATGTTCACGACACTACTGGGCCGGCGGCTGATGGTCAAAACTAGAGCGCCTTCCAGTCCCATGTCAGACCAGAAATGGCGATGAGGTAAAAAAGATAACCCTTTGCCTTTTATTCGGTTGAATATGATGTGGCCGTAGAAATTTGTTGGCAAATGTGCAATGTTTGTATTTGGCGATGATTTTGCGTGTGTGGGGGGAGGGGGACTCAATGCAACATCATTTATCAATAGTATGATGGGTGATTTCGAGGCAAGTGATGTCGATCCCGAGGGTGCAGTGTTGTCGCTTTTTGAACATGCGTCCGACCGAGATATGGAATTTGATAATTCGAATTCTCTGACTCTTCACTAGAGTTTGGACAGACTTCCACTCTTCCTGGCATGTTGCCTCTCCTTGTACCACTGATCGTCGGTGCATCAAGGACCAGTGAAATGAAGAGCGAAATCATTGTACAAACATAAATATATAAAAAGGAAATTATACCATGGATCCCATAGTTTCATGTACATGATAATTATTCTGTTGCTGCGCCACCCCCACTCTGGCGCTTCCTACTCACCGTGTAGGTCTTTAGTTAGCGACGTAATGCATACCCCCAACACTTGGTGCACAGTTATACGGATCGTCCCATTTTATGCTTTTTTTCAGAGTCTATTTACAATTGGCAATATCTTTTCGTTAGGCTTTATTCTAGTTTATCCTTTTCCTGTTCCTTTTTTGTTTTCATTGTCCATTTTTATATTTTAAAATCACGAAAATTTTCAAACTCGTGAACATTTTTCCAATTCATGAACAATTTTTGAAACCAGAAACATTTTTTTCAAACTCATGATAATTTTTGGAATTCGTAAACATTTTTTGAAATCATTAACATTCTCAAATTCTTATACATTTATCAATTCTTGGTGAACATTTTATGAATTTTGTAAGAAAAGAAAAGAAAAAATATGAAAAAGAATGAAAAAATGCGCCCAACATCCTACGGTGGGCCGGGCCAAAGTCACGCGGGTGAGCCGCGCGTCGGGGCGTGCCGCAGCGAGCGTGCTGCGACTGCGAGTTTGCTCGCAGTCCATCTTGAGACCTTCGAGAAAGCAGCTCTCGCGCGAATATTCCCGTCTCCCGTTGTTTCTGAGCCGATCGGTTTTGGTGTTTTTTACGGTTGCTGGTTCTGGTCGCTCGTATTCTTTTGATCTACTCCCTCCGTTTCTAAATATTTGTTTTTTTAGAGATTCAAATAGACTACCACATACGGATGTATATAGACATACTTTAGAGTGTAGATTCGCTCATTTTGCTTCGTATGTAGTCACTTATTGAAATCTTTAGAAAGACAAGTATTTAGAAACGGAGGGAGTAGTTTTCTTCTGTTTTTTTTTCATTTCTCTTTTTCTATTATATTTTCCTTTCAGTTTCTTTGATTATTCATGGTTTTCTTTGGTTTTCCATTTTCTTTGTTTTTAAACAGTTGTCTTCGTTCTTTCTCAGTGTTTACTGGTTATTTTCTTGGTTTTCTTTAGTTTTCTTTGTTTCTTTTCTCCGTTCCCACTGTTTTTTTATTTTCCTATTTTTGTTCCATCTTCTTTATTTCTTTCATGGTTTTCACCCTTTTTTTGGTTTCTTTATCGGTTTTTGTTGTTTCCCTTTTTTGCACTGGATTTCCTTGTTGATTTTTATTGGAGGGTGTTATTTAGACTGTTCTGCTCCAGGAAGTTTATGCTTGTACACTTGTTGTTGCCTCAGAACATTCTAAAAATGTCATTTCATAGCCTTCACCATTATATCTGTGTGTCTTTCTCTTATTTTTGGAGCTCATTTGAATATTTGATTATAGTTTCATGTCTAGTGATAGTTTCTTCTTTATAGTTTCATTTGAATATTTTACAATTTCCCCGGGGCAAGACAGCCGGGCAGATCGACGGCGGAGCAGACCCCCCTCCGTCATCCGCCAGGCCCAACGCATCCCCCGGTGAGATCGGCGGCGGAGGCTCAGGCCGGATCGGCTCCAGCGGAGGCTCCCGCCCGTCGCCACGACCTTCGCCAGGCCCGCCGCCCGAGAGACAAGTCATCCCGAGAGGTCTGCATGATGCTTGCAATCTGTATTCAGTTCACTTTATAGGCCAAACTGTGTGACGTCGAGACCTCCACTGGTATGTCTGTTAATAAATCAAATTCTATTATGCATTTTACCAATGATGAGATTGTGCACAATGCCAACCAACTGGGAGTATCACTTGGTAATAATGATTTAGAGATTTCTAAGTCTATTAATGATATGCTTGATTTGGAAGCTGAACGAGCATTAGAAATGATTCGTAACATAGCTGCCGTTAAGCCTATGAATGAGTCGGAGATTGATGCGCTTGGGGTTAGGGCTCTTGATGGTTTGTGTGCCGATCTTGACCCTAATTTACCGGAGACGGGGGAGGAGGAGTATGCCTATCCTGAAACCTCTAACCATCAGGATGAGTCTTTGGTGATAGAGGTAGAGCCCGAGCGTGGTGAACCTTCTGAGGTTTGCGTTAAGCCTAAATGGACGTGGAAATGGAAGGTCTATCCAGTGTCGGCTGTGCGTAGAAGTGCTAGTATTCGTACCTCTAAAAAATTTCATGACGAAATATGAGAGGCATTTTTTGGAATAGTAGAGGTCTTAAAGACTTGGCTAAAAGAAGGTTTCTAGCGGATGCTTCTCTTGAATATCATTTAGACTTTATTGCTTTGTCGGAGACTGGACGAGGCAATTTCACTACACAATTTCTTAGTACTTTATCTGGGGTGTAGATTTTGACTGACATTGCCTCCCACCTTGAGGAAGATCCGGTGGGGTTCTACTTGGGGTTAAGTGTGAAACTTTGGAGGTTCAGAGTGTAGTGTTGGGTGAGTTTGCGGTAAAGTTTCGGGTCAGAACTAAAGCCGATGGATTTGATTGGGCTTTGGTGGCGGTCTATGGAGCTGCGCAACCAGAACTCAAGCCAGATTTCTTGGCTGATCTGGTCCGTGTTTGCGGTAACGAGCAGCTACCCGTTTTAGTGGGTGGTGATTTTAACATTATTCGTAGAAAGGAGAAGAAGAATAATGAAAATTTTGACGGCAGATGGTCGTTTATGTTCAATACTATCATTGAAAGCTTGGATATCAGAGAGATAGAGCTCTCGGGTAGGGAATTCACCTGGGCAAACTCGTTACCGGTTCCGACTTTTGAGAAGCTTGACCGTGTTTTGGCTAGTGTCGATTGGGAACAGAAGTTTCCCCTGGTAACAGTGCAGGCGTTGACACGAGGTATCTCGGATCACACACCGTTACTAGTCGACTCGGGGGCTCAAACTCATGTGGGTAATAAGAATATTTTCTCGTTCGAACTTGCTTGGTTTGAAAGAGAGGATTTCATGGATTTGTTAACTAGAGTGTGGGCTAAAGACACGGGTGGAAAGTCATCCATTGAGCGGTGGCAGTGCAAGATTTGTCATCTTCGAAGGTTCCTTCGTGGATGGGCCAAGCATACACATGGGATATATAAGGTGGAGAAGGAAAGACTCCTCATGCTTATTCACTCCCTTGAGTTAAAAGCTGAAACGTCTATTTTAGATACCAGTGAGCTGGAGACTAAAATGGAGGCCGAGTTGCGGCTGAAAGAGCTTCTCCGCGAGGAGGAATTGAAGTGGGCGTTGAGAGCTAAGGTTCGTAGAATTTTCCAAGGCGGGGACAATACTCAATTCTTTCATATGATTGCTAATGGAAAGCATCATAAGAAGAGAATTTTCCAATTAGAACAAGACAAAGGGACGATAGTTGGTCAGGAAAACCTGAAAGTTTACATTACCAATTATTATAAGCAGTTGCTTGGACCTCCGAAAGAGAATTTTGTCTCCTTGGATGAGTCAAGGGTTGAAGATGTTCCTCAACTTGAGACGGATGAGAATGAGATTTTGACTGCTCCCTTTACGGAGAAGGAGGTGTTTGAGGCCATTGCACAAATGAAAAACAATAAGGCGCCAGGACCGGATGGGTTTCTGGTGGAGTTTTACAAAAAGTGCTGGCACTTCATTAAAGGAGACCTGTTGCCGATGTTTCATGAGTTTTTCAATGGTCAGCTTCAGTTGTTCAAGCTCAATTTTGGAACGATAACTCTTCTTCCTAAGAAGACAAAGGCTATTCGCATTCACTACTGGAATCAGCTACTTTGCCATCTGCCAGATCTTTGTCGTCTGTTAGCAGATGGCAAAGAAGCTCTTTGCCATCAGCTACCAAAAAGCCGACGGCAAAGAAGGTCTTTGCCATCCGCCATTTCTTTGCCGTCCGCTGGCTGACGGCAAAGAGGGAGGTGGCACCCGCTAACCGAAAAACTTAACGCCCCCCTCTTTGCCGTCTGCAGCAGACGGCAAAGATAAACCAAAAGCGGACGACAAAGAAGCCGCGGACGGCAAAGGCTAACCTAACTAACGGCCGAGCCCCCCCCCCCCCCCGCGCCCGTTACTCTCCCTGTTTCTCCTCTCTCCTCCCCGACGCCCACCCACCGCACCGCACCCGCCGCCCGGCGCCGCCCCAGCCACCACCCCCGCCCCGCCGCCCTGCACCGCCCCCGCCCTCGCCGCCCGGCACCGCCCCTCCCCCACCCGCCGATGCCCTACCATCCCGTCGCCCCGGCGCCGCCCCCGCCATCGCCCCCGCCCCCTCCGCCCGGCGCCACACCCGCCACCGCCCCCGCCCCCGCCACCGCCCCCTCCCCCACACACTGACGCCCATCCATCCCGCCGCCCCGGTTCCCTGCCGCCCGGCGCCGCCCCCGCCACAGCCCGACCGTCCCACTGCCCCGCCGCCCCGCCGCCCCCCACCCGCCCACCACCCCGGCGCCAGCGTCGCCCCCGGCTCCGGTGAGTATTCTTTTTTCTGTTTTTTCTATTTTTTTGCTGTTTAATTATTAGTGTTAGATTTAGTGCTAGATATGTGTAAATGTTAGTGTTAGATTTAGTGCTACATATGTGTTAGTGTTAGATTTAGTGCATGGGTTTTAGATGAAAAAAGATGAAAAAAGAAGAAGAAGGAAAGAAGAAGAAGAAAAGAAGAAAAGAAGTAGAAGAAAAAAGAATATGTAGAAGAAAAGAAGAAGAGGAAGAAAAGAAGTAGAAGAAGTAGAAGAAGAAAAGAAAAGAAGTAAAAGAAGTAGAAAAAAGATGAAAAAAGAAGAAGAAAAGAAGAAGAAGAAGTAGAAGAAGAAGAAAAGAAGAAAAGAAAAGAAGTAAAAGAAGTAGAAAAAAGATGAAAAAAGAAGAAGAAGAAAAGAAGTAGAAGAAGTAGAAGAAGAAGAAAAGAAGAAAAGAAAAGAAGTAAAAGAAGTAGAAAAAAGATGAAAAAAAGAAGAAGAAGAAAAGAAGAAGAAGAAAAGAAGAAGAAGAAAAGAAGTAGAAGAAGTAGAAGAAGAAGAAAAGAAGAAAAGAAAAGAAGTAAAAGAAGTAGAAAAAAGATGAAAAAAGAAGTAGAAGAAAAGAAGTAGAAGAAGTAGAAGAAGAAGAAGAAAAGAAGAAAAGAAAAGAAGTAAAAGAAGTAGAAACAAGATGAAAAAAGAAGAAGAAGAAAAGAAGTAGAAGAAGTAGAAGAAGAAGAAAAGAAGAAAAGAAAAGAAGTAGAAAAAACACCACAACACCCTGACCCCCTGACCCAGACACCCCGACACCACACCCCGACCCCGACACGACACCCAGACCCCCTGACCCCCTGACCCCGACATCTCGACCTCGACACTACACCCCGACACCACACCCCGACCCCGACACCACACCCTGACACCCGACCTCCTGACCCCGTGAGCCCGTCATTGATTATAGTGCTGATGATGATTATGCATTTATTGATGATACTGATCGAGATTATTATTGTACTTGATGATGATGATTATGCATTTATATGTAGTGTCAGGGATTCAATTTTTTATGTTGTACTTGATGATGATACACTTAAGTGATATACATATTATTATTCATGTTGGTATTTTTTTGCCGTTGTACTAATTTCGTTTACTCTTTGTCATGGCAGGTGTTGAAAGATGGTGGGCGCTGGTCGGGAGTGCTCCGAGGACCCTTCTTCATCGGCATGTGCGACGAGGTCTTCCATTCCACACGCACCTCTCCGCCGAGCGTTGCTGGACAGTATGGCGACACCGCCGGGCCCTTCTTCGTCGACCGCGGTGCCGAGCAGGGGACGAGGTAAGAAGAAGCAGAGAGGAGCTGGAGCACGTGGCCGCAGGAGAGGAGGTAGGGTGACTGCGAGCGCGCCTTCCTTGCCGCCACCCCCAGCTGTTTCACCCGAGCACGTGACTGCTAGGGTGGACTCGTCCGAGGAGGAGGCTACACGGACTCCGGTCCACGAGCCCCCGGTCCACGGGCCTTCGTGCCATGAGAGTTCGGCCCACGAGACCCCGGAGGAACACATGTCTGGATGGGATACCTGGCTGGATCAGCCTGAGGGGCCGAGTGGCCATGCTGATGATGGCGGGGAGCCGACTGATATTGACGAGGAAGGGGGCACCGTCTACCAGCGTGGTGCTACACGGCTCCCGGACGTGCCGGCGACCCGCGAGCAGAGGTGGTTGATTTTCCCTGATGGGGAGAGGTAAGTGCATTTAATCTTTTTGTACCCTTCTGCATTCACGTTTCTTCAAGTATCTAATGCGTTGGCCTTGTCATGCTGCAGGGGTTGGGACCACCATCATAGTGTCCGCCGGCCCAACTCCGTCCTTGGAGTTCTTTGTCGGCAAAACTTCCCGGGGTTTGTTACGTTGCCTGGTGAGGGTCGGCTTCCAGAGCTTGGATTGAGTTGGGAGCACTACTTGGCTGCCTCGGCCCCACCGAGTGAGATTATCGATGGTGTCTTGTGCAAGACGAGGGCAGGCGTGGTGATTAGAAAGTTTTGGGTAATTTCTCCTTTACACAACTAAAAATCTTCAACTAGCTAGTTATTAATTGTACTAATCAATATTGTCTGATTTGATTGCAGACATTCTACAGGTGTGAGGAGGGATACGAGGAGGAGGCGGCAAATGTTATCGATAACGTCTGCAAGCGCCTACTATAGAACTTACTACACGAGGCTCGGGTGCAGGCCGTTCGAGACTACTACGCCGCGCGTGGTATCAAGAAGACCAAGCCAGCGTGCCGCGAGAAGTTCTTGAGTAAGGATGAGTACATGAAGGTAATTCTTAAGGCCTTGTACTTTACTTCCTTCATTTAGTAATTCATCGCAGTAGCGCTCAAGTTTCTATTTCCTAACTTAGGCCCCTCCAAGATGGTGTGCGGATCGGATGGATTGTTGGGAGGTGTTGATCAATGAGTGGTGCTCAAAAGAATGGCGAGCCCTCCACAACGAGGCCAAGGACAAACGTGCCCAAATGGAAGGTGTGCCACACCATCAAGGCAGCTCCAACTTATATCAGTACGGGCGGAAATGGGTATGTGGTTTGCTTCATGATTCATGCAATTCGTTCGTCATGCTAGCTTTCAGCCCTTTAATTACTAATTTACTTTGTTTCTCTCTTTCAGACATGCTACAATAAGGCAGATAAGGTGCCAGAGGTGTACGACATGTATGCCATGGCCCACACTGGCTCTTACAAGAAAGTCAGGGCATTCTCTGCGTCTGACCTCGATGATCCAAAAAACTTCACCAACATCTCCTCCCACGACAAGCTCGTGAAATATAGAGATGAGGGGAAGGCGAGGAAAGGGGAGGACTTTAACCCGAGCCAGGGTCCCATTGATACCGAGCTGCTGATGATATCTGGTGGCGGGAGGTCCCGTGGCTCCATAGCCATGGGAGATGGACTTATCCGTTGTCCTAGCACTCTCCCGGAGATCAAGGCGCGCCAGTCGAGCTCTGCTCCTGAGATAAGGCCTCGTGAACGGCCAGTCCAACTCACCTTCAAGGTTAGTTATACATTCTCAGCTATCTTTCTCCATTACATTGTGTGCGCTTCCATCAATGTTTACAAATGGTAACGAGGAGTGGTGTTGCAGGCTGCTATACAAAGTGAGAGAGATAGAACGGAGAAACTTCTGGCGGAGGCGGCGGAGAGGCAGCAGGAGTTGGAGGAGAGGACGACAAAGATGTTGGAGGAGGAGAGGGCACGGAATGACATGTAGGCAAGGGCCATGTACGAGCTCCTTGTGGTAAGTTTTTTCTACACATTAGCCAAAACATTCATGTAGTATTTGTCTCATTACTAACTAGTATGATTGAGTCGTCAAAACCAAATGTGCAGTCTGTGTGCGAGAAGTCCGGTCAGACCGCTCCGCCGATGCTAGTGATTGCTCCTGGGACCACGGTGAGTTTAATTTGAATGGATATTACTTGCTAGTCTTAACATTTGAGTGTCATCATGCTAACCAGACATTGGAAATGATCTTTGGTGCAGCGTAACTCAAGACAAGCATCGCACGATCCTTCTCCAGCTAGCGGCACGAGCCACCCCGCTACAACACCTCCATGATCACGGTAAGTGTCTCTAGTGTTTTGCTTAACAAATGCATAAAGACCTAGACTTAGCTTTATTTCCTCCAATATGCTTACCATAATGACTTAGAGTTAGCTTCTTTTCCTCCAAAATGACTTAATAAGCTTACTAACCTCCAAAACCATCCATCTTACCTAGGTTAGCTCTAAAATGATGCATTTTACCCAAGTTGGCTCTAAAATGACCCATTTTACCTAGATTAGCTCATAAACGATCCATTTAACCTAGGTTAGCTCCAAAATGACCCATCTTACCTAGGTTAGCTCTAAAATGACCCATTTTACCTAGATTAGCTCATAAACGACCCATTTCACCTAAATTAGCTCTTAAATGATCCATTTCACCTTAGTTAGCTCAAAAACGATCCATTTCACCTTAGTCGGCTAAAAAACGATCCATTTCACCTTACTTAGCTCATAAACGACCCATTTCAACTAAGTTAGCTCATATATGATCCATTTCACTCAAGTTAGCTCAAAAATGATCCATTTCAACTTAGTTCGCTCAAAAATGATCCATTCCACCTTAGTTAGCTCATAAACGACCCATTTGAACTAAGTTAGCTCATAGATGATCCATTTCACCTTAGTTAGCTCATAGACGATCCATTTCAACTTAGTTAGCTCAAAAACGATCCATTTCACCTTAGTTAGCTCATAAACGACCCATTTGAACTTAGTTAGCTCATAGATGATCCATTTCACCTTAGTTAGCTCATAAACGACCCATTTCAACTTAGTTAGCTCATAAATGACATATACTTCTTGTTCTAGTCCTTTTCTTCTAGTCACCTATTTCTAACTTTCTTATTTGCTATTTTGCAGATTTCATTCACTTCATGAAAGCTAGCTTGCTATGATGGAGTGCTTGTTTTTTCTTTGATGAAACTTTGCATTATATCTAGCTTGCTATGATGGAACTTGCTATCTTGATCAAACTTTGCATTGTAATATATATATGGATGGAACAATGTGTATGGATGGAACTTTCTTATGTATGAATGGATGAAACTTAATTATGTGCTGGATATATATGTGATATGTTTTTTGTTAAATAGCCCTGTGAAATATATCTATATATGTCATATATATTTGCTGTGAAAATTGTTGGATTCAGAAAAAACAAAAAAAAGAGCAAATATACAGGCTCTTTGCCGTCTGCCACCGACGGCAACGGCCTCTTTGTCGTCCGCCACGAACGGCAAACAGGACACGTGGCAGCCAACTGTGCTTCCTGGGAGCTGACCATTTGGCCAGTTTGCCTACAGTGGCGGACGACAAAGAGTGGTGACGTCTAGCTGACATCATACGACGGACGGCAAAGGGCTGCCGTTAGCCACCTAACGGACTAACAGAGAATTTTTTGCCGTCTGCTTTCTTTGCCGTCTGCTGCTGATGGCAAAGGACCCTTTGCCGTCAGCCGCCTAAAGCAGACGGCAAAGTAGCTGTTTGCCAGATCTTACTTTGCCATCCATGTTTGCCGTCCGCGGCGGACGGCAAAGGCCTTTGCCGTCCGCCGTTCATGCCTTTGCCGTCCGCCGTGGCAGACGGCAAAGTAGCCGATTCCTGTAGTGATTGAGCAGTTCAGGCCCATATGTCTGCTTAATGTCAGTTTCAAAATCTTCACCAAGGTTGGGACGAACAGACTTACGCAGATTGCGCATTCAGTTGTGCAACCGTCCCAGACGGCTTTCATGCCAGATAGAAATATCCTTGAACGGGTGGTCGTCTTGCATGAAACGCTCCATGAGATTCACTCAAAAAAACTAGATGGTGTGGTTTTTAAAGTGGGTTTCAAAAAAGCATACGATAAAGTTAAATGGCCTTTCCTTCAACAAGCTTTGTGTATGAAAGGTTTTGACACGGCCTGGCGAGACCAGATTGAGCCCTTTACGCAAAAAGGGAGTGTAGGGATTAAAGTGAATGATGATATAGGTCACTATTTCGAGACACACAAAGGATTAAGACAAGGAGATCCCATGTCACCGATTCTATTCAACATAGTGGTTGATATGCTATCTATTTTAATAGGACGGGCTAAGGATGCGGGGCAGGTAGGTGTCCTGGTCCCGCACCTAGTTGATGGCGGTATATCCATATTACAGTATGCTGATGATACTATCATCTTTATGGAGCATGACTTGGCGAAAGCGAGAAACATGAAGCTTATGTTATGCTTATTTGAACAATTGTTCGGGCTCAAAATTAACTTCCACAAGAGCGAATTGTTCTGCTTTGGAAGAGCTAATGATGACCGGGAGGCGTATAAGCAATTGTTCAGATGTGAGTTGTGTTCGTTACCGTTCACGTACTTAGGTATACCCATTCATCATCGTAAGCTGACTAACAAGGAGTGGAAGTGCATCGAGGATCGTTTTGAAAAGAAACTGAGCTGTTGGAAAGGGAAGCTCATGTCATATGGAGGGCGATTAATTCTGATTAATTCAGTCCTCACCAGTATGCCTATGTTTCTTCTATCCTTTTTTGAGGTCCCAGTGGGGGTCAGGAAGAGGTTAGACTTCTATCGATCTCTATTCTTTTGGCAGAATGATGAGCTTAAACGAAAGTATAGGCTTGCAAAATGGGACATCATCTGTAGGCCGAAGGACCAAGGGGGTCTAGGCATTAAAAATCTAGAGGTCAAGAATAGATGTCTCCTCAGCAAGTGGCTATTTAAACTTCCGTCCGAGTCTGAGGCGACTTGGGCTCAGATTTTGCGCAATAAGTATCTTCAGTCTAAAACATTGGCACAGGTGACTATGCGACCGACTGACTCACCGTTTTTGGAAAGGGTTGATGAGAGTCAAGCCCCTCTTTTTCAACAGGGCAAGGCTCTTAGTCGGCAATAGAGCTAATACGAGGTTCTGGGAGGATACGTGGCTTGGGGATACGCCCCTCGCACTTCAATATCATACTCTGTACAACGTTGTTCAACATTGAGAAGCTTACGTTGCAAACGTTTTATAGTCCACGCCCCTCAATATTAGTTTTCAGAGGACGCTAGTTGGTGATCGTTGGGAGGCCTGGCTTCATCTCGTAAGAAGGTTGATGGATGTCCAGTTGTCTCAACAACCAGATCGGTTGTATTGGAAACTGACTAAGGACGGCGTGTTTTCGGTCAAATCCATGTATGTGGATGTCATAAACTCTAGTGTCATTCCCTCCTCGAAGCATGTCTGGAAAGTAAAGGTGCCTTTGCGAATCAAAGTGTTTATGTGGTTCGTACATAAATAAGTCATTTTGACAAAGGATAATCTGGCAAAACGCAATTGGTTGGGTTCCGCTAGGTGTAGTTTTTGTGATCATAACGAAACTATCAGACACCTCTTTCTAGATTGTCCGCTGGCTAAGATTCTTTGGCGTTCGATTCATATTACTTTTAATATTACTCCACCTACCTCCATCAACATGTTATTTAGAACGTGGCTTGATGGGGTTGACTCAGATATAGCGAGGCACATTCATGTTGGAGTTTGTGCCTTATTATGGGCAGTCTGGAACTGCAGAAATGATTTGGTTTTTAACAGAACATCGAACATTCATTTTTTTGCAGGTTATCTTCAGGGCCACAGCATTGATCCGTATGTGGTCGCTACTCACTCCGACGGAGGGCCAGGGGGCGTTTGGCTACTGCGTCTACCCGATGGGAGATGGTAGCTCGGATTATTTTCAACCGGTTTGGATGGCGGTCATGTAATAGGATAGGCATGTAGTGCTCCTATTTTATTTGCCAGTCGGTTGTGGCTTTCGAGATGGCTCTTATAAGCGTTTTGTTTTTATTTATTACTTTGAGACTTGGAGACTTTGTTACTGGATTATTTTTAATAATATGAGCCGTATGCATATTTCTAATGCAGAGGCTGGGGTAAAACCCCTTTTCGAAAAAAAGACATTTTTCAGAATGTTGTTGGCATGGCATTTAACAAGTTTTAGTAGGTGGGATTACACAAAATTTATGATCTCATCAAGCACAAATGCAGTCAGCCATCTAAAGAAAAACATTTAGTCCATCAAATAAGCTAACCCTATGGTCAAGCGCACCTATAACTATCATCCCCAATTTTTCCATCCAAAACTTATCAACTGATTGTTGCATCCTGGTACCATTGGTTCAAATTCCCTGTTTTTTCACTCTAATGTACCAAATGATAACGTGGAAATCTTATGCAATGCTCGTCATTTTCCTAGAGAAAAAGAAGAGTACAAAAAGGTTGTTAGCCAAAATTGAGATGATCTAATGCTCATGCACAGATGACCATCGGAATAAGATTACACAAATGAAAATAAAGTTTACTAGCACTTCATATCAAAAAGAATGAATTGAACTGAGAGTGTACACAAACATGCAACTGTTTCTATGAGCTCAAGTACTGAAGTTGTATCATATAATCTTGTTGCACCAACGATCGAGTAGACAATAGTTGCATGTAATCTTAATTATCAAGTAAACAAGAGTCAGATGGAAATACATGGAAATGTTCTTATCATGCCATGATTGTTTGGTGTGCCTCACTAAGGGTAAACATATTATGCAACTAGCTTTGAGTGGTTGTGTCTTCAGCCCTATGTCATCATGCTATATGCAATGGTCTGTTTCATTACTTAATATCCGGGTGTATATGAGGGTTTCGATAACTTTGAGTGGAGCATTAGCCACTAGATTTGGCGTGTGTTGATCTATTGATGGAAGCACTGTTATATAAAATGATCACCACCTGTCCTTATCATGCCAGATTGTTTGGATTACACAAGTCTCAAACATATTCTTATTATTATGTCCCACTGTGACTATAGGAGATGCTACCAGTGACCATATGAACCCTGGTACAATTTTCTCTTTACAAAAATCTCCAAAATCTCGTTTAGTTGCAATTTTATTTCGATTTAGTATTTATTCCAACAAGAATAGAATTGCAGGTTGGCCAAAATGTACTATTGGTTCAGAGTCATTTAGGAGAGTGGAGGGATGTGCTAGAGAAGGGTAATGAAGTGCGAGGCAATTAACCAAAATTCCGATGCTATGGCAGGACATTAGCAAGATAGATGCTTAAAAGTAGAAGATCTCGTCCCACATGCCATCGTGAGGAACAGACAGTGGCTACGACTGGGCCATGAGGCACTTGCGTGTAGGGAAAACCAACAAAAGACAAACAACCGCATCATGAATATGAGAGCATGGGAAAGATTGTAGAACGTTATAAAATAAATAGATAAGATTTTCCAATCAACCAAAGAATGCTTTAAATAACACGACATGAACTTTGAAATTGATGCACATAAATGGCCCAACAACCACGTAATAATGCTTTCTCATCCCCTCGAGCTATATATACCACTATTACTCATCCTCGCCCAAGCACTTAGAGCTTCATCTCCTCATTTCATCAGCACCTCAAACTTTCACATTTCAACTCCTTTTTACCATCTAGTACAATAGATATGTATATCACAAACCACATGAACATACAAGAGAACAACCACAAAATAAAAACGTTGTCGAGAAATCATAGGAACAAGATGCATAGGGAAACAAACACATAAATGATGCCCACCTTATTCGTTCTTTGAGCTGCCCATGATCATGTGGTTCAGAACAACCCCTACTTTTTCTGTAGCTGAGACATGGTTTTCAAATGGCTACAAGCAGCTAGCAATATGCTTTGTGCAAATTCAACAGCAGCCATATGCCTGGAACTAGCTAGGTTGAACGATCAAGAACTATCATCTCCATGCAACCATTTTTTGTCTGGGTAGAGAATATATTGCTTATTGTCGTTGTCATTCGCTCCAAATCTTATGTTTCTCATATTAATAGCGTATTTGTGTTCTATATGATAACTTTGAACCGCTTGTATCCGTTCATGTAATGGCATGTTTGGGTTCGGTTCAGGTTATCTTTAGCATTTTGTATGAGTTCCGAACATTTGATGCCTACATTGATGCAAATTGGCTGACCAAAAGCAACTAAACTACTGAAAAGGTTCACCTGCTTGTAGCCCATACTTACATGATGTTAGCCAAAGGCAATATGTTCCCAGCAAAAAAGAGCTAAAAGCAATATGTAATAAAATCAGATTCGACTGAGAAGCGTACACATCCGTCTTCATCATTGATTCAAGTACTCTTTTTATATTTGGAATAGAGAAAGATGTGGCAGAAGAAAGAATAGTAACTCAGTAGAATTAAATAAGGAAATAGAGAAATCTTTGGTTTTGTGTTTCCATACCTCATCCATTTCAGTTATATAGAATCCAGACTAGGCATCCAAATGCGTACATATGAACAATTTACCCGGTGCTAGATATCGCATTACTCTAGGATGCTCAGTTCACTGATAATCCTTATAGTGTCTACAACGGGATATTCTAACTAAAGGAGCTCCTAGTAACACAATATTGTGGTGTCTTTCTTGAGGCAAGTACTAATTGCTAAATTTACGTCGTGCTAAATCGATTCGGAAAGGTGTGTTTCTTGAGACTGAACCCGGCCCACTTCTTTTTCATGAGCTTATTAGGATAGTTGCTCTGTTCCAGGAAATTTATGGTTGTTGCACGCTTGCTGCCTCCTCCAGAAATTATAAAATTCTCGTTATTATATATGCCTTCCTTCTCTTCTTTCTCGGACTCATTTTATTACAATTTCGTGTCTAATGATAGTTATTTTTTTCGAACTTGCTACAACTGATCTGTGTACCCATCCTATGCTATTTTGACAGAAGACCCAAGGCCAGAGAGTTCCTTTGGCCAAATTTGCAATCCATGAATATGATGTGCAAACAATCGGAATAAGAACGGAGCCGAGTTTCAACACGATCCTTGTTAAATATCTCAACTTGGACAATCAGCAACGCAGGAACATTAGGAAACTTCGAGAAACATCTGAAAACATCACAATGTGCTGCCGTAGTTACAAGCTGATTGAATCACATAAAATCAGTAGTACAGAAACAATACCACGCGCTACACATACCAATTTGCATTAGGCAAGCTGAAAGAATGAGGCATCGTATATGATGAGACAACGCTATCAAATAAGCCTCTCAGAAGGTTTACCAGCTTGCAATATTTTATTTGCTACTCCCAACATGCTCAGCAGACAATTTAGTGTATGTAGAAGAGGTAGGCAAATAAAGTGAACTGGATACAGATTGCAAGCTTCATATATAGACAAACTGGAGCGACAAGGCTCGAAATTGTTCAGAATACTGTTGTGTCAATGGCATGACGTTCAACAAATTTTAGTAGGTGGGATTGCACACACTCTATGATTTCATGAAGCATAAATGCAGTGAGCCATCTACAAAGAAAAAACATTTAGTCCATCAAATAAGCTAACCATGTGGTCAAAAGCAACTATCATCCCCAGTTTTTCTGTCTTGGAACTGATACCTTGTTGCATCCTTATACCATGTGTTCAATTCTTTTTTTTCACTCTAGCATACCAAGGAATGAAGTGAAAACCTTTTGCAATGCTCGTCAGTTCCGTAAAGAAAGAAAGTAAAGACGGTTGTCAACCAAAATTAAGATGGTTGAATGTTTATTTGTAGAAAACCATCAGAGATAAGATTACAAAATCGAAATTAAATTTTACTAGGACGTTCGCACGTGCGTGCACACACACATGCAACTATTACTATCATAATCATGTTGCACCAAAGATGAAATGGGCAATAATTGCATGTAATGTTAACTAGCTAGTAAACAAGAGTCAAATTGACATACATGGAAAATTCCTATGATGCCATGATTGTTTGGATTGCCTCACCATGTGGAAAATTTTATGCAACTAGCTTTGGATGGTTGTATCTTCAGTTGTATATCGTCAGGCTCTATGCAATGCTTTATTTTATTACTTAATACTTGTATACAAGGGTTATGATAATTTTGAGGAGGGTATTAGCCACTAGATCTGGCATATGTTGATCTAGTGGATTATGGATGTAAGGCTATATGAATAGATCGCAACCTATTCTTATCATGCCAGATTGTTTGGATTACTCTATTCTCATACATATGCTTATTATTATGTGCCACTATTATAAGAGATGCTACTGGTGAACATATGAGTCCAATTTACTCTTTAAGAAAACCTACAAAATCTCGCTCAGTTGCACTTTTTTATATATATTATTTATTCCAAAAAGAATATAATTGGAGGTTGGCCAAATGTACTATGTGGTCAAAGTCGTTTAGGAGCGAGGTGCTCGAGGAGGACGATGAAGCGGGAGGCAACAGAACAAAATTACAACACTAGGACATGGCAAGGTAGATGCTTAAGTAGTAGATCTCATCCGAATAACCAAGCCTCTATTCCAGGCAAAGTTTTCGCCGTGAGAATCAGCCACTTGGATAAAAAAGACACATGATGTACTGTGTATGTGCCGCGTGGTATTAATTTGGTACCTGGCTATGTACGAACGCGTGGTGGCTTCAATCTTTCATTTCAAAAATTTTTAACTAGGGTGCGGCTTATTTTGGTAAGTTTAGCGTAAATTTAGCGTTTTTTGGTATGTTTGCTATGCTCCTGATTGGTCATGAGATGTGCGTTGGAAGTGTCTACATCATGCATTAATTGCAGTGAATTTTGGTCGTTTGCATCCACTGACCGTGAGAGTACAAGTGCAATTTTCATACGTAAAGCTTAGACTTTTTTTGGCCAAACTAGATAGGCGGTTGTGGATATTTTCTGTTGGCTGATTGCGACGCTGCCACGCGATGAATTTGTTTACGATGCGATGGGGTGGTTGACACGTACGTACAGATTTTTTGGGATCCAGGTTCTTTTACTATCTCTCTTTCCAGACCGTTCATCACCACCGCTTTGAGCTCCTATAAATTGTCAACATGGCAATACCCATCATCCACAACCTCCCCACCCGCCCATGATTCACGAGTCCATGGAGTATGCATGAAAGGCAGAGTATAAGAGGCGTGCACGAAGGCTGCCATGGCCTGCTCTTGCTGCTGCCGCGGAGGATGCCGCCGCGCTTAGGCCTAGGCTTATGTTCATCCCCGGCGCCGCGCGCTCTCCGCTATGGACGTGGTTCGCTCTCGCCGATGCGTGGTCCGCGTGGGGGAGTGCTTGCTCCGTTGCCGGCGACTGCAGCAGCGTCGTCTCCACCCGATTTTGAGGGCCACTTCTCAACTTCTGCTGACGTTGGCTCGCCCTGGCTCCTCTCGGATGGCCTGCTCGCGGCGGCCGGCCAAACCGTGATGGTCTCCGGTTGCGACTGCAGGAGCGTCTTCGCCCTTCCCCGCCGCTCTGGTGACTCGATGCGGCGCCTCCTGGAGATGGAGCACGCCGCCCCTGTCGTCACTCTCTTCGACAGCATCACGCGATGCATGGTCGCCGGCTTCGGTGCCGCAGCGACGGCCTCGACAGCAGCTCCTTCCGTCTCCCCAAGCACATCCCTGCTGTCGCACGGGGGCGCCCAGGTTGCGACTACTTCCAGGACAGGCTACACGCCGGCGCCGCGCTCGCCGAGGAGCTGCACACAGGACCGCGTCAGCGCCTCCGACGACCTGAGCTCTCTGGATTCCAAGCAGTGGGACAAGGCTTTCGTGGACTGCGCCATCGTCGTCTAGGCATGCGCCAGCAATCTTGACCTAGAGCTCGGCCTACCCGCCGAGGCCACGAGCTGGCGACCTCTCAGACTAACGGTGACCCGCCGATCCCTGTCACGTCGCCACCGGCTCGACGTTGCGCTCGCCCAGGCCGTCATCCCCTTGCCGTCCAGCGCCATCGGAGTCCTTCCCCCAGCATTTTCGTCGTGGAGAGGTGTTGCCTCGGCTAGGCTAGAGCTAGCCAAAGAGGACGTGACGAGGCATTCCTGTTCCTTGCCCATCTCGATCGACGGCAACTGCGCGACAGCGAGCACAGGGGTGGTTGCCTCTTCCACACTCTCTACGCCATGTGCCCTGGGTGCTGCTTGCATGTTGCTGTTGTGTCATGCGTGCCGTGAGGTCCGCCTAGCCGCGCACTACCCCCAACCAGTAAACCACACGCTGAGCTCTGCTGACGTCCACCGCCCACGGTCGACCTGCAAGCCACCTGCGTGAGCCTCTCTGTGGCATCGTGCAAAATGAGACTGGCTAGATGCAACATGCTAGAGCATAGAATGTTCCTATGTGATGTTATGCCCACTTGGACCTAAAAAGACGCGATGGTGCCAGTTGCGACGGTGAGCACGGGGCACGCTGACACAGCAAGGCCATGGAGTGGCTCATGAAACGTGTCGATCGGTGCAGGTCGGCCGTCGGCGGTGTGCTTCGGCAAAGCTCACGTCGCTATTGCGGCGGGTAATCTCCGTTTGCGCCGTCTGCGCATGATGTACGTGTTCCGGTTCACGCAGTGCAGGGAACATGCTGTCCGTGACCTTCCTTGGCAAGCGGACGCCAAGTTCGGTTTCGGACCATCGCCTACGTCCCAGTCCACGACGGCGCGTGGCGGCGACGCCCTCTTCTGTAGTGTCCAATGTTAGTGCACTGGTCTGCGCTGCCGAGGGACGTCTCCTTGTCCCACGCCGGGGAGCATGGGCGTCCTTCCGTTGGGCCGTCACTGCAGAACGCGGTGAGGTCTCATCTACCCGTTTCGATTCATCCCATACTGAACACCTCCATCCTTACCTGTATGGTTCTATCTCAAATTCCTCGTGCGTGATGAATGATTTTCCAGGTTCGCGTAGTTTACATTTGCTTTTTAAGTTTGGTTGATTCCATGTGTAAATGGACTTGTTGGGAAAATTTGCCACATTATTTACATTGTAGATGTATGTGAGCTTACCTTTGCTCTTCCCAGATGTACACTGTTCTTTTCTAAGAATTTCGTGAGCAAGTATTTGGTGTTTAATAGCGCGCTGATGCTCTCTTAATCCCTAGGGAATTAGTACTTCTCATGTTGAAGCCTAGAACTGGCAGTAATACGAACATATGAAATATTTTTGTTCCAATTGGCAATAGTAGGAAAACATTCATTTTGATTCACTTGAATAATAAATAATATTATAACTATTTTTTTCATGAAATAATATTAATTATAACAAAATGTTGCAACGACCGAAAATGCAGCTTTCGAGAGGTTGTGGAACAGCATAATTTTCCCATTTAGATTTTCTCTAGGGCCTTGGTGAAATTACATTTTTCAAAACTGAATTGTAATTAAGAATGTCAAATGTATGGTTATATTTAGTTTTTTCTTGATTCTACAAAAATAAGACAAGGGGAACATATTAAAATGTATCCTAAAATCTCACCAAATAATGGGTTTGATCATACATTTATACACAAGGATAATAAAATGGTGCCTGCTTATGATTTTTTTGTCAAAGCTTTCTGGTAATTATTTGTGGTTTCTTAGGAGTTTTTATGCTGTTCAAAATTGGTTAATGGATGCATGGCGCATGCATGTATTATTGGGGGACCTGTGAGCGTATGTTTTGTGGGTGTGTGTTGCAATTTGGTCTGTGATTTCGTTAGGCTGCCAATGTTAGGATTAGTCACGTGTTGTTGGACGGTGGACTCTGAGTGGTAGTCATGTGCATGCATAGAATGTTGGAGGAGATTTTCGTCTGTGATGTGACCACGTGCATCGCCATGTAGCGCCACTTTTTCCGTGATTCTGGATGCTATTTTACTCGGTGTTAACCGGCACCGCATTTCCGTTGATTCTGAACGCCACTTAGTTCGATGTTAATTGGCTAACATGTTGTGTTTGCATGTGTGGTTAGTGGTTACTGTAGTGTAGTTACGGTCGTTGTGGTATGGTCCCAAATCACGATCCCACGTATCATCGGCGGAGGTACGTCCCCGGGTACGTGCCGCTCAAATCACAATGAGAAACCTGTTATCATGCACTTGAAGTCACCGAGTGGCTTCATCATGTTTCCAACAACAATTAACTATAGCATGTAACATATACAACAGAACAAACTAATGGTCACCAAAACTATCATGTACTTCAAGTTCAGAATTTTTTTGTGAACAAGGGAGAGGCGCACATGGCGCCAAATTCATTTCAAGTCAAAATGGGAAGTCTGCTTCAATGCAAGAGAAAACATGAACCAATCAATGACAATTCAACATGGCCCGTTCTAATAACCATCCAGTAAAATGAGTTTACAAGGCATACTAGAATCCTAGCTAAAATATGCTATAATTTCTTCAACATGATACCACTATGAATGTACTCTCAACGTCCATACACTGAAGATCCAATCATCACGTGCACCGGCGCCAAGTCACTTGAAGATTGCATGCAACAATTTGTAAATGCCCTCTATCATTTCATCACAAGCACTGAAGCACCAATTATGCAGGGGGCTCCACCGAAATGATCTAAGTTAGAAGTGAATGTTTCGTGTTTGTTTGATCTTACTAGAAAAGTACCATCATGTATACTCCCCGTTTTCTAAGATGGAATACGTACGGTGACAATAATTGTGTCATTTTTCATATTATCTTTTTATGATTGCAATCTCATCTATATATCTCTCTTGCTTTAAATTAAGTATAATTGTAAACAATAAAACAACATATTCAAACACAACTCATCGACGGGGCACGGCGTGCCGCCGTGCGGGGCATGGCTAGTAAGTAACGAATGGTGGCCAGGATTGGGGCATGAGAGGAACGTGCGTGTGGAGAAAAACAAGGTAAAGACAAACAACTGCATTACAAATATGAGAGTACATGCAAGAGGCTATGCAGTAGTAGTGAAGGGACCTTTACATCTAGTGAATTTCTTGATGAACGTGTGGGGCAAGTGACACACGCTAACCGTTCAATAAAGCAGGGAGTGAGTAGCATTTTAATGCCATCCAGACAACGTTTAGTCCCTTAAGATCAAGATTTTCCCTCTAGCAACTGATAGGGGCCGTTCCCCATCTAGTAGCTAGATTCAATGAAGGCAGAGGCCTTTTGAAAGAAGTTGTGCTGTTTGTGGAGACCTCGAATACACAAGGTTCAAATGGAGATGCATTCATAAATTACTTAACACTGGGACCCTACTACTTTTGGCCAATTTATCACTGTTACTCAGGGGATTTCGAGTCAGTCGCATAGAGTTATTTGGTTATGCCTCACTGCCAAGCGCTAGGCACTCTGCATTACTAGAAAATAGGTTAGCCACATAACTAGATTATCCCTAATCAACAGGTTGATTGCTTATTTAGAATACTTATGTTTATGTAGCTTTGGTCCAATCAGTGAAGAGGGAGAACAAGTCTTCATTGGAGATGGCAAATGTCAGTGTCAGGTTGCTCAATGTGCTTAGATCTCTCTCTCTCTCTCTCTCTCTCTCTCTCTCTCTCTCAATGTGTGCTTAGATCTCTCTCTCTCTCAATGTGTGCTTAGATCTCTCTCTCTCTCTCAATATGTGTGCTTAGATCTCTCTCTCTCTCTCTCTCTCTCTCTCTCTGAATGTGTGCTTAGATCTCTCTCTCTCAATATGTGTGCTTAGATCTCTCTCTCTCTCTCTCTCTCACTCTCTCTCTCTCTCAATGTGTGCTTAGATCTCTCTCTCTCAATATGTGTGCTTAGATCTCTCTCTCTCTCTCTCTCAATGTGTGCTTAGATCTCTCTCTCTCTCTCTGTCTCTCTCTCTATGAAGGCGCGCGCGCGTGTGTGTGAAACCATTCATCGCGTCTTTTCGAGGCTTTACATATGGGAAGACGCCTTTTGTCTAAAAAGAGAACTTGAGTCGTTATTGATTCAGAGGAGAAAAAAATAGTTCTAGTAAGTCAAAATAGAGCACAAGTGTTACTGTTATGAGGTGAAATCGGTGCAAATGAATAGTCCATCAACCTTCTTTAAATGTATAGAAAATGGTATGCTCTCTCCTCCTCCTACATATACAACCACTTCCATCTTCACCCGGCAGATAGTATATGCGCCGATCACATCCACACTAGTGCACACATCCACACTTTGCTCTTTCTTTCATTCCCTAACACTTTAGTGTATACCAATTTATTGTTATACTATAACGTAAACAACAACACGGGATAGTATACAATGCAAAACAAAAATGGTTGATGTCAAGTTGTAGGAGTAGGAGGCATCAGGATAGAAGCATCATACTCTAGAGATGCCTGATGTGCATACTTCAAGACTACTTGGATTACCCCATTGGTTGCGCCGTCCTTAGCTGCGTTATCTGGAGAAGTTTATTTTTCACGTGCTTTGTTCACCATGCCGCCAAGGGGAGGCATGTCACAATTTCGCTTCTGTCGGAGATGATGCGCCTGCATCTGGACCGAGAAGGCCGCAGGTTTTTGGTGGAACGCCTCGTATTCTCCACCCGTTCATACATTCTGGACCAGCCAACGGATCAAGAATTCAAGATCCGGGGTCAAGCCTTGGCCTTCTACAAAGGCCAAGTTGTTCCTCAAGATTGCGGACCTGCGTGTTCGTCTCAACAGGCTGGATGGTGGAGATATACAGAGTTTGGTCGGGACGATACTCACGAGGAGATCAACATGATCAACTACCTTAACCTCTGGTTCTGAACGAGAATGGGTGCAAGTATTTTCATTGCTTTAATCGTCCTCATGATCCCATCGTCAAGTGTACTGGTCGAGGCGACATAGACTTACTGCTGGCGGATGCACATGCGCTTCCCCTCATGGAGTCTACCTCGCCTCCAGCAACACAGTGATCAACTCCAACGATCTGGTGGAGGTGCTCCAGCCTCCGGGACCCATGATGACGTAAGTGTACCTTGCTAGCCCTGCATGTGCGCGTGAGACAAGAGCTCCTGCTCACCGTCATGAACTATTTTGCTTAAAGAGGAATTTTAAGATGGCTCCTCCAAAAAGTTTGCTCCTAATTATTATGGAGCGTTCATTATTTTTAATCCAAAGGCATAGATTTAATGAGATAAATAGGTCATCCATGAAAGAGGTAATTGGTTAGAAAAAAAGGAAAACACCAGAATTAGAAAGCTTCAACTCAATAGCATAAAAAACATTCCCACTTTATTCCTACCACATGGACAGCATTCGAATAAAAGGAAATTATTGTATTTTAATTATCATGATTGATGCCATTTTTTTTGCGGGGTGATCGATACCATTTAATGCCACGATTTACAGGGAAACATTGTGAGGTTGCGAAGAACAATTCCGGGTCCTCGTCAGAGCCAATATCATGATGATGGCCAAACATGGATCTTGTTTCAATCTCATGGGTTGAAAGGGAAAAAAAAAAGGAAAAACAATACGAGATTAAATGCTAGGGCCATGAAGAAAGGACTCACGAGTTTTTGCGCAAAAAAAAAGAAAGGACTCTCGAGTAAGAGATTCCAATGGGGTGTTGATTTAGAGCAACTCTAGCAGACCCCGCAAAACACGTAGACCCGCAAAATTCCGGCGAGTATGCGGGCTCGGCCCAATTTTCCGGCCAGAACAGAGCCCGCATACTCGCCCGGCCTGCAAAATTTTTTGCCGCGATCCGTAAACCGCACGCCCCGACCGCTACAACTGTGGTTCCGCGACTCGTTTGCGGGTCCAAACCCTATCCCCCCCTCCCCCCCCCCCCCCCCCCCCGCCGCCGAGCCACGCGAATCCCCTTCCCCCTCTCCTCATTTCTTGTCACAGGCGACCACCCGTCCCGCCTCCAGCCGCCATGTGGAGCTACGGACGCGGCTCCGGCAGCAGATCCGGCGGCGGAAGGGACCCGGAGCACGAGCGGCGCGTCCGGTCTGACGGCGCGAGGAAGTGCGGGGCCCGGAAGTGGACCAACCGCGGCATGTCGCCGCCGGCGAGCTTCCAGCGGATCGAGATGGAGGAGTACGACCGCCGGCGCGCGTCCTTCTCCTCCGCGAGGTCTTCGTACGCCGGGAGCCTTCTCCCCGTGAAGAGGGAGTGGTCGGAGGACGAGGAGGATCTGGAGGAGCCGGACACGTTCTCCTTCGTCCCCGTGAAGGAGGAGCCCGAGGAGCCCGCTCCGCTCGGCCGCCGGGGAGTCGTCGGGCCGGAAGACTACGTCGCTGACGTCGACGCCGTTGCGGCCGCCATCGCCGAGCGGAGCGTGCGCGAGGAGGCGGAGCGCCTGCACCACGCCGAGGAGCTCGAAGACCTCCAGTGGCGGCAGGCGGTCGCCGCCAAGGAGAAGGCCGAGGAGTGGCGCCGCATCCGTGAGGAGCAGGCGGCGAAGTACGTCGACCTGTGCAGCTCCGGCGAGGAGGATTGAACGTCCTTCTCCTCCATGGCGTCGTCCATTTTCCGCGATCTCGCCGCCGTCAGATCCGACCCCCTCTAGTACTAGTTTAACGTAGTATGTAGTCTGAACTATGCTTGTAGTTTGTTGGTCATGTAAAATCTATGTAGTATGTGATGAACTATGTTTGTGCAATTTCTCCGACGAAAGTGTTTTTTTTTAATTATGCAGATTTAGATACGGTTTCTGTTTGGCCGTGCTAGTTTTCGACCCGCAAACGCGATCTTCGTGAAACCGCAAACACGTTTTGTGGGTCAAATTTTTGTGGGGTCTGCTAGAGTTGCTCTTAGTAGAGGATTTTCCGAGGGAGAGATCAATCTGGTCGTTAACGGCTTGCTGCCCACTTGTGTTTAGCATGTTGGGAGTAGCAAATGAAATATTGCACCGTAGAGGCCAAGTGAGCAGCAAGCCATCAACGACTCTGAAGATATTTTGTTCTATTTGATTGGGGCACTTAGGGCATGTACAATGGTGCTATCTTATGAGTGTCACATATAATAAATGCTGAGGTGGAGGAGAAAGAAATCACAAAAAAATGCTGGTCTTTTCTTATTCAAGATTTTTTAACACATTATGTCTCACCATGTTTTTAGGAATAATTAGTTATTGAATATAAGACTAAGATATATACAGATATTCATTTTGGCACATGGGAGTATATGAACCTGCCATAGAAAAATATATTTCAAAATGTTTAAAAATTCCAAACACAAATTTGACTCGTACATCTCAACATTGTATGTGCGCACGCTAGGTTTCGTGAAAACCTGACATTTATACGACTTGTTTGAAAAAGACAAAATAATGTCTCATGAAAAGCATTTTTACTAAATTTTATCTTCATTACATGTGACACAAACGTTGTCGGTTTTCCGCAAAACGAGTTTCTTTGCACGTAGAATGTCAAAATGTAGTCGGGAATCATTTTGTTTGAATTTTGTGACAATTCAAAAAAACACATTTTAAAAACCAGGAGCATATGTGACATACTTTTTTGTCATCTTTAAATTACATGCAAGACTTAAGACAAGACTGTTGTATCATTGCACTCTTCTGCGGTTAAGTGATGAAAAATGATAAATGTGTAAAAAAAAATGTTGACTATGTATTAAAAAAAAGTTAAACTTGTATATGAAAAATACCAATCAAGCATTTGAAAAATATTAAATGTGTATAGAAAAAATGTTCAATGTGTTTAAAAAAAATTAAACTTGTATTCGGAAAATGTTAATCAAGCATTTAAGAAATGTTAAATGTGTATAGAAAAATGTTGACTATGTATTAAAAATATTAATCAAGCATTTGAAAAAAATGTAAAATAGAAAATGTTAAACTTGTATTAAAAAATGTTAATCAAGTGTTTAAATAAAAATGAAATGTGTATAGAAAAATGTTGCCATATATTAAAAAATGTTAATCTGGCATTTTAAAATGTTAATCAAGCATTTGAAAATTGTTAGTTGTATGTAGAAAAAATGTTCACCATGCATCCAAATAAATGTTAATCCTGTAACTGAATATTATTAAAATTTTAAGACAAATATATGTTAGATATATTAACAAATGTATACAGAAAAACCATAAAAACCCAACAGAAAATGTAAGAAAAACCAATGAAAACAAGAACAACAGAAACAAAACCGAAGAAAAATGAAGAAGAGAAAAAGGAAGAAGCTAGTGAAAAACAAAAAGAAACAAGGAAAAGCTAAGAAAAACAATGAAAGGAAAAACAAAACTGTAAAAATAGAGAAATAACGCAAAGAAAACCCGGTGAATAAACTACAAGAAAAAAACCCCAGGGAAAGTGGGAAACGGGCTCTTTTCTTTAACAAGGTCACGACCTACTAATTTAAGACGAACTGGACGACCCAGTGGCAACCAGGAGATCCCCGGGTCAATTCCCACGCGCTCCTTTTTCTCTAGTCTATTTTATTTAAGTATACACAAATGGGCCTGCCCACAACTCTCCACGGTTCAAGCGAGACTGAAGGAACACTCGCTATAAGCGAGGTATAGCCTTTTCATTCCACCTCGCTATAATCCTGCCATAGGCGCGCCCCAAACCATCCCCTAGCACAACAACCAAAACACAGCCGAAAAAACGCTTATATCTACAAAAAAAGCTAAGAAAACGTGGAGCCGCCGCGAACGAAAGCTCATATTCCCCGACCCATGCGGTTAAAAGCGAGGTAATTGCACATCCCACACTCCGCCCACCTCCCCCCCCCCCCCCCCCCCCCCACATGTGACTTTGGGTCAGCCTATTTGGGGGGTGGGGTGGCCCTATTAATTTTAGACAATGTTCTATGATTAGAAAAACGTTCATGAATTAAAAAATATTATTGAATTTTAAAAAATGTTCACCAATTCATAAAATGCTTACAAATTTCAATAAATTTTCATTGATTCAAAATATGTCCACGAATTTTAAAAATTGTTCCCAAAGTCAAGAAAATATTCAGGAGTTTCAAAAATATTCACAAATTGTTTTTCATGAAATTCTAAAAATGGCTCGGAATACAATGTTAGTGGATTTAAATATGTTTGCGAGATACAAACATGTTCTCAAATTCAAAAAATATTCATCAATTCCTAATATGTTTGCAATTTCAAAAACTGTCTCGGAATTGAAAAAATAGTTCATGAATTCAAAATTGTTCGTGAATTTTGAAAATATTGGGTGCGTTTAAAAATAAAAATACAAAGGAAAAATAAAATACAAGAAAAAACCAGTGCAAAAAGACGGAGAAAATAACACATAAATAATACAAAACCGGTTTGTGAGAAAAAAGACACGATCTGCCACATGGGCGGGCCCAGTTCCGCGCGTATGGGTACATGTTGTATGTTATTTCCGAGTTTGCCTAAAAATATGCTTTGAATTTCTAAAAAATGTTTGTGGATTTTAATACATTTTTTAACTCAAAATATGTTCAAAAAATATTTACAAATTTCATAAAATGTCTGTCAATTCATAATAAGTTCCCAAAATTCACAAAATATTCAGAAGTTTCAGAAAAATATTCACCTTTTCAAGAAATGTTCGTTGATTTTTGAATTTTTTACATGAAAATACAAAATAAAAATAAACTTTCATTGTTTCAAAAAGGTAAATGATGTATCAAGAAGTAATAATTTAGGTTAGTGGTAGTGGGAGTAGGTGAGATTTGTTTAGTAAGGCTGGTAAGAGAAGTGATGTCAGGGCAACTAAACTAAGGCATGCTGTAGAAATTCAGTGAGGATTGAGCAAGGCATGCTGTAGAAGTGATGTCAGGGCAAGTAAAGCAAACTTGGTTCCATGCTGCAATAAGTCAATTGCCCAATCTTCCTGAAATGCACTGTGGATTTTCTCTTCATCCTTGACTCAATCGTCACTGAATTTCTACAGCATGCCTTGGTTTACTTGCCCTGACATCACTTCTCTTACCGGTCTCACTAAACAAATCTCACCTGCTCCCACTACCACTAAACTAAACTACCACAATAAGGGTGTGGACAAGACCAAGTGGAGGGCGTTAGAATAAATCCGAGGCATACCGGTGATCATCCGAGGACCAAGCAATCACACAAGCACGACACCGAGATTTGTTAACGAGGTTCACCGATATGGCTACATCCCCGGGGCCTGACTATGGGCACTCCTCCCCATGATACCGCTATAATACCGCACCCGGTCGCCTTGGACACCGGCACATGCCGCCGGCTTCCCCTGCGTTCCGGTGCTATTATGTTGGCATAGGTTACATCGTATGTCTACCCCCGCTATATATGAGAGGGCTAGGATACAAGCGTCCTACTAGGACACGACTCCATATCCTATCTAAACACAATACAACTACAAGTCCAATTGTAACCCTTATACACTATATTCGACACAACTCTAACAAACTCCACCTTGGCAAATATTCTTCACCACCTTGAATTCGTCAATGCGTCAAATTTTCATGTACATTGGACTTGAGCTTATCCCATGAGCACCGCTGCTACTCCAAAGACTCCATGTGACTCCACCTGCAACTTGTAGTCCCTTCTTTTCTTGACCATAGTCAACACTCGAGCAAAATTAAGTTACTCTAGTTTGCGCTCCCAGCTTCCAGAGTATCAGTCCAACGCCATCCCACACCAATCACTAACTTGCGTGAAAGTGAACAACTCACATATTGGGTGTCACACATAAGAGTTACCTGAACTTAATATCACCGCTCCTTTCTTGACCGCCTGCCCGAAACTTGAAAGAATTTCACCGTTGCTTGTAGTCATCTCGAGTCAAATTCGCAGTTGTCTCACCACATGTATGACCACCAGAGCCCTGACCCGTCTCCATGTCCCGTGCATACCGCACACCTCGCCGCTATTACCGTGTCGAACCTCCGCTGTCCCGATCGAGTCTCGAGGATTGCGAACCCACACCACTCAAACCACCGATCATCACCGACCGATGATAAGTTTCACGCTTCCATCAGACCACTGGGCTCCAGTCTGAACTACGTGTCACTCGCTTTTTCCCCCTTGCTGAATAGGCTTCGATTTCCTGGATCCTTACACCGTAGCCCCTCAATCCAGCTCCACCTTCAACATGACTCCATGGTAGATGATCAGTCCACCCTCGCGCCTCATCGACTTCAAGCTCCGTGTATACACCACCTTGAATCAATCCCGCACCATAGTTTGTCGAAGCCACACAAGCCCTCGGGGCCTGCGCCACGTGTTTCCACGCCCAGAAGTCAGTCACCATCAGCATCACGATCCTATGTCGTCCTCGCTAATCCCACCACCGTCTTCTGTACCAACCGACCCACGTCGATCCGTCAGACTAACTAGTCCGACCCCGCCTCCCAAATCACCTTCCGCGGATTCTCATCCATCACATAATATTTCCATCTTAACTGGCTTGGTTCCCCGCAATGCCTTTAAGCATCCCTGTCGTGCAAACAAATTTTTTCACCCTTGTCTATTATAATCCAAAGCTTTCAGTTCTATCAAACTTCTCCACCTCAAACCTGGTATCCATTGACGCCATGGTTCTTCATATGACTGACCCTGTGAAAAAGTAACCAAGCGTCAAGAGAATGTCCCGCAATTCGCGTGCACTTAGCAAAGCCCCAAGTCTCCAATACACTTCTCGTGTGCAAGCAACAAAACCAGATCAATTGATTGAATCCTGCTACTCACAAGAAAGTCTTGTACTACTTGATGCTCTCGCTAACTCCAACCATGGAATTTCCTTTGATGTTCTACTTGTCGCCGGCCACAACCCAATGCACCGTTGTTGCTGCCAATAGCCCCTCGTCTCCCCGATGGATGCATACCACGATGGAGTTTTCTCTGCTTGAATCGATTTGCTCTCGTCTGAGGACCTGCCTTGCCGCTGCAGAGCTGTGCAAGTCTGAAAGAACATGCGGTGCCCCCATGTTTGGTTTTGGTAATTAATGACAATCTCTATGGACTAATTGTTGCCTTGAGTTATATTTGAAGGATTTGTCCATAGGCATTTCTTGAAGTCCATGTGTTGGTTTCAAGGAGTTTATGAGTTGACCAAGATGCTATTAAGGGATTATTCTAAGATTGGTCATGTGAGTGTTGGGCTTATTGCAAGCATGTCTTGAAGAAGAAGATTGTGTGATCATGCATGTTTACGTTTAAGACATCATCCAAATGAAGAGAGTTGGAAATATTCAATGTTGATCAAGACTAAGTCAATAGTGAATCAAGTTGAGCAACACACAAAGCGCACAAGGTGTACCAAGAGGGATCAAGTAATCCCATGGTATGGTAAGCATTGTCCATTGCACTTTGTGTACTAACCCATGGTCTATGTTAGAGTTTTGTGTGGGGTTAGGTACGTCTCCATGGGCTTGCGTCAAGAGAAAGATATCATACAACCCATGGAAAGGATGACATCAAGTGGTGATCGTCATCAAGATTGCCGTGTGAAAGTTCAAGTGGAGCATCACGAAGAGATCAAGTGCTTGAATCTTGCCATCCATTGTGGTGTCAATGGACTTGTGAAGATGTGCTAAAGAGTGGCTCACCCATAGTGAACTATGGGGGAGCAATCATCTAGTCTTCATCGAGCCAACGGAATCAAGGAAGGTGGTCCAACTTGAGGCAGTCAAGATCGTCATCATGTAGCTCAAGTGGACCATGTGCAAGGCAAAGGTTTGCCCTTGATAGGTTTTCTATTTTACCGATCTCGTGGTGGTAGTTGGGAGACCGGGTTATATGATCGTTTGCCGTACTATCAATCTGTTGTTGTTAGGAGGAGAATTTACTTTGTATAAAAAATAAGTCTTGCATGATTCCGTATCTCTTGAGCTTGTTTTTGCCCCCATTGTTGACCTTCTTTGAGATTCCTAACTCTCAATCCCTCCATGGATTCTTGCTAGTTTTTGAGGGAAAAGAGAGAGGAGATCTAGATCCACACCTCCACCAATCACTTTCTCCTCTATGTGAGGGGAACCCCTTGGATCTAGATCTTGGAGTTCTTTGTGTTCTCCTTCTTGTTCTTCCTCCCACTTTCCTCCCTAGCATTAGTTGTTTTGGTGGGATTTGAGAGAGAAGGACTTGGGCACTCCGTGTGCCCTTGCCATTGCATTTGTCATTGGTTTGAGTTCTCCACGGTGATACATGGAAGTTACAAGTTAAGAAGCTTATTACTCTTGGGTGCTTGGTACCCTTGAGCTTGTTCCTCTTGGGTGCTTGGGCACCCTAGACGGTTGGTGGTGTTCGGAGATCAATCATTCTGGTGTAAAGCTCCGGGCAAGCGTCGGGGTCTCCAATTAGGTTGTGGAGATCGCCCCGAGCAATTTGACGGGTACTGGTGACTGCCCCCAAGGGTTGCAAAAGTGTACGGGTTTGGCGACCGCCCCCAAGGGTTGCCATTTGTACGGGTTCGGTGACCGCCCTGAAGGGTCCCTTAGTGTGCGAGGGCGTGAGGAGATTACGGTGGCCCTAGTGGCTTCTTGGGGAGCATTGTGCCTCCACACCGCTCCAAACGGAGATTAGCATCCGCAAGGGTGTGAACTTCAGGATACATTGTCGTCTCCGAGTGCCTCGGTTATCTCTGACCCGAGCCCTTTACTTATGCACTTTACTTTGTGATAGCCATATTGTTCTTTGTCATATATCTTGCTATCACATAGTTGCTTATCTTGCTTAGCATAAGTTGTTGGTGCACATAGGTGTGCCTAGTTTTTGTAGGTTTTGTGCTTGACAAATTAACGTTAGGTTTATTCCGCATTTGTTCAAACCTCTACCGTAATTATTTTAAAACGCCTATTCACCCCCCTCTAGGCGATATCCACGAACTTTCAATTGGTATCAGAGCCTCTTCTCTCTTTATAGGGCTTAACCGCCTAGAGAGTAAGGATGTCGACTAGGGGCTTAGGATTCTCTGACACTCTTAGTTTCGATGGCACAAATTTTGATGTTTGGGTAATTCGCATGCTTAATCTCTTTAGGGTCATGGATCCAAATTTAGAGCGAATTGTAGATATGGGTTTTTCTCCTACAAAGGATCTCCAAAGATTATCTTTAGAGGATGAGAAAAACTCTTATCTCAATGCTCAAGCTTCTAATGTGCTTTTTGATGCTCTGAACAATGTAGTTATATTTCAACTCATGCCGTTCCGGGATGCTCATGAGTTGTGGACAAAGCTTCAAGATAAATATGGTGTGTCCAAGATTTGTAGGGATGATTGTTCTCCCTCCTCCTCCGGCCGTATAGTCTTCTCAACTTCTTCTACTTCACCTACATGTGGTTTGCCACAAGGTAATGACATGGCGAGTAGTGTTGGTCATTGCAATGATGATAGTATGCTTATTGTGGATGATTCTTCATCACTATATTATTGCAATGCTCCTTCTTTGGGCTTTAGCACTTCAAGCACTCCAAATGTTTCACATGCTTGTGTTGATAGTCCTTGCATATCATGTAGAAAGTTCTTGACTAAATCTCATGATGATATGCTTGCTATATCTTGTTGCCATGATAAAAATGCATCTATTTCCTCGAATTGTTGTGCTAACAATGTAGAGGAAACCGAACATTCCATGGAACAAGATGTGGTGTTTAATGGTTCCTCAAGGGATCCTACATCATCATCTATTGCTTTTTGCCTCATGGCTAAGGCGTCAAAGGTATCTCCTACTTTGTACCCCAATATGTCTCTTGATGATGATGTTGATGCTAATGATGATAAGGATAACGATGAAGAGAATGTTAATGTTGCTTCCTTAAAAACTAAGAGGGAAATGATTTTTAAAGCTCTTCATAAAAATAAAATTGCTCGTTCCAATTCCATGGAAATAATGTCCATTGCCATTGATGGCACGAAATACATTGAGGAGTTGGAATCTCTTCTAGAGGAGCATGAGGTCACCATTGAGAAAATGGAAGCTCATGGGCGTGATTACGCAAATGAGATCGCGAAGCTATCTCAAGCTCTTGAACATGAACAAACCACCTCCGAATCTCTTGAGGAGACTTTTGGTCTAGAATTATCTAGAGTGAAGAAATCTCATGATAAAGCTCTTAAGGTGGCCAATGTTTTTGAAACTAAAAATGAGAAGCTTGAAGTTGTGCATTCTAAACTTCTTGAGGACTTTGGACACCTCGAAAATGGCTCAAGAGTCATTAAGAGTGAGCTCATCAAACTCACCGAGTCTCATGCACAACTTAAAGCTTCATATTCGAAAGAGCTGGCCAAGTTGCCTTCTCCTCTTGCTATTATTGATGATGCTTGTGCTACTAACTCTATTACTTGTGAAGCATCCATTTTGAAGGAATGTTGAGCTTCGGACTCAAGTTGAGTTGCTATCTAGCAATTATGGGAAATTGTAAGAAAGTCATGAAAATCTCTCAAGCTCTCATGGTGATCTTCTAGTACCCCATAATGTGCTAAAGATAGCTCATGAGGCCATGATTGCTAAGGTAACATCTAGTGAGCCTCATGTGGATACATCTTGTGCACTACTTCTAGTCAAAATGCTAGTCAAAATGCTATATTGCCATGTGCTAGTCCTTGTAATTCATCTACTCACAATGTTGGTACATCTTGTGATGAATTGCTTTCCTTGCCTTGTTGCTCTAACAATGAAGCTTGTACTTCCTCTAGTACTTGTGTTGAGACTAACCATGTAGAAGAAATCAAAGAGCTCAAGGCCCAAGTCACTTCTTTGAAGAAAGACTTGGAAAAGAGTCATGAAGGGAAATCCACACTCAACAATATCTTGAGTGTACAAAAATCCCCCAGTGACAAAGGTGGACTTGGATTCAACTCCAATAAGAATAAGAAGTCCAAGATGAACAAGAAGAAGGGCCAAGAACAAGTCAAGAATTCGGTCAAGATTATTAGCTTCAAGTGCAAAATTGAGGGGCATCCTGTTAGATCTTGCCCATTGAAGAAGAAGACCATCAGTGACAAGCAACAAGGGAAGAGGCCACAAGTTCAATCTCATGCTCAACCATCAAGTTGAAGAAAGGCCACTTCCCAAGAAAACTCAAGCTAATGCTTCTCTTGTTGAGAAATCAAGTGAGAAGAAAGTGAAGAGTAGACGTTGCTACTTATGTCGTGATAAAGGCCACGTCGCTTCTTCATGCACTAGTGGTAACTTATCCAACCCAATTATTATTGATGATATCTATTCTCTTGGGAAGGATAAGGATTGGCAATGTGTTTGCCAAGTTTGTTGGTGCTCAAAGTGGTGTCAAGAAAAGAACCATTTGGGTATCCAAGCCTATTGTGCCTAACCTCTTAGGACCCAACTTGGTTGGGGGACACCAAGCTCAAACTTGATCAATAGGTGTTGTTTGGAGGGCACTGGAGACTTGCCTACATTATGAAGAATTAAGGGGACTTCATCATTCTTATTGTCTCAAGCCAAGTCAATTGGATTATCAAGTTTCTATCTTATATCCAATGTGCATCCTCGCGGTAAATTGTACTTAAATTGCTTACATTGAAAGTTACTTGCCCCTTGCATGTTTTGGTTTTGTTCCTTGCATGTGTTTGTATATGATGTGTCTCCAAATTGCATTTGTGTATGTTGGTTTGCACATCATGTATTTGTGTGTCGTTCATTGAGCCTTAGTGCATATTGGTTGTATCTTAGTTGGCTCGTGTGAGAGATAAATGGAATATCCCATTATGGGGGAGTGATGTGCTTTGTGCACTTCGCAATCCTATAAAGGTGGGTACATGGGGAATACCACTTAGTATTGATATTACAAGATTATGTAGTCGCTATGTGGTATGTCTTCTTATGAGAAATTCAAATTCTAAATAGTCCATTAATTATCTCTTGTTGGATCCTTTTTATTGCCTCTTGTTAAGTTTTTATTGGTATCACACTATGGGGGAGTAATATGCTATGTACATATTACAAGCCTAGAAAATGTGTAGATTTGAGATATTGTCACATAGAATTGATATTGTAAATTATCTTGTTCCTAGGTGGCATGTTAGCTTTACAAGTTGCAATTTGCATGTGTTTGGTGTGAAGATGATGTTGGATATCATTGCTATCTACCAACGGGAATTATTTCCAAATACTTCTTGTTTTTGACAATTGGTACTCACTTATGTGTGGTAGAAATTATTGCTCATCTTCATGTTGGCATTTGCTTTTTATTTGCCTTATCTCTTGCCAAGTTTGTATCAACTCACATTGTCTTCCCTGCCACTTGTGGATCTTGTTTATTTCTTGTTCTTGTTTAGTGTTTTCTAGATATAGTGAAAGTGGTGATCCCACCTTGTGCATTTTGTATTCAAATGCAAATCCTATGTAATGCACAACTCGTGGGGGAGCTATTCTATTTTCTCTAAAAATGCTCATCTTGCGATCCTCATCAAGTGTGTTTTGGTGGAAGGCAAGCCATTTCTTTTTGGTATTTTGTGCCATCATGAAACTTTGTTGAGAGCTTGGTTTGTTTGGAACCATCATCTCTTTGGGAGTTTGACATCTTTAATTTAGTGTGTATCAATGGATATCTCATTCCTTGATGTATCTTTAATGTTATCTTCCAAGTGATGATTTATCTATTTGGTATCCTTTTTCACTTGGCATTTCGCTTTCATTTGGTTTCGGTTCTTGAAAGTTTTGAGCATGCATGTTTACTTCATGTATTTTATTTGGAATGCTTTCTTTCTTTGACCCAATATATAAGGAAACTCCACCAAGTCTCAAATTGGATGAGAGGTGCATGAAATTCATTTTCATATCTATATGCACCTATTTATGTGGAGTTTGTCCTATGTATATTGGTGTTTCTAACTCTTGGTCCCAATGAGTTTGGGTACCATTTTGTTTGTGGTGTTGTTCTAGGAACAATTGGAGATGCATTGGATGCTCGGCTCACTCACAAGGAAGGTGTTTCCACCATGTGCTTATTAGAGTCAAGCTAGGATGATCAATGAATTACCATCTACCTTCAATTGGTATCTACTACATCCTTCCAATGGTATCTCGGTAACAAGTATCATCATCTACTTCATGCACACATTTCTTGCATCAACCTTGTGTAGGTTGTATCATGGCATGTAATTCATTCCTTCTTGTGATACTTGTTTCCTTTCTCAAAGCATCCCAACAATGATCTCATGTTGCTAGTTGTGATGTCTTTGATGGTTGTGTGGTAGGAATTCATTTATATACAATAAGACCATGTCTAGCCATGTGCTATGCTTCCAAGCAAATATCTTATTGGTATATGTATGACTTCCTCTTGGATATCTTGTTCCTTCGTGTTGTAACTATTTCGGGTGTACATCCTTCTTTGTAGATATATATATCATCATGATTTCGTCTACCTAGAACCTTATACACTTGAGAGAAATTACATCTCTAGTTGATATCCTTTCTTTCACGTCCACTTTGTCCTTCTTATGTTATTTCTCTTGTGGCTCCGTGAAAGCTTTTGCCTTGAGTGCGTGTCTTATCTCGTTGCATCTTGATGCACTCTTGTGTGGTGAAGATTATTTTCCTCTTGTTTGTCTTTACGAGGCTTTTGCCATCTTAATTGGTATCCCTCGTATTGATAAGGCCTTCATCTTCTATCTTCACCATGGGTTGTCGCAAGCTTTGTTGTTATCTTTTTAGTGAGCTTGTGAACCCATTTGCTAGTTGGTTGTGTGTGGGAATGACATGCCTTGCACCGTGTATCTCATTCTTTCAAGACTATATTGATGCGTAATGCTCATCCATACATTAGTCTTCTCTAGTGCATTGCCTTGACTCACACACATCATTTTGGTTGAGCCCCTTCTTAAGTCGCCTCTTTTACATGTTGCTCAACCATTTGTTTGTTGCAAGTGCTAGACTTTGTTTCCTATGTGCTCACTTGCACTTGTTGTGAGTTTCTATAGATTTTGGGGGAGCTATGATCCTATTTTGTGTACTGTGTATCCAAATACAAAAATTCTTATGTGTGCACAAATCATGGGGAACTTCTCTAGTTTCTTTAGAACACTCCTTTGCTCATATCATAATATCCTTTATTCTTGTGTCTCATATGATCTTTGGTCTAGTTGGTTCAATTGATATCCTTTGATTGCTTGCTTCAATTGGTATCTTTTGATTGCATGATTGCTTGTTTCTCTCTTTGCTATGTCTTTGTGGCATATCATTCTTTTGCAATCTTTGGGCCTCAATATAGTCTGTCTTCCTCTAAGTATTTTCCGTTGGATATGTGTATTGCATTCCACTCTCTTGTTGATAAATACACAATTTATGGAGGAACACTTTTTATATTGGCCTTCTAAGCTTTTCGCCCATTTTGGCAATCGATGCCAATGGGGGAGAAGTTTCAGAGAGTTTTGTGGATAAGTTTAGAGAGTTATTTCTTCTTGCTTTGGTTTTGTTCCTAAACATTTGCATCTCTTACGCATGCATTATTGGATGTTGCATTGCATGGTGATACATAATTCCTTGTATAAACTCTCTTGAAAGTGATTGTCATCAATTACCAAAATAGGGGAGATTGAAAGAACATGAGGTTCCCTATGTTTGGTTTTGGTAATTAATGACAATCTCTATGGACTAATGGTTGCCTTGAGTTATATTTGAAGGATTTCTTCATAGGCATTTCTTGAAGTCCATGTGTTGGTTTCAAGGAGTTTATGAGTTGACCAAGGTGCTATTAAGGAATTATTCTAAGATTGGTCATGTGAGTGTTGAGCTCATTGCAAGAATGTCTTGAAGAAGAAGATTGTGTGATCATGTATGTTTACGTTTAAGACATCATCCAAATGAAGAGAGTTGGAAAGATTCAATGTTGATCAAGACTAAGTCAAGAGTGAATCAAGTTGATCAACACACAAAGCGCACAAGTTGTACCGAGAGGGATCAAGTAATCCCATGGTATGGTAAGCATTGTCCATTGCACTTTGTGTACTAACCCATGGTCTATGTGAGAGTTCTGTGTGGGGTTAGGTACGTCTCCATGGGCTTGCGTCAAGAGAAAGATATCATACAACCCATGAAAAGGATGACATCAAGTGGTGATCGTCATCAAGATTGCCGTGTGAAAGTTCAAGTGGAGCATCACGAAGAGATCAAGTGCTTGAATCTTGCCATCCATTATGGTGTCAATGGACTTGTGAAGATGTGCCGCTATATATGAGATGCCTGGGATACAAGCGTCCTACTAGGACACGACTCCATATCCTATCTAAACACAATACAACTACAAGTCCAAGTGTAACCTACCTTGTACACTATATTCGACACAACTCTAACAGAGGACATCAAGTGAAATTTTGTTGCTTAATGTACGGGTTGGATGATTGACCTGCTGCGTGGTCTGTTTGCTGTTCCAGTCTCCTCTTGTTTTTGTGCATAAACTGTGTGCTCTCTGCTCTGTAGTAGGTGTAGTCATGTAGATGCACTGTGTCATTATTATTTTGATGCTGCAATCTGTAATTGATCATTATACATGTGGTTAATGATATCCCTCTTCTCGCTGAGGAACAAATAGCAAGTGGCTAGAACTCTACATTTAGGCATTCAGAGACAGTTAGCATTCATTATTTCTACTGTTCTGTTTAGAAACAAATTTCTGAACCTAAGGACATCTGAACCCTATAGAGTTATATGGCCGACAAATATGCTTTATACGTTTAAAAGAATGAAATAAATCGTGCTCGTTTTTCGATAAAGAAATAAAAAAGAAATATGCTCATAGAGGATGGATACCAAGTTTCTGTGTATAAAATTTGAATCTGTTTTTTTCAAAAAGGAGGATAACCCCCGGCCTCTGCATCTCTTGATGCACACAGCCATATTATTTAAATCTTTAAAATTTGAATCTTAAAGGTGACCATATGCGGCCTGTACAAAAATGACAAATGGATGCAGTAGTTCAATAGGAAAAAGGTGCTCTTTATTTTTTTTCCGGTTGGGAAAAAGGTGCCTCTTGAGACAGAACCCTGCTTATTTTTCTTTTTTCTGAACCGAACTTGTAATTATATAGATGGAAAACAAGTCCAATCGACTAGTATATCCACCGAATGCAAAAAAAAAAAAAGTACCAAACAAAGGTACGACACTGCGGCACTGTGGGTTAAGTCTAAGTCCAGCTCACCCAAAAACCCAAAACGAAAATAAGAGAGAAAAGAAAAATCCGCTAGTAAATAACGAAATAAAACCCTGGGACTAAGGGACAAATTGGTAAACACAACCGGAAGCCTGAAATGCTGATTACTCCCTCCGTAAACTAATATAAGAGCGTTTAGATCACTACTTTAGTTATCTAAACACTCTTATATTAGTTTACAGAGGGAGTACTTGCCTGGACTTATCGCCTTGCTTCATCCTTGCTTTTTACTTGATTATAACGTACTTCTTTTTCATGTGCTTACAACTCGATGTTATTAATTGAGGATGCTGTTTAAGCTACTCCGCTCCAGGAAGTTTATGGCTTTATGGTTCTATGCTTGCTGTCTCCTCAATACATTCTGAAATTCTCATTTCATGTTCTTCACCACTATATCTGCCTACCTTTCTACAGTTTCATGTCTAGTGATAGGTTTTTGTTTTCCTATCTCTGATCCGTGTACCAATCCTATGATATTTTTACAGAAGTACCAAGGCCAAACAGTTCTTTGGCCCAAATTTGAAATCCATCAATATGGTATGAAAACAATCAGAAGAATAGACCTGAGTTCCAGCACGATCCCGGGGCAGCACCCACGGCTAGCTGGGGTATCCCGGTTGCGTTTCGCACCTTGGACCAGTGATATTGGAGCATCAGGGAACTTCAGGACATCTGAAAACATCAGGATGAACTACTGTTGTTACAAGCTGATAGCATCGTCATAAAGTCAGTGGTACATACAAATGCAGCTCGAGACACCAGCTTTTAATATCTCTATCATATAGCGGCAATTTAATTCACTTGCTACTCCCTACATCATACTATGACGCAGGCTCAGCACAAGACAATTTAGTGCACGTAGAAGAGGTAGGCAAATAAAATGAACCAGGTACAGATTGCAAGCTTCGTGCATGAAACTGAAGCCTCACTGTGGCATCTCCCAATCACCGTGTTGTTGGGACTGTACCTGACAGCTAGCCATTGTCTCTTATTCCATGAGATCTTCTCTTAGTTAACCAAATGTAGACGGCCCACCCCATTGATCCTATGTGCTCGATGCTTATTGATGCCGCAAGCTAGCTTGTCACTAGTTTCCATCCAATACTAACAGCTAAGCGAGCTAACGTTCTTCTCACTTGAAATATCTTTAGCAAGAAGAGAAACAACAATTCTGATACTTCATTTTAAAACCTTTGACAGCTGAGACATGAACTGAACTATGAGCTGCATCGCCATAAGAATTGGACAAAGACGTACTCCCTCCGTCCGGTGAAGAGTGTACATCTAGCTTCAAAATTTGTCCACAAAAAAATGTACTTTTATCTTTCCAATGCACTTTAAAATAGAGAAAATACTTCTCTCTCATCACACGGTAATCAAGACCAATAGCAATCTGCAAATGGTCTTCTTAATTTTCACATGCACTTAGCTCATTGGGGGTTGGGTAATTAAAGAGGAGAGAGATGGTGGCTTGCACCTTTCCAATGCATTTTTTACCTAACTCCATAATTTGTCCTAAAATTTCTAGATGTACACTCTTCACCGAACGGAGGGAGTAAGAATCTGTTACCTCGGGAATTACACTGTACATAGTTTTTATAGCTACAAGATAGAAGAATCATTGTAACACCCCTAGCATGCATGTAAATCTTTGCAATCATCTTTGTCAGATATATACCGGTGCGATATATGAAATAGACGTGAAATAAAAACCAGTAAATTGTTAAGAATCAGCAAATATAAAATCATATTATTTCTGTGTCCTTACGCATTTAATTTGTATTAGTCTTTAACTGTGCCAACTAATAATGGACTTAAATGCTTTGACAGGGATCGATCTAGGCTTTTATAACCTGCACTCGGCAAAGAGCACTGATAGAAAAAGAGGCTTCCATACGCCCCCATTAGTCCCCAAAACAATCGAACCGCGACCAAAGGGGTCTTTAGTCGCGGTTCGGGAGAAGACCCGCGACCAACTATCTGGGCCCAGCGCGCTCGGTCGACAGCTGGCGGACGGGAGGGGCTTTAATCCCGGTTGGCCTGGCCAACCGGGACTAAAGGTCCCCGAAGGCCTTTAGTCACGGTTGTCCAGGTCAACCGGGACTAAAGGCCCATCCCTATATATAGGACTCAGCTCACTTCACTTCACTCAGCTCACTTCACAATTTTCAGAAGGTGGTGGTGGGTTTGCTTTTGGTTTCTCCTATGCACACAAGGTGTTTGATGAAATGCCCGAGAGCCTGAAACAAACATGATATGAAGTGTCCGAGCCACACTTGAGCTTTCTCATTTATTTTTCCTCCGCGATCGCGGTTAGCAACTTGAACCTTTCATGTGTCATTGATAAAATACGCATGTGTGTAGTTCATTGTTTAATTTGTATTATTTCTAGCTAGTTAGTTTAACAAATGCATCATGGTTAATTATATACTTTATATAATAATAATGCAGATGAATCGGCAATGGATGTACGGTCCCCGACTCTCCGGCGAGTTCACTACGGGTTTGAAAGATTTCCTCGTAGTGGCAAATGCGAACAAGCAGCAAGGTTTTATTATCTGTCCATGTGCTGTCTGTAAGAATCAGAAGGGTTACTCCTCCTCAAGAGACGTTCACATGCACCTGCTTCGGCATGGTTTCATGCCAAGCTATAATTGTTGGACCAAGCATGGAGAAAGAGGGGTTAGAATGGAAGAAGATGAAGAAGGGGATGATATCGATGACAACTATCATGATCATTTCGGTGATACTTTCATGGAGGATGATGCTGAAGGTGGGGAAGGGTTAGGTGAAGGTGAAGAAGAGGCACATGATGAGCCCGCTGATGATCTTGGTCGGACCATTGCTGATGCACGGAGACGCTGCGAAACTGACAAGGAGAGGGAGAATTTGGATCGCATGTTAGAGGATCACAAAAAGTCGTTGTATCCAGGATGCGATAATAGTCTGAAAAAGCTGGGCTGCACACTGGATTTGCTAAAATGGAAGACACAGGAAGGTGTAGGTGACTCATCATTTGAAAATTTGCTGAAAATGTTGAAGAATATGTTCCCGAAGAATAACGAGTTGCCCGCCAGTACGTACGAAGCAAAGAAGGTTGTCTGCCCTCTAGGTTTAGAGGTTCTGAAGATACATGCATGCATTAATGACAGCATCCTCTATCGCGGTGAATACGAGAATTTGAATGAATGCCCTGTATGCACTGCATTGCGTTATAAGATCAGAGGCGATGACCCTGGTGACGATGTTGAGGGCGAGAAACCCAGGAAGAGGGTTCCCGCCAAGGTGATGTGGTATGCTCCTATAATACCACGGTTGAAACGTCTGTTCATGAACAAAAAGCATGCCAAGTCGTTGCGATGGCACAAAGAGGACCGTAAGTCCGACGGGGAGTTGAGACACACCGCTGATGGAACGCAATGGAGAAAGATCGACAGATTTTTCAAAGATTTTGCAGCTGACGCAAGGAACATAAGATTTGGTCTAAATACTGATGGCATTAATCCTTTTGGCGAGCAGAGCTCCAGCCATAGCACCTGGCCCGTGACTCTATGCATCTACAACCTTCCTCCTTGGTTGTGCATGAAGCGGAAGTTCATTATGATGCCAATTCTCATCCAAGGCCCTAAGCAACCCGGCAACGACATCGATGTGTACCTAAGGCCATTAGTTGAAGAACTTTTACAGTTGTGGGCCAGACCTGGTGTACGTGTCTGGGATGAGCACAAAGGAGAGGAATTTGACCTACGAGCGTTGCTTTTTGTAACCATCAACGATTGGCCTGCTCTCAGTAACCTTTCGGGACAGACAAATAAGGGATACAATGCATGCACGCACTGCTTACATGAGACTGAAAGTGTACGTTTGGTTAATTGTAAGAAGAACGTGTACCTGGGTCATTGTCGATTTCTTCCCCGAAATCATAACGTAAGAAAGAAAGGCAAGCATTTCAACGGGAAGGCAGATCACCGGCCGAAGCCTGCGGAACGTACTGGTGCTGAGATATTTGATATGGTCAAGGATTTGAAAGTCATCTTTGGAAAGGGTCCTGGCGGACAATCAGTTCCGCGGGGAGTTGACGGGCACGCACCCATGTGGAAGAAGAAATCTATATTTTGGGAGCTAGAATATTGGAAAGTCCTAGATGTCCGCTCTGCAATCGACGTGATGCATGTTACGAAGAATATTTGCGTGAACCTGCTAAGCTTCTTGGGCGTGTATGGGAAGACAAATGATACAAAGGAAGCACGGCAGGACCAGCAACTTTCGAAAGACCCAGATGACCGGCATCCGGAATGGTTTCAAGGTCGTGCCAGCTACGCTCTTACCAAAGAAGAGAAGGTCATTTTTTTTGAATGCCTGAGCAGTATGAAGGTCCCGTCTGGCTTCTCGTCGAATATAAAGGGAATAATAAACATGTCGGAGAAAAAGTTCCAAAACCTGAAGTCTCACGACTGCCACGTGATTATGACGCAATTGCTTCCGATTGCTTTGAGGGGGCTCCTACCGGAAAATGTTCGAGTAGCCATTGTGAAGCTATGTGCATTCCTCAATGCAATCTCTCAGAAGGTAATCAATCCAGAAGATCTACCACGGTTACAGAACGATGTGGTCCAATGCCTTGTCAGTTTCGAGTTGGTGTTCCCACCATCCTTCTTCGATATTATGACGCACCTCCTGGTCCACCTAGTCGAAGAGATTTCCATTCTCGGTCCTGTATTTCTACACAATATGTTCCCCTTTGAGAGGTTCATGGGATTATTAAAGAAATATGTTCGTAACCGTGCTAGGCCAGAAGGAAGCATCGTCAAGGGCTATGGAAATGAGGAGGTAATTGAGTTCTGTATTGACTATGTTCCTGACCTTAAGCCGATTGGTATTCCTCAATCGCGGCACGAGGGGAGACTAAGTGGAAAAGGCAAGATCGGAAGGGAATCCACGATATGTATGGACGGTCATTCTATGACTAAAGCACACCACACAGTTCTGCAAAATTCCAGCTTGGTGGCTCCGTACTTCGAGCAACACAAGAATATTTTACGCTCGGACAACCCGGGGAAGCCTGAATCCTGGATTAGAAAGGCCCACATGGAGACTTTCGGCAGTTGGTTGCGAAAACATTTAATGAATGACAATGATGTTGGAGATCAGCTGTACATGTTGGCCAAGAAACCATCTTCGACTATAACGACTTTCCAAGGGTACGAGATAAATGGGAATACATTTTACACCATCGCCGAAGATAAAAAGAGCACCAACCAAAACAGTGGTGTCCGCTTTGATGCAGCAACCGAGAATGGGCAAAAGGTCACATATTATGGTTACATAGAGGAGATATGGGAACTTGACTATGGACCCTCCTTTAAGGTCTCTTTGTTCCGGTGCAAATGGTTCAAGCTAACAGGAGGTGGGGTAAAGGTGGACGAGCAATACGGAATGACAATGGTGGATTTCAACAATCTTGGTTACCTTGACGAACCATTCGTCCTTGCCAAAGATGTCGCTCAGGTTTTTTATTTGAAGGACATGAGTAGCAAACCGAGGAAACGGAAAGATAAGAAAACGATCAGTACATCATGCGATGATCCAAAGCGCCACATTGTTCTTTCAGGGAAAAGAAACATCGTGGGAGTGGAGGACAAGACAGACATGTCAGAAGATTATAATATGTTTGGTGAAATTCCGCCCTTCAAAGTGAACACTGACCCAAGCATTAAGTTAAATGATGAGGATGCTCCATGGATACGGCACAATCGTAAGCAAGCAGGGCCACAAGGGAAGAATTGATGTGTAATAATTTATTGTACCAAACTTTGTATTTGGTCGATGAACTGAATGATGTATCAAACCTTTTGTCAAACCTTCAAGGGGTTTTAAAATGAATTAGTTTTATTTTTCTGATTTTTCTGATATATAATTGTATTTTTAAGATTTTAAAATGAATTAGTTTTATTTTTCTGATTTTAAAATGAAAAAGGAAGAAGAAGAAAGAAGGAAAAAGGAAGAAAAAAACAGAAGAAAAAAGGAAAAACAGAAGAAAAAAGGAAAAAACAGAAGAAAAAAACAAACAAAAGAAAAACATAAGAAAAAAACAGAAGAAAAAAGGAAAAAGGAAGAAAAAAAGAAGAAAAACAAAACAAAATAAATAAAGCAAAAAAGAAAACAAAAAACATGCCCGCAGAAGGCCCAGCAGGCCCACAGGTACCCTTTAGTCGCGGTTGTTGTCCCCAACCGCGACTAAAGGGTCTTTCTGCGCGGGAACTTAAGCGGCGCCAAAACCCTTTAGTCCCGGTTGGGGAGGCGGACCGCGACTAAAGAGTACCCTTTAGTCCCGGTTGGGGAGGCGGACCGCGACTAAAGGGTACCTTTAGTCGCGGTCCGCCTCTCCAACCGCGACTAAAGGTGCGTCTATAAATACTGCACTTAGCAGTTTTGCCACTTCCCATTCTCCTCTCTCTCGACGCAGAAGCGCTGCCCCGACGCCGATCGACGCCGAAGCCCTGCCCCGACGCCGACGCCGACACCGAAGCCCTGCGCGCCGCCGCCCCCGTCCCCAGTGAGCGCCACCTCCGCCCGTGCCCTGCCCTTGCCCGCCGCCCGTGCCTTGCGCCCTTGCCCGCCGCCCGCCGCCCGCCTCCCGTCGCCCGCCGCCCGCCACCCGACGCCCTGCCGCCCGCCGCCCGCTGGCCCTGCCTGTCGTCCTCCGCGCGCCGGCAGAAGAAGAAGAAGGAAGAAGAAAAAGGAAGAAGAAGAAGAAAGAAAAAGGAAAAAGGAAGAAGAAGAAAGAAGGAAGAAGAAAACAAAAGAAAAACAGAAGAAAAACAAGAAAAAGGAAGAAAAAAGGAAAAAGGAAGAAAAAAAAGAAAAAGGAAGAAAACAAAAGAAGAAAAAAAGAAAGAAGAAAAAAAAGGAAGAAGAAAAAAAGAAAGAAGAAAGAAAGAAGAAAGAAAAAGGAAGAAGAAAAAACAAGAAAGAAAAAGGAAGAAGAAGAAAGAAAGAAGAAAGAGGAAGAAGAAAGGAAGAAGAAGAAAAAAAGAATTTTTACTTAAAGAATCTTATTTTTTAATTCCTCCTCCTCTATGCCCCCTTAATCTTATTTTTTAATTCCTTTATACTTAAAGAATTTTTACTACATGCAGGAGTGACATATGGCGGACGATAGAACCGAGCCGCTTAGGGATCCGGAGGCTGAACGTTATTTAATGGGCATCATCAACAACGAGATTCCTTATGTGCCGAGCTCAGAATATGAGCAACAAGAGGATGTAGTCTCTTCTTATCTGAACCTTGACGGTGGAACAGAGATTGTCGATGATCAAGAAGGTGAAGGAACGGACATTGTCGACGGAGGTCAACCGTCAACAAACGACGATCTCGAATTGCAAGTAGCAACCACCTCCAGCGAGGTATATATATACATTGAGCCTCTCGTGATACAAACTTACTGAAATGTGAATACATATGTATTAACGCGCGCGACTCTCTTTCTTTTTTTAGCCCTCCGGATCGAGTACGACAAAGCGTGGCAAATCCAAGGCGATGAAAACAGGAGAAACATATGCCATTGAGTTTGTCAGTGAAATCGGCAAGCCCCTACAGCACACCTCAAAGTTTATCAACCAATGCGGAGTCGTTGTTAGAGACAACGTCCCGATCACCGTCCAGGAATGGAAGGAGCCAAAGAAGGCACGTCTTGGTTTCAGTTTTGTCGACAAGAGAACGAAAAAGGATTGCTGGAGAAAGCTTATGGAACATTTCATTCTACCTCCGGAATACAACAAAGTCAATGAATTCGGTAACGAGGTTCCGGGTGGACGTCAGAGGAGGAGGCTAGTTAAAGAGTTCGCTCTTCAGAAGATGGGCGAAGCATTCCGGAACTTCAAGAAAAATTTAACCCGTGACTATGTCAACAAGGGCAAGACTCCGGATTTCAATGGACAACATGAGAAACTGAAAGATGATTGGCCAGAATTTGTGAGGCAAAAGCAATCGGAGCATTTCAAGGAAATATCAAAAAAAAATAAGGATAATGCGAGTAAGAAAAAGTACCATCATATTATGGGGCCAGGAGGATACCTCCTTTCGGAGCCTAGGTGGCAGAAGATGGAGGAGGACCTGAGGGTGCGAGGAATCCCTCTAGGTACAGAGGGATGGGACCCAAGGGCCAAAAGCTGGTGGTACGGGCATGGGGGATCGCTAGACCCGGAGACAGGGGTGTGTGTTCACCAGCAGAGACAGTTTGCTCCCACCCAAGCCCTTATTGACGCAATGACCCAAGCTCAAGAGGGCTTGATCAAGTTCAACAGAGAGAAAGACGCACTGACAATAGCCCTCGGGAATGATGAACACGGAGGACGTGTACGAGGCAAAGGCAAAGTTCCGTGGAAAGTAGGGTTTTCCCAGGACAATGACCCGTACTGTTACAGAAGCCGTAAGAGAAAGACGGACCGGGATGCAGATCTTATGACGAAGTTAGCATCGGAACTCCATGAGTTGAAGCAGACCGTGCATGAACTAGTGAAAGAAAAATCGGCTGCAGGGCCGCATGAAGATCATGAAGCGGATCGCGAAAGCCAGCAGCGGAGAAGCAGCGTGGCTTCCACGGATGCCCCGCCTGGTGCTAGTGCACCGATGATCGAGATTCATGCACCGGAGCCTCACTACCCCGTGGATGATGTAAAGGAGATGAAAGAATGTGATCTGCATTATCCCGTGGGGAACGTTTCCACGAAGGTAGCTAGCGGCAGTGCTTTACCCTGTACACCTGGAGCACTCCACCACAACAACCCCATTGCATATGGCTATGCTCGTGTCGCGGTGGAAGACATAGTCCAAGGGTTTGAGGACCTGGAGATTGACAAACCTACACCCGAAGGGGAGAGAAGACTTGGAGATGTCAAGCGCCAGTTCATTCTATGGAAAAAGAAGTACATAGTGTTTCCAGGCGAGGCGCCAAGGCTAGCAAGTCCACCCCCCTCCGATGGTGGTGGTGGTGGTGGCGGTGGTGGCGGTGGTGGCGGTCGTGGTGGTTCACCTACACCTCCTTCACGCCATTCGACGCCGTCCCCCGATCCACAACCTCCGGCGGGTACGACGCCCCCCAATCCTCCTCCGGCGGGTACGACGCCCCCCAATCCACCTCCGACGAAGAAGCAGAAGCAGGCGGACAGCAAGGAAACCCGCTCCTGGACTATTAACCCGGACCCTTATGTACCTAAGACCACAAGGGTACCGGAGCCATCACTGAAGCCTCTCCTCCCAAGGCCTGGGGAACTTAGTGAAGATGAAATCAAATTGGCCGCGTCTGCTGATTATGAGAAATGGAAGGCGGATATGAAGGCGAAAAAAGAGCCTGAGCCCAAGCAAGTATTCACTGAGAAGCAAAAGAAGTGGGCTAAGGATTTTTTGACGACACCGTCCCAAGCCGAGCTGAATATGCCTGACGACTATGGACATGAACTTCGTAGGCAAGCAAAAATATTGAAGGAGGAGAAAGAAGAAAGTAAAAAAAGCGGGAAACAAGTTGACCAGCTTGGGATGCAGAAGAAACAATCGATCCCCCCGCTCATAGTGAAAGCCGGTCCGGAAGAGGACCCCGAGATCATAGCAGCTGCGGCAGCACTTGGATTGACTGTAGCGGGTGCCATGAAACAAGCGTCCGAGATGGGTTTGACTCTTCGTGCCTTCTTAGACCTTGAGGATGCGCCAGTATGTGAGATAGCATTACAATATGTGCAGAATGGGCCTCTGCGCGACCTCGACAAATCTATGCTGAGTTGCTACGTTCTGTAAGTGATTTATTTCTACCTCATCTCGTTCTTCATTGCCTGCACTATATATATATATATTGTCCTAACTATATTGTTGCGTACGCTATTATGCAGATTGAAGATTTGGGAATGCAAAATAAGAAACATCCATGATGTTGGGTTCATTGACCCACATATCGTTAATGGACATGTGTTACAACATCACCCCGAAGACGTGGAGAAAGACCTGTACAAGTTTCTTAGAAAGCATCAACTCAAAAGTCATATTCTATTTCCTTACCATTTTGGGTGAGTGTTTCTCTCTTGTGCCCATTCTCTTTTGTTTACTCCATGCATGGTATGTCTAATCGATGAGTTATGCATGACTGTGCATGTAACGTGTCCGCAGGTTCCACTGGATTCTGCTAAATATTGAACTTCACACCTCCAGAGTTCTAATCATGGACTCTATGGATTCGGATCCAAAGCGTTGGGCCGACATGAGAAAAATGCTGCAAAAGTAATTATTTTCAATCATTTGAGCTCTATATCAATCGGTCTCTTTCGTTCATTTCCTAATATCAAGTAACTAATAACTCCCTTATTCATTTAATTTTCTTTGCCCTGTAGGGTTTGGAGATGGTTCTCAGAAGAAATTGTCGGTGAATTCAAACATGAACTAGATTTCAGAAGGTTAGTTAATGTGGATAAGCAGCCACCGGGGACCAATCTATGTGGATACTATGTTTGTGAGAACATCCGGAGACACACCACTGAGCGAAAGGCATCAGATAGCGTGCGGAACGCGACGGATAACTTGCGGAGGAGGCTTAGTCCAAAAGCTCGCTTCCGACCAATTCAAGAAGAATTAGCAGGATTTTTCATGAGGGAAGTCATCAATCCTAAAGGAGAACACTATACCGAGGACGAAGAAATTTATATGCATACCCAAGATTGAAACTTGTTCGAAGTTGTATATGGTCATCCATCCTAATTGTGTATGGAAACTTGTTCGAAGTTGTATATGGTCACCCGAGATTGAATATATATTATATATTCCTCTTGAATTCTTCTTGTTTGAAATTTCATATGCATGTATATAGTAGCGTAGAATATGTGTACTGAAACTTCATCAAAAATAAAATAAAACACAAAATAAAATATAAAACAAATAAAACACTACAAATTAAAAAAACCAGGTTTAGGGGGGCTGAAACCCTAAACCTGCGGAGGAGGCCTTTAGTCCCGGTTGGCCACGAGAACCGGGACTAAAGGTCCTCCGCCCCGACGGACCACGGGCGCCCACGTGGACGGGCCTTTAGTCGCGGTCCGTAAGAGGCGCAACTAAAGGGGGGGGGGGGTCTTTAGTCGCGCATATTTAGTCCCGGTTGCACAGCCGGGACTAAAGGCTGTTGCGAACCGGGACTAAAGGGCTTTTTTCTACCAGTGGAGTGTCAGGATTACCTTCTATGTTGGTTGCACCATCCCTGTGCCAAAGCCGTATTTATAGTTAGTCATCGTAGCCTTCCATGACACAAGTCTCCTATTGTTTCCTCATGAATGGAATGTTTTTTAATAGTAGAGGTTTTCGTGACTTGGCTAAACATTTATTCATTGCGGATTGTAATAGGGAATACAATTTAGATTTTTCTTGGCTATCTCTGAAACGGGGAGACGTGATTTCTCAGTGAGTCTACTTAACCGTCTTTCGGGCGGGATGGACTTTACTTGGGTTTCACGACCGCCTAGAGGTCGTTCTGGGGACATTTTACTAGGCGTAAATACAAGGACTATGGATGTGTTGGCTAGTTCGAATGGTGAGTTTCACGTTAAACTCCATATTTGCAACAAGGCCGACAACTTCACATGGACCCTCGTCGCCATGTATGGGGCAGCCCAGGATGAGTTCAAGGCCGATTTTCTCCGTGAATTGGTTAATCTGGCGAAAGATAATCCCTATCCCATTCTTCTAGGTGGGGATTTCAACTTGCTTCGATTTCGAAATGAGAAAAGCCGCGGTAGGTTTGATAATCATTGGCCTTTCCTTTTCAACGCTGTCATCGACAGTCTAGACTTGCGAGAGGTATCGATGATTGGAAGACAATTCACTTGGGCGAACAGTCTTCCGGAACTGACATATGAGAAACTAGATCACGTTTTATAGGATACCGACTGGGAATCAAAATTTCCTATGGTGTCTGTTCGTGCTCTACCTCGTATCGAGGCTATATCAGACCATGCACCCATTCTCCTTACTACTGGGTTGCCAAGACCCCAACATAGACGCAAGTTCAAGTTCGAACTTGGGTGGTTGCTTCGAGATGGCTTCGATGACATGGTCAAGGAGGTTTGGGAGAAACTAGTCACCGGGCCTACCCCAATACACACATGGAATAAGAAAATGCGTGCATTACGTAAATTCCTTGGTGGTTGGGCCAGGCATACGGTGGGTATCCTCAAAAAGGAGAAGCTTCGTCTTTCATCTATCATTGATGAATTAGAAGCTTTGGCAGAGGTTAGACCTCTATCTGAGCATGAAATCTGAGAATAAGAAAATGCGCGCATTACGTAAATTCCTTGGTGGTTGGGCCAGGCATACGGTGGGTATCCTTAAAAAGGAGAAGCTTAGTCTTTCATCTATCATTGATGCATTAGAAGCTTTGGCAGAGGTTAGACTCTATCTGAGCATGAAATCGAGATCGAGAATCATTGGAATGCACAGATAGCTAACATGCTGCGTGAAGAGGAACTCAAATGGTACCAACATTCTAACTCTCAATTTATCCTGAAAGGTGATTCGAATACTAGATATTTTCATGGAGTCACCAATGGCAGACACCGAAAGAAAATTATTCATTCCCTACAGCAGGACGAGGGAGTGATTGAGGGGCATGAGCAACTTAAATCTTATATCACTGATTATTATAAAAATTTGTTCGGAGCCCCAGAGGAAGGAAATGTTGGAAATATGCCCTAGAGGCAATAATAAATTAGTTATTATTATATTTCCTTGTTCATGATAATCGTTTATTATCCATGCTATAATTGTATTGATAGGAAACTCAGATACATGTGTGGATACATAGACAACACCATGTCCCTAGTAAGCCTCTACTTGACTAGCTCGTTGATCAATAGATGGTTATGGTTTCCTGACCATGGACATTGGATGTCATTGATAACGGAATCACATCATTAGGAGAATGATGTGATGGACAAGACCCAATCCTAAGCCTAGCACAAAGATCGTAGTTCGTATGCTAAAGCTTTTCTAATGTCAAGTATCTTTTCCTTAGACCATGAGATTGTGCAACTCCCGGATACCGTAGGAATGCTTTGGGTGTACCAAACGTCACAACGTAACTGGGTGGCTATAAAGGTGCACTACAGGTATCTCCGAAAGTGTCTGTTGGGTTGGCACGAATCGAGACTGGGATTTGTCACTCCGTGTAAACGGAGAGGTATCTCTGGGCCCACTCGGTAGGACATCATCATAATGTGCACAATGTGACCAAGGGGTTGATCACGGGATGATGTGTTACGGAACGAGTAAAGAGACTTGCCGGTAACGAGATTGAACAAGGTATCGGTATACCGACGATCGAATCTCGGGCAAGTACAATACCGTTAGACAAAGGGAATTGAATACAAGATCGATTGAGTCCTTGACATCGTGGTTCATCCGATGAGATCATCGTAGAACATGTGGGAGCCAACATGGGTATCCAGATCCCGCTGTTGGTTATTGACCGGAGAACGTCTCGGTCATGTCTACATGTCTCCCGAACCCGTAGGGTCTACACACTTAAGGTTCGATGACGCTAGGGTTATAAAGGAAGTTTGTATGTGGTTACCGAATGTTGTTCGGAGTCCCGAATGAGATCCCGGACGTCACGAGGAGTTCCGGAATGATCCGGAGGTAAAGATTTATATATGGGAAGTCCTATTTTGGCCACCGGAAAATGTACGGGATTTTTCGGTATTGTACCGGGAAGGTTCTAGAAGGTTCCGGAGTGGGGCCCACCTGCATGGGGGGACCCACATGAACGTGGGTAGTGGGGGCAAGGCCCCACCCCTGGTCAATGCACACCAAGATACCCCCTTAGAAGGAATAAGATCATATCCCGAAGGGATAAGATCAAGATCCCTAAAAAAGGGGGATAACAATCGATGGGGAAGGAAATGATGGGATTTCTTTCCTTCCACCTTTGCCAACGCCCCAATGGACTTGGAGGGCAAGAAACCAGCCCCCTCCACCCCTATATATAGTGGGGAGGCGCATGGGAGCTACACGCTTCCCCTGGCGCAGCCCTTCCCCTCTCCCAAGTACTCCTCCTCTCCCGCGGTGCTTGGCGAAGCCCTGCAAGATTGCCAAGCTCCTCCATCACCACCATGCCGTCGTGCTGCTGCTGGACGGAGTCTTCCCCAACCTCTCCCTCTCACCTTGCTGGATAAAGGCATGGGAGACTTCACCGGGCTGTACGTGTGTTGAACGCGGAGGTGCCGTCCGTTCGGCACTAGGATCTCCAGTGATTTGGATCACGACGAGTACGACTCCTTCAACCCCGTTCTCTTGAACGCTTCCGCTTAGCAATCTACAAGGGTATGTAGATGCACTCTCCTTCCCCTCATTGCTAGTCTCTCCATAGATAGATCTTGGTGACACGTAGGAAAATTTTGAATTTTTGCTACGTTCCCCAACAGTGGCATCATGAGCTAGGTCTATTGCGTAGATTCTTTGCACGAGTAGAACACAAAGTAGTTGTGGGCGTTGATTTTGTTCAATATGCTTACCGTTACTAGTCCAATCTTGTTTCGACGGTATTGTGGGATGAAGCGGGCCGGACCGACCTTACACGTACTCTTACGTGAGACAGGTTCCACCGATTGACATGCACTTGGTGCATAACGTGGCTAGCGGGTGCCAGTCTCTCCCACTTTAGTCGGAACGGATTCGATGAAAAGGGTCCTTATGAAGGGTAAATAGCAATTGATATATCACGTTGTGGTTTTGCGTAGGTAAGAAACATTCTTGCTAGAAACCCATAGCAGCCACGTAAAACATGCAAACAACAATTAGAGGATGTCTAACTTGTTTTTGCAGGGTATGCTATGTGATGTGATATGGCCAAGAAGAATGTGATGAATGATATGTGATGTATGAGATTGATCATGTTCTTGTAATAGGAATCACGACTTGCATGTCGATGAGTATGACAACCGGCAGGAGCCATATGAGTTGTCTTAATTTATTGTATGACCTGCGTGTCATTAAACAACGCCATGTAATTACTTTACTTTATTGCTAACTGGTAGCCATAGTAGTAGAAGTAATAGTTGGCGAGACAACTTCATGAAGACACGATGATGGAGATCATGATGATGGAGATCATGGTGATGGAGATCATGATGATGGAGATGATGATCATGGAGCCCCGAAGATGGAGATCAATGGAGCTATATGATATTGGCCATATCATGTCACTACTATATAATTGCATGTGATGTTTATTATGTTTATGCATCTTGTTTACTTAGAACGACGGTAGTAAATAAGATGATCCCTTACAACAATGTCAAGAAGTGTTCTCCCCTAACTATGCACCGTTGCTAAAGTTCGTCGTTTCGAAGCACCACGTGATGATCGGGTGTGATAGATCCTTACGTTCACATACAACGGGTGTAAGACAGTTTTACACATGCAAAACACTTAGGGTTAACTTGACGAGCCTAGCATGTACGAACATGGCCTCGGAACACAGAGACCGAAAGGTCGAGCATGAGTCGTATAGTAGATACGATCAACATGAAGATGTTCACCGATGATGACTAGTCCGTCTCACGTGATGATCAGACACGGCCTAGTTGACTCGGATCATGTAATCACTTTGATGACTAGAGGGATGTCTGTCTGAGTGGGAGTTCATAAGATGAACTTAATTATCCTGAACATAGTCAAAAGATCTTTGCAAATTATGTCGTAAGCTCGCGCTTTAGTTCCACTGTTTAGATATGTTGCTAGAGAAAATATAGTTGAAAGTTGACAGTAGCGATTATGCGGACAGTAGAAAGCTTATGTCCTTAATGCACCGCTCAGTGTGCTGAACCCCAAACGTCGTCTGTGGATGTTACGAACATCGGACATACACGTTTTGATAACTACGTGATAGTTCAGTTAAACGGTTTAGAGTTGAGGCACCAAAGACGTTTTCGAAACGTCGCGGAACATATGAGATGTTTCGAGGGCTGAAATTGGGATTTCAGGCTTGTGCCCACGTCAAAAGGTATGAGACCTCCGACGATTTTCTTAGCCTGCAAACAAAGGGAGAAAAGCTCAATTGTTGAGCTTGTGCTCAGATTGTCTGAGTGCAACAATCACTTGAATCGAGTGGGAGTTGATCTTCCAGATGAGATAGTGATGTTTCTCCAAAGTCATTGCCACCAAGCTGCTAGAGCTTCGTGATGAACTATAACATATCAGGGATAGATATGATGATCCTTGAGGTATTCGCGATGTTTGACACCGCGAAGGTAGAAATCAAGAAGGGGCATCAATTGTTGATGGTTGGTGAAACCACTAGTTTCAAGAAGGGCAAGGGCAAGAAGGGATACTTCATGAAACGGCAAATCAGCTGCTGCTCTAGTGAAGAAACCGAAGGTTGAACCCAAACCCGAGACTAAGTGCTTCTGTAATAAGGGGAACAACCACTGGAGCAGAATTACCCTAGATACTTGGTAGATGAGAAGGCTGGCAAGGTCGATAGAAGTATATTAGATATACATTATGTTAATGTGTACTTTACTAGTACTCCTAGTAGCACCAGGGTATTAAGATACCGGTTCGGTTGCTAAGTGTTAGTAACTCGAAATAAAAGAGCTATGGAATAAACGGAGACTAGCTAAAGGGGAGCTGACGATATGTGTTGGAAGTGTTTCCAAGTTTGTTGTGATCAAACATCGCACGCTCCCTCTACCATCAAGATTAGTATTAAACCTGAATAATTGTCATTTGGTGTTTGCGTTGAGCATAGACATGATTGGATTATGTCTATCGCAATACGGTTATTCACTTAAGGAGAATAATGGTTACTCTATTTATTTCAATAATACCTTCAATGGTCTTGCACCTAAAGGAATGGTTTATTGAATCTCGATCGTAGTGATACACATTTTCATGCCAAGAGATATAAGATAGTAATGATAGTACCACTTACTTGTGGCACTGCCATGTAAGTCATATTGGTGTAAAACGCATGAAGAAGCTCCATGTTGATGGATCTTTGGACTCACTCGCTTTGAAAAGTTTGAGACATGCGAACCATGTCTATTGGTGTATACGCATGAAGAAACTCCATGCAGATGGATCGTTTGGACTCACTTGATTTTGAATCACTTGAGATATGAAAATCATACCACATGGGCAAGATGACTAAAAAGCCTCATTTTTCAGTAAAATGGAACAAGATAGCAACTTGTTGGAAGTAACACATTTTGATGTGTGCAGTCCAATGAGTGCTGAGGCATGCAGTGAATATCGTTATGTTCTTACTTCACAGATGATTCGAGTAGATGTAGAGTATATTTACTTGATGAAACACAAGTCTGAATTATTGAATGGTTCAAGTAATTTCAGAGTGAAGTTGAAGATCATCGTGACAAGAGGATGAAATGTCTATGATATGATCATAGAGATGAGTATCTGAGTTACGAGCTTTGGCACGCAATTAAGACATTGTGGAAATTGTTTCACAATTAATACCGCCTGGAACACCATAGTTTGATGGTGTGTCCGAACATCATAGTTGCACCCTATTGGATATGGTGCGTACCATGATGTCTCTTATCGAATTACCACTATCGTTTATGGGTTAGGCATTAGAGACAACCACATTCACTTTAAATAGGGCACCACGTAATTCCGTTGAGATGACACCATATGAACTATGGTTTAGAGAAACTTAAGTTGTCATTTCTTAAAGGTTTGGGGCTGCGACGCTTATGTGAAAAAGTTTCAGGTTGATAAGCTAGAACCCAAAGCGGATAAATTGCATCTTCATAGGACACCCAAAACAGTTGGGTATACCTCCTAATTCAGATCCGAAAGCAATAGGGATTGTTTCTTGAATCGGGTCCTTTTTCGAGGAAAAGTTTGTCTCGAAAAGTTGAGTGGGAGGATGGTGGAGACTTGATATGGTTATTGAACTGTCACTACAACTAGTGTGTAGCAGGGCACAGGAAGTTGTTCCTGTGGCACCTACACCAATTGAAGTAGAAGCTTATGATAGTGATCATGAAACTTCGGATCAAGTCACTACCGTACCTCGTAGGGTGACAAGGATGCGTACTAATTTAGAGTGGTACAGTAATCCTGTCTTGAAGGTCATGTTGCTAGACAACAACGAACCTACGAGCTATGGAGAAGCGATGGTGGGCCCAAATTCCGACAAATGGATAGAAGCCATGAAATCCGAGATAGGATCCATGTATCAGAACAAAGCATGGACTTTGGTGGACTTGCCCGATGATCGGCAAGCCATTGAGATAAATGGATGTTTAAGAAGAAGACGGATGTGGACGGTGATATCACCGTCTATGAATCTCGACTTGTGGCGAAGAGTTTTTCACAAGGTCAAGGAGTTGACTACGATGAGATTTTCTCATCCGTAGCGATGCTTAAGTCCGTCGGAATCATGTTAGCATTAGCTGCATTTATGAAATCTGGCAGATGGATGTCAAAACGAGTTTCCTTACCAGTCTTCGTAAGGAAAGGTTGTATGTGATACAATCAGGAAGTTTTTGTCGATCCTAAGGATGCTAAAAGGTATGCTGGCTCCAGCGATCCTTCTAAGGACTGGAGTAAGCATCTCGGAGTTGGAATGTGCGCTTTGATGATCAAAGATTTTGGGTTTATACAAAGTTTATGATAAACTTGTATTTCCAAAGAAGTGAGTGGGAGCACTATAGAATTTCTGATGAGTATATGTTGTTGACATAATGTTGATCAGAAATGATGTAGAATTTCTAGAAAGCATAAAGGGTTGATTGAAAGGAGTTTTCAAGGGAAAACCTGGATTAAGTTACTTGAACATTGAGCATCAAGATCTATGAGGATAGATCAAAAACGCTTAATGGTACTTTCAAATGAGCACATACCTTGACATGATCTTGAAGGTGTTCAAGATGGATCAGTCAAAGAAGGAGTTCTTGCCTGAGTTGTAAGGTATGAAGTTAAGACTTAAAGCTCGACCACAGCAGAAAAGAGAGAAAGGACGAAGGTCGTCCTCTATGTTTCAGACGTAGGCTCTATAGTATGCTATGCTGTGTACCGCACCGGAAGTGTGCCTTGCCATGAGTTAGTCAAGGGGTACAAGAATGATCCAGGAATGGATCATTGGACAGCGGTCAAAATTGTCCTTGGAGTAAATAACGACATGTTTCTCGATTATGGAGGTGATAAAGAGTTCGGCGTAAAGGGTTACATCGATGCAAGCTTTAACACCTATCTGAGTGACTCTGAGTAGCAAACCGGATACGTATAGTGGAGCAACCATTTGCAATAGCTCCAAGTGGAGCGTGGAAGCAGCATTTACAATATGACCTAGAGATTTGCAAAGTACATACGGATCTGAATGTTGCAGACCCGTTGACTAAAACCTCTCTTGCAAGCAAAACATGATCAAACCCCAGAACTCATTGAGTCTTAATCACATGATGATGTGAACTAGTTTAGTGACACTAGTAAACTCTTTGGATGTTGGTCACATGGCGATGTGACCTGTGAGTGTTAATCACATGGCGATGTGAACTAGATTATTGACTCTAGTGCAAGTGGGAGACTGTTGGAAATATGCCCTAGAGGCAATAATAAATTAGTTATTATTATATTTTCTTGTTCATGATAATCATTTATTATCCATGCTATAATTGTATTGATAGGAAACTCAGATACATGTGTGGATACATAGACAACACCATGTCCCTAGTAAGCCTCTAGTTGACTAGCTCGTTGATCAATAGATGGTTATGGTTTCCTGACCATGGACATTGGATGTCATTGATAACGGGATCACATCATTAGGAGAATGATGTGATGGACAAGACCCAATCCTAAGCCTAGCACAAAGATCGTAGTTCATATGCTAAAGCTTTTCTAATGTCAAGTATCTTTTCCTTAGACCATGAGATTGTGCAACTCCCGGATACTGTAGGAATGCTTTAGGTGTACCAAACGTCACAACGTAACTGGGTGGCTATAAAGGTGCACTACAGGTATCTCCGAAAGTGTCTGTTGGGTTGGCACAAATCGAGACTGGGATTTGTCACTCCGTGTAAACGGAGAGGTATCTCTGGGCCCACTCGGTAGGACATCATCATAATGTGCACAATGTGACCAAGGGGTTGATCACGGGATGATGTGTTACGGAACGAGTAAAGAGACTTGCCGGTAACGAGATTGAACAAGGTATCGGTATACCGACGATCGAATCTCGGGCAAGTACAATACCGTTAGACAAAGGGAATTGTATACGGGATCGATTGTGTCCTTGACATCGTGGTTCATCCGATGAGATCATCGTGGAACATGTGGGATCCAACATGGGTATCCAGATCCCGCTGTTGGTTATTGACCGGAGAACGTCTCGGTCATGTCTACATGTCTCCCGAACCCGTAGGGTCTACACACTTAAGGTTCGATGACGCTAGGGTTATAAAGGAAGTTTGTATGTGGTTACCAAATGTTGTTCGGAGTCCCGGATGAGATCCCGGACGTCACGAGGAGTTCCGGAATGGTCCGGAGGTAAAGATTTATATATGGAAAGTCCTATTTTGGCCACCGAAAAATGTTTGGGATTTTTCGGTATTGTACCGGGAAGTTCTAGAAGGTTCCGGAGTGGGGCCCACCTGCATGGGGGGACCCATATGAACGTGGGTAGTGGGGGCAAGGCCCCACACCCTGGTTAAGGCGCACCAAGATCCCCCTTAGAAGGAATAAGATCATATCCCGAAGGGATAAGATCAAGATCCCTAAAAAAGGGGGATAACAATCGATGGGGAAGGAAATGATGGGATTTCTTTCCTTCCACCTTTGCCAACACCCCAATGGACTTGAAGGGCAAGAAACAAGCCCCCTCCACCCCTATATATAGTGGGGAGGCGCATGGGAGCTACACGCTTCCCCTGGCGCAGCCCTTCCCCTCTCCCAAGTACTCCTCCTCTCCCGCGGTGCTTGGCGAAGCCCTGCAGGATTGCCACGCTCCTTCATCACCACCACGCCATCGTGCTGCTGCTGGACGGAGTCTTCCCCAACCTCAAGATTAGTCTTAGCCTCTCTTTAGTCAGGGGTGCTTGGAACTTTAGCCTCTAAAAGAGACTATTTTTAGTTAGACTAAAAATAGTCCCTTGGATCCAAGCACCCTTACCTCTACTACACACCTTCACCCGAGCACTCACCAAGCTTTGTCATCGTTTCATCCATATCTTACACTTCTGACATTACAACTCCTTCCTTTTAACATTTTACTACAATAACTATGGATATAGCAATTTACAAGAGAACTGCGGCAAAACAAAAATGTCGTCGGGAATGTGTAGGAACAAGAGGCATAGGGAAATAAACACATGCTTACTGATCACTTTCTTCGTTCTTTGGGCCGCACATGATCATCTGGCGGGTTTGTTATCACAGACACATCGCTGCAATATGGAGGAGAATCCTTTTACAGTACATCGAATCATTTTTAGCCGTTCATTTTCGTGATTCAACGGTCCAGATGCGGGAATACTAAACCTAAATTTGTGTAATATATTTAGGTGTCATGATCATTTTTGGTAGCTCACTATTAATTATAAATTGCACAACCAGCCTTCCTAAGGAAAACATTTAATTTTCTATCTCTATGCTCCGACTGTATGTCGAAGTCGAGCCAGCACCAGCCGTATGATAAACTTCATTTGCATCGCTCTAGTGTCTTCTACACTTTGGTTATCCCAGCTTGACGAGGTCTTTCCGCCAAGAGTACACAAGCAAGCTGCTAAGCACACAGACTGCTGGATGGATTCTCCCTTAGGACACGCACATATACGGGAGACCAAGCTAGCCGGATCGATTCTCGTATGTGTCCTCGACAATTTTTATGTTTTTTGGCGTGATATAGTCGTAAATCTCGTATCGTGGCATGCATGAGGTGGGTGCAGATTGCTCGGTGTGGACGATGCTCGGTTCGGTGAAGATGGTGCGCGCGTTGATGTGTTGCATGAGCTCGCCTATGTGTTGCATGGAGAAAAGAATCCACGCATGCGGCCTAGCCCTGTGCACCGCTTGCGTGCGCTCCGTGTCACGCCTGGAGTTGCTGTGTCCAGTGGGGAGATGGAGTCGAAGAAGAACGACGTTGAACGGACCAGCGCGTGTACGCAGATCGGATCGAGGTAGTACTGTACTTATCGGTGCGCGCGCGGCTGGAATAGCACGGAGGCGGAGCCGCTGTTTGCACGCGCAGCTGGAGGACAAGTGGAGATGTACTAGCGCGGCCGGCGGGCACGAAGCGCCCGCGCGCGGGTGGCCGGTGCGGCGTGCTTGGCTGATGTCGCCCCCTCATGCGGGTGCTCCTCGATCAGATCGAAGCAGGCCCGTGTCGGTGTGGATGCTGGAACCGGCCGGATCAGTGCACGCGCGCGTGCGTACGTGACGGCACGCGGCACAGCGCCATGCGCTGCACTCGGAGGCCGGAGTCTCATCCATTTGCTTAGAAAAGCTGTCGTCGCGCACGGGGGATTGCCGCTGCGTCGATTTCGGTAGGATTTTTCTTCACCTAAATTCGAGGGCTTGCCGAGTTTATTTGGTGGCTACAAAGACTGATCTAATAGAATTCTGAAACTGATAAATTTGTTTTAACCTAATCTATAAAACCGACCTAATCTTTGATCGATCAGGTGTCGCGCCTCCGGGCAGAGAAAATTAATCTTCACAGGGTCGGCGCGCTGCAGCAGTGCTGGAGAAACATAGGACAGGCGTCGTCAGACTTCCATGTAGAAATATTGTAGGATGGTAAAATATTTATTGTTATGTTGTTGTATTGATTTGACCCTCATACGAGGTATATATAGAAATACAATAAGGAGAGAGACTTGAAGTACAATGCAAGACATTGTTCAGCTAAGATGTGTTTATCTCTAATAAACTCTTAAACTATTACACGTCTGACGTAAGCAACTAATACCATGTTGAACCATGTCTTTGATTCTCTCCTTTTCACAGTAGTGTACGAAAGGATTAAAGTGGAAATTTTCTGCACCTCTTGTAATTTCCATAGATAAAAAAAGTAAAAAGGTTGTTAGCGGAAACTAAGATGACAAGAAATTGTGAGTGTGGTAATGAGATATACTGAAACTGGGTGCATAATTTGAAGTGAACAAAAATGGCAGCAGAGAGCATAATTGAATAATTCACGCAAAATATTCGTCGGGAAGAAGATCAAAAAATCAAAATAAAGTTACTAGCACTTCAAATGCCGAATGTGTGCTCTCCCATAAAAAAAGAGACGACGTTGGTTCAGCCAACCAAACAATGCTTTAAATAACACAACATGTACTTTGAAGTTGATGCAAATAAATGGGAAAACAACCATAGTATGTATGTAATAATGATTTCTCTTTCCCTTCCGGTTACATATACCTCTACTACCCGCCTTCACCCGAGCACTCACCAAGCTCTGTCATCATTTCATCCATACCTTACACTGTTGACATTACAACTCCTTCCTTTTAACAGTTTAGTACAATAGCTATGGATATAGCAATTTACAAGAGAACTACCGCCCAAAACAAAAATCTTGTCAAGAATGCATAGGAAAAAGAGGCATAGGGAAATATACACATGCATGCCCTTCACTTCGTCCGTTGAGCTGCCCATAATCATGTGGCTGGTTTGTTATTACAGTTATACCCCTGCTACACGGAGGAAACCTCGTCAAATATGCAAACTACCATGGAACTCGGATGGTCTCAGCATGTTTAACCAAACCCAAGATCTACATCATCAAAACCAACAAAGGATGCCTATATGTGACATGTTTGTTGCCGGCTAGGCCATGGGAGATTTTGTGATTGTGAGGTTGCTAGAGAATTGTTGAGGGTGCTCAAATGTATATATGGAGTCATCATGGCACACGTTGACAACTTTGACATGAAGAGCGCACTGTTTAGCAAAAACGTTAAGAAGGTAGTGGAGGTGTCCTTCGCGTTTCTCCATTTGGCTAGCAATGTTGCATGAGTCTTCCCTTAAGGAGATCTATTCTAGCTGTGCCACTTAGAGGATATCTCCACGCTGATGAAATTTTAGAATCATATGGCATTTGTTTGATACTAATAGTCGTAAACTTTTGGCATGTTGAACTTTTTTCAGGCAGTTTCTTTACTCTAATAAGATTTCACCGGGGTCTTCCCAATATTAAAGTGGATCCTTTTTTATGTCTCATAATAGGACTAGGCCTGAGATAGGAGATGCAAAATTTATTATGAAGTTGTGCATAGCCGTTCATTATGGGAGGCTAGACGAGTTATTCAACTTCTATAATTCCATGCATCTCCTTGTGGGCTGCGTGTTTGCCAAACAGGTGTGGCACTGGCTGGGTGGCCTCATGGGCAGACTTGATATCGTGCCCCAGGACGGTGAATGCCTTGGCGACTGGTGCCTCCGTCAGGACCATGCACCTGCCCATCGTAGATCCACTCGCGCCAAATGCATCCTTGCCTTGTGGTGCATCTGGAAGCACCGGAACGACGTCGTTTTCAACGGAGCTGCCCCATCATTCGCTGCGGTGTCGCTTAAGATTAAGGAGGAGGGCGCTCTTTGGGCTAGGGCTGGCCTTATGAAAGGAAACACTATGGGGTTTGAGGTAGAAGAGGGTGGGCTGGACCGTGAGTAGTGCCTTGAGCGGTTGGTCGTGTGTGTGGTGGTGTTGGTTAACCCTGGCATGTAAATTATCGATGTAACAGTGGACTTGGGACTCTTTCCCGCTTTCTTCTTTAATGAATGATACGCACACTCGTGCGTATTCGAGAAAAATGAGCTTCCTTTTTTGTCATCTGATTTGTAAAGTTCATTTTACATACTGCTGCACTTAATTTGGTGATTACTTGTGTTTTATATTATTATATTCCTTCTCCCTAGAAAAAATATGTCTGTAGATCTATATATGTGTTTCATAGCAAATGCAAACCATGCTTCTACATATACTAGATTCAAGCTCTATCCACTGCATTTCTGTCGCGTTTGCGAGTTTGCCTTTCCTGTATACTTTTTTGCTCGATTGATGGTTGACTATATGTACATATATTATGTATCTTCTAGCTTATATCATACATTCGGAGGATATCTTGGTTGTATTGCATCTGGATTTTTTGAAGTGCCCGTCTAAGTTGTCCTTTTTCCATCAAAGGAAAATGGTGAACCTCTGTTCTTTTGTATTTATGGATCTGTAAATTATATATGTTTTGTTAGGCTCCTTTTAAAATATATTTTTATCCATACGTATTAAGGGAAGATACAAACGTTCTTTGATGCTCTTCCGAAAGCGAGAAGCTTTTGAGAAATGCAGACTGTTGAAGTGTATACATGGATTTCCTAGCCCTTATCACCAGTTCGTACTTTTGTTTATGTTGGCTAGTGCATGAAGCTTTAACATGGTATCAGGGCCTAAGGTCTTGAGTTTAGGTCCTGGCTTTTGTAGTTAATACAAAAATTGTTGATGCCTCCTTTGTCCACATATAAGCCTCTTAAGCCATACCTCTGACTCAATCCATGTGTTGACTTTCCGCGTCACTCGTGATAGGGCATGTTGAAGTGTTTATGTGGATTGCTTAGTCCTTTCCAACAGTTTGGACTTTTGGTTGCTTTTGCTAGTACATGATGCTTTAACAGAACCCTACATGCTTCAAAAAACCAGCATGTCTAGGTAATTATTTCCCTTCCCCTGCATACCTACCATGCCATATTTACTTGAGTTGTCATCATGGAACTTTCAAATCACATCTCTTTGATTCAAAGAATTCACAACAATAAATACACGCCAATAGACAAAAAAACTTATGAAAAAAATGGTTTTCTTCCATAGGGGACACCAGGGAAGAAACAGATGTTAGTCTTGCATGAAATAAGGGACTAGTGCTCCTCAAAACCCTTTAAAACAGCAGCCAACGATTTTCCATGGGCACTACACTGCAACTGCCCACCTGTTCTTTGACAGATCATAAGCTAGTCCATTGGAATTGTTGTATTAACAAAAGCTAGTCATAAACCTAGCGTCCTTAAATTCGTTCTGCGGTCAACCACTCACAACTCGTCCGTGGAGTATTGGTGTATTGATCTTTGCCCTATTTACTAGAGCTCTTGATTCTATAAGGATCAACTCTGTGGAGAATTCGTATATGTCTTGAAGAGAAATGTTTCTGCAATAGCTTCGTGCTTGGCTCGGGTACTACTGAATGAAACTTTTCTGAGCAAATATATCGTGCTACCATTGGTTGTAACAACTTATAAGTGCGTATATCTTGCTTTTCTATCAAAATTGGTATGAGTTTTTTTAATCATAACGGCAGGGAAATTTATGAACAAGTGTAAGCACTAACGTACATGCATGTTTAACTTCTCACCATGATCGCACTACTCAAGCAATGTGTGCCATAAAATATTCCCCTTTTACCACCAATGAGCTTCTAAATAAGCTTAAAAACAGCAATTAAGGGGTAATCTTCAATGATAAAAACACCATACTTCTCTACCGCATTACATTACCTTGATATTTTACAACATTATAATCTTTTTGCAGCAATTAGGCTATGCATATGCAATCGACATAACCCTGCCAATCCAATTGATGATGCACATAACAACCAAGCAAATTCAGCACCAAAGTTTCTCCTAACAAAAAAATCTGCATACAACAGTTCATGAAAGCGATCCCTCCAAAAGCTAATAATCTACACACAAGAGGAGATAGGTGGAAACAATTGATGGTTGTGTGCATCAATCAATGCAGAGTCTGGGGGTGTTGTCTCTCTTTTCAAAAAAAAAGAAGAAAAGAGATAGATCCTTGCACAAAACAAATATGGGGAAACCATCAAACTTGCTTTAGAAACACAGAGATGAACCCAAATTTGTGGGCATGGCTTTATGCTTGTTGATTTGGTTTTATGATCTTGGCTAGCATTTACAATAGCTATTATGTAACGTTAAAGCTGGAGTGGGATATCATGAGATTTGTATAGGTTTCTTTATGTTGATTGCGTCATAGTATATGTAACACTACATTTTTTAGTGACGATTTCGACACATGTTTGTCATTTGGCTACTTTGTTTTAATTAAATACACTGATAAAAAATATGGGCCGAGGGAATTGATGTGTTCGAAAAGAAATGAGATGCATTGAATTACATGTATATGTTTGTTGGTCGCCGGAGGAGAATTGATGAATGTGCTTTTGTTTTTCTGTTTCTTTGAAGCAAATAATGTTCCTTCATTTGGTATGCACTATACGCTAGTGTTGGAGGCATTAATTTATGTAGATCGTCCATGCTAGCTCATGAACTAATTGAAGGTACTCTCCAAGTCTCCATGCATACACCTGGCCTTCTTTACATAGAGCTCTTATATTCCAACTATACTGGCAAATACAACAGGAGAGAAGGACATGAAAGGGAGCTGGAGACATGCATGTAACTAGAAGGGTTGTGCGTGCTTTGCTGCGTTGTTTGTGTTATCGGAATTTCATAATACTTTTATATGGTTTGGCCCATGAGGGACATGTTGGTGTATGTTTTGTTTTTTTATATTGCGGTGGTGTTTTGGTGAGCCCTCTCTAGAGGGGTGTGATTATGTATTATCTCCTAATCAACCCACATGTATGTGGGGTAGTTTCTTGCGCCGCTGACCGGGATGTTTCTACGGATTTAAGGGACAAGTTGACGTGGAACATTAGGATTGGAGATGGGGAGATGGAAGGTCCCCACCATAGTGAAATTCACGAAGGGAAAGACTAGAATTAGTTGGAAGGTTTGCAATAGTTGTAGGATTATTGTGTACTGTATTAGTGCTACGGTATCACATGTTGATGATTCTTTTTTTTGCTAGGTGATAGAGGTGCACGTACGGGACTCATGTGTTTTTATAGGTTTTTGCTGCCGATTGATTTGAGAATTATAGACTCGTTTAAAATTATAAACCAAATTCAAAATTGGACACCTCAATTGAAATATTTATAGAAGATGCACTCCCAAGGAACATGAGGCACCGGAAGTAAACAATTTGCTTGAAAAAAAAATGTAGCATACTCATCTTCCATTGCAAGTCTTGCTTTCTTCCACTTAGAATCACCAGTGCTCCTCTAAATTATTTGGTTCACTTGTTGAGCATGCCAAACCAAAATTTAAATATTTTTATACTAATTTAATTGAATTAGTAAAACACTCCTTTCAAGTTTTAGTGGTCTGATTATTATCATAGGCCACTAATTGTCTTGCAACAAGAAGATTGCTAGTGAATGCTCACGTGTGTAGCTTAACAAGTGAAGTATGAACTTAGTGCACCTTGTTGAAATATTTTGCCCAATATCTAGCCAGGAGGTCTTGAGTTCAAGACCCTGCCTACGCAATATTAAAGAAAAAGATTCTGCACCCTACATAAATCCCACGTCTAAGGACTATAAATAAGCCTAGACTTGGGGGGGGGGGGGGGGGGTGGAAATATATTGCCCAATGTCTGGCCTTCTCCCATAGTTCGGACTTTTGAATGAGTTGGCTGGAGCACGAATGCAATACACTTGGCAGATGTTTTGCTTTGTTTTACCAAACTTTTAAGTGTTGAACCTTATCACCATTATGGAATATCATGTTGACTGTACTATAGATGAATTAGCCACTTTCCTATACAATCCAGTTCAGTTCTGACTAGTTAATTTTAAATTTCTATACTAACTTTAGAAAGCAACATGTATTTATGTGCATGTCAGTATTAACCAGTATGCCAAAAACAGTCGGTGTACCAAAAATCTTTGCCAGGGTACGAGTATTGTGCATTTTGAGGATGTTTGGACGACGTCCATTCCCCTTAAAATCAAGATTTTTCCTCTGGCAGCTGATAGTGGACGTTCCCTATCTAGTGGGTAGATTTGAAAAGGTTTTGCTCTTTGTGGATAG